>OY728166.1:611710122-614110122 GCA_963277665.1 Viscum album
AATAAATAATAAATAATAAATAATAAATAATAAATTATAAATAATAAATAATAAATAATAAATAATAAATAATAAATAATAAATAAAGATAAATAATAAATAATAAATAATAAATAATAAATTGTAAATAATATATAATAAATTATAAATAATATATAATAAATAATAAATAATAATTAATAATTAATAAATAATAAATAATAAATAATAAATTGTAAATAATAAATAAGAAATAAGAAATGATAAATAATAAATAATAAATAATAAATAATAAATAATAAATAAATATAAATAATAAATAATAAATAAATATAAATAATAGATAATAAATAAATATAAATAATAAATAAATATAAATAATAAATAATAAATAAAGATAAATAATAAATAATAAATAATAAATAATAAATAATAAATAATAAATAATAAATAATAAATAATAAATAATAAATAATAAATAATAAATGATAAAGAATAAATAATCAATAATAAATAATAAATAATAAATAAATATAAATAATAAATAATAAATAATTATAAATAATAAATAATAAATAAATATAAATAATAAATAATAAATAATAAATAATAAATAAATATAAATAATAAATAAATAAAAATAAAAATAATAAGTAATAAATAATAAATAATAAATAATAAATAATAAATAATAAATAATAATTAACTATAAATAATAAATAATAAATAAATATAAATAATAAATAATAAATAATTAATAAATATAAAGAATAAAGAATAAAGAATAAATAATAAATAATAAATAACCAGTTAGAAATAATATATAATAAATAAATAAAAGTATATTATAAATAATAAATAATAAATAATAAAAGAAACACATGAAAAAGTATGAAAAGACGTGATAAGAGATGAAAAATCATGAAAATGCATGAAAAAGGATGGAAAAGCATATGAAGAATGAGGCATTAGAAAGAATGAGAACGCATGATAACTCGTGACAACTCTGGAAAACTCCATAATAATTCAACATAATCATCACAATAACCCACAAAAAACCATTGATAAAGATAACAAGTCATGGAAACCCAAATAAACAGTAATAAATGGAGCTACTGTTAAAACCCGTCAAAACGGTCATAAAGAGACAAAAACATTGGACCCACATTAACGGATATTACTTAAGATCCGAGAGTCCGTTTTAGATCCGCAACCTATCAAATTATAGATCCTAAAACGATCTTCAACCGGAAAGGCGAAAGAGTCCGAATGAACAGGCGGATCAGAAGTTACGACCATTTAAAAAAAGCTGACGGGGAACGGGTGCTAGAAACGAGGCATTGAATAACATCACAAACCCGATATCCACTAAAAAGGCCATAACATATGATCTAGGAGTGAATGTGGGTGCCACGACCAGTCAAACTGAAGCTCATGGAACGAGCTATGATCTAGAAGGTGGAGGAGGCCAAACTAACATGCAGATCGAAAGTTAGGTCTGTTTGAAGACAAGTTCGACGGGACACCGGTGACGGAAACGAGGTTTTTGAGGGCTTCAGAGGGGTTTTTGGGGTCGAAAAACACGACAAAAGTTTGCTGTTTTAATCTGGTGTGTATCTCTCTTCGCTGGCTTTGATTTGATATGTGGTAGAGCCCAAACGGACACCCGGAGTGAAAGTTATGACTGTTTGAGTTGAAGAACTTTTTTCAACTTTCTTTTAACTCTAATATCATCCGCACCTTAGACCATCTCACAGTTTTGATTATATTTGCCTCTATATCTCTTCATGAGCTTCGATTTGACTGGTCGTGGTGCTTCAACGGACGTCCATATCAAAAGTTATGGTCGTTTTAGTGATTTCAGGGTTTCTCGTGTTTTCTTATTTTTTCATTTCATTTCACGGCGGTTTTACCAAAACCGCCACTAATCATCGAATAAAATTATAAAAAATAAAAAATATATAAAAAAAAATATTTATTTTTCTGTTTAGCGGCGGTTTTAAAACCGCCGCGCAAAAACCGCCGCTAAACGGCGGTTTTCTCGTAGTGGACTGGGTATTTCAATTGGGAGATCAGGTATTTCTGAAAGTATCTCCATGGAAGGGCATCTTAAGGTTCGGTATGAAATGGAATGTAAGCCATAGGTACATCATACCATTTCAAATATTTGGTTGAATCAGAGCTGTAGCTTACTATTTAGTGATTCCACCAAATCTCTCCAGAGTTCATGATGTGTTCCATATATCATTGTTAAAGAAATACATGTCAGGCCAAACACTTGTGCTCACATATGATAGAATAGAATTGAAACCGGATTTGACATACTATGAAAAGCCCATCAGGATTCTTGACACAAGGAAGCATGTATTGAGAAATCGAACAACGCGTCTAGTAACAGTTCTTTGAATAAATTTTAATATGGATTAAGCAACAGGGGAACCAGAGGAATTCATGAAGAAGAACCACCCACATCTTTTTGGTGGGCTATGTACATAAAATTTCGAGGACAAAATTTCTGAAGGAGGGAATAATGTACCACCCCAAAAAAATTTATTGTATTTTTCTCTTAAATACATTCTATTCATCACTGTGTTCCATAAAAACAACACTAGGTTATTTAGGATATAGTCAAAACATAGCAATTAATTATAAATTTTCCACTTCAATGATTTAAATTTCGAAAAATGGTCATCTATAGTTGTGATCAGAAAGTCATTTCAATTATGAAAGAATAAGGTGAATAGTAATATACACATAGGAATAGTAATATGAATTTTAATATGACCCTTATGAATAGTAAATAATATTATTATTTCATTTTCTTAAGGAATCAAGATATTGAGATCTTAATTAGTGTTTCAATGAGAAATAAATCTAATTTCACTTTAAGATTGTTATTTTTCGAAATAACTATGACATTATTTGAAAATTAAATTAATAATATTTAAAAATTTATTTTTGAAAAATGGATTTAACTTTTGAATTATACACGTCGAAAAATTGATAGGGTGAATTTGGGGAATTTTTCTGAAACAGTTGAATTTTTAGTGAATAGTAGAAAAATACAGTTTTTAGTTTTGGTGTGTTTATGACATAATTAATGATGAAAAATTGATTTCATAAATTTGGTCGACTCGAGTATAGTTAAATAAGATATGAGGTGTCCCAAGTGGCTTATACCATGGGAAAATACCATGGGAAATCCCATGGTTTTGCAAAAACCTTTCATGATGTGTCCCTTAAAATTATTAAAATAATCCCCCACTTTTCCTATAAATACCAACTCTTCCCTTCATTGAATTCATTACCAATTATACATCAATGAAGTTCTCACCTCCTTACCTTCATATTAGTCCTTCCAAGGTTTCCTAAAGCCCCCAAGGTACCAACGTTCATGTTCTAAGGGTTATTCTACAGGGTAAGAAAATTCTCAGTTTCGTTCTTTTTTCCATTCATGTTCTCTTTTATGTGGTATATCTTTCGTGTTTCCATACCATGTTCTTCTTATTATTTTATTATTGATCAAATATATATTATTATTAATTTCTGTATAGGTTACCATTATCCCCTATATTTTTAATATTTTCTAATACCATGTTCTGTAGTCGTTAGGCTACGGAATTTTTGTAAGCGATTTCAAAATTATTCTTTTATTTTGTGTTCATTATTTAATATTTCATCATATCATATTACCCAACAGGAATAAAATCTCCAAAATATTTTATATTATGTATGTTCTAATGTTAATGAGAAATTAATCATAAATCCTCTTCTTTTCCCCACTAGTTCAAGGAATTAAAAACATTGTACGTGATGTGTCAAATTAACGACATCGTGGATGATGTGATTTCAATTTGAAATAATTCATTCAATTCTGGTCATGAAACCATTTATATGGTTGAACCAGGTTATAATATATGTTTTATTACTCACCCATGGTTCTGTAATTCTTTGGTACTCATGGTTATAATTAAAAAAATGAGGTTGGTACTATCAATGAACCACTAAAACGATCTAAATGAACATCATTAATGTTTTCACTAATGAATTGTCATTATGGTATATAACAAAAAATCATTATAAGATAATATATGTCTACAAAATATAGTTAATAATGTGTATTAACAATTCTCTATGTTTAACCATGTTTCAAATGAACTTCCATTCATGGAAACAAGTAATGAACCACGAAAATCAAGGAAGAAAATGTTTCCAAAACCTGAAAAGAGAACCTATTGAACCAATAGAAAGGGAAATGAATGAACCTAATATGTTAATAATAAACAAATTAAAAGTATATGAGGTTCCAGAAATATTAATTAATGAAGCTAAATTTGATTATTTAAGTCCTTAAAACAAACGAAGAACACACTCGAGCATAAGGTACGAGGTTTCTAATCTCACATTCATTTGTGTGAGATTTTCATTGTTTTCAACTTATTTCATATATGTGGTATATGTGTACATCCATTTGATATAAAATAACATTATAATATTTATATTCATGTAATTAAATGATTTATTTGATGTTCATTACGTTCTAGTCATATGATTTGATTGATTACATTGTGGTAAGGGACTTTGTCTCAACTATCTTTTCGTTGTAACTAACATTGTACTGTGCACCTAATAATAATTATGTGGTTCACCTACTTCACATTTGATAGAAATTTTCATTTTAAATTATATTTATATTAAATATCCATAATCTCATGTCATGGATATGTTTGTTGTCTAAACCGTAGACCATCTTACATACGGTGTTTATTTGAAAAGTTATTTTAATTATGGAAATATTGATGAATCTGTTAACTCTACGAAATATAGATCTTGAAAAGGATAATTTATCATTTATTGAAACAATATATAAATAATTATTTGGGAATGCAGTGGAAGGTGGGGCCTACTATAGCCCCTCGATGCATCGGTATGTCTCATGAGAGAAAACAGTTTGGTAACAAACCCTTCGGGTTTGTTTCCAAAAATCAGATGGGTTTCTACCCATAAAAGTAAACTGTTTTTACGGTATTATGGTTTCATGTACCAGATACATGATGTCCATTTAATAAGAATTATCTTTATTCATTAAAAGTTATTATTATTAACCATGAGATTTTCACTCTGAACAAATCTATGGATGCAGTTACATTGTATGTTTATTAATGGCATTGGTTATTCATTAATTCACTATGCCATATTGATTATGTCAGATTTTTTGTGAATCAATTAATATTTTACTCATGATTCCGCTATTTTTAACCCTTATTTATCATTTGGGCTCACTCTTTAATTGTCTACCTTCGACAGGTGATGAGGAGAAGGTCTTATTTTGAGTTCATGTGGATGCAGTTTTGTGTTTTTTGTTATGTATTGTATATTGTAACATTTTCCAATGTAATTTGAGTTACAACTGTGTATCTAGATTCATCAAGACTACAAAACTGATCATTCCTTCGGGATTTTCATTTCTTCTATCCATTCCAATATCACATGTAATGCACTGGCTACAGCCCTGAGGGTTCGGGGTGTTACAAATTTCGCAGCTAAATTCATCATCATGGGGAGGACCACCATGGAGGGTTACATAAAAAGATGAAACCACTTGCTCCTTGGTCTTCATGGCAAATAAAGGGTTATCATGGCTCTCATATAATGATAATACTTTGATATTGACCAAATTGTGATGAATCATGCCTTCATGAGGAAGTGTGTGATGAAGACCAATAGAAATATTGTTGTTACTTATGAAATCTAAAAATGAGAAAATAGAATCTTGATTTGAAACAGACAATTGTCTGAGGTCTTCGAGAACTCCATCATTGAGAAAGGACTTATTTTCTATTAGCTCTTGATTTTTCAATTGTGCGGGATGCGGATTTTTCTGGGAAACCTTCTTACTGACTTTGTAAACCACTTGTTCACAAAAGTGTTTATTATGGGCAGGAGAATTTTCCTGCTCAGGAGAGATGGTCAGGTTTGGCTGATTATCCCCATTTAAATCAGGTGTATGTGCCCGACATTATTGTTTGTATGACATGGGGGAGTATGACCAACTACCCTCCTATACTGGAACAGAGATATTTATCTTCTCCGGAGTGGCATGTTTATGAGTCACTCCAATAATTGGGATAGATTTATGTTACTTTCCCTGTGATGTCGCTGATGTTTTTATATTATTCTGACAGGTATCCAGAATATGGGCAGGGATTTGCTTATGCTGTTTCACCATAGTCAGAAGATGCTTGGTGACATCAGCTGCTGGAACATGAATAGACATCCATTCTGTCATTGGAGTAGGTTTGTGTTCCTACTCTTGTCCTCCTTTTCCTATCAGTGAATTCTAACAGTACTCATGTACATGGGCAGAAAGTTATGTATGCCTCTTGTTTGGCATTGGAACATTCCAATTGACATATTTGAAAGCTACCAAACGAGACTGTTGGTTATCTTGATGAATACTAGATGGTGTATATGTCTGCTGATTGTAATCCTCCGAATGTGGTTGACAAACATCTTTCAAAACTATCAGACGAGATTGCTGGGAAAATTGATGAGTATAAGCAGGTGTATGTGCCCGTTTACAGGTGGTAACCACATTTAATTGGATAGTTTCTCTGGATGTAGTCAGACGAGCCTACTGACTTGCTGATGAATTATAAAAAGGTGTATGTGCCTATCTAAAGTACTCCAATAGAATTTCCTGGTAGGATTGACGTTTAACTGCCAGACGAGTCTGATGGACAATGAAATCAGGAAGGATGGGTGTATATGTCGGCTCTTTGTTTTCCATCTAGTTAGATTGATGGAATTATCTGGAGGGGGAAGAGGTATGAAATTTCTCCATGTTGACCGAATTTCGCCTCTGATATTTAGTCTCGAATTCTCGAGTCTGAGAAACATTAGCCGAACACCTAGAGGGGATACCCTCATCATGTTGAGGGTGCACTACCACCCGAGTCTAGTGTCGATTATTGGTGGGAGTCCTCAGGGAGGGATCCTGTATTCATGAAATGAGTACTTCAGTGACGTCTTCATTCACCTGCCTCTAATATGGGAGGGAATGGTTGTTGCGTTCTGAGGATAACGACCCGAAACGGTTGGAAACGGTTGTTGGAACCACTTGCTTCTTAATCACTGGTCTTCGTTGTCCAAACAACCAGGGTGAGTTGTTAACTTGGAGGTATTTTAGAGTGACCTTGAGATTCGGGATGGTACCGTGTTGACCGTATTCCTTCACCAATGCATTCGAGACCCAGCATTGATGACACTGAGTAGGTGATGTTGTCCCTATAGCGGACACGAATCCAGCAGGAGTAGTGGTCGAGGCATTCACAGCTGTGAATTTTTAAGAAGCCATTCTGTGTTGCAGAGAGATCTTGGAAAAGAGTATATGTTTGATATGGAAGACATAATGAAGATAGTTTTGGCCAGGCTACATCTTTTGGATGAACACATATGTGTTTGATTTCTCTTTTGGCCCTCATATTGGGTTTAATATGTTCCTAAAAAACAATTAACACATCATTAAACTTGGTTAAGGATTCACATCGAATTCACCCTTTTTGTTTCTTCTAGAAATGGGGATGACCTTGTTTTTTTATGGTTTAAACTTTACAATCTATTTCTAATGGGTTTACTCGAAGAACTGGAAACATCCAATGATTCTATATCCATTTGGACATACTTTCCAAAGGTATGTGATCATTAGTTATCGACCAATCAGACTTCTGAATTTTCATTGGTCGAGAGGATGGGAGGTCAGGCTCATCACACCATTTGTGGGGAATTATTTCCAACCTCAGGACTCTCTCATAGATTTAATTTATGTTCACAAATACTTATTACTTTAACATTAATGAAATTGAGTTTTCTTTTAAATTTAGAAATCAATGACTGATATGTATGGGATTTAAGGAATCTTTTATATGTATTTGAGGTTCTTCATTGATAAAGAACCATCTGTATGTATTAGAGATTCTTATTCAATTTTATCCATCAAGAAATTATATATAAATCTCTTGGTTATTATGATGACTATACTGGTTTTAAAGCCCCTCTGTGGGGGTACTTGAAATTTATTGTCATTTAGAAAGACAAGGATTATTTCACAGTTGGGATCGTACCTGTAGATGGGATACCAACGTATCCATGTAAAAAAAGAATCAGAATCCACGTAGTTCGATAAGAAAGATATAGTTTAATGTCATATGGGATTGAAAAAATTCATAAATGATGGGTTTTAAAATTATAAAGGCTTCCAATGTACTCTACTTTTAAGGTAGAGATCAAATTCCACCTTGTGATTAATTTCACACTCTAAGCTCACATGAGTAATACTCGGTGTAAGAAACAAGAGGTATCAGTAAACTTGACGATGGTGCCGACATAGGAATGATGTGGGGAATATGTATGTATAACTAACCAAGTAAATGAATACTATGACTTAGGAAAGAATCCCAAGAACAAGTTCCATAAAGGTATTTGTACTTTATGGAGATTTGGAGTTCTAAGTTCAGGATTACTCATGAAAAAGAGGCTTAAAGGAAGGGACTTGTGACTGGGGATTATTCTTGAGAAGGACGACCAAATCAAAAGAAACTACGGTCGGGGATTATGCCTAAGACGGAGGCCCAGGATAAGAGAACTTGAGACTAGGGCTCACTCTTGAGAAGGAGGCCCAAACCAAAACATATTCTCATCAATAAAGGATGAGGTTATAGGAAACCTCTAACCGTGGAGACATAATGTTTGTATGTCGTGAGGTTTTGTGAGAAGTTCTCACATAATTCTTTTACGATAAGGAATCCAACAAAGGAACCATGCCATTAATGGATTTGAAGAGGTTTTTGAAGGCTATGTCTTGAAGAGGAGAGGTGGATTTTAGGAAAGGATGTGAGTAGAAAAGAGGCATGCAAGTATTTTTCTTGCGCACAAGTCCTAGTCGCGCATGTTTTCTTGAGTGACATGAGTCACCTTGGGAGATCAATAATCCATAGGGTAAGACATGGGGGACTTTGAACTCAAGCCCTTAGTATCATCCCTAGAAGCTTTCAGATGTGTGGCAGAAAGTTCCCTTGAGAGGGAAAGGCGGTGTGCAAGTGTATTCATTTCCATCAAGGGATGGACACTTAGGTGTTCGAGTATTGATGAGTTCCAAATCTTAGGACTTATTATACCTATTATTAGCTTCCATTATAGGTAAAGAATTACCTTAGAAGTGTTCGGAAGACGTCAGACAAAGACTTGGGCGACCAGAGCGTGAATCTGAGTTTTGGAAAATTCATTCAACAAATAGGGGGCCCACAGGGGCTATTTATAGGTCACTAGGCACCTTGGGTGAAAAAAGGAATCAGGAACGAAAGTGACTAGCGTGACCCATACAGGGCGCTCAATTGACTTGTGCGGCGCGCATGATACTTGCACAACGCACTTAAAATGGATTCCTGGTCCAGGCCTTTGTCAATTTTTTTATGTTCTTCAAAGGGTGATGCTCATTGTTCTTAAGGTATTCTACTTTTCCATTCATTGGACTCTATAACGGAAAAAAGTGTCAATATTATTATACCCATCCAAATAATAATGTTTTGAATAACAACTACACCACAACGTGGAGATGGTAAGTCGTACATACGCACGTATGGTGACATGTCATTCAAAGGATAGATAGAATAATGAATATGGGTTTATCATATTCATAATAACATCACAATATATAGAAGATGCTAGAGTTATTATTTTATAATGGAAACAACAAATAAAGATAAATTTGAAGAATAAATGAACTTGAAAGAGGTGATAATATTTTTACCTCTTTTTCGGGTTCTTCCTTTTGATTTGATCAAAAGGGCTACATATGATGGCATTCTGACTAAAGTATGGCCTCTAGGATGAAGGTAGGATATTTGGAGGATATTTTGTCAGGGGTTGGATGAGCCTAATGGATATGAAACTTTGAATTAGAGAGAAGGGTGAGTTCCCTTTTATATGAGGGGTGAGGGGAACCTCAGGAAAAGCTTGAAATATTATTTTATAATAAAAACTTTTTCGGTTTCTAATTGCTCCAAAATGAATTATTTAAAGTCTATGGTGGGTATGAGTCTAAAACCACTAATCTAATAGGTTTTATACTAGTTTGGGTCACTATATTATCCTTATCATTTATATTTAACTCTTAGATAAATAGTTTGACATTTACCATGTCTCTTTATATTTTTATATTATATGATTAATAAACATACAATATACTGTGAAGATAACCCCAAAAGGTTCATTAATGATACACAAATCATTATCTAAGTATATTGTCCAATCCTAATATTTTTTGGAATAGAAAATCAATTAATAATATTATATTTGTTTTCAGAACTCTTTTATGTAAATTTTGACACTATTTGGTACTGTGTTCTTGCTACATTAATAACAGCATTGATACTCGAACAAAATTCATCTAAAAAACCCTAAAATTCCATAATAACCTAGAAAATTAGTGTAATTAATAAAAAGTCTCAAATTACATTTATTTGTATATTTATAATATCTGCTATTTTAATATTTCATTAATTAGGTAATTACTGCATCACCATTTTTTCATAAATAAATTAAATTATAGAATATCTCAAAAATATAAAAAATTTCCATTATTTATGATATATTTTTATATTTTAAATGAATTTTTATAGTAGAATTTATATTATGTTTAACCCTATATCAAAAATGGTTTAGTTATTAATCTTTGAATTTAACACTTTTAACACTTCTTTAAATTTATTAATAAAAAATGTCATGATCTAATAAAAATGGATCTAAAGGATCATATTTTATTCCTAAGGTTGTTTTTGGTCGAATTAAACTTATAAAATATAATTAGTACTTCTGTTAGGGTAATAATAATATCATTTTTACCCTTAATTACCACATTTACTTTTAACCGTTTTAAATAAAAGAAAAAATTAATTATTCACCAAAAATTATTTTAATTTTATTAAACTACATTTTACATACTGATATAAACTATGTATCTCGAGTTTTTGAAATTCAAATCACAAATGCGGAAAAATTATGTTTTATGTAAATTTGCAAATGCTCCAAGGAGGTGGGTAAAAGACGGTTAAATGTTCAATAAAAATTTATACATCAAATTTTATTATAAAACGACTCCACTGAATTATATTAAATGTATATAGGTATTATATATCTACTATTAATTAAAATAAATTTAAATAAAATAAATATTTATTTCATTAAAATGTCAGATTTAAACTATAATGTATTGTTTTTCACTATTTATCAAAAATTGAATGTTTTCAGAAAAATACCAAAAAATTAACCTAATCTAATTTTCATATTACGAATTCAAAAATGAACTATATTTTACCAAATTAAACACATAGAAGTTTCATTAATTAATTTAAATTAATTCCCGTTGTAAAAACCGAAAAGTGGGGTTTTAAAAAGTAAATACTATCTAAAGATTGACAAGGGTTTATGTCAAATTTTAATGTGTATTTACTTTTAATAACCTAATTAGTAGTAAATGATAAAAATATAATCTAATTATACTTCCAAACCATTATAATACATAATTTAATAGTATAAATTATTTTTATTAAAAAGTATTCTTTAATTAAAATTTAGTATTTTACCTTATTCATCAAAATATAAAAGTTATTAGAAAAGTACCAAAAATTTATCCAATTTTTTTATATCATGATTCTAAAGAATAATTTAATTTCAATAAATTAAATATATTAAAGTGTCAAATATTGGTTTTAAAAATGGGTTTTCTATTAAAAGGTGGTAAAAATGCATTTTCTGAAAAATACTTATTTTATCTAATAAAAAAGAATTTGATCTTATATTATATCTAATATACACATAATATGAAATCTAAAATTATATTGAGTACATAAAATTCAAAATTCAGTTAATACTATTCATAACTTCTTATGAACTGGTAGTTTGGTATGTTGTGGTGCGCTCGAACTCGGTGTGGCGTGTAGCGTAAGCTATTGAATTAAAGAAAATAAATTACTATGAAATATTGGTGTTTTAAATTCTTCCCCCCCCATTTTTGAAATTGTGTCTTCTCAATTTTAAAATTGGGGTTAGGAACTTCATTCAAATTCCCACATCTGACTAAGAGTTAATATAACTATCGCTTTAAAAAGAATAAAAGAGAAGTACAAAGGACACCTGAGATAACCCACAATAGGATTCCATGTTGGAAAAAATGGTTATGGAAGATAAAATACGTGTCATGTTCTAGTGGAGATTGATAGAAATGTGATTAAGAGAAAGTTAACAACAAGAAAACCACATTCTTGTAATGAGATAAATGTTAATTAGTTTCCTAGTAGCAAATGTAAACGGATAACCTTTTTAGTTTTATGTTCCATTTAATAAAGATGAGGAATTTATTTACGAGATTGACTATGAACATAAAGAGATATACTTTCTTTTTATGTAGAGATTCATCCTTTAATAAATTTCAACCACAATCTCATATATATTTTTTCAAACGATGAGTATTCAGGATTACTTGGTCACATCTGAAGTGCTAGAATCAACTTCTTGAGAATCACATTGTCCACAAAGGATAAACTATATATATTTACCTTGTCTTTAGAGATTAACCAAAACCAAAATTGTTAGTACATGATCAGATGATCCCCTAAAAGGATAATACTTTTGGGAAAAAAATACTTATCTTATTTTCAAAAATTATACCAACAATACCAGATGTTCAAAAAATACCATTCAATGAACAATTGTCCTTAATGTCTATCAATATAATCAAAACTAATATTGAAACCCAAAACATAGAAGAATTTTATTACATATTCTTCCACGATAAATTGTATTTCCAAATAACATCGACTACTATTAAAGTTTAATACTTAAAAGTAATTAACTTAATCAAATATTTTTTATGATAGGTTAATCATTTAAATAAATAGACCAAATCTTTATAAATCTAAAATAAAAACATATATAAAAATCCACCTTTACTCCTCAAATAAAATACCATAGTATTCTACTTTTCCATAGGCATATAGTCTTCCCAACAGAGTGAAAATCTTCCAAAATAACATTTATCACTTAATCCCCAAATCATTTTCCTATATTAAGGATATACATTTGATAAAACATAAGATCATGAGTAAATTTATTATTGATCAATAAAATCAATTAACGAAAATGAATTAGTCACACTAACCAAGGAATTCACATAATCTAGTGGTAGGCGATAAATCCCAATCGCACTATTTCTGTGGGTTGGATTCATGCAGCTTTGTCCAACATGACATGTTTTCACATGGTCTGTGTTCTATCCTTTTTCAAAAAAACTAAATTTTATAAAGATACCAAAATGAGATAAATTCCTCAAACTAACTATAACATAATTTCACCACAAATGTTATATCATACCTCACATTTTCATCACAAACTTTAATAACATGTAATTGCCTAAAATTCAGGAATTATATAGACCCAAATGGTTATTTATAACTATATCAACAATAGAACCCACAATTCTTCCTAAAATAGCAATTTCACTTTATAAGCTTTAGGGTTACACATAGGAGAAAATTTTTCCAAAGTAATCCCATCAACAAAGAGAACTAGTACTTTTAGACATTTGACCATCCATTTATTTCCACATCGGTTCTTACTTGACCAAGTTGTTATTATATAGAATAGGGCATTCAATCGGGTAATGCCCAGGTACCCTACATTTACGGAAAATGACTATAATTGGAATCATGGGATCATTTTTATTTTCTTTCATAGTACTCTTCATTTTTCATCAGAAATTATTTACATTATGTCCTTTTTCCCCACACATAAAGAATTTTTTTGTTCTAATAAAATTATTCCATAGGTGTATCCTTCCACATTTCTTGCATGATAAAAATTGAGCTTTATTTTCTCCATGGTCTCCAATGCTGGAGCTCTTATCATTCACCATTTTTATCTTCTTTGTTGAGTTTTGGAGTTGGTTAATATATATGTTTTTGATCCTATTTTTGAAAATCTGGTTCAACATGAACACGATATCTTTTAGACCTATCAACATTCCATTCTGTTGCTCATTTCCTTCATCGTTCTCACCTTATACATCATGTTTAATGTTACTATGACTTCCTTGGAATCCAGCTATTGACTAACACAATAAAGCATTGTGAGAGTCATAAAATCATTTAGAGAATATCATAAAACCTTATTTTCAATCTACAACACCATAGGATTAATGACGGTTATTTATTCTCATCGTATAATAAAATCCTTCAAATTGGATTGTAAAGAAAATTTGAATTATCCTAAGCATAGCCCCCAGGAGTGTCGTAATGAATAGTGAAGCATGACCCATTATCGTGTACCAAGATACCCTGGGTCAAGCCTGAAACTCTTTGTCGGAGTTTTCAGTTCTAGGTATATCTGTGCCAGAGCCGCCTCTACCTGCTCATATCCAGACATGTATGAATTGTTTAGAAAACCCACCTAATCTCTACAATACAAATTTTTTGGATGTTCTTATATAATATTCCTCAATGTTATCCTAGGTTAATGTGCTCTAATCAATGTTTTTTTGTAAATATAGATTCAACGGTTTGTACTAAACTTCCTTTGATACCAACTGTAATGCCCCCGACCCTAGAAGCCCTGAATCCGTGCCTTATTACGTATCTTTGGAATGATCAGAAAATATCAATTCTTGAAAGGCCGATTAGTTTCGTAGCCTTGGAAGTACTAGATAAATTCATAATGTTTACATTACAACATAAAATGGAAAAATAAAACAACATTGTTTCAATATACTATACTGAGATCCCATAGACTATCCTGACAGGTATGTAATAATATACTTCTTCGCATCCTAGAAAAAAAACATATAAATGGGTGAGCTCATATTCTCTATAAGGATATCAATAAAGCGGAAATATTCATAAATAAGAATAAACATTTAATGCAATGTATAAGTTTAAAAAAAGACTTTTAATCTTGAACATCAGAATAATATGTCAAAGATTAAATAAAATAATTCCATTTTACATATTCCCATTGATATTCTACTAGTCGAATAATCACATTAAATATCAACAGCCACTTTCATAATGATGGAAATCATAATGACAGACTTCATAACCACATAGTCAAGGCCTTGTACCAAGAGTACAAATATGATTTTGTCATGGCCTTGTGCCAAGACACTAGTTTGTCTCATGAGATATACCGATGGATCGAGGAGCTATAGTGGGCTCCACCCATCACTTACTAATTCCATTGCAATCCTCATATGAAACTCTTGAAACATATCATAAAAATTCGTTTTAAAAATAGAATATGAAATGTCAATACTTTATCCACTAACCATGAATGGTAGAAAAATATAACATCCACAGTCAATCATAACTCATTCAACACAACATGGAAGATTGTATTGTAACATATTAACCTCAATCGAGAATAATGAAGGATATTGATATAGATGAAAATAATTATCAATACTTTTTTAGAGAAATATCCAACATTTTCCTGAAAACATTTAAAAGTCACACTATTTTTCAAGAAGCCATTTGAAAATTGATTTTGGAATCAAAGTGTCCCATACTAGTTTGACACATTTAAAATGAATTTTAAATTTAAAACATTAATTACCATATAAATAAAATATTAAATCCATTTTTTAAACATGAACATTAATGAGAATGATTAAATAGAATAAAATTTTAAAACATTTAAAATGGTATTTTACGTAGAGTTACTATCCAAATGAGAGATAGATGGATAAAATTAGTTGAGGTAATCAAATCATTATAATACCATGGGAATAAAGGATTTAATTATATTATATGTCAAGGGGACATATATACACAATATAAATGTGAATTGGTGCATAACAACAATGAAGTCTCGAAGGAATATAAATTGAGGTGAAATCCCTTATAAAGAGAGTATCCTTTGGTATAGGATAAATCAATGACATAATAATGTGTGAAAAATATAAATAAACTCAATATGATTGAATATTTATTTTAAATCAATCAGATAACATTCACACATATTCTTGTAAAAATACCACCAATGACTTGGATGTTTAACTCAATGAATGGAAATTGAGTTGAGATAATGTTTATATCAATGAAATGAGAAATTATAAATGGAGTGATTATGTGTATATAAAGTATATCCACACAAAAGGGAGTGAAAATTACTACATAAATACTAAATAGTGATTCCACTCATAATCATGGAGAAAAATAATCAATGATGTATTCGTTAAGACCACTGAGTGGAAATTGAAATTTGAAATTCCTTTATCGATTTTATAACATATGCAACATAAAGCCCATGAATGAATGATAATATAATTAAAAAATAAATACTCATAAATTAAATTATATTACACCAATAATACAATCATGTATAGTACATATGCCACATCAAATGAAATAGTGGCTGGTATATCATGAATCTCACGAGAATAAAAAGTGAGATGAAACCCATTAATTCGTTGTAATTAATCGAGTCATATGACCAAAATTTAACAACCACCAATTGAATAATATAATGGTAACGCCCCGACCCTAGTTGCCTAGAGTCGGTGAATTATTACATAACATTGGCATGATCACAAGAAAGATCAAATCTCGAAAGACCGATTGGTTTAGTAGCCTTGGAAACACTAGATATATTCATAAGTTTTACATTACATCATAAAATGAAAAACTACTACAACAACATAATGTTTCCACAATCCACACTATTAACCCCTCATAAAATCCCTGCAGGTCATTCATAACTTAATTCTTCACATCCTGGGAAAAATAAAACATAGAAAAGGGGTGAGCTCAAATTCCCATTAAGGATAACAATATAGCGGAAACTTTCATAAATAAGAATAAACATTTAAGGAAATGTATAACTAAAACCAAAGCCTTTTAAATATGAACCTTCAACATGGTATGTCATAAATAAAATGAAATAATGCCATTTACTTATTCACATGGATATTCTACTAATCGAATAATCACATGCAAAAATCAATAACCACTTTTATAATGTTGGAATGCATAATGACAGACTATCATAACCACATAGCCAAGGCCTCGTGCCAAGACTACAAATAAGATTTTGTCAAGGCCTTGTGCCAAGACACTAGTTTGTCTAATGAGACCTACGGATGCATCGAGGAGCAATAGCGGGCTCCACCTGTCACTTATTAAGTCCAATGCATTCCCATATGAAAAGGTTTAAACATAACATAAACATTCGTATTAAATCTAGAATACGAAATGTCAATAATTTCACCATAACCTATGAATGGTATAAAAATAGCACATCCAGAGTCAAACATATCACAAAACCTTCAATACAATATAGAAGTTTTGTATCATAATAAATCAACTTCAAATAATCTTAAAATCCATCAAAGGATGTTGACGTAGATGAAATCAAAATTCTTTTTAAAGAAATATCTCCTTTTATTTTGAAATCATTTAAGATCCATATAAAATAAAACATTTTCTTTGAAAATATTCTTATAATCTTGTAAGGAAAGCTTTGATGATTTTATAACGGCGTAAAATAACCGCACCCGCCCTATAAGTTAAAAAAAACATTCTTACCTTAATTCTGTCGAAAAGGTTAAAAAGGACCTTGTTTTGAAAACGACCGAAATATTCCTTTATAAACCACTTATAAAAGTCAAAAAGGTTATAAATGACTTTAACTCATAATCTAGTAAATAGTAAAAATCTTTTGAAATACATTTTTAAGAAACATGGATGTGGATGATAAAGAGATCCCAGTAGATTATTACGTATAAACAACCTTGGATAAAGAAGAGGTTGTAAAGTAAACCCTTACCATGTACTTTTCCTTGGTTGGGGTAGGTTAACCTCCTTTATAATGGAGAAATAGTTGTTATTAAATTATACAAGAATCATATATAATAATATGATATCATATATGATCTTTTAACATTGATTTGTTAATAATATCTTAGAATTATCGTCGTTTCGGGAGTTAACTTACTCATTTTCTTTTATATGTTTTGTTACATAAGCCATGGTTGTTGTATCTTATTCATATCCAGAATGATATCTAGTCCTTAAAAATCATTTTTAAATCATAAAATGATAATTATACTTGAATGGATACGATGGAGAATGAATCTCATCGCGTTCGTGGAGACGGTAGTCCGTACGTACGCACGAGCGACAATATCATTCTTTTGATATTAAAATAATATATAAATGGATGGTATATCATATATACAGAATCATTAACATGTTATATTTATTATTTACATGAGTTACACATCATTATTATACCCATCCAAATAATATTATATTGAATAACAATTACACCACGACGTGGAGACGGTAGTCCGTACGTACGCACGTATGGTGACATGTTATTCAAAGGGTGGATAGAATACTGAATATGGTTGTACCATATTTATAATAACATCACAGTATATGTGAGATACTGGAGTTATTATTTTAGAATGGTAAGAACAAAGGAAGAAGAAGTGGAAGAAGAAATGAACTCGGAGAAGGGTGGTGAAATCATTACCTCTTCTTCGGGTTCTTCCTTTTGATTTGATCAAAAGGGCTCCTTAGGTTGGCTTTCTGATCCAACTAAGGCCTCTAGGTTGTAGTTAGGGATGTTGGGAGAGTATATGGGCAGATTTTGGCCAAACCAAAAGGCTTTGAAGGTGTGAAGAAATGAGAAGGATGAGTGCCCTTTTATAAGAGGGGTGAGGGGCACCTTTGGAAAAGCTAGAAATATTAATTTATAATAAATTCATATTCGGTTTCTAATGGCTCCAAAGCTTATTATTCAAAGGTTAAGGTGGGGATAGGTCTCAAACCACTCAACCAATAGAATTTAGACAGGTTTGGGTACTTATATTAACCTTATCATTAAGTATTAACTCTAAGTTAATTAGTTTCACTTTTACAATGTCTCTTTGTATTTTTATATAATATGGTTAATAAACATACTATATACATCCAAGAGACCCCCAAGTGGTACATTAATGATGAACCTATCATGATATAAGTCTCTTGGACGAACCTTAGATTTTTAGGAATTTAATATCAATTAATAATATAATATTTGTTTTAAGATCTCTTTTATGTCAATTTTGACACTATTCAATAGTTGATTTGTGTGAAACTCATAAAAGATTGATTACTTCGAACAAAGTCAATTAAATCAATCCTAATATATCATATTATCCTATAAAACTAGTTTAATTCATTAAAAGTTTCATATTATATTTATTTGGGTATTTATAATATCAATTATTTTAATTTTTCACTATTATAGTAATTACTGCATCATCATTGTGTCATAAATAAAATAAATTATTTAATGTCTAAAAATTATAAATAAAATATCATTATGTAGGAAATCTGCTTAGCTTTCTAATGAATATTTATAATCTAAAATCCAACTTATATAACCCTATGTAACAATTTTATTACTAAAAGATATATGCTTGTGTCATTTTTGTATTCTATTTGACTTAATTAAAATAAAGTGTCATTATCACTTACAAGTGGATCCATGGGGTCCCAAAATCGACCCAAAGATTCCCATGGTCGACCATGTATCAACCAATAGGGTTAAGACTCGTTTTAGGGTAATTTAGTATTATTATAATATTATTTGTTTAACCCTTATTTACCGGATTTACCCTTAACCATGGTAAATAAAATATTTACCGCAGTAATTATTCAAAATGTCTAAAAATAAAAGTTACCTATTTACAAAATTTGAACATCCTGATTCCAAATATGGAATCCATTTTCCTAAATTCTAAACACAGAAGTGGCAGAAATTAATTTAAAATTAATTCCCGCTGTCAAAACAAAAAGCGTGTTTTTAAGTGATAATAACTATCAAAAGATTGACACTTGTTTATGTTCGGTTTAATTGTAAAATTATGTCCAATGACCAACATTATATTAAATGGTAAAAATATATTATAAATATACTTTAAAACCACTAAAATTCATAATTTATCACTATTAATTATTTTTATTAAAAAAAGTTGTTTTTAATTAAAATTTAGTAATTTTCACTATTCATAAAAATATGAAAGTTATCCGAAATGTACCAAAATTTCACCTTAGGCTAAATTCGATATTCCGAATCCAAAGATGAAGTCCATTTTAAAATATAAAATATATATAATTTTAAAAATTAGGTATTACTATTCATAACGGCTAGTTTGATTGGTTGTGGTGTGTGTTAAAACTCGAAGTTGCGTACAACACACGCTACTGTTTTATTCAAAGGAAAGCGTACCGTGGAAGCTTGGGAAGTTTCATTTTAAATTTTTTGATGTCTCCATTTAGTCAAAAAGTTTAAAATATTGTATTTAAAAAGGTTTCACTAAAAGTTGATAAAAGTGCAATACTGAAAATTAATCTGTTCTTGCATTATGACTAAGAAACTCATAATATGGATTCTAAAATTATAAAGTTTAAAATTTAGTTAATACTATTCATGACCTCTTTTAATGGATTTTTTTTGGTATGTCATGGTGGAATTGAACTCGGTGTTGCGTGTAGTGCAAGTTATTGAATTATTTTGAAGAAATAACACACTATGAAATCTTGGGGTGTTACATTCTCCCCTCCTTCAATAAATTGCGTCCTCGCAATTTGAAATTGTTCTTCGAAAATAAAAGGTTGAAAATAGAAAACATATTTGTGGGAAAACCCACATCGGAAATTGGGTTACTAAAATTTAGTCTTAATATGAGGAAAAGGGAAATCAAAGGGTCACCACCAAATTATGATCTCGATTAGGAGAACATTGGTGGAAATTGGAGACATATAATCGGAGGAAAAACGTAAATATTTATAGGTAGTGATTGAGGTCATCAATCACAAATAAGTATAAAATTGAGTTCCTTAAATTCATCAATCTATGATGAATTGATATACCATCGGTTCAACAAAACATAGGGTATTAGGATAACACATTTTTGACGTTTCAAAATATCCTAGTTGAAATCCAACATCGAAAAATAAATTAATGAGGCCTCTATTTAAAATAAAGAGTCGAAAGTATGAAGATTACCGAAAATAACACATACTAGGGTTCCATGTAGGAAAATATGGATATGGAAGAAAAATCTAACCATCAATTATCTGATGGAGAGTGGTAGAGAACATGGCTATAAAAAGGCCAACAATCCCAAAGCCATAAATTAGTGATGATTTAAGGTACCATCTAGGAAAACATTTTTGTTCAAAGTTGCTTTTCTTAATATTGAGGAATTTATTTATGAGATTGGCTAAGATCATAAGGAGATATACTTACTTTATAATTAGAGTTTTATCCATTAATAAATTTCTACCACAAACTCATCTTTCACTCTAAAAGATAATAGAATGTAAAAAAAATTCTATTTACACTATTCGTATAGGGTTCCAAAATAAACGAATTTATAATTCATCTACATGATCTTTTAATAAAAACTACATTATTTAATCCAGGACATCTCATGGTCCAGTGGTAGGTGACACACCCTTGTCGCCCTTCGGTTGCGGGTTCAAGTCTCGCAGCCTTGCCGGACGCGACGGGTTGCCGCCCGACCTCCGGGTTGTCCTTTTATGGCAATCCAAAATAATCCAAACTAGAACTATCCAAAATACTTCTGTCCAAACTCACAGTATAACATTTATAAGGAAGGTAAACATAATATAGATCCTTTTTACCCCGTAATAGCATATGAATACCTTCATCATGTATTACCATATTCCTTATTGATTACATTCATGCTCCCTTATTCCATATAGAATGCTGGATATACTTCATCAATCCAAAAATGTTTTAAACCCCAACAATGATGGAATATACAAATCATTAATCAGTTTCAAGGTAGTCAAGAATATCCAATATAATTTATCCAAAACAATCACATATTATTCCAAAATCACTACCTCAGTATCAGAACTATATTATGATTTATCATTCTCTCAACCATATATTTTCCAAAAATTTATCCTGCTATTGAGTCACTTTTCTTTGTTCCACATAATCTCAAGTCCTTAATGAAATAGTACTGCAGTACAATCCTTATATACTCCATGATTATTGTAACAAGTACATTGTTGATACAACACTCAATTGACATAATCAACATAAGAACTCTAATCATTCCTCTTCATCTGTGGTAGTATCATAACATGATTATTATCCAATAACATCATTTGCGGCATAGTCTGATGACTGGGACATAGGTTCGCGTAGTGTCCAAACTCCTTGCAAATGAAGCATTGTACATTTGAAACCATTTTCTTACCCTTGCAGTCACGTACTTTGTGCCCTTTTCCTCCACACTTATAACAAACTCCCATTCCTTTCAGGAAAGTTCCAGGGTGTTTCTTTCCACAGTTACCACATATGGGAAAATTCTTCTTTTACCTCTTCCCTTTATCCATCTTTCTCTCTTCCATCCTTTTCTTCTCTTGCTTCCCTTCAAAGCCATAGGACTCAGTAAACTCTTTACTTATCTTATCAACACATGATATTATTTCTTCATATGATGATAATACATGGGAGACTATTTCTCTTATAAATTCTAGCTTAAGACCATGAGAGATATGATCCTTCCTTCTCTTTGGATCATGTACATTTCTGGAGTTCTCATTCCTTCTACTGGGCGCCATTTCTAAACAATGGCATAAACTAGATCAGTTTATGAATCAAAATACATAATCCCATACTTATAAAACACTTAACATAAATTGAACTATTTATGGATATAATCCATAATCATAAAAATGTTTTCATTGAGGAAGTATATAATCCTAAACCCTTCATAATGATTTGTAAAGATAGTGAGAGTTATCCTAAGCATATCCCCCGGGAGTGTCGTAACCAAGAGTGCAGCAAGGCCCGTTGTCGTGCACCAGTTCCCGTTCGAGTCTAGCTCAAAGAGGTGTTTTCGGTTTTTACCCCTAGGTACATCTGTGCCAGAGCCGCCTCTACCTGCTCGTATCCAGACAGGGATGTATTCCTCGGATAACTCACAAAATCTCTACAATACCAAAATTCTAGGAAGTTCTTCTATACTAATCCTCAAAGTTCATCTTAGGTCTACGTGCTCTAATCAGAGTTTATCTAAATCTAGCTTCCAAGGTTTGTAATAAACTTCCTCTGATACCAACTGTAATGCCCCGACCCTAGTTGCCTAGAGTCGGTGCATTATTACATAACATTGGCATGATCACAAGAAAGATCAAATCTCGAAAGGCCGATTGGTTTAGTAGCCTTGGAAACACTAGATATATTCATAAGTTTTACATTACATCATAAAATGAAAAACTACTACAACAACATAATGTTTCCACAATCCACACTATTAACCCCTCATAAAATCCCTGCAGGTCATTCATAACTTACTTCATCACATCCTGGGAAAAATAAAACATAGAAAAGGGGTGAGCTCAAATGCCCAGTAAGGATAACAATATAGCGGAAACTTTCATAAATAAGAATAAACATTTAAGGCAATGTATAACTAAAACCAAAGCCTTTTAAATATGAACCTTCAACATGGTATGGCATAAATAAAATGAAATAATGCCATTTACTTATTCACATGGATATTCTACTAATCGAATAATCACATGCAAAAATCAATAACCACTTTCATAATGTTGGAATGCATAATGCCAGACTATCATAACCACATAGCCAAGGCCTCGTGCCAAGACTACAAATAAGATTTTGTCAAGGCCTTGTGCCAAGACACTAGTTTGTCTAATGAGACCTACCGATGCATCGAGGAGCTATAGAGGGCTCCACCCGTCACTTATTAAGTCCAATGCATTCCCATATGAAAAGGTTTAAACATAACATAAACATTCGTATTAAATCTAGCATACGAAATGTCAATAATTTCACCATAAACTATGAATGGTATAAAAATAGCACATCCATATTCAATAATATCACAAAACCTTCAATACAATATAGAAGTTTTGTATCATAATAAATAAACTTCAAATAATCTTAAAATCCATCAAATGATGTTGACATAGATGAAATCAAAATTCTTTTTAAAGAAATATCTCCTTTTATTTTGAAATCATTTAAGATCCATATAAAATAAAACATTTTCTCTGAAAATATTCTTATAAGCTTGTAAGGAAAGCTTTGAAGATTTTATAACGGCGTAAAATAACCGCACCCGCCGTATAAGTTAAAAAAACATTCTTACCTTAATTCTGTCGAAAAGGTTAAAAAGGACCTTGTTTTGAAAACGACTGAAAGATTCCTTTATAAACCACTTATAAAAGTCAAAAAGGGTATAAATGACATTAACTCATAATCTAGTAAATAGTAAAAATGTTTTGAAATACATTTTTAATAAACATGGATGTGGATGATAAAGAGATCCCAGTAGATTATTACGTATAAACAACCTTGGATAATGAAGAGGTTGTAAAGTAAACTCTTACCTTGTACTTTTCCTTGGTTGCGGTAGGTTAACCTCCTGTATAATGGTGAAATAGTTGTTATTAAATTATACAAGAATCATATATAATAATATGATATCATATATGATCTTTTAACATTGATTTGTTAATAATATCTTAGAATTATCGTCGTTTCGGGAGTTAACTTATTCATTTTCTTTTATATGTTTTGTTACATAAGCCATGGTTGTTGTATCTTATTCATATCCAGAATGATATCTAGTCCTTAAACATCATTTTTAAATCATCAAATGATAATTATACTTGAATGGATACGATGGAGAATGAATTTCATCGCGTTCGTGGAGACGGTAGTCCGTACGTACGCACGAGCGACAATATCATTCTTTTGATATTAAAATAATATATAAATGGATTGTATATCATATATACAGAATCATTAACATGTTATATTTATTATTTATATGAGTTACACATCATTATTATACCCATCCAAATAATATTATATTGAATAACAATTACACCACGACGTGGAGACGGTAGTCCGTACGTACGCACGTATGGTGACATGTTATTCAAAGGGTGGATAGAATACTGAATATGGTTGTACCATATTTATAATTACATCACAGTATATGTGAGATACTGGAGTTATTATTTTAGAATGGTAAGAACAAAGGAAGAAGAAGTGGAAGAAGAAATGAACTCGGAGAAGGGTGGTGAAATCATTACCTCTTCTTCGGGTTCTTCCTTTTGATTTGATCAAAAGGGCTACTTAGGTTGGCTTTCTGATCAAACTAAGGCCTCTAGGTTGTAGTGAGGGATTTTGGGAGAGTATTTGGGCAGAGTGTGGCAGAACCAAAAGGCTTTGAAGGTGTGAAGAAATTAGAAGGAGGAGTGCCCTTTTATAAGAGGGGTGAGGGGCACCTTTGGAAAAGCTAGAAATATTAATTTATAATAAATTAATATTCGGAGCTTATTATTCAAAGGATAAGGTGGGGATAGGTCGAACACCACTCAACCAATAGAATTTAGACAGGTTTGGGTACTTATATTAACCTTATCTTTAAGTATTAACTCTGAGTTAATTAGTTTCACTTTTACAATGTCTCTTTGTATTTTTATATAATATGGTTAATAAACTTACTATATACATCCAAGAGACCCCCAAGTGGTACATTAATGATGAACCTATCATGATATAAGTCTCTTGGCCGATCCTTAGATTTTTAGGAATTTAATATCAATTAATAATATAATATTTGTTTTAAGAACTCTTTTATGTCAATTTTGACACTATTCAATAGTTGATTTTTGTGAAACTCATAACAGATTAATTACTTCGAACAAAGTCAATTAAATCAATCCTAATATATCATATTATCCTAGAAAATTAGTTTAATTCATTAAAAGTTTCATATTATATTTATTTGGGTATTTATAATATCAATTAGTTTAATTTTTCACTATTATAGTAATTACTGCATCATCATTGTGTCATAAATAAAATAAATTATTTAATGTCTAAAAATTATAAATAAAATATAATTATGTAGGAAATATTTTTAGCTTTCTAATGAATATTTATAATCTAAAATCCAACTTATATAACCCTATGTAACAATTATTTTTCAAAAAGATATATGCTTGTGTCATTTTTGTATTCATTTTGACTTAATTAAAATAAAGTGTCATTATCACTTACAAGTGGATCCATGGGGTCCCAAAATCGACCCAAAGATTCCCATGGTCGACCATGTATCAACCAATAGGGTTAAGACACGTTTTAGGGTAATTTAGTATTATTATAATATTTTTTTAACCCTTATTTACCGGATTTACCCTTAACCATGGTAAATAAAATATTTACCGCAGTAATTATTCAAAATTTCTAAAAATAAAAGTTACCTATTTACACAATTTGAACATCCTGATTCCAAATATGGAATCCATTTTCCTAAATTCTAAACACAGAAGTGGCAGAAATTAATTTAAAATTAATTCCCGCTGTCAAAACAAAAAGCGTGTTTTTAAGATATAATAACTATCAAAAGATTGACACTTGTTTATGTTCGGTTTAATTGTAAAATTATGTCCAATGACCAACATTATATTAAATGGTAAAAATATATTCTAAATATACTTTAAAACCACTAAAATTCATAATTTATCACTATTAATTATTTTGATTAAAAAAAGTTGTTTTTAATTAAAATTTAGTAATTTTCACTATTCATCAAAATATGAAAGTTATCCGAAATGTACCAAAATTTCACCTTAGGCTAAATTCGATATTCCGAATCCAAATATGAAGTCCATTTTAAAATATATAATATATATAATTTTAAAAAGTAGGTATTACTATTCATAACGGCTAGTTTGATTGGTTGTGGTGTGTGTTAAAACTCGAAGTTGCGTACAACACACGCTACTGTTTTATTCAAAAGAAAGCGTACCGTGGAAGCTTGGGAAGTTTCATTTTAAATTTTTTGATGTCTCCATTTAGTAAAAATGTTTAAAATATTGTATTTAAAAAGGTTTCACTAAAAGTTGATAAAAGTGCAATACTGAAAATGAATCTGTTCTTGCATTATGACTAAGAAACTCATAATATGGATTCTAAAATTATAAAGTTTAAAATTTAGTTAATACTATTCATGACCTCTTTTAATGGCTTTTTTGTTTGGTAAGTCATGGTGCAATTGAACTCGGTGTTGCGTGTAGTGCAAGTTATTGAATTGTTTTGAAGAAATAACACACTATGAAATCTTGGGGTGTTACAATAATACCATGAATATAAAAAAAATCATGATAATATATATCAAATGTAAGTACACAATACACCGCATCTATTAAATAAGTGGTGAACAATGGAAATCTCACATAATTAAAAGTGGGATAAGAAACCCCTTACCTTGTAATTTTCCTTGGTAGATAGTATGTAAATATCTTTTATAATGGTGAAATAAATTTTATTAAATTATAAAATGAACATTTACATTAATATGATATCATATATTATCTCTTAATATTGATATTTCATTATTGTCGTCATTTTGGGTGTTAACTGATTCATTTTCCGTTATCTGATTGGTTACATAAGCCATGTTTGTTGTGGATGGGAGGTATCTTATTAATATTAATAATGATATTAAGTCTTTAAAAATTATTTTTAATAATAAAAAGAAAATTATTCTGGAATGGATAAGATGGATAACGAGTCTCATCGCGTTCATAGAGATGGTAATCCTTACGTACGCATGAGCGACAATATCATTAAATGAAATCTATTAATATTATATTCTAATATAAACCATGTCTCATTATTCTTTTTTATAGTCATGTCCCAAACTGTTGAGTGACATAGTATCCTAAATGGACCTCTCCCATGATAGTGGAAATCAATTCCACTACAAATCATTTGAGGAGGATTCAACAGAATCCTCTATTGTAGAGGCAGTTTTTCTCATTTTATCACATTGATGGGTAAAAATCGTTGATCATCAACATTTATGTTCCCCTTCTACTCAATCTAACATTAAAGTCCCATTTTGGATGTAACCAACTATGGTACACATACATCCAATAGAGGATCTCATATCGTCATGATCTTGGGTAGTGTTGACAAGATTGATTTCCTAAATTCTAAAAACAATGACTAATGATGCCACTCTATGGTGTGGGATGTTAAAAAAAACATCAAATTGATAAGATTCATCCAAAAATATGGAAATATTATCTATTTCATAATGATTATAAGATTATGATAATGATATGTTATGATTTTCTATTTCAAAGTAATTATACCAAGAATCCCTTCACATAACCAATAATTAGTTACAATTTTTACTTCTATATGGAATACTCACCATTTATTTATTTCATCACTAGATTTGAATCCATATTGATTTTTATGAAGTCCATATCTAGTTATAGTACATGTTTCAATCAATAAATTATTTCTAATTCTCCCTCATTTATAGTACATCCTTAGTATTATATGGAAATGAATTTAAAAGTAATTTGTCTAGGGAAACTATAACAATCTCTAGAAAAAACTGGTTGAGATTTGTGTTGTAA
This sequence comes from Viscum album, assembly GCA_963277665.1. Lineage (NCBI taxonomy): Eukaryota > Viridiplantae > Streptophyta > Magnoliopsida > Santalales > Viscaceae > Viscum > Viscum album. The sequence goes on from OY728166.1 coordinate 611,738,658, forward strand.
TCCTATTTCCATCAAAATGGAAGGAGGACCCATAAAAATACATATCCCATGATTGGGATTATCACAACTATAAAAACCACTTCATCATAAATTTTATTGTCCAATGGGTTTTCTTTCTAATGATGGATGTATCTCAATGATGTCAGACATGGACTCACCTTTATGTTATTTCTATGAAAATAAATAAATTTCATATTATTGCATAATATGAACCCATCACTACCTAATAACTAGAAAACATTTGTTTTCATAGTTTTAAATCAGTGTATCAATATGAGAGATTAGGTTGAATTCATTATGTTTTTTATAATATATATTTTTTCCACCATAATGACGAGTAAGAGCTAGTTCATTTTTATAAATTAATATTAGGGTATTGAACCTTGCATTTTTCAGGTGAGGTAGTAAAGTCTATTTTCATTCCCAATGTCATTTTATTTTTTAGTATAGAACCCATATATTTATCTGTGGTGGACACATAAAATGTAGGAGTCATTCCTTCAACTAGTTTCATCATATTTGGTGGGTGCATTTAGTACTAATTGATATTCTCAAAAACATTTTTATAGTATTAATACCATATATAGGAAACAACCTTATTAATTTACTTATTTAAGGGGAGTGATTTTCCATCTAGGTTATCTATGGAACACCCAATGTATGCGAGGTCAGAATGGAGAACATTATGTCATTTATGATTTTCTGTGGTGGTATTGTAGTGATTGAACACGCATTTTCCAAATTGAAATAATTTCTTTAATGGGATTCCTAGAAAAAATTGAACTCCCCTATTGTTACTCTGAAATTAGACTCTACAGGGTCCATTGTTAATCTTTTACGTCGAATGATTCTGTATAATGTTTGAAGATTAGTGACATGATCACATCATTATAAATACATGACAACCTACTAAAAAACATAACATTATGTTACTCTTCATAATAAGTGATTAAAAATATGAAGAATGTCACATTTAGATGTGAAACCATCCTTATTTTATAGAAATTGTATTACCTGATAACAAAATATGTAATGAGGATATATGAGTTATGTGGATTCACCATCGATAGGGTCCATGTTTATCGGATTTTTCCCTAAATACCAAGCCATAAAAAAGAGTATGGAAGCCTGATGTACCATCGATGAAGACATATATGATCCAAAATGAGAAATATTTTTTCTACCGATGTCTATTAGTTTCTTTAAAATCAACTTTTATAGTAATCTAAACCTTCAATTTTTTGGATTGGAAATGATGGAGAGTCATTTTGGATAACACACTGTTAAAACAATGTTTTAGTACATCAATATTCATAATTCTATTACTGTATTACATTGGTGGAAGGGGTGCATCATCCTGGCTTCATGAAAAAAAATAAATGCTCATCAGTTTACCTTATGAGATACATATCCACATCAGGGTTAATGTTATGAATTACTATACATATATTAGACACAATTTATTGATTCTTCATTAAAAATTAAATATAAAACTCATGCATTTTGGAGGAACAGAGATACTAATTAATATTGGTTGTAGGATTTCTTTTATTCCTTGATTCATCAACCTCAGTTTATTTTTTTCGGTGGAGATGAGTTCCTCAAATATTGGATTTGAATTCATAATATCATCATCTTATCTTTCCATATATGATTCTATTGTAATATTTTTAGACATTGTGGGTAATCCGAGCGAATCTCAATGAATATCGAGGTAATATAATCCTTGGAAATATATATTGTTATGCTAAAATATTAGAGTAATTGTAGAGATGTTTTTGAAATTCATTTATTCATTTATGTTTCCACCAAGAGCAAGACAAGACTATAAATCATATTTTCTATTTAATATCCTAGTGAAATCATCAATTTTTGTTGAAGATAAGATAGAATTATCAAATCGTGATATAGAAATATCTTAATCTAGTTTTGATGAATCTACAATGCCTGATGAAACATCCATCACAATGAAATTATCTGATGGAGTATTTGGTTCATGATAGCTTTCTTAGATTACTTCTACTTCCCCGATCATGTTTATGGGTAAGCATAGTCATTTTCGGTCATGCTTCATGGATTCACATGGAGAGTACATAATCTATTGGGAGATGAACCATGCAAATAATAAAACACCAATAGTTGTTTTCCTTAATTATTGCTGAAATATCTCTAAGTATTCATTTCTCTGTAAGACTCAATGGTGTATATTTTACAAAGTAGTATGAAAACCATTCCATTTATTGGGAAGTTCATTCCAGGATGTAATGTTGAAGGTACTTCTATGTGGTTATAAATACAAGGATATACAAGAAGGAAATAATATGTTGTTTTCGACTAGATATGAACAAAATCAGAGTTCTATATGATATCTACAAGTTGATCATTGAGAATGATCTATAGAGAGACATTTTGTCTCTCCTACCATTCCCTTGAATGGTCATATTTTTTTGGAGATATGTCCCACTCAAAAAATACTAAACATTTTAGGGTATTCATAATGATTATATTATTCGTCCAACCATAATCAACAAAATCCATTGAAATATTGATATTATTATATTTTACAGAAATATACATGGGACTAATATGTTCGTGTATAGCATCATCCTGATCATATTCTATAATCGAGATGGTGATATCACAAATTTGATAGAATATTCTACTCTTGGTGATCCTCATATACAGTTAAATATATATCAAACCACTAGTGGATCTATATATCATCAAGGAGTGCATATCCATGTATTATTGAATGGTGGAGGGAATATAGGATTGAGATATAGGCTGTGAATACCACCATATGTTTCAAAATATTGTCTTATTATTCCCGAGGTTTGTGATTCTTAATTTGGGGTAACTCTCTAATATAGTAATAAGTATTTCTGGCGTTTTATTTGGATTATCATTATTCATGATAAGTGTTTGAAATAGAATCCACTATAAGTGGTATAGGTCACACTGTCCTTCCACTTTGTATGGACTGATCACAGAATCACACTCTCACCAGTCAATATTGTAAAATGACTATGGTTGATCTATAATAAAGGCATAAAATGTATACCAATTATTCTACGGGGACTTATAGAGTGATCTCCCATGGGTCTTGGAAATATATGTGGATTATATGTGGATGTGGCATCAATTTGGTGTACTATCATACATACATCATCAAATTTATTCATCATTTGTATGGCTATATCGTCTAACTCTATAGTTAGCTATAATATAAGCAAAGTTGGGGTGATTCATCATTGGAGATGGAATTTTTTGTGAACAATGTCAATATATTATAAAATTATACGTTCATGTGATTAGGGTTCAATTTTTTGGAACTGTACTTATTCTACATATGATGTTGGATAGAAATATAACTTTGGCTGACCTTATGTGGGATTTGGAAAAAATATTCCACTTATATCATATCATGTGTCCAATTATTGAATATTCTACAAGGATGAATATTCAAAAACAACTCTCTAGTTACATGAATATCTTTTGTTTTTTTCATAGCTATTCTCAAAAGCTATCTTGAGAATGTAAAATTATCATTTGGGTAATCAATTAAATGAAATTATTCCCACAGATTATTGAAACTTCTTAATAGTACCATATACATCTGGTACATTAATGGTTACATTGGACACCTATGAATAATCTTTTTCTGGTAACGCCTATCCAAAATCAACAAATATTTGGTTGTAATTAAAGAAAAAAAAGTCTTTGATGGTGTAACACAACCTCTTATATAAAGGGATGTTGCCAGGATGATTTGTTTTCTTTAACATATTTTGTTTCTTAGGCATTGTTCACTTGATTACTTCATTTTCCATAAATTAATTGAAATAAAATATTACCTAATCATTTTGGAAAAAATATAATTTATTAGGTAGTTCATAAAATCATGGGAAAACCTGATCATGTTTTTCCTCCTCCCATGGGTGACTTTGTTGTTACTAAATCAAGATAAGAGTAACTAGATTAATATAAGTCTACCATCCAACCAATAGACTTATAATTTTATTAAATGGAAAATGCTAAAATGCTTATATAGAGACGATTAAGAATGCCTTTAATATTTCAATCCAAGAGAATGAACCTAAACAAAATGAAAACCCTCACTGGGAAACCATACAAAGATAGAAAAAAATAAAAGCATGTCCTCAAAAATAACTTTATAAGAAATAATGTTAGCAAAAAAATTACCCTTAGGCCATGTATGAAGAACATACATCTGATTGTTCATAAGCTGCTTGCACCTTTGAATGGAGTACTCAAAAGACCATGAAATGATCCCTTGACATGAAAGATATTTATAAAATAGTCAACAAATAAATTTCATCATTCCTGACTAAAATATTACTCTGATCACAATGATATAATATTTTGAGCATAGCAACGATCTTCACTTGAAGAGAGTCATCATTTCTACTAGGAAGCAGAAAAGGATGCCAAAACAGAGCCTTTATGTTATGTAATTACTCCACCTCTACATATTAAACCCATGAAACATGGATCGTTATTGTTTAGATTGTTCCCTTACATTGGAGGCTAACACTTCACCCAACACCCCTTCATAGATAAGTCGTTGCTGTTACAAAGAAGGTGGGGATGAAGGGCCATAATGGAAGGCCCAATCGATGTATCCCTACATATACTGTAAAAATATTGCACAATGTTCTGAAGGTTAAAGTGAATACAAATAACCATTCCTAGAAAATACTTGTGTCTCTTGGTGTTTCAGGTCGACCCGAGGACCCAACACCCTATTGTAAAAATCTACAACCTTGCCTTCCTCTCTAGACTAGGTCTGCTAACACATTCAAATAAATGATAGATAAAATAATCTCTAGTGGTAATGACACCCAGTCACCTAGAAAACAACCCAATGGATCCCCAAGATTCCTTTACTCATTTTCTATTGAAGAGATGGTGGTTTGTGGACTCATATCATGGTGTATTTCAACACTAACATTTGGATGAAAGGCTTATCCCTCTACGTTGAATTCAATCCTCAGTTGGCAAGGCGTTGATCCGAACACACCACTGAAGAATGATGAACATCAAAGGAATCAAATTTCACCATATAATCTAATACTAAGAATCCTTAATTGTCGAAAAATATTTTATAGATAGAATATCCTTGATTTTAAAAACATCTATAGTAACCCTTTTAAAGACACATCAATCCTGGTCATTAGACAAAACTGTGTTATCAAAAAAAATTACTATAGGAATACATAGTTTCATGAATGGGAAATGCTAAATTTTATAGTGTAATATGATTATTCTATATCCATAAAATTCATTTTCCATGTATTAAGGGCATGGGTGGTGATTTTTCTAGGGGACATTGTATGGAATCATCTTTCAATTGTGCCATCGTTGTAATGTTTTTAATTTTTCATCAGTTATTCTTCAATATAAATGGTGTTCTCATATCATCTAAAATATTTTCATCATAGAGTGTGGTAAATTAGTCTTGTGATATAGGGATATTGAGTGAATAGTTTAACCCATACCACTAGTCGATGAAATTAAATCACTCCCTTTTCCATGTTATTTTCATTTTTTATATCTTTAATTGTTATTATCCATAATGTGGATATGAAAGAATAATTAAATTGATGATGAATTTCATCCAATACCACAATAGACCTTATTAGAAGTTTTTTCTTACTAGAAAAATAAATAACTAAATTAATTTTATATAATAACATAGTTTTTTCACTACTTTCTGATATCAAGGGACCATCAGTGGGCCATATCAGGACACTAATTGCATGAGATGTTGTTCTGGATCTCATGATACATCAAATGTTGAGAATATATGTTTTTCAAAATTTTATTGAGGGATATTTGAATCCACCTAATCAGGATATGGATTCTTCTCAGTTTGGATGGGTGATCCCTACAATTGTGGGGATTCCATTCAAGGAACTAGGGATTAAATTATGTTAAGGATTTATATATGTACCATTTCTTAGAGAGCCTCCAATCTCAAGAGAGTGGGAGAAGATAAAATATGTGTCTATATTTCAGTATCAAATATATTTTCAATTTATTCTTGGAATGAATTATAACAACGTCGGGAAAAAGGCTATCACATTAATGGATTAAAGTGGATCTCATCACCAACATCCTTATACATATAGGTAAAATTCTAGGATCCAGATATTTTTTGATATCAATATTTTTATGGTGGTCCAATTGAGTTTTTATGAATATGTTTTAGGAGGCTTGTTTGTCTCCATCTGAAGACGATGTATGGTGGTAATATTTCCCGTGAATTTTTCCACATTATTCTTCCAAATATATTTCATCACTTATGATTTTTTATCAATTTCTCACTACTTGAGGTAATTTCATCTACACTAGGTGGTCTGCATGATGTAACCATAAAATTCTATTTATCCTTAGAATTTCAACATTTGGTAGGTGTGAATTCATCATTCTGGGGTTTCGAGTTCTCGCTCATTCATAGATTCCATGCTCATGCAAACACTTTTGTGTATCCCGATGAGAAACTCTTCAGGTATGGTTTATTAATTTTTTCCATCTATGTTTATTTCAGGATCTATATTATATATTATGATTATGTTTATTCAACATAATCTTGTTCTGTTAATGGTAATCATGCTCGATTTTACGGTTTTCCTTCTTAGTGGTCCCAAAAAAGAAAAGTTATGTCTTTTGATCAAAATACATGATGGGTTGTCAACAATCGATATTTACCTCTACACCTTAAAATTAATAATTTCTTTTAGGGTGATGATAATTATATAAATACCTTAAAAAATTTATTCGAGTGATTATTATATGACATAATTAGTATTTTAAGATATTTTTGATATGTACTAGATGATTATAGTCGAGTATTTGATGGATCTTATAGTGGAAATTAATATATATACTCTACTGGCACTATGGGATGAGTTATATATATAATTATGGTTTATTTCAAATACACCCTCATGGTGTGTGATAATCATAGTGATAGAGGATGAGATATTAATTCCCCAGACATTGTTTATGGGGTTTGTTTGTAGATGATGTAGATATTTTTTATATACCCTCTAGGTTTGTTGTCTACAGGGTTGCAGTTTTAGAAATTCACATATCCCTATTAGGAAGTTTTACTCATGAATCAATTTCCTTGATACTATTATTGTGATCTTAATATTTTTTCTCTATTTAACTAATTTATGAGCCTAGTGAAATGGCTACCTATGACTGGAGTACATTTCTATGGGAAGCTGTCGAGGAGAAGATGATATTAGATTGTGTGTATGGAATGCGTTTCAATTTTTTCTAGATTCTCATGATACGAGTATATTAGATTCCTAACTCCCCAGTTTTTGCGACATAGAAGTTTCCTAGTGAGCGAGTCTAACATTATAGACAAAATGGACCATGCATAACAGAATCCCTTAATTAATCATGAAAATGTAACATTACAGGATGTCTTATATTGGGATCCCTAATTTTATGGGGACCAGATGATGTGTAATAATCCATATCTCTTGCATAATAAGATACATATTTTTGAAGTGGAAATTAAAATTTTTCAATATAGTGTTTTTATTTAATAAATACAATCACATTTTATACATTTATATGGGTTTTCGGCCCTTGGTCTTGAGAAATAGTGAATGTGGACATTTATAACTAAAAATAAAGTGTATTTGTAATCAAAATGGTAAACTCATGTTATTTATAAAGGATTTTTGGAAACATATTTTGATGATGAGTTTCCCAAATTTTCTATCAAATGTGAAGCATGCATTGCTTCTCCATATTATTTGGGATCCCATATTCAGTAATGGAATATGGGAAAAACATGGTCGGGAGGTTGTTTGTAGTTGAATCTCTTGATATATCAATATGAGCCTATTATTTAACATTATTATATTCCTCCAAATTATTATACGATATTTTTTTTATCTAGGTCACCTAATGAAAATGGTTATGTGTTTCTGATATTTGATGGAGAACTATTTATAGTTAAACCTAGTTATTTAAGCACCTCTATATATTAACTTGAATCAGTTTTTATAACCAATATATATGATAGTATTTGTAAAATTAGTGTATTTCCTATTACAAGAGAGATATTACAATGGGGAGGTTTTCAATTATAGACATCAGGTATATAATCCAAAGGATCTATCTACATTCTAATACATGGTGGGAAATTGATGTAGTCTACAACTATTATTTTTTCAAAGAGTCTATATACATATGATGTGTTGTAGATATGCAATGTACAACCTCATGAACATTGGAATTGAGATGAATTAGATTTTATCCTTATTCATCATTCTGTCCAGAATATGTCGACCTTCCTTTTGGCATTAAGTCAGGATATGTGCCTACAAAATGATGGTTCTTGTTATATATTGATAAAAATGTAGTGTGTTCCGTAAATCATCCCATTACAGAGATGATATTAGAGTTTTCTGGTGATATTTTTTATTATATAAATGATTATAATAATTATTAATGGTTGTTATCCAAAGATTACAGTTAATCATGTATAAAATGGTTTATTATACATGTTCAAATGTGAATTCACCATTAGAATATTCAAACATACCTCCAAGATGGGAGAAGGGATATGGGCCTTCACATGTATATCATCTGAAGGATTCAGGTGAAGTCATTCATATTTTTAATTAGGGATATGAGCTTCACATTAGCGATATTAATTAATATACAATGTAGATTCATGGGAATTTGTAAGATCCTTGTCTATGTTGGTTTATATATTGTAGTAAAAATCATTATTTGTATTGGGTAAATGAGCCCAGTATCATTCATTTAGTGTAATATACTATACTATTTCAATAGGATATTTTTTCATTTCTATGAAATGTACAAATCCAAGATGGGGATCTCGAGTTACAATGAGGATATGAGCCAACTATTTTGCCTTATTATTTTCAAAAATATGTCAAAATATATTAAAGGGGAGAAATAATGTGTTATTACTTTTGAGAGTCCACCAAATTGAAATGATCTTAGTCATTTAACTATCTAGCTAATGGGATAGATATATGTTAGTATTCACACATCTATTCATGTGATGGAATGTTCTAAATGATATCTTATTCCATATCTATAATTTAGTGAAACATTATAAAATTGTGTGCATGAATTGTGGATTTCAAATTATTGGTAACCTTGAAATAATGATATATGTATTCGATCAAAATGCGAATATAAACTATCTTATATCACAATAGTTAGAGAGTAATATTCCAATGGGCATCATGCAATGTGGGAATGGATCTATACATCCCCTATGCTTGTTGTAGGGATATAAATATATATAAGATCTGAGTTAGTTGGGATATGAGCCTTATTTACCGTGGTATCCAGAATACTCTAATAATCTATACAATTGGATTTTTTATATGAGATAACTCCCATTTTACAACATCTTTCAACACCATAAGAGAAATGATTTGTACCAATGAATGAGTTCCTAGTGGGGTAATTTTTAATTTAAAACTCTTAGAATGAGATTGTGGGTCACATAAAGAATAACTATAATGAGGGAAGTCCAAATGATCCCTCCTAGGAATCATATGAATATGTATAAAGCTATAGTCAACTCCTTGATCCACCAAAAGTTTACTTGGGATTTGTGGATTTCTATACTTTTGGTATAATACTATATTGTTATTGATGGTGGTGGATGGTTTCATTGTAACATTACCTAAAAGATAAAAACATGTCACCATTAGTATCTGATGGCATATTTTTGATGAATCATGGTTCATGATCATACCATGTTTTATTTTTTCCAAAACCATCATTTCCTCCACCCAAATATGGGAGTGTCGATGGGTTGTGATGTTTTATGAATCCAAATGTTACAAATATAATTTCGGTAATTAAATATTATCATGGTGAGAAATATTATTATCTGATGATTTTTTCAGGATGTTTAATTAGTCAAATTCAAAACAAGTAATAATTTCATTGGTCCGTACATCATTAAATATTTGAATCATGATCAATATATTATGAATAGGTAATATAAATGTCCATTATTGTCTATAGTCTGTCCATTTTTCTCATGTGAATCCTTCATGAAAAAAGGGCCAATTTTAGGGGAACCATTAATAAGTTTGATTAATCACGTATTTCATGTCCCATTCGAAATTATTTCTCATATGGATGGAAAAAAATATGGCACAACACATGGCCAACAAATATTTTTTATTATTCTAGAGATTCATGTCAGGTTCTCCCTTTTGTTCTGTCAGGATATGCTTGTTCAAATAAAAATTTTGATGTTCTCAATATTCATTAACAATTAATTAAATCAGTAGGGTATATCTATGTAAACAACCAATAATTTAAAAATTATAATGAATCTATGAATCATTTTAATGTCCGTTATTCTTAGGTGTTTCCATCCATACTATTCTTAGGAAATCACATTAATTAAGATGATGCATGTTCAACTCATCGCACCCATGTAGGGGGAATTATTTCTTATTCTTGGAATATCTTATAGATTTATAATATGTTTATTAATCACTTACACAACCCAATATTGGACTAGAACCTATAATTAAATTATTTTTTATTGAATCGTGATGTATAAAAGGGGGGTTCAACTAATATACCATTGTTATTTATCAACTATTAACAATATGATTTCCATTACTTCTTACCACATTGTAGCTTCTTATATTTGGAATCTGTATAATTAGGAACATTGGAGTTCGCATCTATATATGGAGGTAATTGGTGTTTTTTTGGTGTGATTTAACATTTATGAGGTTTCATATGTGTCATAATTATATAGGAATCAGAACCCTTGTAGCTGATTTGTTTAAATTTCATTTAATTTAACCCCATTTAAAAATTTCATATTTACGGAATCATATTTACTAGATATGGAGTTCAATCCATAGGAAGGAATCAAACACAACCTACCGATAACATGAATCATATCCATCATAGTTCATTAGTTCCACACCACAATGATTAATAGAAACAAATAATTAATTCTTGTGAGGGTTATATTGGTATGTATTACCAATATAAGGATTCGTTCAAGAAAAAATCATGGTTTATTCCCATGTATGGGGTAAATTTATAGTGTTTTTGTTTATTATTGAAAATACTTAATCCCATGTTAGTCATTATTGGTGTGAGAAACAATGGATATTATGTAATTGGACTCACCATATATGGATAATGGTGTTATGAAATAGGGAAATTCTAATGGGTTTGTTGGTAGAGGTTACATGTGTTAATACCATGTCATAAAAAGAATTTTTATAACATGAATGAAACCCCTTATTGTCCATTTATCTACTCAATATAATGATGGATGAGAAATAATGATATGAACATAGTAGATTTAGGTACCCATGGATTAGAGTGACTATGATATGGAATGACATACACCAATGTGGATTCTGTTTAGATATGCGGAAATATGAAGGAAACTTATATATAATGATTTGAAATAAATTAGAGATATCATAGTTCTATAGGAATCTATCTTATTTATGGTTTATTATCTGTGATTATACTCAAAAGAATTATTATTACCCACAATATTGGGGAATGTTAAGGGGTTATTTCAATATTTAATTCCACGTAATATATTTATCTTATTCCCTCTAAAAGGAAATACGATATTCTTACTAGGAAAGGCCTATCAAATATGTTTGGATCAAAGTGATGGATTGTACAAAATAATGGCACATATATGGTAAAAAGTGTCTATACCCTGATATATTGTAGATATTCCAATTTTAAATTGGCTAATTAGCCATAGATTCATGGACCAGGGGTCACATGGTTTTTCCCATGATTTCTGCTAGAAAAGTGGGCATATCCATAGATGTTTTCCTTCCATGTATTGTGGTTCTTCCTACCATGGTGGTGATTATCATCAAAAAATGTTCTTAGGGTATATCATATGAATCATGGTTATATTACATAGATAGTTTGAGAAATATTGGACATGTCCAACCTGTCTGGAGGGCATGTATGAGTGTAGTCACATGAACCAGTTGAGTATTGAGGGACACTTCAATGTCATCGATGTAGACACATCCAAGGGTTTCGTGTGATCATGGAATACATGTCAGAGAGTTGAAAAATGACTTGGAATACAAAACTAGATGAAATAATTTCGGTTGTGGGAAATATTTTGAGGAATTATCATGTAATTGATGACAAGTCTGTAGGACTTCACATCACATAGAGGAAATGAATGGGTGGTGCCTATTCATCTGGATAAAATGTATAGTTGATGTCTCATGACTAATGAATGGGTCACACAATGTTCATGGTCCTTTAATATGATAAAAATCATATCCATATTCATTGAGGACTCTATACATCTTATCCTATATTTCAAGACGTCTACAATTCATGTAATAGCCTAAGATTTTGTAATTTTTTTCCAATTAAATTATTCATTTGATATTTTCACTTCATGTAAAATAGAATATTGTTTTATTATTATATAATTTCACTAATTATTCAATTATGATATATTATACACCAATAGAATCTTTCAATAGACGCATCACCGACATGTTATGTGTTACACGCAACGTCGAGTTTCTAGGAAACAACTTTTTATTATCATAATTATTTAAATATGATTGTTATAAACTAGCTATTAAACATTTGATATGAATAGTAATAGCTACTACATAAATATTAGTTATAATGGTTTCGATAATGATAAATATTATATCTATTAAAATCCTTATATGATAATAACTACTACATTAATAAATGATTGGTTTTTCATGTCCTTATATGAAAAATAATAAAATTATTATTAGAAAGTAAAAAATTTATTTTTATAAAATAAAAATTATTTTTAAGTCAATAATATCAAAATTACCATACGGTGATTTTTTTATTTTTCTGAGAAGTTAAATTTTTTATCAATAGTTAAAAATACTTCATTATAGATAAAACCACGATTTTTTAATTTCAATAAATATATTTAATTTGAATATATTTTAAAGTCACTATAGGTAAAAAATACATAAAAATTTCTAATGAAGGTGATTAGAATAAATTTTATATTATAATGATAAATTCAAAATTATTTAACTATTGAAGGTCTCTTTTACCAGCCTTCTAACCACATTTATGGGAATTACCGTAAATACAAATTTACCGCACCAATGAATTAAATTTCAAAAAATAGACATATATGGTTGTAATCAGTAATAAAAAATTTTCTAATAAGGTCAAAATAATTTTTGGTAAATAGTGTCATTAAAGGTATAAATAATATTATAATATTATTAAATTACCCAAAAAGTTTTACTAATTGTATTTTATTTGATTTTGTAAATCGATAACATTTATCGTTGAAAAATATGATAAATTTTAAGCCACTTGTGTATGATTAAGACATTTATTATAATTTATTTAAAGAAGTGTTAAAAGTGTCATATTCAGAATTTTAAGAATAATTCATTTCAAATACAGGTAAATACATAATTTATTATGACTATATTTATTAATTGGAATGATTTGAAATTTATATTCAGTATGATATTTCCTTTTAATATATTTAGACTAAATAACTTAATTAATGGATTTCAAAATAAAGATAAAGTAATTGTTTAATTAAAAGAGATATCAAATAAATGATATTAAAAATATTAAAATAAATACATTTTGACTAAATTAATGATAAAAAAATTGTTATACATATAAATATTTGACTTGTTACTCACATATTTAATGTATTGGTGGGAATTTATTGTGTTGGATTAAAATTTTTAAAAATGAAAATATTAAATTGTATCCAAATTGTCCTAATCGATACATTAAAATAAATGATATTTTGTTAAATATTATAAAATTCATAAAAAATATAATATTCATCAATATAACATGGATAATATGAAATCTTTCATAAGGAATCCAATAGGGCTTTTATTTTTCATTTTACAATGACTATATCAACCCTATATTAGAAAAGAATTTGTCATGTTAAATGTGAGATTATTTAACAAAAGGTTAAAACCAAAAGATGAAGATAATTTTATGTACTATCAATGTTTAAAATTCATTAGATGAGAGTATTTATACCCATACTCATCATATCCATGAAACACAGTTTTATGATATTATATCAAAAACCATTTTATAATAAATTAATTGTTTTAGAGATTACAAATGTGCCCCTCTTATCTATTAGAAAAAGAGAAAATCTCATTCTCTTTTATTCTCACCTATAAAGCCATTTGACTATGTACAAACAAGCCCATTTCTCCTCCCAACACCCCCTTACTCCATGAAGCCCTTACATAGGGAAATGGAAAATCAAGGAATCCTTTTTGCACAAACCAAAAGGAGTTACCCGATTTATACGAAACATTTTCGAGTACGAGGAGTGTGAGGACACAAGGTTAGGTGATTTTTATCTCAACATTAATTCATTGAGACAGGATCCTCATACACAATTTGTTTCTTCTACATTGTGTATATACTAACAATTAATGTATTTTATGAGTATTATATAAAATATTATGATATTTCCATATCTTAAAATTTTCTTTTTTACATGGGGAATATGATCTAATTGATTATAATGTAATGAGTTTTGATTTCGCAATCTCTTCCATATTTGGGATTATTTCATTTTAATTATCTATTGAATGACATTTTTCATCTATTTCCATGTTTTCTAAAAAAATAATAAATTTTTTCTGTTTTCATATAGATGTTTAAATTCTATTTTAGTCATTTTTTCCTTTTTTTTACACATTTTTAATGTAATATTTATTTCTATTTCTAAATAATGTATTTTTTGATATTTATGGTAATTGTAAAAGAATAATTTTTTATTTAATATTATATAGCATGAGAGTATTTTTACCCTTTCGTAACTCATTATTTCTGTAATGCTTTACTTTGAAGTTATTAAATATTTTTTCAATGAAATTATTTTCTTTTAAAATTGTGCTACATTTTAAGAAAACAAAAAAATTTAAGAAATGTATGTTTATTTTACTCAATCAATTTTTTAAATGAATTTCCAAATATCATTATATTATTTAAATGGGGATTCATAGAAATGGGGTTTTAAAATTTTTTGTGTTTTAAAATGTATTTTTATTGAATATTCTTGTTCTATGTGATCATTCAAAATCATTGACCACACAAGATGACATACTTTGCTATTTTTCTAAAATATTATTCATATTATTTCTCTAAATGGTTTATCATTTTATAGTATGTTGTTTAAAAACCCCTTATTTCAATGGGTTATGCTTTTAACGAATTGATCATGAATCATGTCTCCTTTTCACTTGTTTTTATATGATTACTTTTTCATGACACCCATTCAATAACATTTGTTATGATATGAATTTTTATGATCTTGTGAAACATGTATTTATTATTTCATTATGAGATGTGGGGGACCTATATCTCCCACCTAATGCATTGGGTAAATATTAATATCTCATTAGATACACTAAAATGGTTTTTGTAGTGATCATTGATTAGTAATATGTCCACAAGGTGAAGCATGACTACTAAAATGGTATGATAAGTGAACTCAAACCACTAAGATATCCATATAAGTGAACAATGTATACTAAAATGGTATGGGTAGAAAAATCATTCTACTAAGATGTTCATGGATGAAATATCATGTATACTATGGAAATAAATAAATACTTATATTTCTACCACAATTCCATGTTTTATTCCTATGTTAGTTTTTCATGGTCTATGTTTTTTGTTTCCTTATGATTCATGTCTTATGAAGTACCATTCTTTAATCCGTGTTTCATATATATGATCTTGGATATGAAAAGTATGATCTTATATTTTCATGAACATGTTATGACATGCTTATACTCATGGTTATGCTTTCAAATCTCCCTTATTTACCCTTAACATGCGTTTGACATCCCCACTTTTTTATGTTTCCTTTCCCCATGTTACAAAAAAATGTTGTAGGTTTATGTAATAATGGGGGAGATATTCAAGGGTTATATTGAAGATCATTCACAATGATTAAATATTTGGTTTCCCTATTTCAAAAAAATAAACTATTATAGTCCTCTAGCATGTGTTATCATAACTTACTAAATATTCATCTAAAATGATGTAATATCAATTTATGTTGATCCTGATTCATTATAATTATTATTACAAATTGTTGTGTAGAGATATCTCTTGACCAAATCTATACACAGAAAATCATTTTTGTAATATAGAAAGATCATATAAATTCCTTCACATAATGAATATATTGATCACAAAAAGAGAATATTCATTCATCATAATCCATTATGTTGTTATTTGAATTTATATAAAAGTAGAACCATATGATTGAGTGGATTTACACTACGAGATGTCATCTCATGCCTTCATTCTCTCATGTGTGAGTTTCTAGTTCGGAGATCGATGAATTTATAATCCTTTCCACCATGGTACAATGCCACATCCTATAAAACATATATCATAAATATGTGACTGATTCAATGGAGAGTCAACCAATTTTCATGATCCTACCACTATACATCAATGTAATCATCTTTTTTGTGTAATAAACAATTTATATGAGATAACTCTTTCATCACTATATTTATTTGACTCATTTCATGCCAATAGGATTTCAAAAAATAAAATAATGATGTCAAAAGGACATCAAATGTTCAAGCGGACATGGGAGGGACTCTTTCTTATATTATGAAGCGTCTCAAATAGGCATTCATGTGATTTAGGGAAACCTTTTTAGTGACATTTCAATGTAAATGTGGCTCACTACAGAGTTAGAAAATGGAAAATCGTGTAACTATCCATCAATAAAGGGTACCTGATTTTTTCTCATTTATTTTATTACCCCAATAAAGCATGAATATATATATTATATTAGGAAAATGTGTGATCAAATATATAAAAACCAAAGCCCAATATACATGGACATTACATTACATTCCCAGAATACTTATACATGACATAAATAGATTCCCAAAGACCTTTTTAGTTTAGTTCTATATGAAAAGTGGATCATAATGTTTAAAATTGGTAAAAGATATTCCTAATATATCATAATAATTTTCCCATATTGTGTACCTTCCTAAAACCATACTTTATAACCCTGTGAAAATAAATCATAAAAAGGGTGAGCTCAAAATATAATTAAGGGTAAACATTGTGAAAATAAAACTAACCATAAACATAAGAATGTAAAAGCATGAACATAAAGTTTACATATCAACATCTTGAATCATTAAATACGTCTTGGTAGCTCATAAGGCATAGATCATAATGGGAAATTAACCATGATAAAATAACATTTTCATAAAACATGAAATTTTGGAAAAAAGTAAGCCCATAAAATGATTTCAATTGTAGCAAAGGAATTGTTTCCAAAGCCATCATAGTGGAAAATGTTAATTAAAGAACAGAGTTTACATGCCATTCCAGCCATGTATTATTGAATAGAATTTACATGGAATTCAATTCATGTCTCTCTCATGATATATAAACCATTTAACAATGATTTATAGGAAGATATAGGTCCCACCCTTCTTATAATTAAATCATTCATTCATGTTCCACAAAGTCATAAATCATTCATCATATCATAAAACAAGAAATAAAATTGGTTTCTTAAACATTATTCTATCATAACCTAATCCATATAAAATTTAAAGACCCGTAAAATTCAAGGGAATTTTTTTCTTAATTATCTTTGGGATTTTACAAGAACGCAGTTTCTGATGGCACCTGATTCCGAGGCCCGGTGTGCCCGGAATCAATTTATGAAGTTTAGCTTGGGTACGTTCAGTGAACGAACGAGCGGGAATTTCTAACTTTTGAACCGGTACTTAGAATTGAATTCTGAGGTCACCGATGGAACCACAACGCCAGTATTTTCTTAGGAACGCCTATTCTGAAGTTACATTTACACGAAGGATGTTGATAAAAATTGTGGAAGTTAAAAATAAAAATATAACAACAATTTTAATTTTTCTCTAAGTGTTTTTATCCTTTGGGAGGATGTTGGGTAACTACCCAACTTACCTTTGTAGGTTATGAAGGAGGTGGGGCCCACACGAACCCCACCCCTTCATATCCTCTAACCTCCTCAACTCCGATTAATTTTATTAACTTAAGATTATAATGTTATGGAATTAATGAGGTGAGTTAATTTGGAATTCAAGAACTTGAATTTCAAAAGGCTTGTTGTGTTAATAAAATAAGAAAGGAGCTTATTTTATTTTGTTGTTAGAGTTTTTTTGTTGAGAGGTTTTGGGAATAACATCTTCTTCTTTGACGAAGAACTCAAAGAACATCGGTCTCCGACGAAGAACACTGATTTCTCGGAAACCGATTACCGTGACGCCGCCGACGTTTTCTTCCATGACGTCTCGTCCCACGACCCCGCCGACGTCTTCTTCCACGACGTCTCTTCCCGCGACATTTTTCCGGGATGAATTTCTCCGCGACGAAAACCTCATTCAAGCCGCACTCAAGCTAGGGGTTGTTTTGAAAATTATAATACTACATGTTTGTTTCCCTTCAAGGAATGAACGCGGACCAACTAATTAACAAGTTGGTCCGTGGATTATTTTTGTGGTTCAGGGTTTATCAAATTGATGGGAAATATTATGGTGTTGTTTCAAAACGCTAACGCGGTGGGTACAGACCAATGAACAAGTCCGAACTACCGCATTCTTTCTCATTCTTAGTGTGCAGAATGGTAGACAAAGACAAACGGGGCCGCAAGGGCGATTTGAGGACCTAGTAGTGAAGGTCAGGTCCCGGGAGGACCACTGGCGAAGAACGCGCATAAAATGGACCACCGGAGCGCGTCCGGTGGTCCGCGGAATCCCATGCTGGCCGCCAGGCGGCGGCGGCGCCCGGCGCACTGCCGGCAAAACCCGCCACGGGGGCGAGTCGGTTCTGTGGCCGCACAGAACTGGGAAGCGGGACGCTGCCGACATGCCGCGTCCGGGTGCTGCGGAGCGGCCCCCGCGTGGGGTCCGTGGTTCCTTCGCTCGGCCGATCGGCCGAGCAGAGCCGACCCGCCGGGCCGGGTCGCGCCCAGGCCGGGCCGGGCCGCCCTGGCCGAGCCGGGTCGCACCAAACTGGGTCCAACCCGGACCCGGATCGGGTCGACCCGGTTCGGGCCGCCCCAGGGGGGGGGGGTCGGCCAGGGTCGGTCCGGGCCCAGACCCCCCGTTTTCGGACTCTTTTGGTCTTTTTACCATATCATGGGATACAGACACCCGATCGGTGCACCGTCAGTTGTGTAGAGATCCTTGAAATGAGGCGGTCGTTTCGTTATATTATAATCAAGGTTTCGGAAAACTTTGGGTTTGGCCGGGTTGGTTCGGATACGGAACCAACCGGGCCCTCAGAGCGGAAACACTCATATCTTGAGCTTCAGACATCTGATTGAAGTGTCATCAATTTTGCTGGATTCCTCTCGGTGAGACGGATCTTTTGGCTTACTCCGCTATAGATTTGGATGCCTTCGGAGTGCGGTCGGGTCGGTTCGCTCACGAAACCAACTGGGCCCCTGGAATGAAAAAACCAATAACTCACAGACCTGGCGTCCGATTGACGAGCCGTCTGTCTCGTTGAATTCCTCTTGATGAGACAGAACTTTTGGCATACATCACATGAGTTTTAGATGCAGTTGGACAGTGGCCGGGTTGGATTGTACCCGAAATCCAACCGGGCCCTTGGAATGGAAAAACTGATATCTTTCAGACCGGACGTCCGTTTGACGAACCGTCAGCGGCGTTGGTGATCATGTTGAGAAAAGGTCTCTATGAGTATACCCTATGAGTGTTCGGGGTGTATTTGAGATACGGCCAGATTGGTTCGCACACGAAACAAACCGAGCCCCTGGGACAAAAAAGCTAGTAACTCACAGACCGGGCGTCCGATTGACGCGCTGTCTATTGCGTTGAGACCACTATGACGAGGCGGTCCTATGAGATACTTCTTCGTGGGACTTTGAGATACTTGGATTATCGACATGTAGCTCATGGAGCGGACCCTTCCAGAGACGAGCGTGCGGAGTACAGAGACCGTGTAGCCGACTGAGACCTGACGACTACTTGACCGACTCGACTTGGAGTGAGTTGACTATCCCAGTGGAAGGAGCTCTACTTTGTGAGGTGCAGACCCATGGAGGACATAGCACTACCTGTGTGACAGTGCAGACCCGCGGTACTCATCCGGAGAGTACCTCAGCAGGCTACTAGGGGGTGTGCACTACTGTGTTTGGGTGGCATACCCCGGCGGGATGTACTACTGTGTTTGGGTGGATGACCTACGGTACTCGACAGGAGGAGTACCTCAGCAGTCTTAGGTTAGTGATCAGTACCTCGGAGTGGAGACAGGACCACTATACACTCCAGAGATGGAGCTCTTCAGCAGTTATGGTTTCGATTATAAAAATCCTGGTTTGAGCTGAGACTTTTGACCTTTGTGTTTACCTCATGATTGAGATGGGACACTTGATAACTTAGGTATATGTATTAGCATATACCTAGGTAGTGATTATCCGTTGATTTCATGATCTTGGTGTTTTCCTCATGATTGAGATGGGTTACATGATAACTTAGATATATGCATGAGCATATACCTAAGTAGAGGTTATCTGTTGAGATCGTCTTTTTGGTTAACCTTGTTGGTTTTAGTGAGACCTTGAGGGTCTCGGGGTCCCTACTGAGTATCGTTATACTCACCACTGCACGAGATATGCCCGCACCTCGTTGTGTTGGTTGTAGACGACGGGTAGTGCTGACGGAGGCCGTGTGTTCGAGGACTGGAAGGTACCCGGAGGTGTACTACACGACGATTCAGTACCCGGAGGTGGACTTCACGGTGAGAAGACACTCAGAGGAGGATGACGGGAGAGAGCATTGGGGGAGCTATCTGTAACTACCCTTCAGGTAGGATCCGTGGTGGACGATCTGGGATCTGAACCATCTGTACCTACCCTTTAGGTAGGATCCGAGAAGGACGAACTAGGAGATGCTTCCTTTCTTCCAGCTGTTTGTCTTTTTCTGTTGTACTTTCGTTCAGTTGTAGCTGTACTTTCAGTTGAGTTTGTATTCTGGCCCACTTACTTTTCAGCACTTTCTTTTGAAGTTAGTGTTTTACTTCTGCTTGTACATTGTGGTGTTTTGTTTACTTTTATAAAGGCAATGCCTTCACAGTTATCGGGATTTACGCCTTTGGTGCTAGTCGCCATCCCCTGGCCTATGGAAGGCGGGCTTGGGGTAGTCACGGCACGGACCCCGAGGATGGGTCGTGACAAATTGGTATCAGAGGAGTTCGGTTCTACTGCAGAACTCAGGACTCTGATCTTTTTCTATGTGAAGTAATAGTGTTAAGGGTACCGAGTGTGGTCTTCAGTTTAGGGAGTCCAGTGTTGGTGGAGCGGCCAACGTATCCATACACTAGGACCCTGACAACTGATTTACGACTCTGTACACGAAAGCACTGATTGCGTGTGTGTTTCCAAAGCAATAAAGTCAGCTCAAACCAGGTCAGCTCACCAGGTATAAACATTGACCATGTCGCATCTGTTCAGGATGTCTCCACGCAGACAGTCAGTTGGAGTTCCGAGAGAGTACTCGATGACGGCCCACCGAGCGACGAAGCTCTGGTATAGGTTCCTTTTTACTATGTTGGAACCCTCGGGTGGTGTACCAGTAGCACCACCACTTGTTGTCCAGAAGATGCCAACAGATATACTAGAAAACTATGCACACTGGTAGAGCACGTTGCACGAGTTCCAATAGCAGCAGCCTCCGAGGTTACGAGATGAGACAGATTCCCAGACAGTAGAGCACTGGCTGGAGGCGATTGCTAGATTTTTTCGCCTGTCTGAGACATCAGTAGAGTGGATGGTGGACTTGGCTACTAGTATTTTCTAGTGATTGACCATTAGGATGGTCCACTTAGTGATGAGGCTTCGGTAAGTGGACCGATGCCTGAGATAGTGCCTTCAGGTAGTGTGTCAGCTATACATCACTACCTGTTGGTCAGAAGTTACAACCGGTGGTACTGGTAGGTGACAAATTTTCCATATACGTGTTCCAACATCAGATACCCTCATGTTTCGAGGCGAACCTGACTCACAAGTGGCTGAGGACTAGCTTGAGGAGGTAGCAGAGAGTCTTCTAGAGCTTATACAACTTCGGCAGGATGACGTGTCAGTAGCTGAGAATTCATCGAGGCATACTGAACATTCCGGGTACTCAATGACTACCTTTTGATCAGTGCTATAGAGCTCAGACCTCTGAGCGTGGTGTTTTTAAGGACATTAGAGCCAACACCTTTTTTATCAATGCAATACTACTCATGTTAGGGTGCTAGAGAGAACCTTGAGGTTGAATGTTCTTTGGCTGAACGAATATAGCCAGTGTATGTTAGCAGTGGGAAGATGTGAACTGGTGTCAGTCACCAAGATTTGGACGTGTAAAATGTTTCAAGAAGAGGAAATGATAAGGACAGATGAATCTGCAGAGCAGTGGACATGGGGGCAGAGCTAGGAGAGCAGCTTGTGGTGGTGTACATTTCAACATGTTACCATTATCTACCTTTGTAGTCCTCTCTAGGATCAGGGAGTTGTAGAGTAGGGGAAGAGAGTACCTGCTTTCGGTCATGGAGTGTGACCAAAAAGGGCTCTAGGGATGATTCTAAGTGAGGACATTGTCTTCTACTAGCTGCCGTAGCCACAGACATTGAAACAAATCATCCCTTCCTTCCATGAATCTTGTCCCAGACCTAGTGTTTCCGGTTAAGCCGTTGACTTGACCCTCATGTCTGGAGTTGCCTTTGGGAGGAGGCTCAGGAGTCACACTTACGCTGATGGCATGATCTGACCCTTGAGGCGAGAGTCTCAATTGGGACCTCTTGGTGACAGCGTCGAGGCCTTACAACGTTAATTTGAGTATGGATTTGGAAATCACTGTTCATACTCAAATTGACGGTATTAGGCAAATGTCGGGATGTGTTTTCCTTGGTCGGCGAAATGGAAACCCAGGGTAGCACAAGTTAAACTCGTGCATGGGAGGTTGTATCCGATCATTCTTAGGTCGGCCAACCTTACCCTCGTGGCAGCAAGAGTTTTGAGTTTCAGTTCTAATCTGAAAAGGGAGACCTGTAGAGTTCGAGGATGTCTACCAAGTTCTTATACGAGTCTCACCTCAACGAGGTTTACGAAGATGTAGCTGAGGCGACGCAATATCTCTATTTTAAATGGACCTTTCTAGGTCCCCAGCAGGGTAGGCGATGTGGTTTACCACTTCACCCATCCACCTCAGTTGCACCGGGTGCACGACGTCTTCCACGTATCTCAGCTGAGGAGATACATGCAAGTCCCGACACAAATATTTGACCATGGGGAGCTGGTCTTTGATGATGGGGTGACTTTTGCGGAGGTTCCAGTGGAGATTTAGGTTCGACGGGAGCGGGTCCTATGAGGATGGTTGATTCCTCTTGTCTATTTTCGTAGGCAGCTCGGAAACCTCTAGGTGAGCACATGAGAGCGGAAAGCTCAGATGCGTGATCAATACCACTTTTGTTTCCCTAGTTTGTGTTATAGCTTTACAAGAACGTAAATCCCTGAGGTGGGAGTAATGTAACGACCTGTAAATTTCAAGGAAAATTTTTTCTTAATTTTCTTTAAGATTTTACATGAACGCAGTTTCTAACCGCACCTGATTCCGAGGCCCGGTGTGCCCAGAATCAATTTTTGAAGTTTATCTCGGGTACGTTCAGTGAACGAATGAGCGGGAATTTCCAACTTTTGAACCGGTACTTGGAATAGAATTCTGAGGGCACCGATGGAACCGCAACGCCAGTATTTGATTAGGAACGCCTATTTCGGAGTTACGTTTACACGAAGGATGTTGATAAAAATTGTGGAAGTTAAAAATAAAAATTTAGCAATAATTTTTATTTTTCTCTAGGTGTTTTTATCCTTTGGGAGGAAGTTGGGTAACTACCAAACTTCCCTTTGTAGGTTATGAAGGAGGTGGGGCCCACACAAACCCCACCCCTTCATATCCTCTAACCTCCTCAACTCCCATTAATTTTATTAAATTAATATTATTAAGTTATGGAATTAATGAGGTGAGTTAATGTGGAATTCAAACACTTGAATTTCATAAGGCTTGTTGTGTTAATAAAATAAGAAAGGAGCTTATTTTATTTTGTTGTTAGATTTATTTCGTTGAGAGGTTTTGGGAAGAACATCTTATTCTTTGATGAATAACTTGAAGAACATCGGTCTCTGATGAAGAACACTGAGTTCTCGGAAACCGATTACCGCGACGCCACCGACGTTTTCTTCCGCGATGTCTCTTCCTACGACACCGCCGACGTCTTCTTCCGTGACCTCTCTTCCCACGACATTTTTCCGTGACGAATTTCTCCGCGATGAAAACCTCATTCAAGCCGCGCTCAAGGTAGGGGTTGTTTTGAAAGTGATAATACTCCATGGTTGTTTCCCTTTAAGGCATGAATGCGGACCAACTAATTAACAAGTTGGTCCGTGGATTATTATTGCGGTTCAGGGTTTATGAAATTTATGGGAAATATTATGGTGTTGTTTCAAACCGCTAACAGGGTGGGTGCGGACCAATGAAAAAGTCCTAACCACCGCATTCTTTCTCGTTCTTAGTGTGCGTAACGGCGGACGACGACAAACAGGGCCGCAAGGGCGATTTGAGGGCCTTGCAGTGAAGGTCGGGTCCTAGGAGGACCACTGGCGAAGACCGCACGTAAAACGGTACATCGGAGCGCGTCCGGTGGTCCACAGAATCCCAAGCTGCCGCGACGGCCGGAGGCAGCGGCCTACAGCGGGCTACCACCAGGCGGCGGCGGTGCCCGGCAAAACCCGTCGTGGCTAAAGCCGTGGCGGCGAGGCAGTTCTGCAGCCGTGCGGAACCGGGAGGCGGGACGCGGCCAGCATGCCGCGTCCGAGTGCTGCGGAGCGGCCCCCGCGTGGGGGCCGTGGTTCCTTCGCTCGGCTGCTCGGCCAAGCCGAGCCGACCCGCCGGGCCGGGTCGCACCCAGGCTGGGCCGGGTCACACCAAACCGGGTCGGTCCGGGCCCAGACCCCCGATTTTCAGACTCTTTTGGTCTTCGCCCATATCTTGGGCTACGAACCTCCGATCGATGCACCGTCAGTTGCGTAGCGATCCTTGAAACGAGAAGGTCGTTTTGGTATATTATACTCAAGGTTTTGGAATACTTTGGGTTCGTCCGGGTTGGTTCGGATACAGAACCAACCGGGCCCTTAGAGCGGAAACACTTATATCTTGAGCTCCGGACGTCCGATTGACATGCCGTAGACATTGATGGATTACTATAGGTGAGATGGATCTTTTGGCTTACTCCGCTCGAGATTTGGATGTCGTCGGAGTGTGGTCGGGTTGGTTCGCTCACGAAACCAACTGGGCCCCTGGAATGAAAAAGCCAATAACTCACAGACCGGGCGTCTGATTGACGCATCTTCTGTCTCGCTGAATTCCTCTTGATGAGACAGAACTTTTGGAATACTTCGCCCGAGTTTTAGCTGCAGTTGGATAGTGGCTGGGTGGGATTGTACCCGAAATCCAATAGGGCCCCTGGAACAGAAAAGCCGATATCTTTCAGATCGGACGTCCATTTGACAAACCGTCAGCGGCGTTGGTGATCAAGTTGAGAAACAGTCCCTATGAGTATACCCTATGAGAGTTCGGGGTACAGTTGAGATACGGCCGGATTGGTTCGCACAGGATACCAACCGGGACCCTGGGACAAAAAGGCTAGTAACTCATAGACCGGGCATCTGATTGACACGCCGTCTGTTGCGTTGAGACCCCTATGACGAGGCGGTCCTTTGACATACTTCTTCATGGGACTTTGAGATACTTGGAGTATCGACCTGTAGCTCGTGGAGCGGACCCTCCCAGAGACGAGCGTGCAGAGTACGGAGACCGTGTAGCCCACTGAGACATGACGACTTCTTGACCGACTTGACTTGGAGTGAGTCGACTAGCCTAGTGGACGGAGCACTACTTTGTGAGGTGAAGACCCATGGAGGACGGAGCACTACCTATGTGACAGTGCAGACCCACGGTACTCATCTGAAGAGTACCTCAGCAGGCTACTAGGGGGTGTGCACTACTGTGTTTGGGTGGCATACCCCGGCGGGAAGCATTACTTTGTTTGGGTGGCTGACCCGCTGTACTCGACAGGAGGAGTACCTCAGCAGTCTTAGGTTAGTGAGCAGTACCTCGGATTGGTGACAGGACCACTGTACACTCCAGAGACGGAGATCTTCAGTAGTTACGGTTTCGATAATGAAAATCCTGGTTTGAGTTGAGACTTTTGACCTTTGTGTTTACCTCATGATTGAGATGGTTCACTTGATAACTTAGGTATATGTATGGGAATATACCTGGGTAGTGGTTATCCATTGATTTCATGATCTTGGTGGTTTCCTCTTGATTGAGATGGGTTACTTGATAACTTAGATATATGCATGAGCATATACCTATGTAGAGGTTATCTGTTGATATCTTATTTTTGGTTAACCTTGATGGTTTTAGTGAGGCCTTGAGGGTCTCGGGATCCCTACTGAGTATCGTTATACTCAACCCTGCACGGGATATGCCCGCACCTCGTTGTGTTGGTTGCAGACGACGGGCAGTGCTGATGGAGGCCGAGTGTTCTAGGAGTGGACGGTACTCGGAGGTGGACTACACGATGAGTCAGTACCCAGAGGTGGAATTCACGGCGAGAAGACACTCGGAGGAGGTTGACGGGCGAGAGCGTTGTGGAAGCTATCTGTACCTACCCTTTAGGTAGGATCCGTGGTGGACGATCTGGGAGCTGCGCCATCTGTACCTACCCTTCAGGTAGGATCCGAGGAGGACGACCAAGGAGCTGCTTCCTTTCTTCCAGCTGTTTGTCTTTTTCTGTTGTACTTTCGTTCAGTTGTAGTTGTACTTTCAGTTGGATCTGTATACTGGCCCATTTACTTTTCATCACTTTCTTTTGTACTTAGTGTTTTACTTACTCTTGTACTCTGTGGTGTTTTGTTTACTTTTATAAAGGCAATGCCTTCCCAGTTATCGGGATTTACACCTTTGGTGTTAGTCGCCAACCCCTGACCTATGGAAGGCGAGTTTGGGGTAGTCACGGCATGGACCCCGAGGACGGGTCATGACAATAATACCATTTTTATCACAATAAAATCATTGTAATAATAGTGATATAAGAAAAACTCTATTTAATAGAATCATCTTAGATGGAACATAATTTCGATAGAACACTTGATCAAAATTCTAGAGGAATGTATCCCTTCTTCTTAAAAAATGATTTCTTGTATTAAAAAAAAAAAAATTTTAAATGAAAATAATTTAGTATAAAATAAACATTAAATAGTGTATAGGAATATTCATGGAAATAATATGTCATGAAACTATAAAAAATCATTCATGCGGTATAATTTAAAAATCATTATCCCTTTACTTTTTCCAAAACTGCCAAAAAGTCCATCGTATGGTAAATAAAAGAATGATTCCTTCCATACCATGTACTAAAATTCAAATTGGGTATAAATGAAGTTAAACATACATTTAAGAATAGTAATCATTTTTTGAAAACAAGTACATGGATGATAAATATACCCCTAGTAAATACTTATGTATAATCAATCTCAGATGAATATGAGATTTAAAAATTATCCCTTACCATGTTTTAACCAGATGAATCATATTCCTCCTAAAACAATTAAAATTATATGAATATTTTAATATCATTACCCTGATAATAATATTAATAAAAAAACATATGGTTATCATAATCATAACTCAAATTAATTAGATGGTGTATTAGGTATATGTCCAATAGAAATAAAAGCGAGTCAAAATAATCCCTTACCTTTGGTCTGATATTCTTCCTATGTATCTAAAAATTTTGTATTGTGATATAAATAATGATATTTAATCATTCCAAAAAGTATAGTCATTATTATTATATCATGTATGATCTTATTATCATTTTTTCTGAGTAACAATTCATTGTAACCCGATATTCAAGTGTTAAATAATTTAGGTACTTATGCATGTTTTGTTGAATAAGATCAAGTTCTCTTCTTTATTTAATAGTTATATCAATAAGAAATTATATTTATAGAATATATAATATCTCTATTAATTTATTTACATTTATATAATTAGGCATTGATGAATATCATATAGAATGAATCACATCGCTTCGTGGAGACGGTAGGTCGTACGTAAGAATACACGATGATATCATTTGAATATTTGATGAATGGTTTTGAAGTGGATGGTGTATAAAATTTCAGAATCAATATCATGTTATCATAATGAAATATAGTGATTATTTACATCATTATACATATCCATGTTTGGTGGTGGGGGAAAATATAGTGCACCAATGTGTGGAGACCATAAGCTGTACGTCTGCATGTGTGAGGATTTAATTTTTCAATGGATGGGTAGAAGGTGGACAATGGTTTTTTCATAACTAGAATAATGAACCATTAAATAATTAGTACTA
Source organism: Viscum album (assembly GCA_963277665.1). NCBI lineage: Eukaryota > Viridiplantae > Streptophyta > Magnoliopsida > Santalales > Viscaceae > Viscum > Viscum album. The sequence goes on from OY728166.1 coordinate 611,767,239, forward strand.
TATATATTACTTTAAAATTAAACAACACATTAGGTGGATGTATTAAAAGAAATAAATTTGAAAGAATAAGTAAATGATATTACCACTTCTTCAACATGCCTCCTCTAAATCATCTCTTAGAGCACTAATGTTCAAGTATGAAAAATATAAGGACATGTATAATGTTTTTGGGGATTTTTAGAAGAAATATGGTTGTGGTGTTTATTAATATTAATGCCTAATAAATTGTGGAGAAAAAAGGGAGGATGTGTCCTTTTATAATTGGGGTGAGAGGCACTTTTGCAATTTATGAAAATATTAATTTATAATAATTTAAAAATATATTCAAATACCTCCAAATTGAGATATATTAAATGATAAGATATTATAAGATATAAACCTCATAAAAAATTTAAATTTAGACACTCTTTGATGTCAATTTAACCATTACGATTTTAATTAACAATTAGTTATTCTTTTGAATTTTAATTAAGATAAAAATATTTCAATTTGAAAAGGGTACAACATTTACTTATTTGATTTAAATTATTATATAATTTTGTACTTTCTATTTTTTTACAATATAATATTTATTATATATTTTGAAATTTTTTATTTTTTTTAAATTGTTTTATTAATCATTAATTTAACAAAATATGAAGTGTATCAATATGGACACCATTCATTTCATGGATTTTTATAATTACCAAGATAATGTTTTATCCTCAAAAAAATATTTTTTTATATCCAAAATTGGTTGAGGAAACTATAAAATGAATTAAAAAATTAATTAGCATGTTTTATACTTATTTTAATATTTTTAATAACATTTATTTGATATATCCATTTTTAAAATAATCACCACATTAATATTGTGTAATTATTTAATATAATTAATTTTATAAAAAATATTATATAAAATACTTTGAATTAAGGTCAATAGAGGTGTAATGAGAAGATAAATAGGGGGTTAGGTGGAAGAAATACAACTTTTATGCCTCAGATTCCAATCACTGGCCTGCGACACTAACATTCCAATGGTATTAGTTATAATGTATACAACCCTTGAATCCTCAGCATTTGGATTTCTAAAAAAAGAATATTCGACGAATATTACACACCATGGATGGTGAGACTTACCAGGTGGTTGGTGTGCTTCTAGTTTTCACATCAGGTTATTTACACATCCATATTCTTTCTATTATATTCCACAAACTCGTTGGTTCCACATTATTATGTCCCCTGTTTCTTTCCACCATTAGAAAATTATTGTTATGCACATTTGAGACCCAATGAACCACCAAGAAAACATTTTAATTTGTTTACAAATAACATTAATATAATATAGAATAAATCATCTGAAATCATAATCGTAAAAAAAACATTGATAAATAATATTGTCTTTTAAAATTCCCTCTATTTAACAGATTTTCCATTTGTTTAGAGCACATGATATCAATGATAGTTATCATTGACCTACTCATGCCTCAACTCCCACATATCTAATTCACTAACATAGTTATCCTCCTTCAAAATCCCATCATATCACTGCTATCATGTTAGGAAATGGTTTTTTTCTATATTTTCCTCACTATGATCTATGATATTGTTTAGATTCCCCTAAAATGATGAATTAGTAATAATAAAGATAATATCAACATCTATCATTTTAAGATAATTACTGTGATATCTATAATTGTTGGAAATATTAATCACATCATTCATAGACATAAAACAGTGTGGATGAACCAATCAATATGGCACTGATTATTTCCTCTCCATAATCAAAAATATCATAATGAACCTTGGTGCTAGAGTACATTACTTCTAGAAAATTTTTATCCCCAAGCATGGTGAAATTGGAAAAAATACCTTGAAACCAACATTGAATTTCATGATTCATCTTTTATGGTTAAGAAGATATTTCTTGCATGGTTTAGAGGTTTCAATACAAATTATGAAAAAATAAACATTTTGAGATATATCTTACATGAGAATGCATAAAATAAGCAATAACTCAACAACTGATAATAATAACAAATTTGAATCAAATTTATTTATATATTAAACATAGATATTATCCATAAGAATCAATGCGTAGAATTTATTATTATAGGATGACTCTATGATTCGCATATACATATCTAATTAAATATTTTTTCATGAACACAATTTTCTTCATAACCTCTACAATATGAATCATTTATTCATATTTTAAGTAAATATTTGGGTGAATGTTTTTCATAGAATAACCTATGACCAAGGAATCCTATAAGGAAAATACATATTCCTTGATGTAAAACCCATGTCTCAATCAGAGACAACAGTTCATGGAACACCATGATAGAAAACTACCTCCCATACAGAGGAGTTACCCAATATATCAACAATGCATTTTCCCCTAGTAGTCATGAAATTGACTATCGATGTCAGTCCAAACATTACCACTCACATTTTATCATAGTTCTAAGGTGTTATGTGATTTATTATGTGAATTACAGTGTCATGTCATCCTAATTAGATTTCATAATAAGAATAGGCTATAACAACCTTGATGATCACAGATGAACTCCCTTCACCTGTTGATAGTTAATTTATTACTTGATGCATCACTCTATCTCTTTATTTATCCCTTACCACCAGTATTTCATACATATTTCAAGATAGATCCTAATTACCAATATATTTACCATTAATATGAAGCATGTAATTCACTCATAATATCCACATGCTTGCTCATAGGGACATAGATACAACCCTGGAAATGAAGAATTTCTTCACCATTGATGAACATACCCTTTTCTGAGTTCCCTCCATATATGGTTTCCCTCAATTCTAAACCCTCTTAATTAGATAGAAACCTCTTCTTAATATGATATGGATAAAATGATGAAATATAAATTGGTTTCATTGTTCTTCAATACTGAGACTCATGAAAATCCAAATTAATATTTAAAAAATGTTCCATAAACTTCCACTCATCACATGTTTTTCATAGTTAACATATATTTTTTATTCAATATTGTGAGTCATAAATAGAATTTCCCTTTATATGAGTATATGAAAATTAGAAATACGGATCATACATGAACAATTTTTTATAAATAATGTTAGTTAACACTATTAAAGGATATATTTAAAGGTATTGTGACCTATATATACCAAAAATGTATCTCCAAATTTATAATCTGTCTAGAATCATTGATTTTTTACAACTATAACTAACTGTAGGTCATGAGTGAGATAACTCAATTAATATAACCGTAAATTCCCAGAGACATAACAAACCATAGGATCAATCTACTTCAGAACATCTCTAAGTCCAACTCAGGATGTGTGACATTACACATTATACTCCTCAACAAAATTAGGAATGGTCAGGACGAGGTTTGAGGATAACATGGAACTCAATTCCAAGAAAGCAATCCCCTAAGTATCAACCCAATTAAAAACCTCCCATTATTTAAATATGTGGGAAAAATGTCCTTATAAAAAAGAAAAATATTTGGTGAATCATCAATAATATAACTCTAGACCCAAAATATCCTCATTTTAATGACATTAATGGGATATTCCCTCGATTCATCAACTTTTATCATCACTAGAGGCACTAACATTCAAATATATGACATAAAATAGCCCATGAAGATCAATTTTTCAATATATAAATCATGATACATAGTTGATACACTATCATAATACTCCTGATGTTGTCAAAAAATTTGGAATGATTGTCCCTATATAGTGAGTACACAAATATGTAATTGATGAAAATAGACAAATACTTATTGTGATATGTATGGTTGACCTGATTTATCTATGACACGAATAATCTCAATGAAATCATTAAAAAAAATTACTATACCAAAATAATCATAAATCCATAACTTATCCAAAAAGATACATGGGGTATGTCAGATAGTCAAAACATAAACTGATGGTACAGAAACCTCAATGCAGTCTTAAACATTATGTTGACAACCTTTATATGATAAAAGTGATCTTTGATGAATGGATGTAGATATAGATTATTGAAATTTTTTTATCCTCTGATAATCCATTAATAAATGACATGTAATTTTTCATTTCTTATATAGTAACATGGGGAAACCTATAGTAATATACATGGTCATATGAATCTATTTGTGCAGATATATTCCAACTATAATTTTAAATCCCAAAACTCTACTATTTCAATATTTTAGGGTGGGGTGGAAACTAGTGTTTCTCTTTGAGCCAACTAGGCAGTGAACTCAATCTCTAAGTCCTATGATTAACAAGTGAAGTATTTAGAAAATAAATAATATAGGTTTTCCACTACTAGATGAAGGTATTATTATGTAACTCTACATAATATATAATAAGGATGCATAACTACAATATATAAAAGTATATGATATGATGAATTACCCTGTATGACTTGCAAAAAGATCACATTCACCATGATGGATATAAGTACCATGTTCTGGTGATTAAAATGTCCCCATCTTACAATATGTGTTCATTTGAGCTTCATACAACACTAAACAATCAATGCATGGAATCAATTTCAATAAAGTCATCTCCAACACAATAGATCATATGGCGACTTATGCCACTAATTTCGGGATAACAATCATTACATCACCCAATACACTTAGATTGCATCCCAAATATTGCATCAATTATCATAACTCCATCCAATAATTCAACAAACAAGATTATGAAAATTATTAATAGTGTATATATGATGGAATTAAATTTTCATGTAACATCCTATATAGAAGAAACTATTTGTTTTATGAATCATACATATGACTGTGCATTGTCCTACATCCAGTTTTTAGTAGTGGACTTGATTCTATGTGACTAAATCAAACATCTTCCCTAATATAATAATAAATTCCTTTATATTATAATTTATGCTAATACTACTACTCATATGTCAGTGTACCACACCACATACCCTTACTCAAGAGACATGTGGTACCCTTGGTACCTATTTTTTTGGCTTAGTTGAGTCCCTCATAGAGTACTGTGTCTACCAAATTCCACTATTGACAATCAAATTTAGTGTTCTATAATATATAATCTACTAATTTTCCTCATTATTGAAGGATTAAGACTTTATTGTATGAAAATTAAATTGAAACCTCTTGCTTCCCACCCTACATAACTAATAGAACTACCCCTGGTTGATGTTCTTGAATGACTGTCCACTCACCTATATGATATACTGACTACATCCATAATGTAAATCAGTATAGTGTTGTTTAATTATAGATGACTTTGAAATACATGATCATCCCATTTTACTTTTATTCCTACCACTAAAGGACGCCTTCATGTTGTATTTCATGATGATAACATGATTCTTAGCATTAGAGAAGTTATTGTTGAATGAGAAGCGTTAATGTGAATTTTATTTATATCAATTCCTAGATATCAATGGAATCAATCTTCATACCCCATCCCCCAATAATTATGGAAAAAAATTACGGGACTATAAAATTAAAAATGTTGTCTCACACTTAATTTCTATTCTCTTTTAGGTGCCTGAATTCTTGATCCCTTTCATCCTTATGTGTTTATAAGTATAGGTGTCCTTGGACCACAAACTCAAATATTTTCCAAGACATTTACTCATATTATACAACATATAATATAATGTCTCACAAGATAATTTCTATTCCTAATAAAATATAAGTAACATTCATCACCCACCTCCCTTGAGGATCCTCTAGGTGGATATAGATTTTCTTGAATGGAATTGACAAATACAAATTCATCAATATGAACTTTATCACTAGAAAACATGGGTTAATTATATTTAAAGAAAATAATAATCAAAAAATATATAAAAGGAATAAATATTTACTATTCCGATCAATGTATCCCATAAACCATAAAAACATTATTGAAAAACTAATAATCAATTGGTTTTTATAGAGCTGTGTAAACTATTTAATTTACTAATATTTTTCTGTTTCATTTAAAAATATATTGTAATTAAACTAAAGGATACAACATATAAATTTATCTACAAGATTAAATAAATTCCTTTAAGAAAAGTGTTCATACTATGAACACACTCATAATGACATGAATTAAATAGATAACCACATGTACACAACCATTTCATTTACTAGTGTAATAATGTTTATTTATTTATAATAGTTTATTTTATAATTTTTTAAAATTTCATGAGATATAAGAATAATATAAAATCTTATATTTCTATGAAATAATAAATAAATATCATGAAAATTAAATTATAGTATACATTCCCATGTTCCAATTGTAATTGATATTAAAAAATATAATCTCTTACCATCATATGAAAAAAATAACCCGAGGTGAAATATCATCATAACGCTAACATGTGAACATCAAGAACAAAAATCCAAGCCCTATAAATGTGGGTTCTCTGCAACACATGGTTTAGATAATACCATATATAATCCCATTACCATGACATAATAAATATTATTATATTATATTCCAATTACAGATCATAAAAAGAACAAATACCATACATTGAAACAACATTATATCATCCTCAGTCTATTTGTCCTTCATGTTACATTGAATTTTTTTAACAATACAACATTTTTAGTTCCCCATAAAATAGATTCCATTGAAGAGTATCATGGTTCTATAAAATATAGTGGGAAGACTATAAATTTTGATACTAAATAAAAATTATATCTAAACCATTATAAATAAATCAACATAAATCAAATCAAGAAGATAAATTAGAAAAAACATAACTATATTAGTATAAAAATAGGTCATGTAAAACTAAATATCATGATGAATTCCATTCAATAAACTAAATAAAAGGTAGAATCAAAAATAAATACTACCAAAACTAGTTTAGAATCCCATAATTAGTTCCAAATAGAGGATCATATAACAAAAAGTAATGTAAGAAAATCAATAATAGGTTCATTTTCCCTTGTCCAGACTATCATCCATAAATTAATCCCATGTACCAAATGATAGATAGAACATTGTGTCAGTAAAACTCAGTAGGACACCACAAACAGTTTCTAAAAAATCAATTATGAGTAATATTTAATTATATAATATGATTTACCCAAGAAAATATAAATAATTTAAATGATTAATATCTAAATAAACCCTATAATCCTCGATCTCGTGGTTTACTATATGTTCATACATTCCTAATATTTCATGAGGTCATATTTCACTACCTATAATCACTACTGATTCTATGAAAATCTCTATGTGAAGGTGTAATCATACAATTAGGTTTCCACTGACCTAACGATGATTTTAAATCTTACAGTGGAATGAAAATTTCAAAAGATAATTGAACCATACGAAATTCCAATTCTTGGTAAACCAATATGATTATTATAAATAAGACAAATTTTATATTCTCATGATAATGAATATTTCTCATTCCAAATCATAAAATTTTGAAGGCTCCTATGTGTTTAAAATTTCTATCCATGAAACCCATGTTGATATAATCCAAATTGATTAATTTATTTCAATAACCAAGTATAATTCTAATATTATATAAATTTAATTTTTCATTCAATCCAACTCATTTTTCATTCTGAGTTATCAATCCACATAACACAACTGAAAATTCCAAAAGATAATCCCATTATACCCAATTGTATTTTCTCTTGTAATGAATAATTCAAATTTCCAATAAGAAACATGTATGATTAAATGTTTCAAATCATTTAATCAAAATAATAGCGTAAAACTCTAAAATTTAGTTATTGGGGCACTATATTTTTGAATTACACAGAAAATATATGGTTTATTATAAGAAGCCTCTTTAGAAGATGAAACCTTATGGTCTCTATGATGACCCAAATCTCTCTGGTCCATTCCTTTTCAAAAATATGGAGTATGATGTGTTTTTAGAGGTCAAGGTGACTTATACACTACACTTTTCCAATTTTCCAGTTCAATAAAAAGTTCCAATAGTAGACTTATATGAATAGTGAATTGGTGACCTTAGGTGAACAATGTCATAGATAACCTTCTATGAAAAGATTAATTGGTTACGTTTGGTGACCATTGAGGGTTTTCTGAACAGACCATTGGTGGATGTTAGAACCCGGGGTCGATGGATTAGGTGGTTTCCTCCTGGTGTTGTACTGAAACATAATGTTGACGGATCCCTTTTGAATGGATAGATGTGAGGCAGGGGGGCTACATATGGAATCTCCGGGTTCAGTGTGTTTTGGGTTTAGTGCATTCTATGGGTCGGTTTGTTCCCTAGGTTTAGATGTTAGGGAGTTCCATAATGGTCTCATGTCATGTAAAGATTTTGACCTCCATGTGTTGGAAATTGAGTCAGACTTGGAGGTCTTGGTTAGAATTATCCATGGGAAATGTGGTGCTCCTTGGGAGCTGTCGTACCTCATCAGAAGTTGTTCGCTGGAATCGAAGGGTGGTCAGTTGGTGAGGCATGTTTGGCAGGAATCCAATTTCTTAGCAAATTATCTTGCTCGTGCGAGAAACCTGACCGAAAATCTATTCATTTTTGATAGTTTGGGTTCTCTTCCTTCAGAATGTAAAAGTATTGTCCTAGGGGAAGCCCCGAGGCTTCTCCATTTTAGACATCCTTGAGGCTTTGTTTTTTATGGTGAGCTTTGCCCCCTCTTTAATAAAAAATTAATGTTCAGTCAATCAGTCATCAGTAACCTTATGTGAATAGTGTCGATGGTGAGGTCTATCATAAACCATACATTCAATTGCGAAATTTCCAATTCTATGAATTGATTCATCAGTGAACAGTTCTATTGGTGATGTCTAATGGTAACCTCTCTTTCCATTTCGAAATTTCCAATTCTATGAACAATTTCATCGGTGAACAATAGTATCAGTGATGTATAATGGTACCATTTCTTTCCTTTTCCAAATATTGAGTTCATGAATAGTGTTTCCAGAACGGTGAGGTCAATCGGTAACCCGAATTTTCCTTTTCAAAATTTCGAGTTCGAGAACAATGTTTCTAGAACGATGAGGTCTATTGGTAACCTCTATCGGTAACCTCAATTTCCTTTACCAAATTTTGTGTTTTTGAAAAGCGTTTCTAGAATGGCCAGGTCTATCGGCAACCTTTATTTCATTTTCCACATTTTGAGTTCATGAACTGTGTTTCCGGTATGGTAATATATATCGGTAACCTATATTTCCTTTTCCAAATTTTGAGTCCTTGAACAGTGTTCCCTCCTTCATACTGTTTCTCCCATTTAATTTTTCCATTTACATAAAATGATTTTAAAGACTTATTATAAGGACTTTAAGTCCAATTCAAATGCTATAAACCTTATATTATTTTATCCTAAGCCTCAGGACTTTCTTACTTGGTCAAAGAGCGTGGTTTAATGGGATCCGATTTTAATAGAATACCTAGCGTATCTTAAACCACCACTATGTTAAATCTTCTAGAGGGAAAGGTTATCTTCCTCTCTATTTTTCCCACTTTGTTCATGGATATGATATTCTAGAACATTTCATTCTATTCCCTAAGAGTTGCGTAATCAAAAAATCCTCCTAGGATTGGTTTTGCTGTGTTTTTTATGCAACCAAGCAGTATCGTTCAATCATCGATATAAGTTATGATCTATCATCAATTTTTTTGGTTTCCTCTCATTTTGTTTCTCCTTTTCCTATTATGGTATGTGATCCCCATAATTCTAATAGAGTTTTATTCGGTTTCTGTTGTTGCGGTCGTACCGCGACATCCTCCGGAGGGAGAAATTTTTATAAGAGGAGGTAGTTGTGATTTTTTATGTGGATTATTCTTGTATAAAGAACGAAAAGAACCGTTTGATGTAGGGGATTTAGTGGAACTTTTATATTTTTTTTGAAACTATTTAGTTAGCATGTTTTATCCCATGGGATAATAATAGAATTGACATAACAAACATTTGAATCTGAAAATAAATTGATATTGATCATATGTTATTGACTCTTATTTTTCTAGATAGTGTGATATCTATGATTTCTTCATTTTGATGTTCATTATTGATGGAAATTGGTTAAAAAACTAAAACAGAATTAATTGATATTTATTTGGATAAAGATAAACATGCATGTAAATGAATCTGGTTCTTATTTTGTATTTTGATGTTAATAAAAATTATAAAGTAAGCATGTGTAATTATTTCTGATAGCGTACTATTTAGGTTTCCTAATGTTAGAACCTATGAATAATAGATTGGTTAATCTAATATGGATTACAAAACTTGTTTTTTGATAGAAGATAATAATTGTTGGGGTTTGAGTTACCCTTTTACATGTTTGAGGGCAAAAATCCCAATTTATAAGTTGTTTGTTTTCCAAATTCTTGTGTTGTGATGTGATCCTAGTTGGTTGTTGTGATATGTCGGTACAGGGAGGCCTATTGGTTGTGGTATCAGTTGATGCCTAGATTGGAGAGATTCATCATTGTATGCCTCTAGGTTTCTGGTAGGACACAAAAGATGATATAACGTGTTAGATGTTAATGTTTGGATGTTTTATGATATTCCTGGTTGGTTATATATTTTACCTTCCCCACTACTCTAGGCAAAGTGTTCGGATATCCCTCTTATTGATTTGGGCGAAAACGTGTGGGGTATGCTACATCTTTTCCGTGTCTAGCTTCTATAGGGAGGATGGGTCTATGCTATTTCTATATGTTCAAAGACTGGATGGGTAGTTCATCTACTCACTTTGTTGAGCCCCCCATGTGTTTAGTAGCATAGAATGCTTTTATATAATTCCTAGTAATATGGGAAAGTAATCCTATAAATAAAGAAATGAATAAATGGTGTCAAACTATGGGTTTAGAGCTTGAAGATGACAATTAAATATTGGGTGTGATATTAATGAAATTTAATATGGAATTTTTATTGGTTAATTAATGTTTAATATATTAATTAACGTAATGAGAATCTGATAAAATTTAAATGAAATAATTTTTTAATGATTTTTAAATGGTTGTGTGCTTATAAGATATATAGTCTTATATGTGGCATCTCGTAGTCCGAGATATGTTAGCTGCAGTTGAGTCATAGACTAGGTTATTCCATAGTGTGGTTGTGAGGTATAGTATATTCTGTACTTTTTGTGTTTTTATATGCTAATCCACCCTGTTAGTAAGGGAAACCGACACCATGGGGGATCTGATCCCTAGGGGGGGTCCCCAACATTCTGGTGGAAGAAAGGATGGATGACTACCCCTTTGGCCCCACTCTCATCTCTTTGTAGTTACATGTGCTTGTAGGCACGACATATAGTTTTCCCTCATATATGTCTACAGAGGGCTGTAATGGATTGTGGTTATTCACACACATATATTTTGAAAATAGTTTCCTATGGACTACTATAGGTTTAACATGTATAGGTTGTGATGGCTTGATGATCCTTACTTGGTGTATGGGCAGTAATGGCTTGAGGAATAATACCCAATGTATGAAACATGTTATGCGAGCTGTGGTGGATCCTAGAAACTACCTAGTTACTTTGCATACATGTACATGGTGGTTTTTTTGCACGAGGTGCATGTTTTGGTGCTTCATCCAGGTGTCTGTGTGGAAGCCTTTTCGGAGAGAGATTCTTCGGATCTGCGATGCTGGGGAAAAGAGCCAAACTTGTGGGAAATTTGTATTGGGGTATGCTTTATATTCATTATTATATGATATAATCTTCTATAAATTTCTTGGATATAGTAACCATGGTGAGGTTGGACCTTAGAATACATGTTTAGGCGATGAGTCTATTTCACTTATTGTTCACTATGCTTTAACATGCTTTCATTACATTTACATGAGAGGCTACGAGGAGGATCCTTCTATGTAGTATGTGATACTCACCCTATATATATAATCTACTTTTCATGTCACTTTTAGTAGGTTGGTGATCATTCTGGTCACAACTAGCTTGCAGGTGCAGGAGATGTTCGGGCTTGTGGTTTCTATTGATTTACATTGTTTTGGGTACTTGCAGTTTTCCCCTTTTCAGTTTTAGTAGTTTTCACGAAATTTTATATGTATACATGAGATTTACTTTTTCTTACTGGTTGAGTTAGAGATGGTTGGTGTCTATCTTATATCTCTCTTCTACAAGTGTTCTTTTATAGGGTTATGCCTCCCATTTGGGTCTTTACTATACACTCAGTGCTTTTCGCCAACCCCAGGACTACTAGTGGCAGGACTTGGTGGTCATTATCTCCCTTATCACATTTCTAGCCTAGGAGGTGTAAACTTTTTGGGGATGGGGTTGTGACAGAGTGGTTTCAGATGGATCAGGTTGAGAGATAACACAGTGTTTAGGGTTAGTCACATGTGTGGTTTCATGGTTTTTTAGGGAAGTGGGTTGTTCATGTTTAGATGTGATGTAAACACTGGAGACCGGTTGAGACATTGGCATTTATGGCCCCCAATGATCTTGATGTACGAAAATTTATGTTTTCAATGGATACTAAACAATGTGATACTAGTTGCAGGGTAGAGACCCATGAAAGGAGCGTGCATCATTATTTATTGTGCCTATGTTTTATTGGGTAGACCATTGGATAGGTTAACCTAAAATCAAAAAATGAAAACAATTAAATAATTAATTAATGAAAAGTCATCCATATTCCTGGTATTGGAGCTTTAACTATATTTTATTTTTGAGGAATGGATCCAGGTTGACGTTCTCATCATGATCACATAAAATATGTCCAGCATGTTGGGACAATAGATCATCGTCGGGTAGAGGTTGACGATGATGTCACATGGAGGAGGACACTACGAGAGTTTCAGCGACAATGTCTGCAGAAGTACAAAGGATTAGTTTCCAATGTAGTCACAGAAGACTTGTTGGATTAGGTCGAGATAGTCTTCAGTTCAATCTGTTCCCGGAAGGAGCACTGGGTATCCTTGGTTTTGACGATTCTACAGGGAGCATCAAGGAAGAGGTGGTTCTTGTTCCCCAGGGATCGCGAGGAGTCAGCGATCTCATGGGAGGAGTTCTGAGACAAGTTTAGGGTTGAGTTTCATTCTTTGACAATGAAGGTGTCCAATCATCATGACATTCATACCCTTCAACATGGTAGCTCTAGTGTATGATTGTTTCAAATCTGTTTCATGAAACTTTTACGATATTCTTCGGACCTGTTTGCAGAGGAGGAGACCAGGGCGAGGCATTTCCACGAGGCTTTGCATCTAGAGATCTAGTGTTGGGTCACCCCATTTATGCTAAAGACGTATCTTGAGGTGCTGGAAATTGTAGAGGTCATCAAGTGGACTTTATACAGAACTGGATCATCATGAGATATGGGTCATCATGATTCATAAAAAAGTATAGTTGTGGTCTGGGGTTCCCAGTTTTTAGGACAGAAGTGTTTCTATTCAGCCAGAGGAAGTTCCCAGCCATAAACATCTCATTTCTCTAGGGGTAGCAGCTCTCAGACCAATTACAATGGATCAAGAACTTGTTTTTATTGTAGTGATCAGGGTCATTAGCAGCAGGAGTTCCCGAACATTCAGATCAATCATCGTGTACCAGGTCTTCCACTCTAGGTTCCTCCATTGAAGCAGTTATAGTCGAGGTAGCTACAGCAGGTTGCACCATCATTAGATCAATATATGGTAGATGGGGAAGGCAGTGGAAAACCTAGTGACAATCCCCATTCTTAGAGAGTAGATCGCGGCTGTGGTGGTGGTCGTCATTAGGGTCATAGAGGTCATGGAGGTGGTCGTGGTCAGTTTCATGTTTTAGCGTTTCCAGCACCAGGTTAGCCATACATCGTTCGAGGGACCCTTTTCATGTTTTCTACCTTGGTGTATGCCTTGTTTAATTCAAGAGTGACACAGTCATTCATATCACCTAAGCTTTCCCATTCTTTGAGTCTTTATGTAGTAATGGTTCCTGTTCCCTTGGCGTTGACTATGCCAGTTAGAGGCCGAGCTGACTTGTTTGAAGTATGTAGAGACTGTGAGCTGGTTTTGGGGAAGCACATCACTTGGGGAGATTTACTATGTCTACAAATACAACAATATGTTGTCATCCTCAACATGGATTAGTTATATTCAATGCAGGCTATCGTGGATTGCTTCAGGAAGTAGGTTGTTTTCTTCGATGATGATAGGGAGCCTTTGGTGTTTTTTGGTGAGAGAGACACTCAGATGGGTTAGATGGGTGTTATTTCCTTATCATCCATGATGGATATGCTGATGTTGAGTTCTTCCGAGGTTCAATAGTTGGAGTTGCCTAGGATCATAGAAGAGTACACTGATGTCTATCCAGAAGAGGTTGTAGAATTACCCCCTCAACGAGAGATCATGTTTGGGATCGAGCTACAACCCAGAGCATCGCCTATCACTATGTATCCATATAGGATCTCCCCTTATGAGTTACGAGAGCTATGTATATATCTTGATGGTCTGTTATAGTGAGTTTTTATTAAGCTGAGTGTTTCACCGTGGGGTGCACAAGTTTTGTTTGTAATGAAGGATGACGAAATTTTATGGTTCTGTGTCCATTGTCATCGCATAAACAAAGTGACAATAAGGAATCATTATCCTCTTTCAAGGATTGAAGATTTATTATATCAAATGAAGGGTGCATGTTGGTTCTCAAAAATTGACTTGCGGTCAAGATATCATTGGATACATGTGAAAGATGATGATATCCCAAAGACTGAAGTCATTTTTGTCAGTGGCATTATGAGTTTGTTGTAATGTCATTCTGTGTGAAAACTTCTTCAATCGTGTTCATGGTATTGATGAAAACTGTGTTCCGTGAGTTTCTGGACACGTTCATTGTTATTTTCATCGATGAAATACTTGTGTGCCCCACATTTGAAGAAGTGCATGTAGAGAATCTATGTGTCGTTTTGGGAATTCTTCATCAACATTAGCTATTTGGGAAGTTGTAGAAGTGTGATTTTTGGTCTCGAGAAGTCTGTTTCGTGGGACATGTTGTGTCCCAGCAGTGAGTAGTTGTGGATCCATCAAATATAGAAGATGTTGTGTCTTGGGAATCCCCCCAGACTGTGTTTGAGGTGCAATGTTTCCTTGGTTTCACATGCTACTACCATAGTTGCGTAGCTGATTTCTATCGAGTTGTGAATCCTTTGACAGCATTGAACTTGAAGGATCATGTTTTTATATGGACTGATCAGTGTCAGACATCATTCGAGTATCTAAAGGAGATGTTTGTAAGTTGTCGAGTTATTTGTTTTCCTCCAAAGGGTGTTCGGTTTGATGTTTTCTGTGATGCTTTACATCTGGGGTTAGGTTGTGTTTTGTTAAAGCAGAGATCAGTTTTTTATTATGGTTCTCGATAGTTGTGTCCCCATGAACGTAACTATGTGACCCATGATCTTGAGTTGGTAATAGTGGTGTTTTCTCTGAATTTGTGGAGACATTACTTCATTGGCGAGCGCTTTATGGTTTACACCGATCATAAGAGTTTGATGTATGTTTTCTCCCAGTGTGACATGAACATACAACAACATAGATGGATGGATTTCTTACTATAATATGACTTTGAGATATCATATTCACCTAGAAAGGGGAGTGTTGTTGATGATGCAAAGTAGAAAGTAAAATAGTGATGTTCTGCGTGAATCTGGTGATTCCTGGAGAGTAATGGATTAGCATTCGACATTACATATTGATATGGGAGAATTTGGGGGCAGAGTTTGTCTTTTTCAGATGACAGTAAAATCATCTCTGGTGCAGAAGGTGGAAGAGTCCCATTTATGGAATCTATAGGTGGAGGTCTGGAGAGACCATGTTGTTTTTGACCATTCCCCTGATGAGTGGTCTGAGGATGAACTACACCGAGTGTTGTATCATGGAAGGATATTTGTTCCATTAACAATGAAGTGGAAGGTTTAGAGAGAGTTCATTTTTTCACCATTAACGGTGCATCCTGGCATGAAAAATATGTACTGAGCCTTAACAAGCTAGTTTTGGTGGCCAAGGCTGAAGCATGCAGTTGAAGAGATTGTGTCTCGATTTTTGGCCTTCTAGAAGGTGAACGCCAAACACCGTGTTCCTGGTGGTATGCTCTATCCATTATATATTCCTCATTGGAAGTGGGAGGACATCTCAATGGACCTTGTTACTAGTTTACCTCGAGCTCAGGGAGGACATGATGCTATTTGGGTGGTAGTGGATCGTTTAGAAAAATTATCCCACATTATTTCAATCCAAGTGTTGAGCTCAGTGGATGTTTTGTCGAGGCGGTATCTGGAGGAGGTGGTGCGACTTTATGGAGTCCCAAGGAAGATCCTTTTTGACTGATATCCTCACATTACTTCTAGGGTGTGGAGAGGTTTCTAGCATGCTTTCGGTTCTCAGATATGCCTTAGAAGTGCTTTTCTTCCTCAAACGGATGGTCAAACAGAATGAACCATCCAGAATTTTTAAGGCAAGTTATGCTCATGTGTCTTGGATTATGGATGTCCATGGATGAGGGAATTACCCTTGGTGGAGTTTTCATACAATAATTGTTTTCACTCCACAATCTGTACAGTGCCATTTGATGCCCTGTATAAATGACCATTCTGTTCTCCGTTGTGCTGGACTGGGGTTGGAGAGGTAGCAATTATCGGAATGAAACTAGAGATGAATAAAACATATATGGGACATGTGATTCGCGAGAGAATGAAGATAGAACAAGATCATCAGAAATCATATGCCGATCAAAGGAGGATACACTTAGAGTTTAATGTTGGGGAGCACTTGTTTCCGAAGGTGAATCCCTATCGTGGGAAGGGAAGGTTTTCTTGTGGGTGTAAGTTTTCTCTCTGGTTTGATGGGCCTTTCGAAGTGTTAGATCATGCTGGATTAGTGGAGTATTGAGTAGCACTTCCCCCCGTAGCCGAGTTGGATACATAATGCTTTCCATGTATCACTGCTTTGTCATTATCTTCTTGATGACTCTCACTTTATCGATTGGGGAGAGATCGATGTTGATGATGATGCAACCATTGAGGAGTGACCTGTGTAGATCCAAGAATGAAAAGAGAAGGGGTTGTGTTAGCATTATATCCTCATGGTTCGTGTCTTGTGGCAACACTGTGTAATGGAGGATAGCACATAGTAACTTGAGTCACAGATACATGCTCAGTACCCAGAGATGTTTTATGTTTAACGCATTTCATGGATCAATGTATCCTTTGTGGTTATACACCATTCATGTTTATAATATGGATTTCTTTTTTTTCTTCTTGTATCTTGATATCTTAGAGATGTATTTCATTGCGTGGTTGTTCAGACCCCATTTCGTTTCCCATTTATGTTGCTTTTGTATTCTCGAGGAAGAGAATGTTTTAAGAGATATCTGATGTAATGGCCCAGACCTCTCTATCCATTCCTTTGCGAACATCTGGTGTATGAGGTGTTTCAGGACGTCAAGGTGACTTATACCCAACACATTTCCATTTTTCCAATTTTTTGAATAGTTCCAATGGTAGATAGCTGCGAACAGTGCATCAGTGACCTTAGGTGAATAGTGTCATCGGTAAGCATTTTTGAATAGTTTCATCAGTGACCTTTGGTGAATAGTGTCATCAGTAACCTTCTGTGAATAGTGCCAATGGTGAGGTCTAACGGTAACCTATCTTTACTTTGTGAAATTTCCAATTCTATGAACATTTACATCGGTGAACAGTTCTATTGGTGATAACTAACATTAACCTCTATTTCTTTTTCCAAATTTCTTCTTCTATGAATAGTTCCATCAGTGAATAGTTCTATTGGGGAGTTCTAATGATAAACTCTCTTTACATTTCCAAATTTTGAGTTCATGAATAGTGTTTCCAGAATGGCGAGGTCTATCGGTATCCTCTATTGGTCACCTCTATCGGTAACCCCTATTTTCCTTTTCCAAATTTTGACTTCATGAACAGTGTTTCTAGAATGGTGTGGTCTATTTGTAACCTCTATCGATAACCTCAATTTTCCTTTTCCAAATTTTGAGTTCTTAAATTGTGTTTCCACTATGGTGAGGTCTATCAAAAACCTATATCAGTAACCACTATTTCCTTTTCCAAATTATGATTTCCTGAATAGTGTTTCAAGAATGGAGAGGTCAATCAAATCCTCTATTTCCTTTTCTAAATTTTCAGTCTGTGAATAATGTTTCAGGCTCCCTACAATTTCATCCCTTTAACATTTAATTTGACATAAAATGGATTTAAAGCCTTATTTTAAAGACTCTAAGGCCGATTCAAAGGCCATAACTCCTATGTTAATTTATCTTATGGTTCGGGCCATTTTTACTTGGTCAAACCACGTGGTTTAATTATATCCTATTTTAATTGAAAACCTATAATATCTTAAACCACCACTGAGTTATATCTTCTAAATGGATATGATATCTTCCTCCCTAGTTCTTCCTCTTTTTTCTCGGATATGAGACGCTAGAACCTTCCATTCAATTATGAAGGAGTTTCATAATCAATCTTTCCTCCTAGGATTGGGTTCACAATATTTTTGATGCAACTAAGCAGTATCGATCAATCATCGATAGAAGGTATGATCTATTGTCCTTCTTTTGGCCTCATCTCCTTCTCTTTCTAAATTTCCTATTATTCTATGTGATCCTCATAATTATAATGGAGTTTTCTTGGGTTTTTGATGGTGCGGTCGTACTGCAACATCATCGGGAGGATACATTTGTCACAGGAGGAGGTGATTGTGATTCTTTGTGTGGATCGTTCTTGTATAAAGAACAACAATAAAAGTTTAAGGTTGGGGATTCAATGTTTCTCTTTTATTTTATCCAGAACTGTAATGTTAGAATGTTTTACCCCACTAGAACACAATGTAATTGACATAATAGATATTTGAACAAAAAAAATGATATTGATCGTATATCATTGCCTCTTATTTTTCTAGTTAGTGTGATATCTATGCTTTCTTCGTTTATCTGTCCATTATTGATCAAAATTTCTAATGAACATAAACAAAAAATAATTGATAATTGTTTGGATAAATATAAAGATTCATGTAAATGAATATGGTTCTTCATTTCGTAATTTGATGTTAATCAAATTTGTATAGTATGCATGTTTATTTATTTGTGATGAATTACTATTTAGTTTTACCAATGTTGGAATGTACAAATAATAAATCATTTAATCTATGTTGGATTAATGAACATGTTGTTTGATTGAATATAATACTTGTAGGGTTCTGAGTTTCCCTTATATTTTTTAAGGGCTAAGAGCCTAGTTGATAAGATGTTTGTTTTCTTGCAGCTTGTGTTGTGATGTGAGCCTGGTTGGTTATTGTGATATGTTGGGGCAAAGAGACCTTCTGGTTGTGGTATAATTTGACACCTATAGTAGTGAGATGCATCAGTTTCTACATGTAGGTGTCAGGGGGGACACAACGGATGATAGAACATGTTTGATGTGAATGTTTCGATGCTTTTTGATCTTCTTGTATATTTATCTATTTCAATTTACCCACTTCTCAAGGCAGCTAGTTTTTCTTTCCCTCTATATGAAAGGGGTGAAGTCTCACAAGGTATTTCACGTTCTTTCCGTGTCAATATTCTCAAGGAATTATGGGCCTACGCTCTTGCTATAGGCAGCAATGACTCGATGGTTAGTTCATCTACTCACCGTGTTGATCCCCATTGTGTTTAGTAGCCTATAATGATTTTCTAGAATTCATGGGAATATGGGAAAGTAATTATGTAAATAAATAAGTGAATAAATGATATTTACCCATGGGGATGGAGATTTCTTAGGAAAATGGAACATTGGGTGTGATGGTAAAGAAATTTAATGTGGAATTGTTATTGATTAATTAACATTTAAAGAATTAATTAACATAAAGTGAAGCTGATAAAAGTGGAATGAAATAATGTATTAATGCTCATTAAATGGTTGTGTGTTTATAGGATACCTAGTATAAGATGTTTCAACCCATAGTCTGAGAGACATTAGTTGTAGTTGAGTCTAAGACAAGGTTATGCCCAATTGTGTGGTTGTGAGCTATAGTATATTTTGTACTTTTTGTGTTTCTATACACTACTCCACCTTGTTAGTAAGTGAAACTGACACCCTGGATATTCTCAGTCAAATGGGGGTGTTTTCCCCAACATTCATGTGGGAGGATGGATGGATGACAACCCCTTTGGCTCTGCTCTCTTCTCTTAGTTGTTACTTGTGCTGGAAGGCATAGTAGTTTTTTCCCAATATATGTGGGTAGATGTCTATAATGTATTGTAGTTATTCACACATATATATTCTAGATATAGTTTCATATGGACTACTGTAGGTGTAATGTGTATCGGCTTTGATGGCTTGAGGATCCTTACACAGTGTATGGGTTGTAATGTATTGACGAATAATACCCGACATATGATACATGTTATGCGAGCTGTGCTGGCTCGTAGTAACTACCTGTTTACATTGTATACTTGGACATGGTGGTTTTGTTGCATGAGGATCATGTTGTAGTGCTTCTCCCAGGTGTCTACGGGCATGCCTTTTTAGAGAGAGATTTTTAGGAAGTGCAACTTTAGGGAAAAGAGGCAAAAAAGTGGGGAAGTAGTAGTGTGGTTCCCATGATATTCATTATTATATGATATAATCTTGTATGTATTACTTGGTGAGAGTATTTGTGGTGATCTTGGGAACAATTTATACCTTCTAGGTCACAATACATTTTCACTTATTGTTCACTGTTCTTTGCAATGCATTATTTACTATTGCACGATATGCTATA
The DNA here is from genome assembly GCA_963277665.1 of Viscum album. Lineage (NCBI taxonomy): Eukaryota > Viridiplantae > Streptophyta > Magnoliopsida > Santalales > Viscaceae > Viscum > Viscum album. Next base: position 611,787,920 of record OY728166.1, read on the forward strand.
GGGAGGATCATACCATGTATAATGTTATACTCACCCTACATATATATATAAACTACTTTTCAGGTCACTTAGAGCAGGTTGAAGATCAGGCTGGTTACTACTAGTTTGTGGGTGCAGGAGCTGTTCGGGCTTCTGGTTGCTTCTATTTTACATTCTTTTGGGTACTTGCAGTTTTCCCCTTTTCAGTTGTTGAAGGTTTTCATGACAATTCATTTGAATACTTTGGATTTCTTTTATCTTACTGGTTGAGTTGGAGTTGGATGGTGTCCATCATATCTATCTATTTTTCATGTGTTCTCTTAGAGGGTAATTCCTCCCATTTGTGGGTTTAATATACCATTTTTTCTAGTCGCCAACCCATGGCCTACTGGAGGCGGGACTCAGGGGTCATTATCTCCCTTATCACATTGTTTTCCTAGGAGGGGTACACTTTTGTGGGGAGGGGGTTGTGACAGTGACATTACCAATGGACCTAGAAGGTTTTGTGGGTTGGGTCTAATCATAAGGATCCATTCCCCAAAAGTTAATTCCAATTTGAAATGTTCACATACATAGTGTGTCTATATTATTTCACATCTATCACATGATATAAAATATGTAAAACCTTGAGATGTTATTTTAGAAAAACTACCTCCAATGTTGATAAAAAATATATAATGATAGATAATTTAGATCAACACATGACAATGTGATTCATTAGGTATTTTGAAATAATTGTACTTTTAATGATGGTATATGATGATCCATGAGAAAATAGAATAAGATTCACCAATTCCATGAAATAGATATTTATTAAAAAAAATTAAAATTGATCCACAAATTTGTGTACAATGAGAAAGAATTAGATATATTTACAGATTCATGGATAATGATCAAAGATTGTTAATCCTGAATTTTTATTTACAATGGATGTTAAACGAGTTGAATAGGATAATGATAGGGAATTTTCTCCCATTAGATTCTTGGACCAGCATGATGGAATCAGAAATTAGGGTGTGTCATCAATAATTGAAAGAAAAATAGAAACCATGATAGCGTGTTGGTTGTTAATTCATGTTCATCTGATGGATTCGTATAGTATTTTCATTATAAAATTATTCCATTGGTTGAAATATTAGTCTCATAGGCTGGCTAGTGGGCCTCTTGTATGATTACTAAGCTACTTCCACTACTACTAGTTCCTTGAGGGACTCCCATGGTTAGTATGTAGAGTATAAGTAGGTCAGTAGTGTAACACCCTAGACCTGTTTCAATTTTATGTAACTAATCCTAGTCGGCCACATGAAATCATTTTCTCCTCCTAATATACATATACATTCAAATAATATTGATTCTATAAGGCGAGAATGATTGTAGACCACATACTCATCATCATATTAGGGAACAATGGAAAAAAAATTGAATATGTAGTAGAAACTATAAATTTCATAGAAAAAATAATTAAATTGCAATATATAATATGAAAAACTAAATCCACAATCATATAAACAATGATGATGTCATGTGTCAATGTAAAATAATTAGTAAATACAAGGGGAATTGGGTCTTTATAATAAACAATACATTATATAAAAAATAAAAAATAGTCCAAAATCAATCTAAAAAAGAATCATGAAACAATTTTATTTCCACTACTCTCCTCTTCCATCTAAGAACACTAGGTCATGCATCTATATTCGGAAGCCTTCCGTAGTCACAACATGAATCCATGAAATATATATAGCTTCCCATTATTGGATCGACATGGTTCATGTATAACTCTGTTAACCACCACCAATGGTGTTTATTACTTATATAGTATTTTTTTAACTCATGAAATAGTGAGTAAGTAATATTAACAATTCCATGAATGAACAAAACAAACCCACACCATCTATTTTTCCAAAATGAATACCTATATGATACTACCTATATCATGTACATCAATTTTATTTTTGAATATTTATTACCCAAGAAATAAATGAAAAAAAATCTAATTTAATTGATATAATTATAATTTAATGGTAGGTCCATTAATTCTGAATGGATAATAAAAAATGGAGTTTCATTTAATTTCGAGTAAACTTTAAGGAAAGTCATGTCCATTTATCTAGGATCACTAATAATGGATTAAATGATACATAATTGAAAATAAGTAACAAGGAAGGACATTATTATTGGTCTTGAGAATTCTATATGGAACGTTATTTACATTAATTATAAATAAGTAATGTGGAATCATATATCCATCATTGAAGGTAAAGATAGTCTTAGATAAAATTGGTCCTTTTTTGTGTGTTAATTATAATTAATAACTTTAATAATAAATTACCATATATAACTAAATAGTAATAAATGAGTAAATGATTAATATTCATTCCAATAAATATTTTTTCAACGTTAAGTGGTTCGGTCAAACAATCTATAATATATTTAATCATATTATATGAAATAAGGATTTTCATGGGTAGTTTCACACTACATATCATTTTATTATACTTATTTATATAATTATACTTTAAAATTCAAAGAAAAACACATCTTAATGGTGTTTTCTTGAGGATAATAGAATTCATTAATTCAAATAGTTGAGACCACCCAAATTAATGGTTAGGGATGGTATTTTCTTCCTCTGACCACTAATCAATGTCTCAAAACATATCAAATTTTTGTTCATGATGTTCAATTTATAGAATTTCATAATTTAAAAGTAACACTTAGATGTTCCATTGTGCATAACAACATTGAAAGTATATAAAAACATAGCAATGTATAAAAAATGTGTATACGACAATGATTTTATTTTTACTAGACACCTCATTCGATATCATTTTCTCCTTCATAATGAAATATGTGAAATCAGAGAAATAGGGAAACAACTAGAAAATAGGTAATATTAGTCGCATAACTTTAGAATTTTTTATGGATAAATAAATAGAGTAATGAAGAAAATAGATTGATGGGTTTACCAATAAATTCTTAATGGGATAAAAAACTATTGTGTTAGACATCATGAATAGAAGATATCATGAAGACATTATCATATCCATTATGGATCTCATACTGGGGGTCCTACTATATGGAATGAGGGATGAAAAGTGAAGGAGAATGGTTAAATAGGATAAAGGAATGTTGTCAATATACATAATTTAAATAGGTTGGTTGGTTGAGAAACACTATTAGCTAAACTTTTTCCATCATTGTGCCTCCACTAATTAAATGGTACATCTCTTTACATGTCCTAGAGACTAGATTGAAAATTGTGAATAGCTCAAGTGTTTTTCAGGGTCCACCAACATCATCCCTTGATTTGCTAGACTTACATTTAGACCAAACATGAGCAAACCATGTATTTTAGATATGTAATATGTATACATTTTTAGACTATCGTATAACCTAACATGCATGGTTTACCAACCATGGTCTTATAAAAAGGATTACTTATTTGAGTCACATGGTTACTACTAGTCAAGAACCAACCATATTCCTGAATTAGTTTCTCCAAAAATTCGTTATATAGGCTCCAAACCAGCTAATTATTCTCATAAACCCTTCATATATCTATTATTAGAATTTAAAAGAATAAAATAATAGGTTCAAACTAAAAGGTATTGTTTATATGCATCTACGAATTATAGGAAGTTACAACTCGGTACAACCCACCTTTAGAACTTTCAACATCATCACTTTTGTTCCTATCAGAAATTACGATACAAAAATTTTACCTAGGTATAACACTCATAAATAATATTAATATACACTAAAAAATAAAATTACATGAAAATGTAAATGGATAATGTATGGTTATCACAATATTATGACATATTCAATTTAGATATATTTTTCATAAATTAGTAAAAATTAATTTTATTTTGAAAATAAATGATTGGAAATTTTATACTGACATGGAATATAATGAATATATACAAAAATTAACTAGAATATTGTTACTATAATTTTATAATATAATAATATATTTTTATAGTATAAAATATATTATTATTAATTTTTGGAAAATTATTCTATAAGAATATTATTACAAAATATATATAATATTATTTTTTATATTATATAAATATTTATCTCTAATTTAATTGAAGCTTATAGACTTAATAACATTTTGTAAATCATTGAATTAAAATTTAATTCTAAATGTTCACCTATTGATTTATAAATATAAATAATTTATATAATAAATGAAATCATATATAAAAGTTATATAATTTAAAATATTCTATAAATAAATTTATCAAGAGAAAATATAATTATTAAATTTGTTTTTATTATTAAATTAATTATATATATTAATTATCCTATAATTTTATTATATTTATGATTTATCATAACTGGTTTTGGTGAAAATAAATTTTAGATATCATCACTAAAATTTTCACTGCTAACTAATTTTGCATATGAATAATTTAATGTAGTGTAAGATATTCACTAGTTTTTTGATGAAGCATATTATTTACTAAAGAATAACCCACGCTAAAAGTATCACTTATAAGATCTAAAATTACTAACACTTATAATTTTAAGAATGAAAAATGAATTTTTATAAGTCTTATTTGTAGGAAATGATATATTCCTTACAACATATTTAACAATAATATAACAATGGTTCCAATTTTAATTATAAAATTTCTTGTTTAGTACCTCTACAAGTGTCCATCCTATTAAGGAGAAAATGGAGATTGGAATATTCTCCCAAAAACATGGCATCTCAAAAGAATTTGAGATAATGAATTGGAGTTTCATTGTCGCAAATATTTGTATTTTTATCTTCTTTAAAATATTTATTATAATCATCAACACCATCCATATCTTGATGAGAATTTACATTCTTATTAATGTATCCCCCAGTATATTTTTTAGGTGCAATAGGCATGTGATTCTGGTTGACCCCAGACTTGGTCTAGCTTATTATATTTCTAAAGAATATATAATCTGATGAATCAGTTAAGTTACTCAACTTGGATATTATGATTGAAAAAAAGGAATGTTTTTGTTTTCACACTCCATTAAATCTTATCTATTTTGATGATGTCTTCAAATTCTAGAAGTCCTAAAAAAGAAAATTTTATGGTATTAATTCCATTTTTATCAATTAAAAAGTTTTTTTATGAAATTACATTAGCTGGAAAAATTCATTTATTGTCTTTGGAGAAGGAATCTTGGATTTTAAGAATTATTAATTATAGAGGACAATTAGAGTGAGAAAATAAAATTTTATTTCATTTACCTTGGTGTTCCCCTATTTTTTTGTCAAATCAAAAATAGATATCTTCATGATGAATGTTCATTAAAAATTATTCAATTGTACATCTGGAAAGGAAAATACATTTATCAAGATAGAAGAATAGGATTTTTCAATTCTCTATTCACCAAAAAGGTTGTTTACGGATTCTACATATAAAAATGTCTAAGGACAGTCCATAAAAATCCATAAAGCACGATTAATAATTTAATATAAGGTGGTTTGGTTCTTGAATGGTGGGTTATTACTAATACAAGGAACGATTTCCTTAAAACCATTAACATGGGGTGTCCTAGTATCATGGATCTCAAAATAAATAATGAATCATATATTGGTATGTTCACACAGAATCTTATTACCTCTTATCACAATTATATTGATTTTATTTATAGAAAATATGCATCCACGATGAGGATTGTATGTTCCCAATATCTCAACTTTTTTATTTCCTCACACCCTTAGATGACCCTTATAGGATATTATTATAAAAACCATGTGGATGTTGTGCCAAAAATCAAAAATGAACTACTAGAAAAGTACATGTATGTATTTTCCCCTTGAAGTAATATTGAATATATCTCTAAATATTCATAATATATTTATTTCTACACTCATTCATGGAAGAAACAACATGGGTTTTGTAATTCTTTCACATGTTTCTTATGCCCAAAAAACATATCAATTTGTTTATAGACATATTTCTATATGGAATCAAAATGCAGTTGGAATATTTCGCACTAGGGAGATCTAAAATTTCAATTGTAAATGTAACATCTACATTAAATCATGGATGATAATTCTTAAACCCCCTTCATTAGAAACTCCAAATTCCTACTAATCTGTATAATTTTGTAGGGCCACTTTCATAATACATATAATATCCATGGAGATATAATTTAGCTAGCCTTGGACGACAACATACTCCTATGGAATGATAAGTGTTCATGGTGTGTTTTCATGGGAAAAAAAATTGATACATGAATATTGGAGAACATTTGGTTCTTTTATGGTGTCGATATATTCATAAATACACTTTTCACATGACCTTATAAAATATATCACTACTTCACATATAAGGGAACATTATTATAAATTTTTTATAGAATTTTTTATCTCTTATATTATCTATACCTAGAATTCTAAATATGACATTTTTTTTAGAAATCATACTAATTGTTTCCATACTAAAATTATTCTTATTATTAAGGATTAATTTTTAGTATCAATGATTGAATGAGGTGGGATGAAAAGATATATTCATTATCTGAATATTCTATAGATTTTAGGTGTCAATGGTTGGTACAAAAATCATTTTGGGGATAAATATATTTATAGGATTCCCCCATGTCATTCACGGATAAAGGTGAATATTCAGGGTTCTTCCTCAAATATTCTAGGACACCCCGTTTCTGGGGAATCTTTTAGAAACATAGTGGCTTCGTGAAATATTTATTCAATAATTGTATCAAGCTTGGAAGAGAATATGATCCCAAATATATAACAATCATTCATGTCATCAAACATGTTCTAAAAAATTATTAGAGGCATCATTGGATTAAAGTTGTAATTTATGCATATTCGTGAATCCGTGATTTCTATATACAATAATGTCCCATGGAATGTTCTACCTCAATGGATTGAATGTCTCTAGGAAACTAACATTCTCAAATTTTTCATCAAACTTGTTTAATTGGATTCTTGTCAATTTACGGATGCCCTGTCGAAAAAATAAAACTGCGGAAATGTGATCACAGTGTTCCTCTAGGACATCAGACATATGTGTGCCCTTTGTTAATGTGGATATTTAGGGTGAGATTCATTATCATCTTTTTAGAAATAGTGTAACCTACGATATTTCCATGTTTTTATTATCAATTATATTTTTTTAGGATCATGTTGGTCTGGATCCAAATCGTTTTGAATTATATTTACTCCAACCATGTTGTATTCTTTGTTATTTTTTTATTATTGATTATATATTTATAGTTATTTGACCTATAAATAATGAATTTAAAACTGTGTTACTCAACCCTTGATATAATTATTTATGTTTTTGTATGTGTTTTTAAATGACGACAATGCCATCTTTTATTTTTATTCACAAACACAGACAAACACACACACACATAGATATATATATATATATAATATGTTTTTATGATATGATAAATATATATTATTCTCATATAGTAATTTAATTTTTATATAGAATAATTTCATATACTTTTTTTGATTTTTATAAAAATTAATATAGGTTAGTTATTTTGACAATTACCTCTATATATCAGGAAAATTATATTGAATATAAATTTAATTGTTTCTGTTAAAATAATAACCCATTAATAATTAAGATATATTGTTTTTATTTGTGATTCAACATTTAATCATAATATTTTTTGTTTATAAAATTCCCATGAATCATTTCTATTTTAAATTTTTACAGAATTATAATTTTCATCCCATGTTTTAGTTCTCACAATTTAAGGTAAAATGTATGACTACCTTTTTCGAATGGTTGTTTTCAATTATTTCTTTTCATTCATATTATAGAAATCAAAATTAAGGAACTATTTTTTCTAAACTATTTGAAACTGATATGAAATAGTATAATGTATTAGTGTTCTTATTATCAACCAAATGGAATGCCAAAAATCAATAGAACCCATGCAATAATCGGATGTACGTGTATATACTTTAAGGAGACACATATTTCATAATAATAATCGTATTCAAAACATTTGGAAAAAATTAAAGAATACACATATGATTCTAGTGAGTGGAACATATTTGGTTCGTAGTTTCCAAATTAAATAATAAAATAGTGTGGGAGTTGTCTATCTACCATGTAGAGGGTGTACAGTTTTGTAAATATTTAAGATCACAGAAATTTATAATAAATGAAATTAATAGTCTAATATTCAATAACATTAAACACATTTTTATATCTCTACCTCTCTCCATGTATTTTTGTAATAGTGTATGTCTACACTTCCATATACACTTCAATTTTGAGTCTCATTCCTTCAATTAATGGTGGTTTCATTTAAGGTGTGGACCACAATCTATTTTTTTATTCATCATCTAATATTCTTTCATCGATGTTTCTTGTTGTATCATTGGTCTAAAAATTGGTATGTAATCTCTCATGTGTAATTTTTTATGTTATGAAATTTGGTTAATTCCATACACATTTTATCTTCTTTTTTGAAGGCATTGTTATGCTATCCAATCTTTGAGGAATGTGTCTTGATCACATTCTATTCTATATAATTCCAAGATATTATCGACAAATTATAATTTCATTTTTAATTGAAATTTGAAATGATATAAAATCCAAGAATTGATTTTGAAATCAATGTATTCTATATTTATTATTTAAAAGATTATTACTCAATATATCCAAATGATTCTACATCAATGCCGAAAATATATATATGTAGATAATTTGATTAAATGTAAAAATAGAATTTAACAGAATGATTATTGTGATTAATTTTTCAGTTAAAAAAAATATTATTTTCCTTTTAGTGTTTCATTTTTTTTTTCAACTTATTACCATTATTTTAGTTTTTACTTTTTTCTTAGAAATTATTATTATTAATGTGTGAAACTCATTTTTTCTATTATTTAAATTATTGGATTTTCTTATGAGATTTATTATATATGTGAGTGATGAGAAAATTTAATTATATTCAAATAGGATCACATGTATATGTGTATGTGAATTTATATGAAATTTTCAAATAAATCCCTGAATAAAACACTCCTTTTTAATTTCTATTGATGGTTTATAATCTTATTCCCATAAAATATTTCAAATAACTAATTTCTAAGAATATACGCGAAGTCTGTTTGGAATATTGATTAAGTTGTTTTATTATTCGTTTTATTTTCAAAAGTATTTATAAAAATATTGAATTTTCATTGAAAATTTATTTATATTTTAAGATTATAATGGTACATGAATAGGGTTATCATAGAAATGTTCCACCTCCATAGAATCCCTTTATTTGAAGGTGGGTTTTTACATGGATTATTGATAATATGTGTGCTAAGAAATTTTGAAATAATTATTTGGATTCATTGTTGATACATTTTTTACAATGGATGCCTCACCTCATGTTTATTGTTATCATGGGATACTAGGTATCTAGAGGGGATTATTGATGGTTCTATCTAGCCCATGTGAGATGGTAAATATCCCAAATTCATTTGAAGACTATAGGGTAATCCCAATGGAGAAGACAGTTTAGAGAAGTAATTTCATTATAGATATATGAAAATCATTTATAGAAATTCACATGGTTCTATAAATATACAGATATGGTCTTTTTCATGTTTGGTTTTGATATAGGAATTTTAGAAAATGGGTATTTCTATAATATTTCTAAATATATTTTATAAAAAGTTTAAAATTTTAAAATATATATCTTCATAATGGTAAAAATTTTGAGGTTCATACCTATAATTTCAATCTCAAATATGTGGGTTGTTTTTTCTAAATGAAATGAATGGATTCCTTGGATCCTACCTACTGAGAAATTTTATGCTCACACCCTACTTGTTACATGTGACATCTGTAGAGTATAGTTGTTTTATAGGTTAGTATTCACTTTTTAGATTGATCGTGGGGATGATTGAGATTGATGAATGTATAGTGATCAATATGATTAATGGATATCTTGGTGTTTTTATTTTGTTTTTAATTTTTTCTATTCATTATATCAATTATGATTACATTGATACTATCAAATAGTTCTTTTTTATAAATAAAACTAAATTTATTTGTATTTGAATATGAACCTGATATATACTTTTTATATATTTTATTTAATTATATGTTTTTTTAATTCTTTTTATATATTTTCCACTTCTAGACATTCATTCAATAAATGCTGATGGAATTCTAATGGTTCTTAACTGTTATTAATTGGTGGAATTCTTATCCATTAATTTTTTTGGATTACATGGATGATTTTTATCAGCTCTAGGGAGGGGGTTGATGAATCATGTTGTATATATCATAGGATATATTGGTTCTTAATTTAGTGGGTTCATGTGGTGTTAAATAAAAAATTTCATTAGATCCTAGGTTTATGAATGGGTTATTAGGTCATTGGAGAACCCTTTCTTATTTTGGATTTTGGCTGATTGTAGATCGATAGTTCAGACTCATGTATAATGTAAAATAATATTATAGAAAAATCTTACAGATCATTATCATCTATTTACTAGTGTAAATTGTGTTTTGTGTTTTGGATTATGATTTACAAATAATTACGGTTCATGTTGATATTATTTTCAAATAATTGATGGATTTTCATGTATTGAGAGATAAAAATTGGAGATAAACTGATGTTTCCAAACTAAATCACATATCCTTGAAAAATATTTTGAGTCTATATTCCAGGTTTTGTAATGAATCATTAGGTCGTTTTCAGATTATCGCATGAAATGCTCTTTTGTGTGGAAAAGTACTTCACAATCACTATATCCACTTAGTGGGGATATATTGTTATGTATTTTTATTTATAGGGTTTCAGTCAGCGTGTTATTTAAAAAAATTATTTTTGTTTTAAAATTATATAAAACAAAATTTTACGAATAATATTTGGATATTAAAGTGAAAAATCAATATTTTAATAGTTATAATTGTGTTTTTTAATTCTAGTAATAATCATGAAATAGAATTTCCTATATAAAAATGTAATATTAAAATTTAAAATAGGTGTTATTTTATTAATTTTTCTTTTGAATAATGTTTAAAAAAAATATTCTATATTATTGTTTTTGAAATTTGGAAAGTTATTACTTGAGTGGTTTAAAAGAAGTACAATTTTTTTATTATGACATAGTTTTTTGGAATTTTTTTTTAAATTAAAATATCCTTTAATATTTTATATTATATGAGTATGGTTGTATTTTTATTGTATATATTGTTTCCATAATATTTATGGTATTCCTTTAAAAAAATCTCAAATTTTTATAAGGGGTCTATGTTTTGGATTATTGATATCTTCCTTCCAATAGTAGACTTTTCCTACACAATGATAACAATTTTAGGGATAGAATATTGTTTAATAATTCCTATATTAGCGTTTTTTATTTTCTCATAGAGGTTTCGTAGTGGATAGAATAAATTAATGGGTCAACAAGTCCCTAATAAACCTATTATTATTAAAAAAATTGATTTCCCATGTTAAATTAGGTGATTATTTTTATATTTCGCGATGTTTCCATTATATCTCAATTTTCATGTTGAATAATGGTAGATATTTTCATGAAAAATTTCACTTAATGTTTTAAACTTGATGATGTCTATATAATGAAAAATATTGGATCCCATGGGTGATCAGTAGGGTAAATTGACAGTGAATGAGTACAAATAAAACTATATATAATTGATTCCCAACTATTTAGAATTGGTGTTTTTTTTGACTTTTTGAAGGATTAAATCCATCCAAATCACATTCAATTATATCTATTTGTGTGCGTTCAGTCATCTTGGATAGACCCATAAATCAATTGATGGACAAGTTACCATTAGTCTGGATAAATTTTAAAGGGAATCACATATAGTTTGGAATCATTATTTCCTTTGCTGTTATGATATATTCAATATATGATGAGACGTTACATATAATGATACACATTCTATGATTTTATGTAATGCATTTCAATATTTTATAAGAGGATTAGTTTTGACATTTTATACCAATGTAGTAATTTTTGGCATTCAAATCACTTTTTTGTGGTGCATCAATGTCTTCATGCTATAGTAGTTAGCTGGGAATAATTATATATATTAGGATCATCTTAGTAGAAAAAAACAAACCCATAATTATACCACAATAATTTTGTCATTATTAGTTATCAATTTGGTATAAAATATAGTATCATATATTGTTTTAATTTTTTCATTCAATTTAATTGATTTTATTAAATCAATGGAATTATTTTGGTTAATTTCTTATATTTTGATTGATTTTAGTCTTATATAACATTTAAAATTATATATCATTACTTTTTATGTATTTTCTTCTATTATAATTTCATATTCTGATGGGGTTGGACAATTACGGAACCAATCATTTCTGTTATACCATGTAATCTCAGTCCTTAATTTGTGGGAATCCCCATTTCATGTGTCACCTTTTTCGCTATTGTTATTTTCATGTTTGAATTTGGGATTTATGAATCACATTGTTGTTAACTTCATTCGGTTTATGTTTGGTTTAGTGGATTATTTGTGAGGCATTTTCCTTCCCAGGTTAAGTTTACATTAATTATTGACCATTTCTTGAATTTTGTGACATTATAGGTGAAAAAATCATAGGATGTGGATCTCTATCAAAACCCAAGGATAATTGATTTTTAATATGTTACTTATTTTTTCCCATTAAATCATATTATTGAATTATGCGTATGATTTTGGATTTTTTTTTGAATTTTCATTGTTTGAGACTGTATTTATCTCTGTCGCACTGTTACTATCAACAGTTCTGGTAAATAGTGTCACTACAATTCAAAAAGGGGTATTTTGAATTTAGTTCTCATTATAAGGATTATTATTTTTATTATAATTAATGGTTGAGTCAATACTATATGAAACCCTTGACAAACTGAGGGAAAGCTTGGATTTTCAAAAAGGCAATGTATGACTTCTTCACTATTAATGTAAATCTCTCATTAAAAATCCATGTGTTTATACATTTCTAAAATACATTTTTTGCATGGTAGGAACACATTTTACAAAACTGTGTGGGAATAAAGAATACTTTATGGTACGCACATGGTGAGGACTCGGGTTGTAAACTATGTGAGTGTGGTTTTTCTTCGATGTGAATGCCACATGGTTGACCCATCATTTTATAAAATTTTTGGCCTAATTATTTGGATTGGAAAATATTCCACAAACATAAATTACCTATTAGACTATCATAAATAATTATACCACATTTTACCCCTCTCCCCAACACATTACCAAAGATTACTTGTAATGACTTCCACCACTACATCCACTATGATTTTTAGGCACCTCCCTTTATTCATGGGATATTTAATTGTTGACACAACTTATATTCCTAATGTTCTGCCACTTCTACTTCTTTTCTTCCATACCCATGATATGGTCTCACTTTATACAAATCATAAGGGAATAGTTGGTTTGTGTGGATGGTTTCATTTTATGATATGTTTTGTAGTTTGTTCCTTACCATTTATCTCTTCTATATTCAAGGGTATTATAATATCCACACACCATTGATGTATATTTCAACATCAATTTCCTATAAAAAAATTGATTATATTATTTTGAAAATTATAATATTTATCCAATTAATATTCCTTATGTCATTGTATCAATGAAATTATTTTAATATAAATGAGATTGTATATTTTAATGGTAGGTTTTCTATGAATTCTAATATCTTGTTTTATTGTATATAAATTAAATGTTTTCCTTGTGTTTGATTTAATGATAAAAATATATTTTAAAATAGTTTGATTAATGTTAATAATTTCTATACATTAATGAATTTATATGAGTCTTTCTGTAGTGTTTTATTATAGAATTATTAGGCTATTTAAATTTATTGGATTTTATTGTTTTACATAGATATTAAAACATTTTTATTTACTATATGATTTTTTTTCATCATTTAATTAATTTGAATAGTTAACAATGTTTTCATATATGTGTATAAGGTATATATATATAAATATATATATTCATATGGGTTTAAATATAGATATGAACAACTCTATCAATGAAATTTCATAGACTGTCTTCGATATAACATTAATTTTAGACTTATTATTTGGATAAAAAATATATCTACTATGTGAATTCTAATGGGGGTTTTCTAAAAAAATCATGAATGGACTATTTTATTATTTGGTTTAGTGTTTTGATTCATCAATTTTCATATGGAAATTTAAAAATATGTTATTTTTTAATTTTTTTTACTAAATCTACATGGTAGGTATCATTCAGTATTTAAAAATGTTATTTGTTGATATTTTGAACCACCATGGGAGGCCTCATTTTTGGTTTGCAGTTCACATTGTTTTTTGTATGTTTTTTGGATATGAAATCGTGATTTTCATATATTTAAATATTGTTTAGATATTTTTTTATAATGGATAGATCAACTCCACTTTATTATCAACATAGGATCATATTATTCTAACGGGGGATGAGAGAAATTTATATATAGTCCAAAGGAAGAATACTAGATACATTATAGAGTTGGAGACTATAGAGGGGTGTTCAAACAGTGAGATAATTGAGAGAAGATCAGTGGTTTTAGATGTAGGAACATAAATGATATATGTGTAGATAATTACAAACAATATTTATACTATTTCTCCTCATGTAATTTTTATTCCATACCCATGATTACGTACCATATAATCCTTATTTGTTTATTATAGAAAAGGAATTATCTTATTTCTCCTGTAATTATGTCCTGATGTTCGATTTTTATCGTTTACATTGTTTAATTAGTTATTCTATTTTCATGACATTTCTTGTTGAATTATTTTTTGGCCATATATAGAGTCCTTTTTCTCGTATTAAAATTGGGAATTCAAAAAATGGATGTTTATATTAATTTTAATAAATGTATTTCACTATAGTGTATGTCTTTATTTTTAAAAATGATGAATTTATTCTTCCTACATATATTATCAAACTAGATTTCACGGGTCATCTTGGTAAAATAAATGAATATATTTTACAGTTCTTGCATACTAAGTTATTTAATTTATACACCCTCTATGATCCACTAGATATAAGAACAGCTGAGTTGGTTTCCAGTTTTATGTTATATTTCTTGATATCTATTATGGGGTTGTTTTTTTATAAATGGTGACCGATATGACATGTAAAGATATTGTTTTTTGTCATTTGTTATATTTTTCTATATTCATTATAACAACTATTTACACCATTTCACTTATAGTTCCTACCTTTGTACCAATGAAACTATATTTATTTTATATTGATATTAATCATATCTTATTTTTATTTCATGTTTTTTTATTCCACCATCATTATATTTCGATTATTTTTTCATGTATTTACAACATATGAACTTGTCTATCCAGAATTACTAAAGTAATTACACTACTTCATAAATTTTATCAATTAGATGAAATAATCCTGGTGAATTTAATTTTATATCAGGGATACTTTTAATTTGGTGATAAGGAATAGAGATTCAGGATGTGTGTGCCACTAACTATCTTTCGAGCCAATATTAATGGAATTCCCGATTTGGTTCATGTGAAATTATATAATTTCCTTATATATAAAATTATAAATTCATCACAGACCTTATATATATTTATTCATTATTTTATGAAATTGAAAACTGTTAAACCAGATAAGATAAATATAATTAAAAATTAAAAAAATTAAATCATAAAACAAAATATTATCTTGATGTTGATAAATTAATTATAAGGATTGAAATAGATTCATAACAACCCTTCTAAATTAATTTTTTATGTTTATATTTTTTTATCAATAATAAGTTTTTCAACATGTGCTATAAAAACATTTAGTCTATCATTTAATATATCAAAAGTATCAATTTTAGTCAAAATCAGAGGAATTACTAAATAAATCTAGTGACTGGGATAGAAATAAGAATTATAGATCCTAAAATATGCATAACATTTTAAATAATTATTAATATCTTGTTGAGGAAATGGAAATGGCTTCTGGGAATGAATTTCTTGACTTACAAAATTAGATTATGAAATTAAATATATTTTCTATGATGACACTATATTCAAATTATACAGAATATATAACATTATTATCCAAAATAATTCTATATCATTTGAATTATGGAAATAAATATAGAAAAAATAAGAATATTGAAATATTTTTCCCTCACATTAAATGTTAATAGATTGTAACAAGATTCATTTTATATCATGTACAACAACATATATTTCAATCTTTATTGGTACAAAATATTAAAATTAAATTCACTCTCATTTGATTGTATATTGTTTTTCATAGATATTTAATCGATTAAAATTTAATTTTTTTGATGTCGCTCATTACTATAAATATTTACTAACTACCTAAAAATTAAAATTGTACATTCCAGGAATTCCTTTATTTAGGTAAATAAATAGATGTGAGAAAAATCTTAAATAATTAGACATTTATAAATATATAATAATTAAATATTATAATCTTTCAAATATAGAAGACTATCCAATGTTTCATTAATCTTTTCATGAATTTCATGTTTTTTTAAAATAAGACAATAAAACTACATCTTGTGTAATCCATATATGGAATGAATAAGAACTTATTTTAAATGGATAACTATGATGGTCAATTATGACCTAACACCACATAAATTCATGACTAAATATTATAATACTTTTTCTATGATTATATTTGGAGAAAAACATATAAATGAAATTTATGTTTATTTGGATATATTAATAAATGATATTAATTCATAGTCAATTTGGTTTTGAAACATTATGATAGTCATATAAATAATAAATATATATTGGGATCTATATTTTCTAGGATAACAATTTTCATTCGATATTACGGAAAGTTTTTAGGATATTTCATTCAATTAGGGTCAGGGTGTTCCATTTTTTCTATGGTATACACACTATTATGTCGAAAAAAATAATTGAATCAAATTTTTATATGATGTATTACATTTATAAAACAATTATATATATAATTCAAATGGGTAACATCATTTTATGAAATTTAAAAAAAATGATTCAATATCATCTTTGTTAATAAGATATAGATATTTTGGGAAACTAAATAAAATTTCACACATTATTATAAACCCTTTTTTAATTACAAACTAAAAATGGGTGAAAATGTAAAATATTTTAATTACTATATTCTGGTTAATTTAATTTCATGTTTTTATATAAATTATTTAGAATAAATAATTATATGGTGGTTTCATTGAAATTTTACTATATGTGGTATAATAACAACAACATTTCATTAAATCGTGGTTGTACACGATAAATATATGGGTATAAAAGAAGATTTGGATTTATATAAGACTAAAATATGGTCCTTTCTTCCTCAAACTAATTACAATCATTCTAGGATGGAGATATTTTGTTTATTAGATTATGTAGGATTGAAAATGTTTTAGACAAGACATCCAAAAATAAAAATAAAATACTATATGTGAAGTATTTTATGATAAATTGTATAAAATAACATTAATTTCATTTTATAGTATAATATTTAATATATGTGGATTTATTATTCATTATTCCAATAAGAAAACCTAACACACATAAACTGATATTTACATCATTTATAGAGCTACATGTTGTAAACAAATTAATAGAAAGAAATTTTTAATTATATAAAAGGAAATTACATTAAAATTATGTGAATTGGAAATTCTATTACCAATATAATTATATTATATAATGGCTCACTGGATACATTAGTTGGTCCTGAATAATTTATGTTTCTATAAAATGTATAATTAATGGATGTTCCTAACTAATAATAAATTATTAGATTTAATTTTTAGTTGAAAAATAAATGTTATAAATAAGTATTATTTTCATTATGTTATATAATCTATGAATTTTAGGAAATTCATATTAAATACCTACCAATATCGATAATTTTGGTCTCCAAAAATCAAATCCTAGTGGGAGCCTTTGGGCGAAGGGATTTCCAAAACATATTTTGTTGAAATTATTATTTTATAGCGATAGAAATCTTACCATTACATTTTACATAACATTATATATATTTTTTAATATGTTTAAACTCACAATGTAATTAAAAATTTAATCTGTCTGAATTTTATATCAATATTGTATTACAAATACTTATTCTGTGGAAATGTTTATATTAATCATTATATATTATTTTTCACATTTTTAATTGAATAAATGCCATTTATCTCTATTTCTTATTCTAGTATCATACCAATAAAACCAATGTATTCAACTTAAACAAGACATTTTAGTTTCCAAAATTTTCAAAACATACCTTATATTATTATCATATTTTAAGAAAATGGTTTCATAATTATTTGTCAAATATAAGAATTAATCACATATAAATCATATAAATTAAAATAATATTTGTTACTAAAAATTATTTTTCTATTTAAAGTATGATTTTACATGAAAAACTGTGCGACTATATTAAAACTAATCAAACATTCTTATAATTCCTTGTAGTTTTATGTTATTCACTTGTTATTTATTTATAACATGTTGTAACTAACACCATATTAATGTGATATACATAGTTCTTAATTATATGGAAAGGGTGTGTTTCCAAATTGAAGGATACATTTTTTTTGCCAAAAACACATTCAACTATATCAAAATATAAAAAACAAGTTTATCATATCATAAAACCCTTAAAAAACTTCTGTTTATTCATTTTTGACAAATAGAAATTAAATGTATCCAATTAATAAATGGGTAATGTATGATATGACAGAATTAACATTTATTATTTTAAAATTTAAATTTTAAATCAATACAGGCATAATAGACTCCGAAATAATAAAATATTATAGGATAGTCTTCAAATATTTGAATTAAAATTTATGATTCATTTATTATTTTTAGAAATTAACCTCACATAATTATATTACAAAGTATGGATTCTATGATGGAATGTAATGGTTTTTATGGAAAAATAATATTCAAAAAAGGAATCTCATAATAAATAAAACTCTTAAAGGGTTTTTATACATCATAATTCTAATATATTATTTATGTTTGATTTGTTAAATATAACATGATTCCATTTAGATAGAATGTGTTCCCTGAATGTCTGAAATTGATAATTATCATTTTATAATTTATTTTTAATTTATAAACATGAACCACATACTCTATCCCAAGTAAATTAACAAGTATTGTAATGATACTATAAAAATGTTGTCTATGTTTCGTTTTTGTTTTGTATATATTATCCACGTATCATTTTAATGCAAAATGATTATAGAATTCTATATGGTGGTAGTTTTTAGTTTAAATGTTATTTATATGTTTAAAAATCTCATATTATAATAAAAATAAATAATCAATGTTAACATTTTCATGTAATTTTGGATAATTATATATTCTTTTATTGTGATGTGTTGTAGAATAATCATTTTACTCCAATGTTTAGTGTGGCTTTTATAACAAAAAGTACACGTTATCTATATCAAATATTCATTTCGATGAAGAATAAATATTACAAAATCCAAAATATTAAATAAAAAAAATTATCCTGATAATTTATATAAAATACATATGATTCATTTTTTTCTGGTAGTAATTAACCACATGTCAATCTATAACATTGTGTGACTGGTGTGATTGTATATATAATTTTATATATTAAAAGAGATATTGTTGTTCAATAGTTTATTCTTAGACATAAATTAAATTATACATGTTTGATTATTTTTTTAATGTGATGGAATTAATTACATATAAATTTGTTATGAAATTTGGATAGTAATACTAAAATATAATGATTTAAATTTTATTGTGAGATTTTATTTTTTCATCATTCTATAAACTTCAGAGGAGGAAAAAATCATCAGAATTTTTTATACGTTTGAAGAAAATATAAAGGAATTTCCTTTAATGTATTATAATTCTCAAAATATCATTCCATATTTTGGTTAGTCTATTAATTTATAATATGAATTTCTTCAATTTAAATGTGACTCTATAGTTACCATAACATGCCTTAGATTCTGAACCAATAAATCCTACTCAAATTATGATGACACATTTTAAAAAATAGAATGGATTAATTTTTTATGTCTATGAATAAATTGAACATCATTTTGTAATATTGTGTATCCAATATGAATAACCAAATTCATTTTTATATTTTAATTAAATTTTACTTGAAGACAAAAATAACATACAAAAAACAATGAATAATACTTGAATTATCAAGAAAACGTCAAGAAATAATATATTTACAATTTAATGTGTTGTAATTTTTAATATTTCAATCCAAAGGTTGTGTGTAAGGTATGATAGAATGTCAAAATGGATTTAAAAAAGTTATATTTTATTTAAATATACATGCCATAGACTTGAAACCATTAATTTTTTTTCATATTTTAATTAACTATTAGTTGAATAATATGTGATTATTTAAAACATTGATCTCATAACATAATATTATTTTATCATGTGTTCTGGGTAGTATGATAAAAATCATTTTTTATCATTTTAAGACATACATTTTCATTAAAAATTTGAGTTACAAACTCACATATGAAAAATTCACCGGGATTATAGTGATACATTGAAAAAATATCACGGAGTTGTTTTGATGTATAGGAATTATCTAAATGTAATTCTCACATGTGATGTCTCTATTTAGAGAGAAAATGTGTTTCATTATTTTACTGTGACATTTTAGTTTAAAATTCATGTCACAAACTCAAACTTATGAAAACATTCATTCATTACCTATATAATTAATGAATTTTATATGTTAGTCTTTTTGAAATATAAGAATCAATAATATTCCATTTAGATTTTTAGTTTGACCAATATATTTGAATGATTATGTTTTTATAATAAAGGATAAATGATAGATTAAATCATGTGTCACATAATAAAATCTGGGAGACACTCTCTATTGATCATTAAAATATATTAAGACAATCCATGATTTATTTATGTTGTGTGTAAATTATGAAAACATCCATTTAATATGTATTATGAACTCTGTGATTTAAGGTTAATGTTTTAAGTATAAAACTTTTATTTTAAATGAAAAGGTGAATTTCAATTTTAGTTTTATTTTGGTCCTATTTATTCATTTTTTATATTATAATTAATTCATTTTGTATTGTACACAAATATGGAATGTCTTTTATTTTGGGTATAAACTAATTTTGAACATGTTTTGGATGATCCATGGAAAAGATGGTCTCTAGTTAGTTAGATTCAATTTGAGTTGGTTGTAAATTATTTTTTTTAAACTATTTATAAAAAATTCTATTTTTGATATTTTAGTATTTTAATGTAAATATAATTGTATTTAAATTTCATAATGATTATATATTTTTTATTATATGAAAATACTTGAATTGATTTATATTAAATTTAGAATTATGATTTGGGAGGTTGAAAAAATGATCTATTGTAATGGCCCATGAAATGGCTCATTATTGGTTTTTCCTGAAACTCAGTTCCATCGAACAGTTTCATCAAAACGGTGGCACCAGACATGATCGCACACCAAAACGGTGGCACCAGTCACAGTTGCACACCAAAATGGTGGCACTGGTCACAGTCGCACACCAAAATAGTTTCACTACTCATTGTGGCACTATATACAGTGGCACCATGATGGTGGAACAGTAAGGATGTTACTGCGACGGTGGCTCCGTAACTGTGTCACTATGACCGTGGCACCACTTACAGTGTCTCATCAAACGGTGTCCTACAATTTTCTTTTTTTTCCAGTTCTGCTCTGGGAACATATCTTTTGACATAAAAGAGTTTTTATACCCCTCTAAAAGCCTTTTAAAATACTATAAATGATATCATAAATCTTCTAAGATTTGGGTGACCCTTGACTTACCAAAATGTGTGGGTTCTCCTCCTCGTGAAACCATTACCCAAAATTTCATGTTCTGTCCCTATTATGTGTTTTCATCAGATTAAGTGAAATAGTTTAACCCACAACTACTATAGCCACCTCTCTTATGGGAATTATTAAATGACAATTAATTCTATTATGTGTAATCGCCCAACCACGTGGTGAAACCACAATCCACCATTGAATCTATAAAATATTTTGATATCCTGTAACTCCAGGATATCACCTTTTTATCGCTCGGGAATTCATTATTCTTCTGGGATGGTCTGTTTTCCTTCTTCTCCTTGGTGTGTTTGGAGTCACCCTTCATGAGGCTTGCATTGTTTCTTGTACTGGAGCTTTTCTGCTCACTGTTGGATTCCTCTAAGTTCAACCATTGTATGTCATGCATCCCCAATTCTTATCGTTTCGATAGAAACTTCGATCATTGATCATCCAAGTAGTGTTCCACATTCATCTCTCTTTACATTTCATCATGCGAGGTAGGTATAATAATGTTTCTATGGGGATGGATGAAAACTAACATTAATGAAGATAATAAATATATTTTTAAGGAATTAAGGGGTGAGTTTGATGTTTCAGTTGTACACTTTTATCCTTGAGTATATGTTCTAGAATTCAAGGGCTTATGTCCACTGAAAATCATGGTCGTTTGTGGTATTTCATTATGCAGTAATGATCCTCTGTTTTTTTATTAATTCAATAATTGAATGGTTGTAACATGGGAACTGGTTAGTCACGTAAACCTGGTGGATTAAATGGTTTCCTAGTGAAAAATAATCTATATGTGGTAATACCTGTTAACCAAATGGAAGAAGGAAAATTAATAAAAGATGTTTTTGAATTTTAAACTTCCCTTTCTATATCTTGGTAACTTGCGCAGCTGATATGCTTGATGCTTGTGGGGTGGCATGGGTTGGGATGAGATCCCCTATTGTGGTGTCATTGTTGGTTTATAGATCTAAGGCCGTGTGGGGCCATATGGTGGGGCATGGTTTGGTTCCAGTACATTGAGGGATCTCATAGATCCCTTTTGTTGTCATGACTTTACGAGAGAACCTGGTGTGAATGCTTATATTGATTCTTGGTTTTTTCTCCATCTTTAACTTGTGGTTATGCCTGTTAGTTTCCCGGTAGGGTAGAATTATTTAAATGGAATCTCTTGAATATGGAAATAAGAATGGGATCAAGGGGGAATCGTTTTCTAGATATGAGTTGTGACTTGGTTGTCGTTGTGGTTATTCTTATGAATGAATAGAAACAAGGGTATCTTTGTATGGGTTTGTTTTGGAACCACTAGTTGAGTAAGATTTCTTGATTACCAATATGTATAATTTTGTTTTTATTTTTCTTATTCGTGCAACACCCAAGCTGAAAACTTCATGCTGAACACCCCCATTTCAATGTGGGGGTGTTTTTTCCAACACACCTATTAGTGGCTGGTTATTAGATCATTTTCTACCCCCTTTACCAAATAGATCATGAATCATCAGGTGTGATGTGATGCCATGAGGTCCTTTATATCCGAAGATTATTTGGGTAGGGAATGTTGTGGTGGTTAGCCCTGGTGCGTGTGGGTAGGTTGTTTTCCAAGTGTCTTTGATAGGAGGCCCATGTCTCTTGGTACATGGCATAGTTGTTCTGGACCGTGGTGTCTTCATGCATTGTTTTAGTTATTCTGGCCTAGGATTCTTCATGAGTGGTTATGGGTGTTTGTGGCCCAGGTGTTTGCCGATGAGATATGAAATTGTGTTATCCCAAGTATGTGCAGCCAGGTATGGGAGTGTGACTATGGAGAGAATGGTGGGGGAGGTATGGTGTGTAGGATTTCATCAATAACCAGTGGAAAAGTGGTGTGGTGTACCTAATCCTCGATATGTTATTACTAATTACCTTTCATGACTTGTGTTATTTTTGGAGTGTTCCTTGGAAAGGTTTGGGTGGATATTATCTTTATTAAGTGCATGGTTATCTCCTTTTCTCACATGGCATAAGAATTCCTCCCCACTTGTGATTGAGAGATTCCGATTTTCACTAATGAGTATACCTGTATACTATCCCTCTATATATAAAACTGCTTTTAGGTTTCCAGGAGGACTTCAAGGACTGTGCAGTAACATACTAATTTGGACATTGGGTAGTTGTTGTTGCTGTTTTCCTTTTTAATGGTATTTACCTTTGATGATTTATTGTATTATAGAACTTATTATTGAAACATGCAATTGAAAAAGGATTGTTTGGGATTTAATTTTTCTTCTAGTTTTTGTGTTGTTTGAGACATTCTATCTATATCTCGATCCTATAAATAAAATGGTAAATGACTTCAATTTTTCAAGTGATTCTTTACACTTGGTAGAAGTCACCACTCCATGACCTATTGAAGGCGGGTCTCGAGGGGTCATTATCTGTCCATGAACATGAAGAAGGAAGGGTCTGGCAATTTGATATCCAATCCCTCATCATGGTGAATGAGGGTTGTGGTAGAATTCTTCAATATAGACATGTGGTTAGGATTTCACCAGTTGAGGGTGAAAGAGGGTAACATATCTAAGACTAACTTTAGGTGTAGATATGGGAACTTTTAGTGCGTGGTCATGTTATTTGGTGTTACCAATTCACCAGTCGTGTTCATGGGGCTCCTGAACTCTATCTTTTGAGAATATCTGGACCAGTCTGTAGTCATGTTTATTGATGACATCCTAATCTACTCAAGATCTGATAGGGATCACACTGATCATCTTAGGATAGTTTTAGAGGACCTTCAAAAGCACAAGCTCAATAGGTAAAATGTCTATTTGAATGTTATGAACACTAGAAGTTCACATCCATTGACATGTGGTGTCCAATAAGGGAATAAAGGTTTATAACTCAAAGGTTGAAGTTGTTGTTTCTTGGTCAGTACCCAAGAACGTGGATGAGGTTCGTAGTTTCATGGGTCTAGCAGGTTACAACCTGATATTTTTTCCCAACATCTCCCATGTTGTAGCACCATTGGCAACCTTGATCAAGAAATACTAGGCTTTTGTATCAAATGAGTAGTGCAAGGAAGACTTCAGTTATCTTAAGGGTAAATTAGTTGGTGCCCCAGTACATAGATTTCTAGAACAAGGGGTGATGTTTGAGGTATTATGGGATTCTTTAGGTCATGGATTGGGGTGTTTGTTGATGAAATAGTAGGGGTGATATATTATGGTCCTAGGAAGTTACGTCCCCAAGAGAGTAACTACGCCACCATGATCTAGAACTTGCAGCGGTAGTGTTCGCACTAATGTTGATGCGGAAAAACCTCATCAGGGAGTGCTCTGAGGTCGTCACGGATAACAAGAGCGTGAGGTATATCTTCTCCCAGTGAGACCTGAACTTGTGGTAGTGGAGGTGGATGGAGTTTCTTCCGGGCATCAAATTTGAAATCCCACAATTTTGCTAAGGTAATTGTGGTAGCTGATGCCTTGAGATGGAATTCGCAGAATGATGTGGTTCAAGAGTCAGAAGATGCTTGGAAGGAAATGGAGGAGTTGGATTCCATGCACCTATATGCAAGGGTGTATGGTGGTAGAGGTTTCCTATTTCTGAATATAGTGTAATATTTTATGTTGTGGCAGGTGGAAGAGTCTTAGTGGGAAGAAATATAGAGTGAAGTGATGTGCAATCTAGTTAACCAAGTAAATTCTCTAGATAGGTGGTCAGAGGATGGTTATAATCATATTCATTTCCAAGGGAAGTTGTTTGTTCCTGATATGATCAATGAGTGTGTTCGTGGTGAATTCCAAAGCTCACCCCTGGCAGTACATCCAAATTTTTCCTAGATGTTCCAATGATTGTGGGGTCAGTTTTGGTGGCCTGGGGTGAAGCATACAGTGTATGAGTTTGTTGAAAAGTGCCTCGTGTGTCATCTGGTGAAGGTTGAACATAGCATCCCAGGAGGTCTAATACACCTTATAGTTGTCCCTGAGTAGAAGTGGGATGACATCTCAATGGATATCGTCATGGGGCTACCTAGACTTCAATGAGTTGCGATGCTATTTGGGTAGTGGTGGACTGACTGAAAAAATCATCTCACTTTATGACAATCAAGGAGTCGAGTGTGGTGGATTCCATATAACATTGGTAGGCTAATGAGGTGGTTTGGTTTCATGGAGTTTCTATAACCATAGTCTTTGATCGGTGTACCCGGTTTACTTCCTGGGTCTGGAAATGATTGCAACATGATTTGGGCACCCAACAATTCCTCACCACTACATTCCATCCCCAGACATATGGGCAAACATAGCACACCATCCTGATGTTGGAGGATATTCTACGGGCATGTGTTTTGAAATTTGGGGTATCTTGGGTGTGACACTATCCTCTGGTATAGTTTTCCTACAACAATAGCTACCACTAAACCATTGGTATGGATCCATTTGAGGAAATGTATGAGAGGTTCTTTCGCCCACCAGTGTGCTGAACAGAGTTTGGGGAATCTGGTGTTCTTGTCCTAGAGGTGGTGTAGAGCATTAAGGAGAAGGGTCAACTTATAATGGAGAGGTTGAAAGTGTGTCAGGGATAGAAGAAGTCGTATGCTGATAATAGGAGGATAACCTTGGAGTTTGAGGTCAGGGACCACGTGTTCTAGATAGTCTCAACATGGCATGGGCAATGGCTGCTTGACATGGGGAGTAAGCTTTCCCCTGGGTTCGTCATACCCTTCAAGGTATTGTGTCTTCTCGGTGAAGTGGCTTATTATCTAGTGCTACCACCTCCGCTACTGAGAGGGCATGATGACATCCATGTGTCTCAGCTCCGCCGGTATCTACACAGTGAATCAAACATCCTCGACTAGGGAATGTTGGAAATCAGGGATGATATGAAATTTGTAGAGAGACCTGTGATGATCTAATGTTGTAATGAGAAGGTTCTCCATGGATGAACCATTCCCTTGGTTCGTGTGTTATGGAGGCATGGTGGCCATTAGTAGAGTACCTGGGAAAAAGAGGCGTAGATGTTTGCCCAGTACCCAGAGCTGTTTTTAGTTTTCTCTTGTTTTGTTTCACACATAATTGTGAGGTAGTGTTTTATCTTGTTAACTATGAAATGTTTTGTTTTTACTTATTCATTTAATGTATTCGAAGTCTCCTGACTGCGGGGAAGGGAGGAACTGATCCATATTCAAGACGCATTATGGTGGATGCGATTAAACCCATGTGGGTGAGACAGTACCACATAAATATTGACATGGGGGAAAGTAATCCTTAATCCATTTGTATGGATAGTGACACTGTTATATGTTGTGTGGATACTTGAGGTAGATTTGTTCCTATAATTCGAGGAAGTTTTCTCCTAAGAGGAATATTTATAGGGGTTTTTTTGGAACCCTCGCTTCACTTAGGTTCTAGTTTAATTATCGAGGGTGAGACTACTTAGAGAGGTACATGAGGTAATTACATAAGGAGTTGATCATTTTGGACTTTTCCTGAAACTCAGTTCCATCAAAAGGTTCGACCAATATGGTGAATCCAGTCATGGTCACACACCAAAATAGTGGCACCAGTCATGATCGCACACCAAAACGGTGGCATCGTATACGGTGGCACCGAGATGGTAGCACCAAAAGGGTGGTACATTGACGGTGGCACCATAACAATCACACCATAACTATCACACACCGAATCGTTGGTACCACTTATGGTTTCACCATAACAGTGGCACTGTGAGGGTGGTACCGTGACCACGACATCGTGATTCTGGCAACATTTATAGTGTCTCGCCATATTTTTTCCCACCCTTGTTTATTTTTTCAGTTCCACTCTTGCAACATATCATTTGATGTAAAAGAGATTTTATACCCCTTTCAATGTCTTTTAAAAGAACATAAATGATATATAAAATCCCCAAAGATTATCGTAAACCATGACTTACCAAAACATGTGGATTTTACTCCATGTCACACCTTTAGCCATATATTCTAGTTCCACCCCTGTTACACATTTTCCTCATATTAAAGGAAATCGTTTAACACACAGTTGTAATGGCCACCTATCAAATGAGAATTATTAAATGAAAATTAATTCCATCATGTGTAACTTCCCAACCACATGGTGAAACCATGATCCTCCATTAAATCCATTCAATATTTTGATATATTGTAACTCCCAGATCTCACCTTTTTATCGCTCAACAATTCCTTCTTCTTTGGATTGGGACACTTTTACTTCTTCTCCTTGGTGAATTTGGGGTCTCCCTTCCCGAGGCAGGTGGTGTGCATGTTCTAGAGCATTTCATCTAACTCTTGGAGTCCTCATAGTTCCTCCCCTGCAAGCTGCACATCCCCAATTCCTGGCGTGTGGAGAGAAACATTGATCATTGATCATCCATGTAGGGTTCGTCATTCGTCTCTCTTTATTTTGTACCATATAGGGAAGGTATTCAAATGTTTCTATGAGGATGGATGAAACCATAACTTAATGAAGATAATAAACAATATTTTAATGAATGATGTCTGAGTTCTATGTTTCTACTATAATCCTATATCCTTGATTTTATGTTGTGGGTTCCATGGTATTATGTCCACTAAAAATTGTGGTCATTGCGGAACCTCCCAAATTCACTAATGATCCTCTATTTTCTATTTAATTTATTTATTGAATGGTTGTATCATGGGAATGGGTTAATAATGTAAACCTGATTGATTAAATGGATGCCCAGTGAAAGAGATTTCTTCATTGGTCCCCAATTAACCAAATAGAAGAGGGAAATTAATGAATGATGTGTTTGAATCTAAAACCTCACTCTAATACCATTCTTTAATTATCCATCTTTTAACATTAAAAAGGAAGGTCTTGGAAATCTAATAACCCTTCCCACATTGGGGTGTAGGTGGGTCATGAAAACATCCCATACAGTTCCATATTATATTAGAAAACATGAAATTTATATATGTTATTCATATTTCCAATAATAAAATTATTTACCATTTCAAAAATTAATTCATATAAAACATAATGACAATAAAATATATAACAGTATAACAATTATAAATCATAACCATGATAAAAATTCAACTACCTCTAATATTAATCTTATAATTATTACATTATAACTATTAATACAATCAATTTACACAGTGATATATGTCTATTATATATCACTGAGTTAATAGGGAACCCCAAATAGATGTCACGTCACTCATATAAAAAACATTCCCCCCACATTCGACCCAGGATATCCCTAAATCTAAGCCATCATAATATCCTCACACTCATCAACACATTCCACCCATAGTTATAAGTCTGTAAGGAACAGTGCATATAGAAGAAATCATTTTTTATAAAACATTATTTTATAATTAATTAAATTAAAACATAATGACATTAAACTATATATTACAATGTCATAATACCATTAGAAAATTAAGATTGTACATCATATATACATGATAAAAATTTAAAATTATTTAAATATATATTTGTATTATTCCTAATATATTCATGTTATCTATGTTATATATAAAACCCTAGGAATATACAAAAAAAATAAATTGTGAGAATAGACCCCTATAAGGATATGAATATAAGGATGAGAAAAAGATACAATGAAAAACACAGTAC
Source organism: Viscum album (assembly GCA_963277665.1). Classification (NCBI taxonomy): domain Eukaryota; kingdom Viridiplantae; phylum Streptophyta; class Magnoliopsida; order Santalales; family Viscaceae; genus Viscum; species Viscum album. The sequence continues at coordinate 611,817,366 of OY728166.1, forward strand.
ACAGTTGACAATAATCATCACCCTCTTGTCATCAAATGGGATAACTTGTTTATATATGATGGAATAATTTTAACATGGTATGAAATTTCCCATATTCATATTTATGAAATAATATAACATTATTCCTAAATCTATCACATATTTTATGAATAGATATATCATCTTCCTCATAGATAAAATATGTGTTCAAATTGTTACATCATGAAATGGGAAATATTATAGAATCTTTATCATATATTAGACGCGTGATGTAGTGAGATATATCTCATTACTCAATTCACTTGCATGTTATATAATTCAAAACCCAATATTTTCAATGTAGTATTCTTAAAATAAAAGATATAAAATAGAAAAGAAAAATTATCAATCATGGATGTAATATAATACAATGAAAACATTAATGGGTTTCAAAATATTTTCCTAAGTCATTTATCAATAATAATATCATTTATGTTTTCATAAAGGGGAGATAAAATATTAATTTTAACACCAAAGTGTAGAATTATAAAATATAATATCATTATTACAAGAGATATTAAGAATAAACATAAGAAGAAATGAATATAGTTTTATTTTGATAAAATTAATTCCACAAAAATAATGATTGTTTCTCTACATTAAACACAAAAAAGGAAAAAAATATATATACTGAATAGCATAAGAGAGAATAAATTAAATTTAAATATTTAATTTCTCCTGAAGAATCATGATAAATGGTATAAAAATATAGGAAACACACAAATTAAGGAATTCAGATCAGAATTCCCCATACCATTGGTCCTATTATATATTTTATCATTCGAACCTATTGTATAATAAAAATATAATTTTAAAAAAAAATCATGAATGAATTTTATTTTATTTTCTATTCTTGTTAAATATTAATCATTTTATTTTTTTATTATTACTACATTTTCAGAGAGAATATTTAGGTAAGGTTTCCCTCATAAACAATATTCAAATTTTATTTTCCCAAATAATAACAAAATTAAATTCCTTAGAGATTGAGGAAGAGAATTATATAACAAAATTGATTATTTTACATTCAATAAACTTGCTTTAATTTCACGATTTTAATTATTTTCAGTTTATTATTGTTGAATAAAATTACATAAACATATAGTTAAATAGCATAAATTTTTAATAATAGATCAATAATAAACATCATTGTTAGAGATTATAAGTAAATATCTAACAATTTTGTCATAATGGGTTAAGAACTAACCAACAATATGAATAGTCAAAATATACACACATACTGTAAAATAAAATAATTAAAATACTCACACCATTATCAAAAAATAATCAATATGTAATATACAAATAAAAAATATTTTTTGACAGATGAATATTAGAAATTGACTAATATAGTGTAAATGAAAATAAAGAAAAAGAATAAAATTCAAATTGAAATTACCTATTTCTGGATGATTTACACTTATTCTAAAGTATCAATGGATTTGGGTTTCTTGACTCAAAAAAACCTAAGTGTACTAAATTTCTTTTTGGGATTATAATTGGGTAAATAAATTTCATTTTGAAAGGAATGGTATGATGTTTTATAAGGGGAGTGAGAGAGGGTATTTTTATGTGATGGTTGATATATCTGTGTCATTATATAGTATACATTAAAATTTCCATTGTAAATATGGTACTAGTGAGTAATTTGGAAATTAAAAATATATTTGATTAATAATTTTTATTTTTAAAACTTTCAAACCCATTATAAAATGAATATATTAGTTTATTCGAATGAAAAGTAGAAATAGAAGAAAAATCAAAACATTAAATTTTATATACATTTGCATGGAAATTATATATTATTAATTTTAATTAATTGGATTATATGACATATTAAATTTGTTTTCTCTTAGGAAACAAATTATATAATTGATTAATTAGTTTTTACTTGATATATAATGAAATCAAAATATGGAGGCTTTGTAAAAACACTATTTTTAATCTTCACCAAAAAATATAAATATTTTTAGACAAATATACAAAATTAATCATCACTCAATATTTGGATATTTTTTTATTAAATAAAAGAAATTTTATTTAAATAATTTTATATCATAGGAAATTTTGAAAAATGAAAAACAAATTATGGTCTTAACAAAAAATATTAAAAATCCCATTGTCCTTAAATTTACATTTACATCCAATTATTTTTTACTTTTAATAATTTTTTTGGAATTATAGTATTTTAATTGACATATTTTATCGATAGTAAATTCTGTTTAAATTAGATACATTTTTTATCCATTATGTTACAATTCTAATGGCTATACTATTGTTCAAATTTTCATATTATTAGTTTTAGTAGCCACATTACATTTTTAATTGACATAATACTATTTTAATAGCCATATTTGTGTTTACATCTTATAAATATATATTAATTCATTCAATTATCATTCAATTGAATTCATTTCATGAAAAAATATTATCAATTATTAGTAATTTCTATTTTATTATATATGTTTTGATTTCATTTTAACATTTTCATCAATATATGGATAATTCATAGACATTAACACTGTTAATAAATTAATATTGGTAATATTTAATTTTATTTTTCATTATTTTCTCATTATAATATTGGGACTTTTATTTGGAACACTTATTCAGTAATTTTATAAATTATAGAAATGATTTTATATTATATTTTAATATAATGTACATGGTTTTATACTATATATTATTTTTATATTTGACAAACATGGTAATTTTGAATTAAAATACAAGATATAAATGTACAGTTCATTAAATTTATAACCATTTTTAAAAATTTAAAAAAATTGGATCTTATATCCTTCGATGAGAATAGACTGTGATGCTTCTCACTTATTAAATCCTTCATCTCTAATATATTTTTTTTCATACTTTTGGGATTTCACATTTTCTTTGATATGGTGACTGTTTGAACCTCCATGTGTAGAATGTTTTGTCATTATTATTTTAATGATAACAATCCATGAATCTTTTAATACTGATGATTCACATGTATTTGTGATAGAATTTATATGGTAACACTATATTTATCGTAATTATTCTATTTATTAAGGTGATTCACCATTAGTCAGGAGTCACTACCAAGACTTTTTATTGTTAGATATAAGCTACTACTATGGTGAGTCCCCACTAGAGGTACTACCACCAAAATTAGTAACTAACAGACCAGTGTCATTATTACCATCAGAACAATATGCCTATATACTTTACTCAATGTTACCACTAGAGTCGATTCACAACCAAATATTCAGTCACTACTAGATTTTTGATACCATTTTTTTCTGGTGACTTTATCGTGAATGGATCAATGATTATTTCGTTATGTCTTCATTTTTTAATGAGTATTCATGACATTTTAAAAAATTGATACTAGGATGGTGGATATAATTCTACTATATATACATGATATATATAACTATTCTGATAATGGTTATGAAGAAATATACTGTAGTAATGATTGTTACATAGATGCAACGATGATCATTGACTTTCAATAAATTATTTGACTGAATCTGTTAATTATCACATGCTTAATGATTCATGTTATGTGAAGATCAAATGAGGAACCATAACATATTTCCTCATCATTATTGATTGACACACTAATAGAGAACAACTAAAACTTCCTTCAAATATTCTATGATCCTCTTTCAATACAAAATTTTCAAAATGAAGCACGAATTCCTCACTTGTGCTGATCTGAGGGATGCTAACATTAAGAATATATCAAACTAGGATATTATATTCATTATTTTTATATCTATTTTATATTCAACTTTTTGTTTTTTCATTTCATCCAAAACACATTGTCTCCTACATCTATCAAGATAATACTTTATATTCTATTCTTTATTGACATATGTTTTTCCAATGTGTTAGTGGAAGTGCTCCTAGTGAGAACTGTATTATTCATTCATCACACGAATGACTGTAGAGGAGGATTATTAATCTTGATAGCTAGGTCTAGTTGATTTTTTCATGTCATAGGTTATGATTAATTTGATAATAATTATAATATTATTGGCAGTGGGTGATTTTCACATATAGTGGATTAAGTCTCACATTGAGACCAAACCTCTTCTTTATTCTCAATGTTATTTTTTTGTTATACTACTATATCATAGATTTCTTTTTATATACTAAAAAACTACTACACTGATATTTAATAATAAATAATTTTTATATCAGTTTCATTCTATGTGAATTTATTTCAAATTTCATTGTGTTTCTAAACATTATTTGAATATAGACATAATAAATCCATAACAAATATCTTAAAAAGATATATCTTATAATTAATTACTAATTCAATTTTTTTTTCCAATTTTATTTATTATGGGGTGTTTATTTTTGTCTAATTATTTACAAAAACTTTTTATTGGAACTCAATTCTCCACTTATTTATTTACACACTCCAACTAACAATTTTATTAAAGGGTTAATTTAAAATTAACTATCTCATCAATGATTTTAGATGAATTTAAAAGATCTTAAATATTTTTCAATAATAAATGTTAGTTCATTATTAATATTAGATAAGAATGATATTCTATAAGAATACCACCTTATTTTAGTGGTAAAAATTATGATCAATGAGAAATAAAAAATAAAATTCATATATAATATATGAGTTTTGATAATTGGACTATGATTGAAGATCAATATGAAATACCAAAACCTAAAAGAATTATATAGAGCGATGCTGAAAAATATTCTTATAATTATAATTATAAATCTATGAATGCATTCTTATGTGGTATGGGTGATGATTAATTTAAAATATTATCTACTTGCAAATAGGATGTTGAAATACGATATACCATGTCTCATTCACATGGAGGAACATAAAATGTCAATGAAATAACATTAGATACATAAAAAAAATCAAGTATGATATCCTAAAAACTGAATATGATGAATCTATTTCAGATATGTTTCTCATGATTAATGAAAAAGTAAATAACATACATTGATATGGAAAGTATACGACATACAAAGATCAAGTGATTAGATTTCATAGATTCATACCAGACTGATAGAAAGGAGAATTTTTTCCAATTATAGAATTAGGTGATGTGAGTAATCTACCTATTAACGAATTGATAATAAATATTCTGATTTATGAAGTAGATATTAAATTCAAAAAATAGATTAATTTTGATGTACCAAAAATAAAATCTTTAGGCTTCAATTCTACTACCTCAATAAAATGATAAAAAGTAGAAGGTAATGATTCACGTAAACAATAATCTATGGATAATAGTGTTTAAGAGATGACACAAATGTCTAGAAGATTCAATAACTTTTATAGGAAAAAAAATATCCTCAATAAGTCAAATTTGAGAGGAGATTATAAATATAGTGAGACGTGGGAAACGGATTGAAAAAATAATGACACTAAAAATGAAATAACCATATGTGAATGTAAAATGAGAGGATACACTAATTCCAGCTTCACAAAATTGAAACGTAAAACGAAGAATGAGGATAAGGAAAGAAGATTAAAGAGATATGTGAATGAAAAAATAGATATCCGTTGAAGATAGATAGAATGACATAGATACTAATCAAGAAGATAAGTCTGATAGGGGAAATATGTTCTTTACATAATGTGCATTGTAGGTACAAAATATATTTCATGCCTCACATAATAATATGTAAATAATTTTAAAAAATAAATAGAATGTTAATAATTCGGAAAAGATGATCAGTAATGATCTCTATGATTACTATAATAGTCTACAAAAAATGTTTCATGAGATGAAGTATAAATATAGGTTACATGAGAAACAACATGATTTAATAGTAAATGTTAAAACCATTCTTTTAAATGAGAAATTAAAAAATGATCAACAGCTGAAAGAGAATAATGAGTTAAAAGTTTCAAACAAACAATTGAATAATGATATAAAAATTAATAACTATTGTACGAAATATTTACCTCAAATATTGGGAATGGAAATTTCTCCAAAATAGATAATCGACATAGGTTAATAACTAGGACAAAAGAAAATTAAAAAAAATTATATTTAAATTGAGTTCTAGTCTTGAATATTTGTATACTGTAAATTCATACTCAGTTGGACCTACTAGATTATTTATTTATAGATGTCTACAGTATTTATATAAGAAACTTGTTAAGAAAATGTCTATTCCAAAGTCTCTTCTTACTTACATTACTGGACCCCAGATGATTTGGTTTCCAATCTCATTTTTAGCAAAAACGTTGCATTGTTGGAAACCTATTTTAAAACCTATAGAAAAATACCATATTATCTAGATAGTATATGTTCTATATATATGTCTAGTGTGTATTAAAACATCAATAATTTGACCAATGTTTGTGGTGGACTCATCAATTTTGGAGAAAATTAAAAATAAAAAATCATCAGCCTTGGAAATATTGTTAATTTTAATTCAGTGTTAACATGAAAACTTTTCTATTTATATGGGATGAAATAATTTTTTTATAATTTCTCAATTATGTGATGATGTATTTTTTGTAAAATTTGAAAACAATGCATTTCAATTTTTTAATGAGATAAATGTATTAATTTTTACTTCTATAATAAATAATAATTTTTGTTATATTGATTTAAATTCAATATCTTCTAATTTTTTTTGGTTTTTTATGTTCTATTCACAATTAATCTTGTCATTGGGATAGGATATTAGGCCATTTAAACATTCATTCACTTAGAAATATATCTATGAGTGGGTTAGTTAGAGACCTATCTAAGCAAGAATTCATAAATAATAGAGACTGTCATTAGTATAAAAAATTAATACATCAAAAAGAGTTATTTTAATTATATGAAATAAGTTTCAACCTCTCATCCTATACGGTTATTTTAAATGGAACTCTTTGGACCATATTGAGTCTCCAACCTAAATGGAAAACAATATGTCTATGTTCTTATTAATGACTTCTCTATATACACATGGGTATTCTTTCTAGATCACAAAAGTTAATCTTGTTTTTACACTATTATGTATTCCAAATTTGTAAATAATCATTGTGGAATAAGGATTATTACATTAAGAAGTAATCATCATAAATAATTTAAAAACCATGACTTTGAATAAATTTTATTCTCCTAATGTTTATATTCAAAAAATTTCTACTATAAGGACATCACATAAAAAAAATTTGTAGAAAGAATAAATATGACTCTTCAATAGATAGCCCAGACAATTAAAAATAAGTATGTCCAACCTATCTACTTTTTGGATGATGCTATTAATACAACCTGTTTTTCTATAAATAGATTATTAATACGACATCTCTTAAAAATAAAACATTATGGGTAATGGATTGATATAATGAAAAATGATGATTACTTAAGAGTTTTTTTGCTATTTTAATAATCCTATTAAAAATAATAATCTAGAATAATATGCTTCCAAACGTGATAATTGTATTCTAACTGGATATTAAACATCAAGTAATGTATATAGAGTCTTTAATATGATATCCATAACAATGAGGAATCTATTTACATAAAATTTGATGAAATATATCCAAATGCACCAAATACTATCTTAGAAAACCTTAAGGAAGATCTTTCTACTCTAAATCTCAATTATTATGATTTTAAATGTTCGGTTTAAAAAACAACTAGTTCAACATGTATTGTTCCAGAACAAAAACAGGAAGAAGTCCTTGAGTCTTCCATCCCCTCTTCAAAAAGACACTTTATGACTCATAAATTCCCCTAGTTAGTTGTTATAATTTGAAATCTAGACAAGGGTACATAGATCAGATATTCCCTTAGAAAAAAATTGAACACCATGACTTCATGAAATAGCTTTATCATAAGAACATTGATGATGCTAGGAATGATTAATTATGGGTAATGTCTATGTATGGATAATTTAATCAATTTGAATGAAAAAATGATATTGAACATGTTGATTGTCCTAAAGACACCGTAACTATTTGAAATAATTGGGAGTTTAGGAACATGGTTATGAGTATAGCATTATTGTACGATAACAATCTGTGCCAGCTGTACTAAGTTATAATCAAGAATAATGAATTGATTATGAAGAAACATTTTCCCTTGTAGTGATATATGAATCCATAAAAAAACTAATTTTCTATTTAGCTCATTTAGATTTCAAATTACATCTAATGGTTGTAAAAAATTTCAGTCCTAAATTGATTTATAATTTAGGATTTTTGGTGTCAAACAACCCATGATATTTAAAAATCCATATGTTCCATATATTATTTATAAATTATAAAGAGAATTTTATGGATTAAAAAAGGCTCTTATATCTTGTTATTATATCCTTACCTATTTTCTAATTTTAATTTTTTTGAAAAGGTTATTCTAGTTGAACTCTTATTATAAAATAATTTTGAAAATATATTTTAATTGTAAAAATATATGTAAATGAATTAATTTTTTGATGTAATAATTATTTCTATGTAATAATAACTCAAAACTAATGAAAATTAATTTTAAATGGTTTAATGGGTGAACTCATATTCTTTCCATTATTTAATATTTTTTTAAAATAAAGAAGGAATTATCAAAAATCGAAGTAAATATAGTAATGATATTTTAAAAGAATCATATAATGTTATAAAAGTAGTGATAAACACATGAATCAACCTATAAACTAAATCATGATGAAGTTAAAAAAATAGTATATCAATTTATTTATAGAGGAATTATTGGTAGGATTTGTTATATAACTTCTAGTTGGTAGGAAATTATGTTCAGTGAGTATATTTTTTCTCACATTTATGAAAATCCAAAAGCGTCACATTTAGTAGTTGTCAACTGATTTTTTATTTACCTCAATTATGAAACTAATTTATGATTTTTCAGACTAAGTGGATATTATTTTGATTTAACTTGTTATTTATATTTTTATTTCCATAACTGCAATTTAGATAGAAAAGTAAAATCCGGAAACTTTCATCTTTTATGAAAATATCTACTATCGTGGTTTAGTAAGAAACAATATTATTTTACACTTTCTATTGTTAAAGATAAAAATATACCTTCTTGAAGAGGATGTTCATAAATATTGTGGATGTAACAGACTTTATTATATTTCAGATACCAGTCTAGACATGTACATATTAATTGTGATTAAATAAAATGTGATAAAAATTTTCAAGAATCCAGAATCTCACTCTTGAACAAAACAGATTGATGTAAGACGATACTTGTAAGGAAATCATTATCAATAGGGTTACATTACAATAGAATTTATTGGAACTAAAAATCAAAAAGCTGATATCATAAAAATTCATTTCAAATTTTAAAATATTAAACTATATCAAACATGAATTATAAAAGAGAGATTTTTTTGATAAGTCACTGTTTGATGGGACACCAATGATAAGTCATCATTGATCAGTCTCCTTTTATGAGTCATTGATTATGATCCAAAATTTATGAAACACCAATGATGAGTCACTTTTGATGAGTTAATGTTGTTGAGTCAGTGTTGATGTGTCACCATTAAACGGGTCACCATTACTTTATTGTTACTGTTTTATTATTACCATTTATTGTTTATTTTTCCAATTTCTTTATTACATGGAATTTATTAATAATTATTATTTAATTACAATACCTAAATGATATAACTATTAATATAAATCTAATCCAATTCACATATCCTAAAATTTATAAAGTCCCTATATTTTTTTCCTCTTGAATTATTTACCTTCTTTCTTATTCCAAAGAATCCTTCGACTTATCTTAATTGATTAGGTAAAGGGTGTGTCATAATAAAATATATAATTGATGAGGCCATCTAATAAAAAGCAGGAATATTCAAGTATCTTTGAGGCAGTTTTATTACACCCACATCTAGAAAAATAATTTACCGTGAATGAAAAATAGATTGATTTGAAATGGCTCCCAACTAGTTGTTCTCTAGTACAAAATGTTATCAAAAATCATAAATGGATGACCTGGTGTTGGTCAAATCACATATATTATTATCAAATAATAATCGATGATTTTTATAATTATGTCGAATTTATTTTCAAAAATAATGTGGTAACGATTTTTGGTCGCATTTATAGAGAAGATATGTTCTTCTGTTTAAGGGAATTTAAAAATTTTTTAATGTCCATCATAAGGGAGTTTATGAGAATTATGAAAGGTGGTATACCAGATGAAAAATATGAATATTCTCTCCTACATTTTATGAGAGGTAGTTCCCATTGGACACCTACTGTTATAGAGCATGATTGTGTGTTTAAGTTTTTATTCATGTTTCAGAACATGTTTTATATTTGAGAATGGGATATTTCAATACTATGAGGTATAAAGATGTTTATTTCATATATATGATGAGAAAATTGAATTGAATCAATCTATGTATATTCTGAATGTTTCATATGTATGAGATGAGCATGAATAGATCAAAATCAAACTCAATTATTTATCCTTAATTGATATCATCTATCATAACAGAAATGGGATATATAAAATGATGCAGAAGAAGTTGCAGATATATTTTGTAGTTTTGTCTTGGCAAAAACAATATGTTAAAGGGTGACAGTGAGTTGGTACCCCTAGAATGTTGGGTAAGAGATAATGAAAAGGTTATTGATAAATCTATCATATTGATCGTATAGCAATACCTATGGACATGGGGGATCTTGGTCTCAGTCTAGATGAGATTGATATGTACACTTATGTAGATGTTGAAATTGATGAATGTACAATGAACAAAGAATAATAATAAGAACAATTTTTAGTGGATGCAGGTAGGGACCTAGATATTTCTAAATATCATCTAATATTTTGTAACATATATATCATTATACCATGTTTTATGCCTACCCAATAATCTATTTTGAATGAAAATGAGGATAATAATTTATATGTATCTGGAGCGGCAATGTTTAATTTACCATCTTATAGAACATAACATGATCAAAATGGTAATGGAAATGGAATTAAAAATAATTCATCTAATGAAGAAAATATTTATAGTGTGGATCTTGTGAAATCTTATAGAATATCAAGTAAAAATTAAAACAATCATCAAAATTATAATCCCAATGATGGAGACAATTATGGTCGGCCTATTATTATCGATGATCAAAATATAGAATGTGGTACTCATCATGACATGGTAAATGATAATAACATAGATATTCTAGTTGATAATGATCAAGATATATTTCAACAAAAAAGTTCATCACCATTGGTATCGCATTCCGACAATGATGAAAATATGAATACAAAAAAAATGATTCCTAAAGTCCAATTTATTTTAATAAAAGTTATGGAAGAAATAAGTTAGGGGGATAAGACTCACAATACCATTTATTAGTCATAGAAAGTGGATTAATCATTATATGAATCTAACTTTTAGATTAATCAAACAGATTATACACCATTTGTAAATGAAGTTGGACAAATCTATAATGTAACCAGTGACTCTTCAATCCATCCATATATTAGGATTTTTGTAAGTTAATTTTAATAATGGTAGAAGTATCCATGTCTTATGAGAGGTCCACATCCTCTTAATACCAAAAAACCTTCCATTATAACCATTACCATTACATACACTACTACATTCTCGTCCCAGGATAGAAAAATGGAAAAAGATAGAGAAAAAGGGAAAGAAAAATGTAAAGGAACGGTTGTTTAGCCACCACCCTCTAACTAGTGAATATTATTAGATAATTTATTTCTCATAGGAATTAGTTTTTATTCATTTCAAATTAATATATCATTACTCTTGAATTTATTCCCGAATTTATTACAAAATACTTGATTTATTCTACATTCAATGTTTCTACTACCATTTTATATTTTATCATTTGTTTTTGATAATTTAAGTAGTGGAGATATATAATAATTTATATATATATGGAAATCACATAAAATTCTACATTAGTTTGTGAAATATTTTTTATAATTAATATATTTATTTATAGATTGAAATCACATAATATTATAAATAATTTTGTGACATATTTTTTATAATTCATATATATTCTTAAATTTTAAAGATATTATATTTACTAAAATTAAATTCTATATATTTCTAATTAATCATATAGTACATTATTTATAAAACACAATGTTTTATGATCATTAAAAATGGGGAGAATGTTGGTACCTATTTGTGGAGTATATTTGACACTCGCTAATTTTAATTATCACAAACGATGATTAATTTTGTACTAATGATTCGCATGTTTTATGATAGAATTTTTAATAGTAAAACTATTTTTATGAAAATTATTCTATGCAATATGATGATTCACCATTATCTTGGTTCCACCAAGAAGACATGTCACCGTCATACAGGAGTTAACACTGAGGTGAGTCACCGCCATGATTATTATAGCCAATGGAGTCCATATCGGAGGAGCTACCACCAGACCCGAGTAACTATTACTACCAAAATGACATAACTCCAGACTTGAGTCTCCATTAACACTAGAGAAAATTCACATTGATCTTTTTGTTACCATTTATTCCTGAGGACTTCATCATGAATGGCCCAATATCTGTTTCATTATGGAGTTATTTTTGACAAGTGTTAAAGAAAATGTCTGAGAATGATTTGGGGATTGTGGATATGATTCTACTATATATACATCAATGATAAATCTATTTCTATATGGGTTACAATACAATATTCCATTTTTATTAATTTTTATTAACTACAATGATTGTCACTAACATCCAATGATTCATAAAATTAAATCCATGAATTCTCATGATCTTGCTAGTTTATTTATTATGAAGATAAAAAGACACACTACCATATAATTATTTATCAAGTTTGATTTATATATAGATATAGATCAATTGAAACATTCCTAAATAATTTTTTTGATCTTATTTCTACTCCAAATTTCCATAACGATGCTCGAATTCCTCCCCAGTGTGGATTTGGGGACTAAAAACATTCATATCATAACAATATATGATTTTATTTATTTGTTTGTTATGTCTATTTAATTTTGAGTAGTTTCAATTTACGTTGTTATCAAACACACAATGTTGATAAAATCTACCTGGAGAATACTTCTTAGTCTTTCCTTTATGGAAACTTTTTTTCTCATTGTGCTTGTGAATGAGGTCCCAATGTGACCTATACTATTTTTTCTTTCCACTAATAACTATTGAGAAAGATTTTTATGATGGATGTTATGTTTATGTTCATTGTTTACCTGATATAGGTTATGGATTCATTTGATTATAATTATAATATTCATCGCAACATGTGATTTCCAGGTAGTGAGGATTATGTCTCAACTTCAGATCGAAGCTATTGATTATTCAACTATGTAATATTTTTACTTCTATATCCTATATAAAATTTTTATATAAAAATAATACTTTTATAATTAATCTAAACTAGTGTTTATATTTTTTTTTTCCAATTAAATTCATTTGAAAAGATAAGGTGTTTCTAAATAGTATTTTATCTGAGACATAGTGACTCATTAGGAAATATTTTAAAAGGAGAGATCTTATATCGATTGGATTTTTTGATTTACTATCCAATTTATTTTATTAATATCGATTTTTAGTATTATTAATAACATAATTTTTTATTGGGAACTCAAATCACAGATATTGTGTTACTCACTCCAACTAACTGTGAGTTCTCATATTTCCTCTATCTTTGTCTATATAATCTGTGATATTTAAATTATCCTCCTCATAAAAGATGTTTTTATACAATTGAACAACCTATAAATTTAGAACATTTGATGCATCAATTATATAAATTTATAAAATTGATATATGGAACATGTCGAGCACTAGAGTCTAGTTAGGTGGGTGTACTAGTTGATAAGACACAACATTCAAGTGTGTAAGAATATCTAATGGCATAATGTATTTGGGTTATAAATTTTATTTTTTACCATATAACATTACTCTCATCAATGGTGATACATAAAGGATGTTGTTATATTCAACATTAACTTCATGACAACATTTATGAATGTCAATATTGATCTTTTATTTACTATGTGTTTTTATGTTAGTGTATGATCGATAGATGGTTTTGATAGGATTGGTGTGAATAAACCCTATAAAATCATAGATATATTAAAATTATACATATAGTTTGACATACTAGGTAGTATTAATGATAAGTAAATTTCATCTCCTGATTATATTTTATGGATTCAAATTCAATAGAATATTTTTATATTTATTTTCAGTTTAAAAATAAGTATCATAATTCTAAAACAATTATTTTTTTCATTATAATATGGTTTTATTTTAAATTATTATTTCTTTATTTTATAACATTACATTTTAATAATTGAAACAAATTATTAATTCATCATGAATAAATAAACATATTCTAAATTAGTGGAATTTTTTATAAATATTTGTTAATGTGAATACAGAAAAATACTGTTATTTCATATAATGTCAATATTATAAAATCCTCGTGATATAGTAGTGTGTCTAATGACTATACTTTTTTTCATAAAATATATATTTCGCGAGTTGAATAAATCATGAGAAATATTATTTTCCATTTAAAATACTTATTATTGAAATTATGGAACCAAAGATACATTTTATTATAATAAATTTATTTTTAGTTCTTCTATTTTATTTTGGTAGTGAAAATGAACCATATAGTTTTTCATTTTTTGTCAAGAATATAAAAAATAATTTTTATTAATAAATTAATAAATGATATGTAAATCAATAATATACTTAATTTTGTGAAATTACATATTCATTTTTAGAAAGGATTTTAAAAAAATATTATTTATTACAAAATGTTTTCTTCTTTTACAAATAAATTTTTATATTTGAAAAAAATGAATCATAAAAAATTGAATTGAAATTTAGGATCACATTGTTACATTTTTTAAATTATATCTATTTCATATTTTCATGAAATAATATTTTTTCATTGTAGTTTTTATTCAGCACCATAAATGATAAAAGGGTTGAACAGAGATTCAAACTAAGATATAAGGCCTCAAATATAAAATATTTTAAAAACATTTATATTATGGATGGATTTTTAATATTCTATATCCAATATTTGAAACATTTTTTAATTGGATCCACTTTCCCATGAGAAAAAATTTTAATTTATAAAGATAATATAATGACCTATAAAGGACATATTTTTTCTCACATATCATCATACATTGATCACCCTGTATTAAAAAAATACCTACCCAAAAACCTATACAAAATTCATATGAAATTCATAAATATTTCCTTATTTGAAAAATAATTTTTCTATGTGTCCATTTGGTGTCTATTAAATGTTTATTATCTAATGTTGAGGTATATGATCTATCAAAAATCATTTAGCTATTTTTTTCTGAGTTTCTATTAAAATATATTATAACCATATTTTCGTAATGAAATCAGTATCAATTAAATATTTAAATATCACTATTTTGTTTAAACAACCAATCTCTAATTTTTGTACATCCATTGAAAAGTGAAGTAATTTTCAATGTGTACATATTTAATACCACCTCCATTGAAGTCATATTTAATTTTTCATATGCCACATGAAGATTGGAATAATTATCTATGTAAAAACATAAATCTTCATTTCAGGGATGGATCTTAATTTGGGATTATTTTGAAGAAATATAATAAATGGTTTTTTCTATGTATATGTTGTGTACATATGAGTACATGACATGTACCTATCTTTCCACATACTAGCCATGTAATGGACGAGTAATTGGTTGTTTCATGACCTATCTGACCTGCATAGGTCAGGGGTTGGTTGAGGATAATACACAACGTGTACATTTAATTAACACATCGTGTAATTTTCTTTTTTATTTAATAAATCTTACTCGGGCCATGCATTATTTTAGAAAGCACCTTCATTTGGAGATATTTAATAATAGAGGGCAAAAAAAGGCCCAATTAACTCCAAACCCGTCTCGATTCACCATCTGAGATTTGATTGAGACATCGTGAGGTGCATTGTAATCCCACCCGTGTGTCCTCAAAACCCCAAGATCATTTCATTCTGATTCATCCAATCTTACGAGTTATTCAAGGTTGGGAATTTTTCTCCCATCTGTAGATCTATACCAATCTAGGATGATTCAGGGGCCGACATTCAAGTATATCAATCGTGAGACATCGACGTATGTGGTTTATTCCTTTATTTGTGTTTTATTGGATTATATGTGTTAAAAGTGCCGCATACCTGTAATTAGGGAATTGTATGATTTAGAATTTATCATTATGATTTTCATTTAATTGTATGATTGATTACTAAGTGGTTTTTTCTTTGTTATAAGGTTATATACGTTGATTACGGGAAACCATATGGGTGTGTTTTCCCTTGATTGCTTGTTTATGGTCATATATTCTAAAATGCTTGTAAGGAGTATCTTGTTTTCCATTCCATGTCTGATTATGATGGAGTTGAATGTTTATATAAAATTCTTGTGTTAGGCTTTGTGAAATATAACAATGTAGTGGTTAAAGATTACATTTAATCCTTTGATATGAAATGTCTTCTATTTTTCTAATGGACTATGGGATCCTTGGACAAGGAAAACATTGGGTGTTTCCATATTATTTTTCCTATGGACCAGATGAGCCTTGTACTAGTAAGATTATGGGGACTTTCACATAATTTACATAGGAATGTGACAGCCTTGGGGTGGATGTTTTGCCCTTGGAAATTGATCAGGAGAGTTACCTAGGAGGTTGTTTATAATTTATTCATGTCATGTTGACCCAAGGGTATTGACTGTGACAGCTGACTAGGTGGATATTTTTAAATGATTACTGTTATATTAGTCCAAAGAGGTTAGACCATGATATCTTCCTAGAGGGAAATTATTTAATTAATTGGTTTTATGTTAAACCAGGGGGGGTTATCTCGTGATAGCATTCTCATGCGGTTTTTTATGAATGAATGAATGATTGTGATTAGTCTCCAAAGCCGAAGCACAAGCTTGGACTCAATCTTACTTGATTATTTAGATGGACTTATAAGACATCAATTTTTTCATGATTACCCAGGTGGATATAGTGTTTATTCTATTTATATGGATTACACAATTAAAATAGTTAATAATTAAACTAAATGAATTCAATTGAAAACTATAGGAATAATTTACTTTTGAGTAATTTTTAGTTTATTACTTCATTTTTACATATTTCCTGATATATATATTCACTTACAGTTAGGAAAATATATATTGGTTGATGCCTACTAGGATACATCTCACACCTAACTTGGGTCTTGTTTTGGACCCAAAAATATTATATGGTTGCAAAGCACCATTCTTCATCAGGTACATTATTTCTATTAGTGATAGAGAACATCAAAACAAGCTAAGGCTTGAGATGCTGGTGGAGTTTATTGTTTCATTTTTACATTGTTTTTTGTATTTCTTTCTAGCATTGTAACTTGTTTTATAATTTTCATTGATAAATTTTCCATTCAGAATATATATATATATATATATATATATATATTTATATTGTGCTTTCTATTGGATTAACTCTTAGTCATCCTTTATTTATTTCTATTTTGTATTACTACTTCCATTGTTGTTTACTATTTGATTTCCTCTATTTATACTCTACCAATGAGGATATATTTTCCTAAATATCACATCTTGGCATGTACTTCTATTTATAAGCCTTTGGAATTTGGGGGGAATGTGCTTAGAGTTATGTGACCAATGGGGGTCGGGGCACCTTTGGGTGGCACCCAGATCTGGGACGTTAAAAATGGCATAAAATCAGGTTTTTCTTTTCTAATTTTCCTTACTATTTTGAGGTTATATATTGGTATAGTAATTAATGGTTAGTTGGTAATCAATTGTTCCCGGACATAGCGAACACGTGTATAGGGAAAATCCATGTTACATTGAAGATTGATATTTTTCATAGTATTGTAATTTTTTCAGTCGATTTGCTTTCACCATTGGGTGATTCTAATGTTTTTTGATGTTATGATTTGTATTATTGTGGTTATATTTCTATTGAAACCCAATGAGATGATGTTTTGTGATCTCTTGCATCATATAGGCACTTGCTATAGATCACTTTTCAAGCATTCTTCTTATTCCATTTTGGGTGTATTATCTGATTGCATGCTATTGTGACAAATGTTGTGCTAGATAAAAATGATGTTGTGACAGATGTCATGCTATAATTCACCATATTATGAAAGAGTATTGGATCATGTATGGTTTAATTTGAATGGATGCAATGCATTGGGGCCTATGGTGTTATGGGCCCTGTTGGGTCATAATTTGGTGGATCATTATTGAACGATAATTTGAATTCTATAAAGTTATAATGTGGAAAAGGATTCCAAACATTGATTCTTGGGGAGTACAAGATATCATTTCTCAGAAAATGTAACCCCTTGAATACTTTTTAAGGGTTTTAGAGATGTTATAGAGGCTTAATTTCTAAAAACCCAAACAACATGGTGTGTGATGTTATGAACACAAGTGATATGTTCTTCTATTCTAGAATAACTGAATTTTTTAAACTAAAATCCATGTATTGTAGGTACACTCTGTGTAGTTGATGACCATGTGATTGACTATGCAAGGAGAGACAAAGGGCTTCAAATATTTTGGTAGAACACGTCATGTACTGGGAGCACACATTGTACAGTTTTCAGCCATGTATCTGGTGTTCTGACTAACAACTTTAGCAGATGAAACATATGTTTTACACGTAATTTCCAGATTATACACACCATTTAGAAACCAACCATGTATCCAGACATGTGACTAATGACACAATGGATGGAACATATGTGGTATTTTCCATGTGTAAAGTGTCCACACCGTATAGTGTTACCCCAGGAGAAATTCATGTAGTTCTACCTGTGTATAAGTATTTGTTAAGGATGTAATATTCATGTACACAACATGTCTCATGAAAAACCTACCATGTGCATTGGATGTTACATAACCTTGTCGATAGAGGTACACAACCATGTTAAAATCACATGGGAACATGTTGTGAGTTAGTTATACTCGCCATGTAACCTTATTTTGTACAGCATAAATGTTATCCTTCTCTTCTTCCAATCATGTACATTTTGGTTTCTTTCCATGATTACCTTTAACAGAGATGTGCACTTGACCGTGCAGATTCATGTCTCCTAGATTTCTTCTGGTTGTAAGCATGGTATGAGGTGATGATCGGACATCAAAAATCGTAGATAATGGAGTAGTTGCAGATCCTCTTGTAGTGCCTGTCTTGGCACTTGTTGTGATACCAAACACATGTGTTGATGCAAAATTCAGTAATGGCTTTATGAGGATGACACACACTTTTTCAAGAGCACCACATCCTTCCTAGACTATGGATGAGTTGATGAGGGTGTTCCAGCAGCAGGAGCAGCCCCTTTTTTAGTAGATGGGGGACTAAAGGCCGCATAGTCAGTGTTGGTGTCCATGATTTCTCTCATTAAGAATCTATATATTCCTCCTTAGAGGAGGGTAAAGCTCAAAACATATATGTTATGTGATCCTAATATGATATGGTGTGAATTCATCTAACCAGTGGGACTCCATCAAGATATGTCATGTGATACGTTTTAGCGGACCTTCTATGATTACTTCTACCCTGAGAGTTTGAGGAATATATGACCCTAGGAGTTCATGCATTTGGGGAAGGGATCTCTTTTAGGAATGGATTCCTCTTATCATTTTATAGAGCTTCGGTGTTATACACCAGTTTATGGGAGATGACTAATTAACACTTTCTAAGAGGTTTTAAGCTAGTATCCGGTATTTCATCCAATAAATGCTCAATATTTTCAGGATTACATTAGTCATAGGTATAGTAAATCTGGCACTGATTACCTACCACAATATGAGGGAGATGGTAACTGTGATCCAATGATGTTCAACATCCAAGGCTGGTACTCCTTTGTTTAATAGCATGAAGATCCACAAGGATCCTTCATGCCTTTATTCTAGTAGAAGGTATGTATCTTCAGGTAGACAAGTGAGGTGATACTAGTGCGGGTTGAGTGTGCACAGAAGACCTCAATTCTTAGGAGACCCAATTTAGTGCTGATCGTGTGGGAAAATTGGACATTTTTATCATTTTTTCTATATTTTCTCCTAGATCTAGTGACATGGGATCTCTTATGACTCCACATACAAGAGCGGGGCAACCAGTTCCTCGTAATTTAGAGAATTGGAGTTCGTCAGTTTATTTAGGCCGAGGAGTTGGTTGTGGCTAGGGAAGCCATATGTTAGGTTCCAATGACAGTATGGAGGATTAGCTTAGGGTATCATGGAAGGCTCGTAGGGCTACAGTACATGTCAGTCATTTAGGATAGAACAAACCTCGTAGGATAAAGATCCCGTACCTTCTAATATTAGAGGTACGATTCTTGTTGTCTCGGTTTTATCTACCACTCCTTTTGATACTGTTGAATCCAATTGTTTCATATATTTTGTTGTTGTGTAGTCCATGGGATCTACACCTTAACATTTGATGATGTTAGGATGTTGGACACTATTTTTTTATTAGGAAGGCTAGTGTACGTGAGTACAAGGAGTTCCTTCTAGAGGAAGGTGATTGTCACTTCATATGGGACATCTATTTCCTATAGATAACATGCTTCAATTTCATTCGTAGAATGGACTGGTTGGTATCCTTTCAGGCCTTTGTTGACTACTATCACCGCACGATGAGTTTCACATCACTAGGATGGTCTTTTCTACACAAGGGAGAATGGGATGTCCAAGAAACCAGAGATGGACCTGAGCATAATGGTTTAGGAGGAATTACAACCCAGATTGCTATTTTATATTGGGATGACATGGGAATTAATATATAGACATTCCTCCATTGGTTTAACATTTTAGAGATGTATTTCCAGAGTACTTTTCATGTTTACCTTTAGAGATAGAGGTATTTGTAATTATTGAACTTATTCCAGGAGCTGCACTCGTGTCCATTGATCTATTTGATCATCTTCATTTGAGCCTAGGCGATCTTTAATATTGACATGAGACCAGTTTATCTTCAGTTTCATTGTAGGCCATCAAATATACCCCTTACATATTTTCAAATCATGTGTGGTCTATACGAGTATTTGGTTATTGAGTTTTCTCTAACGAATGCATCAGCTGTTTTTATTACACTGATGAACTGAGTGTTCCATCATCACTTGGATTATTTTGTGGTAGTTTTTATGGATTATATATTGGTGAATTGTTACACTCGACAATACCATGCCATCCATCTTGAGATCATATTGAGTACACTGGGAGAGCATCAATTATATGATAATCTCTCAATGTGCTACTTTTGGATGGACAAGAGTCATGTCATGGGTCATTCCATCTCAGAGATAGTATTATCAGTAGACCCATAGAATGGGAGAGTAGTAGTTTCCTAAGAGAAGTTAATGAACATCTTTGAGGTGCTGAGATTTTTGGGGCTGGATGGTTATTATAGGGGTTTTATTTTGGGCTTCTCATGCTTAGTAGTTCCACTAAAATTCTCAATGACGAAAGGTGAAATGTACTTGAGGACAGATTCCAATGATTAATCCTTTTAAAATCGAATTGGGAGATTTACATCAGCACTTATACTGACTTTTCAATTGATGGGAATGAGTTACACCCATTAATATGATGCATTAGTATTTGGGCTAGGTGTAGTACTTATGTACGGGGACTGAGTCGTTTTGTACAGGTCTCAGCAGTTGAGGCCACAGAAGATAAATTACCTAACACGCCATCTCATGTTGGCTATAGTTGTGAAGGTTTTTCAATGTTAGAGTCATTTTCTTTTTCGAGGGCATTCTGTGGTAAACACTGAGTTCAAAAACCTCAAATATATCATTATTCCGCATGATCTGAATTTGAGGCAATGATGTTGGGTTGAGTTCCGTCAGTCTTTTGACATTGTGTATGCCTACACCCCGGGAAAACATAACACAATGGCTGATGCATTTAGTAGAAGGACTCAGATATACGTAGTTTCAGAGGCCAACAGTGAGTGGAAGCTTATTTCTTTGTTCAATGAGATGCATTAGGAGGTCCATGATAGATAGGGGAAGACATATATTTCTTATATTTCTATTACATATACTCCATTGGATTGAGCGCGAATGATGAATATATCATATTCTGAAGGCCTAGTCTTCAGAGAGAGTGTGTCAGGTGAGTACCCTACTCTTGGGTAGACCATTGGTGAGGATGAGGTTTTACATTTTCATGGGCGTGTATGGGTGTCATCAATCATATGCTGAGAGATGTTGTGATATTTTCATGCCTTTGTTTGGACAGTTCATCCTGGTGTCACTAAGATGTATCAATATGTACATTATCAGTATTGGTGTCCAGGCATGAAGAGGGATATAACCAGTATTATTATGAGATATTCTACCTATTAGAATGTGAATATGGAGCATTAGTGACCGATAATCCTTTTATAGAAGTTACCCTTTACACAGTGTAAATGGATTAATGTCCTAATTGATTTTTTGATTGTTTTACCATGGTTTCCTAGAGGAAATTATGTTCTATGGGTATTTTTTTAAAACTCACCAACGATTCATATTTCATTCAAATCAAGGAAACCTTCATTGTTGATGAGATTGGAAATTTTTAAATATGAAAAATTGAATTTTTTCATGTTGTTCCAAATTCTATTGTTCTATATAAGGACACACAGTTTAAATATTACGTCTCACAGTGACTACAGAGCTGTTTAGGTACACAGCTACTTCTGAGTATAGTATACCATCCCCATACAATGGCCAATATGATCATACGATTTAGGTTTTGAAGGACATTATTTGAGCATGCGTCCTATAATTAGTGGTCTCTTGAGAGACAAACTTACCGATGATTGTTTATTCTTACAATAATAGTTTTCAGAAAACAATATTACTATCACCTTATGGGATTTTGTATGGTAGGCCAATCTTATTACCCCAATGTTAGAATAAGGCAGGAGAGGCTTCTATGGTAGGACATAATCTTTTATATGAGACCATGAAGATTGTAGAGTTGATTTAAAAGAGGATGGATACACAAAAATCACTCCATAAATCATATGTTTGTCGATGGAGATGGCCTCTTGAGTTCGAGGAAGGAGATCATGTTTTCATTTATGTCACACCTAGGTTGGGACACAGGAGGACTAGGAGACATGGGAATCCTTCACTGAGATATGTTGGGCCATTTGAGGTTTTGGAGAGTGTCGTGTTGGTTGCATATCTATTTTAGTTACCCCAGATATACCAGGATATGAACAAAATCTTCCATGATTCTCTAATGTGGAGTTAAATTTCTGAGATTTCTGTTTTTTTTTAACCCGAGGTGGCTGAATTGGAGGGGGATGCGTCTTTTGACGAGA
Organism: Viscum album; assembly: GCA_963277665.1. Lineage (NCBI taxonomy): Eukaryota > Viridiplantae > Streptophyta > Magnoliopsida > Santalales > Viscaceae > Viscum > Viscum album. The sequence goes on from OY728166.1 coordinate 611,840,723, forward strand.
ACCCTATTCGGATTGTGGATCACCACACGATGTTTCTCTATAGCTCGTCGATTTCTCTGGTACGACTTATATGGAAACACATGAAATTATAGGATGATACTTGGGTGAGGGATTGAAATTTACGATCACAGTGGAAATAGTTGTTCATAGATTTCAATTCACCACCCTTGGATGAGAAATTTGAGGGCCGATTTTATTAAGGGGGTGGGGAATATTTTAAGAACATGGATTATCTTTTTTATTTTGGATCTTGATTTTGGGTTTTTTTTAGGGAAAAAGAATAATTTGGTTTTTTATATGTACACGTTGTGTACTTTGGAGTACACTCCATGTACATAGCTAGTGTCTGCTAGCTGTGTAATGGTCACTTACAAGGCTGTTTGATGACATGGATGTCCCGCTTATGTTGGGGTCGGTTGAGGAAAATACACAACATGTACAGTTTATGAACACACAATGTACTTTTCTATTTATTTGATAAATTGGAGCGAGGTCACATCTCATATTCAAAAACACCTTCCTCTGGCAGTAGATCATACAGGGGCACGAATGCTAGGCCGGTGAACTCCAAACCACTCTCGATTCTCTATATGAGATGCGATTGAGACACCATCAGGTGCATTGGAAACCCACATCTGAGTACTCAAAACCCACAAAGCATTCCTTCTTTATTCATACTCTCTTATTATTTAATTAAGTTGGGTTGGTTTTCACCATTTTGTAGACCTATGCCAATCGAGGCCGATTCAAAGGCAGAAGTTCATGTATATTTATAATGAGACATCTAGATAGGTGGTTAATAGATTTATTTGCGTTGTCTTGGATTTTTTATGCTTATATTGCTACATACCCATTATTGGGGTATTAAATGATTAGTAATTTAACCATTTTATTTACCTTATGTGGTTTGGTTGATCGCTAAGGGGTTATTGCTGTGTGGTATGGTTAGAGGCCTTACATACGAGACAACATATGGGTTCATTTTACCTAGATCGACTATTTATGGTTATTTTGTCTAGAATTCCATTATAATTATTCATGTTTTTCATTCCTTGGTTTATTAGGATGAGGTTGATTGTTTATATGTATTGCATGTGTTATGCATTGTTAATGTTTCCCATGAAGTGGTCATAGATTACATGTTCTTATTTGATATGATATCCTTATTTTTTTCCAATGGACCATGAGAACATTGGTCAAAGAAAAATGTGGTCAATTCCACATTATTTTCCTAAGGGATCATGATGGTATTGGACCATGAATAATGTGGGTACAACCACATTATTTACATAGGAATGTGGGATAATTGGTGTAGATGATTGACCAAGGGGTATTGGCCATGAGAGCTACCCAGGAGGACGTTTATAATTTATTGATGTGATGTGGACCCTCTGGTATTGTCTGTGAGAGATTCCAATATGGTAGTTTGTAAATGATTAGTTCTTTGTTATACTAAAGGTGTTAGACTATGTGAGATTCTAGAAGGGTCATTATTTAATGAATGAATGCTATGTTAAACCAATTTTTTAGACCATGAGTGCTTTTATAGAGGGTTATTTATGAATGAATGAGTGATTTTTATGAGTCTTCCAAACCGATGCACAAGCATGGACTCAATATTACATGATTGATTAGATGTTCTTCTGAGACATTAGTTTTGTTATGATAATATAAGGGGATATTAAGCTTAGTCTGGATTCAGGGATTACATGATTCAACAAGTGAATAATAAATATAATTGAATTTAATTGAAAATCTTAGGATTTTTTACTTTTGAGTACTTCCTATTTCATTTCATCATTTATGCATAATGTCTACTATATATATTATCTAAAATTTAGGCATAGATCCTTTGGTGGTCACCTAATGAGATTCATATCACACCTTGATTGGGTCATGCTTTAGACCCAAACAGATTATATGGTTGCTGGTATGGATATGTACAATCACCCTTCCCCGTCAGGTACATGATTTCTGCTGGTGCTGGAGAGCATGGGACCAATCTGAGGCTTCTTATAATGTTGGAGTTTACTTGTTTCTTTTTTTACATTGATTTCTGTATTGATTTACAGCATTGTGAATTGTTTTTCTATTTTATTAGATACACAATCCATGCATCATATATATATATATATTGTTACATCTGTTTGATTTACCTTCAGTCTTCTACTGTTATATATGTTTCCTATTACTTTTTCCTCTATTGTATACTATTGTTTTATATTGATCATACACTTCCAATGGAGGAATAGTTTCCCCAATAACACACTTTGGCCCTCACAACTATTCAATAGTCTCTAGCATTTGGGATAATTCACTTGATGTTTTATGACCAACCAAGATCGGGGAACCTGTGGGAAGCTCCCAGATCTAGGATATTACAATCTAATTAATTGAATAATTAATATAGATATTACATAATTATTATTTATTTTTTATAAAATATTTTATAAGATATTTCAATCAAATTAGTTTGAAAATGAAAAAAATTGACTTTTCTTATGTCAAATCTATGACCTCCATGAAATGAAATGCATGTTTTGTTCATGAAAACCATACAAGGATAGACATAATAATATATATAATCTAGTAAAATAATAATTAGCACACAATTAAAGTGTTACATAATAAATAACCATAGATATATGGCCACTGTGAACCTACGAATGATGCTTTTGATATAATGGACCGAATGCCATTGAAATAATTGATGTAAACATAACTGGTTTGGTAACCAAATAATAATTATTCATTAAATTGGAAAATTTTAGAATATAATTAAATAAATACTATTATTTTAATTTTCATAAATTTCAGTTTCATATATTTTGATTTGAGGCTCTATGTAAGAGGTATATCATTACAACCTTAAATTAAATGTTTTAATCACATTCTCTACAAAGTCAATGTTATATTAAGTATTTCAGGACTGTTCTTATTTTTAGTTAATAGATTATTATAAAATTTTGTAATATATTTTTTACTTCTTATTAAATGTAATAAAAATGGATCATTTAAAATTTTAATGTAGGTGATTTTTAATTTAATTTTAATAATTTAAAAATAATGGCTTTTATTGTTTACCATATGATGAATCTTAGTTATACAGTTTCATCTTTATATTTATATAGTTTTATAAGTTAAAATTAATTACTATTCTATTTTAATTATTCCAATTTTAGAAGATATAAAAATATATATTTCCCTTAATTTTTATGGAATAAATACAAAAGATTATACTTTTGGGCTCATATGAATATTTATTTTATATTTAAAACGAAATTATATTGTACTATTTATTTTATTTATGTCATGAATTATGTTTATATATATGTAAGGATATATTTTATTATATATCCCTTTAAATAATTGGGTAATGATATGTTCTATGTCAGAATTAACTAGGATCATTTTTTCATCATAATGGCTCTTATAAGGGTTGTGATAAATATAGCTTCTAAATATGATTTCATGGGGTTTCAAGGATTTATTTGAGATTTTTTTTTGATATATTTTTATTACATTATTTGAGAAGGTGATAAATTGATAAATTTAATGTTTTTATCTTCTAATAGTAAAAGGATTAATTTTTTAAGAATTTTTTTAAAAGATATCAAGTTATATTCATATTTTGAGTTTTTCCATTATTATATCATCCAAAATAATTATAAACAATCTATGGAAAATTATGCTAATTTCCTGTGTAACTAAATTTAGTTTTTAAACAAAATTAATATTATGTAAATGGAAAACATCATTATGGATTCTCATCTTTTTCAATAAAATAATGTGAATATATATATATATATATATATCATTTTTGTAAATTTCATTTCTCAAACATTGTTTTGAAAAGTTCTTCACAATTCTTATTAATTTATAATTATTATAGAATGATTAAAAATTATTAATTAAATATATTCATTATCCAAGAATGCGTGTCAAGAATGTGGTATAAATCTTGTTGTAAAAAATCTCCCATGTTGGTGCTTTTGACTTAATTTTCATTTCTTAAATGGTTTGATGTTTTTTTGAATGATGGTTAAAAAGTAGTTATGAAGAGAGAAGTTGTAGATTTTTTTAACTCATAAAATTTATAGATTTCTGATATCACAAATCCTAAGATATATGATCATGCAGAAGTGTCAGATTTCTTGTCTCACGAATTTTAATGATGTTTGATCTCCTAGAAGTGAGGAATGTTTGATCTCACAGAAGTCCTACATGTATTAGATTGTATATAATAAATGTATGAACCAATATCAATGATATTGAATGTTTGAATATATATAAAAAAATATATTGTTTTTCAGATGATATCATTTTGATATCATGTGAAACACGTGATGAAAAAGCATGATTCTCAATTGATATTGTTATGAGGTCACATTTTGTTCATAAATATGAAAAAAATATTTATTTACCATATTTATCTTGTGATATTCCAATGTAAATAGGTTAATTGATTTTCATTTAGTCTCGATATTGGATTCCCGGATATAGTTGATATTATTTCACTAATAGCAGATGATTGTATTTGGAATCTAATGACAGTTCATAAAACATGATCAAAGAAAATATAAATTTTCACATTATTTTATTTGAATCTCATTATAGTAATCACATTAAGCAAATGATGATAAATTTATATTGTTATTAGATGTTGTGACATTTCAGATGAATTTGTAACTAATAGAACGATTTTCATTGGATCTCCTGTTGGGATCAAATGAATAACACATGATTGTCTCTAGATCTGTTGATGGGATCATGAAAATTGAATGATGTCAAGCCAGTAGAATATATAATTGTACTTTATATTTGTAGTTAATGTGATAGAATTATTAATATAAGTACACACTAAAAAATTTTATAATTCAAAATTTTAATATATGTGGTTTGATCTAATAAAAATGAATTTTATAGGACCTTGAAATATTTTTTTGAAGGAGTCAGGCAATATACATACTCAGAATATTTTCTTGCAAATGGTTCTCATTAATAAGTAACATGATGTTAATTATGAAGATGATGTTTTTGGGCATAGGTAAACACATTGAAAAATCCCAATCCATATGACATGAATAATTACTTGCACATGTGTCACACGCTCCACATGAAAATAACTTGGCATTACAATCCACATGATCTTATGGTCCCACTATATTGATATAATTCATGGATTTTTCCCAATGGTATCATAAACCATGATCTAATTCAAGAGGAATTTCACCTATATCTCATTCCAGTGCAATGCTCCAGGATCTCAAAAATGTCATTAAATTCCATGGTCTTGAAATGGATCATTTTAGGAGGGTCATAAAAATATGGTTATTGTCTTATTGACGAAACAGGATCACAAAAACCCAAACATGTTTGAATATACTAAGAATAAATTATTGAAAATGTTCAATATTGGTTTATTTCATTCAAATTAGGGTGAGATAAGTGAGATTCAAATTAAATATGGTAATAGACTACAAGGGTACTGATTTTGGTTCGAACATTGTAACAAAAGTGGCCATTTTTGGATTTGTTACATTAGAATAGTTAATTTATTTTATCCATATATAAATCCCAATGAGTGTGATCCATGTGATATTTCCTTGTCATATTCTAGTTTTAATTTCTAATTATAAAATCTAATAAGCAGGACAGAGAAGATATTTTTCTATCAAAATAATAATTTCTTATAAGAATGTTTTTTAAACATTCAAATAAGGAAACCCTCTGTATTTGACATATTTTAGGTAATAATTGTTTATAGAGTAAAGGGTTAAAGACATCATTTATCTTTAAGAAAAATCATTGCGATCTATCAATCAGAAAAGAATTCTGATATTTGATAGAAATAATTGCCAACTACAAAACAATTGTATGAAAAATTTATTTTGATCATTAGATATATATGTGTTTAGAGATGAATTACAAGTCATTTAATCCAATATAGATAAGATTATTTTTATTAGAATATGAAAATAGAGAATTGGGTGATAACACTAAATAAATAAATATAAAAAGGGATCAGTATCCAATACAATATACACAAAGGCCATGTTATATAATTCACCAAATTCTGTGTTTGAAAATAATATAAATTTTTTTTATAGAGATTCAATAGTCTAAGAAGCTAAATATAATGTTATTTGAAAAATTTATGAGGACCTTTAATGATCCCCAAATGAGATTGCAGATCTTTTTTTATCAATTGTATATTATTATAGAACACATTTTTGGTTTTTTAAAAGTTAAAAAATATTGTAATGATTTTTAGAACATATTAAGAATACATCAACCTCAATTAATTCAAAAAAATTATGTTAAATACATGAAAATTATACATGGGATTATACATTGAATAGTCTATATAGTATTATTTTTTCTGTTTAGATGAAAAATGTTGATTATGAGTTAGTTGAAAAAAAAAGAATACTAAAGTGTTAGAATTAATGTCCATGAATAATTTTTATATATACTATGGTCATGAGTATGGTGTTGTGGATTTTGTTGAGTCATTTATTTCAAGAAATTTTAAAAGGAGAAAATTAAATTTTAAGGTTAATCTTCCACTACTATGCTTTTAATCTAGAATAGTTTTACATAATATAGGTATGTGTATTCTAAAGTTTCTAGATGATTATGATAGTGATGATGAATCTACCAATAAGAAGACTTCATGTAATGTGAATGTATTGAAAAATTATATTATAATTTTCCTTAAAAAATAGTCTTCTTCCATATGAAATGGAATATTTTGAAAAATATGAGGCATAAGAAATGAAAGGCTACAATTCTCATAGATATATAAGAGTTTTCATTGTGATCCTTTAAATGAATGAATGATAAAATGATAATGGATAATTTTAATGAATAATAGATCTCCAAATTGAATTATAAACTCCTCTATTGGTGATAGACGTTTGGAGAGATAAAATAATGAAGTCCAAAAGAGTCGTTTACGAGGAAAAACTCTATATTCAACAATTATAATTAGATAATTATTTTTCGAGGAATGGAATAGAATATATTAGATTATTAAAGCTATAAATATAATATAATTTGGTTGAGTTCAAGATCTGGGTTTTTAAAATTAAGAGGGTTCTCATTATATTTTCTAACACAGTATTAAATCGAGTCAAACATATCAACACACATGAGGAGTAGTATGTCATCTTACAAACAATGGTAAAAGATAATGGGAATAAATTAATTCATGATATTATATTGTTAAAAAATTAATCATAGATATTAAAAAATGTGAGATTATAATTCAGATGTCCCAAAATGTAGTCAAAATAAGCCATATAGAAGAAGGTATCACATCAGAGAAAAGATACTTGTATGATATTTAACCATAAAAAGAATGAAATAATTTTTGATATTTGACAACAATATTACACTCCACGTATGAATATTTAATTGGTTATGAATATGAATTATATGAATCATAGAACTCATGAGGTGATCCATTGTGCAAAAATAATTTATAAGAATACACAACACAATTAGTGCTATTACTGTGGAATGCTTGGATAATCTCAAAATTTATGTTCAATACACAAGAGGTACTAATGGGAGCATGATTATTAGAGTCTTCCAAAAAAAAATTCAATATTATAGGAATAATTTTGATTTTCACTTTGATTTGTGTAGGATAAGACAACATATCTACATGTTTTTTATCGATAATGTAGAGTAATTAAATGATGAAGAATTAAACTATTTTCATGTAGTTGTTAAGGGTAAAATTAAATGATTGGAGATTGAAAAGTAAATTTTAATCCCCTCAATATGATTATTGACCATCATACAATGAGGAAGATGAAGTATATCAGTTAACATAACGTATAATTTCATTTACATGGATAAAAAGAAATTAGATAATAAATAAGTGGTTATAGAGATTTACATTTTTGCGTGAGACTGAACTCAAATATGGATGGTCGATAGGGAATTCACCTCCCATATGTTAGGAATAATGAGACTGATGATATTAATTTTTTACGATAAGGATGATGTAATTATATTTGGAAATAATGAATCTATAAAAATTATTATATTTCTAAAATTCATATTCATGTTTAAATACATAATACATATAGATGCATAGTTTTTTGATGGTCACAGTCATAATGTGACAAGTGTTTGTCAATTGTGTCCGTTATGAAATCCTAAAATATTTAACAAAACATCATGTCTCATAAAGGGAAATGATGGAGTAAATTTTTCCAAGGATTGTACATGAATGTGAATATCTACTTTGTGACTATATAAAGAGATATGTTATTTCAATCTAATGAAGAAGGAAATTATCTATGGCATAACTGTCTTTGTCATATAATCTATTCATCAATGAAAAATATGGTTAAATGTGATGGTTCTCTATGTCTCCCTATGTTATCACGTTATGTTACACATTTATTAAATGATTTTCAATTAAGTAATTTTAATATAAATACATACAGGGAAAATGATCAAATGTCAATGGAGTTCTTGAACTAGTGTATATTAATGTTAGTGGAAATATTACACTAACTAATATTAAGGGAGAGGGATACTATTTCATTTTCATTTATTATTTTAGCATAATGATATTTTTTTCATTAATTACCCAAAGGTATTATGTGTTTAGTTTTATAACTTGTTATCAAATGGAAGCATAAAATACTCTAGATCATAAGATCACTAATTTTAAAAAATATAAATTTAGTGTGTTCCAAAACATTTATGTGGATTATTATCTCTAGAAACATGGGATAAGACACAATGTTTCAGATGGAATAAATCCATAACAAAATGTAGTGGTTGAGAGATGAAATGGTAATATAAAAAATATGAAAATAATGATAATTATCAGCCAAAACATGGTGATAAATTTTTGATTGAATCATTTTTGACCTCCATTTATATTTCTAATAGATCATTAATATATCAAAAAAGAATAAAATACTCCATAGGAACTATTCCATGAGTGGAATTCAATATAAAAATAATTTTTTAGTTGTTGGAGGTAACTGTTTTTTTCATAATAGAGAAATAATTTTTCTGTAAAACTCATGGAAATGAAGGGTTATTTAATAATTACCCAGAAAAAATCATCAAATATACATTCTTCAGTAAGTGATAGGGAATATTCATAGATAGAAATTAAATTTTATAGTGGAAAATTTTATTTATAATCGAAAAATCCATGAATAGAATCAGGAGGAAAATGATGAAGAGGAGAGAAACATAGGGAGTGTGACTGTAACTAATGGAGAATAAAAAATTAATTCATATGATGATAAAATTAAACCTTTAATGATACTAAAACATGGATCCAAAATTGAGAGGGATAATTTCACCGGGGATTAGAAAACCCCAGTTTATTTTGAATCTACGTAAATATTATTTATTATCAATGGTAGAGACAAAGTTTTTAGTAGTATAATTATTTGATGGGATGTGGGTTTAGGAAATGAACCAATAAAATATCCAATTCAAAAATAATTGAACATGGTATATTTTTTCAAATCCAAAAAATAATAATTTCATTATGAAAAATTGTGATTTCAATTTTGATATAAATGAATATGGACATATAATAATAAAAAGGAGAATTAATTGTATTAAATGGATACTCCAAAATAGAGGTTATTGATGTTGATGAAACATTTTCACCTATTGTATGGATATAAGAAATTCTATTATTCATGTCCATAATAGTGTAAAAGAAATTCCTAACTACCAGATAGATATGAATTCATTATTTCTATATGGGGTTCATGAAGTTGAATTTTATATTACGTATCTCGATGGTTTTCTCATTCATAAAGATGAGAACAATATTTTATGAAAAATAGAACTGTATATGTGATGAAGCATGAACTAGGAGAAAGGTATAAAAGATATGATCAATATTTTATGAAGCATAGATATCTTTATGGTGTGGTTTATTAAAGTATATTTTTTCAAAACTGATAGTAATCAATGAATTATGGAACTAGTATATGTTTATTATAACATTATTTGGTGGGTTGAATTATATATAGTAAAAAGTATCTTAACAATTCATGAAATTGGTGTTCAAAATGGAAATTGTTGGTGTGAAAACATTTTTACATTAATTATAGGTAACACATGGATGACTATGGGAATTTATTTCTCAGTAAAATTATTCCATGGTAGTACTATGAAGATTTAGGGTGTAAGATTAATTATAAATTATACCTATAGTAACTATAGGGATTAAATATTCAATGGTTGATGATGAAAACAAATGAAAATAAAAAATATATATATATCGCTGGTAGCATGTTATACGTAATAGAGAAACAGACTGATATCGATTATTCCATAGGGTAGGTGGTATGATATAAGATAAATTCCAGGGAACGAAATATACATGCAGTGAAAAAATATTTTCTTATAACAATGGTATAGTGGATTTAGAATTATAACGAAAAAAATCCAATCAATGGTTATTTAGAATTACATATGTGGATTGTCTGATTCCAGAGATGATCAAATATCAAAATCATGTGTTGAATTCTAACTTAGAGAACTATGATTATCTTGGATATTTGTGAAAAAATATTTTATTTTATTTATCACCATAGTTGTGAAAATATATTATGGAAAATCAATCTTGCACATAGTAATTGTGGATGATCCTGTAACATGAATATTTTTTATTTGAAATTAATTATCAAATCAGAAACCATTGATATAATGAATGTCCTATAAATTTTATAGAAAATATATTCCATAAATAAAAAACAATGATAATTGAATGAATGTATTACTTTTTCATGGGGATAGTGGATAATGGTCTTCTGAAGATAGAGTATAGGCATATAAAACTATATGTAGTTCATATTCTGATGAAGGTAATACCTAGATAGGCGTTTGAATGGTGTTGAATAGTTCATGGTGTTCATTCTAATCCCCACACATATATTATATGTCCCCATCTTTAAAAATAATGTAAACTTGAGTGAAGTCAAGTATTCGACATTGAGGACCTTTTAGGTTTATTGTTTTATATAATTAGTCCATAACTATTACATTATATTTCAATAATAAATACTTATTCATTATCCAATTTTTCTCACAATAATAATTCTCTTTAAAAAATATTAATTCATTTAATGATATAAATCTTCTTGATTTTGTGCTTTCTCATACTAACCTATGGAATAAATTTCAAAAACATTGGATGAGCATAAAAATCCTAGTAAGGGTTATAAAATAAGTATTGAAACATTATTTAAAAAATACATAAAACTAAATGGAATCATACTTTTAACTAATAAAACACAAGATCATAAACATAACTAATGAAATCATATGATTTATGAATAACAGAATGAAATCATAAATAATAAAAATAACTTGGGGAATCCATAACATACTTACATTGTAGATTTCACAGCTACATGGAGAGATACATTTGGATTTCCTATCGTAGTTTATTCCCTAAATATCATAGGATAAATAATAAATTTTAGAACATTAATGACAAACAATGAATTATATAGCTATCTCAGACTCACCCACAATTTCTTTATCACAGAACCACCCGTATACATAAACAATTCCCAAGAACCATAACATATTCATAACACATAAAACAAGCATAACGGAAAGATAAAATTTCCACATTTCAATCACAATATATAATTTCTATATATTGACATAATAAATGGTTTCTCAAAACCATTTTCGATACCAAAATACATAAAAATTTTATATTGTCTTTATTTTCTTTTTCAAAACATTATGTCTTGTCAAAGAAGCCTAATATCAAATAACACTTGTTGAGGAAGAATGGTTTTATTCACCACATACATTAAAAAGAAACATTCCATCTGCTGTTTAGTAAAAAACTTTGTAGAAAAGGATTCCTTTTGAAAATAATTGAAATAAATTAAAAAATGGGTATAATTGTACACCGTATTAAAAATGTTTTGTATAATAAAAATATTCATTAATGAATGAAGATTCAAACAAAGTCCCTTACCATTAGCCTAACTCATCACGTATTTCCTTATTCTTCTTGAATAATATATATAAGCTAATTTATACATTATTAAGAACCTTTTTAATGTATATTATTCCTTTTATATCAGTTATTTCCAAGTCATAAATATCAAAAAATTATTTATGTTAATTTTGGTCGTTTTGTCGATATTTGGTATTTGAGTCGAAAAAGAACATGTTTTGAGGTAAATTATCCATGTAGTCAAAAGTAAATCATCTCGAGAATTATATTCATTATTTAAATATCATATATATACATTATATATATGTATTTATAATATTCCAAGACATTTGGAGATAATAAATGAAATGCACCGTTCATTGAGATTGTAGGTCTTATGTACCCATGAAATCTACTTTCATTTATTTGTTGTATTAAAGAAATGAAAACTAAATGATACATAGGAATGTTATAATTCTAGTATAATAGGTTATATATGTTGCATCAGTTCACTAACTCTATCCTTTTTATGTTCCTTATATCATATGAATAGTTCATATCACTTTGATGGGGCTGTAGTCCACACTTCCTCAAATAAATTTTTTATATATAAAAATTATGGAACGAATAATGGTATGCCTAAAAAATTGAAGAATAAAGAAAAATTAATAATATTTTATATCATATAAAAATATATTTCCACTATAATTTCTACCATGATTGGTGTTATAGGAAAACTTAACAACCATCATTTAGTGAGGCAGTAGATCACCTTAAACAGAGATGGTATGTTCGTATCCATTATATGGATGTGTGTGTATGTATATTTTGAATACATCTCATAAAAATTCCTATAATATTGATGATATTTTTGTTATTATGTAACATAATTGTAATAATATAATAGTGAGTGGAGAAGGAAAACAACGGAAAGGAACATCAGAGAAGAAATTACCTCTAAATCGGGTAAATTCTATTTACTTGAGATAAAAGTCATTTTGAATTGACTTATTTTCAAGGTAAGTATTAGGTTATAAATAGAGGGATATTGGGAGCTTATTGTTTCAAAATTTTGGATGAGTAAAGGGTATTGAGAGGTGTGAGTAAATGGGTAGGTTGAATACCCTTTTATTAGATAGAGGAGGGTCACTTTAAGAAAGGATTGAAGTGTTACATTATTATAAAATGATTTTCAATTTCAAATAATCCAAATGTAATTTGGTTAAATTAAAGATGTTTTGGTGTCAAAAAACTCTCAAAAAATAATATTTAGACAAGTCTAGATAAAAAATGTAACCTTATATTTTTGCTTTAACACTTAGTTAAATTATTTATCTGTTTTCATGTCTTCTTGTATATTCATTCTAGATGGTTAATATAGTAACTATATAATTCCAATAGAACCTATAGTTGTTAATTAATCACTTCTAAAACAATATCTATTTAATTTTTCGAAATATTATATTTTTATTCCAATTATATCATTTAATAAAGTAGTATTTGTTTTAAAAACAAATTTATGTCCATTTTTTTACTATTTGTATCCTGACTTTTTCGAAATTGATGAAATAATTATTCATTAAAAAAACATCATTAATTAAAATATAAAAAATCCTAATCATCCATAAAATTATTTTATGGAATAAAAAGTTAACAAATAAATTTATTTTAATATCAATAGTATCATTTATTTGAATCGTTTATTAGTGAAGAAATCAGTACATCGTCATTGTGTAATAATTTAATTTCATTATTTAATGACTAAAATTTATAAATAAAATATAATGATGTCTGAAATAATTTTATCATAGAAATTTCTATTTTTAGTCGATGATATCATGTATATAACCCCATAAAAATATTATTTTAGTAAAATATGCATGTTTATGTCAAATTTTTCTTTACATTAAATAAATTGTTATAAAATGTACTTTTCACAAAAATGTGGATCCATGGGGTCCCAAAATCGACCCCTTTATGTAAGTGTAGGTAAAACTCTAATACAATTGTGTTAGGACATGTGTTAGTGTAGTTTAAAGTTATTTGTATATTTTTATTTACACTTATTTAAAGGATTTAAGCTTTAACCGTGGTAAATAAAATATTTATTAATGTTTCTATTAAAAATTTCCAGAAATATATGGTCAATATTTTCAAAATTTTAACTATATGATTATTAATCTGTAATCGTTTTATAGAAATTAAAATAATTGGAGTTTCAGTAATTAGCTTAAAATTAATTCCCACTGTTAAAACCAAAAAGTGGGTTTTAATAATGTAAAAACCACTAAAATATTGACTCTGTTTATGTCTAATTTAAAATTGAAATTATTTAAAATGACCAAAATTTGATTAAGTGATTAAAATATAATCTAATTACCCTTTAAACCCAATTTAACTAACAATCTATCAATATAAATAAATTATATGAAATGGTAGTTTAGAATTAAATGTATTATTATTTATAATTCATCAAAAAATTAACTTTTACAGAAAAATACAAAAATTTCATCCAATGTTAATTTGGATGTTTCAATTCTTTATAAGAAAATTATTTAGAGAAATAAAAAGATATAATAGTGATAAAAATGTGATTAAAAGCTGTTCTTGATCAAAAGGCGGTAAAACAACCAGTTAAAAAATATTGGAGTATTTCATGCTTAAAATCAAATTCATTATTATTTTAAGACACTAAATGTTATTGGATAAATGTATTTAAAATAATGTATGATCATATTTTAGTTAGATTTGTACATTCCCCCCAATAAAATTTCTAGGTGTTAACTACCATTTAAAATAATAATATTTTTATATTCTTATTCAGTATAACTAAATGTTTTGTGAAACATGAGATTTCAAAGAAACCCATTGTCGCGTTCTGATTATGCTATTGGAAAATGCATCCAATCTAATGTAAATATAATATATTCTTAATAAATTTTAATAGAAATGAAAAGGTACTACTCAATTAATACCAGGTTTGTTACATCCTTCCCCCTTTTAGGAATTGTGTCCTCACAATTCTATTCACTTATCAAGTAAGTTGGGGGTATTTATGCCTCAAAGAATTTTCATATTTTTACATTTCCTCTTCTAGAATATAGTTTTTTTTTCACAAAAAGATTACATGATGAGTTACCATATTCAGTATCACATTCTCTCTATGGTCATGAATTAGAAATGGGTTTTCTTCATAATAAATATTCTCTTCCAACTAAAGAACCTAAGGAATCAAAACATGAGAAGGATCTGGTATATACTTTTAGAACATGGAAATATAAAGAACATTGTGTACCGGGGATAAAAATGGAGGTCAATCCACATTACAGGAAACTGATCCAACTTTTTCTAGGATTTTATAGGGTCAAATGAACCTCAAACACAACTTTTAATTAATACCAAAAAATGCATCACACTTTTCCTTGGAGACTTTTTAAGAGAGACATGATAACCTACCTAAAAATAAATATTCTTCCTATGGTTTTCCGCATTACATTTCTACATACTCTACGATGTTATAATGTGCCTCACAAATCAACTGAACTATTTATACCATTTATTTTACCATTTCATGGATCATCAACATCCATACTCATACTTCATATAAAAAAAATTGAGTTTGAAACATCTTTCTATATAACACCTCAAATGGTTCCATCTATATACTAGAATGAAAACATTTATTATAAGAAAAATCAACTAAAGCTAAGGGTTTTTTCCAACATCTCTGATAATCTAGTAAACAGTAACATAACATATCTTCTATGGGTGGAATTGTTCTTTGTGACTTCCCATATGATTGACGATGAAAATTTGAACTAAAATATAATTCAAATTCCAATGACTTATGAAGGACAATTAAAAAGTTAAAAGTGAACCTGGGATCATGATAAGATACAATGGAAAGGATAACTCCTAGTAACATGAGTATATATTAAATATACAATTGAGATTGTTGATCTTGAGATAGAGTATCTCGAAAAGGATGAAAATGAAAAGATTTAATCAATCTACTAACAGTCACCCAGATTGCATTGTTACCTCGAAATGTCATTGGTAATACCACTAGGAAATCAATAATAACATATTCCTATTTATATTCTAGAACTAGAAAAGGATAAAATATTCCTTTTTGTAATTTCCACTCTACATTATCCAATTCAAAAATAAAACATCATAGGGTATAGTCAAAAATATATCTTCTCGTCCCATACCTCAAGTATACTCCAGAAGATCTCTGTAAATCTTCATACTACTATGAATAACTGAAAATAATGAACTTTGATCATCACAAACTAACTCTTTATTCTACTATAAATCACAAGGAACACATAATCTCATTCCAAACCACAAAGAAAAGTCATTATAAATGTTTAATTTAGGTAACATACCCTTATTAACCAATTACACCTTTTTCTACAACTCACTGTCTTCTTTCTGTACATGATTTATTCAGTATACTAGAGACAATTTCACTACCACCTAAAAAAATAGAAAAATTCCATGCACCAACAAATTCCAATAAAAAATTCATCAAATAAAAAACCAACAGATTTCATTCCAAATGTAACATTGTTAATATATAATTACATTTCTGACACATAGCATCATCCACATTATTTTATTATCCTAGATGGTAATGAATTGTGCAATCATATCCATTGATTAATTCAATAAATATTTTTTTTCTTATATTTAATTCATTTTAGCATTATATATAATTCAAACTATTGTGATCATTATATATATGACACTTTACTTTTTATAATTGATGACTCCAATTTTTTAACAAAAAAACAACAAAAGCTAATTCTGAATCATGTGTAGGGTAATTGATCTCATGAATATTAAACATACATGACACATATGAAATTATTTTATCATCTTGCATTAGGACACGACAATTTACATTCAATAAAGCATCACTGTAGATGAAAAATTTACCATTTCTAGAAGGCAGTGCCAAAACTAGAGCATTCACCAATATTTACTTCAATTCCTAAAAAAATCATCACATTTTCTAATAGATGAACATAACAAATTATGAGGTTAAATTAGTCAGTGGGATAGGTAACCATGCAAAATTTTCAACAAACCTCCTGTAAGACATGGCTAAACCAAAGAAACATCGAATATCAGTTATAATTGTGGGTCTTCGACAATCATTAAAAAAAATTAGCAGGATCAAAAGTTATGCCATTTTTAGAGACAATGTAACCATAAAAAGAAATCTTTTTAACCAAAACTCACACATTCTGAATTTCCAGTTCAGATTCTTTTATTTTGAGGTTTTCCAGATAACCCTTAAATGAAATTGATACTCCTATTCACTTTTATAATATAAAAAAATATCATCGACAAACACAACCACAATCTTATCCACGAATAACCTGAAAATTTAATTCATGTGATCAATTAGTAAAGTAGGTGCATTGGAAAACCCAAAAGGCATAACTTCAAATTCCTAAAGGACATATCTAGAATGAGTGGTGGTCTTAGAAATCTATTCTTCCTTTACATTCAAATTTTGGTAACTGAACTCAACTTAATCTTCGAAAAATAAAGATCTCTATAGAGCTGGTCAAATCAACAATCGATATAACGTAAAGCATAATTGTTCATAACAGTGATATTATTCTAGGATCTATAATAAGTGAACCTTTTCATTGAGCAATCATTATTTTTAACAAAAAAGAGAGGATATTCCCACGGTGATGTGCAAGGTCGAATGAAACCATTATCTAATTATTTGTGCAATTGATTGTTTGACTCTAAAAATTCAATTTGCACCATTTGATAATGGGGTTTTTGAAATTATCATAGATTCAGGAACTAATTCAATTGTAAATTCAACTTACCCCTCTTGTATTATACCAGGAAACTCATCATGAAAAACATCAAGATATCATTTACCACAGGCACATTATTTTTTTGAACAGGTCCTTTGTTTTCAACAATATATGCAATGTATCATTCATTTCCATCTTTTACTAGTTTCTCATTTTCATGATATGTTATCAAATGTTTGGTTACATTCATCTACAAAAACTGAAAATATTTCACAAAAAACCCTATTTGGCTCAATATTCTGTCTAATCTTGATAAATAAAAATTCAATCTATACCCAAAATAACATCAAACTCTACTATAGGGAAAAAATATTGTTTTAGGTATATTTTTAACACACAAAAGGAGATGAAAGTTCTTATAATTTATTTTTATCTCAACATTTTCTCTTTTTATTCTTACCCCAATTTTTGGATTCATATCTTGATATAAAATTCTCAATTTATACGATAATTTATCATAACTGAAAGAATGTGTAGACGCTGAATCAAACAATGCATTGGAATAACCTAAATAAACAAAAAATGTACCAGATAATACATCATCTCATTTCCCAACATATGCTTATATAGTGGTAAAGTATTTCACCACCACATTCATCTTGTAGTCTGGCTACATTAAGTGATCTGAGTTATTGGTTGGACAACAATTATCATAATGACCGATTTAATTGAACTTCAAATATTTTGATGATGGTATTTATATTTTTTCATACCACTACCCTGATATTTTTCTATGCAATTACAAGCCCTGTGTCCCATTTTACCATATCAAAAGAATGTAATCAAATTCAAAAGGCATTCACCACTATGAGTTTTACCAAAATTTTATCAAATTTTACACATAATTTATTTTCCATCTAAATTTTTGAAGAGTTCTTCTGTTTTTTCAACCACCTCGACCTCTTATTCTGTTTTTTTTTGTCAAAAAAACACCAAACAATTGGCAAACTCTATTTCCACTCTTATGCACGTCAACAAAGTTTTTCATATGTTTTTAACTCATGGGAAGCTAATCCACTTCAATACTTTGTCTTGAATCTGAAGTTATAACAATTGATTTTACTATCAAGATCCCATATAAAATTTGGAGCATACCTTCTGAGCTGAATGATGTTTTCTTCATAACCATAAACTAATTAATCATACTACATCAATTAAACAAATTGTTTAACAATGTTAAACATCAAGACAAACCATTGGATGTTCTGAATAACCCCTACAATCAAATATCTTTTCCAGTTCATTAATCCAATCTTCAGCTAGCATAGGTTGAGATGTTTCTCTGAATGGTGGGGAATGTGGCCTCATGAAATTATCCACAATTGATATGTTACTCATTGGTTGATCTGTATGATCTTTTGTATGGATTCCCTAACCATTTATAGCCTGAGTAATCTACTCCAACATTGCTACAAATTATTCAGTTCTGATTCTAACCATATATGGTTGATTATTTAGAATGTTTTTCCTCTTGATGTCTTTACAACATAGTTTCCATGATTCCTCTTCGGAAAACCATTTCAAAATATTTAAATATAACTAGTGAAGAAAAATGGTAATCTTAAAATGATATTTCATTTCAATCCTACCATAATATAATTTATGGATATTAATAGAACAATATCCTAATTTATAATTTTTTCTAAACCGACCTCTAATAAAAAAAAATAACGCCCCAACCATAAACATTAAATAATCATGAGTTAGGTCAAGTATTAGACGATATTGATCATATCGGGTTTATATTTTTAGATAATTAGTCCATAACAATTACATTACATCTCAAAAATAACAACTTTTACTCTATGAAATTTTTTCACAATAATAAAACTCCATAAAACAAGAATTAATATCTTGAACTCTTCATTTCTCATACCCTTCCTAATACCATGTGTATCATCCCATTTCAGGGTGCCACCCAAACATACCCCTTACCCGATTGGTCACATGGCCCCAAGCGCATTTCCCCAAACGCTAGAGGATTCAGACTATAAGTGAGTTCCTTGGTCAGGATAGTGGGGAAACAAAGCCTTCATTGGTAGATCATGCATAGTTGAATAACATATAAAAAAATTAACAGAATAAAAATACTATAAAACATTTAAACAACTGAAGATTGAATGTAAATAATTACTAAAGAACATATATAAATGATGCATGTCACATATGTCTAGGAAAATATGAAAACAAGAAAATATGATCAAAATACAACAAAACCAAGTACAAAGAATACAAGAAAACTCTATTAGAATCAAACACCTATGATTGGTACTATGCTCCCCAACTCCAACCAGTTAATCATATATCTGAGGAAGAAGAGTGTCTGACCTTATCAACAGTTATAACCATATAATTTGTTTGGGTCCAAAAACATGACCCAAACAAGGTGTGAGTCGAATCCAAGTAGGCAACCACTAGAAGATTTGTGGCTCACTATCCATCAGTATATATAGAATGCCATAATGGAAATGAATCAATGATCTAGGAGTACACAAAAATAAAAAATGCATCATTTTCCATTTACTTTCATTAGAACATAATGTTCATCATTTAATCAACTAAGTATCATAGAAAATATATTAGATGACTATGTAAAAATATTGAATTGAATATTATTATTTTTCTAGGGAAATAGATAAAAAAAATTCAATATTTATGTTAACCTCTTGTAGCTCACATAATCTAACCCCTCTAGCCATGTAATGCAATGAAATGGAAAAGAAAATATGAGGAAGGACTCACTGTCAATTTACCCTATGGCCTTTCCACAATAAATAAAAACTATTTGGGGAAGCACTCAATGTCAATTCCCCATTGGACTTGTAACGTAAACTACAGATACTCTAACGAAGCAGTCAATGTCAATTCCCCCTACAGTCTAACTACAACTGATTATCATTGCCCTATGGAATTCAGTCATGCATATAAGATTTCGAATTGTCCAATGTAATCTCAAATACTACATGGATAATCAATTCAAATGCATATCACTAGTATTTAATAAGCATCAATAGGATATCTTTTTCATCCTATCATGCACGTTAAGATAACATAGTCTGCCTCATTGGAAACCTGGACCAAATGGCTCCAATCATTAAAATAATGAAACAAAACCATGGTGTGTTCCTTAAACATTTAATTCCACCTAATAGCACTACATCCAAAACATAAACCCAAAAATAAAAAAAATGTAGATAAAACATGGTTTCATTTCCATAACATGAAATACATGAATCATGGGAAATTGGCACATTGCAATATAATCTAAAAGACAATCAATGAAAGGAAACAAACCATCTACCTCAATATTTAATGAAGAAAAATCTCAATCATCGATCCTTGAATCGGACACGAACATCATAGTTCTACAAAAATTTTAATATACTTTTAACCTTGAATAAATCACTAAAGTAGAAGAATTACGAGGAGTGTCTCTATAAGAAAGAAGAACTCACAAGTTGATTTTAACTCAACCAAAGTTGTTTGATTCATAGAAGGGTTGAATTATCGGTGGATCAGAGAAGAATCAATGATTCAGTATTATCCATCACGTGGCCCAACCATAAGAAGATGAATACTAATATTAGACGTGACCCCATTATGATAATTAAATTAAAATAATAAGTACACGGTGTGTACTATTAAAGAACATTCAATGTATTTCCCTCAACTGGCCCCTGACATTAGCATTTTTCCACGTCACCCCACAAGGCCATGTCTCGGTGGTTACACGCCCAAGATGTGGCTATACACGGTAACTCGGTATACAACGTGTACTCATAAGTACTTATCGTATACTTATAAAATATAAAAAATCTCCCTTTTTCTCAAAACAACGTGAAATCTGGATCTGTGTTTTTACAACCCCCCACCCCCTCCCTAAAAAGATGTTTTTTCCTAAATTTATAGAACATAGTGGCGAAGAAGAATCCTCGAATAGCTCAGGCCACTGCGATCACGCATCGATCTCCCTCTCCTTAGTATCATCTTCCACTCAACTGTGTTACCACACCACCTATACTAGTGGAATAGTCCAACCATAGAGAACCTTCAAAATATGATCAAAAATTAAGATAAGACTCTCCTAGAATGATATGTCCACCACAAACTCATACATTTTAGGTTGAGAAACATGATATTGGTCTTTGAAAAAAAATTATAACTCTGAATCATGGAATACTTCATTCATTTCCCAATACCTATGAAGTAACTACAAATAATAGGAAAATTTTCCGACTCTCACCATAACTTCAAACTCACTAACATATCTCGGTGAAGGCTTTACTTATCTTCTAATCCACCTGTGCCCCATCCTCAGTGTGACATGTAGAAAGGCATGATCTCTGGACGTAAAATATAGAGGTCATATCTATCGATCAGTATAATACTTCTTCCATGATTGTGCAGTATCCATCCTCTTCCTTATCAAATCCACATGTTCTATGGTCTCCTAGACAAGACGAGGTCCCAAAAATGATGCCTCTCTTACCTACAGCCAACTTACGGGTGATCGACATAGCCTACCGTAAAACACTTCATAAGGTGACATTTGAATAGTTTCTTGAATATATTATTATACTAAAAATCTACCAGAGTTATGTTATTCTTCCAAGAACCTCCAAAATCTAGGACGCATGCTTGCAACATTTCCTCCAGCACCTGAATTTTTCACTCTACCTGGCCATCTGTCTGGGGATGGTATGCTATACTGAAAAGTAATTTTTTACCCAAAAACATTTGTATCCCATAATAGAATGATGATATAAATTTGGAGTTCTTGTATAAAATTTTTGTGTGCATAACAGCATGAAAAAAATAAATTATCTCATATTTGCATCCTTCCAAGATCATAAACACAAAATGTCTCCTTGGTCGGTATAAAATGTGCATCCTTTTTTACTATGTCAATGACAACCCAAACTGCATCCTTCTCTCGAGGCTACCTTGGTAATACTATAAAAACATCCATTGCAACATCATTCCACTTCCACTCGGTAATGGGTCCCTGTTGTAGATGCTCAACTGGTTTCTGGTGATCCACCTTCATCTACTGACAGGTTGAACATCTCATAACAAATATATCCACATCTCCCTTCGTACCTATCCTCCTATAGTGATGTTGTAGATATCGATACATTTTGGTTACACCAGAATGAACGACACAAGATTAGGAATAAAAATCCTAAAAAATATCTCAACATATGTCTTCTAACACCCATTGGGTCCATGAAAACATAAGATCTCATCCTAGCATATAGAACACCTAAGATTAGGGTCCTCTCCTGACACACTCTCCCATAGGACTAGGCTTTCTGAATCTGATAGATGCCTATTTCTCTCTTGATCAAGTTGAGTGGAGGGAACAACTACAGAAGAATAAAATGTTTTCCCCTATTTATTGTGCAACTCCAAATTCATCTCAAAGTACAGATCCATGATCTTCCACTCACTGTTGTTTTCTTGAATTTCATGTATCTGAGAACTCCTCAAAGAAACAGCAACTATGTTTCCATTCTTAGGAATGTAGGATAGATCAATGTTAAGGGACTAAAGGTACACAACACACCTTCGTTGTCTCAAATTTAGAACACACCGAGTAAAAATATTCTTGAATATTTTGTGGCTAGTGAAAACCACAAAATGCTCTCCCAATAGATAATATATTGACTAGTGCAAAGAATGAACTACTATAGCTAAATCAAGATCGTGTGTCAGGGTATTCTTCTCTTGTGGCCTCAACATTCGAGACTCGTACATAATGACCCTTTCACACTACATAAGTGAAACACCCATCCTGATAGCCGATACATCAGATTAAATGTAGTAAATATTTACCGACTATAGAAAAATCAATATCGTTGTTGATGTTAGTCACTATTTCAGCTCTTGGTAGGCCGAATCAATTGAATCTACCAACAAGTACATTGTACCCTTCTTAGTCAGGCCCATCAGTGGAATTTCATGGTGTTAAATGTCTTGTATAACGTGCATGTAGTAACCATAAAGCCTCAGAAAATATTGTATATCAAATATGTGCATCGATTTCTCCCAGGAAACTATTGCTCTCCCATTATTTAGGATTAATGATACTTTTTACTATGAGATTACATGACCCAATTAGTAAATCTGGTCCTTAAAAAAATTGACATTTTGAGAGATGAGCATATAACTAATGATCTATCCATGTACGCAAAATGATATCATGGTGTATGGAAAGATTGTGTCAAGTGTGAGTTTACCCCAAGATATTGTCCATGAAAAAATCCACGAAGGAGCACATGTATGGATGGAAAACATGGTTCATTACTTCCATCAAAACTGTAGGTGTGTTAGTGAGACCGAATGGAATAACCACATACTTTTATAGACCATACATACTCTAATATCAAGTAAGTGGTATATATTATGGTATTATGAAACTTGTGATTACTAGATCACAATAAATCATCGAGAATAGTGGAGCTTCTCAAAGTTGATCCAAGAGATCATCAATTCCCAAAAAAGATATAGTTTCTTATTAGTCTTCTGGTTTAGCTTCTGATATTCCATTCAATGTCTGAGGGTACTGTATATCTTCTTTGCAAATAGGACATGCGAACCCCAATGAGAAGTATTGGGTCAGATGAAACCCTTTTCATGTAACTCCCCTAACTACTTCTTGAGATCCTGAAACTCTGGGGTATCCATTATATAAGGAGTATTGGACACCAGTGTTGCACATAGAACAAGATCAATAGAGAAATATAACTATATCTCTATATGTAGACCAAATAATTAATCTAGAAATACATCCATGAAGTAATCCACTACTGGAGGAATGTCCGTCTATGAAGTCCCCTAGTTATCCAGATAGATACTAGTAATCTGGGATGTAACACCACTCACCCATTGATGCTCGAGACCAAATATGCTTTCCAGGACGTCTGTTTCTCCCTTTTATAGAAACAATCCACCCTCAGGTGATGTGAAGCTCACCCTACGATGATATAATTTGACAAATTCCTATAAGGGAACTAACTAGTTGTAACAACACAAACATATATCAATGAAATTTCTTATTGATATAAATAAATGTATTATTGTGTAAAATGGTAATAAAACATATTCACATCAATCGTTATATGTTATTGGATTTCAAAATATAGTTAATAATTGTTACAATTTCTAATATAGCCATTGAAAAATGATCACATGATTATTATAAATATAGGGATTTAACATATCCAATTTACTCAGATAATGGAAGTGATTTCCTCATGTAGTAGAATTTCTCCATACGAAGGCCATTTTTCGGAGCTCATAAAGCATGTGTCGTCCTTAGGCTTCGCTCTTGACCAAGCCAAATATGAGCTCTAGCACATTATGCTCGAACGGATCCACCTATCAGAGAAGTGGATGTTGATAGATAATACCACCTGGGTAATGTTATTCGAGCCACCACAGGAGTCTGTCAACATCTCAAAACATAAAATTATGTCATGTGGGGGTGTTGTAAGGGTTTATGTAACAATACCCTATCAGTATGATTATGTGCATTATTTGTTTATAGAAGAATGAATACAAATCAATTCTTACATTGTCAATAGTTTTTAAATCACAAATAGTAATTTTAGTTAATTATGAAATATATTTTGATCAATTAATGAAATTTTGAATTAAATAATATATAATAATATTTTATTACTAAAATAATTTTTTTAAAATATAAAATATCATATAATATATATGAATAAAATTGTGATATTTATAATGGTTTGAATATCTCTTTTATCAAAACCCAGGAATTTTTGAGAAATGGCAGTTCATATTTTAAAACAAAAAAAATCACATATGTAGAAAATTATTTAGATAAAATGAATATTATTTTTGTACTAAGGATTTCTAAATTATCCAATGGTATATTTTTCATAATTTTTTGAGACAGCTGCATTTTTGGGAAAAATTAAATGTTGTTCAATTATATAATGACTTTTATGACATCAAAATGACTTAAATGTGATATAATAAAATAATATAAATTATTTTTTCAGATAATATATGTTTTCCATTAAAATAGTTTGATTTAATTTTGTTTTTTTTATTTTACAAACCATTAGTGGACACTCCATGTCTTATAAAACCTTTTATCTTTTTAAATTGATTTCATTGAGGGTGTGAATCACCTCCACATAAGCAAGCCTAATATTATAATACATTCATACATTTTCCTTATAAAATAATTTCTTCAACTACCCTTTGTAAAAAACCATGGTAAAACCCAATGTGATTGATTGAGGTTTTATTAATTTAATGTGTGGTGTCCAGAACCTAAATAATAAATAATTTCCTCTATTTTCCTATAAAGCCCCACAGAAGCCCCCAATTCCTCTTCAATAAAAGAATTTGGATGTTGACCAACCCCTTCCATCCTCTCTGAAGAATCCTCCCAAGGTGCCCCAAGCACCCAAGAAACCTCTCTCAATCCTCTCCCAAGCCATTAATATCACACTTCCAATTAAGGGATTTCTTACTTTCATATTTTTCCAATATTTCATTATATCTTTAGGACCTTTTATTTTCAATTAAAAAAATTGGGGTATGATTTTTAACGACGCCCATATGTCTCTCCCAATGATTTAATAATGAGATACACCTTTCTATATCATTAATGCCTCCCATATAAAATTATTACCATGCTGAAATTTCGTATGGGATTTCTCTCTCTTCATTGACATTAATGAAATTATTTAGTATAATGAATATAAATTCCACTATATATTTTGGAAAATGAATCTATACGTACCCTTACAGTCCATTTCATCTCCATATGATGAGAGATCCTTTTCTCTCTCATCAACCACTTTTACGAATTCTTATGTCACGTCGTTCTGCTGCTGAAATTGTACCGCGATTTTGCATGCCAAAATAACTGTGTATTGAATACCATGCCCATTTCTCTATCAAGGGTATTCACCATTTTGTACATTTATATATTGATTATATATTTTTACATATTAATTCCACATTTTTTATCCGGGAATTAATAATAATGTTTAATGAATATATGTTATATGATCCATGTGGCACACTTATGAATGAAATGAAATGATTAAAAAGGGTGTGCCCTAATTGAACTCCAATGATTTGGGTAAATACTAGCATCTTGAAATGTTCAGTGAAATGGGGGTTTATAATGATAATTCAATTAGAATGAGTGTTTAATCAATCTCCATGTGCAATGATCCTTGGATCATGCTAATATCATGTTAAATTTTTTTCCACATTTACATGTTATGATAATCATTATAGATCATTCTTTTATGTTTATGTATCTCTTATTCTCTATTGATATTTCTATTCCATAAAATGTACATTATTATTAATTTATTCCATGTTTACTCCCTTATTGGGATTTATAGAACACATTTCTCATATGCATTCCCTCTTGTTATCCCTTATAATATTAAGTACGAAGGAATGTGTGTGGTTATGTAAAAGATGTTTTTAATAATGTTGGGTGTTTTCTGTTTTTAGTCTTTATGTTACATTTCAAATCCCCAAATACAGTAGACCTCTTGATCATTTATTTTGTATCAAGTGGATATTTTATGGAATAAATTATGTTTAGGTGTGAAATAAAGAGCAGGGTTGTTATAGTTGGTATCTGAGGAATGATTTAGTAATTATTGGGATTAGGATTAGAAAACCCTAGTGAAATACTTATGGATTAGAATAAGCATAATTAAAATAGCCCTAAATTTTTGTGAGTAGTAAGTAAGTTTTTTATCAATATAATACATACCAATTTGAATATGAGTAGGTATAGGTGGCTCTAGTACATTTGTATCTAGTAGTAAAACTTGAAAACACAACTTTTATATAGAATCGAATGGGAACGGGTGCATTAGAACAAGCCATCCTGCAGTCTAGGCTATGACACTCTCGAGGGATATTTGTAGAGACCATAAGCTTGACGTACATGGACATTACATTACTTTTTCCAAACACTTAATACATAACAAAAACAGACACACAAGGACCGTAATATTTTAGTGTCTTTGGAAACATGGAAAGTAATCTTCTAATCGTGGTAAAAGATCTTCAACATCTCCCATAAAGATCTTCCACTTTTTGTTTCCTGATCTAAAACCTTTCTGTTGATCCTGGGGGAAAATAAAACATAATAAGGGTGAGCTCAAATGCTAAGTAAGGGTAAGCATGGAAAAAATAAAACATACCATATACATTGGAACATAAAAACATGAACATAATGATTAAACATTAAAATCATGACCAACGACATAAAACATGGAAGTACATAAGGCATAGATCATAATGGCACATAAACCATGATAAAATATCATGGGAATAAAACATGTAATTGTGGAATCCATTAAGCACATTTAATGACTTCCATTGTAGCCAAGGAATTGTTTCCAAGACCATCTTAGTGGACAAAGTCCCATTCTGAATCGAGTTCACTCCTCGTTTCAGTCCTATAACACTGAACCGGATTAACTTACCGTTCCAACCATATCTATCTCATGAGATATAAAATCTTTACCCAATGCATTGGAGATTGATATAGGTCCCACCCATCTCATAATAAAATCATTCTTACTTGTGCCACAAAATAAACATACATCATTCATAATAACCCAACGAATAAAATGGGTTTCATAAACATCATCCCATCATCACATAATCCATATAAAATAAATGGATATCATTTCATAATATGAAAATTGAAACCATGTAAATCATAGAGACATGATACGTGAAACATACACATATGAAATAATGTCATCTTAGATGGGAAATAGTTTTGACAAAACACATGAAATGAATTCTTGTGGAAAATATCCTTTCTTCTTTAAAATCATTTTTCTTTCACAAAATGTCATGAAATTTTCAAAGAAATGGATTTTGTTGAAAATAGTCATGAAATATTTTGGAGGAATATTCATGAAAATAAGGCTTTACCGTAAAAATCCGTTCGTGCCGAATAAGTTAAAAAAACATTCTTTTCGTACATTTGTCGGAAAAGTCAAAAAGTACCTCGTAACGTAAACAAAAGAAATATTCCTTACATACCATGTAGTAAAAGTAAAAAATGGGTAAAAAGGACATTAAACATACATGAAAACACTTTTATAAAACATGGACATGGATGAGAGAAATAACCCCAGTAAATAATTACGAATAAGCCATCTCAGATAAAAATGAGATTTGCAAAATTATCCCTTACCTTATGTCTGATATGCTTCGTATGTCTCCGAACCTCCTGTATAATGACTTAAATAATGTCATTGACTTATTACAGAATCATATTCATTGTTATGATATCATATATGGTTCACTTATGACATTATATTACCCGTTCATTTGTAAATTCCATGTTAAAGAGTGTTTTGGGTAAAATCGTTTCATTTGTCGTCCATGTTTTGGCTTGTAATTATTCATATGATTACTTAGATCACGATTACATAATTCCACATTATAAAAAATTATTTATATATAATATATATTCATTATATACATATATATATAATAGATCGATAAATGGAAAGAAATACACCGTTCATGGAGACGGTAGGCCATACGTAAGCATGAACTCTGTCTTCATTTCCTTATTGAGTTCAATGGAATTATGTTGATGAAATACATATATACATAAATATAGTTGCTTTATAATGTCATATATTTCATTATTATTTCTTATATATACTTTATAATCATTCTTAAATGGTTAACATGGAGAATGAATCTCATCGCGTCGTGGAGACGGTAGTCCGTACGTATGCACGAGCGATGATATCATTTCCATAATTATTGAATTGAATTGGAGAGGATGATACAATATATCAGAATCAGTATGATGTTATAATAACTATGTATACTTATTATTTACACCATTATACCCATCCATGTTAGGTGTTGGTGGAAAAACAGATTACACCACGGCGTGGAGACGACATTCCGTACATACGGACGTGTGGTGATTTTGTTTTCCGTAGGATGGATAGAATGTGAAATGGGTTTGTTTAATATTTATAATAAAAAATAATTATATTAGTGATACTTATGTTATTAATTTATAATGAAACAACTAAAGAAGAAGAAGAAGAAGAAGAAAGAAGCTTGAAAGAATCGGGAGAAGAAATTACCTCTTCTTCGATACGCCTCTTTGAAACCTCCTCTTAGGGAACTAAGATTGGTCTTTAAAGTAGAACAGAACCTCTAGGATGTTTCTAGGGAAGTGGAGAAGATAATTTGGCAGGTTTTGGCCGAGATTGACGGCTCAAATTGGTGTGAGGAGGAGAGGGAGGAGGTGCCCTTTTATAAGGGAGGAGAGGGGCACCTTTAGAATTCTTAAAAATATTAATTTATAATAAATCTAACCCCACTTAAAAACCTCCAAAAATGACTCATATTCAAATATTAGATGAGATAGGGTTGTAATATCATCATCAAATCAAATTTAGACATGTTTTGATCTTATTATAAACCTTATCATTTTGATTTATCCTTATTTAATCTATTTATGTTTCTTTGTGTTAATACAATTCTAAATTTTAAATTAAAACAAATAATTACTTATTTTTTGTGAATTTTCAATAATTGTTTACTTTATAACATTATAGACCATATAAATTTAAATTTATAATTTTTAAATATTTTTTTTGATTTTAAAACAATTTTATAATATGTTATTTTTATAAAATAACAATAGTGTCAATTTTTACACTATTCGTTTATTTGAATTTAAATAAAATATATACAGAAGATATGTTCGAAATAAAAGCTTTAATAGATTCATAAAAGGCCGTATGTATCTATAAAATTAGTGGCTCACATTAAATAGTTTATATAATATTATTTTTTTATTTTTAAAACCATTTATTTGGTTTATCTCTTAATAAAATAATTACTACAACATTTTTGAATAATTATTTAATATACTGATTTTACCATAAAAATTAAAATAAAATCCTCTGATGAAGATAAATCTATTACCTTTCACAATAATACTTTTACTCGAATTTATCATCTTAAAATAACAATATTTAAATTGTTATATTTATTAAATTATGAAGGTGACAACTTTGGTATCGTTTAAAATAAAATAATATAAGTGTCATAATCACATTTATAAGGATCCAAACGGTAATATATTAGGTAATTGGATGATTAAGGTGTATATACATACTACCAATAAGTTTTGGTCAGGTTTGTGGGCATTGTAAGTGGTATTATTATTTCAATAAAAACTATATTACTTATTTTCCACTTAATAAATAATTTATGTATCATTAATGTATCACCATTAATGACAATTATTTAATCCCTAAAAATTCTAAATAAATTATCATGATGTAGATAATTTTATTATATTTCTGGAGACTATTCATGTTCGATGTTTTATGATGTCTATCACTAAATTAAAATTATTATACTTATAAGATTTAAGAGAGTGACATGTTGTCACTTTCTTTGGTTTTAATAATAATTAAATTATTTTCATGGTCAAAAGTCCATAAAATGAATCTAATCCGACCCTTAGTTGATATGGGTTTACCTTTAGCCATCCAATATAATTTTGGAATGTGTTAGGGTAATTCTATAATATTATATTTACCCTTAATTACACGATTTACCTTTAACTATGGTAAATAAAATTTATCGTAGTTACTATTCATAATTCCCAAACATAAAAAGTAGCCTATTAAAATAATTTGGACCCACTGATTCCAAATATGGAATCAATGTTTTCAAATTCAATACACAGAAGTTTTAGAAATTAAATTAAAATTAATCTCGTTGTTGAATGAAAACGGGTTTTTGTTTAAAACATTGCAAAAGATTGAATTGATTTAACCTATGAATTCAATGTAAAATCAATAATAATGACATACATTATATTAAATGGTAAAAATATATTCTATTTATACTTTAAAAGCATTCAATATTATAATTTAACCATATAAATTATTACGATGAAAAAAGTTGTTTTTCATTAAAATATAGCGTGTTTTTACTATTCATCAAAATATTAAAGTTACCAGAATAATACGAAAAAATTATCGAAAGTAAATTTTTATTTCTTGATTCAAAAGAAGAATTTTATTTTTTCAAATTGATCTTATAAACATGACAAAAACTAGATTTAAATTGGGTGTTCCATCAAAAGGCGACAAAACTGTATTTTTTGAAAAATACTTATTTTACACGAAAAATTTATTTTGTTCTTATACCATGTTCTAGAAATTGTGTAAGATGAATAATAATTTTATAAATTTAAAAATTTAGTTAATACTATTCATAACGTCTAGTTCATAATAATATTATAATAATATATCGTTTGTTTAGTAAAACCCGGTATTGCGTACAACACATGCTATCGAGAAAGGTCGCGATTGCGTGTAATGCAAGCCAAGTCAGGGTTGTGTGTGGTGAAAGAATCCTTCGTTGTTTTTTATAACAGAATCCAACCATATTTCATTTATACATTGAATATATATATATATATATACTCAATGTTGCGTAGAATAACTATTATCAAAATTGTGTGTAACACGATTCAAGAATAGTGTTGTGTATACTGCAAGCTAATTCGGTGTTGCGTATAGCGCAAGCTAATCTTGGTGTAGCATACAACACAAGACATTAATGAAATTAAAAGAAAATTTTTCATAAAATCTCGGGGTGTTACATTCTAACCCCCTTAAAATGAATTTCTCCCTCGAAATTCGTCGGGGTTATAAATGGTTTACTACTCGAAAGTTTGTTTAATAGAAACCCACATCGTAATAAGGAATACCAAAACATGGCTTTAAAAAGAAAAGTATGAAATGTAACGGTTACCCAAAATAACTCATCACTGGGTTTCCACATAGGAGAACATAGGTGAAAATATGGATATGGAAGAAAAATCTAACCATCAAGTTTTGATGGAGAGTGGTAGAGAACATGGCTATGAAAAAGCTAACAATCACAAAGCTATTGATTTGTGATGATCTAAGGTACAATCTGATTCATCGGATATAAGGGAACTAGGACAAAATTTTTGGTTTTCAAGATCATTTCCCTAAAGTTGATGAATTAAAAGAAATACTTGCATGATTTTGGTACAATCTCAATGTTGTTCGTGAATTTAACCATTTCCACTTCATCCCTTAAAGAAATGAAGTTGAATTTGTTATTTGTGATGTGTTAGAAGATCATGTGATAGAAATATGGGTCAATCCATCACTTTCAAAAAAAAAGGTTAGAAAAAGTTATAAGTCCATCTTATGGTTAGATTAATCGTATATGGTCCCAAAAATGAACTTATACTTCATATATCATACCACTTAATAAAATAAAACTAGTTTCTACTAACCAGAGACATCCTGTAGGCCGGTGGTAGGCGATAAAGGCCAGTCACACTTCGGTTGTGGGTTCGATTCCCACAGCCTTGTCCAACGCGATGGGTTGTCGCCCGTCCTTCATGTTTTCCTTTTTCTAAAACTACATTACTATATTATCCCATCAATAAATCTAAAAAAGGCTATATCCTTAAAAAAATACTAACTTATGTCCAACATAATCCATTCGAATCTTTAGGCTTATCTATAATATTGCAGTCCATTGTCATATTATAGTGAAAATGTTTACCAGAGATTTCATATAAGAAGCAACTTAATACCATCGTTGATCCCCATATATCATAAGATATGTCTTGTTGGTCGCATTACAAATGTTCGAAGGCCTTAATCATATATTCTCTTGAAAAATGAATACCCATTGAACCTTAGTAAAAACATGAATGTAGTTAAAAGTTAACACATTACACATACCAAAATCCACAAAATTATATATACTCAAACCATGATATCACTTTGTCCTTATATCAATCATGAGCTCATGAATACAATCAAACATCTCATTATCTTCTTATTCCTTCATTATGCGCATATCATCTACTTTACAAAAACATCTGAATAACATTCCATGGTTACTAGTACCATTCAACATATACTTTCAAATACATTTAGTAAAAAAATAGTGTAACAATACTTAGATGATTCTTTATTCTATAGTACCATTAACTATACAACATAACTCTTGATAAACACACAATCATTCCACTACCTTCTAAAACAACCGAATGAGCTTCAACACTTCTTTCAGATCATATATCATTTGTAGTCTCCTCATCATCATCCACATAAATACTACCCATATGACCATGCTGATTCTCTTCATGTGATTTTTCATTAGGGCATTGGTTTGCATAATGCTCGGACATTCCACATTTAAAACAACTAATCATTGTTGATGTTGTAGCAATACCATTATCCTTGTCCACGGTGTCAACTGAAACTTTTCCTTTACACTTACTGGCTTTGTGTCCTTCTTTTCCAAACCCAAAGCATCTTCCAGTTTCTTTGAAACAATCTCCCTGATGCCTCTTCCCACATGATTTACATGAGGGAAATTGAACTTTCTTTCCTCTATGATCATCATGAAACTCCATATTTCTCTTATTATCTGAGTCGGGAAACTTACCAAAGTTGAGATTGTTGATCATAATATGAGATATCTAATTAGGCATAATAATGATGTTTGGACTTCCAGATCCCATTTCATTTGGTTTCTCATGATGAAAATCAATCCATTGTCTGTCGTATCCTCCATTATCATGAATCTTCCTGTTTCCAGCCATTTTCTAAAACCCAAAAAGAATAGTGTGAGAGGAAAAAATCATGGTAGGGAAAACAACATAATAAAGGGGGAGAACCCTCAATATCTAACATCATAGGTTAAATTCTAAGATCATTAATGTAGTTCTAGGACTATATCCTATACGTATTATTATCCTTAGGTGCATCCCTAGACATACCTTAGAAATATCTCTAGGGATCTCACTAACATTTTCGCATCCTAGTTTCCAAAGGTTGACTAAACCTTTCCTCTGATACCAACTGTAGAGACCCTAAGCTTGACGTACATTGACGTTACATTAATTTTGCGGAATAATTAATACATAAAAAAACTGACACACAAGGACCGTAATAGTTTAGTGTCTTTGGAAACTTGGAACGTAATCTTCTAATAACGGTGAATGATCTTCAACATCTCCCATAAAGATCCTCCAGTTTTTGTTTCCTGACCTAAAACATTTCTTTTGATCCTGGGAGAAAATAAAACATAAAAAGGCTGAGCTCAATTTCTCAGTAAGGGTAAGCATGGATAAAATAAAACATACCATATACATTGGAACATAAAAACATGAACATATTGTTTAAACATTAAAATCCTGAGCAACGACATAAAACATGGATGTACATAATGCATAGATCAAAATGGAACATAAACCATGATAAAATAGCATGGGAATAAAACATGTAATTGTGGCATCCATTAAGCACATGTAATGACTTCTATAGTAGCCAAGGAATTGCTGCTAAGACCATTTAGTGGATAAAGTCCCATTCTGAATTGAGTTCACTCCTCGTTTCAGTCTTGTAACACTGAACCAGATTAACTTACCATTCCAGCCATTTCTATCTCATGAGATATAAAATCTTTACCCAATGAATTAAACGGAGATATAGGTCCCACCCATCTCATAATGAAATCATTCTTACTTGTGTCACATAATAAACATACATCATTCATAATAACCCAATGGATAAAATGGGTTTCATAAACATCATCCCATCATCACATAATCCATATAAAATAAATGTATATCATTTCATAATAAGAAAAGTGAAACCATGTAAATCCTAGAGACATGATACTTGAAACATACACATATGAAATAATGTCATGTTAGATGGAAAATAGTTTTGACAAAACACTTGAAATGAATTCTTGAGGAAAATATCCTTTTTTCTTTAAAATCATTTTTCTTTTCACAAAATGTCATGAAATTTTAAAAGAAAATGATTTTTTTGAAAATAGTCATGAAATATTTTGGAGGAATATTCATGAAAATAAGGCTTTACCATAAAAATATGTTCGTGCCGTATAAGTTAACAAAGACATTTTTTCGTACTTTTCTCGGAAAAGTCAAAAAGTACCTTGTAACGTAAACAAAAGAAAGATTCCTTACATAACATGTAGTAAAAGTAAAAAATTGGTAAAAAGGACTTTAAACATACATGAAAACACTTTTATAAAACATGGAAATGGATGATAGAAATAACCCCAGTAAATAATTACGAATATGCAATCTCGGATAAAAATGAGAATTGCAAAATTATCCCTTACATTATGTCCGATATGCTTCGTATGTATCCGAACCTCCTGTATAATGATTTAAATAATGTCATTGACTTATTAAAGAATCATATTCATTGTTATGATATCATATATGGTTCACTTATGACTTTATATTATCCGTTCTTTTGTAAATTCCATGTTAAATAGTGTTTTGGGTAAAATCGTTTCATTTTTCATCCGTGTTTTGACTTGTAATTATTCATATGATTACTTAGATCATGATTAAATAATTCCAGAATATAAAACATTATTTACATATAATATATATTCATAATATGCATATATATAATAGATCGATAAATGGAAAGAAATACACCGTTCATGGAGAGGGTGGGCCGTACGTACGCATGAACGCTGTCTTCGTTTCCTTATTGAGTTCAATAGAATTAAGTAGATGAAATGCATATATACATAAATCCAGTAGCATTATAATGTCATATTTTTCATTATTATTTCTTATATATACTTTATAATCATTCTTGAATGGTTAACATGGAGAATGAATCTCATCACGTTGTGGAGACGGTAGTCCATACGTACGCATGAGCGATGATATCGTTTCCATAATTACTATATTGAATTGGAGTGGATGATACAATATAACAGAATCGGTATGATGTTATAATAACTATGTATACTTATTCTTTACACCATTATACCCATCCATGTAAGGTTTTGGTGGAAAAACAGATTACACCACGGCGTGGAGACGATATTCTGTACGTACACACACGCGGTGATTTTGTTTTCTTGTAGGATGGATAGAAGGTGAAATGGGGTTGTTTCATATTTATAATAACAAATCAGTATATTAGTGATACTGATGTTATTACTTTATAATGAAACAACTAAAGAAGAATAAGTTGAAGAAGAAAGAAACTTGAAAGAATCGGGAGAAGAAATTACATCTTCTTCGATACACCTCTTTGAAACCTCCTCTTAGGGAACTAAGATTGGAATTTAAAGTAGACCATAACCTCTTAGATGTTTCTATGTAAGTGGAGAAGATATTTTTTCAGGTTTTGGCCGAGATTGAGTGCTCAAATTGGTGTGAGGAGGAGAGGGAGGAGGTGCCCAGTTATAAGGGTGGAGAGGGGCACCATTGGAATTATTAAAAATATTAATTTATAATAAATCTAACCCCACATAAAAACCTCCAAAAATGACTCATATTCTAATTTTAGATGATATAGGGTTTTAATCTCATCAAACAATCAAATTTATACATGCTTGGAGCTTATTTTAACATTATCATTATGATTTATCCTTATTTAATCTATTTAAGTTTATTTGTGGTAATAAAATTCTAAATTTTAAATTATAACAAATAATTACTTATTTGTTGTGAATTTTCCATAATTTTCTACTTTATAACATTATAGACCATATAAATTTAAACTTATAAATTTTAAATATTTTTGTGATTTTTAAACAATTTTATAATATGTTACTTTTATAAAATAACAATAGTGTCAATTTTAAAACTATTCATTTATTTGAATTTAAATAAAATATATACAGAAGATATGTTAGAAATAAAAGATTTAATAGATTCATAAAAGGTCATATGAATCTATAAAATAAGTGGATCACATTAAATAGTTCATATTATATTTAGTTTTTTATTTTTAAAACCATTTATTTGGTTTATCTGTTAATAAAATAATTACTAAATCATTTTTGTTTAATTATTTAATATACTGATTTGTTGCATAAAAATATAAAATAAAATCCTATGATGAAGATAAATATATTACCTTTCACAATAATTCTTTTACTTTAATTTATCATCTTAAAATAACAATATTTTAAATGTTATATTTATTAAATTATGAAGAAGACAACTTTGGAATCATTTAAAATAAACTAATATAAGTGTCATAATTACTTTTATAAGAATACAAACGGTTATATATTATGTAATTGGATGATTAAGGTGTATATATACACTACCAATACGTTTTGGCAGGTTTGTGGGCTTTTTACTGGGTATTATTATTTCAATAAAAACTATATTACTTATTTTCCACTTAATAAATAATTTATGTATCATTAATGTATCACCATTAATGACAATTATTTAATCCCTAAATTTTCTAAATATATTATCATGATGTAGATAATTTTATTAGCGTTATAGAGAGTATTCATGTTCGAAGTTTTATGATGTTTATCACTAAATTAAAATTATTATACTTATAAGATTTAAGAGAGTGACATGTTGTCACTTTCTTTAGTTTTAATAATAATTAAATTATTTTCATGGTCAAAAGTCCATTAAATGAATCTAATATTACCCTTAGTTGATATGGGTTTACTTTTAGCCATACAATAGAATTTTGGCATGTGTTAGGGTAATTTTATAATATTATATTTACCCTTAATTACCCGATTTACCTTTAACTATGGTAAATAAAATTTTCCGTAGTTACTATTCATAATTCCCAAAAATAAATAGTAGCCTATTAAAATAATTTAGACCCACTGATTCCAAATATGGAATCCATTTTTTCAAATTCAATACACATAGGTTGCAGAAATTATATTAAAATTAATCCCTTTGTCGAATGAAAACGGGTTTTTGATTAAAACATTGCAAAAGATTGAATTGATTTAACCTACGAATTCAATGTAAAATCAATGATAATGACATACATTATATTAAATGGTAAAATATATATTCTATTTATACTTTAAAACCATTCAATATTATAATTTAACCATATAAATTATTACGATGAAAAAAATTATTTTTCATTAAAATATAGCGTGTTTTTATTATTCATCAAAATATGAAAGTTACCAGAATAATACGAAATAATTATCCAAAGTGAATTTTTATTTCTTGATTCCAAAGAAGAATTTTATTTTTTCAAATTGAAATGATAAACATGTAAAAAACTCGATTTAAAGTGGGTGCGCCATCAAAAGGCAGCAAAACTGCATTTTTTTAAAAATACTTATTTTACCCGAAAAAATTTATTTTGTTCTTATACCATGTTCTAGAAAATGTGTAAGATGAATAATAATGTTATAAACATAAAAATTTAGTTAATACTATTCATAACGTCTAGTTCATAATAATTTTATAATAATATATCGTTTGTTTAGTAAAACCCGATATTGCGTACAACACACGTTATCGAGGAAGGTCGTGATTGCGTGTAATGCAAGCCAAGTCAGGGTTGTGTGTTGTGAAAGAATCCTTCGTTGTTTCATATAACAGAATCCAACCATATTTCATGTATACATGGAATATATATATATATATATATATACTCAATGTTGCGTAGAATAACTGTTATCAAAATTGTGTGTAACACGATCCAAGAATAGTGTTGCGTATACTGCAAGCTAATACGGTGTTGCATATAGTGAAAGGTAATCTTGGTGTAGCATACAACACAAGACATTAATGAAATTAAAAGAATATTTTTCATAAAATCTCGGGTGTTACAATATTCTTTCGTAAATTCATAAGCATAATATGAAC
This sequence comes from Viscum album, assembly GCA_963277665.1. Lineage (NCBI taxonomy): Eukaryota > Viridiplantae > Streptophyta > Magnoliopsida > Santalales > Viscaceae > Viscum > Viscum album. The sequence goes on from OY728166.1 coordinate 611,880,279, forward strand.
CACTATTAAGGGAATAAAAAAATTCCCCTAAGAATATATGTTAGGGATTAGATCATGTATATCATATATTAAAGCCAATAAATTTATATGTTAAGGAAATAAAATTAATTTTTATAGCACCTATTTTTGTCTTTAGATAACCCATTATTTGTTACCCCTAACATTTCATTTATTATAGCCAATGGTCAGTAACTGGATGACTCAGGCTAACAACTGATGTGAAGATCAATGTGATGAATTTCCTAAAGAGATGCCCAAAATGATGGGAGTGGGAATCATGAACATTGTCATGATACACTCTCTTTTATTTCAATGAAGGGATTCATGAGACAAAGTCCTCCAAATTTTAATGGATAATCTAATCCCTCAATCATCGAACAATGGATCAACTCCAGTGAGAATATTTTATAAATCCTTCAATTTTCTAGATAAAAGATGTTACTTTTGAATGCTTACCATATAGAGGATGAAACTGATCAATGGTGGACATTGATAAAGAATATGAATCCTAAGGAATTGATCGAGCTATTGGAATGGAATGATTTCCAAAAAATATTTTTTGATAAATATTTTCCGCACACCCTCCAATATATGATGGAAGGGGATTTCCTTTCCATCATGGAAAAAGATGACGAATCCATCAGATCGTATGAGGAAAACTTCACGAGGATTGTAGGATATTCTTATAGCTTTGTCGTACCCCCTGAATTCATGGTTGAACTCTTTTTTGGTGGACAATGAGGAAATTGTTCGATGTGCAGTCAAATTTGTAATGGAGATCAGTAAATCTAAGAGGTATCATGGGGATAAGAAGCTAAAGGTGGTCTTCATTTCTGGCTATCTGATGGATAAATCCAAAGGTGATAAGAAAAAATTTCTCCCCAATTTCTATAGTTTTTGAAAGAATAACCTAAGAAATTTCTTGAATGGGATGAGGAGATCCATTACATGTGGAAGAGAAGGGCACCTGGCCATTAACCACCTATAAGAAAAACCCACAGATGCAACAGAGTAGATGAAGGGTCCTTTTGTCCCTCAATGCAATTTTCATTGTTTCACTACAAAGAACAATTTATCATTTCAAACCCATGCCTTAATCCAAGGGTTTTTAGAGCTAACCAACAAGCTCCATGGAAGAAAGCTGGAGCTTTTTTCCATCACTACCAATGAAGTGAACCCTCAAAATAAATTGATGATATGTATGAATGTTATTTATTAAATAATAGAGAACATACTTCTTGATTATTGTTCTACGCATTCTTTTATATCCCAAAATTTTAGTAGAACATTCCCAACACCACAACAAATCATTGGTTTTAATATATTGGTGAGTACAGAAAATGGGGAAATCATTGCATCCCATGAATATAATATCTCCCCTATCAGAATTTTTCGGTTTAACTTCTTGTTGATCCTCTTCATAGTCCATCTTGTGTAATTTAATTCAATTGGAGACATGGATTGGATTTCTCTATATAGATCCAACATAAATATTCACGAGTGGTAAATCACACTCTATATGGAAAATCAACCCCTGAATTTGTATAAGTGGAAGGAGGAACATAAATCATTCTTGGAACCATCATCTCATGAATAGATATTAAGGCCCAATGATCATCCATATCTTTCATAGAAGACTGAGTATATGGAAGCAACCATCCATGAAGACATTCCTATTGTGATTGAATTTGCTGATGTGTTTACCGAGGAATTGTCTGCTCTTCCTCCTTGAATTGATTTTAAAATATCAATTTTTTTATACGAGGGTCAGTTCCAATATCCAAAACATCATAAAGAATGATTTTTGTGGATCATTAGAATCTAAAGAAACAACTACAAGAGATTATGGATAAAGGGTTGATATTCCAAGTACTTCACAATGGGGGTGCACTTGTTCTCTAAGTCAAGAAGAAGGATGGGGAAATGTTCTTTTTCATTTAATATCGTGATATAAAAAATCATGATAATGAACCTATATTCTTTGCCCTAAATTTAAAAAGTGTTAGATCAGCTAAGTGGAGCACAATACTTATACAAGGTGGATCCATTGCAGGATATTACTATGAAAGGGTAATGATGGAGGATATCCCCATGACATCATTTCATAAAAGATACATGCACTATGAATTCATATTAATGCATTAAAAACATACTAATGCACATGAAATATTCATGTACTTGATGAATGTATTCTTTAGAGATTACCTCGATAAATTTTTGGTAGTCTTCATAGATTATATTCTAATATATTTTCAAACCAAGGAGTAGAATGAGGAGCGTCCTAGCACTATACTAGGGACATTATGAAAAGATAATCTCTATGAAAAGTTTTTCCATAATGAGTTCTGGTTAAAGGATGTCTCATTATTGGTTTATATCATCACAACTAATAAGATATCTATGGATCCCACTAAGGAAGATACAATTGAGGGATTACTGAGGCCAACATCTGTAACATATATCCATATCTTCTTGAAATTAGATGGATATTGTTGTCGATTAGTGAAAAAAATTTCACGATTGTAAAAACCGCATACCAAGCTATCTTTAAAGGGAGTTAACATTTCAATGAGTGATAAATTCAAAGAAAGCATCAAGGAGTTTAAAAGAATGCTATTTACTATGCATGTTCTCATACTTCCCACAAGTGGAGTTATTTTTTTGATATTTAGTGATGCTTTAATAAAGGACATGGGTTGTGTTGTTATGAAAAATGAAAAATTCATTGCCTATGATTTAATTAAATTGTTATTTTATGATAAAAACTATCCAACAGATGATCTGGAGTTGGATGATGTGATCATCACTTTAAAATTTTAGCAGCATTACCTTGTTGGGGTGAAGTGTAATATATATATAGATCCCAAAAGCCTGAAGTATATATTCACACTAAATGAATTGAAAATATGCCAATAAAGATGGTTAGAGTTGATCAATGGATATGACTGCACAATCCATTACCACCATGGGAAAGAGAACAAGGTGGGGGATGCTCTATGTATAAAGACCATCGATTCTGTCATTGATGAAAATTGAATAGAATCCAATCTTCGTAGATTTGATATAGATGGACATTGGAATCATAAAGAAGGGAAAATCATCAATCCTTTAAAAAATTATCGATCAACTGTCTGTTTTGTAAAGGTTTAAGGATTCTCAAAAAGATGATGTTGGAATTCAAAAAGTAGTGGAAGCTATCATAAAATGGTAATCCTTGGAGTCCAATGTTGATAAATAAGGAATTTTGAGATTTTGGGCAAGACTATGTGTTCCATCCAATCTGAAAATAAAGAATTAAATTTTGTATGATGCGCAAGGATTGAATTTCTCCATTCACCAAGGATATAAAAAGATGTATCAAGCTATAAGTGATCATTAGTGGTGGGATAACATGAATAAGGAGATCACTGAGTATACATCAATGTGCCTTGTATGTTAGCAAGTGAATCCTGAGAGGTAGAATTTTAAGTGGATGATACCACTATTACCAACACCCGCATGGAAATGATAGATCATCACCATGGGCACTGTCAAAAGGCATCAGAAGACATCCAATGGAAATAATTCAATCTGGGATGTTGGGGAACGTATTACAATGATTGCAGACGTCATTGAAATTTGAGAGGATTTCTTATTGGATCTTATACCATAGATATATATTAGATAATAGGTAAGGTTTTATGTAGTACCTCTATCTATTGTATTTGATCGAGATCTGCAATTCACCTCTATGTCCTAGAAGATTCTTCAACCTGATTATAGTATTGAGCTAAACATCAGTAAAACATATCATTTCCAAACTGATGGTCAATTTGAGTGGACTATCCAAACACATGAGGAAATCTTGAGATATTTATCTGTGGACTTAAATGGATGATGTGGTCCAAATATTCCTCCAGTTGATTTTTCTTACAATAAAAGATTCTACTCAAGCATCCAAATGGTTCCTTATGAGGCCTTGTATAGAAAGCGGTGTAGAACGTCATCATGTCGGGATGAATTTGGGGAGAGAAAACTCCCAGTTCCAAAAATTGTTGATGAAATGGTGGAGAATGTTAAGACCATACTATAACAAATTAAATCTCCTCAGAGTCGAAAAAAGGTATATGCTGATAATCATCAACGAGACCTATATTTTTATGTCATAGACATGGTATTCCTCCACATATCACCGGGGAAAAGAGTTATGAAATTTGGGAAGAAGGGAAATCACAGTCCAATGTACATCGACCCTTTTGAGAACCCTTATCACATTAAATAAGTGGCCTATCAATTAGAAATCTGAGCGAACCTATCTCAAGTACATGATGTATTCATTGTATCAGTCCTGAGGAAGTAAATACCTAACCCATCGCATGTAATCAATCCAGAGGAGGTGCCATTGGAGAGTTACTTATCCAATGAAGAGAATCTGGTGATGATTGTTTATCATAAGGAAAATGTTCAACTAAATAATATAATTCCCTCATCATGATCATGTAGCAAAAACACAAGTTTGAAGAGGCAACGTTAGAATCATAGGAAGTGATGATGAATAGGTACCCGCATCTGTTTTAGTGTTGGAAAGGTAAATTTCAAGTGTTAAATTTCATAAGGGGGTAAGATTGTAACGACCCATACATTTATCAATGAAAATTCATCTTGATCGAATTAAATTTGTTATTTTTTAAAATGGATATGAAATATATGCACTTTCATAGATTTAGGATTTTGGATTTTAAAATACCATTAATAATTGTTACCATTCCTAATATAGTCATTGAATAGTGATCACATGATTAGTATAAGTATAGGGTTTTATCAAATCCAATTTACTCATATAAAAGATGAAATGGTAGCATCCAGTAGAATTTCACCATACATAGCCCATTTTTTTTATCTTAGAAAAAAGGAGGAATTATTGGGATTTTATCTTGACCAAGCCCAAGACGAGTATTAACATGTTAAGCTTAAACAGAACTGCCTACAGGAGATGTTTAAGTAGATATATATTAACACCCGTGAGATTTTATTCAAGATACCACAAGAGTCGGACACCATCGCACACCTTACCCATAGGTCATATGTGGGTGTGATAACGGTTTATGTAACATGATATTATCACTATGATTATGTGCATTATTTTTTGTATAGAATAAAGAATATACAATAATTTTTACTTTGAAAATAGTTTTCAAACAAAAAATAGTACTTTTAGTTAATTATGTATCTATTTGATGAATTAATGGATTTGTGAATTAAATAATAATTTAATAAAAATATTATTACTAAATTAATTCTTATTAAATATAAATGATCCTATAATTTTTTAATACAATTATTATTCTAATTAAGTTTTATTTTTAGTTTTTAACAAAACCCATGAATTTTTTTTAAATATACATTTTTTTATTTTAAAAAGAATAAATTCTATATTTTAAAATCTAGTTAGACAAAATAAATATTATTCTTTATATAGAGATGTTGAAATTATCCAATGTTAAATTTCTCTTAATTTTCTTTGAGAGTTATTTTAAAAAAAAAATATTGTTGAATTATATAGTGTGTTTTATGACATCATAATCACCTAATATTATTGATATAAAATACTATAAATGATATGTTTGGACAATTTCTTTTTACCATTAAAATGATCTTATTTTAGGTTTGTTTTATTTATTTTAAAAATCTTTATAGTACCCTCCAATACTTATAAAACATTTTATCCTTTTGAATTTATTTCCATGAGAGTGTGACTCACCTCCACATAATAAATCCTAATATTTTAAGAATTTATTTCATTGGAATGATAAAATGACTTTTTCCACTCCCCGATGACAAAAAAACATGGGAAAGAACCATCATTTGGTTACTTGTTTTGATTAGATTAATTTGTGCTATGAAAAACCTAAATAATAATTAATTCCCACTCTGTTCCTATATAAACCAACCAACGCTCCCACTTCCTCTACAATAAATTCTTTTGGAGCTCAACAAACCCCATACCTACTCTCTATATAATCCTCCCATGTATCCCCATGCTCCCATGAATCATCTCTCAAGCCTTTCCCAAGCCAATGGGATCACACTTCCATGTAAGGGATTTTTTCATTGTCATTTTTTTTCCAAATATCATTATATTGTTATACCCACTTATTTTCAATTAAAAATGTTTTGGTTTGATTATACACCTACCCTATACTTCCCTCATTATTATTTAATTATTATAAATCCCTTTATCTCTAATTAATGCATCCCATGTACACTTGTTACCATGCCGAAATTGCTGAAGAGATTTCTTCCTTTCTATTTTTTGTCAAAATTTATTTATGATGTTATTCCCTTTTATATTAAAATAATAAATGTTGGGGTATGATTTCTCACCTCACCCAAACTACCCTAAAATTGTTTGAATGACTAGGGACCCTTTACATATCTTTAATTACTCCCATGTAAACTAGTTAACAAGAAAATATTCTCTAAGGAATTTATCTCTCTTTATTTTCATTCAATAAATTATTTTGTATTATGAATCAAAATTCTACTATGTGTGTTGTTACATGTATCTACATGACCCACATACTGTACATATCCATTACTATGACGATAAAAACCTTTCCCTCTCATCAACCATTTTTATGAATTGTTATGTCACAACATTATGCTGTCGAAATTGCACCATGATTTTCCACACCAAAATTCATTATGTAGTGAATACCCTGACCATTTATCAGTCAAGGGTATTAACCATTATGAACATTTACTCATCTATTATAGTTTATCATATATGAATTCCACATTCTATTATCCTAGAATAAATGATTATGTTTAATGAATCTAGGTTATAGGATCCATGTGGCACACTTATGCATAAAATAAAATGATTACAAAGGGTTCCCCCTGATAGAGCTCCAATGAATTGGGTAATGACTAGTATCATTATACATCAATTGAAATGAAGGTTTAATCATGCTAATTCAAGTGCAATGAGTGTTTAGTCATGTTTTGTGTGCAATAAGCCTTGAATTTTTCTAATATCATGTTAAATGATGTTGACACATTCCCATGTTATGATCATCATTCTTTATCATGCTTTTATGTTCATGTATATCCTATTCTCCATTGATATGAAAATTTGCTAACATGTAATGTATTCTTCATTTAATATCTTTTTTTCTCCCATACAATGATTTAATCTCATCATTTTATAACACATGTCCTTGGGTAATACAATGCAATTCGATGTACGATGTACTGTATGTGTTCATGTAAAATAAGTTTTCAATTAATCTATGTGTTTATGGTTTTAAGTAATTATTTAATATTCCTAATACCCGGAGATATTGGATCTATCAATCTACTATTTTGTATCAAGTAAATATTTTATGTAATAAATTAATATTATGTGGGAAATAAAAAGCATGGTTATTATACCAATCGATTCGGAGAATGAAATCATAGCCTATAATCTCAAATAAATAAAGGTGCTATCAGAAGTAACACCTACCAACATTGAGGGGGCACTCCTTGCACAGATGTATACTAGTCGTTCTAATCCCCAATGCCGTTTCTAACATCAATATATCAAAATATGTAATGATACTGTGCCAATGACTCTCCATAATAGGGACATATAAAAAGATATGGGAATCCCCTGTATCGAAAAGAGAAGAAGCTGAAACTAAGGCAACTAAAATCATACCTCTAACTATAGAGGGTTCGGGATCCTGCTCCATTTGGATATACTCCAATGCAAAATCTTGATTTGTGTCACAGCCCTGTTAATTTCTTTGGGGTCCCGGAGATGGTCCACCATGAGGCTGCTGAAAACCATGTGTCTACCACTATGGCAATGACCACAATCGTAGCCTGAATGTATAAAAGAACTACAACCCCGGTGTAATCTAGGACTGGTTGTCCTGCTCTAGTATGAGTATTCTAAATAGACCCCCCGTCACTAGATGATGGACTGAATACATTGTGGAAATGCTAAATATATACCATATTTCCGCATGATCAGCACTGAACTAGGACTATCTGGCACTGAGGTTTCATATGTCTTCCCTTCCCGCACATGTAGCACACCACCTAGCTACCTAAAGGAAATTCCTGCCTACTTTGATCTCCACATGTTGACTTACCTCTAACTTCCTACTGTCAGTCAGAAGAATACCAACTCTGGATGCTAAACTGACCTATCCCATAGCTCCAGAATTCCTCATCTGTGCTCTGTGATCAGCGCCTTGTTAAATATAGAAAATATGGACGACATCATGAATATGTTCACCCTCGATCAGATTTCATGCCTGATATCATCCTCAAACTGCCTTACCAGAAATAACTCCTCACCCCCAGAATGGTTGTGAACAGCATTAGCTCAGTGAAGCGAGAATAAAACTCCATGACTAAGAGTGTACCTTTCACAAAATTCAGGAACTCTCAGGCTCGATCTCCCGCCATGGTCTCTAGGAAGAAGTAGTCATAGAAGTTTTTCTAGAACTCATCCTAGTCCATAACCCACTAGTTTCCCACACGTGATATCACATCCCACCATATCTTCGATGAATCTTGAAGCATGTATGTTGTGAGATCCATCCTCCTCCCAAGAAGGGTCTCTATATGATCGATGCTAGACAACATGGATTCTAACCATGACTCTAAAACCTGTGTTCTTCATTCCCCTAAAAATGTGGGAGGATTATGCTGCTGAGAAACCCATGTCAACTCTCCCATACATGGGGTAGGATGCGGTGCTCCCTAGAATATATACATCATCCTCATGAACCCTTATCAAAACTATGCCTCTTAACCAGTATCTAGAATGACTACTAGTTCCATAAAGGGAAAGACGAGGGGGTCTTCAGGTAGTCATTGGTCTACTGTTTATGGTGTTATATCATCGCCCCAAACCAAGTGTAGAGCCATAGGATGTCTAGGTGGCATGACTCCGCAAGGTCAATCACATAACTGTGAACAATATTAATGAAACGTGGAACTTCATGAAAGGATCAAGAAAGGAAAACAATAAAATATTAAAATAATGTGGTCATGGAATGTATAACCCCTACATGGTGTGTTACCTTAAATTTTATCATGGTTTTTAACATTGGACATCCCTATTCGAGTATCATCCATACACATGACATGCTCCTCCTATGACATGGTGTGTAAATGAATCCTTTCCCCCTACCTGAGTTCATATTCAAGGATAAACACATGGTTCTCACTGAGGTAACACTATACAACATGTTCACTGAAGACACACCGTGTACCCCTTATGTTCTAACCCCCCGTGTATTTATTCACATGGTCGGAGACACAGTTGACTATACACAGCATGTCAGAACAAGACACGACATGTATAACCTATGTTTCATCCACCAATTTAGTTAGTCACACGGTCAGATACATGGATCAAAAAAACATGGCATGTACACCAAGTACACTGCATGTCCAAGAAAATATATTTCCATTCCATGTCATTTACCACACATTAGGTCACGTGGTTGAATACTATATGGAATGCACATGCAGTGCTAAGAATGTAATTAAGTAAATTTGTTTCTCCTGGAAAATAAGAACACGTGGTTTCTATTCATAATACAACATTTAATGTTGTCTGGGTTTCTGGAAATTTGGCCACAGAAACTTGTCAAGAGTCCAATTAAAACACTGAAACAAGCATTAATATTCTAAATTCTAATGCTTGGGGAGCCATTCACCCCATAAATCAAACCTTGGAATCATATTCATGTCATATAATAAAAGATTTCAGTTAATGTTCAATATGATCTTGCAAATTATTATCCAAGAGGGCCCATAAAACCTCATGGACCAATGTTTTGAATCCATACAAACAAAACATTTCATACTCAAACACCCAGTCCAAATATCATGTATTATATCGAATCATATATCTAAATAGCATTCATATCTAGCATTACATCTATCACAATATCATGCATTTAGTAATGCACCCAAATTGGCATGAAAATAAGGCATGACATGTGATCCATATCAAGTTCCTATAAGATGCATGAGATGGAATACCCTCATCTCATTTGGTTTCTACTGCAATAGAATCTCAATGATACAAATCATAACAACAAAAATCATTTGTATCACCAAACGGTTGAAATCATTTGAATTGTAAAAATTGCAATACCATATAAAATTCAACATTCGATGGATATTGGATTTTCCCTATACATAGGTTAGTTACTCTTCGAAAAAACTTACTAAAAATTACCTATTCATTATTATACATGTCTATAAGCTCCAAATAGTATGAAAAATTAGAAATGAACTTCCTCAAATACCACTTTGAAACACCCCTGTTTTGGTTGTTACAATATGTTTCCTCTTACCCGGTTGGTCACATGGCCTCAAGTACATTTCCAGGAACGACATATGCTTTCAACTAGTAGTGAGGGCCTTAGGTTTCATATTGGGGAAACTATGCTATCATCATATGAGCATGATTATCAGAATAACAAATAATAAAATGTAGTGGTACAAAAATACCATAAAACAAGTAAACATCGGAAGACATAAATTAAATAACAACCAGAGCACATATATAAAATATTATTTTTATATAAGTCTATAAAATAGTCTAAACAATATAATATGATGTAAATAAAATAGAACCAAATATTAATAAAAAATGAAAACTCCAGAAACATCGCAAGACTAAGCATGGTCTTATGCACTCTAGGTCCATCAAGACAATCATGTATATGAAGAAGATGGGTGATTTCCCTTATCCACTCATGTAACCATATAATCTATTTGTGTCAAAAAACGACCGAAATAATATATGAGACAAATTCTAGTAGGTAACCACAACATGATTTACACCAAACTGTCAATTAATATATATAGCAGGTAATAATGGAAATGTAACAAATAACTAGGAGTACACAAAATAAAATAATCTTATAGCTTCAATTTACATTCATTATCATTTAATTTTCATAATTTAATAAAGTAACTATAATAATAATTATCTAATAAGAATACCTAACAGGGTCGAATAAATGCTTGTACATTGGCTTGGCGGACGCATCACAAACATTCAATATTTATTTTAACCATCTTTGTAGCTCACACATTCTAACCCCTCTTTCCATGTAATGTAATAGAATGGGAAAAACACAATTGGGAATCACTCACCGTTAATCCTCCCTATGTTATTTCCACAAGAACATCAGAATCTGTGGGGATTCACTCAACGCCAATTCTCGTATGGTATCATAACATTATCTATAGTCACTCTATGGGAGAATTCACCATCAATACTCCATGTGGTCTCATAATGTGAAATATAATAGACACTCCAAGAAAGAACACATAATCAATTCCCCATGTGGTATAACTATTCCATGTTCTGATAGCCATGTGAATTTTAATTGGGAATATATGATATCTAGAAACCCAATGTAATCTAAACTACTACATTGATAAACAATTCCAATTCATATAAAAAGAATTTAACTTGTAGCATAAGGTAGTCATTTCCATCATATCATGAATGGAAAGGAACCAAGTTCTGTCTCATAAGAAACCTGGTCCAAACGATCCAAGGAAGATTACACATGGTTTTATTATCTTAACCTGAAATACCTGAAACATGGGTAATTAGGGTTTTTGCATATAAACTCAAAGGCAATCAATGAACAAAAATGAAAACATACCTCAACATTGTATGAAGAACACTCTTGAACGTAGACCCTATAATTGCCCATGAGGGTCATAGATCTACAAAATTTTAAAAAAGTTCAACTGTTAATAACTAACAAAAGATTAGGAATCCAGAAGATAGGATCTAGAATAAGTAAGAACTGACTGAGGTAATTTTAGTGAAAATGATGGTGTTAGATTCAAAGAATTGATGACAGATCAGTGGCTCAGAGAAGAATCAGTGACATTGTATGTTCTTGGCAAGGAATATCTAGAAGAAGGTGAATATAAGGGTTATATGCGACCACATGACGATTAGAAAATTAAAATAAAAAGTGAATGACATGTAATGTAAATGAACACACCGTGTATTTTTATCAACTGGACCATGACAGTAGTGGTCTACCATGTAACCCCACATAGCAATGTCATGACCATTTCATGCCCAACACACTGCAGTACACAATGAATGGGTACATGATGAGTACTCCGAAGTACATGACATGTACATCGAAAAATTCCAAAATTCCATCTTTATCTCAAAACCACCTGAAATCAAGATAAATACATGAAAAAAGGATTAGGGTTATTACACCCTTTAAAAATCATTTCAAAAACAATGGATGAGCATAAAAACCTCGGTAAGGTTTATAAAATAAAGGAAAAAAACATTTTTCCATCATTTTTTACAAATCCGTGAATTCGTTCTTTTTACTCGAAAAACATAAGATCCTTAACATACCTCATGAAATCATAATATTTATGAATAACACACAAAAATAATAAATAATAAAGGTAACACGTGGCATCCATACCAAACATACATAGTGGATTTAGTAGCTACATAGGAAGTTATGTTTGGAATACTCGTCTCATTATATTCCCAAAATCACTTTGGAGAAACACTAAAATTTACCTCTATCATGATACCCAATGTATTAGAGAGCTATCTCGGTCACCCCCCCCCCCTTTTATCATAGAACCTCCAAGATACATAACCAATTCCCAAGAGCTATAACATATTCATAACTCATAATACAATCTTAAAGGAAAGATAACATATCCAAATTGAAATCACAATATATCAATTAAATACATTGACCTAATAAATGCTTTATCAAAATAATTTTCAATACAAAATTGAAAAAAAGGATATATGGTATTTATTTTCCTTTTAAAACCATTATGGCTTTGTTTAAGAATTGAAATATCAAATAATACTCATGGCGGCGAAAAGGATATTATCGCTAAGTACATTAAGAAGTAACATTCAATTTGTGGTTTAGTTAAATGTTTCATAGAAATTATTCATTATCAAAAAGTATAATTAAATTAATAGAAAAAATTGTACAATTATAGACCGTATAAAATAATGTTGTGTATAAACCAAAATATGCTTCAAAGAAAGGATATTGATATGATATTCCTTACCATGAGTCAGACTCATCAAGTATGATTCTTATTATTCTGAAGAATAACTATTTTTTAATTTCTCCATTCATTAGAACCTTTTTCGTTGTTATTAATTTTTTATATCACTTATTACCATGTTATAAAAATTAAATAATTATATAAATTAATATCGGCCATTTTTTCAATATTTCGAACTTGAGTAGAAAATGAACATGTTTTGAGGTAAATTGTACGTGTATTCAAAAGTACACCATCACATGAATGATATTCTAGATTTAAATATCATATATATCTAGTATATATATGTATTTAAAATATTCCAAAACATTTTTAGATAATAAATAAATTTACCATTCATAGAGAATGAAGGTCGTATGTATGCATTAACGATACTTTAATTTATTTGGCATATAAAAAAAAGAAAACTAAATGATATGAAGTTATATTATAATTCTAGTATCATATGTTATATAGGTTACACATGTTCATTAACACCATCATTTATGTGCTCTATTTGTGGTATGAGCGATTCATATAACATTGAGAGATAGGTAGTCTGCACTTCCTCAAATGAAAGTATTTTATTTATATATTATGGAATGCATACTGGTATGATTTAAAAAAACAGAATAAAAGAGAAAAATTAAATATAACACCCCAGGATTTCATAGTATTTTATTTTTTCAAAGTAATTCAATAACATGCACTACACGCCACATTGAGTTCATGTTCACCACAACTTACCAAACTAGTCATTCAAAAGTGGTTATAAATAGTATTAACAGAATTTTAAAGTTTATATAATAATAATAATTTAAGAATCCATATTATGATTTTCATAGACATAATGTATGAAAAAATTCATTTCTTCATATAAGAGATGTATTTTTTAGAAAATGAAACATCATTTTAATGGAGAGAACTTTTTATATCCAATATTTGATACGTTTATATATTCAATTTGATATAATAATCTTCTTCTTTATAATAGAGTCATAAGAATTTAGTTTCAATAATTTTTTTTTGTTTTTCTGATAACAATAATATTTGGGTAAATAGTGAAAAATATTATACTTTAATTGAAAACAACTTTTCTAATTAAAATAACTTACAGTGTTGAATTATACATTTTAATATTTTGATGTATCATTATATTATATTTTTACCATTTAATCTAATGATGGTCATTCTATGTTATTTCACTTTGAAATTGGATATAAACAAGTGTCAATATTTTGATAGTTATTATTTCTTAAAAATATGGTTTTTGGTTTTTACAGTGGGAATTAATTATAAATTTATTAATGAATATTATATGTTTGGAAATTGGTAAAATAGAATTCATTTCTTAATTCGGAATATGAAAATTATCTTATGGTGATTTTTTGGTATTTTTCTGAAAACTTCAATTTTTGATGAATAGTGAAAAATACATTGTTATTGTTTAAAACCCACTTTTTATTTAAATAATTATTTATTTTATTTAAATTTATTTTATGTAAAAATAGATGCATAATACTTATATATGTTAAATATAATTCATTGGAGTCATTTTATAATAAGTTTAGATATATAAAAATTTTATTGAACTTTTTATGCTCTTTTATCCACCTCCTAGGAAAATTTGAAAATTTGCATAAAACATAATTTTACTATTTCTATGAGTTGAATTTCAAAAACCTGATAAACACATTTAACCTCAATAAGTAAAATGTGGTTCAATAAGATGAAAATAATTTTTAGTGAACAGTAACTTTTGACTTTTATTTACCGCGGTTAAAGGTAAATAGGGCAAATCAAGGTAAAAATAATATTATAATAATAATGAATTACCATTACACTTGCCCTAACATTATTGTATGGACCATGGCCGACCATGGGTATCCATGGGTCGATTTTGGGTCCCCATGGATCCATTTATGAATGATAATGATAGTTTATTTAAATTAACATAAAGTAAAGGCAAAAATGAAACAACCAAATACCATTTAGTAAATAAATTTTTACTTGGGGTTATATAAGTCATAATATCTACTATAAATATTCATTGTAAATATAAAATAATTTCCTACATAATGGTATTTTATTCATAATTTTTAGACATTAAATAATTTAATTTATTTTTGACACAATGATGATGTACTAATTACCTTATTATTGAAATATTAATTGATATTATAAATGTAATTTGAGACTTATTATGAATTCCAATAATTTTATATGTTAATATTAAATTTTAGGGTTGATTAAATACATTGTGAGTGGTGTAATAATTCTGTTGTGAATTTAGAAAAAAAAATACAAAATAGTGTCCAAATTGACATAAAAGTGTTTTTAAAACAAATATTATATTATTAATTGATATTCTATTCCAAAAAAATATATGGTTCTTCCAAAATATGTATATAATAATAGTTGTATCATTAATGAACCACTTGGGTTTCTCTTGTATGTATATAGTATGTTAATGGACCATATAATATGTTAATACAAAGAGACATGGTAAATGTCAAAATATTTAACTAAGAGTTAAATCTAAAAGAAAAAGTAAATATAGTGACCCGATCCTATCTCAAACCTATTAGTTGAGAGGTATCAGACCCGTCCCAAACATAGCCTTTAAATAATTCATATTTAACCCTTATAAACCGAAAATGATTTTATTATAAATTATATTTCTAGCTTTTCATAAGGTGTCGTCACCCCTCTTATAAAAAGGAACTTTCCATTCTCTCATGCTCTCATATTCAAATCCATTTGTCTCGGCCAAACCCTACCCAAATATCCTCCCAACTATCCTCCCTTCATCCTAGAGGACTACCTTTTATCATAAATCCAATCAACGGATCCCTTTTGATCAAATCAAAAGGAAGAAGCCGAAGAAGAGGTAAATATTTAATCACTTCTTTCATGTTCCTTTCATCTTCCATATCCAATTTCATTGTTATTTACATTATAAAATAATAACTCCAGTATCTTATATATAATTTGATGTTATTATAAATATGCTACAACCATATTCATTATTCCATCGATCCTTTTAATGAAATGACATCATATGTGCGTACATACGACTTACCGTCTCCACGTCGTGGTGTAATTGTTATTCAATACATTTTTATTTGGATGGGTATAATAATTATGTGTAATTGACATAAATAATAATTATCACATGATTATTATTCTTTATATATGATATAACATCAAAATATATATAATTTTAATATTAATATAATGATATTGTCGTTCGTGCATATGTACGGATTATTGTCTCCACGGATGCGATAAGATTCATTCCCTGTCATATCCATTCAAGAATAATTTTCATTAGATGATTAAAAATAATTTTTAAGGAATTAATATAATTATGAATATGAATAAGATACATACCATCCATAATAATAATTACTTACATAATATAGAATATAAAGGAAAATGAATCTGTTAACACCATATACGACGATAATATTAAGATATTATTAACAAAGAAATGTTAAAAGATCATATATGATATCTTATAAATGTATTTGATTCTTGTGAAATTTAATAACTATTTTTTCACCATTATATATAATTTTAACCTACTATTGACCAAGTAAAATAACAAATTAAGGGTTATTTCTACAATCTCTTTATTATTTGAGGTTGTTTTTACGTAAATATCTATTGGAACCTCTTTATCATCCACATCCATTTTTCGTAAAAACGTATTTCAAAACATTTTTACTATTTACTAGAAAATTTGATAAATTCATTTATACCCATATTTGAGCATATATGTTTTGAAATAAATCTTTCAGTCGTTTTCCAAATGAGGTACTTTATGAGCTTTTCGACAAAATTAAGGTAAGAATGTTTTTTAACTTATACGGCGGTTAATGTTATTCTCCACCATTATAACAGTGTCAATGATTTCGTTACAAGATTATATGAATATTTTCAAAATAAATGTTTTCTTTTATATATATGTAATTTTAAAATATTTCAAAAAAATGAGAAATTTCTCTCAAATAGTTTTGATTTAATCTATGTCAATATCCTTTGATGGATTTTATACATGTTTGAAGTCGATTCCCTATGATACAAATCATCCATATTTTATTGAAGGTATTGCGATATGTTTGACTATGGAAGTGGTATTTTTATACCATTCATGGTTCATGGTTAATTTATTGTCATTTAGTATGATAGTTTTAATATGAATGTTTATGTTATGTTTCATCCTTTTCGTATGAGGAATGTATTGGACATAGTAAGTGACTGGTGGAGACCTATATAGCTACTCAATGCATCAGTAGTTCTCATGATACAACTTGATTTGGAATTGGATGAGGCCTTTCCCAATTTGATATATGGTTTTGGCTGAAGCCATAATCATTTTTAGACGTCTTTGCTGAGGACTTGACAAAATGTTTCAGAATGTATGAAATTATACATTCCTTCATTATGATAATAATATTGATGGTTTATTTGGTCATTTTACTAGTAGAATACCGATGAGTATGTTTTATTATGGCATTATTTACTCAACTCATATTCCTACCATAAAGATATTCATGTTAATTATTGGTAAATAAGTGTGGTTTCAATTATTCACCATGAATAATATTTCTGTTATTTTATGATGTATTTCTTACCCTTACTGAGCGTTTGAGCTCACCCCTTTATTATTTTTCATTTTCCCAAGATATGAAGATGTTAGTTTTGAGTGACTTTTAGGCATAATATAAGAGGATATGATGTTTCTAATGGAATAAATTTGTGTTTTATTTCATTTCAAGTGGTAAATTTGAACTTATGTATGAATATTGATTCCAATAATACTAAACTGATCGGTCTTTCAAGACATGATTTCCTTGTGATCAGGCCAATGTAATGTCATAATGCCTCGACTCTAGGAAACTAGGGTCGGGGCATTACAGTTTGTATCAGAGGAAGTTTAGTACAAGCCATGAAAACTAGATTTAGATAAACTCAGATTAGAGCACATTACCTTGAGATATACTTTGAGGATTAGTATAGAAGAAATTCCTAAAATTTTGATACTGTAGAGATTTTGTGAGTTTTCCAAGAAAATACATCCATGTCTAGATACGAGCAAGTAGAGGTTGCTCTACCACTGATGTACCTAGGGGTAAAACCTGAAAGCACCACTTTGAGCTAGACTCAAATGGGAACAGGTGCAGGACAACTAGCCTTGCAACACACATGGTTACAACACTCCTGTGGGATATTCTTAGGATAATTCTCATTTCATATAAAAATCATTATGAAGGATTTACGAGTATATAACTCCTAAAGGAAAATAATTTTAAGATTATGGATTCTATCCAGTAACTGTTCAATTTTTGTTATGTTTTTTATATGTTTGGAATTATTCATTTCAATTCATAAATTGACCTATTGTATTCCATTGTATAGAAATCGTGCCCAGTAGAAGGAATGTGAACTCTAGCAATATGTTTGATCTAAATAGTAAGAAGGATTATATCTTTCACGGTATTAAGCCAAACTTTAGAAGGGAAATTTTTTCCCATGTATTATCAACATATGAAGAAATAGTATCATGTGTTAATAAGATAAGTAATTAATTCTATGAGTCTTATGGATTTTAAGGAAATAAAGAGAAGAAAATGATGGAATAGAGAAAGATGGATAAAGGGGAAAGGGGAAAGAAGGGTTTTCTCATATGTGATAGCTATGGAAAGAATTACCTTGGTAAATGAATGAAGGGAATGAGAGTTTGTTATAAGTGTGGAAAAAAGCAACCAAGTATGTGATTACAAGGGTAAGAAAAACGTTTCAAATGTACAATTCATAATCTCTATGGATTTGGGACACTACGCGAATCAATGTACAAATCAACAAGGTATACCCCCAATGATGCTATTAGATAACAATAATGTTATGATACTACCAAAGATGAAGATGAATGATTAGATTTATTACTTTGTTTTTAATGTATTGTGTCATATGAATATCATTTTAATGATGTAAATGTTATAAGAATTATATAGTATATTAGGATTGAACTGCATTAATATTTCATTAAAGACTTGGGATTGTGTGGAATCAAGAAAAGTTACTCAATAGCAGGTTAAATTTTTGGAAAATACAGTGTTGAAGGAAATGTAATTCTTAATATGTTCCAGATAATGAGGTTGTATATTTGAAATAAGAGAAGGTTGATTGGAATAAATTATATTGGATATTCTTTACTTCCATGGAACCAATTAATAGTTTTTCTATTTCATCATTGTTGGAAAATTCAATATTTTGGGATATAAGGTATATATCCAGTATTATATAAAGGATAAGAGAGCATGAATGTAATCAATAAGGTTTTATAGTAATTCAGGGTGTTTTCATGTTTTAAAATATTACATGATGAAGGTGTTCACATGATATTACGTGGAAAAAAATATCTTCATTGTGTTTAAATTCATTATAAATTTTGGACTGTGAGTTTGGATAAGGTATTTTGGATACGTCTAAAGAATGAAATGGATTATATTTGAGATTGGATTCAATTGTTAAGGATATTTTTGGATTTTTATAAAATGGACAACACGCAGACCTTGTGACAACCCGTCGTGTCAGATAAAGCTGTGGGAATCGAACCCACAACCATAGTGTGATTGGGATTTATCGCCTACCACAGGACTATGTGAAGCCCCTGGACTATATAATGTTGTTTTTATAGGGTTTTGTGGGTGAATTATAAATTAATTTTTTTAAAACCTTTTACAAATAGGATATATAGAATATAGTTTTTAGGTTCTATTATCGTTTAGAGTGAAAGATGAGTTTGGGGTTGAAATTAGTTAATGGATGGAACTCTACTTGTCAAGAATATATTCTATTTCTTCTATTATTCTATGAAGAAATTAATTCTTAAAAATTATGTAAGGGATCCTATAATTAAAAATCTGTTATTCTAATACCTTATATTCTGTTGAACTGATGATATATTAAATCATCATAGATTGATGGCTTTGAGGCCCTCAATTCAAAAATTGTTTGTGACTAATGACCTCAATCAATCCCTAGAAATATTTATGTTTTCCACAAATTATTTGTCTCTAATTTCAACCAATGTTCTCTTAATAAATATCATAATATGATGGTGACTTTTCTATTCCCCTTTTCCCTATATTAAGTCTAAATGTTTTAACCCAATTTTCGATATGGGTTTTCCCGCAAAGTTATTTTTTATTTTCAACCTTTTATTTTAGAATAACAATTTAAAATTGAGAGGACAAAATATATTGAATGAGGGAATAATGAAACACCCCAAGATTTCATAGTATGTTATTTGTTTAAATTAATTCAATAACTTACACAACACGCGACACTGAGTTCTAGCGCACCACGACATACCAAACTAGCCGTTCAAAAGCAGTTATGAATATTATTAACTGAATTTTGAACTTCCTATAATCTTTATAATTTTATAATCCTTATTATGTGTTTCTTATAAATAATATATGAACAAATTCATTTTTTCAGAAAGAAGATGCATTTTTAAAAAAATGCAATTTTACCGCCTTTTATTGGTGAACCTTTTTAAATATAATATTTAAACATTTATATATTTTATTTGACAAAATGAACATATTATTTAGAATATAGACATAAGAATTTAGTTTCAATAATATTTTGGTGTTTTTCTGATAACATTCATATTTTGGTGAGTAGTCAAAAATACTATATTATAACTGAAAACAACTTTTTTAATCAAAATAATATATAATATTGAATTATAAATTTTAATGTTTTGAAAGTATAATTATATTATATATTTACCATTTAATCCAATAATGGTCATTGGATGAAATTTCACTTTGAAATTGG
Organism: Viscum album; assembly: GCA_963277665.1. Taxonomy (NCBI): domain Eukaryota; kingdom Viridiplantae; phylum Streptophyta; class Magnoliopsida; order Santalales; family Viscaceae; genus Viscum; species Viscum album. The sequence goes on from OY728166.1 coordinate 611,901,207, forward strand.
ATATAAACAAGTGTTAATCTTTTGATAGTTATTTTTTCTTAAAAATAGGTTTTTTTGTTTTGACAACAGCAATTAATTTTAAATTAATTAATGAATCTTCAATGTTTTGAAATTGTTAAAATAGAATTAATTTTTGAATTTGGAATATCAAAATTATCTGAGGGTGAATTTTTGGTATTTTTCTAAAATCTATTCATTTTTGATGAATAGTGAAAACACTGAGTTATATATTAAAAACAACTTTTTATTTAAAAAATAAAATATTTTATTTAAATTTATTTTTGGTCAAAATAGATAAATAATACCTATATAAGTTCAATATAATTCATTGAATTCATTTTATAATAGGTTTACATATATAAAAAATTTATTGAACTTTTTACCGTCTTTTACCCACCTCCTAGGAGAATTTGCAAATTTGCATAAAACGTAATTTTACCATTTCTGTGAGTTGAATCTAGAAAATTAGAGAGACATGGTCAAACTCTATAAGTGAAATTTGGTTCAATAAGATGAAAATAATTTTTGGTTAATAGTTACTTTTGACTTTTATTTACCGCGTTTAATTGTAAATAGTGTAATTCAAAGTAAAAACTATATTATTATAATAAAAAATTCAAAAAAATATATTTCATAACCATATTGGATGAGTCATGGAAGACCCTATGCATCCTTGTGATTATTGTTGGACACCATGGTGCCATTTATGAATGATAATGACACTTTATATGAATTAACTTAAAGTAATGGAAAATATGAAAAAAAAACAAATATCTTTTATTAAATCTATTTTTACCTGGGGTCATATAAGTCATCTATTCGAATATAAATATTCAATGGAAATATAAAACTATTTCCAACATAATGGAATATTATTTATAATTTTTAGACATTAAATAATTTAAATTATTTATAACACAATGATGATGCAGTAAATACCTTATTAATGAAATATTAATTGATATTAAAAATAACCAAATAAATGTAATTTGATACTTTTTATGAATTAAAATAATTTTCTAGGTTAATATGAAATTTTAGGGTTGGTTAGATAAATATTTTTCGATATAATAATGATGTTATGTTTTTAGAAAAAACAAAATAACAAATAGGGTCAAAATTGACATAAAAGTGTTCTTAAAACAAATATTATATTATTAATTGGTATTCAATTCCTAAAAAACCTAGGATCTCCCAAAAGACTTAAATTATGATAGTTGTATCATAAATGAACCACATGTTGTTCTCATGAAGTATATAGTATTTTTATTGACCATATAATATAATAATACAAAAAGACATGGTAAATGTCAAACTATTTAACTAAGAGTTAAATCTAAAAGATATAGTTAATATAGTATCCAAACCTATATAAAACCAATTGGTTGAGTTTTTTTGACCCAATACTACTTTAAAAATTAATTAATTAATTTTGGGGCCATTAAGAACCGAAAGGTTTTTTATTATAAAATAATATTTCAAGACTTTCCTATGGTTCCCCTAAACCCTCTTTTAAAAGGGCACTTCCCTATCTCTCTAATTAACATATTCAAATCCATTTGGATTGGCCAACACCTGACCAAATATCCTCTCAAATTTCTTCCCTTCATCATAGAGGCCTTCCTTTAGTCATAATTCCAACCTATGGTGCCCTTTTGATCAAATCAAAAGCAATAACCCGAAGAAGAGGTAAATAGTTCATCACCTCTTTCAAATTCCTTTCTTCTTCCACATCCTCTTTTTATGAAATTTCCATTATAAAATAATAACTCTATTATATTCTATATATTGTGTTGTTATTATAAATATGGTACAACGATATTCATTATTCTATCCATCCTTTGAATTACATGTGACCATACATGCGTACGCGCGGCTTTTGGTCTCCACGTCGTGGTGTAATTGTTATTCAATACATTTTTATTTGGATGGGTATAATAATGATGTTTAATTGATGTATATAATAAATATAACATGAAAATGATTCTGTGTATATTATATACCATCCTATTGTATATTATTTTAAAATCAAAAGAATGATAATGTCTCTCGTGCGTACATACGGATTACCATCTCCATGAACACGATGAGATTCATTCCCCATCGTATCCATTCAAATATAATTTTTATTAGATGATTAAGAATAATGTTTAAAGACTTAATATCATTCTGAATATGAATAAGATACATCCTATTGATAAGAAACATTACTTACATAACAATTATTATAATGTAAAATGAATCTGTTAACTCCGGAAACAATGATAATACTAAGATATTATTAACAAAACATTGTCAAAAGATCATATATGATATCATATTATTGTATTTGATTCTTGTGAAATATAATGAAAATATTTCACCATTATACAAGAGGTTAACCTTCCCTAGACCAAGTAAAATTACAAGGAAAAGGTTAATTCTACAATCTTTTTATTATCTGAGGTTGTTTTTACGTATGTATCTACTGGGAACTCTTTATCATCCATATCCATGTTTATTAAAAATGTATTTCAAAACATTTTTCCCATTTACTAGACAATGATTTAATGTCATTTATACCCTTATTTTAACATATATGTTTTTAAAGTAATCATTCAATCATTTTCCAAAAAAGTTACTTTACTACCTTTTCAATAAAATGAAGGTAAAATTTTTTTTTAACTTATACGGCGGGAGTTGTTATTCTCCGTCATTATATCATCGTCAATGATTACCTTAAAAGATTATAAAAATATTTTCAAAATAAATATTTTCTTTTATAATTATAAAACATAAAATTATTTCAAAAAAAGAAAGAGATATTTCTTTCAAATAATTTTGATTTCTTCTATGTCAACATATTTTGATGGATTTTATACTTGTTTGAAGTCGATTCATTGTGATAGAAATCTTCCATATTATTTTGATGATTTTGTGATATTTTGGACTGTGGATGGGTTATTTTTATAACAATAATGGTTTATGGTTAATGTATTTAAATTTTATATGCTATTTTTAATATGAATGTTTATGTTATACTCCAACCTTTTCATAAGAGGAATGTATTGGTATTTGTAAGTGATGGGTGGAGCCTATTATTGCTCCTCGAGGAATCGGTAGGTCTCATGAGAAAAGTAGATATCGAATTGGCTAAGGCCTTTACCAATTTGATATATGGTTTTGGATAAGGCCTTAATCATTTTTAGACATCTTGGCTGAGGCCTTGACCAAATTTTTTAGAATGTCTAGCATTATACATTCCCTCATTATAAAAAATAATATTGATGGTTCATGTGGTCATTCCACTAGTAGAATACCCATGATTATGTTTTAATATGGAATTATTTACTCAGATCAAATTCTTGCAATAAATTTTATTATGTTTATTATTGTTAAAGGAATGTGGTTTCAATCATTCACCATGATTAATATATATGTTATTTTCCACATTATTGCTTACCCTTGCTGAGCGTTTGATCTCACCCCTTTCTTATAATTAATTTTCCTAGGATAGGAAGATGTTAGTTATGAGTGACTTGAAGGCATAATCAAGGAGGATTGGATGTTTCTAATGGAATAAATTTGTGTTGTATTTATTGTCAAGTTGTAATGTTGATCTTATGTATGCATCTTGTTTACAATAATACTGACCTGATCGGTCTTTCGAGACATGATTTCCTTATGGTCATGCCAATGTTATATAATAATGCACCAACTCTGGGTAACTAGGTTTGGGGTGTTACAAATAATATAATTAATATCATATATAAATATAGTTCCATCATAATGGCCCCCTTGAGTGGTGGTAGAGGAAAATTGATCAATCATCATTTCGTGAGGCAGTAGTTCACCATACACAGAAAAAGTATGTTTGTATCCATTATATGGAGATGTGTGTAAGTGTAGTTCCAATACTTCTAAAAACAACATCCTAGTATATTAAAGACAATATTATTTTATTTAATAAATGAATAATAATACAATAGGGATTGGAGAAGTAAAATTAAGAAAAGAAACTGGAGAAAAGTTGTTACCTCTAAATCGGGTAACATCATTTTATTTGAACCAAAAAATTTATTTAATTAAATTATTCATGTGGTAAGGAATCTGTTAGTAATAGAGGGATATTGGGGGATTATTTGAGTAGATTATGGTCTATCCATTGTTCTTGAGGGATGTGATTAAATTGGTTGAGATGATTTTCCGTTTATAAGAGGGAGGATCGGTACATTAAGAATGTTTTGAAGCATTATTTTATTATTAAATGATTTTATGTTTCAAATAGTCCCAAAGTAATTTATTTCAATGATTAAATGATGTTGGGTATAAAAATATCTGAAAGAATATGTTTTTAAAAAGTTTATGTCACAAATTTAACCTTACCTTTTTATCATTAACCCATTGTTAACTAATTTAACTCTCACAATGTCTTCTATTATGTTCAGACAGTATAGTAAATAAAGATACAATAAAATGAAAATATAACATAATGTGGTTAATTAATAAAAATTTCAACATTTTCCAAGTTATTAAGACTAATATTATATTTTTTGGACTATTATATAAATTTATAAAATAATATTTGTTTGAAAACTCATTTATGTATATTTTTTTAATTTTCATATCCTGAATTTTTAAAAATCCATAAAATTTTTTTTCTTATCGACAAAAAATCATTAATTAAAAGAGAAAAAAAAATATTCATACATTAAATTCATTTATGGCATAAAAAGTTCCAAAATTAATTTCTTTCAATATTTATAATATCATTTATTTGAATTCATTATTATTGAAGCAATCAACACATCACCATTGTGTTGTAATCAAATTTATTTATTTAATGGATAAAAATTATAAATAAAACATAATTCTGTAGAAAATATTTTTATATTTCTAATGATTTTTTATAGACTAATACATCAATTATATAACCCCATGTAATTTTTTTAGTAAAAGATATATTTCGGTGTTTTATTTTTCTTTACATTAAATTAATAGTTATTAAATTTCACTGTCAAACAAAATTTCTTACACGGGGTGCCAAAATCGACCCAAGGATGACCATGGTCAGACATATCTCTTAAAATTGGATTAGGTCATGTGTTAGTGAAGTTTAATATTATTATAATACCATTATCTTCCATTATATATAATATTTATCTTCTAACCATGGTAAATAAATTATTTACTGAAGGAACTATTCATAATGTCCAAAAATAAAAGGTACCTATTTAGAAAATTTTAACTTTTTGATTCCAAAAGGTTAAATCATATTTTTGAAATTAAAAACGCAGAATTTGTAGTAATTAATTTAAAATTAATTTCTGTTGTCAAAACTAAAAAGTGTGTTTTAAAAAAGTAAAAAGTAAAAAATGATTTACCTGCGTTTTTGTATAATTTTAAATTGAAATTACATAAAATGAAAAAAAGTATTAAATGATATAAATATAATCCAATTACAGTGTAAAAACAATTGAAATAAAAATATAAAAATATAAATAAAAAATATTAAAAATTAGTATTGATTTAAAATATATTATTTTCACCATTCATTAAAAATGAACTTTATCCTAAAAATACCAAAAAATTCATCCTATGTAAATTTGGATGTTATTTTTCAATAGAAGTACATTATTTTTCAAAAAGTGATAAACACAATATTTTAGAAGTGTTCTCCATCAAAATGAAGGTAAACGTCCTCTTAAAAAATATTACTGTTATTAATGCTTAAAATCAGATTCATTATTATTTTAAGCTCCAAATTTAATAGGATTAATGTATTTAAGAAAACATTATGATCATATTGTATTTATTTCTATTCATTACCACTAATACAATTTATAGGAGCTAACTAACAATTAAAATAATAATAATATATTATTTTTTGGTATTACTTAAATGTGTGTGCAAGATAAGAATCCAAAAACACCAATTATTTTGTGTTGAGTATTCTATTGGACAAGGTATCCCCTTTAACGGAAAAATTAAATCTTATTCATTAATATTAATTGAAATTAATATATATAATTCTATAAATACTACGGTAGTTACATAAATAGAGTTGATTTATGTCCCCCTTCCCATTAGGAATGGAGTTTTTTCCAAATATATAATGATAAGTGTACTTTAACTAGTTTCATACCATAAATGAGTGATCTTTAGGATTATTAACAATGTGGGAAAAATTATTAATCAATAAAAGGGGGTTTTTGATAGAGGGAGCATAAAAATGGGGGGCATTAAATCTGATGATGAAAAAACAGATCATTCAATGATAAAGAATAATCAAAATAAGTTTCTGTTGGGTTAAAAATTAAATCAACATAAATGTTAGAGTTAAGAAGATGTATAAACGGCATAAAATTTTATATCATTTAGAATAGTGTAGGTTTCTTGGGGTAGGTTTGATAATGGTGTTATTCATTGATGAAATATTCCTCATACACTTGTTTCTAACATTATGCCTAATTCAGTTCAGAATAATGAATGTGTTAAAGATGTCCTTGATCACTGTATTTAGATTCAGAAAGGAAACAAGTTTTCATTTTCCACAAATTTATTAATGTTTTTCCATGATGAATATATGTGATTTCAAAAATCTTTAAGGGGTAGAAAGTCTAAACAATTCTCTCTTTTCATAACATTTGGGTTGATTGGGTTTTGTTGAGAATGTATGAGGTTGGGTACAGAAGATTCTTTTTATAGTAGGCAAGAAGACTTAAACATGAGATGTCTGATGTCATAGAATATCGAGATATCTGATCTCATATAAGAACACAAGGTTTTATGAATATGATAATTAATGAAACTAAACCCCATTTTAACATATTATTTTTAAATAAAATTATATTTCATGAACTATGAAATTATTTATAAATCGATATCCTTTATCAATATAAATATTTTATAAGGACCATAGTAAGTTATTTATATAAATTAATTTTTATATGTTGAATGCTTTTGACATGAAATACACAGGTCCAAGAATGCTTAATGAATCCCCCTTATGAATTGGTAGTCTCCTGGGATGAAATTAGCTGAAAAGCCCCATTTTGATTTAAACTATTAAGTTGTAAAATTTATTTTTAATAGTTTTGATAAAAGTTTGATAAATATTCTTCATAATTTTATAAATGATAAAGTTGTGTTGTTCTAGGGAAACATGAAGTCCAATAATTACGAATTTCAGTCACTCAAGTTCATTTTTAATTATACACGGGAACTCCTCTATGATATTAGCTATTAATGATTTTCATTCTCTATAACGGATTTAATGTAATTTTTTATTATATAATTACATTTTTAAATTTATTCTTCCATATGATAGACGTGTTATTTAAATTTCACGTGCATTAATTTAGGTACAGTTCCATGTTGACTGTACTTATTGATTCCTTATTAATTCTTATACACTAATAAAATAATGATAATTTCAACCCAAAATTGTTTTTTAAATTCCCCATAATATGAAAATTAATTCTTAGAATGTGTTACAAGGATGATGAAATTATAATTTTTTGTTATTTAATTTGTATTATAAATTTTAAATGGGTATCATAAATGTAATATGGTTCTCTAAAAATGCTAAACTGATTAGCCATTCAAGATTCAATTCCCTGTATATATTCCCATGTAATAAAGAACAACCTTATCTCTCTGATACTAGGGTGAGGGTTTATATTATATGTAGAAAAGAATGTTTATTAGAGAAAATGGGAAAATTATTTAGGTAAATCATATAGTATGAGTAATAATATAATGATATTCATTGAGGTTAGGTTTAGAATAATATCATAGACATTTGGTGAGATTGATACTATTTTTTTCCTTTATAGAAATGCATCCATGTTTTAATACTAAAAGTGGATGTCGTTATGGATCATAGAAACATATGGTTAATAACTAGAAAAAACCATGTTAGGAATTACCCAAGTGTTACCTGGTACCTAACTATATGCCTTTTAGAACCCTTGGTTTCTCACACTAGGGAGATATACATTGGATAATTCACATTTTCAGTAAAACCCATTATTAAGGATTTAAAGGTGAATATATAGCCAAATAATGTATGCTTATGAAAACAACAGTAGTTATATATTAGTCTTTAAATTTTTCTTATGTATTTCAATAGTTTTAAGATAATTCATTATGATTTATCGTGATATAACCTAGTGATAAATCAGTGTATTCATAAATGTACACAGTATCAAGTGATAAACAGTCAACAAAATAATTCACAAATTATTATGGAATTAAAGTAAATCAATAGAATAAGACAAAGACAGCAAAAAAATAATGATAAATTTAATAAAATAAATAAATATTTTCCAACATGTGATATGTGTAGGTGAAAACAAAATTCTACGTGATTAAATGAAATAGAATATTGATTCCGGTCAAGATAAAAAGGATACTATGATAGTAATAAAAATTAATTTATAATGGTTTTCAATGTTTAATTGATTAATAGTAATGTAATTGGGAAAAAAATTAATTCTCTATGAATGAAAGGAATATACCTCAAAATAACATACTGGCTATTTTTCAATCTTCTTTGATTACTAAAATTAACGATTAATTGTTAATGTGATCATTTTTTGATCTAATATTTAATTTATTTGTTTATTTTAGAAATGATGTGTGATTTATAAAAACCATGGAATGAATAAGGATTTTAATGCAGTTATATTTCCTTATGTATTTGAATCACAAGTTAAATAGTAATTGTGAATAAGAAAAATGATTTTGGTGAATTTTGACGTTCATGGAAAACGCATCACTGATGGAAATATAACACTTAATATATTCCCTATGTTTAGATAATACTGTTGGGATAATGTGATAATTAATATGTAAAATTTAAATTTGATATTTCTCACCACTTTGGAAATTATAACTGGATTTTTTACAATGTGGATAATGATTGATGGAGTTATGAAACTTTTGGATTTAAGGAATATATCCAATAACATTGGTTTTAACTAGAGAATAATAATTTATACATGTTTTGATAAGTTTTTCTGATAAATTATGTTATTAAAAAGATTCATTAGATTATGTAATGAAGGTATTCATATGTTTTATATGTCTCAATTATGATCTATATTCTATTAGATAATGGAATAACGGTAAGTTCATATTTGAAATTTTCTGTACTTCCTTCTTATGTTCTAGATTATGATATTTTGGAATGATTATAATGTTAACCATTTATGAAATTATTAATTTTGAAATTTGGACAAGGTTAAAGATAATAATTTATTACATTAACATATAAAAAATTTCACACATTGGGAAAAAATATAACCATATTAGTTTTCATAAAATTGTTTTGGATTGACTGGATGTCTTCTCTCTCATTTATGGATCTTAAGATTTATGAAAAGTGAATTGTAGTTTTAATGATTAAGAAATACATTTTTTGATATTTATTACATTGAATAAATAAATAATTCTACATTGGCTAACCCAATATCAATTAATGATCTTGTACTTATAATTTAAAAACTTATCAGGTAATTTTTTTCCTTAAATTCTTACTCAAAACATGATTTATTCAACATTAAGAAATGGTTTTATAAAAAAGGTTATCCAATTACATACATATCTGATGTGTCAAATGGTATTATAAATTTTCACAAATTTATATTTTTGATCACCTTGACATTTAATTGGTCATTCGATTTTTAAGATCTACGTACTCAATCGTTGTGTATAATTATTTATTCTTTTCCTCAATGTCCATATATTTTTATTCTACTAAATTTTTCATATGTTGAAATCTAGTAATGTGTTATTCTATTTGACTGTTTTGATCCCCTTCCTCCTCTATTAATGATATATTTTATTAATCATTGTATAGTGCGGAATTTCTATTAAATGATTATTAAAATATTGAATAGTTGATTGATGATAAAAAATTTAAATTGTGAGGAATCAATTTATTTAATGTGGAGAGAATACAACACCCCATAATTCTAAAATTATATCATTTTATTAGATAGAAAATAAGACACAAAAACTCCAGAATATATTGTAATATAAAATACTAAGAAATTACTACATATTTAAATATTAAAATAAATTCAATATATTCTTTAGATTGTAATGAATGCAACACTGAGTTTATCTTATGATAGATGCGACAACGATTATCCTAAAATTATTATGTGTGAATGAAATACTGAGTTCTGTTGATCATAAATAAATTATTAATATTATTATTTAATATTACTATAATATCCAGGCCATTTGAATGTTGGGAATGAATGTGAAAGGTAACTTGTAAATATATATATTTTACGCATGAATTAGAAAATTTACTTGAACATTATATTTTTTAATGATAGTTTTTTCATGCTATTAGCATATAATTAGAAAGTTAATTTCTAAAAAAATTATATTTATCGACAAAATACATACTATTTGAAAATTTTAATGTAAAAACTATCATAGAGTGAATCGTTTTTATTTTTATGTGAAGTTTAATTTTTGATGAATATTGAAAAATATTGTATTTTAATTGAGCACTGACTATTCATCTATGGAATTTATAAAATTAAATTATATTTTGAATTGCTATTAAGGTAAAATTAAATCTATAATCAACATATTTATCCAATGCATGTCATTTTTGTAATCCTTGTATTGTGTCATTATATATAAACATTGTAAACTTTTGAACACTTTCACATTAAAAACTCACTTTTGCATCTCTTCTACGATATTAATTTTAAATGGGTTTATTTCACTTATGTGCGATCAATTTTTCCCTAATGGATTATATATTTGGAATCAGAATAATTAATATTATCTAATAAGGTAGACAAAATTTTTTACTAAAAAAATTACTGAAAACGGTTTAAATTATTTATTTAGATTATGGTAAATATGTGTTTACATGGTTTTCAATTAAGAATTATATTCTTCAATAGGACCTAACATATTATCTAAATGTTATACAATGTGTTTATTTAGAATTTATCAATAATATAAATTTATATGAGAAATTGAAATTCCATTTTTATTTGAATATGTCATATATTATATGTTATGTAAGAAAAAATGAAAAAACTGTTTCTCATAATTTTAATATCTATAATGAATTGGGATATAGAAATAGAATTAGTTCAGTTATACATGAAATTTTTAAATATTAAATAAATTTATATTATAATAATTTATCTTAAATTTTTAGGCATAAATTAATTAATTAAAAATTTGATGAAATGAAATCACAGAAATTATTTTATTAATAATTAACTAAAACAAATGATATTAAAAATTTTAAAACTAATGTAAAGTGAATGAATTATTCTCTTACATTAATTTTTTTCATAAATATATTGTTTTTCATAATTAGAAACCAAAATTATTAAATATTTTAATTTTATTGATATTTTTTAATTTGAATTCAATGAATAATGTTAGAATTGACATTAATAATATTTTTTAATAAATGATGAAATTTCAAATAATTTATAATTACGAAAATTGTACAAGCTACCAAGTGGATTGTATGATTTAATAAATATAAAATATATTCCATTAATATACTAATTTATCCTTTAAAATTAACAGATTCCCAGCTAAATATTAAAAACATTGTCGAGATGGTTAAGATTAACCTAAAGTTTTTTCATGATTTATGATGTTTTGTAAAAATTAATTTCTAATGCCCTTGAAATTTATATTTTAAACATTAGTTTTAATTTTAATAATCATTGGTTCTACACTTTTTAATAATTCCCACTTTATATTATTATTATGGAATAAATTAACTAAAATACAAAACTAGTTTCCATAGGTAAAAACCAAAATGGTTTATGTTGGTAGAATTAGACGTTACGATAAAATTATAAAAATAAATCTCTCATTGTCTGGTGGAGGTTTTGGTAGAAAATATAAACCATAAATTATATTACATTATTAACTTTTTGTCACGTTAGGGAAAAAAGACACCCAAATTGAGAATACTTTTGAGTATTTTCAATAACGACATTCCTCATAACTAGAAAAGGGAAGTCATTCACATAAAATATTCCTAACAAAAAACTAATATTTTTTCATGTAATATCAACCCAAATAACACCCCAACTAAAAAATAATAATTATATATGTATTATTATTATTATATGAAATCATATTTTTATGGGTTTGTGTAAACCAAAGAAGATACTAGAAGATTAAATGACATTCTCCAATGAGCATAATTATTTTACTTCTTTCTCCACCCCCTTAAATATTTAATAAATCATAATGATATAATATCATGAATATATTAAAAATATTAGTATTGTTTTATGACAAGATCATTACCAAAACCCATATCCACTTAAATAAAATTTGTAATTTAATCATCATTAGTGTGGTCGGCATACTTGAGCCTCATGGACTGATGTCGTTTGTCTTTCCATTTCGACTTATCATGGTTGGCTGTGATGATTGATGTAGAGTATATATATGGTATTTATATCATATTTATATACATTACTACAATATATATATATATATATCATTTTTATGAGATATAATCAAGTCACTCATGTGTAAGGTAGAATGCGGACTCATGAAACAGTATGATTCCTCTTTATCTAACTGTTGACATGGAAGGTGATGAAGGTAATGAGAATGATCATATTTTATTTATTGAAAATAATTTTTATATTAATTATATATTTATAATTCTATAAGTATTGTATATATATATTTATTCTTTTTTTCACTCATGTAAATATGATGACATCATTTGGGTATGTGTAGACTAGTTTCTATATGAAGTTTTGTGACACTCTTTCAATAAACACTTATCACGGATGATAAATATAACAATATAATATGATAATAATGTTATTATTTTAATTTTTAATGGTATAATATTAAAATTTTCATTTCTGTAATGATAAGTGAATATTTGAAATGCTACACATGGGTATTTATGACCAACCAATTCTATAATCATAACATGCATTGTTTTTCATAATAATTATTCATGATTCGATTTAAAATAATTATTAATGTTAAAAAATTATAATTATATAATTAATATTATTTTTTAAGAAAGATAACCAAATATTATTTTCTTTAATCTGATCATTCTTGATGAAACATGCATGGGAAAACTAGACAATTGACAACAGAAATGATAAAAAAATGAATTATTAGGAACAAATGGGTGGTTATAAGTTATATTAGGATCAAAAAAAATATTATAAATATGATTACTGTTTTGGTATAAATTAATAAAATGATTAAAAATATTATATATGAGGATAACTCACATATAACAAAATTGAAATCACAAGGGTAGGGATTTTTCTCAATTTGATTTCATTATGGTATACATTATATTATGCAACTACATTATTTCGTAGGATGTATATAAACCCCCCTTAAAATATAATGTCATGAATAATTAATTATTCATTGAACAACTTCTTTAATTTTTTTTATTTCATCCAATGGTATGTGAATCAGAGATTACCTAATGGTTAGAGTTGTTGGGACATCTAACATTATTTTGGGATTATTAACATTCCCCTAAAACAATCACATTATAATAATATGTTCCTTGTTTAAATTAGCAATATAGTAAATATAAATATTATTTTTTGATAGATATTATGTCATGAAACGTCCCCCGGGGCACTTGACCTGAGTACCCCAATCTAGCATTCAAGAGGCTAGAGGCTTTCGACTAACACCGAATGTGTTTCCACTAAAAATGGAAAGGAATTTATTTTATAACCTATAAGCACACGAATCCAAGAAAATATCAAGATAAGAACTCTAGTAAACTAAATAGTAGATAGAGTGAGTGCATTGAGTAAAATTCTCCAGAATACTAGCCCATCTGGAAAGTACAATAAACTGAAAGTACAAGTAAAATGGAACAACTTCTGTGAACACCTGCCAAAGATCCTACCCGAAGGGTAGGTGCAACCCTCGATCGGTCATCTCTGCAGTATGAATCGTCTAATGGCCTCCTCCGATCTAGCTCTGGTCTTGGTACTCCCGTCCTCAGTCATCGTTGTCTGTCATCTGCACCAAACACAATGAAGTGTGGGCATAGCCTGTGTAGAGGTGGATATAACGATACTCAATAGGGACCCTAATACCCTAAAGGTCTCACAAAATTCAAAAAAGGATAAAACAAAAACCATGAAATCAACTAACAACCCTACATAGTTATATGCTCATACATATACCAAATATATCCTTAATGCCCATCTCATTCATGATGAAACATAGATTCCATCTCAAAAGTCTAAACCTCATCTATTCCACAATGGAAGAAGTACCACGATGGTATGTACCACTCAGGTAATCCCCACAGAAGAATACCACCGAGGTATTACCACAAAGGAATATACCACTCAGTTACAAACTCAGCTCACACTAGGTATAACATAATTAAAAAAGTTCAAATGATTAGTTGTAAAGTTAGATCATCTTATTCTATCAAGAGGATCTACTGATGACCCACACAGGTTTTCTTGGTGCTGACCCATAGAGGATCGAAATGTGTTGACCCACACATTATCTGTAGGTGCTGACCCCCACAGGATTATTCGGTTGTGACCCACACAAGATCGCTCGGTACTGACCCACACAAGATTGCTCGGTGCTGACCCACACAGGATCGCTAGGTGTTGACCCACACAGGATCTCTCAGTGTTGACCCTGTCAAGATCTCTAGGTGATGACCCACACAACATCTCTCGATACTGACCCAGATAGGATCGATCGGTGCTAACTAGCACAAGATAACTATTCTTTCTTCACATCACTTCCAGCTATTGGGATTCCACGCTAAGAATGATTATCTTCGAGAGGGTCTGCTCCTCAATCCACTTATAGATACTCCAAATTCCATGGAGTCCCACGAAAAATTATCTGAGAGGAAAGACACGTCATAGGGGTATCAATGCAAATGGTGGTGCGTCAATCAGATGTGAAGTCTATAAGTTATTAACCATCTAGTCCTGAGGGCCTAGTTGGATTCGTGTTCGATCCAACCTGAATGTATGCCAACATTACCCAAAACTCTAGTGGGGGTATATTAAAGGGTTTGTCTGACTCCATGGATTACAGCTCTGTTGATTGTTTGTCATACAGATGCCCGATTCCAAAGTTATAGTCGATAGAGCGAAAAGCTCGTAGCCGGTCTGGGTCATGTCTGACCTGGTCGGACTGACCCGTCCCATATTGGGCGGCGCATGGGCCGTGGTATGGTGTGAGGATGTGAGGGAAGCATGGATTCCACGAGGGCAGCGAAGGCCGCCGGTGACGCAAAGGGTCGTGTCGGCTGCGAAGGTCCATAGAGGTCACGTGGGCCACAAAGACCATGAGGTCACCGAACGGCAGAGGTCACGAGGTCTATGGATGGTCGCGCAGTGGCGAGGTCGCAGGGGTAGTGAGACCACATGAAAATGGAATCCGCTAGGTTGGGTGAGGCAACGCAGGGGTCGTGAGGGGCCGCAAAGGCCATGGGGGATGCAGAGTAAACGAGGTTGCGTGGGGCGGGGTGGGGGTGGTGCGGAGGCCGTGAGGGCCACGAGGGGCCGCGGAGGTCTGTGATGCAGCGAGGCCATGAGTGCCATGAGGATGCAGGATGTTGGTGGTGGTAAGGGATGCAGGGGGCCGTAGACGGCTGTGGGGTGACAAGTCGTGGGGGTTGCGGGGGGCGCTAGGGCCGCGGAGCGGTGGTCCGCCGCAGTGGGCCATACGGCCGGCCGTCCTCTACACATAGTGCGGTCATGAACAGCTCCTTCATCGGTGGCTAGTTCGGTCGTCCATTCTTCTTTCACCGTCATGGCACAAATCCACATTCTTCCATTGTGAAGAACACACCAATAATGTAGTCTGGTGGAGGGGTCGGGCCACATTAGTTTAGACCGCACCCTTACCATTAGTGCGATTGCAAGCGGCTCAACAAACCTTGATTGAAGAAAATAAAACACTACAATCCCCGACAATGATTATCCCCAAACATGTAGAAAATAAATCATCTTTTGATCAACTAGATAGAGAGTTGATCTATGTTATTTGTTTAGAAGGGAAGACCATGGGAATCCATAATCACACATAAGAAAACCCCTACCACGGAGTCTTTTTGACAGAGGTCGTGAGGAGAGAGACGATTTCATTGGGGATAGACAAACGTCAGTGACATTGGCGTTTCCTCGATCGTCGGTTCATTTTCATTGAAGATGTTCCTCGTCGGCCTGAGCATTCTTCATTGGGGAGCGCGTTCTTCATTATAGAACGCATTCTTTGTTGGAGATAAAAATCCTCCAAATGTTTTCCTCTCCCAATTCAACCAAAATGTGAAATAAACCATGCTTGATAATTTATGTTTATCAAATTAAAAGTCTCGAACAAATAATTCTACCACGTGGGATTAAATTTATGGGAGGATTGGATTAATGGGAGTTGAGAGGATTCCCCCCCATTAAGAGGGTTTGGGGGGTCCCTGCCTCGAAATTCAAAATGGGGGTTAGCTTAGGTGGTCCCCACATCTTAAAAATTACATGGGAGGTTTAGTCTTCGTTGGTCCCTACCACCATAACCAATGATGAAGGGTTTGTAAAATAAAAAACTCTAGAATTTTTATTTTATTTAATTCTTTCATGAAAATGAAAAAAAATATCTTTCACTCTCGACCCACTGCAGTCGAGGTGAAGGTCCCCTTTGGAGAAAATCGGCGTTGCGAGTTCAATATTGCCCTATGATTTCAATTCTGAGCATCGGTTTAAAAGTTACAAAAACAAACTCCAATGCTTAATAAACATACACAAAAAAAAATTCAGAAATTTTTTCCGATACACCGGGCCTGAAAATGACACGTCGTCAATTTTCACAGACTTATAAAATTACATGGAATTTTCAGGTTATTACATTCTCCCCACCTCAGGGCCTTACTTCTCTATATGCCAGAACTAAATACTAGGCAAACAAGTAGGGATAATGAGCACGAATCTGAGCCACTTTCTCTTATGTTCTCTCTTGGAGGTTCTAATGCAACCAACAAATGCACATAAGAGGTATCGACTGCCCACGAAGGACCCGCTCTTGTCGATCATGAATCTCACTTTGAACCTATATTAAAGTCCCCACATATTCGATGTCCTGCTCACTGTGGTCGATGACATGGGATGGGTGGTGCAAGTATCTCCTCAGATGGTATACGTAGAAGATGTCATGCACCCGATTTAGGTGAGGTGGAAGAGCTAAGTGGTAAGCCACATTGCCAACTCTACTGAGGATACGAAAGGGCTCAATGAACCTCGGAGATAATGTGCCACCTTGGGCAAATCTCCACAAACCACATCGAGGCCGGACCGATAAAAATAAGTGGTCACCATCCTCAAACTCCAGAGGAATTTGTCTCCTATTGTAAAATGACTTCTTCCTGATCTGTGCAGTCTTAATACACTTATAGATGATCTTCACTTTCATTGTGGTAGCCTAAACCATCTCTGTTCCCATGAGTGCTGACTCCCCTAGGTTAGTCCATCACAAAGGTGATCTGCATGGTTTCCCATACAACACCTCCAAAGGAGTCATCCCAATGTTGGAGTGATAACTGTTGTTCTTTGTAAACTCCTCCAAAGTCAAGTGATCATCACAACTGCGACCGAAGTTGAGGATGCAAGCATGCATCATATCCTCACGAATCTGAATGGTCTACTCAGTTTGGGCATCCATATACAGATGGAATGTGGTGCTCAAATGAATCTGTTTCTCGAAAGCCTCATGAAACCCCTTCCATAGATGGAAAGTAAAACATGCATCACGGTAGGAGACAATCGTCAAGGGTTCTGCATATAGCCAAACAATCTCCTTCACATAGAGGGGTCCCAAGCACTCTATTGAACCCTGCTCTCTGATCTGTAGGAAGTGGGCCGACATGGTGAGCCGGTCGGTGCTCTCCCAGATAGAATCATGACCTCTAGACGTATGTGGATGTTCTATCATGAAATCGATGGATATCTCATCCCACTTCCACTCTGGGACCTCTTTCTATACATGCAGCTCACGAAACTCCATGGGAGCCATCCGATATGATGGTGTGGATATTGGTTCCATCACGGTGTACAAGTAAATGTAAAATCCCACCTCCCTGTGAGGAGGTAGTCCCGGAACATCATTAAGGAAGACATCCACGTACTGGTACACCACTATAGGATAACTTGAGCTCTCCAAATTAACCACTATGAGGGTAAGGCTCGCCAAATTATGAGTGATCGGGTGTAATCACCTTGGGGTATGTCCATCTTGTGCGGTAAAGGATACCTTTTGTCGGTGAAGGTAAAACTCATCCCATGCATGCAGAAACACCACACATTGTGCCTAATATAGTCTATATGAGTATGGACTGTTGATAACTAGTCCATACATAAGATAATGTCGTAAGGCCTCGACACCGCTACTAGAAGATCCCAGCTGAAGCTCTTGCCTCCTAAAGTAAACTCTCACTGCCAGCACCAGTGCGTAATCATCGAATTTGCTCCCGTAAGAGTCTCTAGCTATAATGATTGAGCCAATGACTCTGTCAGAATCTCAAACCATCGAACGAGAGTAGTGAAAATAAAAGAATGACTGGAACCTGTGTCAATGAGTTCTCTTGCTAAGGTGAAGTAGACCCAGATCATACCTCCTATCATCTCTATAGTGACATGGTCGTAGGACTCAATTTCCTAGATCTGAGCTCGCCTATGTCCACCTAATCTCTATAGTCGGGGTGGACCACCTGGTGGTGGTGGTGGTATCATCTCTAATTGTCGCCCACTGCCAGCTGCACGACCTTCTCCTCGTCCACATTCACCTTCTCCCTACGGACCTCCCTGACTAAACCTCTATCTCTACCTGGGAGGTCCTTTGACCGTCTTCTGATCATCCGTACAGTAGTTTGGACAGTCATGAACCATGTGACACTATACGACCCATGCATCACACTGTCTGCTCCTGGCATGACTGGCTCTACCTCGGGTGCCCCACACAACTCACCCTGAATCTTGTGGTCGTCCACATGCAGGATCGGTCCTCTTGGACCACATCGACATCTGTCTTCATCCAGCTGTAGAAGACTCTTCTATGTGGAATCTGGTGGTTGGTCTCAATGCTAGTGACTGCTCAGGAAGAGAAATGTCCACTAAGTAGGCTCTCTTTAGAACCCCCGCCTATGTTGGGATGCTAAAAGAAATCATTGAAGCCCGAATCTCCCTCTTGAGTCACTGCTCGAAGGTCTGGTTCTTAAAGAATGGTCCCCGAAAGATATAAGTAGTGTAACATGATAGGTCGCTTGACCTCACTGAATACAGAGATAAAGTCATGAAACCTTGTTGCAGATGAAGGAGATCTTATATGTGCACTGCGCGAAGAGTCATTGGGACAAACTCTGCCCGAAATTGGGTCTCAAAGTCTTCCCAGAGGAGCGTCACCTCTTTGTCAACATGGATCATAAAGCTTCTCCATCTGCCTACTAATTCTTGTATATTGGTGGTGGAAATAATCACCATGAGATCAGATGGTGTCCCTACTAGTCAGAAAACTCTCACTATGGCCTCCAACCAATCCTCAGCCACATGTGGATCCATATCTCCCCTGATCCTGGGTGGCCTTGGGTGCTGGAACTCTGTGACGTGCTCAAGAGGCATGCACCGTCTACTGCTGTGGATGGTGGCATCGGTGGCCCAACTGGTAATGGTACCGTCAGTGCCTCTGCTGGTTCCTCTACTGGAAGAGGGCCTTGTACCGAGACATTGTCGCTCGATGGGATATCATTGCGTACTATATCTGGAACCCTAGCTAGTTGTCTGTGTAGAGGAAACCAGGAAAGAAACAGTTGGGCCATAGTCAATAATTTATACATTCTGAGATGACTCAAAGAGTTCTCAATGAAGACTCTTGAAAACACACACACAATTTGTTTTTTATACATAATGTTGGAAATAAGAAGTCAGGTTCCTAGTGTATGGATGCGTCGGCCACCGCACCAAAACTAGATTTCCCGAAACATATAACCACACTCACTACACTTAACATTATTTTCGTTAAAAATAATGATCAGAGTCCTATGTTCAATTGTAGAACCGAACCCTATGATAACATTTTGTCATGACCCATCCCCTAGGGCCCGTTCCGTGACTACCCCAAGCCCACCTTCCATAGGCTTGGGGATGGCGAATAACATCGTAGGTGTTTCCCCTAAAACTGGGAAGGCATTGCATTTATAAATTTTAAAGACACACAACCAAGCACACATCAAGATATGAACTCATGTAAACTAAGCCATAATCAGAGTGAGTGTAGTATGTAGTGGGGCCAGAATGCAGGCCCTACTGGAATGTACATGAAACTAAAAGTACAAGTAAACTGGAACATCTCTTGTGAACACCCGCCAAAGATCCTAAATCAATGGTAGGTATAGCTCTCGATCAGTAATCTCTGATGCACGCCTCATCCAAGGTCCTCCTCCGAGATATCTCCATTCCCGGTACTCTTATCCTCAGTCAGTGTTGTCTGTCGTCTGCACCAAACACAACAAAGTGCTGGCATAGCCCATGCAGGTAGGAGTATAACAATACTAAGTAGGGACTCCAAGAACCTCATGGTCTCACAATAATCTACAATGTATAAACCACAAATCATTTAATCAACTTACCACTCCACTTATGTATATACCGATACATGTACCTATGTTATCATGTATACCCCTCTCAACCATGATGAAACACATAGTCCATCTAAAAATCCCAAAGCTCAATTGTTCCACAAAGGAAGAAGCACCACAATGGTTTGTACCACTCAGGTATACCACATAGAACAATACCACATTAAAATTACAACAACAGAAAGTACATCATAGGTACGGAATCAGCACACACCAGGTATAAAATGAGTACAAATGTACAAATGATTAGTCGTAAATTTAGATCATCTTATTCTGTGAAGAGGCTTCGCTGCTGACCCACACATGTTTGCTCGGTGCTGAACATCAGAGGATCGCTAGGTGATGACCCAAATAGGATATCTAGGCGTTGACCCACACATGAATGCTCAATGCTGAGCCACATAGGATTGCTGGGTGGTGACCCACACAGGATCGCTTGGTGTTGACCCACACAGGATCGCTTGGTGCTGACCAACACATGATCGCTCGGTGTTAACCCAGACAGAATCTCTAGGTGCTGACCCACATAGGATCGCTCAGTGTTTACCAATAGAGGGTAACTCGATACTAACCTAGAGATGATCTCTTGGTGCTGACCCACACATGACCGTTATTCATTCTTCAAGTCACAACCATCTAATGGGTTCATGCACTATGCTTTCTTATCTCTGAGAGGGTCCGATCCTCAAGCAATTGGTCAAAACTCCAACTGCAACAAAGTCCCCCGAAGAAGTATCTCATCAGGCCACCATTTCATAGGGATTTTAACCCAACAGATGGTGTGTCAATCATACACGTGATCTATAAGTTATTAGTCATTTAGTTCTGAGGGCCCGGTTTGATTCACGCCCGATCCGACCCGATCATACCCCATCTTTACCGAAAACTCAAGGGGGGCATACCGATGGGTCCGTCTCGCTCCAGGGTTTACATAGTCGTTGATGGTTTTTCAAATGAACTTCTAGTACCAAAGTGATGGTCGATAGAGCGAAAATCTCATAGCTAGTCCTGGTCCGGTCCTACCCGGCCCGACCCGGCCTGGGCCAACCTGACCCGGTTTGGGTCGAACCGGCCCGCGGGGTCCGGCCGTGCCCACAGTGGGCCGCGCGGGGGATGTGGATAAGTGTGAGGTAGCGAGGGACTCGGGAGCCATGATTCCATGGGACGGAGGAGGCCACAGGAGGCCGCGGGTCAGTGCGAGGCGGCGCGAGGTCTGTGAGGGGCCGTAATGGCTGGAGGGGTCCGCGGAGGCCACGTGGCAGCACAGGGCGGCCCAGAGGCTGCGAGGGCCATGGAGGGCCCTGAGGGGTGGTAGAGGTCCACATGGTGGTGACGTAACGGGGGTCATGATTTTGTGGGGTGGCGGTGGAATTTTGGGCTACGAGGGGCTGCGGAGGGCCCCGGGGCAGCGTGGCCATAGGGGCCGTAGGGCGGCGGACGGCACGGGGGTCGTGGGCGGTGAGAGGGTCATGGGACGGCGGCCTGCCACGGCTGTCCGGATGGAAAACCGTCCTCTCCATGTGGCACGATCGCTCGCCGCACCTTCTTTGCCAGCCGGTTCACCCAACCATTCTTCATTCACCGCTGTGACACAAAGTCACCTTCTTACATTGAGAATAGCACAACAATAATGAAGAACAGTGGAGTGTGTGGGCCATTGTTGTTTGGCCCACACCATCCACGTTAGAGAGGTATCAAGTAGCTCAACAAAACTTGAATTATGAACGTCAAAATCTAAAACCCCCGGTAATGATTATTCCCAAACCCGCAGAAAATAAATCATATGTGGATCAACTAGTTAGATAGTTGATCCACGTTCATTATTTAGAAGGGAAGAACATGGGAATCCATAATCACACATAATAAAACCCATACCATGGGGATTTGTTTATGGAGGTCATAAAGAGAGAGATAAAGTCATTGGGGATAGACAGACATCGGTGACGTCGGCATTTCCTCGATCATCGGTTTGTTTTCTTCGAATATGTTCCTCATCAGCATGAGCGTTATTCATTTGGGAGCACATCCTTCATTGGAGAACACATTCTTCTTTGAAGAGAATAATCCTTCAAAGGTTCAACTATCCCAATCCAATAAAATTTGAAATAGCCTCCCTTGTTAATTTTAGATTATCAAATTAAAAAGGTTGGCACAATTAATTGCACCTTGCTGTCTTAAATTAATGGGAGGAATGTATAAATGGGGATTTGAGAGGTTTCTTTACAATTTAGAGGGTTTGGGTGGTCCCCACCTATAAATTCAAAACTGGGGTTATCTCAGGTGGTCCCCACCACTTTACATTCACATGGGAGGTTTAGGCTCAGGTGGTCCCTACCACCATAACCCATGTTGAGGGATTTCTTAAATAAAAATGTAATACATTTTAATTTTATTTAATTGGATCATGAAAGGAAGAAAAAAATAGTTCACTCTTGACCCACTGCGGTCAATGTGAAGGTCCCCTTAAGAGAATACCAACACTATGAGTTCAACGGTGCCCTCAAATTTCAATTTTTAGCACAGGTTTACATGTTACAAAAACCAGCTCGCACGCTTACTGAACATACCTGAAAAAAAGTTCAGAAATTTATTCTGGGCACATCGGACCTCGTTATCACATGCCTTAAATTTTGGAAGACTAATAAAATTCACATTTAATTAAAAAAAGACATGTAATTAATCGGTCATTACATATTTTTTTTACTAGTGCATGACCGATTTTTACATATTGTGTTTACATATAAGTATATTTTAAAAAGTAGAAAATATTGATAAATATATACCCTTTACTCAATATATATATTTGATATGGTAAATAATTTAAGTGCGAAATTAGTTACTTAATATATGGGAAATTATTTGGACATTAAATACATTGGTTGATGACTTGTTATTGAAATCCCATCAAAGAATTGGTAGTCTAATTAGATAAAATCAATGGGACATTCCCTATGCATTTGTGACAAGTATGTTTTAAACAATATTTTGAATGGTCTGGAAAGTAGTATTCTAAAGCATCTTATGAAAGGATTTTATGGTAAGGGAATCATGTTCCATTAATAGATGACATCTAATATTTTGTAATTTAATTCTTTTTTTTCATTTTTCATATTCCATGAATTTTTTTCTATGATATTATTTATATAGGAATATCATTATAATCTTCTTCATATAATTTGTTGTTTTCTCAGTTATTTATCATCCAATATTGATTAGGCCTTATCATATAATTTGAGTCATGTTATTTAAATTTAATTTGTATTTATTTTTTTATCTTGAGATATGGATTATATTTATTGATACATTATAGCTTCCGTTGAATATAACACTTACTGAGATGTTGATATCTCCATTAATTTTTTTACTTTTCCTGGGATATGAAGATGAATTTTGGGATCGAGTTCAAGGATTCTGATACTTAAAATTTATTTAATCATTTTATATTCCAAATGAAAATTGTGTATCATGTATTTAATATGGTTTTCTAAAACTACAAAACTATTTTTTACATTGTGATGTGAATCTTTGTATCTATTCCAATATAAAAAATTATGGCTCTAACTCTATGCTACAGGTGTTGGGGTTGTAACATTAAGGGGTAATGGTGTGATGACCTAGTAAATGTCAATAATATATATACTTAATATCTTATAATGATAATAATTATATTTCAAATATATTTATTGGATGTTATGAATTTATATGACTTATACATCTGAATTGAATTAGAAATATTCTAATGAAAATGTTTTCGATGAATTATATATTTCTATTTTGAAAAATTAAATTTATATTATTTATATTATAAATCACATAAAAATTAAATCAAATATTTATTTATATTGTTTTAATATATTATGAATAATTTTAGGGGAATGACAGAGATGTTCGATTTTTATGTGAGTTGTGAAAAATAATCTTTAAAAAAAAATAAATATTACCAAATGATAATGTTACAAAAAAGGAATTAATTTTTATGAAACCTAATTTAATGATATAAAATATATACATAGTAAAATAATTCATTAAAAATTTACTTTTTAATATATAAAAAAATAACTTCATGACCAAAGTGATGTTTTATTCAACTAAATAGTAATTTGGTTTATTGATTTTAATTATATAATCATATGTTTTCATTAAACTTATACACAGTTTGATTTGATAATAACTTTTGTTTATTATATCATTATATATTAAATGTTATGGGAATCACCGCTATACCAAGACATAATAGAAATTCATTTTAATATTTTGACAAGAACTTTTCCAAAATTTATTTCATTTGGTATAACATATCTGATTAAAAATCTGTTTTTACCTTCTCTTGAAATTGAATCATGTAAGATGGATTTTATATTTGGGATAAGGATGTTCATATATGTTATATAGTTCAATTTCGTTTTTGATCATAATATTAGGGTACCATGGTAAATTTTTTCATCACAAAAATATATAAGAATATTAAATAAAGTGTTAATCTATGTTGTCCAAATATAGATATATCGAAAAAGATTTGAATTTTTGATTAACTAATTGGATTTAGACCCTAATATATCCAACCTCTGTAATATTTTACCACTTTATTCCACAAAACCATGAAAAAATCATTTATAATATGTCTAATTATGATTATTTTCGTCACTTCTACCTATGTAATGAATAAAAGGGCCACCCCACACCTCAAATAATTATAATCATTTATTACTATAAATAAAAAATTACCTACTAAAATGCATCCTTATTAACAATAGAGCTATATAATTTATCCATATATTCTAAACTGAAAAATCCAAGAGTCCTTAAATTTGATCAAAGTATATTATCCAAGGTATATGTATGTGCTTTACCTCAAAATATTCATGTTTATTTCGTCCCCTAAATTATAAAAATATTTTTATATCATTAAAATATATTTAAATATGTACAATAAGTCTATATATATTATACTTTATTTATGTATCAACCAATATTTCATTTAATCACAAGAATATAACTTTTGAAACATTTTCCATGTCTATATGGGGAGTATGGGTTCCAGGGAAAACATATTTCAATTTCCATGACTATCTCTCATGGAATTTTAAAACTATAAAAAAATTATTAATTATGACAGTTATAAAATATTTAATATTATAAAAAGATATTAAAATCATATACATAATTCTTCTCTACTTCATTATAAAATTGTAATGTTACTCATATTTGTATGAAGATTACGGGTTTTATGAAACAATGTGTTTCAATATTCATAAATTCTTTATGTTGATGGTTCTATAATTATATATTATGAATAAATAGAATAATTTTAAAATATTTAATAATTAAATGATTATCCAACCACCAAAATATTTACCAGATATAGCCTACATGTTTTTTGGATATTTTGAATCGAATAACCTTCAAACGTTCAACATAAACTAAACCAATTTTGTATGAAAAAAATGTTTCACATGAAATAAATAATAATAATAAACTAATAAACAAGAAAATTTAATTTCCTAAGTTAAATAATTAATATATTTTTACTCTTTATGCTTTTTAAATATTTATTTAGTTATTCGAGACTTGTGGTAAGATATTTATCTTTAAACCATATTTTTAATTTTATAAAATGTTTTTACTCCATATAAATATTCTCCTAAATATTTCATGATTTATATTCATTAATCATAAAATATGTTTAAAATTAATTTTAAACAATCATTTAAATTTTTTATGATGATTTGAAAAATAATTCTTTTATCATTTTTGTATTATACATTATCTTATATTTTTTATAAAAGTAAAGAAAATAATTTTTTTAATGTGTAATACATGAGCATCATTCCACCAACAACATGGCCAATATTTTTTGTATAAATATTACCCTTAATGTTTTAAGTTTTCTAAAAATTAAATTAAATTACAATATTTTTAACTTAAAATTTTATAAAATTCACCAAAAGAGGATTTTAATTAGTTTAGATATATTAGATAACTATAATAGCTGATGTGTATGGGTTAAAGTGAATGTTATTATGAGGTTCATCATTAAATTGAATTTAATTATGTTTTTTAATAAATATATGATTGTTGTAAATTTTATATAATTAAAGGTGGATCTAATAT
The DNA here is from genome assembly GCA_963277665.1 of Viscum album. Classification (NCBI taxonomy): domain Eukaryota; kingdom Viridiplantae; phylum Streptophyta; class Magnoliopsida; order Santalales; family Viscaceae; genus Viscum; species Viscum album. Next base: position 611,927,977 of record OY728166.1, read on the forward strand.
AAATTATAAATAATTGGTTAATGATATGTTCTACAGAGAAGATATGGTAGAAATAACAAGTTTGGTTATTCAATTATAAGGATTCATGTTACTGTGATTATGAAGATAATGTTATGTGATGTTTACGTTGTTTCTATCTCTTTATATAATTTTTATATGGAATGTTTTATATAATTTGGTGAGAAGATGAACTCATAAATGATAACGATTTTAATTTCATAGAATGGTTTTCATGAGATTATTTTTTCCCATGTAAAATCCATTTTTATTATTTTTTAATTTTTTTTAATTATAATATATCCCCTGAAATTTTTTGGTAATTAGCATGATTGATTATACTAGTAAATGGATTTTTCATATCAATTATTATGATTTTAAAAGTAAAAATTCCTTTTTAATTTATCTTTGTTCCAATTGAAAACTTAGTTTCATTCCATATTTATATTATTTAATGGGAGTTTTTATTCTCATAAAATATCATTAAATGTTTTTTATATGTAATGATGACTTATAATTTTTTTTAAATTTTTAAAATCTTGTAAAAAATACATTTCATTGATGAATAATGGTCGTCAATAATGAAATGAATGCACAATCATAGATGTCTGTATTGTGGAAAATATATAAAGCACTTGGAATTGTACACATTGTTATGTAATAAATTATGAAATTCAAAATAAAATATAAACCTAAATTACATGTCCATTGAATTAATTTTAAAAAATTTATATTAAACACATACTAATGGTTTTTCTGAGAAAAGTTGTTATAAGATGAAAATTAAGATTAAATGACAATTTAAGTGATTGTGTATTGTTAAAATCAAAATAATGTAAATTATAAAAACAAGAACATCTTAATATTATATTATATCAAATAAATGTGCTCGTAATTAAACTATTCAATCCACACTTCTACTATATTTAAATTGAACCAAAATTAAAAAAACCTCACTTTTGAAAGGATGTGACATTGTATTACAATATCCCACATTTCAACGGACTTTAGAACAACCCATACATTCGATTTGATCATTTTTATGAGTTTAGAAAAGCTACTCAAACCTTTTTTATGAGAATAACGAAAATTGAGTTTTTCAGTTTTATTAGATTCAATGAACCAAGACAATTCATTCTGATTGATGGCATAATCATTTGCAAGTTTTTTTACATGTTGATAAAAACTATGTAACAAAAAAATATATTTTCCAAAAATAGGATTAAAATTTTAGATTCTATAAAAGGATTATATAAAATCTAGTATAGATCAGTGAATAATTCTCATTTAGATTTTATGTATAATGATAAATTATTTGATGTTCCTATATTTCCTCAAAATAAAATCGTAATTATTTTATGAATCTCAAAAAATATAATATTTGGACTGAATTTCCAGTTTGAGTTGTTATTTTATTTTGTTTTCTAAAAAAATTATTTATTGATAAATTCTTCCATGGATTATTAATGATATCTAGAATATTTTAATGATGGGGTTTTCGAAAACCTAAACATTGATCATATTCAATGGTTAGAAATATAAAGCTCATATAAATATTTCTTCTACCTATATAAATATAAATATTGTGATCATTTTATAATGACTCCCTCTTTTTATATAATTATAAAACATATCAATATTACATTTTACTTTATTTATCATCATATAAAATCCTTTTTTAGATTAAAAAATATAATAAATTAAACCGAAAAAATCACAAAATAAGTATTAATATAGTAATAATACAAAGTATCATGATCCCTTTTTAAACAATTAACTCATTTTTTGTAAGTCTGAATCAATATATCGATGTTTTCATAAGAAAAATTCATGGTATCTCAATTACAAAATAAACATATCAATTATTTAAGGATAAATTGAAGGAAAATAATTTATGTATATGTCTACATAAGTGTAAATTAACATACACAAATTTTAGGAATATTAATATAATTTGATTTTACATAATAATTAATTCATATAGAAATATTTCCTATAATGGTATTTCAATTAATAATTTGCTTATATAGATATAAATGATAATCAGTAATATTATTTCATTGTACGAATGTATTATATATGAGTAATTATGTTTTTTTTGTGTTTCTAAAATTTCATTTTTTATGGATTTAACATAATAACCTAATGAAATTAAACTATTAATGTTTCACACTAACTATATAATGAATAAACATGATATACAATAAAAATCTTGTGAGAAATTATAAATACCCAATATTTAGAATTTTATTTAACACACACATGATTTTTATTGTATTGATTAAAATATAAATAATGAAATTCCTATTATTAATCTACAAATCATTGATAATTATTTAGAAATTATAACATATCCCTTTTGAAAATTAAATATTATAATATCAATTATTTAAATTTTCCACCCTCTTGAACATTTTCTTGAATCAAATAAATTTAGAATATATAAAAAACAATAGTTATTTACAAAAACATAGATTTTTGAAGACAAATAACTGGTTTATAAAACTATAAAAATTTCCATTCTAATATAAAAATGAAACTAGAAAAATATAAAAACATTTACCTGCATCAACCATATATAGTTTAGTATATAAAAAATTTCTTCAACAATATATAAACTATTAAATTTTAACATCTCCAACATAGAATTTAAAAAATTATTTCTTAAAACAGAAATTAAATTTTTATGAACCCTCCCTTGATATATGAATATTAACTCAAATAAACAGATATTTGTTTCAAATTGATACTATATTTTAAATTCTTTAAAAACAACAATAAAATGTTTCTTTTAGAGGGTGGAAAAAGAATAGAAAGAAAAGGAGCATGGGAGAAGACAATAACTCAAAATTGGTTAACACCTTTTGGATTTTTCCAAAAGGCATCTTGAAGTTTCCTTATCTACAAGGGAATAATTTTCGGAGTAAGGGACACATGTTTTGGGGAGAAATTAGTATGTTTTGGCCACTTAAAAAGGCTATAGTGGTGTGAAAAAATGAGAATCACGAAGCTCTTCTATAAGTGGGGGAAGTCCACATTGGGAATCCTCAAAACTATTATTATATATATATATAACTATTTTCAATTTATAATATCTCCAATGTCATTTATTTCTATGAAAATATGATTATGGGTAAAAATAATCTCAACAAATGAACATTATACTTGTTTAGATAAAAAATTTAACCTGACCTTTGGTATTTAACCATTAGTTAAATAATATAACTTTTATCGTGAAAACTTTTTGTAAACTATAGTGTTAATATAGTTATTATAAAATTCCAACAAACCAAAATGGGTCATTTATGAAATATTTGACACGATCAAAGTTAGTACGAAGAACCATTGTTTTTTTGAATTTTATAACATTTAATAACATATTATTTATTTTAATGTATCTTTTGTTTAAATTCTAATACTATTCAATATTTCATTTTTAAAACATCAAATCGACATGATTAATTAAAAGATAATATAAAATATGTCACTAACATATCTAAGATACAAAAAAAATTAATGTCATTAATAAATTCAATTTATATATATTTTAATATTTTTTATCATTTATTTGATATATAAATTAACTTAACAATTAAATCATCATTTTTATATAAGCCTTTAATTAGGTTATTTTTTCTACAAAAATTAAAAATAAAATATAAAGATGAAGATAAATTTCTTATATTTAAAATGAAAAAATATTTTAGTATTTATTTTATGTATGACACTAAATAGAAAATTCATTAGATATTAAATTTTGAATATTACACTTTTAACTAATCTTTATATAAAATATATTAAATGTGTTAATCTTATAGAAGTGGTATAAATATGATAATATTTTTGTCCAAATATTTATTTAGGTTGAAAAACATTTATCCAATGAAATTATTATGAGGTTTAGGATAATTTTTATATTATTTTTATATTATTTTTACCATTAACTATCCAATAAAACATTAATGATGGTAAATAAAATCGAAATAGGTACTATTCTCAAAAAAAATATTTTGATCCGATTAGACCCATTTTTTATACTAATTACGACCATGTATTTCCATTTATATAATTTGAATTTAGAAATGTGGTAAAATTATGTTAACTGCTAATCCTAAAAGTGCGGTAAGAAGGCGGGTAAACGAGACATTCAAAAGATCCATAATTTTTTTTCTAATTATATTATAAAAATGCTTCCAATGAACTAAATTAGATTAATATATATATATATATATCTATTTTTTTTGTAAAAATCATTTGAAATTAAAAATAAATATTTAAATGAAAAAGTCAATTTCTTAACTATGATGTAATATCGTTCATTATTCATCAAAAATTAAAACTTCTCAAAAAAATTCCAAAAATTCAGTATAATAAAATATTGATATTTTAAATAAAAAATTAATGTTAATTTTATCAAATTCAATTCTTTTGAGTGCATAAAATTAATTTTGTTATTTTTTATCGAAGGACATGAAAACAGTTCGATTTTGAAAATTCTATTTTTTAAAAAGTAAGGATTTTACAAGAAATTTTATTTTCATTATCATAAACATTATAAATAATATTTTTAAAGTACTTATTTCTTTTCATATTACATGTTTAACATCTTGGATATTACTATTTCATTTAAATAATTATAATATTAAAGTGTTGTTTCACTAAATCCCAGTATTGCATGTAACGCAGGATGAGTCCATTTTGTGTGAAGTGCACACATCAATACATGTGGCGTATATAATAATCCAAAACATAGAGCTATTATACAATAAAAAATCTATATTCAATTTATTATGAAGTAATAATAATAATAGATTTGGTTTTTTTTTTTGAAAAAAATTAAAAAATCTCGGGGTGTTACACTCTACACACAAAAAAAGATTTTTGGCCTCAAGATTCATTTGGGTTATCACATGATTAATACATTAATAATTCATTAATAGAAACCCACATCTTAAAATTTTTTACTAAAGCACTGTTTTAAAAATGAAATGTGCAAAACATAACAGATACCCAAAGTAAAACATCCTTATGATTCCACATATAAGAACATAGGAGGGTAGTGAAAACATATAAATGGGGAAAAAATAAAACTACCATGTTCTGATGATTTGTAATAGAGAACATCATTAGGATAAAGAGAACAATCAAAATAAATAATTCTCTGATGATTTATGGGACCATCTAATTCATCAGATAAGAAGGTACTAGGATAATATTTTTGGTTTGCTTTTTTCTTTTTTTAAAGTAGAAGTACATGACATGAAATACTTTATGATTTCAGTACAATATCACTGGTGGTTATACATTGAACAAATTAAACATCGTATCCTATTCAAATAAATTAATTTCTCTTTTTTATTCCTAATGTGTTAAGAGGTGATTTGATCCATAAACATAATTATAGGCCATTACACTTGTCTGTATCAAAACAAAAATGTGATCAAAAGTAATCAAATCTACAAAAATCCACTTATGGTGAGATAATAATTTATTCAAACAAAACATAATCTAATGTTTATCATAAAAATTAAATAAATTCATAACATTAAAATCCTTAAAAAATATTAAAATCAAAACTATAGGAAAATGTTCTCTAACTCAGTTTAGAATTTATGACCCATATATCATAATATATCCCTTGTTTGTAACATTTCAAAAAATGTGAACACTTTCATAATTTATTCTCTTCAATGTAGGTAATATGTTGAATTCTAATATACACATACTAAAAAAATTCATGGTTTCTTATTGTAAATTCCAGAAGCTATAAACACCATCCACTATAGCATAACCCAAATTTCTATAAACACTTAATTAATTCCATGTTTTATTGTACAATCTAATTAACTTATCCATTTACAACCTATATCTATCAAAATATCAATATCTCAACATTATTCTCATATTAATGTTTATCCTTCCCTCGATCAGTTGTTTTCAAAAAATATCACCTTACTATGTCAATCATTTTTCATGGGTACTAGTACCATTCGTCATATGGTAATAAATCCTCATTTAAAAACTAAAATGGACCAATCCATAGATATTTCATTATTTAATAATAACAGAAATGTTCATATGAGACATTTTTATTGAATTACAATTCATAAGAACTTCATTTACATTATCCTTAAGACATTAACAATGCTGCATCAACTTATTACATAATACATCATTCTTTTCACATTTTATCTGCAATCCCTTCATCATCAGTAATGTAACTATTACTTGCACCATAATGTTGGTTTCTGTTAAGAGATATTATCATGGGTCATTGGGGTTCATAATAACCATTTAATCGACACTGAAAACACAAAAACATTGATGAAATTATAGGTAGGAAAATATTATCATCTATTCTATTAAAAAAACACTTCATTTTTTCCTTGCTTCCAAATTCATGGTGACTTTATTTTCCAAAGTCAAAACATCTTATTGTTCCTCATGGAAATTAACATAGGTGATTCTTTAGTCATTTTTAACACAGAGGATATAGAATCTTCTTTCTTCAATGGTCTTCATTATCTGAAATCTTTGTGATCTCTTTCTTTCTCTTCCTTGGTCTCTTCAAAAGAAATGCCGGGTAGACATTGTTAATATTGTTCCATGAAAACAAATTACGCATAATATCAGAATCATTCAATCCACTGATCTTCCCACTTGACCACTCATTTTAAAATAAGCCATCATATTCCTAATTAATCCAGTTTCTTCGGGTTCCCTACATTATCTAATTATAGAGGCATTGTGTGGGAATCACTAATAATAGTAGAAAACCACATAGTCATCAAATGATCTACTTTTATGGTTTTAAAATTAAAACCCCTTCTTTAATATATGACACCCTATGTTCAACCAAGGCTATTCTTAGACACTATATATCCAGATCCTTTATTATGGTTCATGAAGAGATTGTGTCATTCCATTGCATATCCCATTGCAATGTAAAACCAAGTGTGTAGAAAGGATCATTTTCATGTTCTATTTTTCCAAGATTAAGCACCAGAACATCTTGTTGTGTTGTTACCCATAGGTATATCTATACAATATCTCCATCTATATGTAGTATCTTGACAAGGATATATTTCTAGGAAACCACTCCCACTACCCTTTAAAAAATATCCAAGTCATTTTTCTAAATGTTGACACATCCTTATACTTATCCTTTTAAACATCCCTATACATATCTATAGAAATATAAATAGTCAATTCAAAATGGTTTATGAATCCCAGTTTCTAATGGTTAACTAAAACATTTCTAATAATCAAACTATAAGGAACAATACTTATCATACCTAGATATTACATTATTTTAGATAAATATTTAGTTCCATTCAAAAATACATTATGGATGACTATAACAGTTTATTTACCTCAAAAAAATTGAATCCAAATATTTATCATGGGACATGATCTTAAAAACACAAAATATTTTTCTCCACCTTTATTACTTATATCTAAAACCATTCTCTGTAAACTGTGAAAAGGAAACATAAGAAAGGGGTGAGCTCAAATGCTCAGTTAGGGTAAACATGGGAGATATGTAAGCATAATTATCAGAATAATGAACAGTGTAAGAAATCCTAACATAGGATTAAAACCTTGAATTGTTATAAAAACATAAGCATATATTGATTTTCAATGTAGCCATGACATCTCTTCCAAGACCATATATATAGTATGGTTTTACCCCCATACCATCATTATAGTCATGGTTCACTCCCATGAACATCATAGTATCATGATTTGAATCCCCAGACTATCCCTCTAGACATTGTACAATCACATGAGCATCATAGAAGTAATGGTTTTCTCCCAATGTTATCTTATTTAATCACATAAAATATAAATCTTTACCCAATGCATTAGAGGGTGATATAGGTCCCACCCATCATATAATTAAATCATACATATAAGTTTCACATGATCATAAACTATCATATGATAACCACTGTAATGTAATGGTATCCTAAAATTATAATCATATTGTAGACGCCGGAAAAGTCCGTTATTCCCAAATGAAGCTCCAGATGCGGAAAGCGAGGTCATATTTGGAGTCGGAAGCATGTTTCGGAGGGCCCGGAGGTCTTGCGCGGAATTTTGGAGACCTGCGCGCAAAGTTGATGAGCCGCGCGCAAACCTCCCGGGATGCGCGCAATGCGCCGGGCCGGTGCACAATTTTGCGCGCCAGTGGCCGCGCGACTCCCTTGCGCGCCGGGCCCGATTCCGCGCCCGCGAAGGGAATTCCGCGCCCGCGAACCGGATTCCGCGCCCGGGGTTGCCTATAAATATAAGGTGACCCCCGACGTTTTGAGGGTTTCCAGAATTCGAAAGGTCTCTCGTGCGCGCAATCCAACTCCTTCCGCGCGCAATGCCGATCTTCAGGTAACCTCTTTTTTTCGCGCAAGAAAGCCTCGGGGTTCGCCTTCACACTCAATCTCTTTGGCTCCTTTCCTTTTGAATAACCCTTCACTCAAAGTCCTTCGCGCGCAAAAGAAGCCTCTTGCGCGCAATTGCCCCTGGGTGCGCGCAATCCAACCCGATTGCGCGCACCCCCCATTTTCAAAGTGGCCATTCGATTAAAGAATGAGCTATTGCCCCCGCGCGCTATCCGAAGCCCAGTGCGCGCAATCTCTATCATTCGCGCGCAAAGTGCTGGCCCAATTGCGCGCCAGCCCGTCCATTTGCGCGCCGACCCGCGGTATTGCGCGCAAAGCTCCTCTTTTGCGCGCAAACCACCAGGGTTGCCCCCTTTGACCCCCTTTGGGTACCCGCCTACGTGGCGCCCGATGACCCTCATCTCGGGTGCCCGCACTGTGCGTTGTCTTTCCGTGCGGCCCTCCAGGCTTGCGCGAAGTGACACGGACCTATCGGCGGCTTCAACGTCCTGTACGACGTTAAACTGCATTAGTCCTGCACGACGTTAAACTGCATACGTCCTGCACGACGTTAAACTGCATACGTCCAGCACGACGTTAAACTGCATACGTCCCGCACGACGTTAAACTGCACCATCGTCCGCGCTGCAAGACGTTAAACTGCCAAGCACCTTCGTCCTCAACACACGACGTTAAACTGTACTTCGTCCGTCAAGACGCTAAACCGTCCGCTTCATCCTCAACACACGACGTTAAACTATACTTCGTCCGGCAAGACGTTAAACCGTCCGCATCACCTGATCCCGTGTCTCGCACGCAGGGTCCCCCCGGTTTGGATGTGGCCCCCACCCGCTCGTTTCTGCAGGGATGTCGGGATTGGAGTGGCCTTCGCCCACGGGGGTAGAGTGTTGCAAACAGAATGAAATAAGTGGACTTTGATCCCTGTCTTCTAAACAGGGTACGTAGGAAGCCTCTCCGAGGTTCAAGCCCGCCACCTGGTCGTCCCGGTCGTATTTACGTCGGTTCGTCCATCAGTGGACCCCTCCCGGGTTCACACTTGCATTGATTCACCTATGAATCCGCCTCTGTGGGGGACTGCACGTGTGTATCTCCATTGTGCTTCCCCACTGCCTCGATCTCTTCGTGAGTCGGCTTGCCAACGTCCAGCATGACGTAAAACTGTGATTCACCCGGTCGTTCCATCCCCCTCTGTGCGAGGTGGTTCGGTTCAATCCTCCACCCGGCGGCCTAGATCTCTTCGTGAGTCGGCTTGCTGATGTCCAGCATGACGTTAAACTGTATGTCCGAACTACGCTGACTTTGATCCGTGCTAACGCGCGGTACGTAGGAAGCCCCTATGGGGTCCAAGATCCTCACTCCATCATCCACCCTGATCCTTACCCGGGCCGCCACATCCCGGTGGGGTCATGCCATTCCATTCCACTCCACTTCACTCGGGAAGCCGCCCATGTGCTGGCCCCAACGTCGGAGGTTCCCCGTAAGGGGTTCTGTCATCTGTTCCACTCCTCGTGTTGATCAGTCCGATGCCGTCCCCGCTGGACGTTAAACTTGTGGCATACCCTGTGTTAAACATGGGAAGCTGAGGAAAACCTCAGGCAACGCATTTCCCTGTACCCAGTGCGGGATGCCTCGGGCCATCACGCCTTCGAGAAGCCCTATTAGGGACGGAAGGCAGACATGCAGAGTCGCCGTGTTAAGGCACGCCCCCGACACCCAGAGCCACCAGGTCTCCTCACCGCAGGTTGCTGCCCCGACCAGACTCCTTGGAACGTCCGGGCGGAAGCAGCGTAATTAACCGGTGTCCATGGAGACATGGCGCCGGGAACGAGATTCAAGAACATTCTTAAATCTATGAGGGAGACCCGGATTAGGCGACGAGTTCCGAGGAGACGTCCACGGAAGGAGGAGCCGACATCCCATCATCCCGGTTTCGATCAAGGAGCAGACGCCCCTGAATAAGGGACGAATGCCGCCCGCCCTTGGAAAGCGGGACTGCGGGACCACAAGCCGCGCGCCCATCCCCTCGGGTTGACGGGTGCACGCGCGAACACATCCTGGCGAAACAGCGTAACCTGACACACATCCGCACCGAAACAGAAAAATGGTGAACCCGACGTGAATCTCTTCTCCTCAATACGAAGATCGATGACTTTCAGAGGTGTTGGAAGACCAGCATGCTGCTCGACCGAGCATTCAGTTTTACCCGCCAGGGGCTGAGGAAGGGAACTCGGGCACTCCGTCTTGCGACGTCGAGGGCCTGGGTCCCCCCCCCCATGGAAGGCGTCGTGGCACTAATGGTTGGTTGTCGATTCCTTTTCCTGTCAGTGTTAATGGGTTCTTCTCCCTGCTTTCAGAAATCAGGTCGCCCAATCCAGTGCCCGATCGCCACCCGCCCACTGGTGCAGGGGTAGAGGAAACACCGACGCGGCTACTCCGCGCGGTCCCGCTCGTTCCACAGCCGTGCCAGCAGCCGCAGCTGCGGGGCAACCACGCCCTCTCTCCCCCTCGGAGGTCATCCAAAGGAGGGTGATCAACAACTTGGTGCGGAGATATGAGGAAGAGGGAGTCATTCCCACCAGGGACATGGCTCGCCTAGACCTCTAGGGAGCTGCACCTCGCCACCAACGCCGCCCCCGAGGGCCGCGCAGGGAGGCACCGCTTCCTACCTCGACGTCCAACCACTTCGGGAGTTTATCCCCGGAGCGCTCCGACAACTCCTTCCCCTATTCGGATGAGGTGGAAGATGCTCGGGACCACCCTATCCGGGATTCGCCCCAGGGATCCGCGATGAGGGCTCCTGTCAGGCCACGGCGACATCGCCGCCAGGCCTCTCAAGTTGAAGAACAGGCTCTCCACCTGCCCGCGCCGCTCATCCCGACTCGTCTGTCTCGACGCCAACGTCGGGCTCGAGCGGAAGAGGATGCCCACCTTGGGGCCCTAGAAACAGCGGCCGCATTGGCCCAAGCCACTGTTGGCTCCAGTCGCCAGGCCCCTGCGCATCCTGAGCAGGGGAACTTCTATGCCCGACCCGGATCGAGGCCCCGACCGCCCCAAAGGCAGGTTGGGTTGACTCTCCCGGTTGCTGGTACAGACAATAGCCACCGCGGACCACATCGCGGTAGCGCTATTCACCAACAGGGTCTACTCCGTGTGGCCGATCCAAGAGGCATGGGTCACCCCGCCTTCCGATCTCGGCCCGGGGGCCTGCCCGGAATCATCTCTCCCCGCGTCCCCTTTGATATCTGTCCCGGTGCCCCTCGCACCTTGGTTTCCAGTCCTCTTGGCCTCAGCACCAGTGCGGCCGGAGGACGCCAGGACAGAGATCAGCCATGCCCCGAAGAACCACCCAGGGGCAGGAAGAAAAGGCGTCGACGCCGAGGGAAGAATGTTGCGGAATTCCGGACAGAGATCCGACCGGTTCTCTTCTCTGGTTCAGAGGCGGAGTATGATTCGGCGACAGAGCCCTTCCCCCAATCCCTCCAGTCAGGGGCAGGGGTAGGAATGCGGCACGTCAGCCTCGTACTCCCCGAGAGCGAGATCGATATGATCCCCACTTCTCTCCGAAGGTATATCCGGAGTAGCGAGGGCCTGGTAGACCCCCAAGGATCAAGCTTGCGGTTGGTACCGGCCCCTCTGGAAGCGCCTTCTGCCTCGATCGGAGAAGTCGGAGACCTTTTCTGGGGACCGACGGTTGAACCACGATCTAGTGCACCCTCGGCGAGCACCGACGCTACGGCAGGATGTTCGCTCGCCGGCCCGTCCTATCGTGATGTGGTAGCCAGGGCACCGCCACCCTCAGAGGGCAGCCCGGGATATGGAGGCCAATCGGCCTGCTTGCCGTATTCACCGCCGGCCAGCCCGTCGGCCCGGCGGCCCGCCTCGGCACCACTGCCGGTTCCCCGTCCATTCCCAGTCGTTGAAGAGGACCAAGGAGACCTGGGTCCTGAGTTTGAGTCGTGGAGCTTCTAGACCGTCCTTGCAGAGGGCCACTTCCCTGAGAAGTTTTGGCCAGTCGCAGGACCGGACTTTGATGCACCCGAATCGCTCACCCCGGATGAGTTCGAATGCTTCCGCCGAACTCTCCGGGAGACTCACTCCCGTCTTCACCGCTTACAAAGTCCATATCTCGGGAGTCAAGTGCACCTGGAGGATATTGGTGAGCAGTGCCGTCAAATTGACCTGGCCACGCTTCCCGCGGTTCGGCACCCCGGGTCATTTGGGCACCACGAGGCCCTCCAACAACGATGTGTTGAGTGTTTTCAAGTACTCCGCAAGGTTATCGAGGAAGCCACTCCCCACGTGTATATCCGTGGATGGGGGCAGTACGCTGCCCTACGCTTCAGTGCGATTCGCCGACAGCCCGATTCACTGGGTGGCCCTGAGGGTATATCCCCAGGGGCGGAAACAGTCAATATGGCTGACCTGTCGGGAGAGGGGAACGGTTTGGAACTTCTCGACGGGGGCTCTCCCCCCGAAGACAAGCCGTTGTTGGATCCATCGGTGAGAGTTACTCGTCACCAGAGGAGCCTCCTGGGTCTCCCCGCACCCACTGAAGCACTGACGTTGAGCCGAAACGTCAGTAAAGGTAAAGAGCACAGCGAGGCTATAAAGCCCGCCGACCTATCCGCCTCCACGCAGAGGGTGGATGAGGATCCCGAGAAGGCTATGCTACACCAACAGCTCGCCGAGCAGAAGAAGTTAGTTGACCAGCTCCTCGCCGAGCGCGCTGCAGAGCAGCGGCCTGACTACGGTGATCCTAGGCCAGGACAGCAGGGACAGGAACAACCACCCCTCGATGAGGCTCTCCCGGGCAACCGTGATTATGTTGTGTTCTCCGACAGGAGAGAGGCCATCGCCTATGGAAAGAGGGCGCGGTATGTTTCACCGCACCCTCCCGAGCGGCGTGACTACCTGAGAGACCCCGCTCGGATTCCTCCCGCTGCCCCAAGGGCCGCTCCGCCCGCCATCCCACGAGCTGCCGAGTTCGACGACCCGGTCGACGACCCGATTGAAGGGCCATGCAATGCGCTCGTGGTTAGAGATCCTCGCCAGGACTGGAACCCATGTCCGGACGGTCCGATGGCGGCACTCATCGCCCTCTTGGAAGCCTTGGGGACTCGGCAAGTGGCAATCTCACCGGACGGCAAGCCATACCCAGCATGGGTGGATGACATGCCGGTGCCTCCGGGATTCGGGAATCCCACTTTTTCCCCCTTCAACGGGACTGGAGATCCGCCGCAGCATTTGGCCCATTTCAACTCGAGGTGCGGGCCTATGTTGGGGACTCCGGCGCAGCAAGAGGCCGCTAAGCTTCACTGCTTTGTCCAGACACTGGAAGGGCCAGCATTTGTCTGGTACAGCCAGCTCCCCGTCGGGTCAATAACTAGCTGGGAGGACCTTCGTAGACAATTCATCTACCAGTTCAGTTCCACGACCCGGAAGACGAGTATCACAGACCTCTTCAAGTGCAAGCAGAGGCCTGACGAGCGAGTCGCGGACTTCGTCGCCCGATGGAAGGGTCTCACGTATTCCCTTGACATGCCATTGACTCCGGAGCAGTTGCTGACAATGTGCGTCGGGAACGTCAAGACCGAGCTGGTCCCTTCCTTGATCACTCAGAATTACCCCGGAGGGTTCAGGGACTTCTCAGACAAAGCTCAACGTCTTGAGGAATCCCTGCAACAGGCCAGCCAGGCACACCCGCTGCCTCCTATGATTCCTGCAAGGAGAGCCAGCAGGGCTGAGCCCGCTGCTGTCACCCAGATAGAGGCTCCCAGGCCGTTGGAGCTGCTGCCGGTGAGACCAGCTCCACAGCCTCACAGGAATCCGCCTCCACGGGCTCAGTTCCCGGCCCAGCAGCGGCAGCCTCAAAACCGGTCGGCCCCTCCGCGTAATGTACCGCCACAACCCAGGTGAGATAATCAGGGTCCACCTCCTCGGCAGGCCCCTCCAGCCCCTCGTCAAGACCACGCTCCCAGGGGCCCACGATACCTGACCTACTCATTTCACGAGGATCAGGTCCCCAGTTATTTCCGGAGTGCCCTGGAGCAGAGGATTGTGCGGCTGCATGAGTGTTGGAGGCCGGAGGAGGCACATCTCACGGATAAACCCCGCTACTGCCCCTACCATCGGGCCCTGGGGCACACCATCCAGCGGTGCTATGTGTTTAAGGATTGGCTCCAAGACCAGATTAACAACAATGTAATCAGGTTGGGCCCAGCTTCGGCACAAGTGGCGGGCGTGTTCGTGGGATCAGATGACGATAGCGGCAACGAGGACGAATGGCAGCTGGTCTCCGACCGCGGGTCCCAGAAGTATAAAAACTGGATGGCCCGCAAGACGATTATTCGCGCCCATGGAATCATCCGTGCGCGCTTGAATCAGCCTGAGCCCCCAGAATCTGCGGGTGCTACTTCGGCATCATCGTCCCAGCCTGCCTCTTCCAAGAAGAGAAAACGGCGGCGGCGCAAGAAGGAAGAGCGTGCCCCGCCAGTTCCGCCACTATCCCAAACTCTCGGCGATTTCATGCCCCCGGAGATGGGGATCCCTCCCCGGATCCGCCCAGTGGTGAATGATTCGTCCGATGACAGTAATGGGTACGCTTCGGTTAATACCGTCGAGCTGGTAAATCCCTTTTCGGTTCCCGACATTGAAGAACACCAGGTGGACCTCCCTAGTGTCCCTGGTCGTCGCCACCGTCGGAGGAGCCGCAACAACAGGAGTCGCCGGGGCACAGCAGTTGGTACCTCCAGCTAGGCTGTGCACGCCACTGAGACCAGGCAGCAGGCCCAAAACCGAGCTCAGCGTGCGCAGCCCCCCCATCCGGGGATGACGGATTCGCCTCCGCCACTGTTTGTGGTATGGGTTCAGGCAGAACCGCCTCAGCCGCGTCGCGATCAGCTCCGCCCTGCCACGAGTCCATACCGGCCTCCTGACCCCAGTACGGTGACCATTTCCCGGGCTTCAACCAATGAACAGTGAGATGCGCCAAGCACCAGTCGGCTGTCGGCCCAACCGGCAAGGCCCGTCACGCTTCCAACCGCAGAGGAACCTCCTGCAACCAGGGGCTCGCGCTTGGCCAAAAAGTATGATGTCCTGAAGCACTTGGCCGACATCCCAGCGAGACTCTCCATCCTTGAGGCTCTGCGCATGTCATCTGAGATGCGCGAGGCACTCGCTGAAGCCCTGAAGAGCCCCCTCCAGTTTGAGACAGAGGTTGCGGCTGCAGAGGCCTTTCACGCCGAAACGATTGAGGATGCCGAATGTCAGGCAGTTATCTCATTTTCTAGTAAGGATGAAGACCCTCCTATACAGGGGCACATTCGTCCGCTGTATGTTACCGGCCAATTCAATGGCCTTGAAGTCCGGCGCTGTCTTGTCGACACGGGGTCCTGGATTAACCTGATTCCCACTCGGACGCTCCGGAGATTGGGGTTGTCTGAGGATGACTTGATTCCCTCCGACCTCAGGATCCAGGGGTACGACCGCACCGAGCAAACCCCGGTTGGAAAGATACGTTTGAAGACTCAGTTCGGTGACTTGGTTGCCAACACCGAATTCATGGTAGTCTCTCAAGACACTGCGTACAACGCATTGATGGGCAGGCCCTGGCTCCACCTTCATGCGGCGGTTCCCTCGTCATACCACCAATGCCTCAAATACTCCCTTAATGGTCGAGTGGGCGTGCTTCAGGGAGATGCCTCTCCTTTTGCCTCATGTGAAGCCCGTTATCTGGACGCGGACTATTACAAAAGCAAGGACAAGCAGATCCTGGCAGGTGAGGTTGAGCCTGTCGCTGTTGCAAGTGATCCCTGGGAAAGTTTGGATGACGCTTATGTCCTCCCGATTCAACGGTTGGACGTAGCCATGGTCTCGACGGTTTGTGAGTCTCCTGATGAGGTGACCGCGACCGCCCATGCTAGCACCAGCGGCCCAGCAGGATCTGGTAGCCCCAATGCAGTTGCCAACGTAGCCTCTCCCGTGGACGATCCCTCCCCGAGTGGAGAGGACATGGAAGATGCACCCCCAGCCTTTGAGGAGGGCATCTCCGCCACGGTCGATGAGTTAGTACAAGTGAACCTTGGAACCGAAGCGGATCCGAGACCCACATTGGTCAGTGCCGCCATGCCCTCTGAGGAGCAGCAACAATACGTGGACTTTCTCAGGCAGCACCGCGATGTGTTCGCTTGGGGCTATGATGAGATGCCGGGGCTAGATCCTCAGGTAGCCGTCCACCGCCTTGGTCTCCCGACGAACCATCGCGGGTTCAAGCAGCCTCCCAGGAAGATGCACCCATTCCACGGTGCCATGGTTGAGGCCGAAGTTGACAAGCTTATCAAAGCCCACTTCGTGAGGGAAGTCCAGTACCCCAAATGGCTGGCCAACATTGTGCCGGTCCGGAAGAAGAACGGGCAGATCAGAGTCTGCATCGACTTTCGCGATCTCAACCGCCACTGTCCGAAGGATGATTTTCCCCTTCCAGTGACAGAGCTGTAGATTGATGCCACGGCAGGGTTCCAAGCCCTCTCCTTCATGGATGGATACTCCGGATATAACCAAATTCGGATGCCCCTGAGGATGAGGAGTTCACTGCCTTCAGGGCCCCCCAAGGTACCTTCTGTTACCGGGTCATGCCTTTTGGCCTGAAGAATACAGGTGCCACCTATCAACGGGTGATGCACCGCATATTCAAGCCAATCCTCGGCACACTGGTGGAATGCTATGTCGATGACTTGGTAGTCAAATCGTGCCAGCGTCAGGACCATCTCAAAGATCTTGAGAAAGTGTTCAGCTTCCTCCGGTCTCGCTGCCTGAAGATGAACCCGTTGAAGTGCGCCTTCGGGGTCACCTCCGGAAAGTTCCTTGGATTTGTGGTAAGATACCTGGGTATTGAAGTCGACCCAGAGAAGATCAGGGCGATTAGCCAGATGCCTCCCCCAGGTAACATCCGGGAACTGCAAGGGTTCCAAGGCCACTTAGCCTATATACGCCGATTCATCGCGAATCTGGCCGGCAAGTGTAAGCCCTTTTCTCGGCTCATGAAGAAAGGTGTCACCTATGTATGGGATAAAGAGTGTCAGACCGCTTTCGATGAAATCAAGCAGTACCTGCTTCAACCTCCGGTTCTGATGCCGCCTGTATCCGGAAAGACGCTGGCCCTTTATGTGACCACCCTGGAACGGTCCCTTGGCGCCCTTCTCGCCCAGAAGAACAACGAGGGAACAGAGAATAGCCTCTATTACCTCAGTCGCATGCTCCTCGATGCGGAAGTTAGGTATTCCCCCATCGAGAAGAGCTGCCTGGCGCTCGTATTTGCCGTACAGAAATTACGGCACTACTTGCAGCACCATGAGGTACAGTTGGTTTCTCGGGTAGACCCGTTGAAATATATCCTGAGCCGGCCTATGTTGACTGGCCGTCTAGCGCGGTGGGCTGTGATTCTCCAGCAGTTCGACATCAGGTATGTGTCTCAGAAGGCCATCAAAGGGCAAGCATTGGCAGACTTTCTGGCTGCTCACCCAACCTCCGCGGATCAGCCGCTGGATCTAGGCTTTCCTGATGAGGCCATCCTCTCGGTCGATCGAGTCGGTCCATGCTGGCAGATGCACTTTGACGGTGCCTCCCGGAGCCCCACCGGTAGAAGACTCGATAATCCTAAGCTCAACAGAGTGGGCTTGGGTATCGTCTTCATTACCCCGGAGCAAGCCGTACTGCCATACTCTTTCCTGTTGTCAGAGGGCTGTACCAACAATGAGGCAGAATACCATGCCCTCATCACCAGCCTCGAGTTAGCTCTCGAGATCGACGTGCCCCATCTGTGCGTGAAAGGGGACTCCGAGCTGGTTGTTAAGCAGATCAATGGCGACTATGTTGTCAGGAAGACGGAACTTCTGCCATTACTGGAGTGCACCCTCCTTCTGATGGCCCGGTTCCCTTCTCGGCCAGAAATTGTCCATATTCCCTGGTCGCAGAACGGTCGAGCAGATGCTTTGGCCAGCCTTGCTGCGTCACTTGCAGAGCCTGAACAGGATAACCTGACCGTCCGCGTGACGCACCGCAGGCTCATCGCTCCCGTTATCCCGGAGGGAGATCGCGGCCCGTCGGTAAGTAATCTCACCGCGGTTGCCCCTACGCCCGGAGCCCTGATTACCCCAGATATGGCAGTCAAACCAGCCCCTGATTGGAGGACGCCTTTGGTTGAGTACCTCCAACATGGCATTCTCCCGCCGGATCGAGCCGAGCGCGAGCGAGTTCGACGTCGCGCATCGCAGTTCGTCCTCCAGAGCAGTCCCGGCCTGGAACAGATCCTCTATAGATGCGGATTTGATGGTGTTCTCCTCCGTTGCCTTCAGGGAGTTGAGATCCCGCGAGTCATGCAAGAGGTTCATGCTGGTTCATGCGGCGCCCATCAGACTGGGCCGAAGCTGTCCCACCAGATTCGGAGGTTGGGATACTTCTGGCCCTCCATGATCCATGACTGCATCGAGTATGCCAGGAGGTGCCACGCATTCCAGGTTCATGCGAACTTTGTGCATCGGCCGCCGGAGCCTCTCCATACCACCATGTATTCTTGGCCCTTTGCAGTCTGGGGGATGGACATTGTGGGACCTTACCCGCCGGCGACGGCTCGCCAGTGCCGGTTCATTCTGACCGCCACAGACTTCTTCTCCAAATGGGCAGAGGCGATTCCGCTCAGAGAGGTCAAATCCTGTTCGATCACTGACTTCGTGACCTCCAACATCATTCATCGATTTGGAGTGCCTCACGCTATCCTCACTGATAACGGAGCCAATTTCCGAGCAGCCGAGTTGAAGAAGTTGTACGCCAAGTACAACATCCGCTCGAACCATACATCTCGCTATCATGCGCAGGCGAATGGAGAGATCGAGGCGTTTAACAAAACCCTCTCTAACATTCTGCAAAAAATGGTTGGTCAGAACAAGAAGAGTTGGCCGGACAAGCTCCCCAACGCCCTCTGGGCTTATCGGACGACGACTCGCAATTCCACCCAGATGACCCCTTATTCCCTGGTGTATGGAGCTGAGGCCGTCCTGCCCATCGAGATCCAGTTACCGTCCTTGCGCACTGCGGTCTACGACCAGCAAGCGCCGGACAGAGCTGCTGAAGCCCGTCTAGTCGAGTTGGAAGCACTGGATGAGAATAGACTTCGCGCCTTGCACAACTTGGAGAGGCATCAAAGCAGAATGGCTCGAGCTTTCAATAAGAAGGTTCACCTCCGCTCCTTCCTGCAGGGTGACCTAGTGCTAGCCCTAAGAGCGCCAATGATCCCCGGCAGGAAGCCACCCAAGTTGGAGCCCAAGTGGGAGGGACCTCTTGTCGTCCACAAAGTTTATCCCAGTGGCGCGTACTCCCTAGAGACTATGGATGGTGAGCGTGTCACTCCTCCCACCAACGCTAGATTCCTCAAGAAGTACTTTGTCTGAGTGTGTCAACGTCCTGCACGACGTTAAACTGCATACGTCCAAGCTGCACGACGTTAAACTGCCTAGCATATCGTCTGCGCTGCACGACGTTAAACTGCCAAGTGTTTCGTCCAACATGACGTTAAACTGTACCTCGTCCAAGCTAAAAGACGTTAAACTGTTTAGCATTCGTCCAACACGACGTTAAACTGTACTACGTCCGAGCTACAAGACGTTAAACTGTTCAGCATTCGTCCTGCATGACGTTAAACTGCCTCTCGAGAACTACGTGCGGCTTGATTCCCATCCTTATGGGATACGTAGGACCGCCTGAACATTCATGTTTCAGGCCCAGCCCCATCCTTCGGGAATTTCCATCCCATCTCAGGCCCTTGGCCTAGTTTTCTCTGGGTATGTGTCGTATGGTGTGAACGTGGGGCTATGCCCTCATTCACGTCGGTTTGCTCGCCACGCTGTACGCCCCCCACGTTTGGGGATGCCTTCTGCTCCCCCCTTTCTTCTCTCTCATCGTCCTGCACGACGTTAAACTGCACTTCAAGAACTATGTGCGGCTTGATTCCCATCCTTATGGGATACGTAGGACCGCCTGAACATTCATGTTTCAGGCCCAGCCCCATTTCTCGGGAATCTCTATCCCGCGTTGGGCCTCTGGGCCCAGTTCCCCTCCTTTTTGTGCGAGGTGTGTGGCGTGAGTGGGGATTATGTCCTCATTTACGTTGGTCTACTGGCCGCGCCGTACGCCTCCCCCGTGTGTGCGACTACCTCACACCCCTCATCGTCTTGAATGACATTAAACTGCCTCTCAAGAACTACGTACGGCTTGATTCCCATCCTTATGGGATACGTAGGACCGCCTGGACGCTTGTGTTTCAGGTCCAGCCCCGTCTCTTGGTTGATCACAGGGATCTTCTGTCTTTTGGTTGCTCTCAAGGTGAGTCCTCCGACCCTTCCCGGTGATCTGTTAACATGTTTTGGGTACTTTGGCCTATGACCCGTAGTGTCGGATGCAATCCCGACAAGTCCTGTGTTGCTTGTCGGGCCGCGCGCTTCCTCTTGTTCGAGCCTTCACTCAAAGGGATCCTCGTTAGCAGTTTGGACACAATGCCTCAGTGCTCTCCTACCGCTCCGGGTAGATTTACCGGCGGGTCCTGGGCCGCAAATCGATATAAATCCTGGGATTGAGCGGTTGATTCTCGTTTGCTTGCCCAGTTCTGGGCTGACGCGATCGGATGTTGTGTTGCGAATATGGTCAGCGACATCCTTGATCGCCATGTCGGCTCTTTTAGGCTCCGAACATTGGTCGCACGACCCTCATCACACTCCACCATTGTGCGTTGTAGTGGAATCTCGACACTCTCTTCATACTGACCTTCAGTGCACCTTTACACATTAGGCAGGCCAACCAGGGTAATGGTGTCTGTCGAGGCTCCCACGACCGGAGCACCAAGGATATATGCTGATGTCCTCCCTAAGGGCCATGTGTAGCTGGACCCTCGTCCCCATAAGGAGGAAGGAGTCGCCCGAACAATCGCGTTTTGGGCCCAGTATATCTGGAGGCTAGCATCTCTGCCCCTCGGGTGATGGGCATACGCAGGCCCCTATCCCAGGACTCCTCTCCTGGAATAGTGCGTGACCGCAGGGCTGGGTATGTTCCCACCTCCGCTGAGTCTGCCATATCGCAATACGTGGATTCCTCCATGGTCCGAACCACACGACCTTAAATTGTGTTGTCTCGTCCTACCACATGACCGTAAACTGTGACCGTCTTGGCCGTCTGACGAGAAACGGCACTGCATTGTGATGTTCTCCTCAGGGGACACTCACGTTGGGCGCTGGTTAATAACCACGCCATTCATCAATGCCTTTCACGGCTTGATTATTGTGGCGACGCCAGGGATTCCTTAATCCCAGGCATGTCGCTGCACGAGAAACCATCCATCTTAAAGGACAAACAAGAAATATCAAATACCGCTTCTTCTGTGTGCGAGGGTCAGACCCGCACCCTTCCCCGCGCTGTTGCCCGATTGTGTTGCGCCGCGCTTCAAGAACTACGTGTGGCTTGATTCCCATCCTTATGGGATACGTAGGAACGCCCGGATGTTTGAAACTTCGGGTCCAGCCCCCCACCTCTTAAAAATTCCCCCTTCTCTGGGGAATCCGCCACCTTCGGGTCACCCTCAAGGTGTGTCCCTCGACCCCTTGCAGTGGTCCACCGGTGTCAAGAGTACTCTGGTTTATTGCCAGGAGGTCAGGTTCAGCTTGGTCAGGTTCCTTCCGCTTTTCAGGCTTCGTGCTCCCTTTCATTCGGACCCATCGCCTACGCCCTGGGTGGAGCCCCCGTGAACGGTTTGGACACAATTCCTCAGTGCTCTCCCACCGACTCGGGCTGGTGCCCCCAATGGCCTCGGGCAGCAAATCGATATGAATCCTGCGATTGATCGGTCGATGCTCGTTTGCTGCCTCATTCCATCAACGGTTAGTGCGATATTGAAGCTGCTCTTCCGCCACGGTTGGCAGTACTCCCTTATCGTTACGCAGGTGCCCCCAGTCCTTGAGTGAATGGCCGCATGATTCACATCACATTTTCCACCTCCCATTCTGACCAGGCAAAATCTCGACACTCTTGACACTATTCCCCAATGCGTCTTCGCATATCCAGGGGATAGGACCACGATGCGGCGTACTTTGAGGTTCTTATGGTCCGAGCTCTAAGACCTTAAACTAAGATCTACCCCTATGGTCCGAGCTCTAAGACCTTAAACTAAGATCTACCCCTATGGTCCGAGCTCTAAGACCTTAAACTAAGATCTACCCCTATGGTCCGAGCTCTAAGACCTTAAACTAAGATCTACCCCTATGGTCCGAGCTCTAAGACCTTAAACTAAGATCTACCCCTATGGTCCGAGCTCTAAGACCTTAAACTAAGATCTACCCCTATGGTCCGAGCTCTAAGACCTTAAACTAAGATCTCCCCTTATGGTCCGAGCTCTAAGACCTTAAACTAAGATCTACCCTTATGGTCCGATCTCTAAGACCTTAAACTAAGATCTACCCCTGTGGTCCGAGCTCTACGACCCTAAACTAAGATCTCCCCAAATGGGGTTCTGCGTCCTGCATGACGTTAAACTGCACTCGCAGAACTACGTGTGGCTTGATCTCCAGCCTGATGGAGTACGTAGGAACGCCCGGGCATTCCGACTCGGGTCCAGCCTCAGGGATCGCTAAGTCCCGCCCCTCCTCGTCGCCGGCCGTCTGGCCTGACTTCGGGTAGAGTGGTGCAGTTGTGATATTCTCCCCGATCCAGCTCGGGATGCCCCATTGCAATGATGGGAAGCGACAGTTTCCTCGTTAAAAAGGTTCTGTCTGAGAATTGGGGTGATTCACGGCCAGATTAGTGCATCCGCCTAATACGCTTTCCCCACGGTGGCACAATTTTGAGAGCGTTGGATTCTATCCGAACAAATCGTCACTTCGCCCCACGCTTCGCATGCCCTGTTGATCTGGATTTCCACCCTTGTGCCTGAATGAACCCCCAAAGCGGCATTGATGATGACATGTGATCCGCCTCCTTCCATATGGATGATGACCTTCGGTCCGTCTATCGCAGTAGTATGGTCGATTGATCCATTGTCCGCTTGCCGTCTTGGGCATTTCCTGGAAGGCCAACCGTTGTGGATTTCTGAATTCGGGACGCGCGATTCACCCTTTCTCATTTCCCTATGTTCGGATAAAATCTCAACGCCCCTAGCGTTGTCCCGCTCGTGTGTTGGAACAAGTTGAGGGGATGATACATTGATTAGGTCTGAGGTCTCCTTTCTTAGGAATGATCTCCCTCTTTTCTTTAGAAATCCAGGCCCAATTGCGGATGCCTGAAGCTTGGTTAACGCTCCCGCAAGACAATGAATCGTGGTCGAGCATGTTAAGCCAAAAGATGCAGATAAATATGGTGATTCATACAAATGGATCGAAATATTGAGTAGCGGAAGCAAATGTTTTGGGAATGGCAAAACAAAGCCCCTAGGGATTAGCGTGCTGGATAAGTCTTTCTAACGCCGCTACCCTTTGGCTGGCGGCCTCCAGGGATGCTTCTCGCTCTCTGCGTGCCCTCTCCTCGTCGGCGGTCGCAGCACGCAGTTCGTCGATCCTGGCCTGTGCACGCTCCCGCTCGACTTGGAGTGCGACCATCTGTTGGCCCGCCTCCGTCAGCTGTACCTGGGCGTCGATCAGTTGGGCCGATAGTTGCTCCACAAGCTCAGTACACGCTGCGACGAAGGCCTCCTTCTCTACCGCCTGCCCTTCGAGACGCCGGACTTCCTACTCCGCCGCGAGGAGTGCCCACGTGCTCTCCGACATGTCCCGACTCTGTGCGACGTCGGCACGCCGGCAGCTCTCGCGCATCTTTTCGGCCATGAGATCACAGACTATCAGATGAAGGCGTTGAGCATCATCTCCCCCGGCACACAGGAAGCGCAGCCAGGTTTGGAGTGATCCCATGCGCCCAATCCACTCCGATGGGTCTCGCTTGAGGAAGCGCTGGATGCACTTCCACCCCCTGCGGCGCGTTATCCGGCTCTCCTCGACCGCCTCCGCGTCTGAGTCGTCCATCTCCTCGGGGTCGGCAGGCCGGTAGGCAGGGAAGGCAGCCAGCAGGTCTGCAGCGGGGTCCGCCCCTGGGATGTCCTCATGGGGGATAGGTTCCCCAACATCTGGGAGACCTTCTTCTCTCTTCCCAGCGGCGTTGACACCCTCGTCAGCCCCCGACCTCTCTCCGATGTCAGCACCGCCGACGTCCGTAGCCCCTTGATCAGCAGTTGGTGGGGCCGGCTCGGTGCGGGAAGTCTGTTCCGGAGTAGGCGGCATGTCTGCCACCGGTCCACTCGTGGATGGCCCGGGTTCGGCAACCCAACGAGCCTCCAGTGTTGAGATCACTGCGCGGGGCATGCCATGGTTAGTCACGGATCGTCAATGGCAAGCACCAGCAGTAAAGTAAGGAGACTTACGGGAGTTCAGAGTGTCATCTTCCGCTTCCCCGGCCGCCGCAGGAACAGTTGCAGCAGGGGACCCTTCAGCGCTTGTTAATTCAATAATGGGCGTCTGGCCCCCACCTTGTCCTACTGGCGCCTCTCCTACTCCCGCTGAGGACGCCTGACCAACATCTGTGCGCTCCTGAGAAAGGTGGAGAAATGGGTTAGAAGCTGCATAAGAGAATGGATGAAGTAGGTTGAGTAGAGATAGAAGCGGACCTCAAGGAGCTCAGTGACATCAACATTGTCATAGCCGGCCACCTCGCCGCTCTCCCGCGGGCTCCCCTGATGGGATCTTCCCTCGGAGCCTTCATCCTCCCCCATCTCCTCTTCCTCGGAGTCATTGCTACTGTCATCTTCCGCCGGCGACATCTGTTCTGGAGCGGGTTCTAGACCGAGCATCACCTTCACCAGAAGGGATGGCTCCGCACGCTGACCACGTTGGCGCGCGTACTCGTCCATGGCTGTCAGATACGCATACTGCCGGTTGAAGTCCACCCTGTCGGCGATATGGAGGCGCCCGACCTCTGGCAGATGGATTCTTTCTCTGAGTATCTTTCGCCAGATGGCGTCGGTCCCCAGTGACTGCCGCAGGGTCATCCAGGCCGACCACAGCGCCGGGAAGACTGCATTGTGGGAGGGTTCGAGCAGATGCCTTACCTGCTTCCCGGGCCGCTCTTCGACCACCGCACGTGCCCCCTCTCTGGGCGCCGAGGTCGTAGCGGCAGCCTGCGATGTTCCCGCCGCCGAAGTCCCTGCTCGCGCCGGCTCCGCTGCTTGGCGCGCCTCCGTTCTCCCCCGTGTAACGGCGCCTCGCCTCCTTCCTTGATGCCCGGTCTCCGCACGGGTGACCTCGAGCCGCCGAACTGGCTTCCGTAGAATCCCCTCGGGGTACGCGATGGCCCAGTGTTCGGCGTACTCGGTTGCCAAGCCTGTGTCGACCCCGGTAGGAGGGAGAGTGATGACGTCGCCAGAGCCAAAGACGACGAACATCAGCCACATCTGGCGAAGGACGCCGGGGTTCGTCTCCTCCCGAACAACAGTGAATACCCTCTTCGGCATCCGTTGAAGGCACCCGAACTGCCTGGCGAACCGGGTTGGCACGTAAGGCTCGCAGATTACCTTCCCGTCGATCCGAGCCATGAGCACCCCGCCCCGCATGTTCAGGAAGTATTCATGCTGCTCCAGCGGACCCTGCCCATTGTCGATCATCTGGCCGACGGGAGTGGGGAACGGGCTGAAGTTGAAATTGGCATGATTGCCAATCCGAATCCTCACGCCCTCTTCACTTAGGGTCATCGGAGAGACCCCCGTAATGTTCAGCAGGGAGGGTCGCAGGCCGTTGCCCGGAGGAATGATGGCGTTCGGAAACGTGTACCCACCAAGGTGAGAAGCCACCCAGCCGTGGAAGAATTGGAAGGGCCCACAGATCCTTCGTGGAGACCCCCCTCATGAGATGCGTCCCAGGATGGCATACAGCTTCGCCAGTACTGGGACCCCGAGGTTGTATCTTTTGTTGGCAGCCATAGCGCCCGCCATCGCCAGTGTCGCCGGGCGGATGCCCATTCTCGCGTCCCGCACTGGCAGGAGCCACCCACTCAGAAAGGTGGCCAGGAACGCCGCGTACCAGACATTTGGGTCCCGGGCCTCGATGACGCGGTACCCCCATGAGCGGTAGTCGCCCGTCTCCAGGACCCGCCAGTACGACCCGTTCCGGCTCCTCTGAGCCGCGGTCGGGCACCTCTTCCCCCTTCCTGGCATCTTGACCACCGGGTCATGCTCCAAGAACTGGCCGAACCACTCCTTGTAGGCTATGTCCTTATGGAAGTCCTTGATCCCGAGCCGCTGCGTAGCCAGGTCAAGCAGATGCCAGGTCAGAATGGGAGTCTGTGACCTGTCTTCCCAAGTGTTCTTCGGAGGCAGGAACTCATCGTACTGGTAACCCTCCAGCGGGATACCTCCGATGCAGTGGATGTCCCAGAGACCGATGCCGACCTCCCCATGGTGAAGATGGAAGGTGTTGGTATCCGGGGACCAGCGGGTGAACAGCTGCGGCCCGAGCTCGGACTGCTGGTAGAAGTGGAACTGCGACGTCCACACCGCCTCAAACAGGCCGATGTACCGCAGCTCCTCCGCGAAGTGATCGCAAGTGTGGTGTACCCAGAACGCCCAAGCCCACTCACTGGTGAAATTGCCCCCAGATCGCAAGTCCCAGTCCTTCAGCCAGCCCTTGGTGTCGTCGGTGACACTCTGGCGATATATGCTCGAGTAGAGGGCTGGAGAGTTCTCCGCAGTAGGATCACTTCCGACGATGGTTCGCGTCCTCGGGTTCAGGACATAGACATCCAAGTGTCTGGTCTCTCTGGCAGGATGCCCATTGTTGGTGATGTTATAGCGGGGAAGCTCGTCCTCCCGAGTCACCCAGGTCCGTGGCGCATCAACCTCGAACCCTGGCACCAGAACCTCATCTAGGATGCCGAAGTTCCAGAGCGGCAGGTTGTCCGACAGTGGATATGTCTTCTGGGCCGGCGTCAGCAAGTCAAACAAGGATTGATTGTTCGAAACAATCTCCTTGGCTCCGTAGACCTCCTCGTTCGTCGCCATCTCAGCTCTGCGAGTGGCGGCATCCCCCTCATTTCCATGATTCGCGGCCATCTCAGAAGCTTCGGGAGTCGTGCGGGTAAAGGGATGAAGCGTGCGGGATCGGACGAGGCTGGTAGAGAAGTTTGAGAGTTGGCGCGCAATCCTAGTGGACGGCGCGCAATCAGGATGTCCGTCGCGTAAAACCCCGGGTGTTCGCGCAAAAGCAGGCTGAATTCCGGACAGGTTTGCGCGACGAGCGGGCGAATTCCGCGCCGGAAAAGGCAATTCCGCGCACGAGAGCTTAGAGGCTTATCGCGCGGAAGGCCAGTGTACGGTGCGGGGGACCTAGGG
This sequence comes from Viscum album, assembly GCA_963277665.1. Lineage (NCBI taxonomy): Eukaryota > Viridiplantae > Streptophyta > Magnoliopsida > Santalales > Viscaceae > Viscum > Viscum album. Next base: position 611,955,775 of record OY728166.1, read on the forward strand.
CCCCTATTTATAGGCCAGGCCGGGGACCGCGCTGCGCAGAAATCGCTTTGCGCGACCGCAGCGGAAAATTTCGCGCCTGACGCCCTTTTTTGCGCGCCACAGTCCCGCACCACCCAGGACTTCGGCATTCCGGCGTCTCCCTCGGAACCCGATCGTTGCGACCTCTCGCCGATCAGATTCCGAGGGCGGGCTTTTGTAGACGCCGGAAAAGTCCGTTGTTCCCAAACGAAGCTCCGGATGCGTAAAGCGAGGTCATATTTGGAGTCGGAAGCATGTTTCGGAGGGCCCGGAGGTCTTGCGCGGAATTTTGGAGACCTGCGCGAAAAGTTGATGAGCCGCGCGCAAACCTCCCGGGATGCGCGCAATGCGCCGGGCCGGGGCGCAATTTTGCACGCCAGTGGCCCGCGCGACTCCCTTGCGCGCCGGGCCCGATTCCGCGCCCGCGAAGGGAATTCCGCGCCCGCGAACCGGATTCCGCGCCCGGGGTTGCCTATAAATATAAGGTGACCCCCGACGTTTTGAGGGTTGCCAGAATTCGAAAGGTCTCTCGTGCGCGCAATCCAACTCCTTCCGCGGGCAATGTCGATCTTCAGGTAACCTCTTTTCTTTCGCGCAATAAAGCCTCGGGGTTCGCCTTCGCGCGCAATCCCTTTGGCTCCTTTCCTTTTGAATAACCCTTCACTCAAAGGCCTTCGCGCGCAAAAGAAGCATCTTGCGCGCAATTGCCCCCGGGTGCGCGCAATCCAACCCAATTGCACGCACCCCCCATTTTCAAAGTGGCCATTCGATTAAAGAATGAGCCGTTGCCCCCACGCGCTATCCGAAGCCCGGTGCGCGCCATCTCTATCATTCGTGCGCAAAGTGCTGGCCCAATTGCGCGCCAGCCCGTCCATTTGCGCGCCGACCCGCGGTATTGCGCGCAAAGCTCCTCTTTTGCGCGCAAACCGCCAGGGTCGCCCCCTTTGACCCCCTTTGGGTACCCGCCTGCGTGGCGCCCGATGACCCTCATCCCGGGTGCCTGCACTGTGCGTTGTCTTTCCGTGCGGCCCCCCAGGCTTGCGCGAAGTGACACGGACCTATCGGCGGCTTCAACGTCCTGTACGACGTTAAACTGCATACGTCCTGCACGACGTTAAACTGCATACGTCCGGCACGACGTTAAACTGCATACGTCCTGCACGACGTTAAACTGCATACGTCCCGCACGACGTTAAACTGCACCATCGTCCGCGCTGCAAGACGTTAAACTGCCAAGCACCTTCGTCCTCAACACACGACGTTAAACTGTACTTCGTCCGGAAAGACGCTAAACCATCCGCTTCGTCCTCAACACACGACGTTAAACTGTACTTCGTCCGGCAAGACGTTAAACCGTCCGCATCACCAGATCCCGTGTCTCGCACGCAGGGTCCCCCGGTTTGGATGCGGCCCCCACCTGCTCGTTTTTGAAGGGATGTCGGGATTGGAGTCGCCTTCTCCCACGTCGGTAGAGTGTTGCAAACAGAATGAACTACGTGGACTTTGATCCCTGTCTTCTAAACAGGGTACTTAGGAAGCCTCTCCGAGGTTCAAGCCCGCCACCTGGTCGTCCCGGTCGTATTTATGTCGGTTCGTCCATCAGTGGACCCCTCCCGGGTTCACACTTGCGTTGATTCACCTATGAATCCGCCTCTGTGGGGGACTGCACGTGTTTATCTCCATTGTGCTTCCCCACCGCCTCGATCTCTTCGTGAGTCGGCTCGCCAACGTCCAGCATGACGTAAAACTGTGATTCACCCGGCCGTTCCATCCCCCTCTGTGCGAGGTGGTTCGGTTCAATCCTCCACCCGGCGGCCTCGATCTCTTTGTGAGTCGGCTTGCCGATGTCCAGCATGACGTTAAACTGTATGTCCGAACTACGCTGACTTTGATCCGCGCTAACGCGCGGTACGTAGGAAGCTCCTACGGGGTCCAAGCTCCTCACTCCATCATCCACCCTGATCCTTACCCGGGCCGCCACATCCCGGTGGGGTCATGCCATTCCATTCCACTCCACTTCACTCGGGAAGCCGCCCATGTGCTGGCCCCGGCGTAGGAGGTTCCCCGCAAGGGGTTCTGTCATCTGGTCCACTCCTCGTGTTGATCAGTCCGATGCCGTCCCCGCTGGACGTTAAACTCGCGGCATACCCCGTGTTAAACATGGGAAGCTGAGGAAAACCTCAGGCAACGCAGTTCCCCGTACCCAGTGCGGGATGCCTCAGGCCATCACGCCTTCGAGAAGCCCTATTAGGGACGGAAGGCAGACATGCAGAGTCGCCGTGTTAAGGCACGCCCCCGACAGCCAGAGCCACCAGGTCTCCTCACCGTAGGTTGCTGCCCCGACCAGACTCCTTGGAGCGTCCGGGCGGAAGCAGCGTAATTAACCGGTGTCCATGGAGACATGGCGCCGGGAACGAGATTCACGAACATTCTTAAATCTATGAGGGTGACCCGGATTAGGCGACGAGTTCCGAGGAGACGTCCACGGAAGGAGGAGCCGACATCCCATCATCCCGGTTTCGATCAAGGAGCAGACGCCCCTGAATAAGGGACGAATGCCGCCCGCCCTTGGAAAGCGGGACTGCGGGACCACAAGCCGCGCGCCCATCCCCTCGGGTTGACGGGTGCACGCGCGAACGCGTCCTGGCAGAACAGCGTATCCCGACGCACATCCGCACCGAAACACATATAATAAATTGTGAAAATAGATAGGATTCATAATCATTAAATGAAAATCATAATTCTTGAAAATAAAGTCATTTAATAAAATTCATTCCATCAAAACATAATCCATTCAAGGAAATTATATTAATTTTATTCTTGAACAATAATAAATTATGTCATCATAGGAGGGAAAGGATATTAAATTATCATACTGAATATGAATATTATTTAAAAATATCTTATTAAAAGAAACAAAAATTCATAAAAACTTTATTTTAAACCATTTTGAAATCATGTAAATGAATCATGAATATAATTTGAAATTATTCTTGGGTAAAATATCCTTTCTTTGATCAAATACTTTTCATTTCGGAAAATGATGCAAACTTTTAAAAGAAAATAATTGTATAGAAAATAAAATTTAATACTTGATAGGGATGCATCATGGAAATATGTTACTATGAAATAATTAAAATACATTCATGCAATAAAATTTAAAATAAAAAATTCACCTCATAATTTTATTAGAAAAGATAAAAAGAATATCATTTGGAAAAAAACTATTTCATTTAGAATGTGAATAAATGTCAAAAAAGGAAAAAGTTAATTTAAACATATATATGATAATATAATATTTTATTATTTTTTTAGAAAATATATACATTGATGATAAATATTACCTAATGGAGATTTAATATGAAACAGTCCCAAAAATGGATGAGATTGGGAAATTGAGAGTAATCACTTAATAATCTATAGAATCATATAACCAATGTTAGAATAAAATTATAAGAATATTTAAATATCATAATCTTATGGATTATACTCTCAAAATACATTCTTGGTATGTACATGCACCACGTAGAAGAAGCCAATAGTATATGATGCTCGTGTGTCGTGGAAATAATGGCGAGACAAAAACCTCATACCTTGTTCCATTAAACTCTTCATACTCAAAAAAGTGTCTGGTATAATAAATATAAGTTTATTATACATATTTTATAGAAAAATATTTTTATTTATAATACCACATATGGTTTTATTAGGACGTTCTATTACCCTATTTTTAATGATCTTTTGTTATGGTTTCATTTCATGTAATATTCTCTTTGATAATCACATGATTGTTAATTTGTTATAACATTGGTCCTTATAATTATTTCATTATTACATAATATAAATAATTATATTAATATAATAAATATCCATTATATTTATATCAAAAATATATATATCATAATTAATTATTTAATGGAATACAAATTTCGTGGAGATGGTAAGTTGTACGTACACCTGAACGTTGTTTCCATTTTAATTGTTGTACAAAAAGAAATAATATAAATGACATGTATATATATATCTATATATATATAATTATTAAATTATAATTATTATATAATATATATCACATAATTTCATGATACCCATTTTGAATACATTCCACGTGGTGTGAGAACAAATCACATTGCTTTGATGGGGAGGAAGTCAACAGTTCCTCAAATGTGATTATCGTATTAACTCCAACTGAAAAGTTAAAACACAAGTGTCATGAAAAGGAATAAATAATAATAAATACATAATTAATACTATATAAAACATATATTGATATATGTTATATGATAATTTCCAACATGAATGGTGGTAATGTAGAAAATGAAAATTCATCATTTCGTGAAGACGTAGTTTTTCGTACATAAGAATAGTATGTTACATATCCAATATATAGAGGTGGGTATAATATGATATTGAACCCTTATCATAAAAAATACTATTACATTTATGATACTCTTTTTGTTAAAAAAATAATTGACCAAAGAGAGTGTAGTGGGTGGATAAGGAAAAAATGAATAGAACGTTGGAGAAGATGATAACTCTAAACTGGGTATCATCTTTTGAATTGTTCCCAAAGACTCCCTTTTGTTGCCTTGTCCCCCAGAAAAGTATTATATGAGGAAGGGAGTGAATTTTGGAAAATGAATTATAAGGTTCTGGCTTATTCAAAGGTATTTAGTGGTGTGAATTAAAAGTATGGATGGGTGCTCTTTTATTAGAGGGTGGAGGGGCTCATTTGGAAACACTGAATCTATTAATTTATTATAAAAAGAATTTTTATTTCAAATAGATCAAAAGTAAGTTATTTCAAGGGTATAACCATTATTTGTATAAATACTCACAACCAAAAAAATTTTATATATGTTTTGTTTTCAAAATTAACCTTATATTTTGGCAATAACCAAAAGGTAAATAATTTATATTTAATAATAAAAATTTGTTTGGTTTTAAACTATAGGTTAATGTAGTTACTATAATATGAAAAAACCCCAAATTTATTCACTTATGACATATTTAACACTTTAAAATTTCTTTAGATGATCATTAAATTTTTATGAATTTTAAAAATTTTAATAAAATATTATTTATTTTAAAGTATCTTTTATGTCAATTTAGATACTATTCTATATTTTCATGTTTTTAATATATCAATTCAACATGATAAATTGAATACAATTCGTAAAAGATTTCACTATCATTTCTATAATGTCTATGAATTTTTATGTAATTAATTAATTACGTAAATGTATATTTATTTAAATATATATAATATCATTTATTTGATATCTGAATTAATTAAACAATTTCCTCATCATTATTATACATGCCATTATTTAATTTATTTCATCTCTATATATAAAAAAATAGCATGTTTAATATAAATTTTTTCTATTTAAAATTAATTACTGTAGTCAAATTTATCTTATGTATTTCCCAATATTAAAATTTTTTTAGTTATTTTATTTTGAATATTACACCTCCAACTCTTCTGTTAATAAAATATAATTAATGTCCTAATCATTCAGAAGATGCATAAAGATGATAATATTATTTACCTATCATTTATTTGGGTTTAAAAAACATATTAAAAGAAATTAGTATAAGAGCTAGGATTATTTGATATGATTATAAATTTATTGGTTTCTTTAATTACTATATTTTCCTTTAAAAGTGGTTAAAAAAATTTAAATACTTATTATTACCAAAAAATTATTTTTATCCTATTATACCATATTTTTCATAATTATTACAACCAAGAATGTTCATTTTTTGAAATACAATCCACATATGTTGTAAAATGATGTTTACTACTGATGACACAAATATGGCATGAAGGTGGGTAAAACTGACGTTCAAAAGTACGATAAATTTTTATATCAAATCAATATATAAAAATGATTCCAATAAACTACATTAGATTAATATGTATATCATTTATATATTATGAATTTAATTTTAATTTAATGTAAAATATAATTACATAAATGAAAAAGTGAGTTTTTTAACTATGATGTAGTATTTCTATTTATTTATCAAAAAGTGAAACATCTTACAAAAACAAAAAAGATTCACCCTAAGTTGTTTTTTATTTTACAGATTCAATAATAATTTTAATTTTATCAAAATATATTTCCATGAGTGTCTATAATTAATTTTATTATTGATCTTATGAGGACATGGAAAAAATAGATTTTAGAAAATAGTCATTTTAAACATATAAATAGTTTAGTAGAAATTAAATTTTTCATCATGAAATAAATATTAATTATTATTAATAAATTAGTTAAAAAATTTCATATTACATGTTTAATACATGGTTTATTACTATCTTATTGACATAATAATAGTATTGAATTGATGTTTCATAGAAACTCGGTGTAGCATGTAATGCAAGACAAGTCAGTGTTTCCTATAGTTCAGGCTTCACTTTTTGTTTCATATAGCAAAATCCAAAAATTAATGCTATTGTATAATAAAAATTCATTATTTAGTGTTACAATATGTGACTATTTGAAAAGATATATTATTTTAAAAATATTACTTAATCTTGGGGTGTTACATGATTATTGTAACACCTTACCTCAGCAATGATTAAATTTTGTAATCGAAATAATACTCCTAAATTTGGTCCATTTGTATCACAAATCTATCAATATTCACTATTTAATGTTTGTTGAAATGTTCTTCGAAATAATATTATTATTCATAATCATGTAGAATTTGACATTATTTTGGTATTGCGATGGATTTTTTTATATAAATACTATGCCAATTTTTTTATGATTGGAAGTATCATTTAAGATTATAAAATAAAAAATTATTTTCCATCAGTGTGAGTATGAATTTGAATGTAAATTGGAAATTAAATCCATTTCATGGGTCTTGAATCCTATTAAAAGGGATTTCTTTTCTTGGATGGATGGATTAAAACATAAAATAGAATGTATATTTTTTTTTTGAGATTTGGTTGTTTTATTTTTGTTTTAGTAACATTGAATTTCTCTGAATCATCAAGATCTCTTTTGAAAAGGAATCATAAATGGTGAGATGATAATTTCAATGACTTCATATTTAATGGAATTGGTGTTTTTGTAAGAATACAAGAAGATGCTACAATATAATTGCTATAATTGATTCAGTCGGCCATGTATGTCACTATGGGGAGTAACCATTATTCTTATTAAGAAGAAAAATAGAATAATAAGATAATCCATTGATCATCGATAAATGGTATTACTTATGAATAAGTATGATCTACTACATATGTATGATTTATTTACTGAATTGCATGGATATCATGAATATATATCCAATAACACATAGGATGAAAATATACACAATATGAATTTATAGTCATGACACTTGGTGTTACTAATAACCATGATAACATCAATGGTTTAAATTAATTGAGTCTTTAGAGATTATTCCAATGCGTGGTGTACCCAAAATGATAAATTATTCATATTTAATGATATTAAATTATCATAAATATTGAATTCAATGGTCAAATTCTAGAAAAATCACATGGATAATCATAAATATAAGGGTAAAACCAACAAATTAATTTTTTAAATATTGGAGTTGATGCCACAATAATATAAATTTTTGAATTCTCAAAAGGGCCAATAAAACATTGTGTTATATTTTTATATCTATATTATTTTCATGTAATCATTAAAACTAAGCTGATGATCTTAAATTTCACTAAATTTAAACACAGTTATAGTATTATTAATTATAATTAGTTGAAATAGATTACCCAATGACCAAATGTGTGGAATATTATGAATGACCAGGAGTGTGGTTTTAAATATATTAAAGTATTTAATATAATAAAATAGATTATAAAACCCAATAAAATTACCACATATTATATTAAAAAAAATTAAAATTACCTTTAAATAATAATTAAAATGTAGGAATAAATTCTAAATCATTTTAAGTTATTGTATCCATGAGATTACCAAAAATGGGGTTTGGCTATTTTATACTCTAAATTGTGATTCCAATTGTAAAATAATATTAAATATTCATGAACATATATGAAATTATTGTTCATTTACAATTGAATTACATGCGAATTGAATAAAAAATGACACATTATTATGAAATGTAGTATGGTTGTGATGAGTAGAAGTGTTTTTAAGGATATAAAAGTATTAATAAACTGTCAAGGGGTTAAAACCTATAAAACCCATGGATTTTCATGATAACATTGAAAATTTTATTCAAATTAATTTCTGACATTTTCATTCACATTCCACAACAATATTACTATAAATATTTTAAATATTATGAGATATTATGTTTTTTTGTTTTTATGACACTAAAATATGAACATTAAAATATAACACTATAAATATATTGATGAATCTCTATTTAATGGTAAATTTTCATGAATTTATTTTTTATATTTATCATTTGAATTCCAGTAAATCTAACATTAATTGTTTTTATGGTGAATATAATGGTGTTTTTATGGAAATTATATTTTTTAGTACCCTGTATTAGAGGATTAATAGATGAAAAAATAGTGTAGATTAATGTGATATCTTAATATATTACTAATATTTTATTTATTAAATGTAATATTAAACCCCAAAGTAGTATTATTATTTTTTTTCATGAAAATTATTTTTTTTAATATTTTAAATATCTAAAAAGTGTGTGTAACGATCATAACCTAGTAAACAATGAAAAAAGTACATGAAATTGGGGGGAAAATATAACAGATTTTTTTTGAAATTATTAATTTATTAAACACCAATACATCATATAGATTGATTTAATAGAAAAAATGTGGGTTTATAAATTTATTAAAGTCATAAAAAAGTCTCATTGTGGCTAAACATGGAAAATAAACTCATGTTTTCATGAAATCATTGGAAATTAACAAAAAGTTAATTTTTTAGAAATGGGAATATATTCCACATAAAAATGAGTTTTTTCATACTTAGGTAGTGTGAAGAATTTTTTTTGTGCATTAAAAATGTAAAATGTTTCATAATTGAGAAAAACTAGATAATGACCATGAATTCACATGATAGGGCATGAAAATGTGACTTGAATTATTTATGATATGTATGCTTTTATGAGAAATAAATGATATGTGATATCTGAAGGAAATGTTAAAAATAGCTCTACAGTAAAATGATTTTGAGAAAAAGTAATATGTTAAAATAATAGATCCAAATTCGTTTTTGTTGCACTATATTTTTCTGAAACCAATAAAGAGGACTCAATATATTAGTTTTTTTGTAAATTTCTTGTTTATTGACATTCAGTTGAAATTTACTACCCATTATATTATGATACTGCTGGTGTGGAGTTCAAAGGACAGTATGATGAGTTTCATTTAATTATATTATACGTTACTAAATATATTATTTTCTGGGAAGAAATATGTTCCAATTCTTATTTATGTATGGTATTTATTTCAATTTTTTTGCATTCTATGTTATGTTTTTTTACCAATTTTAATTTTTTTGGAATATATATAGATACTACCATGTTTTGGTGCACTATAGCTGACATTGAGGGGGTCCTACATGATAGACCTATAATGACCTCAAATGTAGGTCATTGTCTGGATGCCAAAGCATTATAACAACTTGTATTGGTTTGTGATAGTGAATTTTTATGTATTTCTGTTATTTAATACCCATTTATTTGAGCTTGTTTATTTTATTAAAAAAATTGTGTATTGCATGAAAAACATTTAGAATATACAATAATATATATACTAGATTCTTAATATAATATACATAATATAATGGTATAATTTTTTTTAATTTCTTTGTATTTATTACAATCTAATATAATTTTAGTATAATTATATATTTAGTTAAGTAAATAATTTAAAATTAGAGTTACTAAGGAATGTTATATGAAATTATATTAAATATCATAATCATTAATTATATAATAACAATATATATATATATATTAAGTCATAATGTAATTAAATATAATTATAACGTCAATATTCAGTTATGTTATTAATTAATTAATATAATTGTTTTCAATCATTAAATATAAATATTAATTACAAATTGATATTTTTATGGTAATTTATGGTTAATTTAAAAGTTATTGTAATTTATATATATATATTACAATGGAGTTGATATAACCTGATTCATCATGATGTCACATGGGATGGAATATAGATATCACATCTCATCCAAAGCTTTTCTCAAATATCTGATGCTCTTCTGACCAATATTGACTAGCCAAATAAAATAATACAAGATTTTATATCCATAAGAACATGAACTTCCCATATGTATCTAAATAAGATACGATATTTTTTTTCTAAAAAAATAAACAAACTATGATATATATTTGAAAATAACAACATACCATAATTAAAAAAATAATATATCACCATAAAAATTGATAAAATCAATAGATTTATATCCTAAAAGGAAAAAACTTTTATAAAGGGAAAGTAATATTACTACTTATTAAATAATTTCTACCATTGTAAATTCCTTGTATTAATCATATATATGTACGACTCACCTCTTACTCCATAATATTCATTTCCATTATGATCACCACAAAATATACAACAATCTACAAAATGTATGACATGTGATGGTGGAATAAAAATTTTGGGTTTTGTATATACATAAATGTTATAACAAAATTAGATCTACATAAATATAAATAGAATTACTAGTGATATAAATACTATAAAAGATAAATATAAACTAAATATAGTTTAACCAAAACAATATATAAAACAACTGCATCCATCTATTCATAAACCAATAATGTCAATAACGAAATATACAAAGTAACCTAATAAACCATGGTTCCTAGATCTACCATCCAAAATCACCTCTTATATTTGTTTTGTTAAACCACACCACACCGTAATGTTAGTGTGTTTCTCATGGCAGATCCTACACTATTAAAGGACCACCACCCCCATTATGAAAAGCATTGTAAATAAGGTATTATCATACACCAACAATAGATGATCTCCTTTTTCTATTTGGGGGATATTAAAAATACATCAATTCCATGGGGGACACCACTTAATCAATGGAAATGGAGTATCATCCTGGTACACAAACATGGATGAACATTGATATGATTTTTTGGAGGGGATACCAAACTTTTTACTTTTTAAGTGAAAAAATTTATCATCTAACGACCCAAACTGTTGTGAATAAAATTCAATTTATTATTTAATTAAATTTCTTATGGATATAGATAACACATAAAATTATTTTATTATTTCCAATTTGGCGTTAAATTATAATTAAGTATCTTTCCAATGGTAATATAGCCATTGAATAGTGATAACATGACAAGGATAGAAAAAGGATTTTAAAAAATCCATTTTCACAAAAAAAAAACTATGTGATGGATTTATCCTGTATTATTATACCCTATAAATCCAATTAATGAGAAAATATGAGTGAGATATAATTTAATTGATTTTTCCTATAATAATCCCTAGTATAGATCCAACAATTTCAGCATGAGAAAAACCATTTAAGGCAGATGTTCAATCTCATCATTATCGCAGCCAAAACAATGTTCACCGAACGACCCCGTGAAAGTCCCACCATCACACACCATACTATTATTGTTTACTAAATTGTAATAAAGGTATATTTATCAAGACCAAAGCATTAAAAATTTGGGAATTATTTTATTTATAGAATAATGAATATATTTGAATCATATTGTTGTTAATTTGTAAATAATCTTTAATGAACTAATAACATTATTAGTTAATTAAGAAACCTATGTTTAGGAATTAATTTATTTTTGAAATAAATAATATTTTAATAAAATATTATTATTAAATTTATTTTATTAAAAATAAATGATCATTAAATTTTTATGAAGTCAACCATAGTTTTTATTAATGATTTAAAAATAATTATTGTAAAAACCAAACAATTTATTTAAAACATCACCTTTTATTTTAAAAGTGAATATTCACATATTTAAAATATTATTTAGATAAATTAAATATTATTATGGAATAAGGATGTTAAAAATTATCAAATGGAAAATTTTTCATAATTTTTTGTGACAATAAATGTTTTGTGTAAATATTAAATACCGTATAAATAAAGAGTTTGTTTGACAGCATTATAATGGATCAATAATGATGTAATAAATACTATAGAAGGTAACTTCATAAAAATATATTTTTTATTTTTAAAATAATAAATTTTTTTATTTATTTTAATTAATTTTTAAATACATATTGAATACTCCAATACTTAAAATTTATTTCATGAATTTTAAATTATTTTATTGAAGGTGTGACTCACCTCCACATAATTAAGGGAAAAATATTTGAATAAGTTTGACTCATGACCTAATTAATTAATTTTAAATCTCCCCTTTTACAAAATACATGGGAAAACCCATGGTATGGTCAGTGGTTTTTAATATTTTATTGCGTAGTGCCCAAAATTAAAATAATAATGTAATCTACCTCCTTTCTTATATAATCAATCACAATATCTCATTTCTCTTCACTAAAACTAATTGAATCTAGAACACATTATGTTCCATACTACATACATTCCTCCCAAGGATCTCCAGAGCTCTCAATATGACCCTCCCAGGACTTTGGAGTCACACATCCATGTAAGGGATCTTCCACATTCCACTTTTATCAAACACTCCTTTTATTACATACCTTTTAATTACAATTTTCATATATTTGGATATGTTCATACATACACTCCATACATGACATTTGATTTATAAATAAATATATTTTCATTTCAACTATCATTAATCCATCAATAATATTTTATAAAACCTGTTACCATGCAAAAATTCTGTAAGGGATCCCCACATTTCTCTCTTAATTTTAATTCAAGAACCTTATTTGAAATTCGGAAATATAATTTCAATTAGATATATTGTCATAATTTTATGATTAATTCTCTACTACTCATTTTATGTTATTTAAAATAGGAATCATTTATACTCCCCCTTTTGACCATAACCTAAGATCTTACTATGCCGATATCCTGCAAAGGACTTCTCTCTCCCCAATTTTTATCTAGCACATTGTTTTTGATATGGCCATTAATATCCAATTTTATATTTTAAGATACTTTAATACCTATCCCCACTACATCATATTTGCTAAATAACTAATTATATACCCTTTTTTATCTCATGAACACTTTTTATGGATTTATATTTGACACTGATATTCACCTAATTTTTCCATACTGTTTCTAAACATGTATTAAATACCATACAAATTTTTACATAAAGGGTATTAAACATTATTCTCATATACTTATTGATTAGAGACTTACATGTATTTATTCCACAAATGTAATGCTTAATTATTTTTTTATACTTCTTTTAAATTATGTCTTGTATGTTTCATTTAATATATATATAGATAATATCATCCTTCTTTTATGGGGATATTGATTTTTTAAAATGGTTCCCAACTCAATTCATTCTAGTAAACAATATCGATTCAATGGAACTTATCCAATACATACCCATTTTAAAGTGCATTATGAATTATCTATTAAGCCAGCATCATTTTTATACAACCACACAATTATATCATGAAACTCTATCTTGGTTGTTTTATTATTTTATGAATACAATCATTCATTTCCTCTATAAAATCTCTTCCTTAAACAGAACTAAAATGTTTCATTTCAAAAGCCTCTTAAAAAACCATTTTATAAGATTTAACATTATAAGGAAAACATTAATTCATAAAATTAAATTTCAATGTATGTCCCTTTTCATTTCTGAGATATTCATGTTTAAAATATGATTTCAAGTGATTAATATAACTAATTTTCTAAAATTACTCTTTTTCCAAATAAAAAATCATTCTTCTTGTCTCACTTTACATTTTATGAGACATATTACTTGTCCCCTACTTATTACGTTCATGAGTTTCATGTAAAAAGTGTTGATATATCATATTAAGAGTCTAAATATACTCATGATATGCAAATGGATTATTATTTAATTGTTATAGAGTTTTATTGGTCACATTAGAATGTTTATGGATAATTTGTCAAGAATTATTCAATGTCTCTTTTAAAATTATCTTCATCTATGTCAACATAATTTTTTGAATATTGTAATTCTTTGTGGTTTATCTATTATGATATCATCTAAAATATGTTTTTTGAAGGGTTTCAGATTAGTGTTTATATTTATTTTCTATATTAATTTCCATTCAACAAATTACTCCAAATAGATTGTAATTTGCGTAATAGATTATGGAATGTAATTTACATTGAATATGTATATGATTTTTATTTATAACCCCATTTATATTATGAATTTATTGGACTTTTAATGTGATGGATAGGTCCCAATATAGAAAATCGATTCATTGGTAGGTTTCATGAGATAAATAGATACAGAAATGGGTGCGCCCTTTCCAATTTTCAAATATGATTTTCGCATAGGGCTTAATAAATTTTAGTTGTCTTAGTCGAGTCCTTGACTATATGTTTTAGAAAGAATAGAAAATTTATTACCCTCATTATTATATTATTAATTTAGAGATCATGTGATTACTTGACTCGTATAGTATCCACGATAATGTTTCATGTGATCAGTTATATGCCTTTATTTACTCATCTTCCATTTATGCTATATTAAGCTAAAGTTACATTTTAAAGGAATGTGTATCTGTTATTAAACATGCCTAATGTATATTTTTAAGATATAATCCATTGTATTGATTACATTTACTGGGCATCTAAGCTCACACCTTGCTTATGATTCCTTTCCTCAGGTTACGAAGAAGAAAACATTGAATTAGCATTCTATGATGCGGTTTGTTACATTTTTTATGGTATAATTGTATATTTTAATTTCCTAATCTATTATTGTAATCAAGAATGTAATATGGTCTTCCAAGGCTACTGAAAAGATTGGTCCTTCATGATTTTATTCCTTATAATCATGAAAATGTATTAAATCAATGCGTTGTCTTTGGGACTCTGGGATCAAGGTGTTACCATTGGTACCAGAGGAATTTTAGTAGCAGTCTTAGAATATAGATTTAGAAAATATTGCAATGGGAACACAACCCTACAACATTATTTATGTATTAGAATATAATAATTTCCTATAATTTCATTTTGTAGAATATTATTTGGATCTTCCATGTAAATACATCATTGTATAGATACTAAAAGTGGAAGTGGTTATGGAGTAGATGTACCTAAGGGTAATAACTCCAACCAAGTGTTCCAAGATTGTATCTGGGTAACATGGTACATAACAATGGGCCTTACTTTTTCCTTTCTTGAAACTCCAAGGGGATATACATAGGATAATTCACATTTTTCATAAATACCATTATGAAGGATTTATTATTCCAAAGTAACAAAAGTAAATTGTTCGTGTATTTATGATGCATAAATGTTATGTGCTATACCTTGATTAGATTTATTGAATGTTCACATTTTTATGATCTAATATAGTGTATGGAATTTTCAAAAATATATCCTAATAGATGGACTGAGAACTCCACTAATGAACGTGATGAACAATTTAAAAGTATTATATTTATCATTGCCTTAATAAAACAATTTAAGTGAAATAATATCAAAGGTATCCTCATCGTATGAGGAAATGAAATTATATGTAACAAGATATGTAAATAATTATATGAGTCATATTTTTTTGACAGAAATTGGGAGATGAAATAGATGGAATAGGGAAAAATTTAGACAAAGGGAAGAAGGGAATGAAGGGTTTTTTTCACTTGTGATTATTGTGTATGGAATCACCCTGGTAAATGCTTGGGGGGAGTGTGATCATTTTATAATATTGGAAAAAAGGTCACAATGGTCGTGATTTCAAGGGTAAGAAATTTTTTCCAATGTACAGTGCTTCCACTATGGGGAGTTGGGACACTATGTGAATAAATTTCCTAATAATCAGAGAAATATACCCCAAATGATACTATTATATAATTATCAAGTTATTATACTACCACAAATGAAGAGTAATAATTAATAATTATATTCATCAATTATTTCATTTGAATATTTTATTCGCAATGTACTGGTTATTAGAAAAATTGAATATATGAAGATTGTAATGGAGTATTTTTTCATTGATGATTTGAGACCATATGTAAAATGGTACAAAGAAAATATATTCAGGATAATATTAAACATTTTGGAAGACACATGATTGATGGAAATATAAAAAATAATATATTTCTGATTTTGAGATAATGATGAAAAATGGTTTATTTTGATATCTACTAACTACCTAGGAATTGATTGTTGATTTTTCAACTACTTGTCCGTGATATAATTGATGGGTTTTACAACACCTTTTGATTTATGGATTATATCGAATAACATGACTTTTAATTAAAAAATATCGATTAATTCATGTTTTCAATATGTTATATGGTAATTAGAGTTAATTCTATTTTTAATTTGGATACATGATAAATTCAATCTCATGTTTGGAATTTGAAAATTTAGATCAAATTCATGGCAAAGTTCATCTTAGAAATTTAGCGGCCTTTTTCCTAATTTGTTGAATCAATATATTTTGGAATGTATAACTATTTATGAATGGTTTTAGTTGATAATATTATGAGTTTTTAGATTATCTTTTATTACATATCCACACTATGAAACATATATTGAGATATTACATATATATACTCCAAGGCTCTGTCAATGGATAATATTGTGTTTATAAAATAGAAACATATATTTGTACTCTTATAGAGTGCAATAATTCTTCAACTCAAGGAAAAATTTCATTAATAAGTTTTTATCCTAGTATCATAAGCTTTGATAATATTAATTCTTTAATTGTAGTAGTTTATATATTTTTAGAAATCAACTTCCATGTGAACATTTTTTATATCACATTCCCTTATAACTTTGTAGATTAATTTTTCTTCCACGTCCAATTTTTTACATCCAATTAATTTCACCCCATTCTAAAAAAACATTCTGGACCACATCAATTCACTTAATAACACATTGAGAGGATATATTATTAATGCTTTTCCTGATCTGGGTTTTCCACAGGGGGATTTTTAAGCATTAACCTTTAACATTTGAAGTCAATTATAAAATTGTAAGAGTTAAATTATGTTGAGGGGGGAATAATGTTACACACCAATAATTTTTTTTATAATTTTATATAAATTAATGTTATGTTATTTAATATAAATTAATACTTTAAATAATTATAATTTATATATTTAAATTAATTAATTATTAAAATAAACAAATACTATTTTATAGTAATATTTTTTTAATATGAATATATATATATATATTATTATAATTATTTCTAAAAAATTCCTTTTTATCAATAGATTATTTATTTAAATAATATATATATATTTAAGATTATAATTATTTTGATAAATACTAAAATATGTTACAAAGATAATCATTATTAATATAACTCCATATAATTTTTTGGTGTATTTCTTCAAAAAAAAATTATTTAATTAGATATCTTTTATGCACACAATAGTGAGTCTCTGGGAAACCAAACTACTTTGTAACAGAGCCATGAAATAAAAAATTGTCAAATTTGTGATATGAATTTTGAAAAACAGAACCAGCTCGTTGCGATTAGTATGTTATTTTAGAGACCAATAAGAGTAACTTATTTTTTTTGTAAATAGTCAGATGAACTGTAAAAAAATTTAATGTACCCTTGTGAATATTAATGTTACAATTATGAATACTTGCGTGACCTTCGTGAATATTAACCTCACCCATGAAAGTACATATAATGTATAGGCAACTTATAAATGAGAATGACTGTTTTTAAAATAAATAATTATGTTTTTGTTTTTTTGTGAGTAATAAATATATATATACAATTTCTAATTAAATAATTTATTTCAAATATAATTAATTTTTAGTAAATTTATTCATAAATAAATATATTTTTCTTAGGATTACTGATACTTTGATTATACATTACTTAATTTCATAATGAATTATAAAATTATTTTTAAATTTATATTTATATTTTTCCAGTACGTAATGATTAAATTTAATAATTAAATTCAATATATTAATAAAATTATTCTGAAAAAATAGACTCTATTTTTCAATTCAGCATTTCAAAAAATTGTATGGGTTAATGTTTGGGTTTTTTTGAAATACTTGAAATTTCTGTGAATAGTGTAACTCGATAATTTACAAAAATATGTTAAATTAATGAATTTATATAACATTCACAATTCATGGATGATTTCAATGGCCATCAATTCAAACTCACATTCACATATTACTATTTTTTGTCACAATAATTTATACTATTCATAATTTTGAGCTGATATAATAAAATAATGATTAAAATAATGGACAAAACCTCATATCCTCCACTATAAAACCACCCCTCACTCCATATTCTATTCACTCGTGAAAGGCTTTAATATTCTCAATGTTTTTCTATAATACCCTTCCCTTGACCCTACCCACCCCAAATATCCCTCTTCATAAAATTCCAAATACCATTTTTTAGGAGGTTCTCAGTGAGGATATTTCAAGAGGTAAACCATGTTCTTGTTTATTCCAAATTCATTTTCGATTTTTTATATTCTTTTATTATGATCACCTTCTCTATAAAAATGATCATAGTAACTCTAGTATAATATATATACTATAATTTTATGATGTGAATTTAAGATTCATCATCATTCTTTTTATTCATTCTCTATTATCAATAAATAAAGCATCATTCAGGAGGTACAAATTTTCAACCTTCTTCAACGACAAACCATGGATCACCATTTTCTCCATCATGGATGGTCATCAAACTATTTTTATGTTTAAAACCGATTCTAAAATATGTATTATATATATTTAATTATTCTATAACCATATTATTTTTATGATATTATATAATTGAACAAAACTAGTTCGTAGTTATTGAAAAACGATCATAAAAATCTAAAATATTATCACTAAATATCTTATATATAGTTTCATATTCATACCATGTAAAAAAATGAGATATAAGAACATTTAAAATAATTGGTTCTGATTAATAATATAAAATTTAAATTCTAGAGAATTATATCCATTACACATGAAATCTGTTACTTATAATCCAACAAATCGATCATCAAATCAAGGAAATAAACATTATGGAATGACTAAACTCAGTCATAAATCGTATAAAAAAGGCCATAAAATATTTTAATAAAATTATGATAAACTATATACATGTCCAATAAGTTCTATGTTAATGTATTAATGAGTCTAATTTCATGTTCAATGGCATCAAGGTCATGTGCAGAACACATTTGGACACAATGTTAGGGATTCCTCATATCACATCCATTTTTTAGATACATCTTATTCATCACTATATTTTGTGTATAGTGTATGAATAATTTCAATTTAGATATCATATAATGAATAGATTAATTTTTAGGGTATAAAATATATCATTTTATGACTATTAATTGTGGGGAATATAATTCAATTGATTACCCAAACCCTTATTTTTCCTTGGAGTTTCTCTTTCTCTACCATTAATAAAATTTAATGCTTATATATTTTCTCATCCTTATTATAAATTATATTTATATTTTAAAAAATAATATATCAATATTATATCATCCTTATTTTATTGGAATATTCATATTTTAAAATGGTTTCCTTATCAATTTGTCTCGATAAACATGCCTAGTTGAAGAGAAATTCTCAAATTCATACCCATTATCATGTTCACTATGTAATATTTTTTAAAACATCATTATTTTTATAAAACCACAAAATTATCATGATAATATATGTTGGTTGATTTCTAGATTTATGAAAATAAACATTCCTTCCCCTCTAAAATATCATCCTTAAACCGCAAAAAAATTTATATTTCTAAAGAATCATAGAACTCATCTTACAAAATTAACTTCAGTGGGACCTAATTTATGCCTCTAAAATAATTTCAATGTCTTTACCTTGCATTATCTTTGGTATAAATTTTTAAAATATGATTTCAAGACCTATATAAACGATTTTCATAAGGATATCTGCTTTCCAAAGTAAAAAATGATTTTTCTCGTCTCACATTTACTTTTATGAGATATATGATTTTGTAACCACTTATTCCCTCCATGGACATTTTATGTATCATATTAAGAGTCTCATTATTCTCATGTTTTAATAAGGGATTATAATTTGAATTTTTCAATTTGGTATGGTAGACATTAGAATGTTTGTGGATAATTTCTCAGAAGTTTTGCAGTGTCTCATTTAACAGTATCCCCATGTATGTCAACATACTTTTTAGACTCATGTACCTCAATGAGGTTTATCTCATCTGATATCATCTACAATATTTTATTTAAGGATTAATGATTAGTATGACTATTCATGTTCTATCTTGATTTACATTCACCATATTACTCATAATGGTTCATAATTATATTTAAATATACTATAATGTGATTTACATTGCATATATATATATATATATTTATGTTTTTTTAGGAATATACCTATTTATATTAGTAATGTATTAGACATATAATGTGATGGGTGGGGTCAGCAATATCCACTCGATGAATCGGTGGGTCTTATGGGAAAAATAGATATGGACATGGTTAAGGACTTCCCCACTTTCAGATATGGTTTTGGATAAGGCGATAATAATATTTAGATGTCTTCCCTGAGGCCTTGATGGTATGTTTTAAAATTTATGGCATAAAAATTCCATTAATTATGATTTTAGTAATTGATAAATCATGTTATTATTCGATTATTATAATATCCATTGTATGGTTTCATGTGATCAGTTTTATGGTTTTATTTACTCATCATTCAATCATTCAGTATTAAAAACAAGATTACTTTTTGAGGAATGTTATTCTATTATTCACCATGTCTAATGTTTATGTTTATGATATCATCCATTGAATTGCATTCACTTATGGAGCATCTGATCTCACCCCACTCTTGTGTTTTTTTACCTAGGTTATATAGAATAAATCCTTGAATAATCATTCAAAGATATTGTTTATTTCATTATATATGGTATCATATTTTATTTACATTTCCCAATTTATTTTTTGAATCATGAATGCAATATGGTCTTCTGAGACTGCTAAAATTATCTGTACTTTGATATTTTATTCCTTCTAATATTGAAAATGTATTAAAATAATGCACTGATTTTGGGATTCTGGGGTTGGGGTGTTACACTATTCCTCTGATTATATATTTCAACCGATCAAATTTCATTCATTGATTTGCGTATTGGACTTCAATCATTTCATGATACCATGTACTTTTATTATTCATTTATTAGAAGTTTATATCCAAGATTTCACATTTATTATCCTTTGGAAATGAATTATTGTACAATGATCAAATCCTAGATTTTTGTTTCCCTACTCCAACTTTTTGTCACTTTTAGCTCCATGTAATACCATCTAATCCTAGTATGAAAATTTCTTGGTGACCCGAGCTTGATCAGGTGCCTAGATTCACAGAAAAATTGTAGAATGATGAAAAAATAGCGAGGGAGAAATAGATCATAAAATGGAATAACATAAGGATAATACATTTGTAGGATTCATACCCATACTATGAATATTTATTTCACATCATCATGTTGATCGAAGTATGAAAACCTCACTCATTTCGATGACTGATTCCCGAAAAACTACAGCTGGTGAACATGAATCTTAGGTAGATCTAAATATTTAGGAAAGGAATTTGGTGATATGTGATGCAGTTTGACAAAATTTTCAATGGAGATGAAGATTCATGAGAAACTATAGTTTTCCGATAAATAGAAACTATAGGACATGTTTAGAGAAGAGCCCACGGTGTGTAGCCTCCATCAATAGTGGGACTATGGTTTGGGAAATGATAAGGATAAAATATCATGTAATCCCCTTGACATGTCATGTACTGCCTATTTGTTTTCGGTTAATTATGTGAGGGAACAAATGGCTAGATGCACAGTATGTTCCATGAACACATACAAAGGTTGGCCACATGGGTAGCATCCTTTGTGGGACAACACACCATGTACCAGAGTTCATGAATACGGTGTCTAAATATGCAGACATGGCTAGCAGACATTCTTCAGTCCCCATATTAATGGGACACTCCATTTAGTTTCCTGACATAGTGGGAATCCCTACAAAAATGGGACTTATGTACCAGACAGAAGACATGGCCAAGTAGTAGTGGAGGACTACAAGTCATGTGGCCCCCTTGTATTTTTTATCTTCTTGGGCTCTTCCGAGCGATATTTAAACCACCATATCTTCTTCAGTACCCATAATATTTCATGATATGATGTTGAAGTTTGAGGATTTGAATGGACTGATACGACCGCTGATGATGGCAGTGATAAGATAGGCTTAGTAGAATGATTTAGGGATGACCCTCCATCAGGTTTGGTTAGTGTAGTCCCCGATGACCTTCTCAGACAAACCTCTTGTATTATTTGGTAGTGTATTCCCTGAAGAACATTCAGGATAACCTTCTTGTAGGATCTGGGTAGTGTATTCCCTAATGAGAGATACAGGGATAACCCTATAGTTGTAATGGGCATTATAGTACATAATAAAAGATAAATGGCATATCGTCCTATCGGGTTGCATAAAATAGTCCTCGATGATAGTAGGCTATCCTTCTAGCTTGGTTGGGTAGTGTAGCCTCTGATGACTCCATAAATAACCTAGATTGCGAGACATTGTGATGAGGTGTTTTTTTGACATACCAATGGACACACAAGAAAGAGGTGTGTTTTTATATGTGTCCTTGTTACACAACCTAAAACTGTATGGGCGACTAAGTGATTCCAGAATTTGATAGTTTCGAGGTGTGGTGATTTTCACTGTTTTCACTTGTGTCTCCTGGGTAGACACATGATGTGCATTGTATTGCACATGGGATTACATTGGAACTATTAGTTACTCATTTCTAGGGTCGATCTATTAGATGAAAATCCCCATACTCTCTCATTTGGGCCACAATTACTGAGAATATATATATATCAATATTTCTACAGTACCCTATCATGGGTCTTGGTTGCTCTCCTTCCAAGAGAGGTGATGACGCACATGGTATAACATGTGAGCTCCTTGTCAATATTCCCATGGATGGATGGGTCTAATCTCCATATTTATATAGAAAATACTCTGTAGGGGTCCACCTCTTCACCACTTCAAGCTCTGTTTGATAGGATGATCCTTCATTCACCATCTTGTTGCTTTGAGCTTTACTCTTTCCATCATATCTTACATTAACTACTTCCATTTACGACATCTCTTCATTTATATCTCTTAATACTATCCCTTCACCTTTCACCGGCATTCAACTAGATATGTATATACTCACCCTTTCATGGGATTTTCCCAACACATGTTTTTTTCATGACGGAGGACATGTTGAACATGACTATAGAGCACAATAGTGATATAGACTATCTAGACCACACACCATGGTCATAGTTTCAATATTAGAGTAGGGGTTTCATAGAATATTCACTTTTCTAGTTTTCTTCAGTTTTGGGACCCGATTCTGTATTGGGAGTGTGTTTCATCACCTTTCATTTTAGTAATAAATATCTTACCCTTGTACTATCAAGATATTCGTTCATGTTTATGTAATGTTACATTAGTAAAATATTTTTATATAATTCCAATCGTATTTTCCTTCAAATGGGCTGTGTGAGTGTATAAAAGTTCTTATGAAAAATTTTCCCCATGATTATTATGCCATCAGTTCTTTTTCCCAACACTTGGATAATATAGTAAAACTTGGGGTAGTTACGGCTTGTGCCTGGACAAGTGTTAGGTCATGAAACAGTGGTATTATAGGTGGTTTGTTTTTTGGATTTTGTTGGACATTCCTTAAAAAGTAATTGTTTGGGATTTAGGAAAAAAGCGTGTGTGTGTCTCGAGGGTTGATCTCAGGACAAGAAGACTAGTGAAGGTATGGGAAGTCAACATATCTATTCAATATAACCCTAATTACTAGTTTTTCAACTTGGAACCCTGAGATATTTATTGCATGGAATTATGATACATACATGATATATGATTGTGTCTTGGACATTCCTTCTTTAATCATCTCCCTTATTTATTTTTTGATAAAAATATATGATCATATAACCATAGTACACCTTGAAAATATTCAAGATTCCCATGTGATGATAACCAGTATAAAAACTAGATCTGCTTTACGATGATGACTTTATGAGCAACGAGGCCTCAGTTCAGGGTCTATCATGTAATCCCGTTCCTCTAAGTGGGAAATTAGAAGTGCCTCCACCCATTGAGAGGTAGATATTCCCAGGATGGTAAGCTAAGGATGTTCACAGTTTGAGTGCACTCCACGAGTTCTAGTGTCAGCAACCACTGAGAATCCACATGGAGCTGTATCCTCATCTATCAGAGGATTGGTTGCAGTTAGTGGTCCATGTTTTCATACTGGTTCAGACCCTTAAAGATCTTATGTTTTCTTTATCATCCATTCTTTTCCATTTATCATTTGGGTGTTTGTGGATATTAATTACCCCGATGTGCGAGGAGTCGACACTCTCATGGGGAAACATCCTTAAGCTGTTTCGTAAGGAGTATTACCCCTCCTTATTACACTCCATCTAGATTAATGAGCAAATTGAGCATAAACTCGGAGGGATGATAGTGGTTGAGTATGCAGTAAGGTTCATGGACCTTAAACTCTAATACAATGAAATGATTAGAGATGGTTGCTTCCTTCCATGAAGGATCAAGAAGGGATACTGTAGAGATATCTGGGATATGATATTTCCCTTATGTAACCCCACCTATGTTGGGGTACTAGATCAGGAATTTGTGACAGATAGATTCCTTATTGAGGAATGTAATTTTGTTGGAGTGGGTACTTGAAATGATATGGTTGGGTCATATTAAGAAGTATACAGGCGTCTGAGGTCCTTGAATAAGATGCCCTTTTGTTATCTAACTCAGGGGCATGGTCAACCAGTTTTGGAGTAGCGTAGAGCACTATGGAAACTATGATAGGGAATATGTGACACATTTTATGAGTGAGGTCCCATGGATAGGGGATTAAAAACCAAGCATGATGAGCATCCCCTGATAATAGTAGATGGACCACCATGGTAAAGGTAGAACCATGATCAGGGATCTCCCCGGCTAGGACATGGTAGTCACAATGGATGTATAGTAGATAGAGTAGCATGTGGAGTGGTAGGGAGGATGGTGGTATGAGGTTCTACTACCACTATTACTAGGTGTCCCACATTAGGATTATGTATCTATAGCTCGAGGTTATCGATAGGTGCAGACTTTGGACATCTATGACCTGGTGTCACATCATATGATTCAAGGTATGATATGTGTTTATTATACTCTTGCCTTAGTATTAGTAGACATAGGGGATATACATTATTTTATCTCTCGAATCCTTTTTCAAGAGCTTATGCTCCCAGGAGAGATGTTAACACATCATCTATTACATAATGTTCATATAGGGAACACACCATCATTGTCTTCCATTGTCCCGCAAAGTGTGATACCACTTAGAGGATGGAGGTTCACATGGCAGCTACTGGTCATCACGATGGATCCATATGATTTCATCCTGGGTGTGGATTTATATTCCCTGGTTCAAGACTAGATTGATAGTCACTGTAGGTAAGTCATTTTCATACTTGTTGATGGGATGAGGATCTCCTTTCTCCATGAGATAGACCTCATAGTAGGACTATGGGGTGCTGTAAGAAAGTGGTTACATCAAATTTCACATCATCTAGTGACTATTAACCATGGTGCATTTGTCTTTTTTGGGAGTCCATATACCTTCATTTTTGGAGGATTATTTGGATGTTTTTTCCGAAGACATTTCAGGACTACCTCTGCGGTAGGATTTGGAGTTTTCATTGAATATAGCTTAGGACTGCCCAATATCTTCTGTAACATTTCAGATAGAACCCGCTGTGCTTTGTGTTCTAAGGTCATAGTTAGAGGACTGTCATGATAATGGTTTCATCAAACCCAGTATATCCCCCAAGATGTCTCTAATTTTGTTAGTGGTAATGGATGATGAGATCTTACAATCTTTCATAGATTATCATCGCCTGAATCAGGCCATAATTAATAACAAGTTCCCATTTCCAATGATTGAAGACCTATTTCATTAGTTGATATGTTCTATATGGTTCTCGAATATAGAAATTATGTTTGGAAACATTTAGTTATTGGTTTGTGTGGATAACATTCTGAAAGTGATTGTTTCAATGTCATTATGGACACTACGAGTTCCTATTGATATTTTTTGTTGTTACAACATCGACCACAACTGTGGTATAATTTTCCATAATCGCAGCCGTGTTGATAGATTTTTCATAGAAGGGAAATTTTTTTACATTATCAAAACAGTTCTAGAATTACTTCAAGGAGTTTATATAAAGGTAGATGAGCTATCTAGTTTTGAGGCAACAAGAGGAAGGATTTTAGTTCATGGTATATTAAGATTCCTTAAGATATGGAATTGATTATGTGATAATGCAACGATATGTGTTCATTGAATATGGGTTAAAGAATTTGAGACCCCATGAGAAGAAATTTGTGACTCAGGATATAATGTTAGGAGTTGTAGTCATCATATAGATTATATAGAGGCTCTAACTTATGGGAGAGTGAATTGTGGATTACTCGAAACAACATTGTCTTAGTTAATTCCTCGCATAGAGAGACATGATCCAGAAGAAACGACGCCGGTAGGAGTTCCTATAAGACCACAACGTAAAGATAGTCTATACTATGGGGAATGGTACAATTGTACTTAATTACCTTATCATGATGTTCCAGCCTTGCCCTATGTAAAAAATCTTTATAGCAGTTCGCTTCCTAATAGCTAGAGCAAGTGGAGATGGATGATACATTTATTCTATAGTCGATTGTGTTGACTCCTATCCTCTTAGAGTGTGTGATGGAGTCCCAGCTAGGGAAAAATGAAACTGAGGATCTACGTGATCCGATATCCATAGGCATCACATTATATGGATATTATGAAGATGGGAATAATGAGATCTTGTTCCAGTGGAGTATAGTGGTTCTAGGGGCGATGCGGGTGGAAGTGATGTCGGTGATCCACACTTTTCCTTAATCTGTAAATCCATGTGGTGGGATGATGTTCAAGGATCATAAGCATTAGTTTGGTTGTTCAAAATGAGATGGAGTTTTTCTGTGTTCGTCTTAGTATTCCTTACCTATTAGAAGGTGAATTCTGACATCGATGCCCAGACTAGTTAGTTGCAGCTGCTTGATATCCCAGAGTGTGAATGGGATACATATCCAAGGAATTATTCCCAAAGGATATATGAAAAATGAAAATTCATGACTCCATTTGGGTGATAGTAGACAGACTCATGATGTTAGAGAATATACATTCCATTAGGTAGCATTTTTTGGTGGATAATTTGGGTTAGTTGTACGTACAATATATTGTCTGCCTTCACGGGATACCCATAGAGATGGTCTCAAATCATGACGCTTGTTTTGAATCAAGATTTTGTAGAGACCTAGAGGAGTCATTCAAGTCCTACATGTTTATGAGTACAACCGTTCACCCAGATTCTAATGGGTAGAATAATTAAAATATTCTTGTGGTAGAGGATATTTAGAGAACTTCTATCTTGGATTTCGGTCAGATTTTGGTAGATCACCTATATAAGGAAGATTTTTCATAAAATAGAAGATACCACTCTTCCCGTTTCATGGTACATTTTGAGGCTCTATACGAGAGATATTTTAGGTCCCCCTTTTTCTAGATACATATTGTAGAGTCATCTATTATGGGCTCGGAGTTGGTATATGCAACGAAAGAGAAGGTGAAGGTCATTTGTAAATGGATGAAGATGGCCTAGAATCACCATATGTCATGTATAGATCACCATCGTTGGCCCATGGAGTTTGAGTTAGGAGACCATGTCTACATGAGAGTCTCCCCATGTGTGGAATGTTGAGTTTCATCCAGGGAATCATGTTATTCGAGTGGTTCATTAAGCTATTCAAGATTGTGTAGAGGATTGGTGATGTTGCCTACCATGTCACCTTACACACACAGCTAGAGAAGGTGCATGATGTTTTCCATGTCTCGTAGATGAGAAGATATGTACATGACCCTATTAATGTTATTGAATAAGTATATAGAGACATAAAGGATGGAGCCACCATTTTAGAGAACCTGGTGGAGGTCGTAGACAAATAAGATCAGACCCTATGAGGACGAGCCATCCCTCTGGTCTGAGAGTTGTAGATGGACAAAAACTTATAGTAATGTTCCTATGAATGAGATATCCAGATTCAGACTCAGTATCTGGAGTTTTTTTGGTTTTATTTTCACGAATGAAAATACATAAGAAGTTAATAAGGTAATGACATACTTTTTCCATTATAATACTTTCAAGTATTTTTAATTATTATTTAAGAGATATGAAGTGATACAGTGTTGGATTACGATCTCTGGATTCACAAATTTTTTTATTAAAATACTAAATATATTTTATATTACACATCTGTTACTAATTAATGAAAATGGGATAACTCTTAAACTCTTCATCAGATCAAATATCTATGATCTCAGTTGGTTCTGGAACATGGTGTTTCTCATAGGTGCGACATAATATTAGTCATTTCGGATCGTCTTAACCCCTAACTCATTGGCGGAACATTTAAGTAATTAAATTAATTATTTTAATTAATTACATAAACATCTCTTAACCTAATATAGGATTTTAAATTTATGGTTATGAGGTTCTATACTCATAATCCAATTTTACCAATGGACTCCCATATCGTCCTCTCATTCACATTAGCGAATGAAGATCAAAAATGAATCTCTGTTTCTAAATGGATCAAGATGTGGAGAATGAAATAGATCCGCCTCCATCATTTCAGAACGTGTTATTCAACAATTATACAAAAAACAAAAGCTAGGACTAATATTATTGATTCTAATCCTATAATTAAATATTTGAGTAAATTGATATTTATTCTTTTATCTGCATGTTTGATTTCAGAAAATGGTTATCCCCACATACTTGTTTTACTTTTCTAATCAGTTATTTCTAATATGTTTATCTAATTATGATTAGCTAGAAAATAAAGTGTTTAAAATTATCCAAATCATTATTTTTGACCCCATACTATCATTTTTTCACGTTTATCAACGCGGAATGTCATTGAATTCCAGTTTGATAATTCCCATGCGACCTGAGATCGATCGGGCAACCAGATTCATATAAATATAGTGGAACGATGATGGAATCGCGAGTGAGGAATAGATATATAAATGTAACTATGAAATGATAATCAATACATAAGTTTAATACCCATCTGAAAAATTTCAATGTGCATCGGCATAAGGAATGAGGAACGAAACCCTCATTCATTATAGTGACTGATCCACAGTGAAGGATGGTGGACAGGCATGATTCGGTGCTGTATTTGACGAAGTATGATAGAAATGTTGTGGGATCTGAAATGGTTTGACCAGATTTGGAGTGCGAATGAATATTCCAGAGAAACTCGAGTTTTTGGTATATCATGACTACACATCATTTTCAATAAAGAACACAAAATATTTATACTCCCTTAGCAGTGGCACTAGGGATTGGGAAAAGATAAGGATTACACAACTTATACTACACAAACATATTGTCTGCTACCATTATATGTGTGGTGATCTATCTGAATGAACACACATCTATGTACAACCTATGTGTCGAGCAAACAAAAACGTGTCCACCACATGTGAAGTATCTCGTGTGGGACTACCGACCATTTAACATAGTGAATAGACATGGGGTCCATGTACATAGACACAACCAGTAGACAAAGACTCGTCCTAAAATTTGTGGGAAACACTATATTTTCCACCTACATTTCCTAAAACCCTACATGTATGAGACCCGTATACCATCCAGAAGACCCGACTAGGAAGTGGAGGTGGATGAAACTCCATGTGGACCCCTTACATTTCGTGTTATAACTATGCTCTTTTGAACTCTCTTTAATCACCCATAGATCATTCAATTTTACTCTTATTCCAGATCAAAATATTATAATGATGGTTATTTTTATATACAGAATGTGGTAGATCCATCAGAAATGTCATTCAAGATAATAGGTGGATGTTCAGTGTTTGAAACACATAGAAACGAAGCCTGATGATGACAGTGATCAGACACGCTTACCAGAATTATTCTAGGCTAACCCTCTAGTAGGGATGGGTAGTGTAGTCCACAAATACCTTCTAGGCTTACCCTCCTAAAGGGCTGGTTTGTGTAGTCCCCTTAGACCTTACGGGCCAACCCTCTAGTGGGATCTGGGTAGTGTAGACCCCAACAATAGATACATGGATGACCATCCAGTTGGGTAAGATAGAGTGGTCCTGAATGAGAGATATCCAGATGAACCTCTAGCTAGGATAGGTAGTGTAGTTCATGATGATACTAGGTTGACCCTCTAGCTAGGATTGGTTGTGTTTTCCCTAAATATTTTTATAAGACCCTCGAATGTACAACGCAATGGCGAGGCATGGCTCATAAACCTGTTGACTAATGAGAAAGAGGAGTTCTTTACCCACTAAGACAAATCGTTTGGAGACAACATAAAAATGTGTTGGTGAGTTAGTTCTACATAAATTGTATTGTATATATGTGGGGTGATTTTGAGCCCCATTTACTTGTGTCTCTAGTACAGATACATGAGTAAATATTCATTATAGATGGTTTTACCTAGGAACTATTGGCCACTCATCATCTTAGGATGATCTTTGGGATGTATATCCCCTTAATAGGTTTTTTGGGATTCTTTGGTAGTTAATATATATATATATATATTAATATATATAAATGTAGTACCCACTCTTTGAGTCTTGGTTACTCGCCCTCTAAGAGAGTGAATAACGTGCAGGGTATGCCACATTCATTCTGTGTCTAGATTCTTATAGTTCAATGGGTCTATTATCTGTCTACAAGTATTGAAGACTCAATGTGGGTTCACCGCTTCACCATTTCATGTACCATGTGTTAGGATGAGAATTCTTTCACACACTTGTTTGGTTGAGCTTCACTCCTTTTAACCTATTTTATTGTACCTCGATCCAATTACTACTTTTATTTAGTTTTATATCTTACTACTTCCCTTAAAATTTCTAGGAATTTATAATAGTTATGTATATACTCCCCCCTAAATGGTTTTTTCCCAACACATGTTGTGTCTTTTTCAGATTCCATACATGTCAATTGGGGCAGTAGGGGACCGTAGGGTTATAATATATGTGGACTGCGTACAATGTCAATAGTTGGGATACATTAGTTTGGCTCTCTCAGTGGATACTCTTTTCCTGTTATCTTCAGGTTGGGATTAGATTCTTGATTAGGTGTTTCTTGATTCTATATACATATTAGTGTTCACTTACATACCCTTTTATTATCAAAGCATTCATACATGTTCATGTTACATTACAGTAGTTGCATATTTTTATATTTTTCACTACTATTTTAGATTTACTTGGATTCATGTGTTTGTATAGGTTCTTAAATTATTTCCACCACGAATTTTCATTCCCTTTGGCTCTTGTCACTATCCCTTAGCCTATAGAGGAGGGCATGGGGTAGTTGTGGCATGATACATGTCTTGGGTGGATTCAGGAGAACATTTAAAATTATATAATAAGATTCATTGTTTGGTTGGAAGATAGATATGTTTTGGAGAAACCATCCAAATATTTACTAAATATATGGAAGAATGTATATATATATAAATATCAATTCAATGAATGGTGGAATGATTTAAGTTGAATCTGATCAAATAGAGGCAGCAATGATACTTGTAGTGCTCTATAACTAATTTATATATGTCGCATGTCCATGGGAATGAAAGTGATAATGTCTAATCTTTTTTGATAAACGCCAAAATGTGTTTTCAATTATTATTTAATTATATGAAATGATTGGAAGACACATTAATATTAATGTAAATTAATTTAATATAATTTGATGAAAATGGAATTTATGAAGTAAAAGATGAAAAATAACTAAATTTTGACTATTTAAAAGTTCTAAACGACTATAGACAAGTCATTTTATATTTTCAATGACTTAATTTTAACATATTAGAGGTCATTCAATCATATGATGAATTTTTAACATAAATAAATAACATTTTGAATCCATGATTGATTCATTAGACCTGTCTTATGATTTATTAAGCACACGACATTAGTCCTCGGAATTCGACATATTATTTATTTATAGTCAATAAATATATCGTATAAGATAATATAATAATAAAATCCCATTTTGATTATTTTTTAATGGTGAGGAATACAATTTTTGTTCTGAAAGTCAAATATTTTTATGAAAATAAAATCAAATAATTCTTATGTAATTATTTCATCACCGAAAGTTCATGAAACTCTATAATTATTGGATTCATGATATTATTTTGATGATAAAAATGTGAGAATAATGGGGACGTTAACAATTATATTAATATTTATTTTATTAGGATGATATGTGGATTTCAATATTAGTGATCATAATTGGGAAAAATTTGATGATGATAGAACTATTATTATTTATTTAAAAAACATAGATTAAAATCTGATTATGTCTAAATAATGTAATTATAATATTCATGATTATTAAAATTAAGATAAAATTCTAGAAGAATTTAGATGAATATTGAAATTATTAATAGAATATATATTGATAAATTTAAATTTTGGATATTGAAATTAAATTTGAAATTTTTTAAGTCTCTCATAAGTAGAATCAGAATTTAAAAATTGCTATATGATGTATCATGACAATGATATGGTTATGATAAAATATAATAGGAAGTTCACATTTCATCGAAAATTATGTACTGGTCATACATGATAACTAACTCACTAATGATAAAATTAAACAATTAAGAATTCTATTGTTATTTGTGCATTTTTAAAAACATATTTTCATGATTTAATAAATAAATATTTTCCAGGGATATATTTTGATAATTATGGTCTGAGAAATAATATAAGAATAAAAAAGAAAATATATTATGGTTGAGAGAAATATTTAGATGAATATTACAAATGTTATAATTTGAATTTTATTATATACAATTAGTTTTAGAAAAGAGGTAGTATCTTGTGAAAACGATGGGTAAATCCATAGGATAGATCATGGTTCATTTCATGATAATTAATATGATTATGTTGGATTGTTTATAGTCTTAAAATAATTATATTTAATGAATATCAATAAAAATACATGATAAAAAATGAAGTGTCCATACATGAAATAGGGGAAGTACTTCTTTAACCACAACATAATAGAGGAAAGAATAATCCTTCATGATATCCTAAAAAATTAAGTGTACTTTTAAATTAGAAATTATTATTATTTTAAAGAGGAGACTAATTAAATACTAACTAAAAACTATTATATTCTTTGTATTAAATTTTAATAAATAGATGACTAGATTCTCCTGAGAGAATCATATCTGTAAAATAATGTAGAGAAGAAAAATGAGAAAATGCTATTGGAGCTGGGTCCTATGATACCAAATATATTTATAACAACTTGATATATTGTAAAATAAGTTTTTATACATAATTTAATCTTTTTATATTTTTTATTTCATGGAATTCATAGTTTATTATGTGTTACACGTAGTAATAATTTTATCATTTGTAGAATGGATAATGAGTTTAATCAAATGTGATGTACAATAAAAATATTATTATTATTTTTGATAATTATAGAATTTCCATTGAAAGTGTTGGTATAAAAAGAATCAATTAAATTATAAATACTCATACCTTAATAATGTTTATAAAATGAGTTTTATGGGACACATTAATTATAAATTAAAATTAAAACTGCTTTTTTGCAAAAAAAAAGAAAATATTTTGTTGAAAATATATTTTTATGTAACCAAAAATGATTTTCATTAATAAATTAAAAAAATTAAAGTGAGTGAGTTAATTTTTTAAAATTTATATATTATATATTAAAAAAAATTCAACATTCTACTTTTTTACACCATAGAAAAACAAATACAATTTTAAATAGAAATTTCTTATTTTTGTAAAAAAACTGTTTTCTTTTATATTGCATGATTAATATAAAATATATTACATCCAAATTTATAAAATTTATTTGTTACAAAAATAAATGTTTAAATAAATTTTTTTGAATTACCTTGGTGTGATTTATTTTATAATGTTATCAAATTCTAAACTTTTCAATGAGTTCTACAAAATAATGATTTCTATTGTGACATGTTATTATTATTGGATAATTTAAAAACCATCACTCTTTATGAGTATGTATTTGAAATAATAATTTTAATTGTATATATATATATATTTATCCCATTTACTTTGTTAGTGTTATTTTAAAATACAGTTTTGATAAAAAAAACTATTTAAACTATGGAATATTTTCTCCAAGGAAAATAACTTTCTCACCTTCTTTTATTGTTTAATATTAAATTGAAATTGAAAAAAATCAATAAATGTGTTCATATAAGTGTATTATATATTTTAAATCATCTTAATGTATATATTATAAGAATTACAACTTTATTTTTCCCATTATAATAGAAAATATAGTAAAATTTAATTATTGTGGTTAATATTAAAATGTGTTTACTAGGGGTTAAACAATCAAATAGTGGTTAAAATTACCTATGAAAATTTTCAAAAACCATATAATGGCCATATTAACTCCTTTTACCCTATAATATTTGAGTAGTAAATTTTTATTTTTTTAAAATTTTATAAACATGGGTACACATTATTTATTTGATGAATATAATGTGTGTGCTCTCCCCCACTTCTAAAAGGAAATCTATTCTATTATCCACATAATATATAAAAAAAATATAGTTTATACAATAACTACCCTAATCTCTTCCATATATACCTCCCCACATTTTAGAGGATTTTGTGAGTTCAGAATACAAATCTAGTATGCCATCATGTTAAATCTAATGTTGTTTTCTAGAGATGTGGTAATTCATTTAACAATGAGTTTTTGTTTTGCATGTTCTTATAACTACATAAAATCATATTAAGTAATTATTATATTGTTAGAAAAATATAAGAAACATACTAATATTATAAAATCTTAATTTCATATCCCTTTTCTATCTCAATCTTCATCAAATGGGAAATGGAGTCATCATTAGTGTGTATAGAGGAACACCACCTCGTGAACTGATGTCAATTTTTCCCTGATAACCACTAAGTAATAGATATATTGATATATTAAGTTTATATATATTATATATATATATGATATTATTATAATTATGGAATTTTTTTATATCATGTATCATTAATTATACCATTTTATTTGAATATGATATTGTCACTCATGTTTATGGTATACAACTGCATTGTGAAGCAATGTGATTCATCCAAGATTTACATTGAATCTAAAAGATATGGTTATAACAAATACATATAATAATAAGAAAATAACAATTATTATATAATGTCAATATATTATTTACATTTTTATCTTTAAATATTTCAATAACATGGAAACAATATTCATTCATACGTATGGTATACCCTCCACCCAAAGAGTGTATTTGATTTTCAATATCAATATTTTATAGATTACTCTAAATACATATATAAAAAATATACATTATATTTATATAAATGGTGAAAATTATAGACATTATGAATTAATTAGCAATTTAATAAAACCATAAACATTAAATCTAATCAATTACAAAAACCAAAGTTGTCATTGCTCAAAAAGACGCATTGACATGGATTGGTAAATAAACCGATAATAAAAGGTCATAAGTAAATATTATTTAATAATATATATATTTATAATTAGTTATATATATTATATTTATAATATTCATGTATTAATTATATGGTAGATTTTAACATGTGAAAATGACTACAATAGTTAACATATCATTTTTCTATCTCAATTTTTATTATTCCGGATATATTTTCTGTTATGCAACTATATTATTTAATGAGATGTATATAAGTGTCATTTTATATGTAATATCATTATTTTATTTATTCTCATGATATTTTAGTTTTTATTAAATCTAATTCATTCATTGGTATAATGATTCAATGTTACCCATGTGGTAATGGTTTTATAATACAATCTCATCATTTAATAAAATATTTATGTTTTTTCTTCCAATTAAGAAATTTGATAATTTTTCTCTCAATAAAATCGTTATGTTTTTTCTCATACGATTATGTCAATATAAAAAAATTGATTCCTTCATTTTACTCTCACCATGTACTAAATATTTTACACTATGGGTTTTGAGAAGAAACCATCTTTACTTCTCTCTAGTTAATCAAATTATTCATCCAAAAAAATGTTTTTCTAAATGTTCAAAAAATTGTTATTAATATTTTAAAAGTTATTGATTTAAAATATTTTTACTAATGTATAAATTTTTTAAAAAAAATTAATGAAATATTTCAATCATTTTTTATATATAGATCATTTGGATTTTAAAGAAAATGTAAAAGAAATCATTGTTTTTACATTTATATCATCACTAAAATTCCCCTACATAAAGAAACATGTTTTAGATGAATCACAGATAATATGTCTTTAATTTTTATTTCAAGGAAATGTAATTCCAAAAATTTTTATGATTTATTTTAAAAAAATTGTGATTTCCAAAGAAGGGATATTTTACCCAAGAAATATTAAATGTAATTTTTTTTCAAAATAAATTTTCACCTATGATGAAATACATAGATATACCTATGAATTATAGGGGATTAAATCCAAGGATACTATTATTAATAATTAATTAAATTTTTTATTTTTCATGAAAACAATATCTTTAAGAAAACATATTCCCTTCTAACAAATATTCAACCACAAAATTCTTACGAAAACCACTTTTTCATATGTGTTACTATTATGAAATGGTGAAATGATTATGATGCATTTTACATTTCTTTATGTTATTATATGATAATATTTTAATGAATTCTATTTCATTTCCTTTTTTTATATATGAAAAAAAAATTATGATCTTATGGCACAAATAAATATTTTTTATTTTTTGAATTGTGGAGACTATATCTACCTCTAATGAATTATATATGGATTGGAATATAATCATAAAATTTAAAATGGAATGGGGAGTGATTGTAGTTTAGTAAGGGAGTCTATCCACTATGATAGTATTGGGATTGATAATTTAACATTGTAATTGTCTAGGGAGTGAACCGATTCCAAGATAATATACATGGAAGAGATACATGCTCTACTAAGGAATATATTTTCTCTGGGTATCAGAATTCCCCATATCAATACATTATTACAGGTTTATGTTATGATGGTTCATTTTCTATGAATCAACTATGATTTATTTTTTTAAAAATACCTTGATTTTTTCCATTACACATGTAAATTTCCAATGATATATACAATACAGTTTATAAATTTTCCTCCCATATTTTTATACTAGTATGATAAGGATATATTTCTATCTCTATTTCTTAACCATATATAGTATCTATTATCACCTTTCACAATGTTTATATTTCAATGGTTATGATGAATGGTATTAAGTATGATATATCTAATAAGGTTTCTACTTATTAAGATCATACTGAGATATAACATTTATCACTTATAAATCTCTGTTATATGTGTCCATGATTACCAACGAAATACACCTAATTTATTAATTAATGAATCATTATGATTTTTAATAAATATTTTCAATTTTGATGTAACATTTTTATATATGATTTTAGGGCCATTACTTTTGATATCAGATAAATGATTTGTAATCCATTGGATAATTTTTGAAGAAGAATTGTGAGATGCCTATGGATATTTAAAAGGATATTTCTAGGTATACGTCTAATAATATTCCTAATTATTATTCAATATATATTAAAAAGTCTTGGAATAATAATAAAGGATATATAGAGTGGTTTTAATGAAATTACATCCTTATCTAGAAACACCTAGCAGATGTGACTCTAGTATAGAGATTCATAAGGGCATTAGCACTGAAAACGGAATGTTGGTCCTCACTGTAAAATTACTAGGTACATAATATTGAGATATTATACTCACCTATTTTTAATCCTATATGGAATATTATTTTTATATTCAAAATCACTTTATGAACCATCATGATTGATTTGAGAAATGACTATAGATGATTTAAGATAAGCCTAATGATTAATTTATTATAACCTAGGTGTCTTGACTTGGAAATCATATATTTTATTTTTCAGGATTTCGTAGATCAAAACTATGATTAAAATTACATACAAATTGCCTTTTTTTATATGTATAGAACATGAATGAAAAATATTAATGATAAATTAAATAGATATTGAATGATTATCCAACTGAGAAACCAATTTTTTTGGGATCTCGAATGAAATTTTTTGTCATTTCCAAATCAAAATTATCCTGTTGTGAATCATTATGAACATCAAAATTAGAAATTGTGCGAATAATGTTTTATTTATTCATCCATGAAAATCTTTCAACTTTATTATAGTGGTTCTACTGATCATCTATTTGTCAAGAAATGTATTTTTACCATTGAAAATATATTATCCATTATCCAATGTTTTGAGAATGAATAATAATTTTTCCCATCAAACATTTGGAAGGGGAAATTGATCAATAATAGAATCCTAATAAGAATATGGTTCATCAATATGAAATTGAATCCATGGTTTTGGTTGAGTTTTAGAGATTATTTTAATAACTACATACCTAACATTCAACATACCAAAAACCAAAGAGGAATTTATTAGTAAAAACAAAATGATGATAAATTTGTCTGTATATCTGAAATAAAATTTTCAATTATTTCAAATTATTTTTTGACCATTATCTAGACACCTAAATGTAATTTTTTTTAGATTTAGAAATCAATTAAATCCAAGTATTATGAAGGTATTATAAATAAGTAAATTTTGTATCTATGGAGATATAAATTTTTCACACTTAGTGAATAAATTATAATTGTTGTTACCCAGAAACTCGTAGTTTTGGTATGAACATAAAATTTATGTCAACAGAAACTCTAAAAACCATACATAAAAAAGTATATTTCATCTATACTCAATGTGTTGATGGAATCATAGTGGAAAAGGTATTAGTGTAAATAAAAATGTTATTTTGTGTTGAAAATAAGTTCATCGAGTGGATAAATTATAATATTATGGGATGAAGATATATATTTATTCAAATGAAGTCAAATATCTATAGAATTAAACTCCAACATTTAAGTGATTCATATTCAAGGAGTTTGGGTATTATGTGCTTGAGATCCCTCAACCTTGTTTTTCTTCCAGGCCAGTTTGAGTTCCCTCAAATCTGAAATTCCCGAGTGAAGAGTATGTCTCTGTAGAGTGAATATTTTTTGTTCATATTCACCATTCTAGTGCCCAAAATGAAAGAAAATTTTTTATATATTGAAAATATTTTTACAATTCATGAATCTTGATTTTAGTGATGAGTTTCTACAAATTTCTTAACACCCAGTGGTGTATAACCCGACTATCCTCGGTGACATGTTGGATATAATCCTAAAAAACCTCAGGTGGTGCTAAATCATATTGATTAAATAATTATAATATATATTTGGACGGATCCCCCATGTGTAGGTAATTATACTTTAGAATATGAAAAACTAATACATCTGGATATGTGAGAAAATTGATAACTATCCCAGGGAAGAGTTTATCATCATCCTTTCTACAGGTGGAAAAATCATCTTCTAAAACATGTGGTATCAAAGAGGTGGGCTCCATTATCATATCTTTGTGGGATATTCTTACTAGTGTTGTGACATCATAATCAGTTTATAAAGCCACCAATGGTGGAAATTATATTATAGAAACAACTGATGTTACCTACCCAATCATGTAATATAATAATTTCTTCACTACTAACCCCATAAAAAATTCAACACTAGCTTCCCTTTACGGTAATTCCAGTTCCACAAAATTCTCCACCATATCCACTTTGGCTAGAATTGTTATTGGACATCATTAAAAATCCTCTACTAAGGGTGTGGTATCAGTTGTCTCCTCCAATAGAGACACTATGTTTGGATAAGCCTGTACAGCCTCTCTATCCATATCTAATGGGAGAGTAGCCTTACCCATCGCCAAAAAAACTATAGGAGGAACTATATAACTTGAAGGTACTGATGGTTGATCTCTGATGACCACACAATTTGAGAGACCACTCCCCCCCCCACAAACATTACGATTTATGGCTTGTGGTTCTATCGCACTCTTTAGAAATTCTGTTATAGAATCCCCATACATTAGTTCTCACTGATTTCTCTATATGTTGATGGAGGATCAGAAAATGCACTTGAAGATTGTGTGGTGCTTGAAATAATTAAAATATCATTTAGCCTACCAGGTTGGTAATAAAAGTAATACCCCTTTCTATGATTGGGTGGGTTTCACATCCCAGTGACTCTTATCTTACTTCACCTTCTATGGAACCGATTTCCACATAGATCACAAGGGTTTGTAGATTGGTGGGCATGCCAAGTCGTGTCCTCACTCAATCTCTGAAAGTACCTGGATTTCCCCAGGGGTAAATTTCATCCTCTAACTCTACTAGGTATTTCATTGCATTAGTTTGTAAATCATAGAATCCTGACATTTCATGGACCATCTCGGTGAGATATATCTAGTCAATAGTGAGATACTTTCAAAACCATTAAGAATTGGTGATCTGTTTTTAAATTCCCTAGGCATCCCATTAATTGTAATATATGGGGTCTATGGGAATATTTTGGAAACATGCTCATTTCCTTAGCCCTTGAACATTCTCCCTTTATACCTCACCATATAAGTCCCCTTTATTCATTTAAATTTTACCTTAGAACTTTGAAAATGGTTCTGTTTATGTCACTACATATCCTACCAATATAGGCCCAAGAACAATTGTCCATGCCACTTCCATATGACCCAATGGACATTGTCTTCTAACATTGGGAACCAAAACCACTACCTGACCACAGTCTTACATTGGAGGTGGAACCCATGAATCATCTCTCATGGAATCCCATCTCAGTATATCCCATGGATAGGAACTAGACCATATCAATGTGTATTTGTGAGAATGTTCATACACAACCATGGGTGGGGGATGATTTATCCTCATCTTCCCATATTCAGGTGTGAACATGTGCCATAGATTCTTCATCACTAAAGTGGGAAACTCATGATACACCAATGATAATACATTCATAGTCAACCTATATAAACATATGAATTTTCCTAGAAAACTTGTGTGGATTGTACGACATAAAAATAGGATCATGACCAAATCTTGTAATAATTAAAACTCATCTAAATGAAAATATCTAAAAACTCTATTCCTCAGTCCTTTTACCTTCCTCATATAAAACTCCATATGGTATGGAGAAATGGTTGAATATACGGTGAACCATATGGATGATCTTCTATAAAACTTACACTTATCCAAACATGACTCGTCAACTTCAAAAGATATTTAGAATCATCATTTATATGTTTTTTGTTGGAGGTTCAATGGGGTTCGATTAGTCAAAACCCCCCATGTGTGTAGACTCCCAACTATACCGAAAGAAATAATACCCACAAGCAGGATATTAAGTATTCCGTTTGTAGATATTATGACAAACATTATAAAATATAACATGTAATGGAATAATAATGATGACACACTAACTCATTTCCAACATCACTATTGTTATAAATTTTATTAGCCACACCCCCTTGTTCATATCTGTCACCAGGCCCATCCACCTTAAAATATACACCATGATGAATCATTTCATCTTGAATATTGCTTTAGCCCCTATATTGACATTGTATACACAAATATTCCAATAGATCATTTCCAAAATCATCCAATAGGATCCATCCATTCACAATTGGTATTCAATGTGGCACATGTAATTCCTACTTAGATACATCCCTATTGGATAATATCATTCAACTATTTATTTCAATGGATCACTCAAGAAATATATGAATAATGTCATAAATGTTTCATCACATCTCTGTATCTTCTCTTCAGAGGTTCTTTGAACTATATCTAGATGTTCCTTCACTAAGGCGGAAAGCTTCTCACGGTCTCCCATACATTCTATTTATGGGGTTATAATAAATCAACCCTATAGTTAGAATCAATATTGTTTTTCGAATGTCCTTGAGGCATAAGACAACCTCCTCGTGATACCGATGGAATGTGTTGGTTCTCAGTGACCATATTCTACGATACTCAGGCATGATCTCCTGTATCCAAAAACCATTGACCTTCATTTCCCATTATTTTCAATAAATTCCAACATGCTTCACCAATATATATAATTCATGGTATGAAGTGCATGACTAGTAGGCCCAACAAACCTCATTTTTAATTTTTCCACCCAATAAAATATCACATCCTCATTTCATCCCACCTATGGATCCCTCAAACCCAAATCTATGAACAACTGACACTGCATTAGGGATTCCTAATCTAGTAGATTTTCCCCCATAAAATTTTTTGATATGGTTATAAAGAAATTATATTTTTTTGGAAGTATGATTCTTCAATATGTGTTTATATTTCACAGGTTCTAATGATGTATACCCTTGAACTATTAAATACATTTTTCCACTAGAAGGAATTTATCAAATCTCAATATAAATCCAAAAAACTGAAGCCATATTAACAAATTGTATGACTTTTTATACTCTTATAGAAATATATACAATGACTCATTGTCTATGGAACATGGGTTGAACACCTAGATCAAACTATTTTATGTTATCTCCTACCAGCTAACATAATCTACATTTACATCCTAAGCATTAATTTAATAAAAGACATGATTTTTTTTCTAAGTTTGTTATTTATGATCAATTGTGATGTCTTTAAATGGATATTCTTTAGGGAGGAATGTTATATAGGGATAAGTTCATAATTAATTGGTTCATGGTGTCTATTTTTCTAAGTATCATTCATAGGGAAAATGGACAACTGTTCAGTTCATTAATATTGTATTCATGGATCATGATCAAATAGATGAAGAGTATCATGAAATGAGTGAACCATATTTTATTGCCACTAAGGATTCGTGTTTTTGGGGTCCACATATCCCTAATTTATTTTCATATGGATAGGCTAGTTGTTTTGATGAAGTTCACAAAAATGACCATAACAAATCAATGTCACTAGTAAGAATCATTAATAATATTTTTGAAAGGGAGATGATTTCCAATTTTCGGTGATTTTCTGTCAGAATATTACCCACCTTTACCTTCTTCTCCCATTATAATGGGAGTGTTATTTTATTCTGAAATACATTCCCTGAGAATGATTGAGGATTATATGGATCCGTGGGTGTAAATAAATCATGACGGGGAAAACCCTATTATGTTCCTTCTTCAAAATTCCCCTAGCCTTCATGAATGAACAATGATTTCAATTCACATCATTTTGAGGGTCCACTTTCACGAATGAAAAAATTATTGATTGTGTTCCACTATGAGTTTCAGTAATTCCATTTAAAAATTCATGTGGACATGATGTTGTTCCACTATGAGTCCTATGATCCCCCTTCATGAACATGTGTTTTCTTGATGATGTTTCTCTGAGAGTGAGAGGAGCTGCATATAA
This sequence comes from Viscum album, assembly GCA_963277665.1. NCBI lineage: Eukaryota > Viridiplantae > Streptophyta > Magnoliopsida > Santalales > Viscaceae > Viscum > Viscum album. The sequence goes on from OY728166.1 coordinate 611,999,479, forward strand.
ATTTTCATTGCAGTATTGAATATGTTTTTATATGATTCTAAGAATGATATCTGACCTCAAAAATGATTAATGATATTCCTTAACAAATTTAATTTATCCAAACCCATTCAGAGATCATAAAAATTCTTTGATTGAATATTCTAATATGTTTTATAAACACCCTCCTCATTCCAACCGTTAAGGATGGTTGATCGGACCTTTAAAATTTATAATTTATCTAATTCATGAACCACCTATGCATCAAAATTAATCCTAAAAAGGGATAATACAAGTTACATGTTCTTCATGAAGCCCCCATCCATGTGTTCTTGAAATCTTCCACCATTGGTGTAGATTCATTTTACAAGGGTCTGTGCTTTCTTAGAGGATGAAGTCCCTATGTGGATATTGAGTCTTCATGAAGCATTATGCCTTAATGATGTACACATTTGTAGAGCATGGAATTAATCTCATGGTGGGTCCTGTCTGTATCACAAACCCTCCTCATTCATGAATCTCTACCCCACTCAACAAACCTATGCATCATGAATTACCTCATTGTTATATTCTATGCTTTTAGACACCACTCTCATAGTAATATCTACGCTTACTCCATTTCATTGAAACAACTTCATGAAGGTTAACTTCTCAAATCCCCCATAAATATTCAAAAATGGTCCAGCTACACTTCTAATCCCTATGGGAAAAATTGTACCCATTTCTATTTATCACTATATTTCATTTTTTGCTCAAGACACCCAAAAAAAATTTTATTCTCATCATTGGCATGATATCCAATGTTGGTTCTACTCATAGTCATAAAAATAGAGACATTGTGATTGGACAGTTGTCCACATAATTACTCTATATAATTGAAAATTCCATTCCCTAACCAAAGAATCACAACACTAGTTTTCTGTGATCAAGTGGTAAGGATTGATTCACCCACATTCGATATAGATGAAAAAAATTCCAATTAAGAACATCATGAAAACATGATTTTAATGTATGTCTGTACCATTATCAATGTGAACAAGATCCCCATTGGGTGATTGGAAAGAGGTGGTATCCACATCACCTACCCTTACATTGAATGAGGCCAGCCTTGGTAATATTAAATATATAATCACCACAACATCTCTCATTGGAACATCCTTTACTACATGAGCTTTAGGACAATTACATCCACTTATTTCTCACACTACCCATGAATAATGTGGGATTAGTGGTTATTAAAGAACATTACATCGCCTCAATACATCATATGGGTATAACTTCAAGAGTATTCTATAATATAAACCATGAATAGAATGGTTTCACACATAAGCCCCATCTACATGCTCTTTTGGGACCCTCATATGTGTAAGACCCAACCATTCTAAACTACGAGGAATTTGATTTCCAACTAACTTGGATACATAATGAATATTTCCTGAGGTCAAAACCCAACATTCAAATCCATATTGATTTTCTCTAAACCACATACCTAGAGAGATAATTACACTTACCATGGAGAAAATATATCCTCCTAGTACCATGGGAATCTCAATATATTTTCCACGGTAAAACTCCAACCAAGGGAAATCATCTCTTGATGGGTAGCTTACATGAATAATCCCCAATCCATACCACGAAAGCACTCCCTACATGATGCAAGATGGCTTATCCTTTGAAATTAAGCATCATCAATTGATCTTGTCACGCTACCATAAACTATGGTATCAAACAACATGGGTTCTGATACCTATCTTTTATGTAGGGTATGTAGAATGACACAATGAGGTTCAATCCTAAATAGGGATAAAATTAGTTCTCCACCATAAATATTTTCCTCCTAGGTACACCTCTATGGGGAATTTTGGTTCACTCATCCTAGGTCCTCCTTTGTGGATTTTCCTGATCCATCCACTACACCTCTATAGGGTATTTTCATCTATCCGCCATAGGTCTATATCCATGGGGTGTCACATTCTTCCAGGTCATCCTCCATGGAAAATTTTAATCCATACATACAAGGTCCACTTCGATGAGGTGATTGTTCCAAAAGTTACGCCTTTGTGGGGTGTTTTATCCATCAATAATACATTAAATTCATGTTCCATTCTAGTTCATATCTTTTTGATCTATTATAAGGGTAGTCATGACCATCAATGATTTTTTCTTTCATAGACTGTTCCCATACAACTTTCAGGAAATAATCTATCCTATGGAGACATCTCTAAGATCCATATTCTTGGGGAGTTCAGATAAACAATTTCATATATCCACCAGATGTTAAACTTGTTACCTATATGATGATGATACCTTGTTAAAGACAATGGTATCTTGTGGTAATATCTATTCATGATATACATATTCGGTGCCTGATACCTCTTAATTGACATGATATTCCCAGGGTTTCATCTATAAGACTCCTCTTTGATATTCCCCCATACGAGGAATATTTAAACTATCTAATATTTACTACATCCATACATGCCCAATGATACCCGATGTGGCAACACTCTTAACCGAATATTTCTTCCCTGACTAGATAGAAACAATGACAAGACAAAAGAAGATTTATTTAAAAATCTAAACATAGATATGGCCTATTGAAAAATTTATTGAATCATGACTTAACATAATGAGGGAGTCCATGAATAAGGAATAAGTTCAGAGGAGTAATCCATGGAATGCTGAATTTCCATCCAATCATCCCAATTCAGTTTAAGAGTATGCATCATCGTGGAAGATGATAAAGGTCATCTGGTTTTGGAATGTGGCTATGAGCTGTAAAAAGAATGAAATTTCAAAAATACGACATAGGAAGTGGCCGTAAATAATGTTATGAAAATAGGTACACAAAACATAAATTTTAATGAAAACCTGACAAACTATTAAAATACTCTTATTTCATATGAATGTTAATTACATGGACATTAGAATTTACAATATTAATTGGATTAATAATATTATAAAAATATACGGATTTAGACAAGTGTATAAAATAAGTTCATTCAGGACCAATAAATTTTAAATTAATATAATCATAACGTTGAAAAAATATGAAATATTTTTCTACAAAAATATCTTCATACACATACACATTGTAATGTAAAATAAATTTTAAAAAAATTAATTTTGGTTGATAAATTTATTGAAATATAAGTTTTATATATTTATTAAAAGTATCCACATTCATTATATGTTTTTCTAAAGAATATATAATAATATATATTATTTTATTCTCAAAATTTTGTTTTTCTTAATTATATTTTTATCAAATTTTATGAAATAATTTTAAAATAATTGGTTTCTATTTTTATAAATTTTATTTAAAAATGCAATCTTATTTGTTTCTTCATTTTTTTAAAATAAAAAATCTATTTATATTTCCATAAATGTTAAATTATTTCATATTTATATCTATTACTATAGTTTTGGTATGTTTAACAATTTTCATATGAAATTATGATATAAAAAAATTGATATTTTTTGAACAATTTCACTTTAGGAAACAACTCTGTCATAATGTTTTTTGGATCATTTTAAAAATAAAATTTCCCAATTCCGTAAATAGAATTAAAAAATTGGATTCTTCATTTTCATTAAGAATTAATTATATTATATAATTTTTTTTACACATTTTATACTATTATGAATAGAAAGAAAAGTAAAAATTCATTGCCACTATTAAGAGAAAATTCATTTAGTTGGGGTTAAATTATGACAATAAGTGCTAAAGACCAATATACATTTAAAACTCATATATTTTAGACTTATTTCATATTTATAACTCTATGATTATTTAATGATACAACTTTGATATTTTTTTTAAATTGTAAAATATTTTTAAATGTTAGTATTTTAAAAAAATACCATGCATGTCCTCTCCCCCACTTATAAATGGCTATCACATATCCTCTCTAATTCAAATATTGAAAACTATTTCGGTTCAATACCTAAACAATTATCTTCCAAAAAACCAACCCCAATATCCTAGAGTCCATTTTTTGATCATTGAGCTAATATAAGAATCCTTTATATTAAACATAATGAGGTTTTCCAATGAATATTTAATGCTTTTTATTATGCATTTTTTACTTATTCTTCTAAATACATAAATTTTATTTAGATTATGATGATATAATAACACTAATATCAATATAAAAATAATTTATTATGTTAATTTAATATCCTATATCCTTCTATATCTATATTAAATGGGTTACAGAATCCGCATTCATTTGTACGATGAACTACAACCTCGTAAATTGATATTATTCATTTTCCATCACCACCTCCCACTACTGGAAATAATAATGGAATGATTATTTATATATTATATATATGATATTATTATACTTTTTTGAATTATTATATCACATATAAAATATGGATTTACATTCATTGGGAATATGATATTATCGCTCATGTCTATAGTGAATTATCATCTCACGAAGCTGTGTAATTCAATCACACGTTACATAGACTATAATAATAATGTGTATAATTAAAACCTATGTTAAATATAACATAAAAATAATTTTAGAATGTTAATATATTTTTTAACTTTAACTCTATAATTTTTTTAGAAATTTGAAACAACATTCTTGCATACGTATGACCAACCCTCTCTATAAACAGTGTTTCATTTTCTATCTCAAAATTTTACAGATTAATTTATATATATATATATAGAATAAAAAATATTTATATTTTTATTACAATAATGTGATGATATAAAAATGATCAATGTAATATGAATAAAATTTATTAAACAAATCATACATGAAAAACAATGTAATTATTACATGAAATATGACATTAACATGGAATTGTTAATAAACTTGTAATAAATGGACATATGCTTTTCTTCTAGATTGAATATTTTGGGGTATTGATTGTTTTTAAAATTTTGACTTATTTGGTACATATATTATTATCTGAACATATATTTATTTATGAGTTCTGTATAAATAAATTTTGATTTGAAATATCCTAATTATATTTATTATAGTGGATTTTTATGTTTCATTTATTATAATAAATTCATTGCGAATACAATTAAAAGCTACAAAATTTGAAATAGTATTCTGATAAAATAACATTATTTAGTGGGATTGTTAATTTTTTGTCCTCCAATGATGAAATCGTTTGTACTCTCTCTCAAGAAACTCATGGATTTAATTCCAATATTTTATGTCCAAAGAATGTGTGTTTTCTCTTAATTTTCCACTCTATATGAACTCATGAGTTCAAAATAATGGTTTTGGGGAAAAATATTTTCTTTTTCAATATTTTGTTAAAAAACATTTTCCATGAAAAAAAATTGTTTCCAATAAACTGAAAACACGTTTTTATCATTGATAATATTACTTATTAATTAAATTTTTAACAGTTTATTACTTTTTTCAAAACGTATAAAAATTTATATTCAATTTTTTATAAATCAGGTCCTCTTATTCTGGTAGAAAATATGAAAGGTTTCATTGTTTAAAAATGTACGAAATGTGGAAAAATCATGTCAATCCTAAACTTTTTCTAATTTAATGATGGAATTATAATATTTCAAGGAATTTTTCAAATAAAAGTATATACACAATATTTATGAATATTTAATTATAAAAATTACGATTTTAAAATAAAGTTTATCTTCTTTATGATGGGTTCATATTTATTTTTCATTCAATGTAATTTACCTTCTGATATGACATCATATGATGTAGATACGTTTTTTGGTGATAAATATGTTGATACAATTCATATAGCTTCTCTAAATTGTTTATGTTTATGACAAAAGACGTTATTGAAATCCATTTATATTATATGGGTTATTCCATTATAAATATATTATGAAACATTATTCTTATGACACATATTATTCCAGGATGAAATTACGAAATTATTGTGATACTTGTTTATTTATTAAAGGTTTAATTTATGAAAACATATTTATTAATTCAATTTTTTTCATTTTTTTATGATAATATGATTTTTTGTGATATAGTTGCGCACATATGAATTATTTTCAATATGTGATGGGTGGTACATATATCTCTTTCTAATTTATTTTCTAAATATTGATATCTCATGATATAAAAGACATTATTGGGGAAATAATAATGTTCTATATGGGATTTTATCTTCTATGATAGTCTTGAGATTGAACCTTTATTGGAGTGATTGTTTGGAGAGTGAACCCATTTCACAGTGATAGTGTTGGTGTGGAGCCTGAAAATAATATGAAAATATATTTTTATTCTTTTTGTTGGCTTCTCAACTATGAAATATGACAATGATATGTTCTCATAGTTCATGTTCATGGATTCCATTAAGATTAATATCGTTTTAACATCTAATATTTATTCCATGAAAAATATTTGTGATATATGATATGCATGGGATGGTTGTAAAATGTTATTCTCGTATTCTCATATCCATTGGATGAATATATATTACTATCTACCTTGTTTACCCTTACATAGAATCTTATATCACCCTTTCTTATGCTTCCAATCCTAAGGATAAGATGAAATTTATTATGTGTGATATATATAATAAGTGTTAATCTTATGAAGAACGCAGTGGGATATGGGTTATCTCAATAATGGACTTGTAATTTATGTTTCATAGTTTCTTAATGCTCCAGACCAAATATATTAGAGCATAGACATTCATGTTATGTAATAAATAATCATATATTATGATATAATACTTGTTTATTATTTGATTGGTTCATTACATTATAGAATTAGTGAGAATATTATAAGAACAAGTGTTTTAAATGTTTTACATTTATGCTTGAAAAATTAATATATAGGCATAATTTAAGAATTTGAATACGGAGTTGAGAAATACCATCATTGACATTTAGAATAAGAGTATCATTCAAGAATTGTTGGGATAATAAATAATGATGTATTTATTATAAATACCCATTAACTAGAATATTATAGTGATGAATAACATGTTTCATATGATGACAATGAGTTTAGTATAATAACTAACCATCTCCAATTTTATAGTATCATAATATTATTGTGTAAAATATTCCAGTCGATGAGTTCCGATCACTACATGGAGTATCTTACCCAGTTATTAGGATGAATATGGATATATTTATCACTATATAATCTAATAAAAATTATTAGACACTCTATATAATGTAATGTAAAGAAAAATTTATTTAGATAGGGTTTTGAACAAATTTATGGTATTCACAGAGATTATATTTATTATTAGATTGTGTGGCCTGAAATCTAATCATTTTCAATTTAAATAATATATATGCATATATATATATATATTCAAATATTTTATAATTAATAAACAATATATATCTTATTTATTTTTCTTATACGTTTCATTAATGTGATCATTTCATAAAATATATTCCTCCTATAATATATCATAACTATTTCCTTGATGTGATGATAATATTCAAATTGTAAGAGGATATTTTTAATCATATTAATTTTTTTATAAAATAATATTATGGGGTTTAGATGATAAATATTATCAAGTGGGAGTATTCATAATTGGATGAATTATCTTCTAATTATGTTCATGATTAGTAATCTTCATAATGGTAGATTATGAGAATAGACTCTCTAGTAGGAATTACATATGACTAGCTGTCAGAGATTATTTTTATATATGGTCTTGTATAATCATCCAAAGGCATTAATATTACAAAAAAAATGTACCATCTTTCATGTACAATGAGTTATTATTGTAACCTAGGAAAAAATATATATATTGTGATATTAGGTACATTGGGAGTGTTATGATCGATTTATTCACAATAAATTATTCATTTAATTATTTTTCCATTACATTTTTATTTTAACACCTGAAGACTATATGATGTATTTTAAAAAAATTCATCTCTTCAATATCATCTGATATACACAACCCCTAGTCTAAAGTGACCATGATATAATATACTATTATAACATAGTTGTTGGATATGAGGGTATGAATTGGAATAAATATATTAAGAAATATATTTGTTTTACAAATTTATAAATAAATTTATGGTTCATAAATTGAATAAAATTTAAAAAATGAAACATTATAATGTAAACGAAATAATTTTATGAAATTATTATTTATGTAGACAATGTATTTTCAATGTTATAAATCAAAATAATCACAATTGGTGAATGTGTTTAATTCAATATAAATTAATTATATATTCAAAAAAAATTTATCATTTATCTTTTATTTTAAATATGAATATTATACAAATATATCAGTTTTTTAGATTAGAAACTGTATTTTTCAAAAAAATGGTTTCCTCATGTTTTGGGAACATATTTTAAAATTAATTTTCAAAAATCTCAGAAATTTTATTTTGTATAATTAATTTTATTTTTAGTATCACGATGTCAATAAAATAGTGTAAAATTATATTTATTTGAGAAAAGTATAAATTTTTCAATGAATATGGCAAAATAATGTTTGTTAATAAATCATTTTCGCACTGTGATTTTAAAATAATCCATTTTATTCTACATAGATATAAAATTAAAATTATATAAATTATATTGATTTAATCCAATTATGGTCATTAGATTAAATATTATGTTTTTTTATATTATAATCTTTTCATACTTTATAAAACCTCCAATTTGGATATTAATTTTTTCAACACTTTTGGGGTATAATTTGAAATTAAATTCTAGAAATTCCATGATTTCAAATTAGTAACATAAATAATATATTTTTGTTTGATATAATTAATATTTTTTAATAAGTTAAAATTAATTTTTTGTCTTAATAAATAGTGAAAACATTAGAAATTATTAACCAATGATATGGGTAAAATAGGTTTATTGCTGATGTTAAACCGAGATAGATGATTTAGTTTGGCAATTAATCATTTAAAAATAAAAATTCTTAAATATATTTTCACCCTATTAAATCCAACATTCTAATATAATTTAACTATGAATAAATTATATTAGGAAGGAAATTATTATTTTTTATTATATTGGGAAATTTCCTAGGGGATACATTTTGGGTCCTCTCCCCCACATATAAATGGGAACATTGTTTTCTCTCTTTTATGAAACATAATTTCCATTTGTTGGAGGAAATAAATGCCCAAATACATTCCATAAATTCCATAACTTGACCGAATGTTTTTTTTCATCAATACCTTATAGGAAGGCATTAGATATGAAACTAAAGAGAATAACCAAACTAGATATTAGGTCATTAATCATGGTTCAATGTTTTATTTTATCAACTCCCGCATTTAAAAAATCTCTAACTATTATGAAATAATAACACTAGTTTCTTACATATAATTGTTTCTTCTGAAAATGGGGATGGCCTTGTTTGTTTAAGGTTCAAACATTCTAGTCGGTTTTTAACAGGTTTATTCGTAGAACTAGAATGATCCTAGGATTCTATATCCATTTGGACCTACTTTCCAAAGGTAGATTCTCATTAGTTGTGGACCGATGAGGCGTCATAATTTTCATTGGTCGAGAGGATGGGAGGTCAGACTCATCACACCTTTTTTACGGGAATTATTGTCTACTCCAGGACTCTCTTATAGATGTGAGTTATGTTCATGACTCCTTATTAATTTACCAATTATGAAAATGATTCTTCCTTTATATTTGACAATTAATGACTGATATGTATGAGATTTAGATAATCTTTTATATGTATTTTAGGTTCATCATCGATAGAGAATCATCTGTATTTATTAGAGATTCTAATTCAATTGTGTCCTTAAACATATTATATAGAAATATCTTGGTCATTATGATAACCATACATGTTTTAAAGCCACTCAGTGGGGCACCTGAATTTTATTGTCATTTAGAAGGACATGGATTATTTCAGATTTGGGATTGAACCTGCAGATGGGCTACCAATGTATCCATATTAGAAAAATAATCAGAACCCATGTAGTTGGAGTGAAGAAGTATGAGGTTTATGCATGATTAATGGCTCAAGGAGAGATATCAAAATTACTTTTACACTGTATGCTCCTATGAGTCATGCTATATGTGAGGAAAAAGAGGTATTAGTAAAAACCTGCCGATTGTTCCATGAATGATGCAATCATAAGAAATGATATGGGGCATACCAATGTATGATTGCCACTGATATATGAGGATCGGGATTTACATCAGGGAGGAAACCCTAGAACAAGGTCCATAAAGGTATATGTGATTTATAGAGATTTAAATAATTAACTTAGGGATTACTCCAAGAAGGATGGCCAAATTAGAGAGAGACTAATGATTTTGTTTTATTCTTGAAAAAGAATCCCAAGCCAAAATAAATTATGCCTGGGGATTACTCTTGAAAAGGAGGTCTAGGTTAAGAGAAATTATGATTGGGGCTTACTCCTAAGTAGGATGCTCAAATTAGGTAACATGGGGATTACTCCAAAGAAGGAGGCCCAAATTAGGGAACATGGGGATTACTCCTAAGAAGGAGGCCCCAATTAAGGAACTTGGGGATTACTTCTAAGGAGGATGCCCAGATTAGGGAACATGGGGCTTACTCCTAAGGAGGAAGCCCATCTTTTGGAACATGGGGCCTACTCCTAATAAGGATGCCCAGATTTTGTGAACATAGGGCTTACTCTTAAATAAGGATGCCTAGATTAGGGATCATGGGGAATACTCATAAGGAGGATGCAAGATTAGGTAACATAGGGGTTACTCCAAATAAAGATTCCCAAATTAAAGATCTTCTCATCTTAAAGGATGAAGTTGAATGAAATAAATATCTAACATTAGGAAATAAATTTATGTATATGACAATGTTTTGATTGATTTTCCACAAAATTCCTTTCAGAGAAAGAAGCCAACAAATGAACTATTCCATAAATGTCTTTGAAGAGGGTTTTGAAGGCTAAATCTTGAAGAGGAGAGATGAATTTGAGGAAAGGATGTGAATTAGAATGAGGTACACAAGTATTGGTTTGGCGTGCAAGTCCTGGTCGCGCAAGTATACTTGTGTGACATGAGTTCACTTGGAAGGTGAAGAACCTGTGAAGTGATACTTGGGCGACTTTGGATTGGAGCCCTTAGTATCATCCCTATAGGCTTTCAGATTGGTGGCGTGAAAGATTCCTTGAGAGGGAAAGGTGGCGCGAAAGTATCATCACTTCCCTTAAGGGATGGACACTTAGGCGCGCAGGTATTAATTAGTTCTAAAATTTAGGTCTTATTCTCCTTCTTAAGAGCTTCCATTATAGGCAAATAATTGCCTTAGAAGTGTTCGGAAGACTTCAGACGGAGACTTGGGCGACCATAGCGTGAATCAGAGTTTTGGATTTTTCGTCCTCGAAATGGGGGGCCCACAGGGGGCATTTATAGGCAATTGAAGACCTTGGGAGAAAAATTAATAGGGCGCGCCAGTGACTTGAGCTACCCATATGTGGTACACAAGTATACTTGCACGACTATAATGAAACATTCACAAACCATTCTTAAAGAGTTCCTTGTTCATGCCTTTGTCAATTTATGATGTTCTTCATAGGATAACTCTCTTTGTGGTTAAGGAATTCCCCTTTTCCATTCGTTAAACTATGTGATGGAAAAGAGCGTCAAAAAATTCCCCCCTCAGAGTTCTATCCGAAAAAAGAAATAGGATTTGGATCTGAGGAAAACGAGAAATAAGTTGTTGTGACACACAAGTAGTATTAACACATGTATCCTTCTGGCGTGCAAGGTCCGACGCGTAGGGGTATGGACTCCCCTATAAATATGTGGGCGTCACTTCGCACAAAGCATCCGGCATCAAATGCTTCTGATCTATTGGTGCGTATGTATCTCTCATCGCATTGGTGTCTTAGCTTTCCACTCGTTCACGCTTCTATTAGTGTTGCTCCTTTGGAGTGAGTTTATGACATGCACGCCAGTACTAGCACATTAATACTTGCGTGACCAACTTGGACTTGCGTGCCAATATGAGACTTGTGAGCCTTAATTCCTTATCCATTTTTTGCAATTTTCATCACAAATTTTATGAAAAATCAACTTGCAAAAAAGTTAATACTCTGTTGTTTGTGTAGATTCAATAGATCCTAAAAGAATTGGATCGGCTTTATATGGACATGGTCATCTACAAGGAATCAACATTCCAAATGCAACTAATTATATTCCTCATTCATGATTTCAAACTTACACCATTTTTTCTTTAGAAGATTTCTCAGTTGTAGGATCATTTGTAAATACTTGAACAATGTAGAAGGAATACATAATTCATCACAGTCTTTGTGCACCAAATCTGAAATTTCATACGCTTGAGATGTCGCTCCAATGTTGTCATTCTATTTTGGTTATGTTGTGCATAAAGATCATCAAAAATGGTGTGAGCTTTCAAATTTTTCCTCAATTCAATTTCCTTTCGTGTATGAAAATGGAAAACTATGGGCTGATATGTTTTCCAATTCCGGTTGGTGGAGATAAGACAATCATGAAAGTAGAAAAAATATCATAAAATATTACTCTCTCCAAATGGTTCTTAATTTCCAATGCTCCTTTCTCAAATCCATGTATCCATCTTCCATGTCTATTGGTCAGAAACAGAGTAACTATTTGTTCAGCAAAAAAATTTCTCAATCCGTACTCAAGAACATTCTTTTAAAATTGTTCCATGAAGAGTTAGTATCACTGCATCTCTTATTTTATCCAGTTTAATGAATGAATTTCAGGAGGCTACTGATGATTCTTTGGATGTTGTAAATAAAATGAAGAGTTATGTTAAAATCCTCATGTAATTATCTGAAAATATAAGAGACTCTAGTTTGTTGATTCCATTTTAAATCTAGTGCATCAATGAAAAACACTTTCATCTTCAATCATTTGTGGATGCATTCTTTTTCTACCTGCATTAAATTTTTACCTAAGCCATTGGTCCTAGTAAGAATAGTTTGATTGTTGCTAGGATTTTGAAAATAACCCTTCAAACAATGCATCTTTTGATTTCTCAATATTACCCAAATCATACAAAATTAATGTTTAGTGAGATGGTACTTGACATTTGTTTAGATTTACCTTGTCTTTTGTGGGAAATTTAAAGTCATGGATGTTGGACATAAAAATGCTAATGTTTAAGGTCGAATAGCTTTGACTTAATGGATTAAAATTGACTCAATTCCTTGATAATTTATCTGAAAACATTTTACCACATTCAACGATGGGGGAAAACATGTAAACTATGACTTAATAAATTTTTAATCTGAGGAATGATATGAAAAAAAGGCTAAAAGGCATTAGAGTAAGTATTTCCTAAGAGTGAAGTTACCATTATTTAACAAACCCATTAGGGGGTTGAATAATGCAGGGCCACTTAAGGTCATTGGCTTCATACACAAATAATTGTATCTTATGGTTGACATGTCTATTATGTATACTACTTACGCAAGGCCACCTAGGGGCACGTACAGCATAGTCAAGAAAAAGAACTCTCCGAAATTTTACTTTTCTACTGCTAAAAAGCTAGTGGAAGTTTATGGAGATTCAAATTTTCCAAATCATAGAGTCTGTTGTATGTAGAGATGTACTTGAATATGGAGAATATATTCCCAATCACAATTGTCAACGAATTGGATGAATGTCAGTCCTATGAAGGTCTGACCCAAACGTTGGGAAGGGAAATATAAACCATTGAATTAAATACTTTCATATCATGAAAAAGAGTATGGGAAAAATATGTTTAAGGATGTATATTTTTTGCGGATCCCTACATATTTTCGTTAAGTCCAATAAGGAAAAAATCGTTTTTCCTCCCAAGAATGAAATTACAACTATTTAACAATCCCGTTAGGGGTTCGAATTATGAAGGGCCACATAAGGGCATTGGTAGCATCGTCAAATAATAGAATCTTTCGGCTGATAAGTCCATTATGTAGATTACTTATGCAAGGCCGCATAAAGGAACAAGCTTCATAGTCAGGCAAAATAATTCCCGGGAATCATACATTTTTCCACCAAAATTCAAGAAAAGGTTTATGGAGATCTGGAAGTATTTAAGGGTAGTAGAATGACACATCAAAATGGGCATAGTTCAATGCATGAATGAGATACACAGACCAATGCTAACAATAATCATGTTGTGGTTGGTTCCTGAATTTAGGTACTAGACTTCACTACATATCCCATAAGGATCTGAATCATGCCATACGTAGTTCATGAAATACAGTTTAACGTCAAGTGAGATGAGAGTGTAGGAGATCATAGTTTAGGGTCATAGATCATGGACCATAATGAGCAACACAAATTGTGTGTTTTATAAACATTATATAAATGAAGACCATGGTTTTCATACCACATTCATATTTTCATAGGGGGAATTTTCAACCAAAGGAAATTAAGTGGAATTTGGGGTTAGGGTCAATGACTTGGGGCTGGATTCGAGGGACACTCGAACATTCCTATGTATCCCATAATGATGGGAATCAAGCCATATGTAGTTCTTGAAATACCCTCTGTACAAATTTGGTTCATACAAGTGAATGATGAAAGGGGACTTTAGTGAAATGATGGTTTGAACCAAGATTATGTGTTCAGGGATTTCCATGTATTCACCTAGTATTTGAAATATGACATGATTGGAGATCAATGTCAACGATGATTCTTTCTCAGGTGAGGTACAATGGGAGACTGTATAGTTTAGCGTCATATAGCAAGGATGATGGTGCTGCACAGTTTAGTAACATGCAGCCGGGAAAAAAGGGACGTACACAGTTTAACATCATGTGGGACGAAGGTGAACCAACATGAAGAGATTAGTTTTGGGAATGTCTTCATGAATATTCATTGTATGAGATAGAGGTGAACCAACGTGAAGTGATTGGTTTGGGATTCAACATCAAGAGGTTGCCTGCGTACCCATCCTAGAAGGCAAGGATCAAAGTCCATGTAGTTTGATTAAGAATTAATTGCTGATAAAGTTTTACATTAGGACAACCCAAAGATGTTGTTGGGACTTATTTTTGGTTAGAGGCCCAGAGAGGTTGTTATGGTTAATGTTTACTCTAAGCTCATGTGGGTCATACTCGGTGTGAGAAACAAGAGGTAGCAACAACCCTAACGATGCACAGTTTAACGTCATGGTGGACAAAAGAGGGGACTATGCAGTTTATTGTCATGAATTAAGTACAAAATATGGGACTATACAGTTTATTGTCATTTAGTAAGGAAAATGGAGACACAGTTTAACATCATTTTGGACGATAAAGTGACCGTGCAATTTAAAGTCATGCGGTAAGGACTATGGTGACTTTGCATTTAAAGTCTTGCAGTAAGGAATAAAAGAGTTTAAGGTCATTGGAATTGACCAGTGTTGCACAGTTTAGCCTCATGTAGCTTGGACAACAAAGTTTAATGTCATGTTGGAAGAAGTATGGACTTTTATAGTTTAACATCATGTAGGATGAGGGTTTTCTATTTAACGCCATTTAGGACATAATTGAGGATTTTTTTCTTCAGTTTAACGTCATGTAGGATGAGAAAATATATAGTTTAACATCATGTGGGATGAACGCCGGGAAAATTATAATTTAACTTCATGTAGGACAAAATTACAGTTTAATGTCATGTAATATGTAAGGGGATATGTAGTTTAAAGTCTTTCAATGAGGAAAAAATAGTTTAAGGTCATATGTATGGACTAGTTCTGCATAGATTAGTGTCATTTTTCTAGGAAAACATAGTTTAATATCATGTTGGATGACCATGTATTTGTGTTACACAAAATACTTCTTCAGTAATCTTTCAATGGTTGGAGTAGTGATGTGTTATCCATCCATTGAGATTAAAGAATAATCTTCATTAGAGATGACCTTATGTATTGAGTATGGTCCTTCACATTTTGGCTCAAGCTTGGGAGGTTTCTTTCCTGGTATCATTGGAGTTCTAAGTACCAATACCAATTCTCCATGAATGAAGGAATGATGAACTTTTTTGTTGAAATCCCATGCTATTTGATTTTGATAGACTTCCAAGTGGTGCAGGGTACACAATCATTTTTCATCTAATTGTTCCAATTCATTAAATCACATTTGAGATCATTCTTCAGTAGATGACTGATCACAAATGGCTACTCTGGGTGAAGAAAATTGATCTTCAATGGGCAAGACTGCTTTTTTTCCATATACCAATGAATATGGAGTTGACCACGTAGTAGTACAGGTGGTGGTCTGATAAGCCCATAAAGCCTGAAAAAGTATATTAGGCCATGATGTTTTATCACTTTCCACCATCATTTGCAGTATGGCTCAAAGAGTCTTATTGAAGGCTTCTATTTTTCTATTGGCTGTTGCATGATACCGAGATGAATGGTTGGATTTGATGTTGTATTCATGATACAACTTCTTAACTCCGATGAACAGAAGTTTGTGCCACTGTCTTTCAATATAGTATGAAGACACCAAATCTGGTAATGAAATTAGACTTGATGAAGGTAACAATGATTTTAGAACTTACTTCTTTGAGAGTTATTTCCTCTACCCATTTTGAAAAGAAGTCATTTGTAGTGAGAATATACATAAACTGCTTGGATGTAGCTGAAGGGTAAGGTCCTGCTACATCCATTCCCCATGTGACAAATGGAAATGAGTACATAGCTGTATGGAGATACTATGGGGGTTGATGAATGAAATTGGAATATATTTGGCAGGAATGAAACTTCTTAGTGAAATCAACAAAATCTTGTGTCATTGAAGGCCAGAAGTATCCAAGTCATCAAATTTGATCAGAAAGTCTATGTCTAGACCGGTGGACACCACAGACTCCTACTTTTACTTCTTCCATGATATCCATCGTCTCTTCACCATCAATACATATGAAGGGAATTCCATCAAAAACACATTTGTAGTGAATTTTTTCTTGGTGATATGGGCCGTCATGAAGAGTAAAATTGACCACATGTCACTGGACTTGTTCTTTCCCAGCTCTATCTAGTGGGAGTGTTCCTTTATGAAGGAATTCCCTACTAGATGTCATCCATCCTGTAGTATGACCATATGGTTCAGAAATTGGACTAATTTCATTGATTTCCTCTATTCTGATTTGAACATAAGGTGAAGCTATACAACGGTGGGCAATACTTATGATTGTTTCGTCCCGATTTGGATCTTCCAGAGTTATGGCTACATTAGCCAGTGCATCATCATGAGCATTTTGTGATCGCGGGACATAAGAAAATTTCAGTTCTGAAGGAAATTCTTCCATTAACTCTCTGACATAATCATACATTGGGATTAACTCTTATTTTCTAATGGCATAATACCCATTAACTTGCTTGATTACCAGGTCTAAATGACCTTTCACCTTTAAGTGATTCACCTGTGCCTGATGTTCTAACTCCAATCCTATGATGATAGCTTGATATTCTACTACATAGTTTGTACTAAAATCCAACTATAAGAAAGAATAGGGTAGCACCGCCTTTTCTGGAGAAATGAGCAAAATTATTAACCCATCTTTGTTGAATTTTGTATCGTCCATTTTCTTCCCTGTTGGACTTCTAGAAGAACCATCAAAGTACATTTCCCATGTTTGAAAATTATATTAAATAGAGAAGAATTTCTCATCAAGATTTTCAATATCTAAAGATGCACCTTCTACTGAAGGGTGTTCAGCAAGGAAAGTAGCCAGATCTTGGCCCTTTACTGCCTTTTGTAACACATACTAGATATCAAACTACTTCAAAAATAATTGCACACCTTTCCAGATGTCCTGTAAGCATTGGACGACTAAGGATAAATTTGAGTGTATTATTTCGAGATATAAATTGGACATCATGATGTTGCAGGTAGTGTCTCAATTTATGAACTACAATGATTAACGCTAGGCATCACTTTTCAATACATTAATATCGAGTTTTTGCCTCATGAATAGTCCGACCGAGATAGTAAAATATGTTTTCATTCCCAGCATCATTCCTTTGGGCAAGGAAGGCACCCAATGATCGCTCTAAAACTTCCACATAAAGAATATGTGGTCTCCCTTCAATATTTGTCCTTAATACCTGTGGTCTAAAGATATATTTCATGAGAATATTGAATGCCTCTTGACATTCTTTAGTCCAATGGCAAGTGACTCCCTTCTTCATCAATTTGGTGAATGGTAAACATTTACCTGTCAGATTGGCGATGACACACCGAATATAGGCCAAGTGTCCTTAAAGGCCTCTCGATTAATTCAAATTTCATGGAGGCTACATACCATGGATTGATTTTGTCTTCTCATGATCATCTTTGATACCATGATGGTGTACAGCAACGCCAAAATTTTTTCCTGAGGTTACCCTAAAAGCACATTTCAAGGGTTTCATCTTCAGATTGTGTTGTCGATGATTGTGGAATATGATGTCCAAATCAGCCAATTGGTTAGAACATGGTCCGAATTTAACCACCAAATCATCCATATAACATTCAAAAAATTACCCTAAAAGGGTTTGAAGATACGGTGCAAGGCACGTTGATATGTTCCACCTGTATTCTTCAATCCAAAGGGCATTACTTGATAGAAAAACACTCCTTGAGGTGCTTTGAAGGAAGTAGATTATTCATATTCTGGAGCCATTCGGATCTGATTATACTCAGAATATCCATCCATGAAGGAAAGTTCTTCATAGCCAGCCGTTGCATCAATTAAGAGTTCTGTTATCGGAACTGGAAAATCATCCTTGGTACAATGCCGATTACGATCTCTGAAATCAACGAAAACTCTAATTTGTCCATTCTTCATTTTCCTAGGGACAATATTATCCTGCCATTTGGGATATTGAACATCATTTATGAAGTTATCCTTGATAAGATTATCCACCTCTGGATCAATTTTGGAGGCATAAGTTGGGTGTGTTCTTATTGCGGCTTGCTTGAATCCTTGATGTTCTTCTGACAAACCCAAATGTTGAATAGAAACATCAGGATCATGCACTTGAATTTCTATATAGTTTTAAGAAAATATATCATGATTTTTCATTAAAAATTAAATATACATTTCTTGCTCTTCAATATTCATGGAAACATTATTTAAAGTGGGGTGTGGATCTTCTTTTTTACCCAGATTTATTTCTCTGAGCTCATCCACATTGGAAGAGATACCTTCTTCAAATGATGGATGAGCAACCCTGAGATCGGCCTATTTTTACTCAATATGTGTTACTTATTTTGTTTCTACTTACATAGATGTTTATGAAGCAGAACATCCATGATCGGGAGAGAAGTTAAAATTTGATCATCTTGAAGAAGAGGCTACCATTTATGACCATATTAATAATGAAGGGTCTTACTTGGGTAATAAATAGTAGATGATGCATTGAGAATCAACCATATCGTTCACCTTTGGCATTGCTATAAATTCTTCTGGCCTTGTTGATGAAGTATATAATTGGTGGATTTCAGCGGATGAAATGAAGACATCTCCATTTGAGCTTTCATCGTTTCTTGGTGAATCAACAAATTCTCCCATGCTATCTAGCTTGGTTGTTGTAATTGACATTATGGATGTTTCCATAAGAGTAGTGGGATTTGGGTCTATCCTGTCAATTTGACTAATAGGCAACACATAATCTGTACTCACATGTATTAATGGGTTTACTTGAATCTTTTGCAAACCATTTGGAGCAATAATTTTGGTAACCTCCTTTGTGGTTGATATCTCCATCACCTCCATGTGATAGAATTCTACCTCAATGTATTGAGATTAAAATAATTTGAATGGGGATTTATCACCATAAAATGTCCCAATTTGACCATTGAAACAATATTTGAGACATTGATGGTATGATGAAAGTATAGTCGCATGTTGATGTAGCCAAGGTCTTCTATGAAAAATGTTGAAGGATGTGTCATGACAAGAAACCACGAAATCTGAAATGGATACAGGGTCTCCAGACTCATTTCTGAGTGTAATCTCTCCCATAGATTATTGTTCATTTTTATCATATCCTTACATCATCAAAGTAGAAGGATATAAATCAGATACGGTGAGGCCTAATCGATGAAGTGTACGAATAGGGATTAGGTTGACTCCTGAACCATTATCAATTATAATCTCGTAGGATTTCTATATCATTGACTTTTCTAGATAAATAAAAAGGTCTAATATATCCATGCACAACATCATCTTCATTTTCATATATAAAAGATATCACTACATGGATTTCTGCAGGATCATCCTCTACAAAGTAGACTTCAACTGCAACAATTTCAGTTTCAAAATCCTGGGGACTTGACAAAGCCTCAATGAGTGCCTCCCGAATATCCTTTGATAGATTCAAGGCATCCAGAATTGATAACATGGATGGTACTTGGGTCAAATGTTTCAAGACATCATACTTTTGGTCCAAAGGTCTGTGTTTCCCAACAAGAACAAGTGGTTTTGTAGGTGCCTTAGATGTTGATTAATTGGAAGTAGATGCCTCTTGTATTGGGATAGGAGTATTAAATACTCTTAGCTTTGGACGATTAGACTGGCTATTTCTATTTATTTGTAGAGGGAAAAAGGTGTGACATCTAACCGATCTTCCAAAATAATTGTACCAGGACTGAATCTGTCAAGTGTGGAAGATGTTTCTTGTAATTGTTGATCCCACTGATGGGATTTTCCCTGAGTTTCTACTTCATATACAGTTCTAGAAGGGGTAGGGTTGAAATAGTGTCTTCTGGAGTATCCATGTCTTCCTCTGTATCCTAGACCTCTAAAACTCCCTTTAATTCCTCTGTTTGATACAGGGAACTCCAGGTCATCAAGTTCAAAACTATGACTGGAATAAGGATATATTAAGTGAATCATGTTAACGGAACCAAATATCAACTCTTCATCTCATGAAGATTATTCTTGATTATCCAGTTTAGGTTGTACCATTTGGTGGGGCGGTGCCCGTGGTTTTGAGGTAGATGCCATAAAATCTTCTAGAGTCAAAGACAACATGGGCTATGACACGAGCTTATATTTTCCTGATTGTTCTTATTTCTACAAGTAATGATGCTTCTTTGAATATGTTCCATCTGATGAAGGGGGTTTTATAGAGGCTTTTATAGGAGAATACACAATTGGATTCTTCAATTGCATTCGTAAAATGGCATGAGTTCGGTTGATTGTTTTCCTAACTATCCAATCATCATATTTCTGCACATTTTTTCTTTTGAGATCATTTCACTCACCTTCTTCCTCTAGATTTGTAGAAGTAACACATGCTACTAGGGATGAAGAACCTTTCAGTTTTACCTGTCCAGAGTCCACCATCTTTTTTAGGATATTTTTTACGAAAAAACACTCTAGAATGGGATGCCCCAACATCAGATGAAATGTGAAATAGTTGGGAAGGTAATTATATCCTTCCTTGTTCGGCCTTTTAGGACTTGGAAACTGAACCAAATTAATTACTTGAGATCAAATGAAGTAACTAGGAACATGTTCATTTTGGAAATAAGAAACTCTATTCTTTGACTCCTGAAAATGATTCTGTCTTTGATCTCATTGATCATATTGACGAAACGGCCTCTATTGTTGATTCTCAGGAGGTGGATACCTTTGATAAGATGAAGGTTTTGAAGTGTAATTAGGTATATGTACTTTTTTAAGTGTAAATGTAGCAGTATCTTCTCTACTCATCCTCATTCCTAGAGATGATGGAATTAGACGAGTGTTATCCATAGTCTTTGTAAGAGAGTCTTCGATTTGCAGAGCGATCAAAGTAAGATCATGAAACCCTCTTGTGTATTTCACAAGGATCAACGGTGTGTGTAATTCATGACACAAATTTTCCACTCATATTGGAAACAACTCTTCTTGAGGGAGTTCTATGATTAAAGAATATTTTAACCCCTTCCAGCAAGCAATGAAATCCAAAACTCTTTCACTCTCCCTTTTCATACAATTTTATGATCAAAAACTATTTCTGTTGGAAACGTTGAGATAAATTTAAGAATTAATAGTTGGCAGAGATCTTCCCACCCAGTAATTGATCGAGATTGCATGATTGTATACCATAAAAAATAAGGCCATTATAATGACTATACAAAACACCTGAGCATAAATGATTCTTAAAATTGAGGAGTTCCCATAATAGGATCATAATGAGAAAAAAAATGTGTTATGTGTTGTTCGGGATCTCCTGAACCATTAAAAATTGGGAATGTGGCACTTGAAAAATTTGATGGGGGAGGAATTGCATCACCAATTCAGGGTAAGATCTCTTTTCTGGCTGAATTTGTGCACGTTTACCCACCATAGCTTCCAACCGATCAATTAATGACTCAGTTGTAGTTATTATCTTTTGAGAAACATCTGGTTGAGCTTCTACCTGAGCAGGTGCAATAACTGGAGTTTGGAAAAGTGTGGTGACTAGTACTGCAATTGATGGTAGAACTACGAGTTGTTGTTGCACATGACCCCTAGGATTAGACTTGTTAGGGTGTACTGGTAATATATTATATTCTTGATCCATCTCAGTAGTTGCAAAAAATTCCCTTTTACTGACTAACTCTATCACTCTTATGAGGAAGACTACCTTGAAGTAGTTCTCCAATCAAACTTTTTTACTCCTTCAATTCTTCCATTTGTTGTGCAAACCTTTTCTCTAGTGAGAGTGATTGGCCTTCTCCAGAGGTAGGGTGGAATGTAACCTGTGTTTTTCCCTTTCCCCTTGTTGGACACCTTTTGGGGAGGGGGATGATGGTTATTTAAAAGAATACCTAAATTCTGGGTAAGCCTTTGATTCCGGGTACACAAACCTTGATCCTTTATTTCTGTGTGTACAGCCCCTTGAATAATAACTTCTTCATCTAATTCCTTTCAATGAACCTCATGTTATGGGGGATCAGTGACAATATCATTGATGACATTTATTGATGCATAAAACATTGCATCCCTTCTATTGGAATTTCTACAATACTACCTTCTACCATGTCCTTGATGATACATTTACTTATGATGAGTTAATCCCTCAAGAACTTCTTGATGAACCCTAATTTGGGTAGAATCTCTTGATAATTCGGATCTGCATTCCTCTTGTGGATTCTTCCCTAATCGAGAGAAGGCTGAATTTCGCTAAAGAAGATATTGAGGATTTGAAGAAGTCCCCAGTCCGGTGGACTGGGGCTGTTCCAGTTGTTCCTTCTCAACTCCTCGAATCATATTTGTTGATTCCAAGGGATGGGTTAATAGATTCCCCAGTCTGGTAAGATGAGGTGGTTCTTGAGTTTCTACATCTGAGAAATTCTTATAAGCTGTACTGATTTTGCATACATTACTCTGAAAATTGGCCGCTTCCATAAACCTACATCCACCCAAATCACCTGGGTCGAATGACCGTTGGATGATTTCTAACACTTCTGTCACCTGATGATTCACGTGATCTAAGTGAGAGGACTTAAAGATATTCTCATTTTCCTAATGCAAGATTAATTCGACAACTTGTTCTTCATATGACTGACTTTTAGAAGAACTAGTTGAGGCATGTTCATGATCAAGCCTTTGATTACACAAAAAACCGATTGGTTGTGGCCAGCCATGGGCAATAACATTTCATGATACCATTTTTAGTGGGATTTTTTGACTGGAGAGTATAGTGAAATGAAATTCTCCATGAATACCCCATCCCCTGATATGAATACCAGATGGGGAATTGGAAATTAACTGGCGCAAACATTTTAGTGGGCTACGGAATGAACACTGAAAGGATCTCTACTGCTTTTCAAACTTTGGATATCGGGAAACTGAGAGAGATTCCAAATAAATTTGGTGTTTTAACCCTTCTATTATCTTGACATGATTTTCATATTCATCATAAGATAACATTTTCTTTTTCATTTGAAAATGGGGTTTTCACATGATGAGACGAATATCATGAATACAATCTTTCGTCAACATTTCTAGATTATCATACTGAGAGTCAGCCAAAGGCCAAAACATGACTGGCATGTAACCTTTATCCAGTTGTTTTCTCATATTCAGCACTTCCACCTTATAATTTGATGGAGATTCTTCTGCCTGATTAGAGGAAATCTGGTTCTTCTTTGTTGCTTCATCAGATTCAACAAGATTGGTTGAGAATTTCTTAATCAAATTTCAAGTTGAATAACCCAGGGGTGGTTTGTGGAATGATCTACACCCCGGGCTATCTTTTGATTGAGAAAGGATTTCACCTTATAGCGGTAAAGCATAAGACATGACTGACTTCACTTTTGAAAGTGCCTCAAGATAAGTGGGCTTTCTTGTTACTGCATTGTCCTTTGAAAAAATTTCAGGCATTGCGTATTACTACTACAGAGAGGACATTCGCAGATAAATTCATCATCATGGGGAGGACCCCCATGGTGGGTTATAGAAAGGGATGAAACCTTTTTCTCCTTGATCTTCGGGCCACATAGAGGGTTATCGTGTCTCTCATCTGAAGATGATACTTCAATATTGACCGAATTATCATGAAGCAATCCTTCGTGAGGAAGTGTCTGATGAAGGACTTTTGAATTATTATTCCTACTATTGGGAAATGAGAGAGTTGAATCTTGAGTTGAAACAGATAATTGTCTTAGGTCATCAATGTAACACCCCAAGCTTCCACAGAACGATTCACTTTGAATAATATAGTAGCATGTGTTGTACGCAACTTTGAGATTCTACCACACCGCGACCAATCAAAGTAGCCGTTATGAATATAAATACCCAATTTTGGAAATTTTATAAATTTTATCTCTCAAAATGGACTTCCTTTTTGTATTAAGAATTTTGAAATTATCCTAGGGTAAATTTTTTTTACTTTTCAGATAACTTTTATATTTTTAGGAATAGTGAAAATTACTATATTGAAATTAAAAACAACTATTTTAATCAAAATAGTAAATAGTGATAATTTATGAATTTGAGTGGTTTTTAAGTATATTTAGAATATATATTAAACATTTAATAAAATGTTGGTAATTGGACATAATTTCACATTTAAACTGGACATAAACAAGTGTCAATATTTTGATAGTTATTATCTCTTAAAAACATGCTTTTTGTTTTACCAACGGGAAATAATTTTAAATTCATTTCTACCACTTCTTTGTTTTAGATTTATACAAATGGATACCATATTTAGAATCAGGATGTTCAAATTGTGTTAATAGGTAACTTTTATTTTTTGACATTTTGAATAATTATTTCAGTAAATATTTTATTTACCACCGTTAAAGGATAAATCAGGTAAATAAGCGTAAAAATAAGATTATTATAATAATTAATTACCCTAAAACATGTCCTAACCTTATTTTTTGAAACATGTCCGACCATGGGCATCTTTGGGTCGATTTAGGTACCCCATGGAGCCCTTTATAGGGGATAAAAACACTTTTTATTAATTAAGTTAAGGTAAATACAAAAATGACAAAAGCATATATCTTTTAGTAAAAAAATTTACATAGGGTTACATATGTTATATTTTAGACTATAAATATTAATTAGAAATATAAAATGATTTAATATATAATTGTTTTTATTTATAATTTTTAGACATTTAATAATTAAATTTATTAATGACACAATGATGATGCAATATTTTCCTTATTAATGAAAGAATCAAATAATTGGTATTATAAAATTTAAATACATATAATTTTAATGGTTTGATTCCATCCACTAATTTTTTTGGTTAATATGACATGTTATGATTGCTCAAATGAAATTGGTTCGAATTAATAATGTTTTTTAGACTTTAACAAAAATCAATTATTAAATATTGTCAAAATTGACATAAATGAGTTTTTAAAC
Source organism: Viscum album (assembly GCA_963277665.1). Lineage (NCBI taxonomy): Eukaryota > Viridiplantae > Streptophyta > Magnoliopsida > Santalales > Viscaceae > Viscum > Viscum album. The sequence goes on from OY728166.1 coordinate 612,025,191, forward strand.
CAAGTATTATATTATTAATTGATATTCTAATCCCAAAAATCTAAAGTTCAGCCAAAAGGCTTATATCATGATATTTTTATCATTAATGGACCACTTGGGGGTATATTGGATGTATATAGTAGGATTATTAACTATATAATATAAAAATAGAAAGTGACATGGTAAATGTCAAACTAATTTACTAATAGTTAAAACTAAAAGATAAGGTCAATATAATGAGCCAAACCTGTATAAAATATATTTATTGAAATGATTTCGACCCATACCCACCATATACTTTAAATAATACACTTTTTATCCATTAGAAACTGTATACAAATATATTATAAATCAATACTTTAAGTTTTTTCTAAAGAGATCATCCTCCCCCTTATAAAGGGACACCAATTCTAAACAAATATTCATACCTTCAAAGCCTTTAGGATCGTCCAACCTCTACCCAAATACCCTCTAAACTATCCTCCTTTAATACTAGAGGACTTTTTTTAGTCATAATGCCAACCTATGGATCCATTTTGATCATATAAAAAGGAAGAACCCGAAGAAGAGGTAATGTTTTCACCAACCTTTTTCAAGTTCCTTTCTTCTTCAACTTATTTTTCCTTTATTGTTTCCTTTATAAAATAATATCTCTAGTATCATATATATACTTTGATGTTATTATAAATATGGTACAACCATGTTCAGTATTCTATCCATCCTTTGAATGACATGTCACCATACGTGCATACGAACATCTTACCGTCTCCACATCGTGGTGTAAGTGTTATTAAAAAAATTATTATTTTGGATGGGTATGATAATAATGTGTAATTGATTTAAATAATAAATATAAAATGATAATGATTTTGTATATATGATATACCATCCAATTATATATTATTTGAATATCAAAATAATGATATTGTCTCTCGTGATTACGTACAGACTACCTTCTCCACGAACGCAATTAGATTCATTCCCCATCGTATCCAAGAAATTATAATTCTTATATGATGATTAAAAATAATTTTTAAGGACTTGATATCATTATGAATATGAATAAGATACATCCTATCCATAACAAACACGTTTTATCTAACAAAATATATAAAAGAAAACGAGTAAGTTAACACTCGAAGTGACTATAATACTAACAAATCAATGTTCAAATATCATATATGATATCATATTAATGTATATTATTTTGTATAATTTAATAACAATTATCTCACCGTAAAACAGGGGGTTAACCTACCATCAACCAAGGATAAGTACAAGGTAAGGGTTTATTTCACAATCTCTTCATTATCCGAGATTTTTTATACGTAATTATTTACTGGGACCTCTTTATCATCCATATCCATTTTCATAAAAATGTATTTCAAAACATTCTTACTGTTTTAGAGACTATGGGTTAAAGTCATTTATACCCTTTTTTACCATTTATAAGATGTTTATTAAGGAATCTTTCAGTCATTTTCCAAACAATGTCCTTTTTAACCTTTTCGACAAAATTAAGGTAAGAATGTATTTTTTTAACTTATACGGAGGGTGTGGCTATTTTATACCATTATAAACTCATCAAAGATTCCCTTACAATATTATAAGAATATTTTAAAAGTAAATGTTTTATTTTATAATTATGTGACTCTTAAATGATTTCAAAATAGAAAGAGATATTTCTTTAAAAAGGGTTTTGTTTTCATCTATGTCAACATTCTATGATAGATTTTATGTTTATTTGGAGTTGATTTATTATGATATAAAACGTTCATATTGTATTTAATGTTTTGTGATATGTTTGATTGTGGATGTTCTATTTTTATACCATTCATGATTTATGGTTAAAGTTTTGACATTTCGTATGTTAGTTTTAATACGAATGTTTATGACATGTTTAAACTTTTTCATATGAGGAATGTATTGTACTTAGTAAGTGACGGGTGGAGCCCGATATAGCACCTTGATGCATCAGTAGGACTCATGAGACAACTAGACATGGAATGGACCAAGGCCCATTCCCAATTTGATTTATGGTTTTGGCCGAGGTGTTAATCATTTTAAGACGTCTTGCCCGAGGCCTTGACAAAATGTTTCAGAATGTCTAGAATTATACATTCCTTCATTATGGAAATAATATTGATGGTTCATGTGATCATTTGTCTTGTATAATACCCATGATTATGTTTTATTATGGCATTATTTACACAGACCATATTCTTTCCATGAATGTATTGATGTTTATTATTGGTAATGGCATGTGGTTTCAATTATTATCCATGCTTAATATTTATGTCATTTCCCTTTGTATTACATACCCTTACTGAGCATTTGATCTCACCACTTTTCTTATGTTTCATTTTAACAAGATATGAAGAAGTTAGTTATGAGTGACCTTCTTGCATAATATTGGAGGCTTGGATGTTTCTAATGAAATATATTTGTGTTGTATTTATCTTCAAGCTCTAAAGTTGAACTTATGTATGAATATTGTATCCAATAATTCAAAACAGATCGGTCTTTCAAGACATGATTTCCTTGTGATCATGCCAATGTTATGTATTATTTCACCAACTCTCAGTAACTAGGTTTGGGGTATTATAGTTGGTAGCATAGGAAATTTAGTACAAAACATAAATACTAGATTTAGTTAAACTCTGATTAGAGAACATAGCCCTATGATAGACTTTGAGGGTTACTATATAAGAACTTCATAGAATTTTGGTATTGTAGAGATTTTGTGAGTTTTCCTAGCTATACATCCCTGTCTGGATATGAGTAGGTAGAGGCGGCCCTGGAACCTATGTACCTAGAGGTAAAACCTGAAAACACTGCTTTAGGAAATAATCGAACGAGAATTGGTGCACGATAATGGGCCTTACTACACTCTTGGTTACAACACTCCCAAGGGATATGCTTAGGATAATTCTCATTTTCATTATAAACCATTATGAAGGGTTTATGAGTATATACTTCCTCAAAGAAAACATTTATTTATGATTTTGGATTACATCCATAAATAGTTCAATTTATGTTAAGTGTTTTACAAGTATGGAATTATATATTTTGATTCATAAACTTACCTAGTTTATGCCATTGTTTAGAAATGACACCTAGTGGAAGGAATGGAAACTGTATTAATGCACGAACCACATGTAGTGATTACCCTCCTGCTCAAGATAATTATAGTGGAGCTGGGGATGCAACTGGTGATGATCAGCTCATCACCATACTTGGACAACTCACTCAGGTTATGAATAATATCATTACCCATATGGAGCACCCAGATCCACAGCGTGGAGGATAAATGTTAGATAGATTCATGAGGCAAAAACCACCGACATTCAATGGGAGTACAAATACCTTAGTGGAAGAGCAATGGATAAATTCCATAGAGAAAATATTCCACGATTTGGGGAGTAGTGAAAGGGGAAAATTATCATGGCAGTTTACTGCCTCACTGGAGATGCTGATCAATGGTGGTCATTGATTAAAAATAGAAAAGAATATGATGATGTATCCAATATAGAATGGAGGTAGTTCAAAGAGATTATCTTAGAAAAATACTTTCCTCATGACAATCAAGCGGATATGGAAAGACAATTTCTGAGTCTGAGGCAAAAGGATAATGAGAATGTCGATAAGTATGAGGCTTACTTTACAAGGTTAGCGATGCAAGCTACAGATTATATACGTAACCCAAGAAGTAAAATTGATTGTTTTTTGATGGGTTAAAACCATTTCCCCATTGAGCATTAGTATCAAAATACTTCTATTCACATGTAGATATTTTCTCGTGTGTTATCAAGAGATAAAAGGAATTCTCTAAGTCTTATTACTTTAAATAAAAGCAAGAGAAGAAGATATCTGCTGAACACTCTGGGAATAGAAATAAGGAATCAAGGAAGATGGGAAGAATTAAATTTCAACCCTGTGATAATTGCAGAAGGAATCACCCTAGTGACTGTCTAAAATGAAAAGGAGTTTGCTACAAATGTGGACAGAAAGGTTATCTAGCTGGTGATTTTAATGGAAATAAGGTGCTACCAATGTTCAATGATACAATTGTAGAGATATGGGGAATTATGAAAATGAATATCCTAAACGTCAGGGAAACATACCTCAGAAAAGTCCAAGGGATCATGGCCAAGCTTATGCAATCACTACTGCTCAGGTTGAAGCGCCGAAATACGTGGTGGAAGGTAATTTAATGGTTTCCTCAAGTTTAGAAAATGCTTTATTTGATTCTGGATCATCACATTGTTTCACATCTTCCTCGTTTTCTATGAAAATTAGATATTTCCAATCTGATTTAACAAGGGAGTTGTCAATCAAAACTCCTAAGGGAAGTATCATTGCAAGAACATTTTGTGAATCAGTCCCCATTAGAGAAAATAAATGTTCTTTTTCTGCTGATCTCATCATCATACCCATGACTGAATTTGATATAATCCTTTGTATGGATTGGATTTCGGACCATGATGCAAAAATTTATTGTAAGAATAAGGAGGTTACAATTTTTGATGATGATGAAAAAGAACACCTTATCTTTAGAGAAGAATCGCCACCACCTAATTCTTATCAAGTTACACCCACAGTAGCTCAACTAAATTCAATTATTTGGGAGGAAGATAATTAAATAACTGTGGTTGAGGAAGGTAATGTTCAAATAGAAGATTTACCTATTCTGAGAGAATATGTTGATGTGTTTCTGGATGATTTACCTGGATATCCTTCATAATGAGAAATTTAGTCTTCCGTTGATTTAATTCCTGGTTCATGTCCCATATCGAAAACCCCTTATATAATGACCACTGTGGAATTAATTTAAATAAATAAACAACTCGAGAAATTGAGTAATAAGGTATGTATTCTCCCTAGTGTTTTCCATGGGGATCCCCTGTCCTTTTTGTTATGAAGAAAGACGGATCTATGAGGTTGTGCATTGACTATAGGGAGATTAATTCTATAACAATAAAGAATTAGTATCCCCTACCTTACATTTATGATTTATTTGACCAAATTCATGGAGCTAAATAATTTTCAAATATTGACCGTTGATCTGGATATCATCAGTTGTGTGTGAAGAAGGAAGACATTCTAATGATAGCATTTCGAACCAGGTACGAGCATTACGATTTTACAGTAATTCTTTTTTGGTTGACTAATGAACCCTCTGTTTTCATGGATCTATTTAACAGAGTTTTCTATGAATATATTGATTTATTTTTAGTGGTATTTATTGATGATATCTTGGTATACTACAAAAGATACAATGATCATGAAAATCACTTGCGCATTATGTTGAAGACTCTGAGAAGACATGAATTATATGGGATGTTTAGCAAGTGTGAATTATGGCTTCAAGAGATTTATTTTTTGGGCCATATTGTCTCTAAGGATGGAATCTCTATTGGTCCTTCTAGGATAAGAGCAATCCAAGAATGGCCAGCACCGACGAGTATGACCGAGGTGCGTTGTTTTATTGGTTTAGAAGGTTATTATCGATGTTTCATCCAAATTTTTTCCCAATTGGCTAAACCATTAACGAACCTCACTCATAAAGGGGTTAAATTTGTTTGGACAAAAGAGTGAAAAAAATGTTTCGAAGAACTAAAGAGATTATTAGTCAATGCTCCTATATTGACTCTCCCATCGGGGAATGACAGGTTTGTTATTTATAGTGATGCATCGAAGAAATGACACGGTTGTGTCCTAATACAGAATGATAGAGTTTTTGCCTATGCATCATGACAACTAATATTTAATGAGAAAAACTATCCTACTCATGATCTTGAGTTAGCTACTGTAATCTTTGCATTTAAGATTTGGAGACACTATCTCTATGGTGAAAATTGTGATATTTATACTGATCACAAGAGTTTGCAGAATATTTTCTCACAGAAAGAACTCAACATGGGGCAATGGAGATGTCTTGAACTACTCAAGGATTGTGATTGAATGATAAACTACCACCAGGGGAAGTAAAATAAAGTGGCATATTCTATGAGTATAAAGAATCATGGTGTTTTGAACAACATGATAGTTTGAAAAGAATATTATATACAAGGATCTAGTAAAGATGGATCAGGGAATCTCCATGGAAGGTGAAACATCAATGATTTTTCAAATGGTTTCCAAAACAACATTTCTAGAAAGGGTAAAGAGTTCTCAGACCGATAATGAAGAGTTTCAAAAGAAGATTAAAGTTGTGAATGATGCGAGATTGAGTGACATTGTGTATGAAGATGAAATTATGAAATTTGGGAGGATACTTTGTGTTCCCAATATACCTGATCTGAAAAGGGATTTGTTGGATGATGAAAATAGTTCCAATTTCTCTATACACCTTGGGAGCACCAAAATGTATAGAGATATGAAGGAACATTTTTGGTGGGACAACGTGAAGGGGGAGATTGCTGATTTTGTGTTAAGATCTATGGTTTTTCAACAAGTTAAAGCTAGAAGTCAATATCCTGGTGGAGTATTGAAACCTCTTCCCATTCTTGAGTGGAAATAGGATAATATCACGATGGACTTTTTCGTGGAACTACCAAAGACTCCTAGAAGGAACGATGCAATATAGTTCATTGTTGATCGTCTTACCATGTCATCACATTTTCCTTCTATAAGGGATGATTTCCCAATTGAAAGTCTTGCAAGACTATATATTAATGAAGTTTTGAGACTTTATGGAGTACCCCTATCAATTGTTTCTGATCGTGATCCCCGTTTTACTTCATGATTCTGGAAAAGTCTTCATAAATCCTTGGATACTAAACTTTATTTAAGCACTGCCAACCACCCTCAAATATATAGACAATCATAGCAGACTATTCAAACCATAGAAGTCATGTTGAGATCATGATCACTTGAGTTTCAGGGTATGTGGGGTCAATATTTACCTTTGGTGTAATTTTCCTATAACAATAGCTTCCCTTCAACTATTCATATGGCACCATATGAAGCGCTATACGGAAAGAGATGTCGCAGACAAAACATTTGTGATGAAGTTGGTGAAAGAAAACTTGTAGGCCAATAAAAGGTGGAGGAAACGATTGAAAATGTAAAGGTAATCCAAAACCACATCAAAGCAGCTCAAAGTAGGCAGAAGATCTATGTTAATAACCGAAGGAAGAATTTGGAATTTCAGGTTGGAGATCATGTTTTTTGAAGGTATCTCCATGTAAGGGAGTTATACGTTTCAGAATGAAGGGAAAATTGAGTCCCAGGTACATCAAACATTTAAAAATTCTAGAACTAATTGGGGTTTTATCTTACCAGTTGGCAATACCGCCAAATGTCTCCAAAGTTCACGATGTGTTCCACGTATCACTATTGAGAAAATAAATGACTGACCCAACATATGTAGTCACTTACGAGGAATTAGAACTGGAGCTCGATCTATCTTATTGCAATGATCCCGTTAGGATTCTTGATATGAGAGAACAAGTTCTAAGAAATAGGACGACTCGTCTGGTAAAACATCTATGGAAGAACCATAAGATGGAAGAGGCAATGTGGGAACCCGAGGAACATTTGATATAGAACCACCTGATTCTATTAATACAGTAATTTTCTAGAAAATTTTGAGGAATAAATTAAATGAAATAGGGGATAATGTAACACCCCAAGATTCCATGGTACGATTCTCTTTGAATAATATAATATCGTGTGTTGTACGCAATTTCGAGATTCTAACACACCGTGACCAATCAAAGTAGCTGTTATGAATAGTAATACGCACTTTCTGAAATTTTATAAATTTTATCACTCAAAATGGACTTCATTTTTGGATTCGAAATATTGATATTAGCCTAGAGAAGAAGTTTGGTACTTTTTGTATAACTTTTATATTTTGATGAATAGTGAAAATTACTAAATTTTAATTAAAAACAACTTTTTAATCAAAATAATTAATAGTGATAAATTATGAATTTTATTGGTTTTAAATTATATTTAGAATATATTTTTACCATTTAATACAATTTTGGTCATTGGACATAATTTTACATTTAAATCGGACATAAACAAGTGTCAATCTTTTTATAGTTTTTATCTCTTAAAAACATGTTTTTTGTTTTAACAATGGGTATTAATTTCTTAATTAATTTCTTCCATTTTTGTGTGATGAATTTAGAAAAATGGATTCCATATTTAGAATCATGAGGTCCAATTTTTTTAAATATATAACATTTATTTTAAGACATTTTGAATAATTACTTCAGTAAATATTTTATTTACCATGGTTAAAGGATAAATCCGGTAAATAAGGGTAACAAATAATATAATAATAATTATAAATTACACTTAAACGTTTCCTAACCTTATTGGATGATACATTTACGATCCGGGGCATATTTGGGTCGATTTTGGGACCTCATGGAGCAACTTGTAGGTGATAAGGACACTTTAAAATAATTAAGTTAAAGTAAACACAAAAATGACATAAGCATATATCTTTTAGAAAAACTATTTTCTATAGGGTTATATATGTTATATTTTTTACAATAAATATTCATTATAAAGATAAAAGGATTTCCTATATAATGGTATTTTATTTATTAGTTTTAGACATTTTATAATTAAATTTATTTATGATACAATGATGATGCAGTATTTTTCTAATTAATGAAAGAATAAAATAATTGGTATTATAAAAGTTAAAATAAATATATTTTTGATGTTTTGATGCCATACACGAATTTTATTGGTTAATATGATATGTCATTATTGCTTAAATAAATTTTTTTCTAATTAATAAAGGTATTATGACTTTAACAAAAATACATTATTAAATATTATCAAAATTGACATAAATTAGTTTTTAAAACAAGTATTATATTATTAAATGATATTATATTCCCAAAATTCTATGGTTCAGCCAATGTACTTATATCATGGTATTTTTATCATTAATGGATCACTCGGGTGTTTCATGGATGTATATAGTATGTTTATTAACTATATAATATAAAAGTACAAAGTGACATGGTAAATGTCAAACTATTTAACTAATAGTTAAAACTATAAGATAAGGTTAATATAATGACCCAAACCAATCTAAAATATATATTTTTAAATTATTTCGACCCATCCCCACCATAGAGTTTATAAATACACTTTGGATCAATTATAAACCTAATATTAATTAATTAAAAATTAATATATTATGTTTTTTCTAAAGAGCCCCTCCTCCCCCTTATAAAATCACACCACTTCTAACCAAATCTTCATACCTTCAATGACTTTTTTCTAGGCCAACATCTTCCCAAATACCCTCTCATATATCCTTCCTTAATCCAAGAGTACTTACTTTAGTCATAAATCCATCTTAAGGAGCCCTTTTGATCAAATCAAAATTAAAGAACCCGAAGAAGAGGTAATGTTTTCACCACCTTTTTTCAAGTTCCTTTCATCTTCAACTTCGTCATCCTTTTTTATTTCCTATCTAAAATAATAACTCTAGTATATTCTATATACTATTATTTTATTATAAATATGGTATAACCATGTTCAGTATTCTATCCATCCATTGAATGTCATTTCACTATACGTGCGTAAGTACCGCTTACTGTCTCCACGGAATGGTGTAATTGTTATTAAAAACATTATTATTTTGTATTGGTCTGATAATGATGTTTAATTGATGTAAATAATAAATATAACATGATAATGATTCTGTATATATGATATAACATCGACTTATATATTATTTTAATATCAAAAGAATGATATTCTCGCTCGTGCGTACGTACGGACTACCGTCTCCACGAACACGACGAGATTAATTCCCTATCGTATCTATTCAATTATAATTATCATTTGATGATTAAAAATAATGTTTAAGGACTTGATATAATTATGTATTTGCATAATATACAACCTATCTATAACAAACATGGTTTACGTAACAAAATATATAAAAGAAAATGAGTTAGTTAACACCCAAAATGACGATAATACATACAAAGCAATGATAAAAGATCATATATGATATCATATTAAGGTATATAATTCTTGTATAATTTAATAACAATTATTTCCCCATAATACAGGAGGTTCAACTACCATCAACCAAGGAAAAGTACATGGTAAGGGTTTATTTCACAATCTGTTCATTATCTGAGGTTGTTTATACGTAATTATCTACTAGGACCTCATTACCATACACATCTATGTGGCTTAAATATGTATTTCAAAACATTGTTATTATTTTATGGCATATGGGTTAAAGTAATTTATATCCTAGTTGAATTTTTATAAGATTTTTATAAATGAATCATTACGTCTTTTTCCAAACAATGTTTTTTATCTTTTTCGACAAAATTAAGGTAAGAATGTCTTTTTTCAACTTATATGGCGGGTGCGGATATTTTCTACCATTATCAACTCGTCAAATCTCCCCTTAAAATCTTATAAGAATATTTTCAATGTAAATGTTTTATTTTATAATTATGTGACTCTTAAATGATTTCAAAATAGAATGAGATATTTCTCTAAAAAGGGTTTTGATTTCATCTATGTCAACATCCTTTGATGGATTTTAAGTTTATTTGGAGTTGATTTACTATGATACAAAACTTTCATATTGTATTTACGTTTTTGTGATATGTTTGAGTGTGGATGTGCTATTTTTATACCATTCATGATTTATGGTTAAATTATTGGCATTTAATATTCTATTTTTAATTTGAATGTTTATGATATGTTTAATCCTTTTCATATGAGGAATGTATTGGACTTAGTAAATGACGGGTGGATCCCACTATAGCTCGTCGATGCATCGGTAGCTCTCATGAGACAACTAGATGTGGAATTGGCCAAGTCACATTACCAATTTGATTAATTGTTTTTTATGTGGCCTTAATCATTTTTAGTCATCTTGGCTGAGGCCTTGATAAAATGTTTAAGAATGTCTGGCATTATACATTCCCTCATTAAGGAAATAATATTGATGTTTCATGTGGTCATTTGACTATTAGAATACCCATGATTATGTTTTATTATGGGATTATTTACTCAGCTCATATTCTTTCCATAATAGTACTCATGTTTAATATTGGTAAAGGCATGTGGTTTCAATTATTTACCATGCTTTATATTTATGGCATTTTCCACTGTATTACTTACCCTTACTGAGCGTTCGAGATCACCCTTTTTCTTATGTTTCACTTTCATAGGATATGAATAAGTTATTTATGAGTGACCAATAGGCATAATATATGAGGCTTGAATGTTTCTAATGAAATATACTTGTGTTATATTTCTATTCAAGCTGTAATGTTGAACTTATGTGTGAATCTTGTTTCCAATAATACAAAACTGGTCGGTCTTTAGAGACATGACTTCCTTGTGATCATGCCAATGTTATGTAATAATGCACCGACTCTGGGTAACTAGGGTAGAGGCTTTACAATCAATAACTCCAGCATAGAAAAAGGCCTTTTTACAGATTAGCTCTAGATTTCTTGACTATGTTGGATGGGTCTTTATCATAGATGCCTTCTTACTCACTATGGTAACCACTTGTTGACATAAGAGGTTATTATGAGAAGGTGTATGTGCCTGGTCATGATAAATGGCCATATTAGGATGATTGTCTCCACTCAAATCGGGTTTATGTTCCTGACTTTATTGTCTGTATGACATGGGGGAGTACGACCCACAACCCTCTTAGACTAGGACAAGGGTGTGTATCTGTTCCGGAGTGATATGTTGATGAATCACTCCACTGGTAGGGACATCTTTTTGATTCTTTTCCATTGATGTTGCTGAATTTGTCATAATATTCTGATAGACATCCAGAATATGGGCAAGATTTTCTTCTTCTCATTCACTATTGTCTGAATGTTCTTGGTGACTTCTGCTACTAGAATAGGAATATATGTCCATTACGTGCTTGGAGTAGGTGTATGTGCATTCTACTATCCTCATTTTCATGTCAATAAATTTTTATAGTACTTATTCATAGGGGCATAGAGTTGAGTCTGCTCCAAATTTGACGTCGGAGCTTTCCGACTGACTTCTTTGGGTGCTACCAAATGAGACTGTTGGTATGCTTGATGAACATTTCTAGGTGTTTGTGCCTACTGTTTATTCTTCTTTATGTATGGTTGATGAATTTCCATCAATATTGGGATATGAGACTGACGACAAAATTGTTGATTGTAAACAGGTTTATGTCCCTTTCTTATTAGTTTCCAACATATTACATTGGCGAGCTTATTTGGGTGCGTCAGATGAGCCTTCTGACTGGTTGATGAATTATAAATAGGTGTATATGCCTGCCTATAATACTCCATCAGAATTTCTTAGTAGGATTGGTGTGTTACTGCCAGAAGAGTCTACTGGGTAGTAATATCAGGACGGACGGGTGTATATGTCCGCTTGTTGTTTTCCATCATGTTGGTTTGATGGACTTTTCTGGAAGGAGTAGAAGTAAGATCCTTCTCCTTGTTGACCAGATTTATCCATTAATGGTTTGTATTTCATGGTCGGGAATGAGGAACCTAATCTGAATCCTAATGGTGGTCCCCTCGTCATGTTGAGGGCGCACAACCGCACGAGTCTGGCAGAGATTGTTGATGGGATCCATCGGGAAGGACTCCTGCCCTCTTGAATTAAGGCCATGAGATACCTTTCCATTCACCTCCCCATAATGTGGGAGGGACTGGTGATTGCGTTCAGGGGATAACGACCAGAAATGGATAGAGATGGTGGTTGGCACCACCTGATTCTTGACCATTGGTCGTCACTGTCTGTACAACTAGGGTGAGTTGTTAACTTAGAGGGACTGTCAAGCGGACTCCAGAGCTGGAGTGGTACTATGTTCACGGTATTCCTTATCCAATTCATTTTAAACCCATCATTGAATAAGCTGAGTAGGTGAAGTCGTCCTCAGAGAAGATGAGGATTCATCATGAGTAGCGGTCGAGGCATTCACATGTTTGAACATTAACGAATCCATTTCTGTAGTGCAGTGATATCTTTGAAAATAGTGCATGTTTGATATAACAGAAATAATCATGATATGTTCATCCACTTCATCTTTTGGATGATCACATATGTAATTTATTTTTTTTAGACCTCACATAAAGTTAAATAGGGGCCTAAAAAATACGTAAAACATCATTTAACATGGTTATTGATTCAAGTCGGGTTCACCATTTTTTGTTTCTTCTTGAAATGAGGATGAACTTGTTTGTTTAAGGGTCAAAAATTCCAATCAGTTTCTAACAGGTTTATTCATAGAATTGGAAACATCCAATGATTCTATATCCTTTTGGACCTACATTCCAAAGGTAGGTGCTCATTAGTTATAGACCGATGAGGCTTAAGAATTTGTATTGGTCGAGATGATGGGAGGTCAGACTCATCACACCTTTTTGGGGGGAATTATTTTCTACTCCGGGACTCTTTTATAGATTTGAGTTGTGTTCGTGAATCCTTATTAATTTTCCAAGTATTAAAATGAGCTTTCCTTTTGATTTGACAATCAATGATTGATGTGTATGTTATTTATAAAATAATTTATATTTACTTTTGGTTCTTCATCGATAGATAATCATCTGTATTTATTAGATATTATTATTCAATGGTATCCTTCAACATATTATATATAAATATCTTGGTCATTGTGATAACCATACTAGTTTTAAAGACACACAGTGGGGTACTTGATGTTTATTGTTGTTCATACGGACAAAAAGTATTTCATATTTGGGATCGTACCCACAGATGGGCTACCTACATATCCTTATTATAAAAGGAATCAGAACCTACATAGTTCGAGTGAAGAAGATTGAGGTTCATTCAGGATTAATGGCTCATAGAGAGATATCATAATTATTTTTACACTCTAAGCTCACGTGAGTAATGATCGATGTGAGAAACAAAAGGTATTAGTAAAAACATGATTATTGTACCATGAAAGATGTAATCATAAGAAATGATATGGGGATTACGTATCTATGACTTCCCATGATATATGAAGATCAGGATTTACTTTAGGGAAGAAACCTGGGAACAAGGACCATAAAGGTATATGTGCTTTATGTATATTTAAATACGTAACTTAAGGCTTACTCATGAGAAGGATTCCCAAATTAAAGAGGGACTATTGATTGGGTTTTATTGCAGTGAAGGAAGCACATGTCAAAAGAAATTAAGCCCGGGGCTTACTCATGAAAAGGAGACCCAGGTTAAAGGGACTTGAGATCTGGGGCTTACTCTTGAAAAGGAGTCCCATGTTAAGAGAAATTATTATTGGGGCTTACTCCTAAGGAGGATTCCCAAATTACGGAACTTGGGTCTTACTCCTAAGAAGGAGGCCCAAATTAGGGAAATTGGGGATTACTCCTAAGAAGGAGACCCAAATTAGGGAACATGGGGCTTACTACTAAGGAGGATGCCCGGATTTGGGAACATGGGGCTTACTCCTAAGGAGAAATCCCAGATTAGGGAATATGGGGATTGCTCTTAAGGAGGATTCCCATATTAGGGAACTTGGGGCTTACTCCTAAGGAGGATTCCTAAATTAGGGAACCTAGGGCTTACTCCTAAAGAGGATTCCCATATTAAAGATCTTCTCATATTAAATGATGAGGTTGAATGAAGGAAATATCTAACCTTAGTGACATAAAGTTATGTAAATCACATGGGTTTTAGAGATATTCCATAGAATTCCTTTCAGATAAGGAATCCAACAAAGTAACCATGCCATAAATGGATTTGAAGAGGGTTTTGAATGCTAAATCATGAAGAGGATGGGTGAATTGGTGGAAAGGATGTAAATTGGAAGGAGGAGCGCAAGTATTGGTTTTTCGCGCACGTCCTGGTCATGCAAGTATACATGCGCGACATGTGTTAACATGGGATATGCAGATCCAATAAAGTGATACTTGGGTGACTTTGCATTGGATCCCTTAGTAACATCCCTAGTGTCTTTCAGATAAGTGGCGCGCAAGTTTCCTTGAGAGGGAAAGGAGGTGTGCAAGTATCATCACTTCTCTTAAGGGATGGACACTTATGCGCACAAGTATTGATGAGTTCTAATACTTAGGACATATTCTTCCTCTTATGAGCTTCCATTTTAGGTAAATAATTACCTTAGAAGTGTTTGGAAGACTTCAGATGGAGACTTGGGTGACCAGAGCTTGAATCTGAGTTTTGGATTTTTCATTCTCGAAATGGGGTGCCCACATGGGGTATTTATAGTCCATTGGGGACCTTGGGTGAAAAAATAATAGGGCTCAAAAGTGACTTGCGTGACTCATATGTGGCGCGCAAGTATACTTGTGCGACTATGATGAAACCTGTGCGACCCATGCTTAATGAGTTACTTGTTCATACCATCGTTAATTCTTGAGGTTCTTCAAAGGATAACTCTCTTTGTGGTTAAGGTATTCCACTTTTCCATTTGTTAAAATCTGTGACGGAAAAGAGTTTCAACAATAATTTGATGTTATTATTCTAATTTGTAAAACTATATTGATCCCTTCATCCATCAAATTGGAATCTAAATCATTGATCCTATGTAATATGGTCTTCCACATCATGAACCAATGTAATTCATTTTCCATTACCATCTCGCACAAAAAATAATAATGATATATTTAATATAATATATATATATTAATAAGTGGATAATTATACTTTTGGTAATATAATAAAAAATATTTTTTATTACATTTTAATCAATAGTAATATGATAATGCCACTCGTGTATACATGTGGACAACCATCTCCATGAAGTGATGTTGTTAAAACCTGTCCTGATGGGGCCCATTCTTTGACTCCCCATTCACACAACTAATAGCCTAAGGGTAGGTGACTTGAACTGTGTAGGAATGTCACTAACATGGGAGGAATTTCCTATGTACCAATATGCACAGACACATATCCATGACCAAAAATACTGAAATTTAAAAACCACTCATGAATAAAATCCATGAATTATACTAATCCCAACCAACAGAATACAATGTTAATTAATATTAAAAAACATAAACAAGTCCAAATTTCTCGCCCACAAAAAATAATTATTATACCCACTAAAATTTCCAACAAGTAAGAAAACAAGATAGTTATTGGGAATACTACATAAAGCCATTGGAACACCTCGTCCTATCTAGAACTCACAAAGCATTATCTGGTCCTGGTTCGCCCTGGACTCCATCAAATGGTCATTCATCTTTACAAGACGTGACACATGTGGGAAAATACTATGTGTGTGTGAGTATAATAATACTTAGTTGGACACCTTGAAAACCAAAATAAAATACAAAAAATAAATATACAATCATCTCTACACTGTATAAGTCTACAATTAATATAACAAGAATAAATCCAGATATACTTGAATCCTTGACCCGTAGTCTAGAGGTAAGTCAGAATGACTTCATACCCACTATACAGATTCAGTATGAAAATTCAATTACGTGCTCATATATAATAACTGACTTCCGAGTCAGATAGCCATTATGATTTTTTTTCTGAGATGCAGTATTCTTCAGAAACTACCATGATAGGGAGATACACTGATAGATTTAATGTGAGAATAAAAAACACTAGCTCTGGGAGATCCAACCCAATGTTTTGGAAAATCATGATACAAGTATGAGGATCATTTCTAGGGCCATGGATTATACCATGAATAATATTGATTCACTTACTATGTAGAGTATTGATGCCTAGTTTTATTGGTTATGTTGAAAACTAGACTCTATGTAAGGAGAAAATGGATAAAGGATCATGCTCTGAGCCTCTTGGAGGGTAATCCCATCTCTATCTAGAAATTCCTAATAAACGGTGTTATACTCTTATGGATATGAAATGATACTTAAGGACCTTCATATAAACAAGAAAGTCACCATAATCCCAAATTAAACATGTTGAAAATATGATGGACAAGGAGATCAAGCCTTGTTTAAAATATTACACAGCAAGTTGAAGGGTCACACATCATGTCCCATAACCCTGCGTAATTCCCATTTACATTGTCCGGAGTCAGATAATCATTTCATGTGTAAACAGAATACTTGGAGGTTTATATATGGTCACATGTTCTATCCTACTATCTAGAGTCTTCCCTGTGTATCATGGCCATATGTGAGTATAATTATTCAACCCATGTTCATCTACTAGTGTACCTATACATGGGGTAGCCCATGTAATTGGCCTAGGTCAATCTGTGTAGTGGAGTATGTGATGTGTACTCCACCCAGTGTCTATGTATCATCCGAGATACGTAATATGCCTTGGGAAAGGGCTCACACATCTTGGGATAGGAGTGACATGTCGTGTGGTACTCTCTAATTTCCCAAAACCCATGCCACCACATTGAGGGCCCACACTCGATGTCTTCCAAAACACATATTGTGTTCATAAAGATTTTCTAGAATGGTTGTTCTAACTCCAAGAACCTCATTCAATTCAAAAATATTTCATCTGATGAATTTTTTAACTTGAAACTGAAGATCCAGGGCCTTCTTTCCATGGAAACACTAAATTGGTTTATTTTGGGCCTTTAATAGGCCCCAAACCCCATTTTGATCACACAAATAAAATTAGCATAAAGAAATGTATCTCATGAAATAATTTTATCTCTCTGCAGTTGTAGTCTCCACGCCTCATCTAGGTCAAAACATGGTTGGATCTCTGATTTTAGATTATTTCACCAAGAAATAGAGGTGCAATGGGTTTCCATTCATAACCCACGAAGAACATGAAGAACGTTTTGGTGAAAAAACTAGAACACCCCAAGTAATGAAACTTGAATTTTTATTTTTCAATCTTTGATCAATTTTGTATAAATGACCAAGGTAAAAATAAAGAATAATCATAGTCATAATCTTCTCCAAACTACTAGAATTTAAATCCCTCCCGCATGAATGAGAACATTGTGGGTCAACCAGTTCTTAGGATGATCCATGTTCATAATTTAATCAAAGAACGAGGACAATAAGGTACTGAAATGATAATTAACTACCACAAGATGGGGTCATTCATCAAAGAGGATCGATCGTCATTTCTCTACCATTAGTGAGATTCATTAGAGCTGCATTCATCAATATCTCATCAAAGGCTCTGTCGTCATTTGTTTTCGAGAGAATTATTCGGGTTCACTCCCGATCCACAATGATGTTTCACTTGGTTATAAGCCTATTCCAGGGCTCCTTCCTATTTGAAAACAAGTAAAATCATCACTACATTTCCATAATCTTAAAAATAAAATAAATTCTCAATTTATTTTATTTTCGTAAAATGTCTAAAAATTAACATTCACAGCTGACTCACGCAGACCAATGTCAAGACATGCTTACAGTAAAATCCAAACATTGAACACAATGGTACCCTCATATTTCTAATCTGGGTAGATATTTAGAAGTTATTCATATTTACAAGGAAAACATCCCATGCATGGTATATAATATATTTAATATATTTCAATCATTTATTCTAGGAACCCCATGTCATGGAATTGTACGTCATCTCCACTATTGGCCTAAAATTAATTCCATATAGTATTTAAAAATAAGACATGGAAGGTTCTGGGATATTACATTCTACATAACATCAGTACTTAGGTCCAGTAAAATACAAAACCAAAGGCTATGCATATTTATGTGGGTACTATGAATGAATATGATCCTACCACTCCTATGAACTCCATTAGATATTACCAAACATCCACCAGACACACACTAGGGTAATCTCTCTCCCATAATGGATTATCATTGATCAATCCTTGATCAGCACTGAGTACTCAGAAAAGGTCACTCCATCATCCATGTCTAGATCTCCCTAGTTGATGACATGTGATGGGTCATGTATATAACTCCTTGGATATGACACATGGAAGACATCATGTACATGATGAAACTGTGGGGGTAGTTAAAATGGTCTGATGAACCATAGAGATAACTAGCCACCCCCACCAAATCACAGTAACCCTCATTGAAGTCATATAAGAAGGAAATCATGGTCCCCTTCCTCGAACTCTAGAGGTATCCACCCTATGCCATCAGAGAAATTCAATCATCTCTATCGAGTTTTCATATTCTCATGGGTGATATTCACCTTTTCGGAAGTATCTTATGCCAACTCCAGAACCATGAGTGGTGACTCACCTATATCTCTCTAGAAAAGTGGTGACTAGGATTGTCACCTGTATAATGCCTCCAATAGTTCCTTATAAATGGTGGAGTTGTATATATTGTTGTATGAAAACTCCACTACTGTTAGGTGATACTCCCATCTATGATTAAAGTCCAAAGTAAAATATCACAACATTTCCTCTTGATCCTTAATAGACCTCTTCATATGGACATCTGTCTAGTGAGAAAACATTGTTCTCCAGAATAAATGATTCCAAAATTCCAAATGTAATCCCTTACACAATAGAAAAGTGAAACAAGCATAAAAATATGAAACAAAATATTATGGGACTCCATGAGGCCTCATTATCTCTTGCATGTAGTGGTGTCCCAATATGTCAACTAATCTCTTCTCTCCAATAGCATGGAAGTGGGCCTACATGATAATTTGTTCCATGGTCACCCAGATGGCATCATGTCCCTTGAATTTACACAGTAAAAACATCATGAAATCCATCGACATTACATCCCACATTCATTCTAGAACCTCTACGGGTGATCTCATCCCACTAGAACCTAGTGATTAGCCTTCACCTACCGGAACATAAGGCATTGATAAATGAACTCTTCCACTCCCTTATTCAAACATATCCACAAAAACTGACATCGAATGTCCTAGTAAATCTTCACCACACTAGGTTTTATTGATAAAGAGGATTTATGAATGTACCTTATAACCTCCTCGCATAATTCAACTGGATCAATTGCGCATCCCCTAAAAAACGACATCCCCCCACCTTGTTAATATCTATCAGAACCATGCCATGTGGACTTATGAGCTGGTAAGGTCTCATAGTTGGTATCCAAATTATTTTCCTCCCTCACTCGATGTATGACTGGAGGGGTGAATACCATCATCAGTATTTAAATGACATCATCTCCATCTATGAAGGATAGCTGTAATGAGGCCAACTTCATCGAAAACTCATTTAACAGCTGTGAACTATATATCCGACTTAGAGAATCTATCCCCACATTCCCCTTCATAGATTTATAGACAATATCAAAGTCATAATATTGATGGAACATTTTCCATCGCATTTGTTTTTGGTTTAGATCCATCTATGATAACATATATTTGAGACTCCTATTATAAGAGTACAACATAATCTACTCACCCATCAGGTAGTGTAGCCACATCTTCAATGCAAATACTACCACTGCCAACTCAAGTTCATGGGTTGTGTAGGTATTCTCATGTGTCCTCAACTTACATGAACCATAGGAAATTAATTCATGACTCTTCATCAATAAACAACCATGTCTGGTCCTTAATGAGTCGTAGAACAATACATAATTGACACCCTCCTCTTATAGTCTCATGATCAGAGCGCTTGTCAAACTATGCATTAATTACTAAAAATCCTACTGGCACTTTACCATACACACAATATGTAGCCCCTTTCAATTCAAAGATATTATCTGTTACAATATTCGTGAAAAATCAAGAATCAATCTCTGGTAATAGCCATTAATCCCAATAAACTTGTGCACCACCATAACACTCCAAGGTGGCTTCCGTGCTAACACATTATCCACCTTTTCTGAGTTCACTAATACAACATATTTTACGATAAAATGTACCATAAATTAGAACACATGAATCCAAAACCAACAATTTGAGGGCATCTGATAAATTTATTTCTTTCATAGTACGTCCATAACCATACACATGTGTCTTGGGTGATCCTCCATGGATGACGAGTACACACAGATGTCACCGAATAATACCTCAAGGATCTATTATATGTATGGATAGAATATCTGGCTCATAAGTCCCATCAACACTGTAGAATAATTCTTCATTCCACTGCGAATTACCCTGTACTCATAATGAACATATCAACATCTGAAACCGATATTGTTATATCCTCATACCATACTCAGTGATAGTGATAGCCGGATTGAATTTCAAACTTCGAGAACCATCAGTTCTCTCTCAAATAATTGAATAGGTCAATTACCCTAAAATTGGATACTTTATCTTTACACTCAAGGGGTTAATGATCCATTAGTCAACAGATAACCACAATATCTTATCACACATTTTGGAAAATCAAAATTGTGACTTCCCAGGGTTAAATTCTAGGTCCCACAAAACCCTTCCTATGAAAATCCTTTATCAACACCATCATCTTGTGAATCTCTGTAAGAGCCATTCAATGCACTGGTGCAGATATCAGTGCAATCTTGTGGTGTAAATTGATGCAGAATTAGATCTCCCATCAGGGAGGAAATCCTAGTACATATTTCGGTAAGACTTACTCATAATCCACCACTAAAGTTGAGAAACAGAAACTCACAACATCTACTAATCTGAGGCTAAGAGCATCCAACTCATGAGTGTTCAGTGGAACCCTCATATGCATCAGCCCAAACTATGATGTCATGTTATTCTTTTTTCAATATAATAAAAAACTCATCCCATCATTATGGAAACCACAAACCCTTTTCCATAAATAATCCATTTTGAGAATGGACCGAAGATATCCAATCCATTAAATTAAGGAGGCTTCAATGCTACCACCAAGAGGTTCATACTGAAACTCTCACCTCTAACGGTATGTTAACATTTTCAAAAAGGGTGTGTGTTCCTCGAGTCTCCTATCAATGCTATATCCATGGGTAAGGGTTTAGTAAACTATTTTAACATAATCTCACGTTCTAGTACAATGTAAGTGGAGAGAAAATAATAACTAGAAACTATGTCTATAAGTACGTCAAATATGGTATAAAATACAAAAATTTAACTCAGATCACCCCTAGAGTCCATATGACATACACCTCAACCACGTGTAGCTTCCCCCTCCTTGTACTCCGAAAACTAGAGATTGGTGTAGATATCTTGGGGGTAGTGGTTCTAGAATGTAGAATAGTTTTCCACCTCATGTATCTCTCACTACTCCTCTACCCCATTTGTCTCCTAGAGGATGTTCCTGCTCCACTCAATGCCTCTGCCTCAATGTTCAATCCCCATCTTTCTAGTCAGAAGCCCAACAGGTTGTACAATCTCTAATTCTATTTCATATAATGCCAAATATGTATCGTGGAACCTCCCATGGAAAACTACATCCATATTGAGAGCCCTAGCCTACAGATCCCCTATCCTACAACTGCTTGTGATATATCCCATATCTTGACCCATGTGTCTAGTTTTGGCTGCCCACTACTGAGGTCTCTTTACTTCTCTTCTTACTTAAAATTATTGATGGATATCTCTTAATATCTATTAAGATATCGACCACAATTTCTCAGTCAATCATTTTTTCATATGTCAGTAATCATATATGTGAGGGTATGGATCTAATGTCTTAATTTAGACCTGACTTGAAGGACCAATCCTGGAAGTATTGATCCATGAACATATCCATCAAGTACCGAGAGAGGTTGGTAAACATCGTTGAATATTAAGCCACTATCATGATAACCTACTAGAGATGAATAATCTCATGTATAAGCACTTCTCTCAGCCTAACTGGAGATAATTCATCTCTAACGAGATACTCAAACAATGTCCCTGAAAGAGACACCTCGTCGTGGGTCTGCATGGACAAAATCCTTCGTCGCACTGCCAAATCCTAAAGAAGTATCACTATGAGGATCACCATATTGTTCGCAAGTGTCCTCACTAGATTGGAAACACTTCTCATCGCATAATTCTAGTCCTCGACCGCCTGAGGTCGGGCACGCCTATGATCATGAGGGGTCTCTGTCTCTGAAACTCATGGAGTGCACTAAGCCTTTGCTCCTCATCAGCTGGTACTGCAGGTACGACATGCTACTACACATGTGGTGGCATAGATGGTGCACCACTTAGATGTAACACATGGGAAACTATCCCATGTATCCAAGACCTAACACTGAAGGGGTCATCCTTATGATCATATTGTTTAATCATTGTTGGTATTTTTAAAGGAGGCATCCTGAATGAAACAAGACGCACCATAGTCAATGATTACATTTGGATAACTGAATCATCATGAAAATTTAAACCACAACCCATTGCTATATGAAGCATGTACCATTTTTATTTCCCCACAATAAGTGTTATCATATACTGATTTGAAAGGCTAGTTATCAGAGTCCTTGAGTATGGATACATCGGTTCCCTAGCCTGAAAGTCGTACATGAAAAACATAACACTGTTTTCACAAAAAAAAAACATAGATACTCTATTCCCTATGTTAGAAATGACCATATATGTAACACCCCGATCTTTCACGATAGGCTTCTCTTTCAATAATTTAATAGCTTGTATTATACCCAAGTTCGAGACCCTAACACACCACAACCAATCAAAGTAGCTGTTATGAATAGTGATACCTAATTTTTGAAATTTTCTAAATTTTATCTTGCCAAATGGACTTCGTTTTTGGATTCGGAATAACGAAATTATCCTATGTTGAATTTTTGTTATTTTTCTAAGAACTTCCAATTTTTTATGAATAGTAAAAAATACTTAAAAACAACTTTTTTAATCAAAATAATTTATAGTGATAAATTATAATATTGAGTGGTTTTGAAGTATAATTTTAATATATTTTTACCATTATATCCAATGGTGGTCATTAGAATTAATTTCACTTTGAAATTGGACATAAACTATTGTCAATATTTTGATATATATTGTCTCTAAAAAACACGCTATTTGTTGTGACTGTAGGAATTAATTAAGGAATTAATTAATGCAACTTATATGTTTGGAATATTGTAAAATAGAAATAATTTTTTAATTCAGAATATCAATTATATCATAGGGTGAAATTTTGGCATTGTTCTGAAAAACATCAATTTTTGATGAATAGTGAAACCACTAAGTGGTAGTTAAAAAACTGATTTTTTCATTTAAATGAATCATTACCACATCTGTGATTTGATTTTCAAAAATCTAACGTACATGGTTGTCATTAAGAAGTAAAATTTGGTTCAATGGGATTAAAATAATTTTTTTGTGAATAGTACCTTTTAAGTTTAATTAATCGCGATTAAAGGTAATTAGTGAAATTTAAGGTAAATATAATGTTATAATAATAGCAAATGACATTGACAGTTGTCCTACCACTATTTGATGATTCATGGCCGACCAAGAAAAACAACGGTTCAACTTGGGGACCCCATGGAGCCACTTTGGTAGGGAAATGACATTAAAAACTTTTTATTTAATGTTAAAATAAAAATGTCACAAACATGAGTTTTTTACTAAAACACTTTTTAAATGGGGTTATACAAGTCATATTTTTGACTATACATATTTATTATAAAGCTAAAAAGATTTCCTAAATCATTATATTTGTTTTATAATTTTTAGACTTTAAATAAATTAAATTATTTATGAAACCATGATGATGTAACGATTACCTCATTAATTAACGATTTAAATAAAATGAAAAGATAATGTAAACTCCAAGAATTATACTTGTCAAAAACCTATTGGATGAGTATATTTCAAACCATTATCACCGTATCCGTGAACTATATCATTGTGGGACCTTTAGAATCAGAAAATCATTTCATAATAAAGTAACATTTCAATCTTTCCAAGAGTGCCCCTTCTCTCCTCTTATAAAAGGCCCCCACCACTACCACCTTATTCACACTTTCAAGCCATTTGGCTCGGCCAAACTCTGACCAAATACTCTCCAAACTTCCCTCTCTTACTCCTAGAAGTCTAACTTTGGGCATAAGTCTTCCCAAGGAAGCCTTTGTCTCAAATCAAAAAGAGTTACCCGATTTTAAGGTAATGTCTTCTCTAATGTTGTTTTGTTTTATTTTGCTTCTCCAACCCCTTAAACTCTTTTTATTACTTAATTTTGTTACAAAACCAGTATCTAAAATATAATAAGACGTTTTTATGAAAATTATTTGGTTTAC
Organism: Viscum album; assembly: GCA_963277665.1. Lineage (NCBI taxonomy): Eukaryota > Viridiplantae > Streptophyta > Magnoliopsida > Santalales > Viscaceae > Viscum > Viscum album. Next base: position 612,050,204 of record OY728166.1, read on the forward strand.
ACTTACACACACATTCGTCTAATGGTTAAAGAACATACAGTTTCTGTGGGTGACGAAATACTGCCTCACGAAATGATGATTGTTCAATGTTCGTTTAACACCTCTAATGGTGGACATTTTAATGACACTATTTTCGTATATGATATATATATATATTATGTTTATTTTTTCATTATGCTTTTTTATTTCTCATATTTTTCATACATTATGATTTCAATTATGGGTAAACGCGATAATTTCATTTTAGGAAGTGCGGACTACCGCCCCCTCAAAGTGATTTGAATCGTTAATGCCATATGTGGGATGTATAAAGAATGGAGTAAATGGTATTATAAATTATATTATACTGGAATTATATTATACCTTTATATAATTATAACTTCATTCCATTAAATATGAAATAGAAATGAATGTAGCGTTAATGCGTACGTATGGCTTACCGTCTCCATTAACTGTGCATTTCATTTCTTACCTATAAATGATATGTAATATTATAAATGAATGTATATACTGGATATATATGATGTATATGATATATAAATAATGAAAATAATTATGGATATAATCGATATATTACCACATGAACAAAGTGTAATTATAAGAATTTTATTTTTGACTCAAGTACCTAATATCGTCAAAACGACCGCTATTAACATAAATAAATACATAATGTTCATAACATGGTAATTAGTGATATAAAATGAATAATAAAATTGAAAAAAGGTTTTTAAGAAATTATAAATTAACTCTAGTTTATTATTCAGGATATCAAAGAACGGTCGAGTGAATTCAGACACGAGGTAAGGGAATTTCTTAACCCAATTTCCATTCTTTTGGTTAATCTCCTACTTTCAAATTATGTCAGGATATTATTATTTCCTATCTTGTATTTATACTTTCATTATGTGTACATATAGTGAATACACATAATAGATATATTTTATTTAAAAATTGTATTTTTAAGGGACTTTTTCTCAATCTCCATTCATTGAGGCATATTATGTTTTATACACAAATTTCTTTTATATGGTGTATAAACCCCTTTGACTTTTACGTTTATTCAAAAGGAATTTGTTTATACGAAGATGGTTACTAAATGAAAAAAAGGAATGTTTTTTTATTACATAATTGGTGACAACGACTTCCCCGCCGCCATGACCATTATTTGAGTTTTGTCTTCATCTACAAGCCATAATTTTTCTTAAAATGAAAAATAAATATCATGTTTCAATTTTCTTTTATTTTGGTATGGAAAATGGTTTTGAAAGTGTTGTTATTATATCAATGTGTTGTATTGATATCTTGTGATTGAAATGTGGAAATTTTATGTTTCATTTATGCATATTTTATGTGATATGATTATGTTATGGTTTATGATATGTTTAAACCTGTTCATATGAGGAATGCATTGAACTTCATAAGTGATTGGTGGAGCCCGCTATAGCTCCTCGATGCATCAGCAGGTCTCATGAGACAAACTAGTGTCTTGGCACGAGGCCTTGACAAAATATTATTTTTAGTCTTGGAACGAGGCCTTAGCTACGTGGTTATGATAGTCTGGCATTATGATTTCCATCATTATGAAAGTGGTTATTGATATTGCATGTGATTATTCGACTAGTAGAATATCCATGTGAATAAGTAAATGGCATTATTTAATTTTATTTTTTCCATATTATGCTGAAGTTCAAGTTCAAAAAGGATTTTGTTTTAGTTATACATTGACTTAAATGTTAATGTTTATTTATTAAAGCATCCGCAATATTGTTATCCTTACTGAGCATCTGAGCTCACCCCTTTCAATGTTTTAATATTTTCCAGGATGTGAATAATTATTTTATGAATGACCTGCAGGGATAGTCAGAAGAGGATATGAGTGTGGACTATGGATACTTTTTTATTGTAGTTTTTCACTTTATGATGTAATGTAACATTGATGAATATATCTAGTGTTTACAAGGCTACTAAACTAATCGGTATTTCGAGAAATGATCTATTGTGATCATGCCAATGTTATGCAATAATGCTCCGACTCTGGGTAACTAGGGTCGGGGCGTTACAATTTGTATCAGAGGCAGTTTAGTAATATCCTTGGAAGATATATTTAGATAAACCTTGATTAGAGAACATAGCCCTAAGATAGAATTTGAGGATTAGAATACAAGAACTTCCTAGAATTTTGGTATAATAGAGATTTTATTAGTTTTCGGAGCAATACATCCCTGTCTGGATATGAGAAGGTAGAGGCGGCTCTGGCATAGATGTACCTAGGGGTAAAACCCGAAAACACCGCTTTGAGCTAGACTCGAACGGGAACTGGTACACGACAACGGGCTTTGCTGCACTCTTGGTTACGACACTCCCAGGGGATACGCTTAGGATAATTATCATTTTATTTAAAAACCATTATGAAGGGCTTATGAATATATAAATCCTCAAAGAAAACATTTTTATGATTATGGATTATATCCATAAATTGTTCAATTTATGTTAAGTGTTTTGCAAGTTTGTTATTACGTATTTCGATTCATAAACTAACCTAGTTTAAGCCATTTTATAGAAATGCAACCCAGTAAAAGGAATGTGAACTCCATCAATACTTATGATCCGAAGTGTAAGAAGGATCATATCTTTCACGGTATTAAGCCAAAATTTAGAAGGGAAATAGTCTCCCATGTGTTCTCAACATACGAAGAAATAATATCATGTGTTAATAATATAAGTAGAGAATTATCTGAGTCTTATGGATTTGAAGGGATGAAAGGGAAGAATAGGATGGAAGATAGAATGATAGATACTGGGACGAGGGAAAAGAATAATTTTCCAATATGTGATAACTGTGGGATGAAACACTTTGGAACTTGCCTGAAGGGAATGGGAGTTTGTTATAAGTGTGGAAAAAAAGGACACCAAGTGCGTGACTTCAAGGGAAAGAAAAATGTTTCAAATGTACAATGCTTCATCTGCAATGAGTGGGGACACTACCCAAACCAATGTCCAAATCATCAGAGTATGCCCCAAATGATGTTATTGGACAATAATCATGTTATGATAGTAACACATATGAGGAGGAATGATTATAGTTCTTATGTTATTATTAAATAATTATGTCATATGAGTGTTGTATCAATAATGTACTGGTTATAATAATTATGGAGTATATAAGGATTTTACTGCAGTACTATTTCATCAAGGACTTGAGATTGTGTGGAACCAAGAAAAGTGACTCCACGGTAGGTTAAATTTTTGGAAAATATATGGTTGAGAGAAAGATAAACAATAATATGGTTCTGATTCCGAGATATTGATTTTGGAATAATACATGATTGATTTGGATAAATTATATTGGATATTCTTAACTTCCTTGAAACTAATAAATGATTTGTATACATTTTTGGATAGAAGGAGTATATCTAGTATTCTATAAAGAATAACGGGCCATGAATGTAACCAATAAGGATTTATGTTAATTCAGTATGTTGCATTGTTTTAAAAGAATACATGACGAAGGTGTTCACATGTTGTTACGTGGAAAAAAGGATCTTCATTATGTTTACCTTCCTTATAAAATTTGGATTGTGAGTTGGAAAGAAGTATTTTGGATAACTATAAAGGTTGTAATGGATTAAGTTGATCTTTGGATAGTATTGTTTAAGGTAAAAACATTTCTGAAGATTATTTTTTGAATATTATAATACTATAGTTTTAGGAAAAGGACAACCTGCAGGGTGGGGCTTAACCCATCACGTCGGACAAAGCTGCAGGAATCGAACCCACAACCATAGTGCGACAAGCCTTTATTACCTACCATTATCCTACAAGAAGTCCCTGGTTATTACAAAATAGTTTTCCTACTCTAAATGGTATGTGTTAATATTTTGAACCTTGTACTATTAGGATGAATATAATATTTTTTTAGTTCTTTTATCTTTTTGAGTGAAAGAAGAGTTTGTGGTAGAAATTAGTTGAATGTTGAAAATATACTTTTCATGAATAAATATATATATATATATACATATCTATTATTCTATGAATAAATTAATTCATAAACTTTATTAAAGGGATATTAAAACGAAAAATGTGTTATCCTAATACCTTATGTCTTGTTGAAAAGATAATATTTTAAATCAACATAGATTGAAGGCTTTGAGGCCCTCAATTTTACACTTGTTTGTGATTGATGACCTCAATCACTCCCTAAAAATATTTACCTTTTTCCTCCAATTATATGTCTCTAATTTCCACCAATGTTCCCCTTATCGATATCATAATTTGGTGGTGACTTTTTCATTTCCCTTTCCCTCTTATTAAGGCTAAATTTTATTGACCTTATTTTCGATGTGGGTTTTCTACAAAGGTATTTTCTATTTTCAACCTTTTATTTTCAATGAAAAATATCAAATTGCGAGGATGAAATTTATTGAAGGAGGGGAGAATGTAACACACCGATCTTTCACGATACGCTTCTCTTTCAATAATTTAATAGCTTGCTTTGTATGCACGTTCGAGATCCTAACACACAACAACCAATCAAAGTTGCCGTTATGAATAGTGATACCTAATTTTTGAAATTTGATAAATTTTATCCTTCCAAATGGACTTTGTTTTTTGATTCGGAATATCGAAATTAGCCTATGTTGAATTTTTTGTTTTTTCTAAGAACTTCCAATTTTTTAGGAATAGTGACAATTACTTAAAAAAAACTTTTTTATTCAAAATAATTTATAGTGATAAATTATACTATTGAGTGGTTTTAAAGTATAATTGGAATATATTTTTACCATATCATCCAATGGTGGTCATTAGAATTAATTTAATATTAAAATTGGGCATTAACAAATAGCGATCTTTTGATATATATTGTTTCTAAAAAAGACACTATTGTTGTGACAGCGGTAATTAATTATGAAATTAATTAATTCAACTTATATGTTTGGAATTTTGTAAAATAGGCATCATTTTTGAATTTGGAATATCAATTATATCTTAGGGTGAAATTTTGGCATTGTTATGAAAAATTTCAATTTTTGATGAATAGTGAAACAACTAAGTGGTAGTTAAAAACGGATTTTTCATTTAAATTAAACATTACAACTTCTGTGATTTGATTTTCAAAAATCTTACATACATGGTTGTAATTAAGAATTAAAATGTGGTTCAATGGGATTAAAATAATTTTTTGGTGAATGGTAACTTATATGTTTAATTAATCGCGATTAAAGGTAATTAGTGAAATTTAAGGTTAATATAATGTTATAATAATATAAATGACCTTGGCACTTGTACTACCCCTATTTTATGAGTCATGGCCGACCACGACAAACCATGGGTCAACTTGGGGACCCCATGGAGCCACTTTGGTTGGGAAATGACATTAAAACCCTTTTATTTAATGTTAAAATAAAAATGTCACAAACATGAGTTGTTTTACTAAAACAATTTTTAAATGGTGTTATACAACTCATATTTTTGACTATAAATATTAATTAGAAATATAAAAGGATTTACTACATCATGATATTTGTTTTATAATTTTTAGACATTAAATAAATTAAATTATTTATGACACCAGGATGATGCACTGATTACCTCATTAATTAACAATTTAAATAAAATGAAGAGATAATGTAAAATAAAAGGCTTGCAATTTTCAAAAACCTATTGGATGAGTATATTTCGAACCCTTATCACCTTATACTCGAACTATATCATTTTGGGACCTTTAAATCCAAAAAGCATTTCATAATAAAGTAACATTTCAATCATTCCAAGAGTACCCCTTCTCTCCTCTTATAAAAGGCCCCCACCACTACCACCTTATTCACACTTTCAAGCAATTTAGTTCAGCCAAACTCTGCCCAAATACTCTACCAACTTCCCTCTCTTACTCGTAGAAGCCTCACTTTGGGCACAAGTCTTCCCAATGAATCCTTTCGCTCAAATCAAAAAGAGTTACCGGATTTTAAGGTAATGTCTTCTCTAATGTTGTTTTGTTTTATTTTGATTCTCCAACCCCTTAAACTCTTTTTATTCCTTTATTTTGTAACAAAAACAGTATCTACAATATACTAGGATGTTGTTATGATAATTATTTGTTTTACACTTACACACACCTTCGTCTAATGGTTAAATAACATACTGTTTCTTTGGGTGACGAAATACTGCCTCACGAAACGATGATTGTTCAATATTCATTTAACACCTCTAATGGTGTCCATTTTGATGACACTATTTTCATATATGATATATATATTATGTTTATGTTTTCGTTATGCTTCTTTATTTCTCATTTGTGGCATACATTATGATTTACATTATGGGTAACGCGATAATTTCATTTTAGGAAGTGCGGACTACCGCCACCTCAAAGTGATTTGAATCGTTAATTCCATATATGGGATGTATAAAGGATGGAGTAAATGGTATTATACATTATATTTTACTGGAATTATATTATACCTTTATATAATTATAACTTCCTTCCATTAAATATGAAATTGAAATGGAAGTAGCGTTAATTCGTACGTACGACTTACCGTCTCCATGAACGGTGAATTTCATTTCTTACCTCTAAATGTTATGTAATATTATAAATGAATGTATATACTGGATATATATGATGTATATGATACCACATGAACAAAGTGTAATTATAAGAAGTTTATTTTTTACTCAAGAACTTAAGATCGTCAAAACGACCGTTATTAACATAAATAATTACATAATGTTCATAACATGGTAATAAGTGATATAAAATGAATAATAAACATGAAAAAGGTTCATAAGAAATTATAAATTAACTCTAGTTTATTATTCAGGAGATCAAAGAACAGTCGAGTGAATTCGGACACGAGGTAAGGGAATTTCTTAACCCAATTTCCATTCTTTGGGTTAATCTCCTACTTTCAAATTATGTCATGAATTATTATGTCATATCTTGTATTTATATTTTCTTTATATGTGCATATAGTGAATACACATAATAGATATATTTTATTTAAAAATGGTCTTTTAAGGGACTTTTTCTCAATCTCCATTCATTAAGGCTTATTATTTTTTATACACAAATTTCTTTTATACGGTGTATAAACCCCTTTGACTTTTACGTTTATTCAAAATTAATATTTTTATACGAAGTGTGTTACTAAATGACAAAAGGAATGTTTTTTTCTTACATATGCGACGACAACGACTTCCCCGCCACCATGACCATTATTTGAGTTTCTTCTTCCTCTACAAGCCATAATTTTTTTTTAAATGAAAAATAAATATCATGTTTAAATTTTCTTTTATTTTGGTATTGAAAATGGTTTTGAAAGTGTTTTTATTATATCAATGTGTTGTATTGATATCTTGTGATTGAAATGTGGAAATGTTCTGTTTCATTTATGCATATTTTATGTGACATGATTATGTTATGGTTTATGATATGTTTAAACATGTTCATATGAGAAATGCATTGGACTTAATAAGTGACGGGTGGAGCCCGCTATAGCTCCTCGATTCATCGGCAGGTCTCATGAGACAAACTAGTGTCTTGGTACGAGGCCTTGACAAAATATTATTTTCAGTCTTGGCACGAGGCCTTGGCTACGTTGTTATGATAGTCTGGCATTATGCATTCCATCATTATGAAAGTGGTTATTGATATTGCATGTGATTATTCGACCAGTAGAATATCCATGTGAATAAGTAAATGGAATTATTTAATTTTATGTTTGCCATATTATGCTGAAGTTCAAGTTTAAAAAGGCTTTTGTTTTAGTTATATATTTCCTTAAATGTTAATGTTTATTTATGAAATCTTCCACAATATTGTTATCCTTACTGAGCATCTGATATCACCCCTTTCAATGTTATAATATTTTCAAGGATGTGAAGAAGTATTTTATGAATGACCTGCAGGGATAGTCAGAAGAGGATATGAGTGTGGACTATGGAGACTTTGTTATTTTAGTTTTTCAGTTTATGATGTAAGGTAACATTTATGAATGTATCTAGTGTTTCCCAGGCTACTAAACTAATCGGTATTTCGAGACTTGATCTTTTATGATCATGCCAATGTTACACAATAATGCACCGACTCTGGGTAATTAGGGTCAGGGCGTTACAATTGGTATCAGAGGCAGTATAGTACTAACCTTGGAAGCTAGATTTAGATAAAATCTGATTAGAGAACATAGCCCTAAGAGAGAATTTGAGGATTAGTATAGAAGAACTTAATAGAATTTTGGTATTATAGAGATTTTTTTAGATTTATGAGCAATACATCCCTGTCTAGATAAGAGCAGGTAGAGGCGGCTCTGGCACAGATGTACCTAGGTGTAAAACCCAAAAAAACCACTTTGAGCTAGACTCGAACAGGAACTGGTACACGACAACGGGCCTTGCTGCACTCTTAGTTACGACACTCCTAGGGGATATCCTTAGGATAATTATCATTTTCTTTACAAACCATTATGAAGGTATTATGAATATATACTTCCTCAAATAATTTTTTTTATGATTATGGATTATATCCATAAATAGTTCACTTTATGTTAAGTGTTTTGCAAGTTTGTTATTATGTATTTCGATTCATAAACTAACCTAGTTTATGCAATTGTTCAGAAATGGTGCCCAGTAGAAGGAATGTGAACTCAATCAATACGTATGATCCAAAGAGTTAGAAGGATCATATCTTTCACGGTATTAAGCTAACATTTTGAAGGGAAATAGTCTCCCATGTGTTCTCAACATATGAATAAATCGTATCATGTGTTAATAATATAAGTAGAGAATTCTCTGATTCTTATGGATTTGAAGGGATGAAAGAGAAGAAAGGGATGGAAGAGAGAATGATGGATAAAGGGACGAGGGAAAAGAAGAATTTTCCAATATGTGATAACTGTGGGAAGAAACACTTTGGAACTTGCTTGATGGGAATGGGAGTTTGTTATAAGTGTGGAGAAAAAGGACACCAAGTGCGTAACTGCAAGGTTAAGAAAAAGGTTTCAAATGTACAATGCTTCATCTGCAATGAGTGGGGACACTACGCAATCCAATGTCCAAATCATCAGAGTATGCCCCAAATGATGTTATTGGATAATAATCAAGTTATGATACTCCCACAGATGAGGAGGAATTATTAGAGTTCTTATGTATTTATTAACTAATTATGTCATTTGAGTGTTGTATCAAAGATGTACTGGTTATAATAATTAGGGAGTATATAAGGATTGTACTGCAGTACTATTTCATCAAGGACTTGAGATTGTGTGGAACCAAGAAAAGTGACTCCGCAGCAGGTTAAATTTTTGGAAAATATATGGTTGAGAGAAAGATAAACCATAATATGGTTCTGATACCGAGATAGTGATTTTGGAATAATACATGATTGATTTCGATAAATTATATTGGATATTCTTAACTTCATTGAAACTGATTAATGAATTGTATACATTTTTGGATAGAAGGAGTATATCTAGTATTCTATGTAGAATAAGGGATCATGAACGTAATCAATAAGGATTTATGTCAATTCAGTATGTTGCATTGTTTTAAAAGAATTCATGATGAAGGTTTTCACATGTTGTTACGTGGAAAAAAGGATCTTCATTATGTTTACCTTCTTTATAAAATTTGGACTGTGAGTTGGAAAGAAGTATTTTGGATAACTATAAATGTTGGAATGGATTAAGCTGATATTTGGACAGTATTGTTTAATGTAAAAACATTTCTGAAGATTATTTTTTGAATATTATAATACTATAGTTTTAGGAAAAGGACAACCTGCAGGGTGGGGCTTAACCCGTCACTTCGGACAAAGCTGCAGGAATCGAACCCACAACCATAGTGCGACAGACCTTTATTACCAACCATTATCCTACATGAAGTCCCTGGTTATTACAAAATAGTTTTCCTAATCTAAATGGTATGTGTTAATATTTTGAACCTTGTACGATTAGGATGAATATAATATTTTTTTAGTTCTATTATCTTTTTGAGTGAAAGATGAGTTTGTGGTAGAAATTAGTTGAAGGTTGAAAATATACTTGTCAAGAATAAATATATATATATACCTATCTCTTATTCTATGAATAAATTAATTCATAAACTTTAGTAATGGGATATTAAAACAAAAAATGTGTTATCCTAATACCTTATGTCTTGTTGGAAAGATAATATTTTAAATCAACATAGATTGAAGGCTTTCAGGACCTCAGTTTTACACTTGTTTGTGATTGATGACCTCAATCACTCCCTACAAATACTTACATTTTTCCTCCAATTATATGTCTCTAATTGCCAACAATGTTCTCCTTATCGATATCATAATTTGGTGGTGACTTTTTCATTTCCCTTTCCCTCTTATTAAGGCTAAATTTTATTAACCTTATTTCCGATGTGGGTTTTCTACAAAGGTATTTTCTATTTTCAACCTTTTATTTTCAAAGAAAAATATCAAATTTCGAGGATGAAATTTATTGAAGGAGGGGAGAATGTAACACCCCGATCTTTCATGATACACTTCACTTTAAATAATTTAATAGCTTGCATTGTATGCAAGTTCGAGATCCTAAAACACCACAACCAATCAATGTTGCCGTTATGAATAGTGAAACCCAATTTTTGCATTTTATAAATTTTATCTTTCAAATGGACTTTGTTTTTTGATTCAGAATATCGAAATTAGCCTATGTTGAATTTTTTGTTTTTTTCTAAGAACTTCCAATTTTTTAGGAATAGTGAAAATTACTTAAAAAAACCTTTTTATTCAAAATAATTTTTAGTGATAATTTATACTATTGAGTGGTTTTAAAGTATAATTGGAATATATTTTTACCATTTCATCCAATGGTGGTCATTATAATTAATTTCACATTAAAATTGGACATAAACAATTAGCAATCTTTTGATATATATTGTTTCTAAAAAACACGCTATTTGTTGTGACGACGGGAATTAATTATGAAATTAATTAATTCAACTTATATGTTTGGAATTTTGTAAAATAGGCATCATTTTTGAATTTGGAATATCAATTATAGCTTAGGGTGAAATTTTGGCATTGTTCTGAAAAACATCAATTTTTGATTAATAGTGAAACCACTAAGTGGTAGTTAAAAAAATGATTTTTGGTTTAAATTAAACATTACCACTTCTGTGATTTTATTTTCAAAAATCTGACATACATGGTTGTCATTAGGAAGTAAAATGTGGTTCAATGGGATTAAAATAATTTTTTTGGTGAATAGTAACTTTTAAGTTTAATTAATCATGATTAAAGGTAATTAGTGAAATTTAAGGTAAATATAATGTTATAATAATAGAAATGACCTTGACACTTGTCCTAACCCTATTGTATGAGTCATGGCCGACCACGAAAAACCATGGGTCATCTTGGGGACCCCATGGAGCCACATTGGTAGGGAAATGACATTAAAACCCTTTTATTTAATGTTAAAATAAAAATGTCACAAACATGAGTTGTTTTACTAAAACAATTTTTAAATGGTGTTATACAAGTCATATTTTTTAGTATAAATATTAATTAGAAAGATAAAAATATTTCCTACATCATGATATTTGTTTTATAATTTTTAGACATTAAATAAATTAAATTATTTATGACACCATGATGATGCACCGATTACCTCATTAATTAACAATTTAAATAAAATTAAATGATAATGTAAAATACAAGGCTTACAATTGTCAAAAATCTATTGGATGAGTATATTTCGAACCCTTATCTCCTTATCCTCAAACTATATCATTGTGGGACCTTTAGAATCCAAGAAGCATTTCATAATAAAGTAACATTTCAATCTTTCCAAGAGTGCCCCTTCTATCCGCTTATAAAAGGCCCCCACCACTACCACCTTATTCACAGTTTCAAGCCATTTGGCTCGGCCAACCTCTGCCCAAATACTCTAACAACTTCCCTCTCTTACTCCTAGAAGCCTCACTTTGGGCAGAAGTCTTCCCAATGAATCCTTTGGCTCAAATCAAAAAGAGTTACCCGATTTTAAGGTAATGTCTTCTCTAAAGTTGTTTTGTTTTATTTTGCTTCTCCAACCCCTTAAACTATTTTTATTCCTTTATTTTGTAACAACAACAGTATCTACAATATAATAGTATGTTGTTATGATAATTATTTGGTTTACACTTACACACACCTTTGTCTGATGGTTAAATAACATACTCTTTCTGTGGGTGATGAAATACAGCCTTATGAAACGATGATTGTTCGATATTCTTTTAACACCTCTAATGGTGGCCATTTTGATGAATCTATTTTCATATATGGTATATATATTATGTTTATGTTTTCCTTATGCTTCTTTATTTCTCATTTGTGCCATACTTTATGATTTCCATTATGGTTAAACGCGATAATTTCATTTTAGGAAGTGCGGACTACCGCCCCTTAAAGTGATTTGAATCATTAATGCCATATGTGGGATGTATAAAGGATGGAGTAAATGGTATTATAAATTATATTATACTGGAATTATATTATACCTTTATATAATTATAAATTCATTCCATTAAATATGAAATTGAAATGAAAGTAGTGTTAATGCGTACGTACGGCTTACCGTCTCCATGAACGGTGCATTTCATTTCATACCTCTAAATCTTATGTAATGTTATAAATGAATGTATATACTGGATATATATGATGTATATGATATATAAATCATGAATATATTTATGTATATAATGTATATATTACCACATGAACAAAGTGTAATTATAAGAAGTTTATTTTTGACTCAAATACCTAAGATCGTCAAAACGACCGTTATTAACATAAATAATTACATAATGTTCATAACATGGTAATAAGTGATATAAAATGAATAATAAACCTGAAAAAGGTTATTAAGAAATTATAAATTAACTCTAGTTTATTATTCAGGAGATCAAAGAACAGTCGAGTGAATTTGGACACGAGGTAAGGGTATTTCTTAACCCAATTTCCATTCCTTGGGTTAATCTCCAACTTTCAAATTATTTCATGATATTATTATGTCATATCTTGTATTTATACATTCTTTATGTGTACATATAGTGAATACACATAATAGATATATTTTATTTAAAAATGGTCTTTTAGGAGACTTTTTCTCAATCTCCATTCATTGAGGCATATTATTTTTTATACCCAAATTTCTTTTATACGGTGTATAAACCCCTTTGACATTTACGTTTATTCAAAATGAATATTTTTATACGAAGAGTGTTACTAAATGACAAAAGGAATGTTTTTTTCATACATATGCGATGAAAATGACTTCCCCGCTCCATGACCATTATTTGAGTTTCGTCTTCCTCTACAGCCATAATTTTTTTTAAATGAAAAATATATATCATGTTTAAATTTTCTTTTATTTTGATATTGAAAATGGTTTTGAAAGTGTTTTTATTATATCAATGTGTTGTATTGATATCTTGTGATTAAAATGTGGAAATGTTATGTTTCATTTATGTATAATTTATGTGATATGATTATATTATGGTTTATGATATGTTTAAACATGTTCATATGAGGAATGAATTGGACTTAATAAGTGACGGGTGGGGCCCGATATAGCTCCTCGATGCATCGGCAGGTCTCATGAGACAAACTAGTGTATTGGCACGAGGCATTGACAAAATATTATTTTCAGTCTTGGCACGAGGCCTTGGATACGTGGTTATAATATTCTGGCATTATGCATTCCATCATTATGAAAGTGGTTATTGATATTGCATGTGATTATTCGACCAGTAGAATATCCATGTGAATAAGTAAATGGCATTATTTAATTTTATTTTTTCCATATTATGATGAATTTCATGTTTAAAAAGGCTTTTTTAGTTATACATTTCATTAAATGTTAATGTTTATTTATGAAAGCATCCGTAATATTGTTATCCTTACTGAGCATCTGAGCTCACCCCTTTCAATGTTTTAATATTTTCAAGGATGTGATGAAGTATTTTATGAATGACCTATAGGGATAGTCAGAAGAGGATATGAGTGTGGACTATGGAGACTTTGTTATTGTAGTTTTTCACTTTATGATGTAATGTAACATTTATGAATGTATCTAGTGTTTCCAAGGCTACTAAACTAATCGGTATATCGAGACTTGATCTTTTGTGATCATGCCAATGTTACGCAATAATGCACCGACTCTGGGTAACTGGGGTCGGGGCGTTACAATTGGTATCAGAGGCAGTTTAGTACTAACCATGGAAGCTAGATTTAAATAAACTATGATTAGAGAACATAGCCCTAAGATAGAATTTGAGGATTAGTATTGAATTATTTCATAGAATTTTGGTATTATAGAGATTTTTTTAGATTTCTGAGCAATACATCCATGTCTGGATATAAGCAGGTAGAGGCGGCTCTGGCACAGATGTACCTAGAGGTAAAACCCGAAAACACCTCTTTGAGCTAGACTCGAACAAAAACTGGTACACGACAACGGGTCTTGCTGCACTCCTGTTATGACACTCTCGGGGGATATGCTTAGGATAATTATCATTTTTTAACAAACCATTATGAAGGGCTTATGAATATATACTTCCTCAAAGAAAACATTTTTATGATTATGGATTATATCCATAAATAGTTCAATTTATGTTAAGTTTTTTGCAAATTTGTTATTATGTATTTTGATTCATAAACTAACCTAGTTTATGCCATTGTATAGAAATGGCGCCCAGTAGAAGGAATGTGAACTCCATCAATACATATGATCCAATGAGTAAGAAGGATCATATATTTCACGGTATTAAGCTAACATTTTGAAGAGAAATAGTCTCCCATGTGTTCTCAACATATGAAGAAATAGTATCATGTGTTAATAATATAAGTAGAGAATTCTCTGATTCTTATGGATTTTAAGGGTTGAAAGAGAAGAAAAGGATGGAAGAGATAATGATGGATAAAGGGACGAGGGAAAAGAAGAATTTTCCAATATGTGATAACTGTGGGAAGAAACACTTTGGAACTTGCCTGATGGGAATAGGATTTTTTTATAAGTGTGGAGAAAAAGGACACCAAGTGCGTAACTACAAGGGTAGGAAAAAAGTTTCAAATGTACAATGCTTCATCTGCAATGAGTGGGGACACTACGCAAACCAATGTCCAAATCATCAGAGTTTGCGCCAAATGATGTTATTGGATAATAATCAAGTTATTATACTACCATAGATGAGGAGGAATGATTAGAGTTCTTATGTTGTTATTAAATAATTATGTCATTTGAGTGTTGTATCAATGATGTACTGGTTATAATAATTATGGAGTATATAAGGATTGTACTGCAGTACTATTTCATCAAGGACTTGAGATTGTGTGGAACCAAGAAAAGTGACTCCGCAGCAGGTTAAATTTTTGGAAAATATATGGTTGAGAGAAAGATAAACCATAATATGGTTCTGATACCGAGATAGTGATTTTGGAATAATACATGATTGATTTGGATAAATTATATTGGATATTCTTAACTTCATTGAAACTGATTAATGAATTGTATAAATTTTTGGATAGAAGGAGTATATCTAGTATTCTATAAAGAATAATGGATCATGAATGTAATCAATAAGGATTTATGTTAATTCATTATGTTGCATTGTTTTAAAAGAATACATGATTAAGGTGTTCACTTATTGTTACGTGGAAAAAAGGATCTTCATTATGTTTACCTTCCTTATAAAATTTTGACTATGAGTTGGAAAGAATTATTTTGGATAACTATAAAGGTTGGAATTGATTAAGGTGATCATTGGATAGTATTGTTTGTGGTTAAAACATTTCTGAAGATTATTTTTTGAATATTATAATACTATAGTTTTAGGAAAAGGACAACCTGCAGGGTGGGGCATAACCCGTCATATCTGACAAAGCTGCAGGAATCCAACCCACAACCATAGTGCGATAGGCATTTATTGCATACCATTATCCTACAGGAAGTCCCTGGTTAATAAAAAAAAGTTTTTCGAATCTAAATGGTAAGTGTTAATATTTTGAACCATGTACGATTAGGATGAATATACTATTTTTTTAGATCTATTATCTTTTTGAGTGAAAGATGAGTTTATGGTATAAATTAGTTGAAGGTTGAAACTCTACTTGTCAGGAATAATTATATATATACCAATCTCTTATTCTATGAATAAATTAATTCTTAAACGTTAGTAAAGGGATATTATAACAAAAAATGTGTTATCCTAATACCTTATGTCTTGTTGAACAGATAATATTTTAAATCAACATAGATTGAAGGCTTTGAGGCCCTCAATTTTACATTTGTTTGTGATTGATGACCTCAATCACTACCTACAAATATTTACGTTTTTCCTCCAATGATATGTATCTAATTTCCACCAATGTTCTCCATATCTAGATCATAATTTGGTGGTGACTTTTTCATTTCCCTTTCCATCTTATTAAGGCTAAATTTTATTAACCTTATTTCCGATGTGGGTTTTCTACAAAGGTATTTTCTATTTTCAACCTTTTATTTTCAAATAAAAATATCAAATTCTGAGGACGCAATTTATTGAAGGAGGAGAGAATGTAACAACCCGAGCATTCACGATACGCTTCTCATTCAATAATTTAATAGCTTGCATTGTACGCAAGTTCGAGATCCTAACACACCACAACCAATCAAAGTAGCCGTTATGAATATTGATACCTAATTTTTGAAAGTTTATAAATTTTATCTTGCTAAATGGACTTTGTTTTTTGATTCAGAATATCGAAATTAGCCTATGTTGAATTTTAGGTATCTTTCTAAGAACTTCCAATTTTTTATGAATAGTAAAAAATACTTAAAAACAACTTTTTTAATTAAAATAATTCATAGTGATAAACTATACTATTGAGTGGTTTTAAAGTATAATTGGAATAT
Organism: Viscum album; assembly: GCA_963277665.1. Classification (NCBI taxonomy): domain Eukaryota; kingdom Viridiplantae; phylum Streptophyta; class Magnoliopsida; order Santalales; family Viscaceae; genus Viscum; species Viscum album. The sequence continues at coordinate 612,067,105 of OY728166.1, forward strand.
ATTTTTACCATTATATCCAATGGTTGTCATTAGAATTAATTTAACTTTGAAATTGGACATAAACAATTAGCAATCTTTTGATATATATTGTTTCTAAAAAACACGCTATTTATTGTGACAGCGGGAATTAATTATAAAATTAATTAATTCAACTTATAAGTTTGTAATTTTGTAAAATAGGCATCATTTTTGAATTTGGAATATCAATTATAGCTTAGGGTGAAATTTTGGCATTGTTCTGAAAAACATCAATTTTTGATGAATAGTGAAACCTCTAAGTGGTAGTTAAAAAACTGATTTTTTGTTTAAATGAAAGATTACCACTTCTGTGATTTGATTTTCAAAAATACGACATACATGGTTGTCATTAGGAAGTAAAATGCGGTTCAATGGGATTAAAATAATTTTTTGGTGAATAGTAACTTTTATGTTTAATTAATCGCGATTAAAGGAAATTAGTGAAATTTAAGGTAAATATAATTTTATAATAATAGGAAATGACCTTGATACTTGTCCTACCCCTATTGTATGAGTCATGTCCAACCAAGACAAACGATGGGTCAACTTGGGGACCCCATGGAGCCACTTTGGTAGGGAAATGACATTAAAAACTTTTTATTTATTGTCAAAATAAAAATGTCACAAACATGAGTTGTTTTGCTAAAACAATTTTTAAATGGGGTTATACAAGTCATATTTTTTACTATAGATATTCATTAGAAATCTAATAATATTTACTACATCATGATATTTGTTTTATAATTTTTAGACATAAAATAAATTACATTATTTATGACACCATGATGATGCAATGATTACCTCATTAATTAACGATGTAAATAAAATGAAAAGATAATGGAAAATCCAAGGCTTACACTTGTCAAAAACCTATTGGATGAGTAGATTTCGAACCCTTATCACCTTATCCTTGAACTATGTCATTTTGGTACCTTTAGAATCCGAAAATCATTTCATAATAAAGTAACATTTCAATCTTTCCAAGAGTTCCCCTTCTCTCCTCTTATAAAAGGCCCCCACCACTACCACCTTATTCACACTTTCAAGCCATTTGGCTCAGACAACCTCTTCCCAAATACTCTCCCAACTTCCCTATCTTAATCCTAGAAGCCTCACTTTGGGCATAAGTCTTCCCAAGGAAGCCTTTGGCTCAAATCAAAAAGAGTTACCCGATTTTATGGTAATGTCTTCTCTAATGTTGTTTTGTTTTATTTTGCTTCTCTAACCCCTTAAACTCTTTTATTAAATTCTATTTTAACAACACCAGTATCTAAAATATAATAGGATTTTTTTATGATAATTATTTGGTTTACACCTACACACACCTTCGTCTAATGGTTAAAGAACATACTGTTTCTGTGGGTGACGAAATACTGTCTCACGAAACGATGATTGTTCAATATTCATTTAACACCTATAATGGTGGCCATTTTGATGAAACTATTTTCATATATGATATATATATTACGTATATGTTTTCCTTATGCTTCTGTATTTCTCATTTGTGGCATACATTATGATTTCCATTATGGGTAAACGTGATAATTTCATTTTTGGAAGTGAGGACTACCGCCCCCTCAAAGTGATTTGAATCGTTAATGCCATATGTGGGATGTATAAAGGATGGAGTAAATGGTATTATACATTATATTATACTGGAATTATATTATACCTTTATATAATTATAACTTCATTCCATTAAATACGAAATAGAAATGAAAGTAGCGTGCATGCGTATGTACGACTTACCGTCTCCATGAACGGTGGATTTCATTTCATACCTCTAAATGTTATGTAATATTATAAATGAATGTATATACTGGATATATATGATGTATATAATATATACATCATGAATATAATTATGTATATAATGGATATATTACCACATTAGCAAAGTGTAATTATAATAAGTTTATTTCTGACTCAAATACCTAAGATCGTCAAAACGACCGTTATTAACATAAATAATTACATAATGTTCATAACATGGTAATAAGTGATATAAAATGAATAATAAACATGAAAAATGTTCTTAAGAAATTATAAATTATCTCTAGTTTATTATTCTGGAGATCAAAGTATGGTCGAGTGATTTCGGACATGAGGTAAGGGAATTTCTAAACCCAATTTCCATTCTTTGGGTTAATCTCATACTTTCAAATTATGTCATGATATCATTATGTCCTATCTTTTATTTATACTTTCATTATGTGTACATATAGTGAATACACATAATTGATATATTTTATTTAAAAATGGTCTTTTTTAAGGACTTTTTCTCAATCTCCATTCATTGAGGCATATTTTGTTTTATACACAAATTTCATTTATACGGTGTATAAACCCCTTTGACTTTTACATTTATTCAAAAGGAATATTTTTATATGAAGAGTGTTACTAAACGACAAAAAGAAATGTTTTTTTCTTACATATGCAGCGACAACGACTTCCCCGCTGCCATGACCATTATTTGAGTTTCGTCTTCCTCTACAAGCCATACTTGTTTTTAAATGAAAACTAAATATCCAGTATAATTTTTTTTATTTTGGTATTGAAAATGGTTTTCAAAGTGATTTTTTTATATCAATGTGTTGTATTGATATCTTGTAATTGAAATTTGGAAATGTTATGTTTCATTTATGCGTATTTTATGTGATATGATTATGTTATGGTTTATGATATGTTTAAACCTGTTCATATGAGGAATGCATTGGACTTAATAAGTGACGGGTGGAGCCCGCTATAGCTCTTCGATGCATCGGCAGGTCTCATGAGACAAACTAGTGTCTTGGCACGGGGCCTTGACAAAATATTATTTGTATTCTTGGCACAAGGCATTGGCTACGTGGTTATGATAGTATGGAATTATGCATTCCTTTATTATAAATGTTGTTATTGATATTTCATGTGCTTATTAAACTAGTAGAATATCCATGTGAATAAGTAAATGGCATTATATAATTATATTTTTTCCATATTATGCTGAAGTTCAACATTAAAAAGGCTTTTATTTTAGTTATACATTGCCTTAAATGTTAATATTTATTTATGAATGCTTCCGCAAAATTGTTATCCTTACTGAGCATCTGAGCTCACCCCTTTCAATGTTTTAATATTTTCCATGATGTGAAGAATTATTTTATGAATGACCTGCAGGGATAGTCAGAAGAGGTTATGAGTGTGGACTATGGAGACTTTTTTATTGTAGTTTTTCACTTTATTATGCAATGTAACATTTGTGAATGTATCTAGTTTTTTCAAGGCTACTAAACTAATCGGTCTTTCGAGACATGGTCTTTTGTGATCATGCCAATGTTACGCAATAATGAACCGACTCTTGGTAACTAGGGTCGGGGCATTACAATCTATGATATAAATCTGTCCTGACTCATCCCATTGGGACAGTGTCGAGATTCCCAAAGTCTACCTCCTATAGGGCAATGTCTGGTGACTAGCACTGAGTTGGAATGTCACTAACATGGGAAGAATTTCCTACGTACTTGTATTCACACACTCATCTTCAATAATGAAAATGAGAAAAAGTAAAAAATATCTAAGGAACCTAATGCATGTATACTGCTAATCCCAACCGACTAAGTGGAATGGAAAGTAAAATGTATAAAATTAAATTGCAATATAATACAAGCCCATAAAAAATATTCTTCCAAATACGAATTGCACCCTATAAGAAAAATAGAAAGGTAATGGGACTACTACTCAAAGATGTATGAACACATCAACCTGAATTGAAATCACAATGATCTATGTAGACCTGATTTTCCCTGGACTACATCAAATGTTTCCTCATCTGCACAAGACATGACATGCATGGGCAAAGACTGTGAAGGGTTGAGTATAACAACATTGAGTAGGACAGACCAGAATCCACAATGTAATACCCAATGTAATGTTATAGTTAGATCAACATAGAATATGTCTACAATACGTGTTACAAGAACATATCCAGATATACTTAAAACTCATTCTCATAGTCCAGAGGTATGTAACAATGACCACATACCCACGCTATAGATTCATTATGGTAACACTAGATCTGTAGTTTTTGGGCCTTCAATCATCTATATGACCTAATTTTGGTCAACTATACTAAAGATGCATGAAGAACTGTATCTCATGAAATACTTTGATCTATTTGAGATTGTCATCGTCACACCTCCACTAGGTCTTCATGAGGTTGGATCTCCGATTTAGGATAATTTCACTATGAAATGGAGTTGCAACGATTTTCTATTCATATCCCTTGAGGAACAAAAATAACAAGAAGAAAATAGGGTAGAAATGAACAATCAAAAAACCCAAAGAATGAACCTTAGTCATTGTTCATTATAGCCTCAATACATTCCTTTAGATTTATCAAGATAACAATCAATAATATTTAGAGACATAATCATCCCTAGATTCATTAAATTTAAATCCCTCTTGGATGAATGATTAAACCATGCGTCAAACTACCTTTGGGTTGATCTGCATTTGTTGTTTTATCAAATAACATGTAAAATAATTAATTGCAATTATAACACCCTATCCCTATTTTGGATCATTCGTTGAATACGATTGATCATCGTGTCATTACAATTGGATAGATTCATCAAAGAGTCATTTTTCAATCTCCATTCCAAGCATTTGTCTTCATTCGTCGTTGAGAGAATTATTCAGGATTCTGTTAAAGAATCAATGATTTTTCAAGGGTTATGAGCCTAACACAAGGATACCTATATTTAGACAAGAAAATGAAAAAATATATCTATGTAACGTTAAAAATAAAATAAATTATTAACTTATTTTTTTCATTAAAATGTCAAAAATTAATATTCACAGATGACTTGTGATGGGTGATGTACGGCCTTGCGTAGGGTAAATTCGATGCTCTAAATGCAACGGTACACTCATATTTATGATCTGAGCAACCATTTAGAAGATATTTCACATTTTTCAGGAAAACCACTCATGTGTGCTTTTTAATACATTTAACATATTTCAAAAATTTATTTTGGGAACATAGGACCTCAAAACTGCATGTCATCAGATTACCTGGCCTCGAATAAATTCCATATAATATTGAAATATAATACACCAAAAAATATGTGACATTCCAATTTTGATATCGTGTAGATTTATATTGATTTTTATGATCAGAATGATATATTTACTGAATATATATCATATATATTATATAATAATTTTTCATTAATGGTGAAATATTATATAAAATTATTTTTTAAATCTATTAATAATGAAACAACGATTCTTCCAATGTATGGTCTACTGTCATCAAGAATTGTGGAATTAATTTTCTCTATATCTATCATTTATGGATGGATCCAAAGAATTAAATAATTAATTTCAATGATACATACAACATTATCTAAATCCAAAGAATGATTCAACCATGATCAAAATCCAATGACCCAAACCACCGAAATGAAATATACATGAAATAGAAATATGGTATCACCCATATAATTAATTCTAATAATGAATTATTAATAGTTTGGTGATAATAATTTATATGTATATAATATATTCATTGATATATATTTAAATCTTTTTTAAATAGATTTATAAAAAATATATATTTTTTAGTTAAGTGTTTCTAACACAACTGACATGTTTCTGACCAAAGGTATGGAGTTTCACTATCACTATTATTTTTTGGGGGCACATTGAATGTTCAAAACTTGAATAATTTGTGTGGTGTATTTATTTACAATGAATTTATTTTATGATTATTATACATAAATATTAATTTTCCTTCCATATCTAATTATTATAATTATATTTTCCAAAAATTATGTAATATAATCCTATGATTTTTAAATGTAATTTTTACACATTATAAATAGTTCAAAGAAGGATTAATATGAATGTTACTTTCATTTTCCAAATGAGGTACTTTTTATCCTTTTAAAAAAATTACAATGAAATATTTTTTACAACACACTTGAAATAAATATAATTCCTTCCTTCATGATATCTCATTTAATTTATTATTAATTTCATGTTATGTATGATTATATTACATGAAATTATTTTCCCTAATATTCCAAAAAAGATAGTTTTTAAAAGTTATTTTATAGCATATAAATTTTTTTCCTCATGATTTTTTCAAATAAAATTTAATGAAATTTCTATTCAATAATGAAATCCCTGATATTACATATAATCCACAAAGGATTTTTTTTAATGGTATTATCATTTTTATTTCAATGTAAGGTATATAATTTATTCTACTTTGGATGTATTTTTTATTTTACCATAATCTATTTAAAATTATATTATTTATGATTATGGTAATTTATTAAGGAAATAATTAATTTAATATATTATAGTTTATAAATATTAATGTATACATTGATTATATGCCACAACATTGATGTGATGAATTTATTGTTGTTAGTACGTGATGGGTGGGGACCACTATAGCCCTGTGATTCATTAGTATATCACCTGAATTATACTCTCATGACTATTTGGCTTTGTTATAACCAATATATGTAATATATCATGGAATATGTCCTTGAGACTATGTTTAGGACATCTAAAATTTTTCCAAACCTATTTATGAGATTTTTTATTTATGTGCATGTGATTATATGATTAGTTATGATAAACTAGGATATGTTTCAATATGTGGTGTTAATTTATATGGAATATTATGACTATTGATTATTTATTTAATATTATATATAATACATAATATATTGTTAATATTGAAGGATCTTTCATAAATTTACCTTTCCATAATGATTTTTCCCTATTTATTAATGATAGATTCTGATGTAGAGAAAACCTACTAAGTATCTAATTTTACCTCATTTCTTATGTATCCTTCCCAATAATTTTATAAATCCTTTTATGATTGATATGTCGGTTTATTCTAAAGGGAGTAATGGTTTTCCCTGATAAAATACCATGTTATATTTTAGGTTTTCAATTATTATGTTCTAATCATGTATGAATTTATTTTACCAAGACGAATATACTATTTAGTCATTAAGGATAAAATTACCTGTATCTAGTTCCATTGAAATAATGAAAACCATGAATATTGGAAAAATGGGATGGGGTCTTTACAATTAGAATCAACGGAACATTTTTAGAAATATGGGAAACAATATTTAGGAAAGTATGGACATGATAATATAACCATGTGATTAACAAAAAGGATATGTCTAATTAAAGGAAAACATCCAAAACGTTTTTTAAGGTAGATATTATGTTTATTTACTAGAAATGAATCCCGATATACATAATAAAAATAGATGTATCATTTTATTAATTTATCCTAGGGTAATCGCATAAAAAAGGAATCATTTGGCTTTGACGTGATTATAGCCTTATAAATGATAATAGACCGGGCTGCACACTTGGTCTTACACTAAATGGGAATATTCAAGGGTTAATTAACATTTTTATTACTACCCATTATAAACTATTTGAAAATAATTTTGTCATTAAAAACAAATCCCAATGAAACCATGCATGTAATTCTTATAATTATTATGTATAAATATATCTTTTAATGTTATTTTTTCAAATGTTATTGAATAATAAATAATGCTTCACAATGATATGATCTAATATATCGTATGTCATTATTTTGATATGTCTTCCATTATATGGAATTGTAACCACATAAATGTAAATAATCAATTTATTTTATTACCTATTGGGAAGGGTAATGAATAAATATTTGCAGTAGTAGTTAGAGTATGAAAAATTATAACTATATTGGGGAAGCTTACTCAGGTTATGAAAAAAACCATGATCGTATGGAGTATCATGTTTATTCACAACCTAGCGTAATAATGTCATCACAATTTATGAAACATCATGTTATATCATTTACGGAACTATAAATCCATTATTTCTTAAGAAATGGATATTTTTCTTAGAAAATGTATTTTTACTTCTAGGAGGTAATGAATAGTTGAAATTTGACATCGAAGATTATTGTATCTTAGGATATGTGGATCAATTGTGGACATTTAATCATAACATCATGGATGATTTTGAAATATACATCATGGTATGGAATCCTTTTATGATACTCTTAATAGAGAAAAATTTTTCTATCATGAAATGAGTGGAAATAGATATAAATTTCCTATTTCTAAAACAAAATGAATATAAAACATTCACTGTGTATGTACCCTAAATTTCATGTTTATCAGGGCATTATATATGACATATATGTAATCTATATAGTAAGATTCACCATTTCCATAAATACCCCAACCCTAATAGCCGATATTTTAATGTTACATTTTTATAATGGTTGTCGATACAATAGAGATTATCCTAAAGGAATGAATAGGTTTTTAGTCATGGAAAACTACATCAAAACCAAAATATCCAATTGAATTTTAGTTATAAAATTAAATATATAAATTACATTAATAAACACATAATTCAACATTATCATGTCCCTATGAAGGATTCATAATATGTATCTTACAATCCGAGGGAAATGAATATAATAATGAAAAATAATGATATATAATATACAATATATGACTTAATTATCATATTTTATTTCTCGATTTTTAATGTGTTTCTTCTAAGATAATTGTTTCATGTGATACTTTTTTAATTATCAATTTATTTTTTGGTTTTGTATTTGTGTTATATTAAACTGATCATGGTTCCATTATATATTTAATTTGAAGAGTAATTTTAATATAAAACAAATTCATTATATAAATTTTTAGAATATACCATAAAATTTTTATATTTGAAAATGAGTTACACCATGTAGGAAGATTCTAGGTCGTACAAACACTAGAACATTATTTATATTTTTCCAATGGATGTATATGAAGAAAATTAAATGATTTTTCTCATTTATAGAAATATTATTATATAAAATATAACGTATAATTTTATTAAATATATTTAAATTACAATCATTGTAAAAATAAAATGAAAAACATTTCATATCGCTACGTGCAAGTGGTTATCCACATGTACTCATGAGTGACATTATTATTATCCCATTGATTTGAATGGAACAATGTATATGTAATATTATAATTCCAAAAGGATAATATTTTCATATTTATTATACATATATTAAATACATAATTATATCAAGTTATTATGGGAGTTGATCAAAAATTAATTACATAGTTTTATGAGGTGGTACTCCTTCATAACCAAGATCGAAAATTTTGTATACTATTTGAAAGAAATGGAGATAAAAATAGGTTATTCGATCAGTATAGTAACATATTATTATATTTCATATTGGTTTGTTTTGTTTTATATAATTTTTATGACATGAAATATTATTTTAAGATAATATGTAAAATATACAAATCATAATGAAGAAAATTACATCCTCTTAGAATAAAATCCATTGGATCTTTAATTAATGACACCAAGGGTGGACTTTTGGGAATACCAGAATCCCTAGAACGTTTATAAATATTTTGGGGATAGTATATGGAAGTTTTTGGTAAATAAATATGGCTTAAGATGTTATAATAAGGGTTGGGATTCGGTTCCCCTCTATTAGTTACAAATGTAGATATTCTTGGAATACACATAGAAATTTCCCAATAAATCCGAAAAGGATAATGACATTAAAAATAAAAATGTATAAAAATCACCATATGATTGATTTTGGGACTGTAAAAGATTGAAATTTTGTCATACAATATGACTTATAAAGTTTCATTGGAAAAATGCCCCTATATACTGATTTAACAACCTGGTAAACCCATTTAATTTTTTTGTGTTAAAAAATTTTTATTTTTTTTCTATCAATGTTGAAACAAATTAGTATACAGATATATTATATCATTGAAACATTTTTACTACAAATATTTAATCAAATTATATAATTATTTTCAATAATATGAAAATTATGTATTAAAATTAAACCTACAAATGAGATGAAATACAATTAATAAAAAACATTCAAATGATTTAAAATTTATTATATTAAATTTCGATTGAAATGTTATTATATTGAGATAAAATGTATTATTTATATTATAATTTAGCTTATTTTAATTTATATGAATATTTTAATCAATATGGTACATAAATATTCAATAAAACAAAAGTTAGTGATCGATTAAAAAAATTATTTTTCTATATATAATAAAAAATTAATACTTTTAGAATACTAAAAAAATGTAACTATAATATAATTTTAAAATTATAATTCGAAAAAAATTAAATTTTGAAAATATTTTTTTGAAATATATTACCACTAAATATATTTAATAATTGTGTAAGAATTTATTTTTCCTTGTTTATTTTTTCATATCCATGGCTTTTGATTTAATGGATATATTTTAAGGGTATACTAAATTTTGGTACTATCAGACTCATAGATGTGTGTACCAAAAGATTTCAAATAGAATGTTTTTTATCATAATTATTACATAGGTCATTTATTATTGGTGTTTCATTTCTCATATTCTATTAGAAAATCAACATTTATAATCTTATGGTGTCACCAAATCTTTTATGGGCTAAAACTAATCCATTGAAGCCTTCTAGTCTCCATAACCATATCATCAAAAATCATATAATATCATATTTTATCAAAATAAATAATGAATTATATAAGTATTATGACTTCAATGTAAGACATTGTATAATGAGGTTGTTTGTTAACTATTCAATTGGAATCATGGAAAAAGGTATGAAGGGATGGATAAATTTATATATTGGTAAAAATGATGAATGAAACACCATGGGATGTGATTGATTGGAATTAGAGTTTAATACATATGTAGATAGAAATACTTATGTTCTAATGATATTAGTTGTATTAAATAATATTCCAATTGTCGAATCATTAACTACAAGCATATTGGGTACTGTTGGAATGATATTCATATTCCACAAGGTAGTCTTCCCTTGAAAATATTATTGGAGAAATTCCATGCTAATGTGATCACAACAATTGAGAATGATCTTCCTATAGATATTTTTGAAGGTATTTAATCATATCCTCATATTTATAAAAATGTTTATTTTATTATTGAACATCATTTCCTTTTATATCATTTATTTTTTATAAGAAAATATTATATTTCTTTATCATATATAGAGAGAGTGATCAGTAAAAACTACTACTAGAATTTATACTTCCATAAGAATGTGTTAGCTAGTTCCTTTTATAAATCAAAAAAATTCCAGAATTGTTTAATAAATTATTATTATAAATTATCATTTTAACATAATCAATTATACAGATTGGATGTTAAAATATTATGGAAAAATTTATTATGAGGGGAATAAAATTATTGGGTCTAATAATTATGTTAAATTATATTTTTTTATATTGGAGACTATATCATCAATGTTATGTATATATGAACCCCCGTTACCTATCATTAATTTTATCTTTGTGGATGAAGATACGAAAAAACTATTATTATAAAATGTAATCTTCAAATGGTAGGTGTACATATTTTACATTAATATATTGATGTATTTCATATTGAATTCATATTAATGCACTTGAAAATGATTTTCATATTTACATTTATTTAATCTATCATGCTTGAAAAAAAATAAATGAATTCTTATATAATTCCTACTATGTAATATGGGGAATTGAGAAATACATTAGAGGAGTCGTGTAATAATGGATTTATACTATTTTTTCAACTTTGAAAGCATGTATTCATCTCGTTAAGAAGAACGATTGTTCTTTGAGGATTTCCATTTTTTATAGATAAATAAATAATATTATTATAAATAATAATTTATCCTTTACCTCATATATATTACCAATTATATCAAATTCATGGATATCACTCAATATTTTAATGATTATTAGTCCATCTTTTATGGAAGGGTAAAAAAATTATCAACCTGATGATTAGGGTTTTCAAAAAAATGTAAATATATAAGTGATGAAAAATTTATAGACATCATCTATTATAAAGAAATTTTGAAATATGGAAGTATTCTATGTGTTATATCTATACTTGGGATGAAGAATGTATTATTGGATGGTGGACATTGAATGAATATCCTTATACACTTGGGAAACACAAAGATGTGTTGATACATTTAGAAAAAATTACGTTGGGATAATATAAAGATGAAAATTGATGATTTTGTTTGAAGATGATTGTTTTTAAAAAAATTAATGGTTGAGAGATATAATTCGAGAGGATTTAGGAAAAATATATACATTCCTTCTTTAAAATGGGATAACAGTTATATGGACATTTCCACTAGTTTACAAAACAAACCGTTAAATAATGATTCAATATAGTATTTTTTGATCACTCACCAAATATTTACATTTACATTATAGAACATAATTTTTAACTCTTTATCACAATACACATATCTATATTAATGATTTTTGAAAAATTAATGGTGAACCTCTTTCAATTTTGTATTATTGTGGTCAATGCTTACATTAAAATTTATGAAAATTATTAAAAAAGGGCATTATACTGAGCAGCATTTCATCACCTCTTATAACCTTTAAATAAATTGATAAGATAAAAGGAATATTCTATCATTTCAAGACATTTTCAGGTCATAGTATATTTACATTTAATGTATATCTTATCTTTATTTAACTTTTCTAGTGTTTTCCATTCCAAATATATTCTGTTAAAGTATTCAAATGGCCTTTTATGATGTTTTTTATGGAGATATATTTCTTAAAATAGAATATTGTGATAAATTTGGTGAAGGTATTATATTTAATTTAGAACATATTTATGAGGAAACCAAATAATTAAATACTATTTAATATCATATCAATGTAGTACAAAAAAAGAACTATGCAGATAACCATATGAAGGATTTGAAACTTAATTGTGGTGATCATGAATTTATCAATATATCTCAAAGTAAGGGTATTATAATTGTGTTTATTTATGATATACTAAGACATTGATTCATTATACCATTTTAAATTCAATAATCAATTGGAGTTATGGATTACAGTATATACATAATTCCATTCTCTTTAAAGTATTTGAGTTTTTATATATATCATTGTTAATGAATTACATTCAAAATAAAACACATGTTCTCAACTATGATTAAATATAATTATAACAATGAGTATATTACTGGGATAGGACTATCTAGATTCTAAACAATCTATAACAAGTGTTTAGGAATAAAATGACTCTGATAGTAAAGGTACACGGGATAAATGCTAGCACGAGCACTCCAACCAGTGTCGAGCTATTCAGGGATATCATTAATTCTCTGATCTCTAACCAGAGACCCTTATCAAAGGTCTGAGATCTGGAAAATGGGTCTCGTACCATGTCAGTGGGGTAGTGAAAGAGGTTAGTGAATCTCCAGGAGTACTGGGCTAATTTTAGGGAGACTTACTGTAAGTGCAGAAGCACCTGAATACGTACAGTGCATAATATCGCTGGATAAAACGCTGCCTTGAAGACGGTCTCAAAGTCCATCTAGTAATGAGACGCCTCCTCATGAAATTGGAGAACCTGGCTTCACCATCTTCTATTTTTCCCTAGATAAGACTAGAATCACTGATCCATATTATCTCTAATGGTGTCCCAAGTAGGTGGAAAACTCTAGCCACAACTTCTAGGCAGTCCTCAACTGCCTTGGGATCTGTCTCGCCTCGAAACCTAAAAGGCCTCTGTCTCTAGAACATGGGAAATTCACTTAGTTGGAGTGAACCGTCCTCTTGTGGGGCTGATGGAAATAGCTTCCCAACGGGTGGTGGTGGTGATGGTGCACCACACGAAGGTGCTAACATAGTTAGAGGACCCTAAACCAAAGCATCATCGCTCATTGGCCCATCGTAGTCAACACTCTCTGGAATCATAGACGACTATCTATGTTGAGGCATCCTGAAAGAAATAGGTGTTCCACAATCAATAAGTTATACCTGGAGAGCTGACTAAAACGAGATCAAAAGTAAAAACATTCCTCAACACACACAATCAGAGTTTTTGTGCACCGAGATAGAAATCAGAATTCATGAACCGTGTGTATGGATATGTCATCTTATGCACCAATGATGTACTCCCCAAACTGAAAAACCTTCTCAATACACATAACAATATTTCTCCATTTGAAAGATCAGTGTCCTAGTTCTTTGGTAAAACCGACTCCCCTGATACTGCTTTGTCACGACCCGTCCCCGAGGGCCCGTGTAATGACTACCCCATACCCGTCATCCACAGGCTAGAGGATGGAAACTAGCACTGAAAGGAACATCCCCGAAAAACTGGAAGTCATTTCCTTTAATCTAAAAAAACACAGTTTAAGAATATAGTGAGTACAACCCATTTAGTAAAACTACAGTAGTAAAATGATGGGCACTAAAAGTAAAAAGGGGTGTGTATTTTAAGTGATTTGGGTCACAATAAAAGGACAACTGAATATTACAACTACAATAGAAAAACAGATCTCGGAATCCCCACCAGGGTTTCTACCTAAAGTGTAGGTACAACTCTCAGTCAGTCTCCATTGCAGCACATCACGTCTAAAGGTCCACCTCTGAGCACCATACTGTCATGGCCCTCAAACCTCATTTAAAGATGTCTATTGTTGGAATAAGACACAACATGGTGTGGGTGAGTCCCACACAGGGGTGAGTATAAAAATACTAAATATGGATAATGAGACCCCTAAAGGTCTCCCAGAGTTCCACAAAAGAAAACCCACAATGCAAGACCTCAATCACGAAGCATGAAGCAGTAGTCGGATCACACATGGAATTCAACCAAGGGTTTTGAATTAAAGATGATTAAACTTAAGATATATTATTTTATTATATTAGACTGTTTCACTAACTAAACCATGAAGGAGTTGTTACAGTGTAGATCCACATAGGTTCATATGTCGTTGGTCCATGACGATACGAACTAACGCTTCTCATCATCAGGTCACGCACTACTGATAAACACAGGATCGCTATAATGATGATCCACATAGGGTCACTAGAATGTTGTTCTACACAGGGTTACTTGAAGGATGATCCCCATAGGG
Organism: Viscum album; assembly: GCA_963277665.1. Classification (NCBI taxonomy): domain Eukaryota; kingdom Viridiplantae; phylum Streptophyta; class Magnoliopsida; order Santalales; family Viscaceae; genus Viscum; species Viscum album. The sequence continues at coordinate 612,082,117 of OY728166.1, forward strand.
TTTCTTTATGCTGATCCACATAGGGTCTCTAGTTTCACATACTCGATGGGTAGCTCTGAAACTGGTCCTCATCGGGCATCTACGATGTTGATTCATAAAGGGTCGATATGATGCTGATCCACATATAGTCACTACATCCAAGATAGCTATTTACTAGATTCCAACTCATACAACACTTTATTCTTGGAGAACCTCTCCTCAATAAATTTTTCATATTTATACTAGAAATATTTCTTTCCAAATTTATAAGAAAAGGACCACCCCTTCATTGGTGTCCAATCATGATAGATAGAGTGTCGATTGGGCACCCGGTCTATGAGATATGGGTGCTTTTGTAAAAGGGCCCGATTGGATTCACATCTTATCCAAACCATGGCGCATGTCAAAATTCATCAAAATTATCTTATAGTATCTCCGAAGGATTTCATTTTCCCAAGGGTCCTTATGCCATATATGGCATGTTGATCAAATGCCCGGTCTGTTAGTAATATCCCATTCTGAGAATTTAGGGTGATCGCACCTCAGTCTATCCTAGCTCGGTCTAGACCACCAGAATATGCCAAATATACCACTTTACAAAAGGGGTCCCAATTCCACTGACGAAGTTTCAAATAGACAGTTGGTTTGTTAGTTGAAGATGATTATTTATTCTAGGGTCGGTTGTGTCTGGGCCTGGTCTGACTTGATCTGACCGGCCCGACGGAACGAGTCTCAGGATCTACTAGACCCCGCCTAAGTTCATCCCTATATGGGTCTTCATGGTTCACTGGGTCCAGCCTGTCAGGCTCGGTCCATTGGTTTGCGAGCTCGGGTTGTGGCCAGATGCACCCATTTGATGGGGCTCGGCCCACCCATGATGGCCTGCTTGACTGCGGGTCTGGGCCGACCAGCTGGGCGGGTCTGGCCCACTCTGTCGGCCCTCGTCTATCCAGTTCACCATAAGGAGGACAATTTTCTCTCGATGGACCCATGGTTGCATGGTCATTTTGCCTAGGTGGTGGGTCACTACCACACTAGGTTCAACGGTCGACCGTTTGGCTGACCAACATCCACCAATGCGGCGCGGCATAGGGGCGTGCTTCCCTCCTCATGTTGTGGCCCACTGGCCACGGCTGCAGTCACTGATAGCACCTGCGGGCACCGCCCTTGTCCAGTACAGCCATCATGGGATGAATTCCCTTTTACATCCTTTCATTCCCCCTCCCACCACCCGTGACTGATCATCGTGGGTCACCTTTGGCCATTACCAGTCGCCACTAACATAGTGCGCTAGAGGCTTACTCGGTTGGCCATCGAACGTGCTTAGGTGGTATGTTGTTTATACTGTCAATACCTCCATGGCTCTCAGGTCACTATCACTACTGTGTGTTCTGCAGTTTCATTTTTCCGCTCTTTTTTGGAAAACTGTTCTAGAATAACGTGACAAATACCATAAAAATAGAGGGTCTGTCACTTTTTCATTTGGCCCACGCCCTCTACTTTAGGGTTTCATCAAGCGTTCAACAATTAATCTCATAAATATGAACTGTAAGACAATCCCCCTACCTGGTTTTATCATCTTCTGACGACGTTCGAAAAAACCTCATTCATAATTGTCATTGCTTTGCCATTCGGCAATGCTCATCACCGCTCACCGAAACGGGACGTGTCCTCTGTGTGGTTAGAGTCGCATTACTTTTACATAGCTTCTTTGTTGGGTGAATTCATTCCAAAACCCCTCTTCAGTATCCATATAATTAAGATGGGGAGGATTTGTTAATGTTTTGAAGAATTTATGAGGTTTATTAAATTACCTTCCCAACTTCTAGTGGTAAAGTTACAAATAGGGAGAAGTCAATCCAATTAATGGATTCACATGTCGTTTGTCCGTCCACCACTGCTTATCTGCTGGAGAAAAAGAAAATAATTAAAATAACATAACATGTTATTTTATTAATCTTTCAAATGTCCAAAAAATTAACTTTTTCACCAGACCTACTACGGTCGAAGTGAATCCTCTCTTAAAAGAATCTAGGCCCAGTGGATTCAATGGTGCCCTTGATTTTTAAATCTGAGCACCAGTTCATAAGACTAAAAATGGAACCCATACGTTTACTAAACATACCATTAAAAATTTCCAGAAATTCATTCATGGAATAAGAGTCCTCGGAATCACACAAGTTCAATGTTCATAGGCTCAAAATAATTAAAATAATAATATTAAATTACATGGAAAATATGGGTCTCTACATGCTGTTAGTACTACTTGATATACTATAAATCTAGTTTTAATTGGACCTTATCTTAAATAACCTTATAAATTGTAGACTGGTAGAAAACATAGACTTTCTTACATCAATATATTTGGTTGCAAAGTATTCACCAGGAAAAATAAGAATAACTTACATAAATTTTCACCCAAATCTAATGAATGAATTTTCCTAGGATATTCCACTTATTCTAAGGCTTATAGAGTTCATAACAAAAATACTTGTACTATTGAAGAAACAATGTGAGTTACACTCGATGAAACAAATCCATTTGTTTTTAAAGAACCCCATCATAAATCATCAGATTTTTTTTAAAAAATATACTATCAAACCCTGATAGAAGAATTATTTAATAAGGAAAATTCTCAAGAAAATATTTTTGAAGCATTTACCCCATAAGATCTCCTACCATATGTTGATGAACATGTTGTACAAAACCAAAATCTGTTTTTTCATAAAAATCATCACATAGATAGTATCATTAGTGATCTAAATCAACCAGTAAGGACTAGAGGTTCCTTATGAAATGAAGTATAAAATCTTGCATTTGTATCCCAATTTGAACCAAAAACAAATGATGAAACATTAGGTTATAATCATTGGATTAAATACATGCAAGATGAGCTAAATTAATTGAAAAGAACAATGTCTAGACCTTTTATGAAATACCTTAGGAAACATCTATAATTGGAGTACAATGGGTCTTCATAAATAAATGTGATGGAAATGGAATCATAGAATGAAATAATGCTAGATTAGTTACTAAAGGATATAATAAATAGAAATAATATACAATGAATAAACCTATGCTTCCATATCTAGATTTAAATTAATTCGCATTTTAATTTCCTTTACTACATTATTTAATTTCAAAATTATTCAAATGGTTATAAAGTGTTCTTTCATTAACAGATATGTTCAATAGGAAGTTTATGTTTAAAAACATCTAGATTTTGAAGACAAAAAAATCCTGAACAAGTTTTCAAACATACCAATGTCTTATATGGACTTAAACAAGCCCCTAGATCCTTATCTGATAAACTCACAAGAATATTATTACAAAACAATTATATTAAGAGAACTATTAATCCAACTCATTTTATAATGAAAGATAAGAAAAATGTTTTGAATGATCAAATTTATGTTGATGATATTATAGTTGGTTTACTCATCCATCGTTATCCAATTCATTTACATATTTAATGATATCGATGTTTGAAATGAGAATGATGGGCCAATTAATATATTTCCTAGGTTTTCAAAATTTCTCTAAAACCTAAAGGTTCTTATATATCACAAACATAACTATATTAAAGATATTTATAAAAATTATGTATATGAAGACACAAAATGTATAAGAACTCCATTCAGTACATCAAGTTCTCTTGATCATGATGATGTTGGGAAACAGTTGGGTCAAACATCATATAGAGGCACCACAGTATGTATACCATACTTGACATCTAGTCATCTAGAATTTTCGTTTTCAGTATTCTTAAGTGTGAGATATCAATCTAATCCAAAGTAATTTCATTTAAAAGAAGTGAGAATAATTCATCACTATTTTAAAGAACCCATGGATTAAGTACAAATCTATACTTCAGGAAATGATTTTGTTTTAAAAAAAATCCTTATGATGATTTTGGTTGATGTAGTATGAATGGGAAAAGAAAATCCTAAAATTTTCATTTTGTAAGAGATTTATTATTTTCATGTTCTTTCCAAAAGCATAACCTAGACGTCCTTTCCACTGTTGAAGTAGAATTTGTGGATGTTGGAAGTTGTTTTGGTCAAGTGTTGTGGATGCAAAACACACTCACAAACTATTGGGAGATTTTTACCAAAACAATGATACTGTGTGATAATACTAGTTTCTTTTCCCTATATAAAAACCCCTTACATCACTCTCATTCAAAGAAAATATATATTAGGAATCACTTTATATGTATACACACTAAAATTAGATATTTTACATCAATTTATCAGAACGCAAGATCAACATGCTGATATTTTTACTAAATATTTTTCCTCTGACAAATGTAAATACACTATACAAAATTAAAGAATGATATCCATAATGTAATCATCTATGTAAACTTTTTTTGTTTAATATCTCCTTATATTGAGAAAATATTTTTTATTAGGGTAGTAAACTTGCTTTCTTAACCAATTTTTTAAATTGTATTTTTCATAAACAATTTCATTCATAATAATAATTTTCTAGAACTCAAATTTTCCATAACATACAATGTTTCAGAATCAAAAAAAATTCCTTAATAATAATTTATGGAATCTAGTATTTCTCATGAAAAATATATTTGTTTTCTAACAGTTTCCTAGCTATCTAGAAGTTATGTTTCCTTACATAGGTTTTCTTAATTTAATTTTTACTATGTTTTTTATTTTTATAATATTTTAATAAATTTTAATAGATTCACTTTCCTTAAATCTGATTTTTTACCATAAAAACCTCAACTACTCAGAAACTACCAAAACTATCTTCAGCCTTTATCTTAACATTCCGATCAAATCATGCACTTTTGAAATGTTGGATCAATTCAAAAATATGAACAGTCGCTTCAATGCCTATATAAAGGCCCCCAATTTCTCATCCCCCATTGGTTTTCATGGTTTTTTGCTCGAAGGATCATCCTCTGTTAAAAAGGGTCATTACACATATCTGAGATTTCATAGATTAAAGAATTCATTGGAATCCTCTCCTTAGAAGAAAATGTCTTCGGTTAATGAAATATCATAATTGAAATTTTACAAAGAATGGATAGTAAATTCAAGGTTCATTGCAAAGTATAATGATCTCATTATGAAAAATATTAAACTGAATGGATGGGAAAGCATGTGCGTAGCCAAACCAAAAGGACAAAATATGGTTTATCTAGATTTGTTTTCTGAGTTTTAGAAGATTGTATGTTATTATAATAATGGTGGGAGAGATGTTTTTCCATTCATGTGATGTGGGAAAACCTATTTCCTTTCCTTTAATAAGGCTGCAAGTATTTTTGGAATTCTATATGAAAGGGAATCCATTTTCTACACCCATAAGCTACCAGATGAATCAGGAAGCTTTGATAAGGAGAAGAAAATAAAATTCCATAGACTCAAAGAAGTGAAAAACTAAAGGTAAACCATCTCTAAATATGTTTCAAGATGCTAGAGGAATGGGTATTGGGCTTTTTATTTACAAGGAAAGGAGACAAGGACTCCTTGAAGAAGATAGACAACCACATTCTAGATTTTTAGGTGAACATGGGGAAGTTAAATCTGGTGCAGTACATCGTCCTAAATATTTACAATATCAAGAATAGAACCCTCAAATCGAAAATTATCATGTATCTGGTAATTCAATCCAATATCGTAGTCCTATTCGTATTGTTTTCAATATTTCTTGTAGTTATAATCCATGAACATTATGGATTTAACTTCTATGTGATCATACATTTAAAAGGAACAATGTTGTCGTCAATATAAAATCCTGAGAATTATATAAGTTATTAGAAAGTGAAATTGAACACTTTTCTATGAAATCAGATGTAGTAGATACTCCCATGAAAACACTGAAGAAGAGAAAGGCAAAGGAGCTAGAAGATGTAGAAAAACCTATTGTTTAGGAAACCCAATCAGCACCCCCAAATCAAAGATTTAAAAAACCATCCCTAATGATGTCGTAGTGAATTTGATGGAATTGAAGAAATTTAAGAAGGAAAGAGATCATAGATTTGGCCTTGATTCAGTAGGGGAAAAGGAATTCAAGAATAATGCTTCAAAAGAGCTAGTGAAGAATAAAAGAGAGAAGAAGAAAAATAAGAACATGTTTGAGACTGAAATAGATCAATATCATCTCAAGGATACTAAGAAAACATCCGCTCAAATCCAGGTACCATAATCATTTCTATAAGAATTGGTACCATTGACTCTGGGATAGAATATAATAATTTAGAACCTAAAATGGAGGAAGAATAAGTTCAAGAAGAGGATGATTAAGAAGAATAAGAGGAAGAAGGGGATGAAATTGATTATGTGATAAGGCACGTCAAAAAATATCTTGAGGAAGAAAGACTTTCTGAAAATCCTTTAATCCGGACTTCTCAAGATGATTCAATAAAATATTCTTTACTAGGAAAATACGATGAGGGTAAGGAAGAGGTTTATGAACCTTTTGATGGTGAAAATAAGAATCACTACATCATTCAAAATAATGATCTTATGGAAGATACTTAGAAGGAAAAGGTTAATGATGATAAAAATGTACAAGTCTCGGATTGTGAGAATGATCCTTCAATGGATGAAAAAATTATTTTCCATGTAGACAAAGGAGAATAGGTGATTATTGAAACTCCCCATAAATCTGTCATGGTTAAGAAGGATGATGGTGGATCATCCAAGAGGAAAGATAAAGAGTTAGAAAAACAATCTTCACTTACAAGGAAATTAGATTTGAAATCATCTTCCATGGGTCCGGACATTATTTTGTAGTCTCTAAAGAAATTAATAAACATCATTCTCTTGTTTCTATGTATTTAATCGAGGTGTCAGCTGCCTCAAATATCCATTAATTAGAATAAAAAATCCTTAAGCATGCTCATGGAAAAATTCATCATGCTTGAGTATGATTTCAAAACATTTTATATTGGTTATAAAGTGCACACAGGGTCTTATAAGAAGATTACAAAGTGATCCTTGAAAATGATTAATGATTTTAGAATTTTTGAATACATTCAGGATTTAGTAAAGGATTATTTTGATAGAAAATTAGTGAAGATGAAAGATCTAACATGAATTTTTTCTAAGAAGCTGAACCTAGAACAATTATCCCAAAATCATGAAGAATAACATTTGAATTGGAAATTGAATTTAGTAGCATTGAATTTGAAGACAGAAATAGATCATAGAATAGATTTTTATGAAAAGATCATTCAGAATGAAGTGGTTTTCATGTCTCAGGAAAAAATCCTTATTTATCAGAATGAAAACATTAAGGTACTGGAGAAAAAACTCAGGATCTAGGACAATTTATCATGTGATTTTTGGAAGATCATAAACAGCACAAGAATCAAAAGACTATTGTGAAGAAGGTCATTCCCATGAAAAAAATAAGGATGACTTTTTTTCCTTTCAATTCCAATCGTTTTTTGTACTTCCCTATACAAATTTTTTCGATCAAAATGAAAATGCATTGTATCATTTATTGGTTTTGTTGTGTATTGTTCTAATCCTTCAGGTACCATATTTCTTTTCAATTTTCAATATTCCTTTTTTAAAATTACAAATGGGTATAAAATAATGCTAAAAATAATACTATGTATAAAAAAGAAAATTCCATATGTAAGGGGGTTCTTAACTAAGGGAGAGCTTTTTTAAAGAAGTCTTTCGTATGCAAGAAAAAGTAAAATCTCTCTATGGATATCAAGAATATGATCCTTAGGGATCTGAAAACCTAAGCATGAGTTAGTCATACTGATCACGATTCATACGTAAAGGGAGAGAAGTTTTTCTTTTAAAGTTAATACTATAAATTCTATGTCCTTATATTCCATTTTAGGTTTGTCGGTGCTACCCCAAAAGTGGGAGATTATTTAGTAAATAAGGATTCCTTTTGACTTTTCATTTCCTATATGTTTATAAAATAACAAAAACATTATCTTAAGGTAAATAATATTTTCCTAATGATATTTTGCTTATGAATTTTTTCCCTACTCAAAGGAAAATTTTATCTTTACCATTATTTTAATTATCTCATTTTATAATCATTCTAAATCAAACTCATTTTATTTCTTAGTTAAAAATTCATATTTTTATCTAAAACCACGTAATCCTATAATTCCTTTGATATAGAGTGTTCTGTTTTTTGAATCTGAATTCTCGAAATTTCATATTCTAAATTCTATAATATTCCGACATCGAATTCTCTGAAATTCATACTCCGAATTCTCTAAAATTAAATCTCGAAATTCATTGAAATTCAAGCAATAAATTCTATAAATTTCATTTTCCCAATTATCTTAAATTAAGACTCTAAATTATCTTAATTTCAGACATAGAATTTTATGAAATGCTGACTCTCCATTCTCAGAATTCAAACTCAAAATTCCATATAATTTAGTCTCTAAATTCCATATAATTAAGACTCCAAATTTTTAAATATTTTGACTCCAAATTTCTCATAATTCAGAATCTGAATTCCAAAAAATTCAGATTTAGGTTTCATTGGAATTAAGACTCTAGAATCTATATAAATTAGATTCTAAATACATTGAAAAACAAGATATGAATATCCATGTATTGTAGGATCTGATTGTTTATATGATTAGACTCTGAACATTATTTTATTCTTAGACTCTAGATTTTATAATTTGATTAAGCTACTTCATTTTCCTGACAAATGTTATTATTATAAAACAATTCCATGCAATCTATTTTTAACTAACCATTGGTTGTGTGAAATGTGTAACGGTCCCTCTGGGATTCAAGGGAAAAAATTACTGTTGGGTGAGGGAGATGACCATTTCAGTTTTCTATATAAATACGAGCTCATTTTAATGAGCTCATAATCATTCAATCAATATAGAGATTATATGATTTTATGTGATTTCAAGAGAGAGACACTCATGATTTGTGTTTTTTGAACACCTTGGTCATCTATATTTTGTGGGACTCTGATTGTTTCTCAGTACAATCTAGGGCCTCCATGGAAGGGAAGATAATGGTGACTACAACCTTAATGTTTGAGGACTTTTGGGGATTAGAAGACAGAGGATCGGACTACCTTAATGATCAAGGGATTTTGGTGATATTAATAAAAATTCTAATATTCCAATCTAGTGAATACCATGGTTGTTGGTAAGATATTATTTCATGAAATTATCAATCAAGGGATCATTACACACAGCTTTTAGATACACGAATATATGGGTTAAAATATTTACTACCTTTTACATGTCCTGTTTCATGTTCTATTTCAGTTGTGTTTTGATAATTGAAGAAAGTATAACTTTCTTATACTTTCTTAAACTTTTATTTTCTCTGATAAGTAAGATTCTATATGCTCTAAGGTAGAATATTTTCTAATGTAAACATTTATTATGTTTCATTTCCAAATCCATATTTCTAGAACCTACAAAAATTTGTCAAACAGAATTGTTTTAAGGATTGTGAATTTACTTTGTTTAACATTGTTAAACATAGTTTTCCTGAAGGATAATAGATAAAGGTTTTTAATCTTACACTTTACCCCCCCCCCATTCTTGTAATTGAGAATCTATATACAAAATCTCTATCCAACACGACCTTTTGAATCCATGGGATGATTTTGGGACCCCATTGAGCCACGAGGATGTGAAAATGACATTTTTTAGGAAATATTTTATTGTAAAAGAAAATGTAACAAAATCCGATATCTTTTAGTAAACAAAATATTATATATACTTATATATGTGATATATAAGACTATAAATTTTCATTGTAAATATACAAATCATTTCTACATCATGGTATTTTATTTATAATTTTTAGACATCAAAAAATTAAATATATTTATGAAAAAATGATGATGTAGTGATTAACATATTAATGAATGATTTAAATAAATGAGAATAAAAATATTAATTTAAATATATTTTGTAAATTTTTATTCCATACAATAATTTAATTGATGATTTTTAATTCATAAAATTGATTTAATTAAGTCTTTTTGAAGGAATAAAGTTATTATTTATTTTTAAAAAGTCATTATATGAATTGTATAAAAATTGGCATAAATGATTTTTTAAAAGAAATGTTATTTTATTAAATGATATAATAGTCCTAAAATCTATGATTCAACCAAATGTATTATATAATGTTGAAATATCATTAATTAATCACATGAGGTTCTATTGGAATTTTATATTTACTATATTGACTATATAGTATGAATATAAAAGAAGGCATGGCAAGAGTTATAGTAGTTAAATAAGTGTTAAAGATAAAATATAAGGTAACATTTGTGTCCTAGACTAGTGTAAAACCTCTTTGATGAGTGGTTTTAGACCCAAAAGAATATAATATTTTAAATAAATGACTTTGGGTCCTTTTTAAACTCATATAATTTTTATAATAAAATAAAACTTTCAATCTTTCCTAAAGTGCCCCACATCACTCTTACAATAAGGAATCACCCTTAACCCTTAATCACACATCTCAATCCCCTTGGATTATCCAGATTCTACCCAAATAATCTCTTAAAATCTATATATTCATCCTAGAAGACTTACCTTCGGAATAAGGAATTCAAAAATACTATTTAGCATAAATCAAAAGGAGTTACCGAATTTGAGGTAATGTATTATCTCTAGCTTCATCCATTTATTTTCCCTCCTCCAACCCATTGAACTCTGTTTATTAAATGTTTTTATAAAAACACCAGTATATTAATTATACTATGATCTTTTTAATCTATTTATTCGACCTAAATTCACACAAACATCCATCTAATGGATTTAGAACATATTGTTTCTATGGACAGCGAACTACTGCATCAAAAAATGATGATTTTACAATTATCTCTTACAGCATATCATGGTGGCCATTATGATGGAATTTTATTTATATTTTATATATATTATATTTATATTTTCATTATTATTATGTATTTTTTATTTAAAGAATACATTTATTCTTTCCATAATGTATAATTACAAAAAAAAAATATTTGAGGAAGTGCGAACTACTGCCCCCTCAATATGATATGCCCCGTTCATGCAATACATGGAACAAATAACGGATGGAATTAATAAACATATGTAACATATATAGAATATATATTCTACAGTAATTATAATATACCTATGTATCATATTGTTTTCATTGCATTAAATATGATAAATAAATGAAAGTAACATTCATGCGTACGTATGGCTAACCGTCTCCATGAACAGTGCATTTTATTTCTTATGTCCAAATGTTATGAACTATTCAAAATAAATATATACTGGATCTAAATACCAATATAATGGATATATATGATATTTAAATCATGAATACAGTTATGGAGAAAATGAAATTTTTACCACATGGGAAATTTGTAATTATAACATGATCATTTTCGACTGAAGTACCCAATATCGAAAAAATGACTGATATTAACTTAAATAGTGATGTAATTATTATAATGTGGTAATAAGTTATATAAAAGGAATAATAAAATTGAAAAATGTTCTTATGAAATTCTAAATTATCTTAAGTTAATTATTTATGAAGAACAACGAACATACGTGACGAATCAGACTCAAGGGACGAGAACCTTTCACCCTCCACTTTTAGTCAAAGTCTTATTTTATGTTAGGTATTGTAATTTATATTTTTTTATGTGGGGATATGTTATTATATATCTATATTGATTTACATTATATTTCCATGTAATAAGTTACCTTTTTCTATTTCCACAACACATTTTTTTTATTTTTAATCGACGACGTTAAGTTGATGACTTTTTTTAAGAGAATTTCTAAACTATATTTATACTCTTTGGGTTTTAATCATATATTTTTTATTATATTATTCCATGATTATGTGTTGAATTAATGATTTTTTTGTTTTAATTTTCACTTCCCTTTGTTGGGATATAATTTTTCTACACATAATGACCCCATTGATATGTTCTTACGTCATTCATACTGTCTTCGTAAGGGATTCTATCTCAATTTACCTTTCATTTATATTTATTTGTTTTTATTCACATTATATTTTTTATATAACTCCCATTGACATATTATATCATTAATCTATTTATTCTTATGGTATTATAATCTTTTTTTAATTTTATTTTATAATTATTTTTGTTCATGTATTTTCTCATTTGGTAAGGGATTGTATAACTAAAACATTGATTTAAATGTTTTAAAGATTTATTCTTCTAAATATTACTCTTTAATTCCCTTGTTTTTATAATGGGTATTATGATTTATTTTTATAGCCATTTATGTTTTAAAATTTTATTTCCTTTATATGTTTCGACGTCTGATGGGACAATTTTATTCAACAATATCTTTATATAATGAATTAAATGGTTTTGGAAATGGATTGAATATTTAAATATTTGTAGTTTATTCATTGTGGTTGATGAGTTAAATGATGAAAATTTCAAAATATTGTGTTCTATGATTATGTAATGGTAATTTTACATTTGACAGGTGGTTTCATGATAAACCTAGGGCAGGTGAGCCCGAGATGTCTCCTTAATCAAATGGGTAACGTAATGGAGGTAAATGGTAATGTTTCTACTAAGATATTTAGGGAATATACTCTGATGGGTATTCCAAATGAAAATCCCTAAGTATCTGTGAAAGCTACAATGTATGTATGATATGGATTCCACAAGTTACCTTTATGATTTATGATTTTTATGTGTTATCCAGAAATATTATAATTTAATGTGTTATGTTAAAGAGCTTATGTTTAATGATTGAGAAGTACTATTTCATTGATTTGTACGTATCGATGGACAAATGTTTTATTTTATTGTTTTATAAACCGTACAAAACATTGTATGCACATCCAATGTTTTTAAATGTTTTTAATAGGTTATAAGGAATGGTAAAATAAATAAAGTACTGAAGATGTTTTTTATCATGAAAAGAGCTCCGGTTTTATTTATGGAGTTTTGTTATTGGGGAAAAAATTAGAGTAGAGGAATATACTTGGTAATTTATTAAATGTAATGTAATAGTTACAGCCTAATTATATAAAACTGTAAACATGAAAAGATCCATAATGTGATTTCTTTACTTCACTCAAGATTATGTAATGTTTAAGGCTGGGGCCTTATTAAGGGGGATTAGTGAAAATGATATTTTCATTTTCTCATATGGATTTAATTGGTTTCATATTAATGTTTTCAAAGAATAGAAAAATTTAAATTTATAATTTTCAACTTTATGTACATTCATCATTACACGTAGTGTTACCTTTATATATCAGGGGTATAGATTTTCACATTTACGTATTCAATTCCTAGAAACCAAGTAAGTAGATATGTATTTCTAGAAGTATGGTGTGTTATCTAATTAGAAAATATTAGATTCTTATATCTGTATAGTTAAGTGAATTACATTATGATTAGGAAATGAATTCAATTAATAATATTTTCTATCATTCTTTTTACGAAAAAAATTTATCTCATTTTTCTTGGGACATGATGATATATTTTATCCTTTGAGATGAATGTTATTTGGGTATTTCATATATTACTAATAGCAAGAAAAAATTTGAATCATATATTTCCAAAATTCGTAATAAATTAAATATATAAATAGAAAATTGATACCATTTAGTTTAAAGATAATTCATTATCTATATAAATTGAGATATGTTGATAATGCTTTATCACAAATGTTGTTTTATATCAAACAAGTTATTAAATTTCGGTGTACTATCAGAGTCACATATCATGTTTTAGAAAAAGATACATGTGTTAATTATTATTCAAAAAATAAAATTTAGAAGTTTGTTTATTAAGGACATATGACTATTCATAATATAATGTTTAGGTATGGTCATGAGGTTCTACAAATGAATTTTAGGAATTCATAGTAAATAAAAAATTACACATGTGAAATGATATTTTATATTTCTAGAACGTTTCAAATGGATATTATGACAAAGTATTCATTGTTCACACACTATATACAGAGAAGAGATTACTATGATCATATTTCAATATTTAAACATATAAAATTATGGTATTAAAGGGAACATTAATTCTTATTTTGATATGTACTCCAAACATCACCTGAATTAATATAAGGAATGAGTAAAAAAATTATAATATAACCTCATGAAAACAAAATTGATTAACATATATCATTATATCGTTATATTATATTTGGTCTGAATCTCAATATTATTTTGATAATTATTTTTTAAAATATGATTTTATTTATAAGGAAAAATCAATGAAAATATAGTGTATTTAAAATTGAAATCCTAAATAGCCTAATTGTATTAATGTGAAAACAATATTTCTTATATTCCAATATGAAAAAATAACTAAACAATTGACATTGTGGTAGAATGTATAAATGTTTGAGGTTTAAGGGTCTATATTCATGTGATATCACAATAAAGTTCCACATCACACTTTGTTTAGTCAAGGAATTTGTTATAGAGAAAAATACGACATAGTATTTATTGACCAAATTAATATTTTCCAATTTATCATAATGTGTGGATATATTATAAAGAAACATGATAATATTGATATCATTTTATTTGATTTATATTAAATTCGAAAAATCCCAAAACCTATTACTCTTGTATTTTGAATGTTATTATAAAAAATATTTATAGTGGTTTCTAAAAACCAACTACACACAATTGATAAAATATTTTAATAGAAAATCATGATTTATAATTGGATGGTTTAATCATTGTCTATGAATATTTTTTCAAAAAATTATTTTAAGAAAAATCATGTCATATGAATTCGAATTTTACTTATCATTGAATCCCTCTATAATCATTATATTAGAAAATTTGATGTTAAGGATAATAACACGATAATAGAAACTATCGTATATATCTTTTTTGGAACAACTAGATGTGTTGATAAAACCAATTAATTCAAAATACATAATAAATTTATAAAAATTTATTAATTTTTTTTTTCAAGCATAGTGATCATTGAATATTAATTGGCATCGAAAGATTTCTATGTGCCTGTAAAATTATAGTGGTTTAGTTAAATATTTTATTGATATATATATTGATATCATATAAAATTTATTATTTATCCATACTATATTTTTAAGAGTTAAAAATTAATTTTAAAAAAAATTAATTAAAGTAGCTACCATATTTAACGGATAAAAATTTAAATTCCAAGGTCCATGAACTTCCTAATAATATAAATGATCTATATAATGATAATTTAGTAAAAATATAGTTTGAAACAAATCAAATCATATTTTTTGTTTTCTCTATGTGGTATACAATATAACTAGGATGGTGTCTGTGGTTATCTGTAGGAGATTATAAATTGAATGCCACCAGATTAATTTAATTAAATATATCTCATGTTCATTGATATATACATGAATTTTATGCTTACTATTCCGAACTGATAATTGGATGATATAAATCAAAACTAGATTATATTCAATGAAATTATGATAGAACTATCTGGAAGTACTTGAAATGTATAATTATATTAGTTTATAGTATATGAGAAATGGGAACAATATTGATGATTGAAATATGACACTAATTTTCTTTAATATCAATTCACTTCTAGGATAAAATTAGGAAAAGGAAATATAAAAAATATATTTCGTAGAACCAAAAGTCTTACATATCTGTAATTGTGAATTGTAAAGTTGAATTTAATGTATCTATCGAATCTATTATTAATTTTCATTTTATTGATTAAATAATTATTTAATTTTAAAATTTATACCTTTTTTATGATGAATATTTCCTAAAATATTTGTCAATATATCATGATTTTCATGGGTTCAAAAAATGGATGCTACTTTAGGATATCTATTCTGGATTGATTTTTTCATTGTAATGATGATATATTTAGATTATTCCCAATGAAGGAATATTGGAGAAAAATCCATTACCATAATAAATAATTATAAAACTAATTTTAAAGGAGATAAATAGATGAAGAATGAATGACATAGTAGAATTGACAAGGTTATGGATGGATTTCCGTAGTTAATTTGGGAGACAGTTCATGTTTTATCACTATAAAGAAGTAATTTGAACATCATATTAATGATATCTATTCAAGGTTTCTAATATTACGAAAAAGTTATCACAAATTTATTATTATTCAATATATCATTTTTCTCATAATATGATGGTATATTTGTTTCATGGGTAAGTTCCTAAGTAAAAATCAACAATGGAGATAACTATGAAATAATGTGATGAACTTCTTAAACATAGTATTATATTCATTTAAAATAATATATTGGGAGAAAAATGATATATAAATTATTTTTTATGTACCAGTTATTATATAAGACATCATCTCATATTGTTTTCCCATGGTAATCTCTATGATGGTTGATTTTGTGCGTAGACCCAGTAGTGGTAATTCAACATATTTATCTGTCATTGGGAATTCCAATCTATTATTTTGTGTAATAATCGTTATAAATTATTATTACTATTAATATTTATCATGATTGATGTTTTTTTTTCTTTCTATAAAAAATAATTAATCTGTATTTTTGGGGAAGTGTTTTATTTTGTGAGTGATATTTTATTATTGAATACATCGAGAATGATTTTTCCCTTTGATCATTAGGTATGTTGGTTTTATTTTCCATTGACTAACATGAAACTATCAAATTATATATTACAAACATGGTGGAAGGACATGTTCATATTATTATGTCAATGAAATATGTATCATGCATATAGGATGATTATTTGAGTTTGTTACCACCTTGATGAGTGATATATATATATATACATTATTATATTACAATGTGAGTTTTTGTATGTGGTTACAAAAATGTTAATTAAATTCATCCTCTTTGATATATTTTTCGGTTTCTTGACATTATATTATAATTTAGAATAAGCCACTAAATGAATCTACAGATTAATCCACATGTGTAATAAACATATTTTTTTATCTCAGTTAAATTGCATTTATATTTATTATTTGGGTAGATATTATTCTCCAGTACAGCAATTATTATTAATTAGGGCTTAGTATCTTAAATACTCAATCTATATATTTATGTGTGAGTTAAATATTTTAATGAATATGTATTCATGTTATAATGGACATTATAATTAATTATTTAATTATTAAATTAATAATTTTTGTTATTGTTTGTTTTCTCAATAATGATGATGAAATATATACCATGTTAATGATTTTATTTTCAAGGATATGATAAATGAAATTTAAATATATTTTAATTAATATTATTTACAAAATAGTATTCATTTTATTAATGTGACTTTTAAAATGAATGAAAATAATAAAAACATTGTTTTTATTTTTAGAAAAACTGTTCTATATGAATAATGTGAAAACTTAATAGAATTTGTTAATTTATTTTCAATAACCCATTCATAAAAATACTTTATTACGCAACTTCCCAGTGTAAGATGAGGTTTTACATGAAATTTCCAATATCATCTTGTTATTGGCATTCATATACTCCTCAACCCTTCAATTTTCCATGCTTTTGTTGGGGCTTGTCTTGGGTTATTTCAGGAAAAATATGGAAAATATTAGAAATTTATAAGAAATTAATGGTTGGCACCTAGTTTTCATAAATAGTATACCCCCTCAGTATATTCCATGAACCCTAAAATATTAGTGTTTTCATAAATGAAGAATGGTTTAAAAGACCATTCACCCACCTAGTAGAAGTTGGGAACCTTAGTAGATGGGTGCATGGTAAGGACAAAAAGGTCATGTAACCAGTTGGCATTGCATGGGTAATCATGTGAATAAGATATTTTAATTCTAAAAAATGAAAAAAAAATATCATCAAACAAGAATTTAAGCCCTTTCTCAGACCTATTTGGACCAAACTCGTATTCCTAGGTTTTGGTGGCTCACAAGGACAGATTTTTTCACTCTAATTAGCTTCTATTGAAAATAAAGGTGTGTTGGATCTAATAAAATCACTCAGGGGAATGTGAATATCTACTTGAATTTCTTCTTCCACACTCTCATTGTCTATGACTTAGATATTTTTAGATAATAATATATAATGAGGTATCGAAACACCATTCATTTGAATCATGTTTATAGGGATGATTAAATGATTTATTTATCCCTCATTCCTAATTGTACGATCTTATTACTGATGATGTTAATTTTGATCTCCGTGATTAAAGGTAGTTAATTCCATATAAGATTTTCAATATAAATAACAATTTATTTTCCTTATTTTCTGAAATAGTCTCAATAAATTTTTGAAAAAAACCAATACATTTTTTTGAATTACTGATTTGAATTGGAATAAAATTTTAGGAAACCACCCAGATCAAATATAATTTTAATTTTTGGAATATTTTTGAAATGATGGAATTGATGAATTCATTTGAAATTTATTTTAGAAAAATAACTAGAATTGAAATTATAAAAACCATTGATTGGTATTGTGTTGAAAATTATAAAATTATGAAAAAAATTGTTTTGAAATATAATGAGTATTTTGAAGTTGAAAATTCAGAAATATTATTTTTAATGATGATTGAATTGAAATAAGATGGTTTTTATTTTATTATTTTATTAATTAATCACATGTAATGTAGGACAATTACTAGTTTATTTGGGAAATTCACTTTTGAATTATTATTAACTAGAAATTATATGATGTTGAAAAATCTCAGAAAATACTAGATTGAAACATCCTATCCACCATGTGATGATAATGATTAATGTTTAGACTGATCCAGAGGTACTTGTGTACACATATTTCCATGATCACTAATATGAAATGTGTGAGGATCCTATAACTAAATTCTACCATACCATAATGAATGCGTCCATGATTCTTATGGTTATTATTTTAAAATATATGACATTGATTATGAAACTATATTATTCATACAAGTTCATCTGTATATAAATTTTTATGTGAATTATTTTTTAAAGGAATAATTGAAATTTTTTTCCATCATTTTTAAATGACTGAATGTTTTTTAAAATAAGAAAAAATATTTTAATTTTCAAATATATTTAAATTGAAAGAATGTTTTTTATTATTACTATCGAATGTTTTTTTCAAACACATGGAGAGACCATATTGTGTTTTATATCACATACCCAAAATTTTCTTTTAAGAATATAATTATTTATCTCTTTTAAGTCTGAGTAAAGGGAATATTCCTCTTATATTAGGTTGATGTTCTGGATTCTTTAGGGTTTCACTAATGTTTTCTTTGGGACAATTGATTATATCCAGGTAGTTACTATGTAATTAAATAGAGAACTATTTATTATTTTGACATAGATTTTTTCTTTTGGGTAAATAATCCAAATGGAATTTTTTGCATAAGACTAGTATATTTGATATTCTATTTATTTTTGAAATATTTGTTCACTCTTTTAATTTTATGATTCAAGGTTCTAATTTTCTATATTTTGGTTCCAAAATCCCAATTAGAATATTTTAGTTCCAACTAGTATATTTTGGTACTATGTTATTTTGGATAGTTCTTAATGAAGTCTCATTAGAGACTGTTTAAGCATAATTTCATGGTGATTGAATGCAGTTTGTAATGACTTTTCAAGCCACTTGAGGTGGTTATGAGAAATTTATTGGACATGTTTCATCGTAATTATTCATAATTCCCCATTTGTGGTTTGAGAAAAGATTATTGATAAATAATATGATATAGATATATACGATTATCTTCTTATTGCATCGAAATGATAAAATAAATATGTTTATATCTTATATGATGGGGTTAATTTTTCATTGTTTATCTTGTTTGAGTAGTGGATCTGAGTAACATTCTAATGTCATCAATGTTTTTACTATTTTTATATAGTATCATGCATCGAAAAATATGTTCGAATAGTTCCCCAAATATTGATGATGGTGAACCACCTTGATCAAAGCCACACATGGTCCGGAACATAGTTTGGATTTTGGGGAGTTTCGTTCCTACTCTTAGATAGGAACATTCAACTATTTCCATTCAGATTCTAGTTGTGGAACCTCAATGGTTTGAATCTCAGAATCATTCACTAGAGTTTCTTTTTTAGAAACCACTAGTGTTATAAGGTACAAATAATCTATTATAGGATGATAATTGGTTGAGAATGATAGATGTAATTTTAATGTTTTTAGAAAGGTTCTATTTTATTAATGTGAAATGTCAAATAATAAATATGGTATCACCTAGTAGGAGATCATGGGACTCGATGATGGTGGAAAATAAGAATGTTTGTTTATAGTTGAAGGAATTTAATATTATTTTCATTCATTACATTAATCTAGATTCTACAGTGTTGGATAGGAACATGTAGTTTTTAAAACATAAAAAGCTTGATAAGACAATGATTGAATATACAATCCACATTTACAACCATGTGTAGTTTTCACAAAATATTTTATCGAATTAAAATATTATTACTCAATTTTTCTATATTTTAATTTGATTTTATATTTATTCTCAGGTTTCCATTATTGATATTTATTCTTATTCTCACATGATAGATTAAATATTGATGGTTGGGATTGACCATTCTTGTATTTTAGAGTTGATATGAGTTCTTTCCCTCCTAGTGGATGTTAAAAGAGTTATCATAAATGGAAGAGAAACAGTGATGATTTGAATGGTTTTTCTAAATAATGGGTTACTTAAAGTCCTCCTTTTTTCAATGATTGAACCTTTTACTTTCTTTGGGTCATGCATTGTCTTTCGGAAAATATTTTCACTAAGAATAAAAGATTTCTACCTCTCATATGTTTTCAATGAACATGTATAGATTCTATTTTATGTTTTCATCCAATATAGTGGAATGGAAAAATAATATCATAAATTTACTATGGTGAATTTATATCCTTCATAAACAATTGGGTACTAGCCACATTCATCCATAATGAATACTCTTTATGAAGTGGAATAGTCTCTAGATGAAGAAGATATGGGTTCAAGGACAGTGATAGGCCACACCATGAACATCATCTTTAGTGGATTATTTATTTGATACTTGTGCTTCTAATTCATTTATATTAACGTGAATTGTGATCCTTATAAATAGTTATAAAGATATTTTATCTTTTTTTATGGATATTATTACACCCCGTAGAAAGATTATAGATCAAGATCTCAATTATCATATTTATGAATTCACATTATCCAAAATAGAACATTCTTGGGATCTTATTATTGTTGAATTTAAACCTTATAATTTATAATTTTCAATGGATTTTATCATTTCTAATAAGTCTTGAATTGACTACTCCATTAGATAGGTATCATATAATACTGTTTATGGGAGAAGCTATGTCATTTTGGAAAAATGTGACCTGAGGTATGGTAGATCCTAAACATCATAGTTATAGTTGAGGAAATTAATATTAGGCTTATTATTTTTTAATGGAAATTATATATTAAATTTATGATATCCTTCATAGTTTCATCATTCATTTTGGAATTTTCTCTTTGAATTCTTTGGTTTCCCCTCGGTAAGGAAAGTATAGTTCTTTTTTTATTTTATTCATGGTATGTAATAGGTATATATATCTTATTACCAAATATAACAACAAGAAATAAATTAATTGAAATAAATATTGGATGATCCATTAGATAGATGATTTTTGTACTCATGTATGTCACCTTACGAGGCACATATTCTATTTGCAATGAATTATTATTTAATAGTTTTTCTTGTTGTTGATTACTAAAATCAAAACTGAGTTTTAGTAATGAAAATGTATCCATTTTAATTGATTAAATTTATGTTTGATTAGTTAGAATTGTCGATGATATTATCGAGGATTTATCATTGATATATTTTCTACCAATTTAAGATAAAATGATATGAAATTCAAAAAACTACCTTCCAGATTTGGTATGGCCATTATGGGTATCTTTTCATACCATTTGGTCTATGAAATATTCATGTAGTCTGTATTTTATTGATTAACAAAGATATTATAGTATTTTCATCATACATTCATGGTGTCATTTTATTTTGAAATTAAATTTTACTCCCAATCTTATGAGTAACATGTGAATCATATAGTTATTGTTTTGGAATTTTTAGGATGTTATTAACATTATGCCCATCTATTGAAATTTTATTTTTAGATTCCGGAAGGGTTGTTCGTGGATCATGGGGTATCAAATCATGGTATATAATTTGATAATTATAAGGTGAAATTGTTTATTCCATCAGAGTAAGAACATAAGGATTTTAAAATTTAAATAATATTGGGATTAAGGTAGTTGTATCACCATTTGATACTAGATTTCTAAAATATGTCTTATATACTGACCACTCTCTATTGAAAGGGGGTTTTTTTATATTATAATTGATAGAGTTATATTTTTTAGTGGAAAATAATTTCAATTTTATGTTTTTTCTGAATCTTCCAGATTTCACTTAATGCAGTGTGGGCTTATATGACACATTAGTTTTAGCTTTGGGTATTATTGTTTTATAGGGTGATCACATGGTATCCTATGGTACTTAGAAGCTTCATCCACATCAGATGAATTTCCCAACCCATGAAATTTAACATTAATCTATTAGGTATTTAATTAATTATATTTGGAATTACCTTTCATGAAATTTTTATCTTTGTATTCTGACCACAAGATCATGGGTTATACATACTCTCAATAATATTTAAATCTATAAAAGAAGAGTTGGTTGAGATGCCTAATGTATTTTTATTTCAACATCATATACACCGAGAAAAAGGGAATGTCATTGATCATACTTTTAGATGGATAATTATGACCCATTAAATGAATGATTCAAAAAAATATTATCACTTGAGTTCTCTATTTTCACTGTTTCATATAATAGTTCTGAAAAAAGGGTACAATGTAATCTTAGATAGTTTTAAGATGACCTATTCTATTATCGAGATAATACTTCTAAAATAGTATATAGAATAATTTTATATATTTATTAACTCTCTTCATGGTGGGGATACCGTAGGTAAGTGGTTATTTATCATTAAGGGAATATTATGTTTTGTGTAACTAGTACATAGTTTATTTTCTAGTGGAAAAAAGCTAAGATGATAGATTTCGATAGTTTCCAATGAATAGTGAATCTAGGAACCACAATGACATTCTATGATATATGACATTTATTCTTGTGGATATAATTTATAAGAGGCATTTTTATTCTTCTGATCATTGTAATAATTCCTAAAAGATCATGTTTGATCCCCTGAGACTTTAGATATTTCATCATACATATCCCCCATAGTCATGAAAGTGGGATGATGTTTCTATTTACATTGTGGTTGTCTATCAATATACATAGAGAAAGAAAAATCTTGTATCTATTATGGTATATAAGTTGCAGAAATTAACCAACTTTATACCAATTCTAAATAAACCCCTAGTTGAGGATATATAAAATCACTTTTTCAAATATACTATTTATTTTCATGGAGTTCTATCTACTATAGTCTCTTATAGAGATCCCCATTTTACTTATCTCTTTTATAGTAGACTTCAGGAGGTAATCAGATATAACATATATTTGATTACATCATAACAACCATATAGGGATAACCATATGAATAGGGATATACTAGTTAATGAGACGATTATTAAGGAATCATCCATCAATGTTGTTTATTGTGGGATTTCAAATTGTGACTAGTTGTGTTTTCACATAACAATAGATATTAGTCCACAATCACTGTAGATCACATCGATTCCTAGCATTATTTTCCAAGTATATCATTATTGTTTTGGTCGGAGATTGGATAAACTCCATTGGTTTGTCTGAGAGTAGTCTTATAGAAGATAATGAAGAACTAATTAATTAATAAGGGAATTTTTTCCACCAAACTATTATCAATCATAAAGTTATCATCATCGTATAATGAATGTGTTTTTAGTTGGATGCAATGTGTTTATAAAATTTTCACCTCATTTATGTCATCACATTTTTGGAGGTAGGGGATACTTTCTCCCCATATTGTGGTACCTAATTAGTTTGATCAGTATGTGGGGGTTGTTGATTATAATTTATAACATCTTATTTAAATGACTTCGATACATAATGGGTTCTATATATCTAGTATATAGAAATATTTCTCTGATCCTTTAGTTTTTACATCCTGGATGATCTTGATATTGAGTTTGATTTATAAAATATTGAGTATCTCTTTAGGGAAGTTGAATCTGAGAAAATATAACTTCATGGTCGAATGATACCTCCTGTATGTGCACTATACAACCATGCCTCTAATATTCATGATACATGGGGGAGTGAAGTAGTGACCAGAGATGAGTGCCCTTACCTTTTTTATGTGAAATATTCTTAGTAGGAACTCTACTGAAGGATTTTTTCTATGTTGTGAAGTTTTTAACATCCTTTTTCTCTTATTATATACTCCTCATTCGTCCTTTCGATAATGATTAGTTTGGGGATTATTTGAGGTTGTTTCCGGAATATTTTGTTTAATTTTGGATACTTCATGTGTTATTCAAAATTGGAACATGATTTTCCAAAACCACACCCCTCAGTGAAAACTGTGAAACCATGGAGAGTGGGGGGTTATATAGTTGGATAAAATATTGATAAACAAATTTTTAATAAATAGAAAACATTCACCGCACTATATAGATGTGTGATTAGGGTGCATGATTTTATTATCCATGGAGCCCTACCCATCTAAATTCATTCACTAGAAATTATATTTCAAAAATGATAAATAAATCCCAAACATCTATATAATACCCCAATCAGACATTTTTTACCTAATTTAAAATCTTAATTTTTAGGCTCTCAATGATAAATTTTTTTAAAACACCAACTCCCTTCCTCAGTAGATTATAGCATTGAAAATCTCATTTGGTCTCTTCAATGTATGTGAATCTTCTCTAATTTTCCATCTCCCCATATCTCTTTCTATATACCATAGGGATAATTATGCCTTCTTATTATTGATAGATCCACACCAAATTCATTTTAATCATGAATATAGTTTTGACATCTTTATCATTGTTTCCATCGTTATTCATTAGAACACTTTATTATGCCTGTTGTGCATTGTCATCTATGTGATTGATATTAGGTGGTTCTATTTGAGATTTCTCATATGATCAAACATTAATTTTCTATATTTTTTTTAAATATATTACTATTAATATTGGAGAAAATTATCTAACTTCAAATTTACATTTGAATATTCATGATGTTTTAGAAAAACCGACAATTACAATGAAATTGAATTTTGGAGGATTTTGGAATATTTATGGAAGTAAAAAAATTTATTTTCAATATAAAAAATTGATTATTTATTTATAATAAAGAAATATTTTTGGTTTTTGTTTAAAAAGGCCCAGAATAATTAATAATCCATGTTTTGGAATTGAATGTTAACTGGCATTTTAAAATTGAAAATTTGGGAATTGAAATTTGAATGATGATTAATTTGAAATAAGATTATTTTCCTTTTTTAATTTACTAAATAATAATGTGAGATTCTTGGTAATTTATGGGTAATTTGAAACATGCATGATATGAAAACTATTCCTTAGTAATTGATTGATTAAGAACACTATAAGAGGAACCTATTCTAAAATATCATATCATTAATGTGATGATTATGAGTCTTATTCAGCCTAATCATGCTGGTGTTTTGTAAAAATATTTTCATGTGGGAGGAAACTATAACTATAAACCAGTATACGTTAGGTACAATTATAATGGTTAATGTTGTGGTTATTTTAATACATTTTTCTCTTTTATTAAATGGTTATACTCATTCAATATGATTTATTTAAATGGTTTTATGTAATATTTTATTTTCTATAAATTTTAAAATCTTTCAATCATTTTGACATGAAATCATGTTTTCATTGTAATATGAAAAATATATCGGCATGCACTATTTTTTTAAAATGGAATACATGATTCAGTTTTTTGTCAAGGAATATTTTGATAAAACACATTGTGAATGCCTGCTGGGATATATAGATCCCACTACGCCATTTCTATCAGGGATGAATATATTTATTTCTTGTAGGTCCCAAAAAAGGGTACATGGCTCTTAGAGGAGTTTAATGTTCTTAGTCATTCACTATATAGGGGATTTCCGCACTGGGACATTTCAGTTTATCTTCTTAATTAATTATTACATTAATGATATACTTTCATGAGTTTTGATATACATGTTTGTCTTCTTGTACATTATCCCTATAGAGTTTTGACTATACTAACATGTATCTTCTTCATCTTCTATTTTTATAAAAATATATTCCCATTTATCTTATATGATGCATAGTTCTAGTCATTAACCCATAGGTATTGGGAATTCCATTAAAGTTGTGTTAGTTTGGGCTTATTTATCACGGTACCTAGTTATTTAGGATGGTTCATGACACATCATCTCTATATATTTTCCCCATGATATAGTGATAATTATAAAAAAATATTTCAGGAACTGAGGACAATAAACCTCATCTTTCTTTAATTTTGATTATAGAGCAATAAAAAATACATCCATTCCTATGATATTGTATAATAATCAATATAAGTTGAATAATATGTTTGATATCTATTTTCAAGAAACTATAATACATTTTATGATGCCTTGGAATCAATAGAACACATGTTGATTTTCTCTAAAGGGGGTTTAAAATTGATATGAATGGTGTAATGATTGTATGAACAAAAAATGTTTGAATTAATATTTATCATATGCAATGAAATAATCTATTGACAAAGGTGATTCCAATTTTAAAATAAATTATAAATTTAATGTGTAACATTCCCTATTAGGTTTCAACATCCATTTCCATTTCTCAACATATAAATTCACTTATTGTGTAATTTATCATCATTAATAGTGTGGACTATTATCTGAAAATGAAAATATTGGTGTTTTCCAAACCCTAATACATGTTTTATATATTCCCAGAGCCTTTATATATATATATATATTTTGAAATGATCTATATAATAATCAAAATCATATTTTGATGGGAAGTATGAAAATCGAATGTTATGTTAATTGG
The DNA here is from genome assembly GCA_963277665.1 of Viscum album. NCBI lineage: Eukaryota > Viridiplantae > Streptophyta > Magnoliopsida > Santalales > Viscaceae > Viscum > Viscum album. The sequence goes on from OY728166.1 coordinate 612,109,071, forward strand.
ATTATTGATTCGTTGTGAGTGTACATAAATGTAAATTTAATGGATTCATTTACCTTGTGGTTAGATATTACATTAATACGATTCATTAAAAATAAGTCACAATATATGTTAATTCGTCTATGTGAAAAATGATGATCGATCATAGAAGTTAAAAGAAGATAATTCAATTAATAAGAATTATCAGTATGATTGAAAAATAAAACTCTATTATTAATGTTCATAAACCCTATTATATGTCTAAAAATATAGTTTTCAAGAGTACATAATTGTTGAATAAATATTTCAATATAACATTGTTGAAAATGAATCATTTAAAAAAATATGATATGAGAAGATCTGTGACCTTGGATAATTATATAATGATACTAATTGTTTCATGAAAGATCACATGGATGTCAAAAAAGGAATAATTGTGGACCATATAAATTCTACAAAAAAATTATAAATTTTTTTAGGATTAAATTCATAAGATTAATAATGATTTGGAATAATATTTGAGATAATTTTAGTATGAAAAATATTCAGTTAACCTGAAGAAACTATTACAAATAGTGAAATTAGAAAATCCAAAATAGGTTGAAAATGAAATATATGACTATGTTAATATATTTTGTGATTACATAAAAACATTTAAAAATAGTATTACATATAAAGAGAATAAAATTGATTGAAACCAAAAAAATATAAAATCACAACCTCATAAAAAAATAACTCAATAAAAAATTTATCTCATTGATTGGAAATGTCAATTTCTACTTATGTTATTTATAAAAATTCTATAATGCTAATAAAAATATCTAGAATATTTTTTGTAGGAAAAAACAAATAACCCAAAAATTTATGATGTATAGTTTTATATGTATAAAAAAAATAAAATCTATAAATTGATTCTAAATTAATTGTGAATATACTCAATAACAGAATGAACAAAAATCCATCCTGACCATATATAAAATATAAATTAATGGATTTATTTTCCAGTATTGTAGTTTTTGTATATTAAATCACAATGAAATTTAAATCAAGAAAGTAAAAGGATGTTTCATAATGAATTAAGTTATGGAGAATAATGAAAAAATAAAAAAACCTATTGTAAATATTTAGGGATTGAAAAGAATGAAAAATGTATCTATTAAATATAAGTTCGATATCATTGGGAAAATAACTCATATGAGAGAAAAAATTGATCAAAATCAATATGAATGTTAGTATTCACTATCCAAGACACATTCAGAAACATTTATATAGAAATTTTAATGATATATATATAATAATATGATAAAAAAAGATAAAAAATTAATTTTAAGAACCTCCAGGATAAAAAATTAACATACTTCTTCTCAAAAGATAAATATAATTATAATGATTTCTCTATAAAGAGATGATTCTTGTATTATTGTAAGAGAGTAAAAATCATCAATAATTTTAAATTATTCCTTAAAATAATTATAGATGAGGCTAAGATGGATGTAAGAGGAAATTAATAAATCTCAAAAATGAATGGTGTAATTGATTTTGTTCCTAAAATTCATGATAAATAACAAAAATAGAAGTATAATTTGTCCAAAATGTATATCCCAAGGGCTGATAAAGTTGTTTTTCTGAATTGAGTAAGCATTCTAGGGGAATTTCCACATTTTAAATCAGGTGGTAGTTATAAGTACAGATTTTACTGTATAACAATGTTAAATAAGCTATGATATCTATTGTTGAAAGTGTTTCTTATAAAAAATAATCCACATCGACAAAAAATGTTTACCACACTATACCTTATTTGTTGAGAATATTTCAATCGTAATCAGAAATATCTATGAAAATAGAGGAGGACTAATGTTGTGATAGAATGGTGATTTAAATTGATACGAATAATATTACCTCTATGAAGAATGGGTAACAGTAAATAATCACATTCATCACAATGACATTTATATTTTGAAAATGAAGAATAATGTTCTCATAACAAACTCAAAAAAATTACAAATAATAAAGAATATAGTTTCTTGTTTGGGAAAAGTGAATCATCATTATCTATCATATTTAAAAGTATATGAAGACTAACAATATTCAAAAGATATTTTTTTATAATCCTTTAAATTATTATTTAATATTGATCATTAATATAACATATGTTTAAATTAATTCTTATACATTGAAAATAATAATCCGTCATTGAGAATATTTTAATTGTTGTCTCCTAAAAACACATTAATTTGAAATTCTGAACATATATCAGATATCTCAACTTTTAAAAAAACATTTCTATTTTGTATTATTGATGGGAACATTTCTGATGATTTTAACTTTAGGGAATCTTTTGATGAGGAGATAAGGAAGTGTAATATTCAATACATTTATTTTTTATTTTTAAATATATAATGATGTATATCACAAATAGGATTTTATGATATGGTTTTACTCTAACTTTTCAATCACATTATGAGGTTATGTTAAATATATATTTCAAAGAGAGTTATTTTGTAATAAATTGGAGATTTAAAACACATAAAACCTAATTTTTTTGGATGTTTTATCCATTTTTATTTATTATAGACGAAAAAATCAAAATTTATTTAATCAGAACTTATATATATTTTTTTCAAAGTTGGTATCACATAGTAGATATAATATGTATAAATTTTTAATTTGAATTATCAACTATTAATTTCATATTGAGATAGAACATGTAATTATGTAGGATATTGGTTTATAGAACATATCAAGGAAATTATTTTTCCCTTACCTCATATTAATTAACTAATCCCTTTAAAGATATAGAGAATAAATAAATTATTGGAAATTTATAGGGAAATTACATTTTAAAATTTCCAAATATTTAGAGTGATAATAATTTCTATAAGAATAAAATTACAAATTAACAGATGATATCATAGAGGGTGAGATGAAAATTCCCATTTTATTAATTAACAATAAATATGATAGTACACATTGATATTATTTAATGATTGAATTAGTTTAATTGTATTGAGGAAAATAAAAAGGGGGAGACAAAAGTGTTAAATGTTTTTTGTTAGAATAATTTTTTAATATATATTAATTTATATGCATTTGATAATACGTGTGATGAAATATATACCCAAACAATAAAGATAATTTTAATTAATCATGTATATTGATTGGTAGCTCAGATTTATTATACCATTATAAATATAAAATGATAAATATTATATTTTTTTATAACACCCAAATATTTAATGATTTTTGAACTCGTCCTCTTGCCAAAGCATTTGTCAAAGTTAGGGAATTACTATATATAAAACAAAAAGTGTATATGTAGGGACTATATCTAGAAATGAAACTAGACATTTCAAATCTTTTATAAATATAATTCTAATATTAAAATAGATTACATGTATTGATGGAAGTTATCTATATTTTTGGAAAAACAAATCAAGGTTTTACTCACCAATTTGTTTTTTGTATTTAGTGATAAAAATCACTCGGATAAAGTCTATAATGGATTCTATTGAAGCTTAAAATAACTATTCAGGGGAGATACCTTAAATAATCTGAATTTATAATCTATGTGATAGATGAAAATGAAAATGTTCCGTAAAATATGTATTTTTATTGAAAATTTTAGAAAAAAACATGATGTTCATGAAGATGATTTAAATTGATTAGTATAATCAGAGACATTAATTGAATTAAATATAAATAAATTTAATGGAATCCATATTTCATGAATGAAATTTAAAAAATGACAAATTCATTATTTCCTATTCTTAATAAAGTTATTCTTACTAATCATTTTGTTTTTCATATGAGTTAACATGAAACTATAATGACCCATTCAATTCCTAGATGAAATTGATGATGGAAATGAGGATTGGTATGGGTAACAGTGACTAATAGGATAAAATGTATGAATTATCTATGAATATATTTGATTCAAAGTATCCATATTATAAACCAATTGTACTCAATATTTTATTCATCATAGATTACCATATAGTTTAATTCCTTAATGGAAATTGAATATCACATTAGAATAAAATTTCCATTGTTAGATTTTTTATATTTTGATGAAAATCAAATCAGATTAATCTAATTTTTTTCTTTCATGACCAACATATAATGTTTTATGGTTCAAATTTAATGTATTATTTTATTTGAAGAAAATTAAATGTGATTAAATTAAATGATAATTATTCGATTATTTTTTATTTTCAATTAATGTTGTTTGGAAATGAATGTTGGTGATCAAAATTGAATAAATGTGATGATGTTTGAAATATTACTAATAAGTTAAAATAAAACAATATTTTTTGAGAAATAATGAGAATGAAATATTAATTTGTGATTAAAGGAATATATGATATAATGAATATTATTACGGAATAGTTGAAATTAAAATTATGTGATTTTGAAAATTAAAAAAATCATCACATTGAAACTAATGTTTTAGGTAATGGATGTGTTATTAAGAGGTATTAAATTTCAAAACCACAATTTTTATTAAAAATCAGTATATTTTGTTAATTATTGGATGTTATATTAATTTTACACAATAATGTTACATTATGTACTATTTATATAGGAGCACTCATCTTGCAAATGGAAAAATCCCACAACACCAAATTCAACTTATAATACAATATGATTTATACATAGATTAAAAAGCATGATTAAATAATGCTTCGTATTGGTATATTTTTTGAAGGATATTATTGATATAATTGATTGAATTAAATGGATATATATTCTATCAGATATAAAAATTAAGGGGAACTTTAGAATAAAAATTCTTAGTATTTCATTGTAAAAAAATTATTATTTACATAATATTAATGAAAATAATTTTTAAAAATGTGAAAAACCCAAATTTAAATTATAATGATAATATATACATTAATTTATTGGTGATTCGATTATAAGAAAATATATATTGTCCTAGATAAAAAGATTACTAAAACATTTCTGTTTACAAAATATTGAAAATGAATACTAAACAAATATTTTGTTCTCCTATTTAAACTTCTTGAACCAATGCATCAGAAAACGTACATTTTGGAAATATATAACCAACCATGAGAACCAAACATAAATATTACTTGGAATTACAAACTTTAGAAGCTCACTATGTGCTATAAAAACCGATATTGTACTTACAATAAGATCAATATCAATATATAATAACAATATTTACATGACCTAGTTCTCTTGAGAATATTTAGTGTATTTATTAAATTTAGAAAAATAGTAATTGTTAAAAACTTGATCTTATGATAATTATTACTATAAAATTAGGGAGAACGAAATTCAAAAGGAGAGTTTGAGAATGCCTATATTCCGATAGAGTAACAGATCATCTTAAAAAATTCCATGAAAATGAAAATTGAGTTATGAAGAGCTAAAAATTATTTTTTTTAATAATAACAAGATTAAATGATATAAAAATAGACCAAGTATGGTGATAAATTTATTAAATACACAAATGAATTAAAATACTTTTTGTTAATGATAAAAATATACGATTATTTTATGTAGTGACAACAATAATCAAATAACTGATATAATTCAATAGAATTAAAGGATGATCTAATTCTATCTTCTGGATTAAATATTTTGTGAAACAATATATTAGACTGTTCAAATTCACAATATAGTCAGGACTCAACTATTTAATATAGGGATAACGAATAGAGTATAATAGATTTAAAACTCCACCAAAAAATAATCCTAAGATCATAGTATAAAATCTATTCTTTAACAAAATACTGAGAAATGGTGATTATGATGGCAACATTAGTGATAGACATTTTAAAAATACTTAATGATCAATTTTATTTTTTATAAAAGTTCACATGTCGTATGTGATTATTTTTATATAAAGGATTGATATTAAACCTAGTTGGTGTCTGATGTTCAAATACTAAAGGGTTTACATGTTTTAAATTATTTATTTGGAATTGGAAAATGTGTACCATATCATATATTATAACCTATTATGTAGACAAACATGATACAAAGGGTATTTTAAAGATACTAATTCAAAAAAACACACTAATAGTATCATCCAAAATTATAGGATCCACTCCTATAAGATCCATAGTAACCACATAGAACCATATGATGGTATCATGATCCCTGATGGCTTGATTCTAATAGAATTTTATATCTGATGGTACTTGAAGGTATCTTCTCATCTGTGATATTTGGATCACATTTATCCCTGGATGCAACTATGAGGGTAGTTTCAAGTCTAAGGAACCTTAACATACAGAAAAAGTGTTAACAATGACCAAATGAGCCATAGTGATTGAATTATTTCCTAAATAAATATTTATTACCAATATCATGGGGTGGTATTTAGGATAACTTATGTGTATTTCAGATATTTATTTAAGTATATTTCTAGAACTATTTCGAGAATATTTTAATACTTGGATGAAATTAATTCAATATTAATATATGGTAACTTATTCAAATATTTTCATTAAATAATTTTAATTTATAAAATAATATATTTTTTAAGACTCTAAGCTATTTTATTTTTAATTACATAATACATGACCATTTTAAAGTGGATTAGGGACGGTGATTATAATTAAATAACACATAAAAAAGTATGAAAGGAATTATAATAAAAACATTGGCACAGAAAACATATTTCTAAAGAATAAATAACAATTAAATATAATAAAATAAATATTCTGCAATATATATATGCTTGTGATAAACTAAAACAATTAAACTGGTATAAAAAATTAATCACCAAAACAAAACTGATAAATCACCAAATATTCTCTAATGTAAAGTATCCTTGAACAACTAGAAATGATGGAAAATCCATATTACAGAAATCTAGACAAGTACAATGAATCATATATGTCACCTATGGGTATCAATATTCCCTATGTCTACTGCCTCTCTGTCCACACTAATCACCACTAGTCTTCCCTTGTCATGCATAAGAAACTACACATCTATGAAAAAAATTGATGATGATGTGAGATATAAAGAATGTACTTTTATTAAGTAAAAGTAAAAAATGATACATAATTATAATGGTATCTTAAAAACAAGTTATCGATAGAGAATCTCATATATAAGGGAATCCATCACCTCTAAAACCAAATACATAAAACTCCACATACCCTATGTAGCCCATGAGAGAAAATATTCCAACATATTACCAAACCATGTAACATATCAATTTATATAATGGGATACATGCTCCTCCCAATTATTTATGAGTGTTGGATTAGTGAGTTATGACCTCATTGTAGAAACTAAACATTATCAAGTAAAATATATCAAATAAGGATATATGTAACTCGATAGATGGATGAATTATTATCCATTAATGGGGTACTATCGGACTGTGTCAACCATAGATAAAAATTGTACCTTCATGGGAGCAATGGTATAATAAACCCTTCACTGAACGTGGATTACCCATTAAAAATTCTTGTTTGGGAGTACTAAGATATTTAGGAATTCATGAGACTTGTTCCCAATCACCAACATAAAATACATGGATAAAAGATAATATGTGTACGATCATATCATTACTCATGAAATATATTACTGGAATTATGGTTCATTGTCACGAACCAGCCCGGGTCGACCCTGAACCGGTCACCCGAGCCGGTCCGCGGCAAGTCCCGAGGGGCGTTCCCGATCCCCCCGGGATGGAAACAAGTGCCGGGCATTGAAACTTTAATCGTTGGGAACGATTTCAGCCCAAGCTAAAAACAGGATCGAAAGAATGAATATAAACTAAACAAACAAACAGACACTAAAGACATAAACAAACCTACACCACGACATACCTCCACGTGACCTCGCGGTCACCACCCAACTACAACCAACGTCGCTCCCACACTGAGCGACTCAAGCCATGAAAACCTGAACACAAGGAACCTGCAACTGAAAAGATAAAAGATAGGCGTGAGCACAAAAGTACTCAGTAGGTGGGCCCCACAACAAATCCCAATGCACTGCCAGTAAATAAAGAATCTACATAATCCAGGTTTGAGCTATAATGTATAAAAGTAAGTTTTCACAATGCTTTACTTGAAAATCAAACACGAGACATTTCCCTTATTCCTTTTCGAATGTTAGTTCCATTCCATTAGTTTTAAACTCATTCTGATAAGCAAAGTGTTACATTTTCAAATCTAACCCAAAGAGAATAAAGTATTTTCATTTGAAAACCATTTTCCCAAAGTCTAACAGTATAGGCTGTGAAATATGACTGAAGGCAAACAAGCAGGGAAACAAGTGCATGTAAAGGTAAACAGGCAAGGAAAACCAAGTACAAGTAAAAATAAACCAGATGTTATCAGCAATAACCATGGGCACACACACACACTCACACACTCACACACACACACATACTCACACACGCACACACTCACACCCAAGTGGTCCCCCGTATGCCGACGGAAGGCACCACGCCAGAGATGGTAGAGCACTATGGGTAAATCCCCTAAGGTTCATCTAGCTCGCGTGGGACCCTAGAACCCCGTGTCTCGGTGAAACGTGGCTTAGAAGGCCACGACCCTCAGAAAACGTGGCTTAGAAGGCCACGACCCTCAGAACACGTGGCTTAGAAGGCCACGACCCTCAGATATCATATGTTTAGTTAGTGTTGCAATCGTCAATCCAGCTAAGTGAAACAGGGACGACACCCATCCGGCTCACTAGCGCACTAGTTCTAGTCCGCCCACCTAGATACCCAGGGTCTCCCCGTGTGCTCAAACAAGTTTCACATTCACATAGTATGTTTATTCCTCATATCACAGGCCAAACAAGATATTGCACACAAAAGTCACCATTTCCACACCCAAACAATATTTCAAAACTCACGCACGCCAAAAATACCTTTCTAGAAACATAAATGTCATTACCTAATCATTTCGCAAAAACCCCTTTTTGGAAACGCTCAAACAAGAACATAAACAACTTTCACAACCCAGAAAGCATTATTTTTAATAACACAACAAGGGAAAACATCTTTCTTCAACCAAGAACCACACATAAAGTTTCCAAAAACAATTTCAAAGGGTCACACGACGTTTTCTCTAATCAAGGTTATAAGAAAACACCATTTTCCATAAACAGTACATTTACTAATTTACACATTCCAAAAACATTTCAAAACACAATTCAACATGTCTTTCGTTACTCAGGAAGAACCATTTAGCGACATTACTATGAAATCCCACAATTGAAACCAAGAAAACACTTTTAATGAAATGATAGAATTAAACAGTTTGCATTATCAGCAAATCACCATACTATAAAAACTACTTAATATTTTTTTTTTAAAAAAATTTACTGAAATTCAATAAAAGGACAAGGAATAAATAAATTCTAAATTTAGAGGCAAGTGCATAGGGAGACCTACCTCAGGATCCAAGAGCTACGGTAAAACGACCTTGGAACCAAGGCGTGATGACATGATGTGTGTCCGAAGCCACGTGATAAAGTCCAACACTCTCGAAACTGAGGCACGGAGACGGCGGAACCTCGGAAACAAGGCGCAACGATGGCGCTTTCTCGGAAACGCCCTGCGCGGATCCTAAAATCCTAAACCCACCAAAAACAAATGTAAGTTGATGAAAAAAACCCCTAACAAAGCAAAAGCGAAAACCCGAGTAATAATAATGATAATACTAGTAATAATTGTAATTATAATAATAATAATAATAACAATAGTGATAAAATAATAATAATAATAATAATAACAAGATTAATAACGACAATAATAACAATATTAATAACATTAATAATAATAATAAGAAGAACAAAATAATAATAATAATATAAAATAATGTTAACATAATAATATTAATAATAATAATATAATAACAATAGCATAATAATAATAATAATTTAACAATAATAATAAGAATAACATACTATAATAATAATAATAATGTAGTAATAATAATACAACATCACAATATTAATAATAATAATAATATTAATAACATATTAATAATTATAATAATAATAAGATAATAGTAATAACAATTGTAATAATAAGAATAATAATAATAATGTCATAATAATAATAACAATAATAATAAAATTAGCATAATAATAATAATAATTTAATAATAATAATAATAATAACATAATATAATAATAATAATAATAATAATATGATAATAATTAAAATAATAATAAATATATATTAATAATAATAATAATAATATAGTATTAATAATAATAACATAATAATAATTATAATAATGATATAATAATATTAATAATAATATTAGCATAATAATAACAATAATATTAATAGTATAATAATATTAATGGTAACATAATAATAATAATTATAATAAAACGAAAGATAAATAAATATAAAAAAAAAAAGAAACTCACAGCAGGGCGAGGGAGGAGGTGGTTGCGCGGGGGAGCCGGGACGGCGACGGGATGAGGCTGGTGCGCCGGTGGGTGCGGCGACGAAGGGGAAGTGGTCGGCGGGCCGGCGGATGGAGACAGAGGCGGTGGCGGTCGGCTGGCGCGGCGAAGGGGAGAGGGTCGCGCAGGGAAGCTGAGATGGGGAGGGGGTCGCCGCGGCGGAGCGAGGCATGAGGAGGGGAGCGGCAGGGGCGGCGCGGCGCTGGGGTGAGTGGGACGGGAGCAGTCCGGACAGGGGGTGCAGAGCTAGGGGAAAAAAGAGAGAGAAAAAAAAGAAGAAGAAAAGCGCCGGTGGAGAGCGCAGGAGGAGGGAGCAGGGCGGTCGCGGGTGAAGCGGAACGAGGGTGGAGGCCGGGAAGGAGCAGGGAGGGTGAGCTGAGAGGGGCGGAGCACCGGAGGGCCGGGATGAAGATGGATGGTGCAGCGACGGATGGAGGCTGGGTGCGGGCTCAGGACAGGGAGAGGGAGCAGGGAGGGCGGCGCCGGAAGGCCGGAAGAGGTAGCGGCGAGGGTGACGCAGGGGCGCGCGGAGGAGGCCGGGACAGCGGAGGGACGCCGGCAGCAGTTGGGGTCGCCGGAGATGGAGCAGTAGGTCGGCCAAACCAGAGAAAAAGAAGAGAAAATAAAAGGAGGAAGAAAAGCGGGGTAGAGAGAAGAAAAGGGGAACGGGTGGCGGCTGTAGGGTTAGGGTAGGGTTTGCTTAGGTTTATATATATATATATATGATAAAATAATAATAATAATTGTAATAATAATAATAATAATAACACTATAATAATAATAATAAAACTTATAATATTAATAATAATAAAACTTATATAACAATAATAAAACTTATAATAATAATAAATAATAAATTAGCTAATTCAAATAATAATTATTTTTGACCAAATATTTAAAATAATAATTATAAAATAATTTAATGATGTTACACATATATATATATATATATTTGTACACATATAGATCTATACATATATATACATTATTACGCATATATATATATATATAAACGTATATAAACATATATACAATAACAATAACACATATAAAAATGTATTAATAATAAAATACCAACATAAAAAAATTATAATATTTAAAACACCGGGTGAACACATTGTCACCCGGGCTGAACGCACGGTCACCGCTAACGATGCGGTGACCGCGCACCGGCACGAAACCGCCAATGCAATTAATCTCCGAAAAATTTAAATCGGGACCAAGAAAGGAGAACAATTACGGACATCCGCGGTCGGGGTGTGACAATTCTCCCCACCACAAACACTTTCTGCCCCCAGAAAGTCACCAGGCCAAAAGTCGGACAAGATTTAAGTCCATGCCCCAACAGAACTAAAGGAACCAGAGAGAACTGAGAACCTTGGGGATGACCTTACTCAGCACAGGTCACACCCGACCGATTCAAGAGAAAACTGGGGTCCGAGATTGAGGGAGAACACGAAGGGGTTCTCCCCACCACAAGAACTTAACTAGTGCAGAAAGTTGACCATCTAAATAGACAACCCTAGAATAAAGGGGGGTCGACGCGGGAACTCCCAGCCAATTCAAACCAACTCTTATAGCACGATTAAAACAACACTTCCGTCAAGACATTAAATCCTCGACTAGAGTCAACAACCTTCAACACCTGGGAAAACCCATAGAAAAACATTTAACCAATATCAAATTGAAGACATGATTCGCCGAAGTCCACGAAACATAACCACATCGACAACATAACTAGAACGAGGTCAACCCACATGAGAGTCAAACACACTTTTAAGAAGGACACACGATTTAGAATATTACATTCACACGACAAGTCCACGTAGATTTATCATATAACAAGTCCATCACCAATTTATAGAAAAACAACGCATTTACAACGCTGTTGAAACTTTTGTAGTGGGAAAAAAAGTATGAAAGAGGTTTCTAATGGTTCCACCATCAATACGGAAAATAGAACCGGGACCAAGGCTTCACAACCCTGGGAACTCCTGACTGTGCGCGAGCTTCACCCCAAGACCTGTGGTCGGGGATCTGATGGCTGAAGCATCTTCTGCCTCACAGTCAGGTACTGACATTCTCCCATCACAGCGTCCTCTTCAAGCGACGCTTCCTGGAAAACTTCTCTAGATGACCTAGACAACCGCATCGATGACACGTCTTCAGAGGGTTGCGACAAGACGACTTTAAATGCCCGAAACGACCACACTGAAAGCATACCATCGAACGATCTGATGAACTGGAAGCTGGGACCAAAGGGGATAACTTGTTAGTAACAGGTATCTCTGGCATATTTTCCACACCCGAGGAGGAACTCTTACGAACTACTGTGGATGCTGAAGTACTAACCACCCGCATACCGGAAACCAACTCAGCCAAGAAAGCTTCCTCCACCAGCTTCTCGAAACAAAGGTCTTTATAAGGGAGGACTCGCTTCTTGATCTCTGGACGAAGACCCCCAGAGAAAAGAGAGACCTTCATGAGCTCATGCGACGCTACCTCTGGAGAAAAGGGAATCAGTTCCTTGAAATGGTCAACATACGTCTTCACCGTCTGTTGACCTTGTTGAATATTCACAAGCTCTCCCTTTTTCTCCAGCTTCACTTCCTCAGGTACAAACCATTGGATGAAAACGACTCTGAAGACATCCCACGTCATTTCACCTTGCATTGATGATGGGGTAACCCTCTTCCATTGGTCCAGAGCTGGACCCTCAAACAACTCCATAATTGCACGAACCGTAACATTATCGGGAGTTCCCAACATTCTAAAGACACGCTCCACTTCCTCGAGCCATTTCACTGCCTCTAACGGACCCTGATCACCAGGGAGAATAGGCAGAGTCTGAGGAGGACTCAAAACTGGGCATGACATATCCGAATCCTTAGAGACCTTTCTGGGCGGCATTTCCCGAGCGATATATAAAACACAAGGCCAAAACCAACATCAAACCGAAGCGACATCAATAAAAGTGTCTTCATCAAAACAAGTAGCACAAGGATCAAACAAATACAACACAACCAAAAATAAAATCTCCCCTTTAAAGTTCCCTTTCCATTTTAGATTTCAAAACCACCCTTTTTCAAGATCGCTTTCCAAAACCAATCCACTTTCAAACCAAAAACGTTCCAAAACCGTTTCCCCTTTAAAACCAATTTAGAAAACAAATTCAAGCGTTAAATTTCAAACACACCCAGGTAATCTCATGAACCGTTGCACATGTCTTTATCCACATTCCATTCATACGTGCGTCAACACACACTTTCCATGAATTCTCACACATGTGCAGACGTTCATAAAGAGGAACTGAGGTTTCAACCCAAATCATTCTTAACCGGTTCCAAGAAAATAACAGATTTCCAAATCAAGAGATTTCAGTTTTAAAACCCATTTCATATATTTAAAGTCCTTTAAAAGAAACCAGTCCAATTTTCAAAAACCCTTTTTCATTTCAAACAACATACTTACACAGACCAAAACAAAAGCAGCAACCAAGATTGCATCAATCACTGAAATGAGGGACTAGTAGTCACGCTCAACCTGGCAACATGGTAGTAGGCCATGTCCCAAGTGAGCGTCGACCACTAGGAGGAATTCAAACCATGTACTCGGACTTCACATGGGTCACTACTCCATGTGAAATCACGATGTAACGTCGGCTTGCCTCCATTATCATCTCTCAATCCAAGACAAACCAGAAAAGGCAAGGACACAATTCCCGAACTACCCCTGGTAACTCGAAGATCAGTGAGAGCAAGAGTTCGCGACGCTCTTCCCGTACCTACCCCTCGAGTTCCGACAGTCCTAATCTCCTTCTACCGGACAACCCAAATAACAAGAACCACCTTTGATACCATTTTGTCACGAACCATCCCGGGTCGACCCTGAACCGGTCACCCGAGCCGGTCCGCGGCAAGTCCCGAGGGGCGTTCCCGATCCCCCCGGGATGGCAACAAGTTCCGAGCATTGAAACTTTAATCGTTGGGAATGATTTCAGCCCAAGAAAAAAACAGGATCGAAATAATGAATATAAACTAAACAAACAAACAGACACTAAAGACATAAACAAACCTACACCACGACATACCTCCATGTGACCTCGCAGTCACCACCCAACTACAACCAACGTCGCTCCCACACTAAGTGACTCAAGCCAGGAAAACCTGAACACAAGGAACCTGCAACTGAAAAGGTAAAAGATAGGCGTGAGCACAAAAGTACTCAGTAGGTGAGCCCCACAACAAATCCCAATGCACTGCCAGTAAATAAAGATTCTACATAATCCAGGTTTGAGCTATAATGTATAAAAGTAAGTTTTCACAATGCTTTACTTGAAAATCAAACACGAGACATTTCCCTTATTCCTTTTCGAAAGTTAGTTCCATTCCATTAGTTTTAAACTCATTCTGATAAGCAAAGTGTTACATTTTCAAATCTAACCCAAAGAGAATAAAGTATTTTCATTTGAAAACCATTTTTCCCAAAGTCTAACAGTATAGGCTATGAAATATGACTGAATGCAAACAAGCAGGGAAACAAGTGCATGTAAAGGTAAACAGGCAAGGAAAACCAAGTACAAGTAAAAATAAACCAGAAGTTATCAGCAATAACCATGGGCACACACACACACTCACACACTCACACACACACACACATACTCACACACGCACACACTCACACCCAAGTGGTCCCCCATATGCCGACGGAAGGCACCACGCCAGAGATGGTAGTGCACTATGGGAAAATCCCCTAAGGTTCATCTAGCTCGCGTGGGACCCTAGAACCTCGTGTCTCGGTGAAACGTGGCTTAGAAGGCCACGACCCTCAGAAAACGTGGCTTAGAAGGCCACGAACCTCATAACACGTGGCTTAGAAGGCCATGACCCTCAGATATCATATGTTTAGTTAGTGTTGCAATCGTCAATCCAGCTAAGTGAAACAGGGACGACACCCATCCGGCTCACTAGCGCACTAGTTCTAGTCCGCCCACCTAGATACCCAGGGTCTCCCCGTGTGCTCAAACAAGTATCACATTCACATAGTATATTTCTTCCTCATATCGCAGGCCAAACAAGATATTGCACACAAAAGTCACCATTTCCACACCCAAACAATATTTCAAAACTCACGCACGCCAAAAATACCTTTCTAGAAACATAAATGTCATTACCTAATCATTTCGCAAAAACCCCTTTTTGGAAACGCTCAAACAAGAACATAAACAACTTTCACAACCCAGAAAGCATTATTTTTAATAACACAACAAGGGAAAACATCTTTCGTCAACCAAGAACCACACGTAAAGTTTCCAAAAACAATTTCAAAGGGTCACACGACGTTTTCTCTAATCAAGGTTATAAGAAAACACCATTTTCCATAAACAGTACATTTACTAATTTACACATGCCAAAAACATTTCAAAACCCAATTCAACATGTCTTTCGTTACTCAGGAAGAACCATTTAGCGACATTACTATGAAATCCCACAATTGAAACCAAGAAAACACTTTTAATGAAATGCTAGAATTAAACAGTTTGCATTATCAGCAAATCACCATACTATAAAAACTACTTAATATTATTTTTTTTAAATTTACTGAAATTCAATAAAAGGACAAGGAATAAATAAATTCTTAATTTAGAGGCGAGTGCATAGGGAGACCTACCTCAGGATCCAAGAGCGACGGTAAAACGACCTTGGAACCAAGGCGTGATGACACAACGTGTGTCCGAAGCCACGTGATAAAGTCCAACACTCTCGAAACTGAGGCACGGAGATGGCGGAACCTCGGAAACAAGGCGCAGCGATGGCGCTTTCTCGGAAACGCCCTGCGTGGATCCTAAAATCCTAAACCCACCAAAAACAAATGTAAGTTGATGAAAAAAACCCCTAACAAAGCAAAAGTGAAAACCCGAGTAATAATAATGATAATAATAGTAATAATTGTAATTATAATAATAATAATAATAACAATAGTGATAAAATAATAATAATAATAATAATAACAAGATTAATAACGACAATAATAACAATATTAATAACATTAATAATAATAATAATAAGAACAAAATAATAATAATAATATAAAATAATGTTAACATAATAATATTAATAATAATAATATAATAACAATAGCATAATAATAATAATAATTTAACAATAATAATAAGAATAACATACTATAATAATAATAATAATAATGTAGTAATAACAATACAACATCACAATATTAATAATAATAATAATATTAATAACATATTAATAATTATAATAATAATACGATAATAATAATAACAATAGTAATAATAAGAATAATAATAATAATGTCATAATAATAATAACAATAATAATAAAATTAGCATAATAATAATAATAATTTAATAATAATAATAAGAATAACATAATATAATAATAATAATAATAATATGATAATAATTAAAATAATAATAAATATATATTAATAATAATAATAATATAGTATTAATAATAATAACATAATAATAATTATAATAATGATATAATAATATTAATAATAATATTAGCATAATAATAACAATAATATTAATAGTATAATAATATTAATGGTAACATAATAATAATAATTATAATAAAACGAAAGATAAATAAATATATAAAAAAAAGAAACTCACAGCAGGGCGAGGGAGGAGGTGGTTGCACGGGGGAGCCGGGACGACGACGGGATGAGGCCGGTGCGCCGGTGGGTGCGGCGATGAAGGGGAAGGGGTCGGCGGGCCCGCAGATGGAGACAGAGGCTGTGGCGGTCGGCTGGCGCAGCGAAGGGGAGAGGGTCGCGCAGGGAAGCTGAGATGGGGAGGGGGTCGTCGCGGCGGAGCGAGGCAGGAGGAGGGGAGCGGCCGGGGCGGCGCGGCGCTGGGGTGAGCAGACAGGAGGAGTCCGGACAGGGGGTGCGGAGCTAGGGGAAAAAAAGAGAGAGAAAAAAAAAGAAGAAGAAGAAGCACCGGTGGAGAGCGCAGGAGGAGGGAGCAGGGCGGTCGCGGGTGAAGCGGAACGAGGGTGGAGGTCGGGAAGGAGCAGGGAGGGTGAGCTGAGAAGGGTGGAGCACTAGAGGGCCGGGATGAAGATGGAGGGTGTAGCGACGGAGGGAGGCTGGGTGCGGGCTCGGGACAGGGAGAGGGAGCAGGGAGGGCGGCGCCGGAAGGCCGGAAGAGGTAGCGGCGAGGGTGACGCAGGGGCGCGCGGAGGAGGCCGGGATAGCGGAGGGACGCCGGCAGCAGTTGGGGTCGCCGGAGATGGAGCAGCAGGTCGGCCAAACCAGAGAAAAAGAAGAGAAAATAAAAGGAGGAAGAAAAGCGGGGTAGAGAGAAGAAAAGGGGAACGGGTGGCGGCTGTAGGGTTAGGGTATGGTTTGCTTAGATTTATATATATATATATATGATAAAATAATAATAGTAATTGTAATAATAATAATAATAATAATAACACTATAATAATAATAATAAAACTTATAATATTAATAATAATAAAACTTATATAACAATAATAAAACTTATAATAATAATAAATAATAAATTAGCTAATTCAAATAATAATTATTTTTGACCAAATATTTAAAATAATAATTATAAAATAATTTAATGATGTTACACATATATATATATATATTTGTACACATATAGATCTATACATATACATACATTATTACGCATATATATATATAAACGTATATAAACATATATACAATAACAATAACACATATAAAAAGGTATTAATAATAAAATACCAACTTAAAAAAAATTATAATATTTAAAACACCGGGTGAACACACTGTCACCCGGGCTGAACGCACGGTCACCGCTAACGATGCGGTGACCGCGCACCGGCACGAAACCGCCAATGCAATTAATCTCTGAAAAATTTAAATCGGGACCAAGAAAGGAGAACAATTACGGACATCCGCGGTCGGGGTGTGACATTCATAAATACATATATACAAAAATAGCATAAAAATGGACATAGAAGATTATATGGATTTCACAATAATGTTCAATAATAATATCTGATCATAATAAGACATCTTCTCTCCTGGAAACCATAAATATTTAAGAATGTGAAAAAACAATATTGTGATATAGATTATATGTAATAGAGTAGAACAAAAATGACATTTATGTCATGGGAAATATCCAGGCATTTACATCCATAATCCAACATTGTGAAGGTCTACTTATATGGCGTCTTTTATTGAAATTAGTTTTCTATGGTTCAAATGAAAATAATGTATCATATATAAGAAATTAGAAACCTTAAATCCCTAATCCCCATGGATTAATACTTGAATCCATACTCTTATTAAATATAGAACAAAATATACCTTTTATTAAATATTTGAATCTTCTGTTGTTATGCATTCATGAAAAAGATCACCAAGAGGCACCCAAATGAAATCCAATATTTCAGGTGTACCCATGGGTCACCAATTCACATGAATCTCATCAATAATTCATTTATTAATGAAAGATATAATTATCTCATAATGGAATGTGGGGTATTATATATATATAAATGTATGGAAGAATTAGTTGATGTGATTTAGTCCAAATAAACACTATTATATTCTTGATTATCACATTATATATCCCTTGTCCATATGACATGAATTAAGACATAAAATTTGTAATATAGTATAATATTATATATCTTATTCATGCATCAATCATATGAATTAAATTCCATCCCTACATATTTCATCATATGAAACCATTATAAATTATATACAATGAAAGCATGGAATTTAAACACCTAAACATTACCCTTCAACGTATTGGTGGTATTATGTTATTAAAAAACTATTCTTATGGTATCTATTAAAATAAAAACCCATAATATAAAAATCATATAATTGTTTGTTTAATAAAATGAATTGTACATTAAATATTTCCAATTATATTTTTGTTTAAGATTATTATAGAATTAAGAAAAATCAATACAATATAATGTGCACAATTGGGCAAGTTTTATTTTTAATGAAATAATATATTCTTCATAGCACTAACATGTTTTATTCCATAACATTTTACATCATTTAATATGAGTTATAATAGTAGAAAATTAAAACATGTCACAATTTAAACCTTTCCTTATACCCTTTTGAAAAAATATGGAATTTTATATAGTCACAAAAACCATAGTAAGGGACATAAGATGTAAAATAAAAATGTTTTCCCTTTTGGAAATAATTTAAAACAATATAAAAAAGATTTCATTTTTTAAAAATACATTTTTAATTCTATTTCATTTTCAAACACCTAAATTTATCTTAATTTAAAAAAAAATTATAAAACATTTTTTAAGAAAGCATAATCAGAAAATCAACTTCATTAATAGTTCTTGGAAAACATGAGAAACAATGATAACATTTTCATTAAAAACATTTCATCATCCTTTAAAAAATCATAAACCATCATTTATTTATAATATAATTTCCTTATGTTATCATGTCCATTGGATTACATAATAACAATAGAAAATATTGAAAATCATGTTGTTGTCTTTAAATATTATACGTCTAATAAGAAAAAAAAGAATACATATAGAATAAAAATCTATATTAATTATAAAATATCTCTTCTGAAGAACATGTCCTAAAATTTTGAAATGTCGAATTATATTTGGCTTACTCCTCATCATATATAATATTTCAAGAACTATTATAGGAATTAATCATACTGATGATTTATATTTTGTCAAAAAAACTCATAATAATTGTGAATTATATACAAAAATAATATTCAATTCCCTCGTAAAAATAAAAATATTTTTCCATTTCTATGAAAGAACAATCAAACAATGGGACTTTAATTTAATTTGAAAAATGTTTATAAAAGGGTGGATTATCAAATCAAATTTCATACATGATTTTTTGAAAATTAATTCCTGTAGTAATCATTATAAATATGTATCCAAACAATTATAATGAAGATCAAATATGCGTTATATGGAAAATGATAAAAATTTTCATTTTTAAACTACTGTATGGAATGTAAAAGATAGTGGAAAATGTAAATTTTCATTCTTTTTTAGTATATGTGATAGCCATAACCATGTATTTATGTGAACGTGGAAATGTAATGGAAGTATTTTTGAACATTTAAATTGAGGTCATAAAAAACCATACATCATGTCTTGAGTTTCCTCGTATATATATTATATTCCATAATAATAATAAAAATATTTATTAATTGCTTACATTAAAACACGATTCATTTTTATTTATTTATTTCTTTTATCGGAGTTTTTTATTTCAATAATATATTGGATATGTGAAAACAAAATATGTGTTGTTTGAAAATTATATGGAATTTTATTTTAATTATTAGTGGACAACAAAATATGTTTTGATGAAAACATTGTTTATTTTATTATAATATAAAATTTTTAAAATTTTTAATTTTGTTTTTTAAATTAGAGTCATTTTTTCTTCTTCATGATAATATTTTCTTAGTGTAATATTTTGATATTTTTTGAAATAATTTATTTTAGATGAATAGTGAACACATATTTATTAAAAATATAGTTACTATTATGAAATCATTATGATGTAATTATATATTTAATACATATGATTACATTTTTTAACAACAAATTTATTTAGTATATAAATAATGCAGTTACTATTATTTTGTTGATTTTTTAGTCCCAAAGTTATTGTTTTTTGACATAACATATATTTTATTCCAATAAAAACATATTTACGTCCATTTCAATTTATTATATATAAATAAGGATTCATTCAATTTTTACATTCTTCAAAATACAAAAAAACACATATTTTTATACATAATCTCCTATATTACTTAAGAATCAATTTGTTCATGATTTTGGTGTAAATTCACTTTTATTATTAGGAATATATAGTCCGAAAAACATTTCTTTTATTTCATTTTAAATACTTATATAAAAATTAATTATCTATTTTTATAGATATTTAATATTTTAATATTAATCACATATTTGGAATCATAATATCTATATTAATTTATTCAGTGTATTTATGTTTTTCTTAGAAAACATGTTACATTGGAAAATATAATTTCACCACGACAATAGAAATTGTTAGAAGTTTTAAAATAATGGAATAGGGAATGAAAATACCATAATAAAATATATATATGAAATTATTGGTTGAGTTTATTTTAACCTAAAACACCGTATCATAAAATTGGGGTTAATTTGGGAAAATTTTCATTGAAAATGAATTTATACTATATTAATTTTAAAGGTATTTATACGGTTTCTTCTCCCCAGGAATAAACATGGTATCCTTATCTCCTTAATTTTTTACACACATTGTGAAAATTATATCTTCTATGATCTAACAAACTTACATCTAACCTATACTCCACATGTACTATAGGTTCTATCCTTATAAAAATAATATCTAGTGAGGTCTTAAATAATGATCTAAAGGAGGATACCAAGGTATAATTTAATCATATTATCGAAATTATTTTATGTTTATTTCTTAGTTTAACATCATAAAATATACTATAACAAACTAAAAATATGGGAACATGTATAATTAATTTTACATAATTTTTTTATTTTTATGAAAATGATATATATAAAACATATCCATTAACTTGAAATGTAAAATCCACTCATGTGTCGGTGTAGAATACTAGCTCAATGATGTGATGTATATAATTGTTTCATCACATTTAATGGTTGGTCATAAATAATGTTTTATTTGACCAATATCACATCAAGAAAAGAATTATTATTCTAGTAAAATAAATAATTATTTATAAAAAATTTTATATCAATTGTAAAATGATAAAATTTCAAGTAACAGACATATAATTTATAATAAATATCTATTTATATAATTTCATTTCTTTGATAAATTATGTTACACGCAACCCTGACTTCACGCGAACTATGATATACTATAAAAATTTTGTATGGTTATAATTCTAACTTATACATTGGGTTGGAAGATATGAATTGGACTAAATGAATTACTGGAAAATATACTATTACACTTGTATAAATATAACTCATTGGTTATTAATTAATATGAAATAAAATTATAAAACTTTTGAAAATAAAAAAATAATGAATAAAAAGTTTTATGTGGGAAATAAATAAATTTATTATTAAATTAGGTTATTAACTAATTGTGAACAATTTTAATTAAATATATATTATATATTCAACCAAATGTTTTATATTGATTTAATATTATATTAATCATGGGATAATAATAAACCAACTTATATGCATGAAAAATTATTTTTCAAAAAAAAATTGTTTTTTTCATGTTTTCCCTACTTAATTTTTATAATAATTAATGCCAATTATATAATCATAATCATAATAAATTCATTCCATATCATGCATCTGTTGGTCCATAATTTAAAAATATTCCCCTTTTAGTTTTAATCATTATTAATAGTTATCATGCTACATTTATCACCTCCGTAAAGGGTAAATCATCATATACTATGTAAAATAAAAATTTAGTGGTAAAAAATCTTATTTTCATTCTTATTTGATTAATTCAATAAGAAAATATATGAATTTTCTTTAATTTTAGTTGAATTAGAGACACATGACCTTGAAAATGTCTTATATAATCATTAATGCAAATAAAGCTACAATATTTCAATCACTAAGATTTAAATATCTATTATGTGTTCAAATAAGTGAACAATAACATTATAAATGAAAAGAGTAATTTTTTGAATAATTAATTTATATTAATTTTTTTAATTGATTAGTATTTTTTGTTATTTTACATTTAAATTCATTTCTTGTGCATACCTCCCATAATATTTATTTAATTATAAGAATATTTTAATAAATAATACAAAAAATAGTCAACCTAAATACTTTTTTGTGATTTAAATTGTTTGATGATTTCTAGAGATAAGTAAAACATATTACTAGAATTTAAATACAATATATTCTAATTTCATTTTTCCTAGTAGTCTTAAAAATTAAATTAAATGAATAATTCTAAAAATTGCGTTAATAATTTATATTATAATAACAAATATTTACTTTCATAATTTAAATTTATAAAAATACGTATCATAGTCCAGGTGAATGAAATATGGTTTAAAACATCATTGATGGTATAATTATGATCAATTTTCCCATTTATGGTAACTCTCACAACCCTTTGTGATTTAAATAGTTGTTACTGCAGTTAAGGTATCAAAAATTAATTAAGATATAATTCAAATATATAATTTTTAAAAAGAGAAAAAGGCATCATAAATTTAATTGGAATAAGTTTTTTATACCATATATGATTTTTCATTTAAATAATGCAAATTTGGTAAAATATTTCAAGATTATGACTTCATTATATATTAATAGTTTTAGAAATTTCAACTATGTCCCCTTATAAAATTAAACCTCAATTTCCTCTTCTTTATAACACATTAGTCCACATAATACTTCCATACCATATCAAAATCCATTTTAGACTTACTCAGAAATGTTTTTGGGTTTTCTCCGTCCCATAATACAAACCATAAGATACATTAGAGGATATATAATATAGTTAAATAAATGAAGAGGTATTCACCTTGACCAATCACTTTATTTTTTACTTCTTATTAACCACTTATAAATTTATGGTTTTTATAAAATAAATATATTTATTATACTAAGTATTAATAAATATAATTATAATTATTAAATCACCATTTTCACAACTTTTCCTATCAAATTGAATGTGAATGTATCACTCATGTATATATATAACATACTGTCTCCTCATAGTAATGCAATTCATTTTATAGAAACATATTTCATGGATGGTTATTATGAGGGTTTAATATTTCTATATGATAATTTTGAAATTATTATACATCTATAATTATAAAATTTCATTTACCGTCATTCCTTCAAATATGTAAGAAAATGGTATTCTCCTCTCATGTGTATGTGTCGACTACATCATCCACTAAGAGATATGATTCGTTTTTCATGTCCACATTACATGGATGGTAATAATGATATTAATAATAATTTTATAATTCTTATAAGATATAATAATTAATCTTTAATAATGGATTAATAATTTCTTCTATTTTCTTTTATTAATAAACAAATGAAAATAGTGTTCACTTGTACATACATCTTGTAATCTCTATGAAAATATTAGTTCATTATTATATCCATACTTATATTGATGAACCAAATTGTTTATAGAATCAACATATATTGTATTAATATTTTGACTAAAATTTATTTTAAAATTTCAATATGATCAAAGTATATGGATGCCACTATAAAATGAAAAAATAAATGAAATATAGATGAAAAATCACCTTCAATAGTGTTTTTTAAATATTACTAAACGATTGATTAATGGTAATAATTAAATAATATATCGTAATATAGAATTTATTATAGTTATATATTTTATTATTAGTAAATTTATATTTATTTTAAATGATATTTGAAGAGGTATTAAGGAATTCAAACCTGAGTTAAGGGATTTTCATATCAATTTATTTATGGGACAAAATCCATATTCACCACAAGATTCATTTATGTGTGGTGTATATGAAAACCATTAATTTATATTTTAAAATTATATAAATTTTATGTCGATGTAAATATCCATCTAATATTTCTTCAATAATGTGGATTATGGTTCAATTGATACCAAATCGATGAGGTTTATACATTATAATCTCATTGTTTATCGAGATTGTAATTCATTAAATATCTAATGATCAAATGTTTTGTTATATCTCTCAAGAAAAAATGAATTTTTCCCAACTATTTTTATTTCCTAAAAATAAATGTTTTCCATTATTTTTACTGTGATTAAGTACACTATAGAGTGATGTAATTTTTAATGGATATCCTATTTTATTTATCTCATTGATTGAAAATAATTTTTAATCCATATAAACATTTTTAAAATATGTACGCATGAAATTTCTCAAAATTATTCCATTAGATTTTAATGTGATTTTTACCCATGACTGAAATATTATAAAAATATTTATGATAATTTTTTTAATATGTAGTTTTTTACATTTTATAATAATTTGAACCAAATGTTCTCTTTTTTAAATATACAATATGATGAGAATTTCCCACTCTCATGAATACGCAGAAACTTTAATATTCGATTATATATTCTTAAGTTTATTTTAGAAGAACATTTTTCAATTATTATTTGGAAAATTTTTAGCTCTTAAATAAACGATTATAATGTGAAAAGGGTATTTTCCTTAGTAAATTTTCTGATGGTTATTTAAAAGAAACATATATTCAATGATAACATACATTGATGGTACATATGATTTAATGGGAATGTGGTCCAATTATACCATCATTATTCATTCTCTATGTGGTTTATGAATGTTATGGAATGATATTTATAAAACATACTTCATTTACACGGGTAATGCTATGATGAAAATATGAAATGATTTTGTATCCCATTTATTTTAAATAGGGAACTACAAGATGTAATCTTCATGAAAGCTATTTACATATTCTTTGTGATGATATAATGAATGATTTATGATCTTGAGCACATATGAATATTATTTTATTTATTTGATGGATTGGACAAGAATTATATATTTTTCTAAATCAATGGGAAATGAATTATTTATGAATAGTTAAATCATACTTGAATGTGGAAGGAACATGGTTTAATAATAGAATAAATCCACCATGATAGACTTTGGATTGAACCTGGACTATTAAGATAGTTCAGGGAGTTAACTCTGTCCATCATGATAGTCTTGTAAGTGAACCTTTTCGATTATATAAATGATCTTAAATTCTGATATCTAGGATGAAAGCACATTTATAATGGTAATATTATTCCCTCATGACTCATATTCATCAATTTTTAATTCATGCTTGTCTTATATAGTTCCATGATTTATGTCTTGACTTATGAGTATGGTCTTGATATGTACTGTATGATTTTCAAATGTTATGCTGACATTGTAAAACCCTTTTTATCATGTAATCATTGATATGATTTGTAGAGACCCTAAGCTTAACGTACATTGACATTACATTACTTTTGCAGAATAATTAGTACATAACAAAAACACACACGCAAGGACCATAATAGTTTAGTGTCTTTGGAAACTCGGAATATAATCTTCTAATAGTGGTGAAAGATCTTCAACATCTCCCATAAAGATCGTACTTTTTTTACCTAAAACCTTTCTTTATATCCGGGGGAAATGAAAACATAAAAGTGTGAGCTCAAATTCTTAGTAAGGGTAAACAAAAGAAATATAAATCACATCATATTCATAAGAACATAACAATTTGGAAATCTTACCCTTCAAAAGAGATCATAATTTCATAACATGGGATAAATCATGGTAGTGAAATGTTATCACAATAATCATAACTTAAAACAAGAAAAATTGTGGCATACACACATAATAATAGAGAATAATTTCTTATTAGTCAAGACACATTTCCAAGACTATCTTAGTGGACAAAGTCCATTTCTGAACCGAGTTTACTCCTCGTTTCAGTCCTGTTTCACTGAACCGGTTTAACCTGCCATTTCATCCATGTCTATCTCATGAGATATAAATTCTTTACCCAATGCATTGGAGGGAGATATAGGTTCCACCCATCTCATAATGATACCATTCTTATGTGTGCCACAAAATCATAAACCATACATCATAGTATAACCCATGTAATAAAAATGGGATTCCTAAACATCATGACATCATAAAACAATTCATATAAGAAAAAGGATTTCATAAAAATAATTCCATCAAAACATAATCAAATCAATGAAATAATAGGGATAGAAATAGATTCTTATATTATCATAGATGGAAAATAATTTTGATAAAACACTTGAACTCCATTCTTGAGGAAAATATCATTTCTACATAAAAAACATTTTTCCTTTCATAACATGTCATACAATTTTAAACTAAAAGAAGTTGATTAAAAATAATATTGAAAACCTGTAAGGTAAAATTCTTGGAAATAATGTTTTAAAAATCCATTATTGTCGTATATGTTAAAAGAAACCATTCTTCTCGTACTTTTTTCGGAAAATTTAAAAAGTACCTCATACGAAAAACGACAAAAGATTCCTTTCATATCTTTTACTAAAGACTCACCGAAGGGTAAAATTGGATTTAAACAATTTTAGGTTGATGGGAATAATATTACCTATTGAGGAAACATGGATGTGGATGATAAAATACACCCTAGTAAATACCAAAGTATAAACAATCTCAGATAAAAATGAGATTGTGATATTTCCCTTAACTTAGGTCCTATTTGCTTCGTAATTGTCCGAACCTCCTGTATAATGATTTAAATAATGATACTGACTTATTCCAGAATCATAATTATTTTTATGATATCATATATGGTTCACTTATGACTTTATTTTACCCGTTCTTTTTTAAATTATATGTTAAAGAGCGTTTTGGGTAAAATCGTTTCATTTGTCGTCCTTGTTTTGACTTGTAATTATTCATATGATTACTTAGATCATGATTACTTAATTACAGAATATAAAACATGATTTATATATAATATATATTCAGAATATACATATATATAATAGATCAGTAAATGGAAAGGAATTGCATCGTTCATGGAGACGGTAGGCCGTACGTACGCATGAACGCTGTTTTTGTTTCCTTATTGAGTTTAATGGAATTAAGTAGATGACATACATATATATACACATAAATCCAGTATCATTATTATGTCATATATTTCATTATTACTTATTATATATACTTTATAGTCATTCATCAATGGTTAACGTGGAGAATGAATCTCATCACGTCCTGGAGACGGTAGTGCATACGTACGCACGAGCTATGATATCATTCTCATTATCGTGGAATTGTATTATAGTGTATGTATACTATATCAGAATCAATATCACTTTACAATAATCATATATAGTTATTATATACACCATTATACCCATCCAAGTAAGGTGGTGGTGGAAAATAGATTACACCACGGCGTGGAGACGGTATTCCGTACGTACGCACGCGCGGTGATTTCGTTTTCCGTAGTATGGATAGATGGGGAAATAGGGTTGTTTCATACTTATAATAACATATCAGTATATGATTTATACTGATTTTATTACTTCATAATGAAACAATCTACGAATAAGAAGTGGAAGAGAAATAAAGTTTAATGAATCGGTAACGGACATTACCTCTTCTTTGAAACGCCTCTTTGAGATCTCATTTTAGGGCACTAAAATTGGTCTTTGAGGAAGACCATAACCTCTAGAATGTTGATATGGAAGTGGATAATGGTATTTGGCAGGGGTTGGCCGAGCTTGAAGGCTCAATGTGGTGTGAGGAAGAGAGGGAGGAGGTGTCCTTTTATAAGGGAGGAGAGGGGCACCTTTGAAATAACTAAACATATTATTTTATTATAAAGCCAAATTCGGTTTTAAATAGCTCCAAATTGATTTATTTCAAAGATAAGGTAGGTATGGGTCGAAATACTCTCATCAAATAGAATTTAGACAAGTTTAGGTTCCTATTTTAACCTTATAATTTAGATTTAACATTAAGTAAAATAATTTTACTTTTACCGTGTCTTATTGTGTTCTTATACTATAAGGTTAATGTACTTACTATAAGCAGCCAAACGAACCCAAAGTTGTTTATTATTAATATATATAACCTTATCTATGTCATTTGGCCGAACCATATATTTTTAGGAATAAAATAACAAAATCTAATATAATATTTCTTTTAAAAACTATTTTATGTCAATTTTGACACTATTTAGTAATTGATTTTAGTGAAAATAATAACAGAAAGAATAGTTCGAAACAAGTAAATTAAATCAATATTAACATGTCATATTAACCTATAAAATTAGTGTAATTCATATAAATTCTCAAATTACATTTATTTGGGTATTTATAACATCAATTATTTCAATATTTCATTAATAAGATAATTACTGCATCATCTTTGTGTCATAAATAAATTACATTATTTAATGTCCAAAAATTACAAATAAAATACCATTATGTATGAAATATTTTTATATTTGTAAGGAATATTTATAGTCGAATTTATATTATGTATAACCCAATATTAAAAATGATATACTTATTAAACTTTGATTTTAACTATTTTAGCCCTTCTTTAAATAAATTAATAATAAAGGTCCCAATCTAATCCAAGTGGGCCTAAATGGTCATATTTTATTTCTAAGGATGTTGATGGTTGAATTACACTTATCCAATAGAATTAGAACATTTTTTAGGGTAATAATAATATCATTTTTACCCTTAATTTCCCTATTTACTTTTAACCGTGGTAAAAAAGAGTAAAAAGTTACTATTCACCAAAAATTATTTTCATCTCATTGAACAACATTTTACTTACTGACATCAACCGTGTCTCTCGGATTTTTGAAATTCCACTCACAGAAGCGGTAAAATTAAGTTTTATGAAAAATTCATTTTTTAACTACCACTTAGTGGTTTCACTATTCATCAAAAAATGAATGTTTCCAGAAAAATACAAAAAATTAGGCCTAAGCTATATTTTATATTATGAACTCAAAAATGATGTCTATTTTACCAAATTCAAATCATATCAGTTGCACTAATTAATTTAAATATTAATTCCCGTCATCTAAACAAATAACGTGTTCTTAAGAGATAATAACTCTCAAAAGATTGACACTTGTTTATGTCTGGTTTAAATGTGAAATTACATCCAATGACCAACATTGTATTAAATTGTAAAAATATATTATAAATATACTTTAAAAACACTCAAATTAATAATTTATCAATATTAATTATTTCGATTAAAAATGTTGTTTTTAATTAAAATTTAGTAATTTGTATTATTCATCAGAATATGAAGGTTTTTTTTTACGTTTAAAATATATATATTTTCCAGGAAACGCTTACAGCAAAAAAAATTAAAAAATGCACCTCAAAGGCGGCATCCCGGATGCCACCTTTGCATTTCGGGGGCAAGGCGGCATCCGCGATGCCACCTTTGCGCTGCGGGTGAAAGGAGGCATCTACGATGCCGCCTTTCTCCAAAAAAATATATTTTTTTGAATATTTTTATTTTTATTTTTTTTGTTTTGTTTATATATTTATATATAAACAGAACACAAAATTTCAGCAGAATTTATCTGCTATTAAAGATCCAACGCTACAGCCATTACAAGAGTCTGGATTCTGATAGAAACTCTTACCCAGGCCTCCCTTTTATAAGAGGGGTTTCCCTGAAAATAATTCTGCATTTTCAATGTGGGATTAAGGTTCTACCTTTACTGCACAGTACATTCTGCATTTCTGATGTGGGATTATGTTACAAGTACGTGACTTTGAAATACAATAAAATAGAAACTATAAGGACAATATAAATGAAATTTGAAACATTGATTAAGCATATAATAAATAGTTGAAATCAAAAAGAATTTCCTCAAAAATGTTGATGAAAAATAATCTATAACCTTTCAAAACCGCCTACTTGAAACTTAAAAATGTTTCAAATACGTGAATTTGAAAGACTGTAAAATATAAACTATAAAATTAATATAATTGAAACTTTAAAAATTGATTAAACATATAATAAATAGTTGAAAACAAAAGAAATTTCCAAAAAAATGTTGATCAAAAGTAATTTATAAGCTTTAAAAACTGCATACTTGAAACTTAAAATTTTTCAAGTACGTGACTTTGAAAGACTATAAAATATAAACTATAAGACCAATATAAATGAAGCATAAAACATGGATTAAACATATAAAAAATAGTTGAAAACAAAAAAAATCATAAAAAATGATGATAAAAAATAATTTATGAGTTTTCAAAACCACTTACTTGAAACATAAGAAGTTTCAAGTACGTGATTTTGAAAGCTTATAAAATATAAATTATATGACCAATATAAATAAAACGTAATACGTGAATTAAAAATAAAACAAATATTTGAAAATAAAAATAATTTCGTAAAAAATACTGATGAAATATATTTTATAAGCTTTCAAAACGACCATCATGAAACTTAAAAATGTTTCAAGCACTTGACTTTGAAATCCTATAAAATATAAACTATAAGACCGATATAAATGAAACATAAAACACGTATTAAACATATAAAAAATAGTTGAAAATAAAATGAATTTTGTAAAAAATGTTCATGAAAAATAATTATAAGCTTTCAAAATCACCTACTTAAAACTTAAAATGATTAAAGTATGCGGTTTTGAAAGTCTAAAATATAAACTATACGACCGATATAATTTAAAGTTAAAACATGGATTAAACATGTAATAATTTATTTAACTATCAAATTAATATTATTAATAATTAATTATATAATAGTTAATTAGTAATATAATTATTCATTCTAATTATTCATTAGTAATTATTAAAAATTATTATATAAGAAATAATTAGTTAATTAGTAATATATTTATTCATTATAATTATTCATTATAACTATTAATTGTTATTTATTATTTATATAATACTAAATTAGTAATATAATGATTAATTATATAAATATTAACTATATAATAAATAATTATTTAATTAGTAATATCACTATTAATTATATAATATTTAATTAGTTAATTATAAATAAGATAATTAATTATTATAAGTAATTATAATTATTAATTAGTAATTATTAATAGATAATTATGTAAAAATTAATTAGTTAATTACTAATATTATTATTAATTATATAATAATTAATTAGTAAATTTGTAATATGATTTTTAATTATAATTATTCATTATAATAATCAGTAATTAGGTAATTAGTAATTATTAATGTTTTATTATTATGTTCGTATGGTTATATAAATATATATAAATAAAACCTAATTTACCCCCTCCTGAGATTCCACTCTGACCAACAAGTAAAAATAGTATTTTTATTTCAATACACATAAAACATGTAAACAATAATGTACAATCAATGCATATGTCTGTGGCGGGGAGATTCTGTCCCACATGGTGGTCTACGAATAGGATGTCCGCATCGAGTGCGCAGTGGAGTCTGATGACCTGGAGAAGGCTGATCCTCGGCCACTGAAATGTCGACTGTCGCATCCTCCATCTGTGTGTCAGTGGGAGGAACTGTCAACTACATCTCATACTGCCATTTGGATCCTTCTCCCACTAGGGTGGTAGAAGGACCTGCCTCCATCGCAGAGGGGAATGAAGACTGTGATGGAGCTATACCCCAAGACGACGACAGCTCTAGAATCCAAGGTTGTGAAGGATCTGGAACCCAAGATGGAGAGAACTGCGGATATCCTGTCAGGAAAGACGGATCCCATGCCACCTGAGGCACATCCTGAATAGGCTAATCCTGAACTACTAGAGGCCTGTCCTCTGCCTGTGGAACAGGCGAGGCCTCACGTGCAGCACGACGCTATCTATGTCGCAGTGGTCATGGCTCCTCAGCACCAGCAGTAGCTTCAGGATGTTCCTCTGCTGTAGGAACCTCATGTTTCCAAGACAGACGTGTGAAGATGCTCTCGGAAAGCACATGAAAAGATGCCCTCGCCTCCAGCACTGTAGCATGGACGGCTGCCTAGCTAAAGACCACCTCCTCCTCTTCATCACTCATGCGAACAAGCTGCTCTGTGTGACTTCCCTGTAAGTAGATTCAAATGGAATTAGAAAAATATATCAATAAACAAACTAATAGGAATTTATTAACTTACCATCCTCTGCATCTCTATGTCAGCTTGGGTAAGATACAGTATAGACATCAGTCTATACCATGGTGCATAGTCAACCTGCTCTGAAAGAGAGAATCGATTTGTAGGAACACCCTGAATACGTAACTCCGCACGTCTGTGCCAGCAGTCGATAAAACTTGCATGTACTTGGGACCAGTCATCATCCTGCCACCCTGTCAGCTTCATCCCATGAAGCTTGTCTGTCTGTCTAGATGGTAATGGAATCGGCTGAGTACGAAAAAATTGGCACATGACCCTGTCAGGCTGCTGCCGCTCGATAATATGAAAGTGAATGAGGGGCACTACATCCATATCATCCTCAAGCCCAACAGTGCAGTATGCTAGAAACTGGTCCATAATACTCCAGTATGGAAGCCATAAAATCTGAAATGAAAAGTGATTTTTTCAAAAAAAAACACCCAACTAAAAACCAAAATTGATGTTATTATTAAAAATGTTAGACAGTGATAGATTGTATATACATACCTGATCAGGTAAGAGACAGTCCAACTGTAGCCGATGTACGCCCAAATGCTATCTCGGAACCATGTCAAAATTGTGTCGCTGACACCACCTGTAAAATACAACGATAATGACAAATAATGAGAAATTATAGTCAATAACTCATAGTAGAATCAAAAACCAATAGAATTGACTTATCATACCAGCGTCCACGGGGAGCGTCATGCAGCACCTCCATCTCGACCGGTGGACCAGCAAGGTTAGGGTGGAATCCTGGGATGCACTCCCATGCCCACATCTGAATAAGGATGACGCATCCTCCAAGACCTTTACGGTCCCTATGGGATAGTCTGCATAATGATATGTATGTTTATGCCAAGAAGGCTGATCCCCAACTGAATGTCCCAGCCTGATCAATGTCCCCTAGTAGGGGTAGATACATCATATGCACGTGCATCCCTGAGTGATCAGTACACATGGTCCCACTAATGAGTCGTAAGATATATGCACGGGCGTAATGCATGACGGTCTGCTCATCATCATCATCCTGTAAATGTGGAATTTGTGACTCCAACCAACGCATAGATATGGACGATCAATCTATAGCCCTACGGTCGGAGAAAATATCAACGCCTAACAAGCGTTGAGCAAGGTCTGGCCAAGCTGCACAAGTGGGTCCAATAACGGGTCTCCCCTGGATAGGCATACCAAGAAGTACTGCGACATCCTCGAGGGTGATGGTCATCTCTCCCTCAGGCAAGTGGAATGTTTGTGTCTTTGTCCTCCATCTCTCAAGGAAGGCAGCAAGTAGGTAATGATCTAAAAATGTGAAATCTGATACGGCAAGGCCATAGAAGCCATCACGACGCAAGTAAGGTCTAATGGCATGTGGAGGCTCCATGTGATGAAAATGGTGCGCTTGACGCACCTTCACAAATCAATCTGGATGACCCTCTATCACGGCCTATGAAATATGGGTAGGCTACTGAGTGATTAGTATGGTATCATCCATCTGCATATAAACAAAGAAAATGAGTCGTAAGTGTAAAATATAAATATAACATTATGATGTTTTTAGAATTTATCTAATTTTATGTATTCAATATCTTATGCTAATTATTATGATACTATAAATTTGTTATAGAACAGTTTGCTAAAATATCATGCATGTTTAGATTGGGGTTTAGGTTGGAGGGTTTAGGGTTACAGTTTTTAATATTAACGTCTAGGAAACATGTTAATGTGTTAACTGACATACACTTTTCAATATGGGTTAAGTGTTCCGCTTTCGGAGTTTTGAAATAAATTCAATTATCTCATATTTAAAGTTATTTCTTGAAATCATGAATATTAATATGAAATAAGTTATGTTATCTATAATATTGAGTCTTTAATTTGGTTACACATATTTTGGGGGAGATTTATGATTAACTACATATGGATTGGATTAAGATAAACTGTGTCAATTAGTAATGATGTTTTTAGAATTTATCTAATTGTATGTATTCAATATCTTATGCTAATTATTATGATACTAGAAATTTGTTATAGAACAGTTTGCTAAAATATCCTGCATGTTTAGAATGGGGTTTAGGTTGGAGGGTTTAGGGTTAAATTTTTTAATATTAACGTCCAGGAAACAAGTTAATGGGTTAACTGACATACACTTTTCAATATTGGTTAAGTGTTCTGCTTTCAGAGTTTTGAAATAAATTCTATTATCTCATATTTAAAGTTATTTCTTGAAATCATGATTATTAATATGAAATATGTTATGTTATCTAAAATATTGAGTCTTGAATTTGGTTACACATATTTTGG
Source organism: Viscum album (assembly GCA_963277665.1). Lineage (NCBI taxonomy): Eukaryota > Viridiplantae > Streptophyta > Magnoliopsida > Santalales > Viscaceae > Viscum > Viscum album. The sequence goes on from OY728166.1 coordinate 612,144,499, forward strand.
GGGAGCTTTATATTTAACTACTTATGGATTGGATTAAAATAAACCATGTCAATTAGTAATCATGTTTTTAGAATTTATCTAATTTTATGTATTCAATATCTTATGCTAATTAATATGAGACTATAAATTTGTTATAGAACAGTTTGATAAAATATCCTACATGTTTAGATTGCGGTTTAGGTTAGAGGGTTTAGGGTTAAAATTTTTAATATTAACGTCCAGAAAACATGTTAATGGGTTAACTGACTTACACTTTTCAATATGGGTTAAGTGTTCCGCTTTCGGAGTTTTGAAATAAATTCTATTATATCATATTTATAGTTATTTCTTCAAAGCATGAATTTTAATATGAAATAAGTTATGTTATCTAAAATATTGAGTCTTGAATTTGGTTACTCATATTTTGGGGGAGCTTTATGATTAACTACTTATGTATTGGATTAAGACAAACCATGTCAATTAGTAATGATGTTTTTAGAATTTATCTAATTGTATGTATTAAATATATTATGCTAATTATTATGATACTATTAATTTTTTATAGAATAGTTTGCTAAAATATCTTCCATGTTTAGATTGGGGTTTAGGTTGGAGGGTTTAGGGTTAAAATTTTTAATATTAACGTCCAGGAAACATGTTAATGGGTTAACTGACATACACTTTTCAATATGGGTTAAGTGTTTTGATTTCGGAGTTTTGAAATAAATTCTATTATCTCATATTTATAGTTATTTCTTGAAATCATGAATATTAATATGATAACTTATCTCAGATGTTTGGGGTTTAGAAAACCAAGGAATAAAGAAGAGATAACAACATTTAGTTTACAATATGGGAATGTCACAATGAAGACAATAAATCATTATGAATGAGACTGTGAAGTCGACCCAATAACGTTAGGGCATCGCTTCCGGTTATGACCTTCTTTATGAAATATTGTGCATCGCAAACTCTATCCTTGTTCATGAGGCCAGTCCATCTCATTACGCATCCTACTCACCTTTGGTCTCCCACGAGGATGTACCCGATTCATGTTAGGTATCACTATCGGTTGGCCTTCGGGCATTGGGAAATAACGATACTCCCCAATGGGTGTCCATGGTTAAGCATAACAGTTGGCAATGATATCCATCTGGTACACTGGATCAACTTATGCTTCCCATGGGATGTTCACATAGGCACATGCTGCGATGGCGTGTGTACATGGAAACCATAAGGCCTGAAATTTTCCACATTGGCATTGCCTTGTTTCTATTAATACCACCATTTTTTCACCGATGCGTTTTGTAATGGGGTCTGAACGCTCTTGAACATAAAATCGGGAGCCTTCTCTTTGAAAGAGACAGAAGTGATAACCAGAAGCTTCTTCAATATTTTTTTCAATCTCTCGTTGAATGTGTATTCCATATCTTATTCCTTGATGTATTCCTTCTGATGCTACTTTTTGTCTATCCACAAAGTACATCACGCATCAATATAATGTCTCTTGAACTAAGGCATTTATAGGTAGCTTGTGAAGTCCTTTGAAGATACCATTTATGCACTCCACAATGTTTGTCGTCATGTGTCCATACCTCTTTCCCCCGTCGTATTCCAATGTCCATTTCTCTTTTGGAATCCACATCATATAATCATAAACTTGTTGATTAGCTTGACAAATTTGTTAAAAACGTTCTTCAAATCGTCATTGGTCCGACTCATATGATACAAAACATAGATGATATTTCACATAAATTGATTTTATATTTATATTGAAACAGTAAAACAGAACGAATAAAATATGTACCAAGACTCGTGATTGCCTTATTCATCTGTTCGTTGTGGAATTTTTATGCACATTTCTAGAAATGTGTCTAATGGAGAACTGATGATGTGCATTTGGGTATCTCCATGTATCAGTATCTGCATTGATCGACTCATTAATTTCTCAATGGCGATCAGATATCAAACAAACTCCCTGAATGATGGTGAAATGGTTGCTGATACATGCCAGAAACTGACTCCATGATTCATAGTTTTCTTTCTCTACAATGGCAAAGGCAAGCGGAAGAGGTGAACGGTTTCCATCTATGGTTGCCGCAATCAACAATACGCCCTTGTATTTTCCATACAGAAATTTTCCATCAATCTGAATAAATTGTTTGCAAAAACAAAATGCGGAGATACAAGGAAGGAATGCCCAGAACAACTGATGAAATTGAACACGAGATGGATCAAGTCGATTATCAGGGGACACATGTTCGTTTGTATCCAGATGGAAGACAACATGGTTATGATGCCTCAGTATGGCTAGCAATTGCGGTAATACTCGATATGAGTCATCCCAATCACCATATACCTTCACAATTGCCTTCTGTTTCGCCATCCATGCCTTATTATAGGAAATATTATAACCGAATGTCTGTAGAATCCTCTCTTGCACAAGGGATATTGGAACATCTTGGCATGTCCTAATCATCTCAACAATAATAGATGACACAAATTCTACATCCAATGAAGTATGATCTTGTGTGAGACTTGGCTAAACGCAAGTATGAGCCGCCTCAATCCCTGAGATTCTCCAACCTCCAAATGTAATGTCTGGAATAGCACTTAAGAAAAATCTACAATCATCCCCATACATCACGCACCGTATAACATATTTACTACGACATGATTCGTGAACTACATAGTTGATGTTTCTCTCAATATGAAATCTCTTTAACGTGCTTTTTAAGGCATCTTTACTGGGAAAATTCCTTCCAATATATAAGGTTTTGTCCACCTCACTAAACCTATCTGGTACAACTCTAGGAAACTCAGTTGTCAGTGTGAGAACAGTATTATCGAATTCAGGCACGCGTGTCATTGCTTCGGACCAAGATGAAAATAGTGGTGGATGATTTATTGACCGAGGATGATGTACTACAATTGCATTTCTCAAAACCTCCTCTCTATCTTATGTTGGTCCCTCCTCATCAGCACTATTGTCGCCATATGATCCATCATTATGAAACTCCTCATCAGATGTCGGATTGACATGTATATATGGGAGATCATCTAGGTTGTCCTCTTCTACTGCATCATTTGAAATAGGCTCAATGTCATGGGCTAAACTGTCTTCAACCACTCTTGTATTTCTACGTCTTTGTACAAGTGGACATTGTTGTTGTACAATAGCAACAACAACGTATAACTCCATCATGGTACCATCTAACCATTGAGAAAAAAAATTAATTTCTTGGACCCACTACGCATCAGCAACCGATGGAAAAGCTATATGCCACAGTGTTGTTGGAAATTGCAAATGTCTATAGCTAATAGACATGATCTCTTGATCAGGTCCTAGATTTAAGGAAACACGAATTCTCTCTTGAAGGTCACTTATGGTAACACAATAAACTGTACTAACCACCGTAATTGGTTGTGTACTATAAGAAGCTCCTTGCTCAGTTTGAATAATCTCCACATAATAGTACACATAGGCAAACATGGCTCTCTACGTCAAAAATGTTTCCTTCATCAAAATTATGATAGTGTAGCAAAATATTAACAATTATGATTGATGATATGATGTTTATTATAATGTAATTTTAGTGCGCCTTTCTATACCATTAACTACGCTACTGATGTTTGACCATATGATATTTATTAGAATGTAATTTTAGAGCGAATTTTTATTTAGTTTGTTTGTTCTTCTTCATTTCACATTATATGTTCATTAGTATCGTTAGCTAATCATTATATGAATTCATGTTTTAATCCAATGTTATTTATTAATTATTCGAAAATTAACTAATAATAAGTAATCATTAATTATTCTATTATCCTATAATTAACAAATAATAACTTTATTTCGTTAATTCTTATGTCCTTATTTGATTCTATAACATTATATTTATCATTTATCATTGATAAATATACTGATCATTAGTATCGTTAACTAATCATTATATGAATCCATGTTTTAATCCTATGTTATTTATTAATTATTCTAAAATTAACTAATAATAACTAATCATTAATTATTCTATAATTTTATAATTAACTAATAATAACTTTAATTCGTTAATTCTTATGTCCTTATTTGATTCTATAACATTATATTTATCATTTATCATTGATAAATATACTGATTTTCTTTTTCTTCTCTTAGAAATTTTAGTAGTTTATAAAGAAAATATGAATCATCTTAAGCATATTCCCCGGGAGTGTCAAACCATGATGCAGCAAGGCCCGTTATCGTGCACCAGTTCCCGTTCGAGTCTAGCTCGAAGCGGTGTTTTCAGGTTTTACCCCTATGTACATCTGTGCCAGAGCCACATCCACTTGTTTGTATCCAGACAAGAATTTAATTGCATAGATAACCACATAATCTCTAAGCTACTAAAATTTCTAAATACTTAATCTTAAGTTAATCTGTACTTAATCTATACTACCTAACAGTAATTATTTAAAACTATATATAACTAATTACAAAAACTAAATAACCAAATATTAAGAACTACCTAAACTACTTAAAAAATGAAAGATTTAAAACTAAACAAAATTAAATTAATTAAATAAAAACATTAAATTAATTAATGAAACATACCTCTAAAAGAAGATTCGTAAAAACTCACACAGCAAAGGAATTTTTTAGAGAGAGAGAGAGAAATTCGGAGAGATGAAGTGAGGATGGAGAGAGGAAGGCAATGAGCATGTGAGGAGAGGGGAGGGGGTGTTCGCCCTTTTATAGGGAGTTTAGACAAAGGCGGAATCGCGGAAGTCGCCTTTCACCTCTGCGTATGGCCAAAGGCGGCATCACGGAAGTCGCCTTTCGCCTTACCCTGAGGCAAAAGGCGGCCTCCCCCCGGCCGCCTTTTCCATGTCATCGATCTGGGCCAAAGGTGGCGCGGGGGAGCAAAGGCGTCATCGTAGATGCCACCTTTGTGCGCAAATACAAAGGCGGCATCTGTGATGCCGCCTTTGTAGCATATTTTTTTAAAAAAAACTGACCTAGGCAGTTTTCCAGAAATTTTTTTTAAAAAAAACGTATTTAAAAAAATATAAATATGAAAGTTATCTAAAAAGTACAAAAATTTCACCCAAAGCTAATTTCGATATTCCGAATCCAAAAATGATGTCCATTTTGAAAAAAAAATTTACAAAATTTCTAAAAGTTGTTATTACTATTCATAACAGCTAGTTTTATTAATATTTTAAAAGCATATCATTGTTTAGTGAAACACGGTATTGCGTACAACACACGCTATCGCGGAAGGTCACTCTTGGGTGTAATGGAAGGCAAGTCAAGGATGTGTGTTGTGCAAGCTTCTTTTGGTGTAGCGTACAACACAAGACATTAATGAAATTAAAAAGAATATTTTTCATAAAATCTCGGGGTGTTACATTCTACCCCCCTTAAAATGAATTTCGCCCTCGAAATTTATCAGGGTTAAAAATGGTTTACTACTCAAAAGTTTCTTTAATACAAAACCACATCGTATAAAGGAATACCCAAACTTGGCTTTAAAAACTAAAGTATGAAATGTAACGGTTACCCAAATTAACTCATCACTAGGTTTCCACGTAGGAGAACATAGGTGAAAATATGGATATGGAAGAAAAATATAACCATCAAGTTCTGATAGAGAGTGGTAGAGAACATGGCGATGAAATAACCAACAATCACAAAGACATAGATTTGAGATGATCTAAGGTACCATCTGATTCATCAGATATAAGGGCACTAGGACAACATTTTTGGTTTTCGAGATAATTTCCCTAAAGTTGGTGAATTAAAAGAAATACTCACATGATTTTGGTACAATTTCGCTATTGTTCGTGCTTTGATCAATTTCCACTTAATCACTTAAAGAAATGAATTTGAATTTGTTATTCATGAAGTGTTAATAGATCATGTGATAAAATGATGGGTCATTCCATCTGTTTCAAACAAAAGGTTAGCAAAAGTTATCAAATATACATAAGTCCATCTATAGTGAACTTAATCATATACGATTCCAAAAATGAACTTATACTTCATATATCATATCGCGTAATAAAATAAAACTAGTTTCTACTAACCAGGGACTTCTTGTAGGCCAGTGGTAGGCGATAAAGGCCAGTCACACTTTAGTTGTGGGTTCGATTCCCACATCCTTGTCCGACGCGATGGGTTGTCGCCCGTCCTGCAGGTTGTCCTTTTTCTAAAGCTATATTACTATAACATCCCATCAATAATATCGAAAAAAAATTATATCCTAACTTATGTCCAACATAATCCATTTCAATATTTTGGCTTATCTAAAATACTTCGGTCCAAGATCATAGTATAAAGAAAATTATTACATGAAATGTCACATAACAATCACATGAATGCCATCATTTATCCCCCATATATCATAAGATATATCTTGTTGGTCAAATTAAAAACATGTGAATTCCTTAATCATGTATTCTCTTGAAGAATGAATACCCATTAGTTGAACCATAGTGAAAACATGAATGCAGTCAAAAGTTAACTCTTTCCACATACCAAAATCAAAAAATTCTATATACTCAAACCATGGTATAACCTTCTCCTTATATCAGTCATGAGCTCATGAATACGGTCAAAAATTTCATTTTCTCATTTTCCTTTCATTATGCAGATATCATCTTTTTTTCCAAAAATATCTCAGTCACATTCTATGGTTACCGGTACTATTGAAAACCACAATAGACCAATACATAAATATTCCAATATTCCACGATACTATATACAAAATTATTTTGGAATCCCATTACATAAACACTTAATCATTCCACCACATCATTGTCATATTCAATATCACCAATAGTGATCGCATGCGACTTCCCTTTGTCCTTTTCCTTAAGTGTTTACTCATGTCGATCATCACTAACCCTTGGATTAGGGCATTTATTAGCATAATGCCCCATTTCCTTGCACTTGAAGCATTGAAGTGTTGGTGGTGTGTTCTCTTCAGTCTTTTCATTATTCACATCATTAGAAACCCTTTTTCTATTACTTTGACACTCAACTGCTCGATGACCTTATTTTCCACACTTAAAACATTTTCTAGTCCCTTTAAGGAAATCTCCACCATGCTTCTTTCCACACATATAGCATAAGGAAACATTCATCTTCTTTTCACCATTATTCTGAGATTTATTCTTGAACTCCATCTTTTATTTCGTATCAAAACTATCAGATGGATAAGTAACACCAACTTCCATTTCTACCTTGATAGCACAATGCACAATTTCATCATAGCTACTGAAGTCTCTTATAGCTAATGCCCTTCGATGATTTAGTTTTAAGCCACTAAAGAATCGATCAACATTACTTTCAGGTTGGATGATAAATCTCGATGCATACCTTGCAAGCCTTGTAAAATTCGCTTTGTATATACCAACAGATTCATCATCCTATTGATTTAGTTCAAGAAACTCATTCTCCATCTTTGTTCGAAGAATACGGGGGACGTACTTATTGAAAAATAAGTTCTTGAACTCATCCCATTCCATGGACTCAATTTCATCTCTTGGAATCGTATTCTTGATAAGATTCCACCATTGATCAGCATCACCTTCGAAACGATACACTACTAAGATGACTTTATCATGTTCATAACATTGAAGAACTGAAAATATCTTTTCAGTAGTACTGATCCATTGTTCAGCAACAAGTGGATCAGAAGACCCACTGAAAGAAGTTGGATGTTGCCTCATGAAGGACTCAATAGAATATTGTTCCCTTATCTTCTCATTTGGAAGTCCATAATGATTCATAGCTTGTGTAAGTATAACAATATGATTTTTCACTCCATCTCCCATAACATTTGTTTGTTCAGGAGGACAATCATTGCATTGTCCATTACATTGATCAACACGGTTCCTTCGGGTTCCAGCCATTGTCTAAAACCCAAAAAGAATAGTGTGAGAGGTAAAAATTATAATAAAGGGGGATTAACTTCAATATCTAACATCTATTGATTAATATAATATCGTTTCCATATTTCTAGGACTATATTTTATACGTATACTTATCCTTAGGGACATCCCTAGACATACCTTAGAAATATCTCTAGGGATCTCACTAAAGTTCTTGCATCCTAGTTTCCAAAGGTTGACTAAACCTTTCCTCTGATACCAACTGTAGAGACCCTAAGCTTAACATACATTGACATTACATTAATTTTGTGGAATACTTAGTACATAACAAAAACACACACGCAAGGACCGTAATAGTTTAGTGTCTTTGGAAACTCAGAATATAATCTTCTAATCATGGTGAATGATCTTCAACATATCCCATTAAGATCTTCCTGTTTTTACCTAAAACCTTTCTTTATATCCTGGGGAAATGAAAACATAAAACGGTGAGCTCAAATGCTCAGTAAGGGTAAACAAAAGAAATATCAATCACATCATATTCATAAGAACATAACAATTTGGAAATCTTACCCTGCAAAAGAGATCATAATTTCATAACATGGGATAAATCCTGGTAGTGAAATGTAATCACAATAATCGTAACATAAAACAAGAAACTTTGTTTCATACACACATAATCATAGAGAATCATTTCTTATTAGTCAAGACACATTTCCAAGACTATCTTAGTGGACAAAGTCCATTTCTGAACCGAGTTTACTCCTATTTTCAGTCCTGTTTCACTGAACCAGTTTAACATGCCGTTTCAGCCATGTATATCTCATGAGATATAAAATCTTTACCCAATTCATTGGAGGGAGATATAGGTCCCACCCATCTCATAATGATACCATTATTATGTGTGCACACAAAATCATAAACCATACATCACAGCATAACCCATGTAATAAAAATGGGATTCTTAAACATCATGACATCATAAAACAATTAATATAAGATAAAGGATTTCATAAAAATAATTCCATCACAACATAATCAAATAAATGTAATAATAGGTATAGAAACAGAATCCTATATTATCTTAGATGGAAAATAATTTTGATAAAACACTTGAACTCCATTCTTGAGGAAAATATCCTTTCTACTTAAAAAACATTTTTCCTTTCTTAACATGTCATAAAATTTAAAACTAAAAGAAGTTGATTAAAAATAAACTTGAAAACATGTAAGGGAAGATTCTTGGAAATAATGTTTTAAAAATCCATTCATGTTGTATAAGTTAAAAGAAAACATTCTTCTCGTACTTTTTTGGAAAATTTAAAAAGTACCTCGTACGAAAAACGAAAAAAGATTCCTTTCATATCTATTACTAAAAACTAACCGAAGGGTAAAATTGGATTTAAACAATTGTAGGTGGATGGAAATAATATTACATATTGAGGAAACATGGATGTGGATGATAAAATACACCCCAGTAAATACCAAAGTATAAACAATCTCGGATAAAAATGAGATTGTGATATTTCCCTTACATTAGGTCCGATTTTCTTCGTAAGTGTCCAAAACTCCTGTATAATGATTCAAATCATGTTATTTACTTATTCCAGAATCATAATTATTTTTAGGAAATCATATATGGTTCACTTATGACATTATTTTACCCGTTCTTTTGTAAAGACCATGTTAAAGAGCATTTTGGGTAAAATCATTTCATGTGTTGTCCATGTTTTGACTTGTAATTATTCATATGATTACTAGGTCATGATTAATTAATTAAAGAATATAAAACATGATTTATATATAATATATATTCAGAATATACATATATATAATTGATCAATAAATGGAAATAAATACACCGTTCATGGAGACGGTCGGCCATACGTACGCATGAACGTTGTTTTCGTTTCCTAATTGAGTTGAATGGAATTAAGTAGATGACATACATATATATACAAATAAATCCAGTATCATTATTATGTCATATATTTCATGATTACTTATTATATATACTTTATAATCATTCATCAAGGGTTAATGTGGAGAATGAATCTCATCGCGTCGTGGAGACGGTAGTTCGTACGTACGCACGAGCGATGATATCGTTCTCATGATCATGGAATTGTATTGGAGTGTATGTATACTATATCAGAATCAATATCATTTTAAAATAATCATATATAGTTATTATGTACACCATTATACCCATCCAAGTAAGGTGGTGGTGGAAAATAGATTACACCACGGCGTGGAGACGGTATTCTGTACGTACGCACGCGCGGTGATTTCGTTTTCCGTATGATGGATAGATGGTGAAATAGGGTTGTTTCTTACTTATAATAACATATCAGTATATTAGTGATACTGATGTTATTACTTCATAATGAAACAACCTAAAAAGAAGAAGTGGAAGATGAAATAAAGTTGAAAGAATCGGTAACAGACATTACCTCTTCTTTGAAGCGCCTCTTTGAGATCTCCTTTTAGGGAACTAAAATTGTCCTTTGAGGAAGACAAAAACCTATAGGATGTTTCTATGGAAGTGGAGAATGTAATTTGGCAGGGGTTGGCCGAGCTTGAAAGCTCAATTTTGTGTGAAGAATAGAGGGAGGAGGTGCCCTTTTATAAGGGAGGAGAGAGGCACCGTTGGAATAACTAAAAATATTATTTTATAATAAATCCAAATTCGGTTTTAAATAGCTTCAAATTGATTTAATTAGAAGCTAAGGTAGGGATGGGTCGAAATCCTCTCATCCAATAGAATTTATACTAGTTTAGTTCCAATTTTAACCTTATCATTTAGATTTAACATTAAGTAAAATAATTTTACTTTTTCTGTGTCTTCTTGTGTTCTTATACTATCTGGTTAATAAACTTACTATAAGCAGCCAAATGAACCCCAAGTTGTTTATTATTAATATATATAACCGTATCTAAGTCATTTGGCCGAACCCTAGATTTTTAGGAATAAAATAACATTTACTAATATTATATTGTTTTAAAAAACTATTTTATGTCAATTTTGACACTATTTAGTAATTGATTTTTGTGAAAATCATAACAGAATGATTAGTTCGAAAAAAGTTAATTAAATCAATATTAACATGTCACATTAACCTATAAAATTATTTGAATTCATAAAAAGTCTCAAATTACATTTATTTTGGTATTTATAACATCAATTATGTCAATATTTCATTAATAATATAATTACTGCATCATCTTTGTGTCATACATAAATTACATTATTTAATGTCTAAAAATTACAAATAAAATACCATTATGTATGAAATCATCTTAGCTTTCTAATTAATATTTATAGTCGAATTTATATTATGTATAACCCTATATTAAAAATGATATACTTATTAAACTTTGATTTTAACTATTTTAACTCTTCTTTAAATAAATTAATAATAAAGATCCTAATCTAATCCAACTGGGCCTAAATGGTCATATTTTATTTATAAGGTTGTTTATGGTCGAATGAAACTTATCCAATAGAATTAGGACATGTGTTATAGTAATAATAATATCATTTGTACCCTTAATTTCCCTATTTACTTTTAACCGATGTAAAAAAAAGTTAAAAGTTACTATTTACCAAAAAAATATTTTCGTCTCATTGAACCAAATTTTACTTACTGACATCAAACGTGCCTCTCAGATATTTGTAATTCCACTCACAGAAGCGGTAAAATTATGTTTTTTGAAAAATTCATTTTTTTAACTACCACTTAGTGGTTTCACTATTCATCAAAAAATGAAAGGTTCCAGAAAAATACCAAAAATTAGGCCTAAGCTATATTTTATATTATGAACTCAAAAATGATGTCTATTTTACGAAATTCAAAACATATCATTTTCACTAATTAATTTAAAAATTAATTCATGTCGTCTAAACAAATAGCGTGTTCTTAAGAGATAATAACTCTCAAAAGATTGGCACTTGTTTATGTCTGGTTTAAATGTGAAATTACATCCAATGACTAACATTGTATTAAATTGTAAAAATATATTCTAAATATACTTTAAAACCACTCAAATTAATAATTTATCACTATTAATTACTTCGATTAAAAAGGTTGTTTTTAATTAAAATGTAGTAATTTTCACTATTCATCAGAATATGAATGTTATCCAAAAAGTACCAATATTTCATCCAATTCTAATTTTGATATTCCGAATCCAAAAATCAAGTCCATTTTGAAAAATAAAATTTACAAAATTTCAAAAGGTGGTTATTACTATTCATAACGGCTAGTTTTAATAATATTTTAATAGCATATCATTGTTTAGCGAAACTCAGTATTGCGTACATCACATGCTATCGCGGAAGGTCGCGCTTACGTGTAATGCAAGGCAAGTCAAGGATGCATGTTGTGAAAGCTTCTTTTGGTGTAGCGTACAACAGAAGACATTAATTAAATTAAAAAGAATATTTTTTATAAAATCTTGGGGTGTTACACCATTCTAGTTTAAAAATTCTAAGAATCCAATATCACCAAATATTATGATTATTATTCACCTATTTTATGAATAAATGTATTAAGTATGATACATATAATAAGGGTGCTATTAATAATGATTTATTTTGTGATGGAATTAGTACAATTTTGGAACAGTTTTTTATATACTAATATTTTTAAATATACCTGACCTATATGATTATTGGATGAATGGTTATGAAATGTAATTACTATTCATCTAACAATATATAATATATATGTATGAAATGTTTGGTATACCATAGAAGGAATTAGGGAACTGCTTATATGACTATTGTAAACCTGCATATAGAACCATTAGTTAGAACCCTATAGATTGGGATAATTATATGATACAATATTAATGACTCTGTATTGACTTTATATGGCCTAAATTTAACCTTTTCTGTTGTGTATTTTATATAACCGTCCTTGATTTACACATCATATAATTTTTTAATAATTATGTGGTTTTAAATAATAATTATTGTTTCCTTGAAAATTGATTTTTTGTTTAAAATAATTTCTAGAAACCATATGAATCATTTCAATGTTGAATTATGTATATAATGAGATGATTTTAATCAAAAAATAGAAAATTTTATGGGAGATATAATGAAAATAATCATGTACATACTCAAAAAAAGCATTACCAAAATATGAATTATGATGAAAATCCATACAAGATATGGTGGGAAAAAAATTTATTTCAGTCCTTCGTGTGGAAATATATAAATTATTATTTTTGGTTAATAAAATCCATTAATCACTAAAAATGGATCATTACCACATAAAAGATATTTTCCATTTCCTTGTGTTCAAAAAATAAAAATTCAAATTTTTTTCGTTATCATTTATTTTGTAAATAACAACAGTGTTAGACACTTATCAAGAACATAATGAAAGGTAAAAAATGAATCTATGTAGTGGGATTAGTTTAGTTTATTATTTTTCATATATATATATATATATATTCCTCACATTCTTGGTATTAAAATAAAAATGGAATTTCTTGGTCTATAGAATAATGATAACGATTTAGTTGGTACATATAAAAAGAATTACATGATACTTTTAAGAGAAATATTAAAAATTATAATCCAAATTAAAATAATGTTTGATCAATTATTTAGTGGATTAAAACCATTTCTTCAAATATAATTATCCATATCATCTATCAATAAATTTATAAATATCATTTGTTGTGATATCAATGATGAAAAAGAAAATTTTTTACCATTAAATATCAGGGTTTTTATAATAAAATAATGATAAAATGTAAAATAAATCCCAAAAAATAGTGATAAGAAGATAATAATTCTATTATGCATGATTTGTGGGAAGAAACACATTGAATATTGATAAAAGGGTATTGGTGAATTTTTATATGTGTAAAGGACATTCATCAAGAGATTAAATTATTAATGATGGGAAAATTAACCAAAAATGTAAATTTAGAGAAATTATCATAGAATGAATGACTCATACTCTTCTATTTTAAATGATTTGAGTATGGGTATTATTAAAAATAGTTCTCAAATATGATTCTTAATGGAAATTATAGATGACAATATTCTCTCATGATCATGGATAAATGGAAATATCATGAAACCCCTTTTCGAATAATTTTTTGATAATGACATGGGGAATGATATAGTTAAAATCCACTTTAGATCTCTTAATGTCTTATATAACTCTATTTTTACCCACACATTTATGTATGATGATTTTGATAAGGGTACCAATATCCTACCCTAATGATTTGATGTTGATGTATTAGTGAAAACCCCAAATGGTATAATTATAGAATATTATCTCTATGATTATTTTTTATTTTATGTTTATGGGATTTTTGTCATCAAAATATTTTTATTTTAACTATTTATGACTTTAATGTTATTTTTTCATCGCTTTGGTTTATTTAAATAATTCTTAAATTAATTGTTCAGGAGTGGAAGTCTTATTTAACATTAATAAGAAACCATATGATTTCTTGTTGGATTTAAGATATATATGAGAATTCGATAGGTGTAACATCCATCATAGGGGACATCATTAATATTCTCAATGGTTGTTTATCTAAGTTCGATGGGGATAATCAAAACCCAAAATAATTGATTATTAGTGTATCATTTGTTGAGATTTTCCCCCAGGGAATTGCTTAGTATTCTACCAAATCAGGATGTTGAGTTCCCAATAGATCTCTTACATTGTTCTACACCTATTTCAAGGACTCCATATAGAATAAACATGATTGAGTTGTAGGATTTGAAGAAGATACACCCAGAGAATCATGAAATGGGATTCAATAAAAAAAAATTATGTCCATGGTGTGCAATGGTTCTTTTTTATATGAAGGATGGTGGATCAATGTGAATTTTTATTTATTATTTAGAAACAAATAAGATCACAATCAATAAAATGTATCATATAACATATAATAACGATTTTATTGATCAACTACATAATTATAAATATTTTTATATATTAAATTTTGTTTTGTAAATTATAAATTGATGTACAATCATGGGATTTTCTCCCATGACAGAATTCCATACAAGGTATGAACACTATGAATTTGATTTTGATCCTATTTTATGTACTAAACCCTATTATAACATCATAAATTTATTTAATATAAACTTTATTTATTTTCACGATAATTTTGTTGGTCAAATTTATATATGCTATTCTTTTAATGTAAAATTTTAAGGAAGAGCATGATGATCATATAAGAATTGTGTTTATGTTATTGGGGACAGAGATGATTTAGGAAAATTTTACTAACTATGAATAGTGGAATACAAAATTGGAAATATTGGGTAATATAATCTTATATGAGTGTATATTAGTACATTCATCAAATAAAGATGTTTTCTATCATTGGATGAGACCAACTAATTTGAATATGGTTCATAGTTTAATTTATTTTATAAAAAAGTTTCCGATATTTCTATTTAATTTAACAGTAATTTCATGAACACTCACTATGTTCACTATAAATGGACATAAGTTCCTCTAGATAGATGAATACAAATAAAATTACAAGAAATGGAAAATTTGGTTATTGATTAAATCTTCACATAAAAAATGTTATATTGGGAAAGGGGTTTTAATCTATATTGATTTATCATTGAACATAACAGGATGTGTTCTCAATCATAATGATATGGAGATAATTTATGCCTCATTACAAATTAAGAATCAATAGTAAAATTACATAACACATGAATTTGATTTCTCTATTTTAAGGGTTTCGTTACAGATATAGAAGAATTATACTTATTGAGAAATGAATATTATATAAACTAATCAAAAAGGTTTAAATTATAATTTCACATAGAATGAATTGAATATTCACTAGAAAATATTGTTAAATATGATTAAAAATTATTTCTTCACAACAAATTATATCCCCAGAAAGTTGAACATGTTTGAAGATTCCCTATGATAAAAAGATCATGCGAGATTATTTATGAAATGGGATAAAAACAAAATATATTCTCCAAGAGCCATTATATATTTTTTTTGAAATTATAAATATAATAATCAAACTTATATTCTGATGAGAAGGATGAAAATGGTAAAGTTAAGTTGATTGGGTTATAGATTTGTTAATAGTGTACATAAAAAATTAAATTTAATGGAGTCATTTACCTTGTGGTTCGATATTACGTTAATAAAATTATTAAAAAGTAATTCACAACAAATATTAACTCATCTAAGTGAAAAGTGATGATCGATCATAGAAGGTAAGAGATGATTATTCAATTAAAAATAATTATTCTTATATTTAAAAAATTAAACACTATTATTAAAGTTCGTAAAACCAATGATATGTCTAAAAACATAGTATTGAAGAGTTCATAATTGTTGAATAAAAGTTTCATTATAACATTAATGATAATGAATCCTTCATAAAAATATGTTATAAGAAGATCTATGAACTAGGATAATCATATAATGTTACACATTATTTCATGAAAGTTCACATGGAAGTCAGAAAATGAAGAATTATAGACCATATAAATTCTATAAAAAAATTGTAATTTTTTGTAAGATTAAAATCATAATATTTATAATGATTTTGGATAATATTTTAGATAATTTTAGTATTAAAAATATTCAGTCAACATGATGAAATTCGTACTTGATGTGAAATTCTGAAATCCAGGAGAGGTTGAAAATGAAATATCTGAATATGTTAATAATTGATGAGATTACATAAAAATATTTATAAACAGTATTACATATAAAAAGAATAAAATTGATAGAAACCAAAAAAATATTAAATCACATCCTCTTAAATCCAAAAATAACTCAATTTTATAATTATATCATTGATTAGAAAGGTCAATTTCTACTCATCTTATTTAGAAAAATTCTATAATGATAAAGATAATATCTAGAAATGATTTTATATAAAAACACAAAAACCCAAAAATTTATTATGTATAATTTTATTTGTATCAAACGATTTAAAATCTACAAATGGATTCAATATTTATTGTGAATATACTCAATAACAAGAAGAGAAAATCTACCCTGAACATATATATAAGATAAATTAAGAAATTTATTTTCCACTATTGGTGATTCTTTATATTAAAGAATATTGATATTGAACTCATGAAAGTAAAAAAGATTTTGTATAATGAATTAAGTTATGGTGATTAAAGACAGAATAAAAACCTATTTTAAGTAATTATGCATTTAAATGGATGAAAATTGAATCTTTTAAAAATATGTTTGATATCTTGGGGAAAATATCCTAGATTATAGAACCAATTGATCAAAATTATTATTAATGATAATATGCACTATCCAAGACAAATTAATAAATATCTCTAAATAAATTCCCATGATACGTAAAAAATAATGTTACAAATTAAGATAAAATATCAATTATGAGAACCTTCATGTTGAAAAATTAATAGACATCTCCCCAAAAGAAAATAAATTATAAATATTTCTCTATAACGATATGATTCTTGTATTATTGTATGGGAGGAATAAATATCAACAATTTAACAATGTTTCTGAAAATTATTATTGATGGGATTATGATGGAAGTAAGAGGAAATTAATAAATATTATTAATGTATGGTGTAATTGGTTTGTTTGAAATTCCAGATAAATAATAACAATAGAGAGACTTTTTGTCCAAAATGGATTTTCTAAGGGAAAATAAAGATGATTGTATTAAAGGAGTAATCATTCTAGAGGAATTTCCACTTTATTCAGAGGTGGAATGTTATAAGTAGATAACTTATTGAATAAAAATGATAAATAAGATATTATATCTAGTCTTGAAAGTGTTTCTCATTAAAAATAATAAACACCCACAAAAAATTTTGACCACACTATAAATTAGTTGTTGAGAATATTTCAATCCTAATCAGTAATATCTATGAAATTTAATGAGGAATAATGTTGTGAATGAATGGTGATTTAAAAGGATAAGAATAATATCACCTCTATGAAAAGGGGTAATAGTAAATAATCAGAATGATCACAAAGAAATTTATATTTGGAAAATGAAGAATGAAGTTATCATACATAATTATAAAAAAAATAGGAATAATAAAGAATATTGTTTCTGGTTTGGGTGAAGTGAATCATCCATGTTTATCACATTAAATAGTATATAACGACTAACAATATTCCAATGTAATTTATTTAAAATTATTTAAATTATAATTTATTGTTGATCATTAATATAAATTATGTTAAAATTGATTCTTATACATTGAAAATAATAATCATTTTTTATAATATTTTAATTAGTATCTCCTTAAAACACATTAATTTTCAATTCTCAACATATATCATATACTTCATCTTCTAAAAAAATCATAACTCATTTTTCTTATTGATAGAAACAATTGTGATGAGTTTAATTTTAGGGAATCTATTAATGAGGAGATAAGGAAGATTAAAAATCAATATATTTATTTTTTATTTTTCAATATGAAATGATATATATCAAAAATATGATTTTATGATATTTTTTTACTCTTACTTTTCCATCACATTATTATGTTATTTTAAATATATATTTCAATGAGAGTGCTTTTGAATAAAAATAGATGATTAAAAACACGTAAAATTAAATTGTTTGGATGTTTTTTAAATTTTTATTTATTTTATGATAAAAATCATAATTTATTTAATCAGAACCTATATAAATTTTTTTAGAGGTCTTTTCACATAGTAGAAAAAATATGTATAAATTATTAATTTTAATTAGTCACTATTAATTTTATATTGAGTTAGACCATGTAAATATAGAGGATATTGGTTTATGGATCATATCAATGAAATTATTTTTCCCTTCCCACATGTTAGTAGAAACTATACCATATCATGTAAAATATATCAAATAAATACATACCTAACTCGGTATATGGACAAGTTATTTTCCATTAATGGGTAACATTTAGACTATATCAACCACAAAAAAAATTATACCTTAATGGGAACAAGGGAATAATAACCCCATCATTGAACGTGGATTTCCCATGAAAACGGTATGTTGGTGAGTAATGACCTATTTATGAATACATGAGACATATTCCCAATCACCAACATGTAATCAAGCGAGTGATGAAGCTATATATATGAACCACTCATTATGAATGAACTCCATTACAGACATTGTCATTCATAAATACAGAAATATAAAAATAGAATAAAAATGTCCAAAGATGAATATATGTCTTTCACAATAATTTTCCATCATGACATCTCATCATGATAAAACATTTTGTCTCCAAGAAACAATAAATATATAAGAAGCTGAAAAAACAATATTGTGGTATAGATTATTTGTAATAGAGTAGAACAAAAATGACATGTATGTCATTGGAAGTATCCAATCAGGTAATTCCATCATCCTTCTTTGTGAAGGTCTATCTATATGGTGACTTTTATAGAAATTAGGTATCTATGGTTTAAATGAAATTAATGTAACATATTTAAGAAATTAGAAAACCTTAAATCCGTGATCCCTATGGATTAATACTTCAATCCACAATACAATTAAATATAGAACAAAATATAACTTTTATTAGATATTTTTATCCACTTTTGTTATCCATTCTTGTAAAATATCACTAAGAGTAATCAAAATGGAATTAATTATTTCAGGTTTACCAATCGGTCACCAAATCACGTGAATCTCATCAATAATTCATTTAAAAATGAAAGATATTATTATCCCATAATGGGATGTTGGGGATGATATATATATAAAGGTATAGAAGAATTTTTTGAAGAGATATTATAAAAATAAACACCAACATATTCATTATTATCACATAATATATCCCATGTCCATATTACAGGAATTAACATATCAAATTTGTTATATAAGAGAAAATTATATATCTTATTCATCCATCACTCAAATGAATTCAATGAATATGTTGTATATTTCATCTATTGGAGCCATTATAAATTATATACAACAGAAGCATGGAATTAAAATTCTTAAACATTCACATTCAAAGTATGGGAGGTATTATGTTATCACAAAACTATTCCTATCATATCCATTAATATGAAAACCCATAAAAATCATGTAATTATTATTTTAAAAAAATTAATTGTACATTAAATATTTCCCAAAATATTTTTGGTTTAGAGTATTATAGAATTAAGAAAAATCATTTCAATACAATGTGGATGATTGGGAATATTTTATTTTTAACTAAATAATATATTCTTCTTAGTACACCAAGTTTTATTCGTGAATATTTTTCATCATTTAATATGTTTTAGAATAGTAGAAAATTAAAACATGTCATAGTTCTAACCTATCATAAAATCCTTCTGAAAATATTTGGAATTATGTATAATCACAAAAACCATAGTAAGGGACATAAGAAGTAAAATAACAATATTTTCCCTTTTTGAAAATAAGGGAAAACAATATAAAAATTTTTCCTTTTTGAAAAATGTATTTTTAATTCAAAAAATTAATTATAAACACCTGATGTTATGTTTATGTAATGAAAATCATTATAAATCATCAATAATGAAAGTGTAATGGAAAAATCAAATTCATTAATGTTTATTGGAAAACATGAGAACACATGATATCATTTTCAATAAAAAAATCCCATCATCCTTTAAAAAATCATAAAACATCATTTATTTGAAATATCACTACATTGTGTTATAAAGTCCATTAGTTTACATAAAAACAATAGAAAATATAAATAATCATGTTGGTCTATTTAAGTATTATACATCTAATAACACATAAAAAAGAATACTATAGAATAAATATTAATATTAACTATAGTATATCACTTCTGAAGAACATGTCCTTATATTTTTCAATGGTGGTTTATATTAGACTCCCTCATCATCATATATAATTTTTCAAGAACGAAAATAATTATTAATTACACTAAAGATTTATATTTTGTCAAAAAAACTCATATAAATTGGAAATTATAAACAAAAAATAAGATTCATTTCCATCATAAAAATAAAAATAAATTACCTTCTCTATGAAAAAAAATCAGACCATGGGAATTTAATTTATTTTGAAAAATGTTGATAAATGTTGGAATTATCAAAACCAATTATATAAATGAATTTTAGAAAATGAGTTCATGTAGTAAAAATTAAAAAATTGTCTCCAGACCATTATAATGAAGATCGTAAATGCATTATATGGGAAATGATAAAAATATTCATTTTTAAACTAAAATAATAAATGTAAAAGAAGGAAGTAAATGAAAATTTTCATTCCATTTTATTATAAGTGATAGACATAACAATTTATTTAGATAAACCTAGAAATGTAATTTCTGTATTTTGAAACATTTAAATTTAAGTCATAAAAACCTTACATCATGTCCTGAATTTCCTTTTATATATATTGTATTCCATAATAAAAAAAATATTTCTTAATTACTTACATTAAAACATGTTTCATTTTTTATTCCATTATTTCATTTATCTCATTTATTATTTCAAAAATATATTGGCTATGTTAAAATTTGTCAATTTTTTTGGATTTTTTGGATCATAATCTCTGAAACAACATCAATTGATTTTTAACACCATTGTGATTTAAGAATATATAAATACTAAATTATAATAAATGTGTTCAATGATTTGTAATTAATCTGACACCAAACATAAGTGGTGAAATATATATTGACATAAAAATTGAATTAAATTAAAATAATTTTTTTATGAAACACAATTCAAAAGGAAAATGATTTTACAAAAATTATACTGTTGTATTTTATATTGTAAAACACAAATAAATTAACGAATAAGTTTTACCGATTTTAAATAAGATATATAAATTTAATACTTATGAAGAAATGATATAAAAACATTTAATGAAAAAAATTTATAAATTATTAATAAAAGAATAATAACATTCATAGAATTGTTAATAAATTATAGAAAATTTAAATTTAATTATTAGTGTAAAACCAAATATGTGTTTTTTGAAAACTTTTTTTTTATTTTTTCTATAATAATATTAAATTTTCAAATTTTTTAATCTTTGAAATTTTTTAAATTTTTGTTTTATTAAATGATAGTCATTTATTTCTTCTTCCGGAAAATATTTTCATAGTTTAAATTTTTGATATTTGTTTTTCAAATAATTTATTTTTAGATGAATAATGAACATATCTTTTTTAAAAATATGGTAACTATTATGAAATAATTATAATATAATGTTATATTAAATACATATGATTCATTTTTTTATCATGCACATATGTTTTAAATATATAAATAATGCATTTACGATTTTTTATTAGATTTTTTAGTCCTAAGGTTGTCATTTTTTATCATAAGTTTTATTTTATTCCAATAATTTTTTTTGTCCTTTTCATTTATTTATATATTAATAAGTATTCATTCTATTTTTAGGTTCATTAAAATAAAAAATACTTATTTTTTTCATAATCTACAAAATTAGTTCTGAATCTATTTTTTCATGATTTTGTTGTAAATACGATTTTATGACTAAGAATACGTAGTTCAAAAAAATTCTTTTATTTAATATTGAATAATTATATAAAAACTAATTATCACATGCTATAGAAAATGAATATTTTAATATTAATCACACAATTGAAATCATAATATCTATATTATTATTTGAAGTGTATTTCATTTTTTCTTAAAAAACATGTTTTATTGGGAAATATAATGTCACCACGATAATGGATTCTATTATAAGTGTTAAAATAATGGAGTAGGGAATGAAAATATCATAATAAAATATATATCACATTATTGGATGAGTTTATTTTAACATGCAACACCATATAATCAAATTGGGGTCAATTTGGGGCAACTTTTCATTGTCAATGACATTATATTATGTTAATTTTAAGAGTATTTATAATGTTTCCCCTACTTAATAATAAACACGATATCCTTATCTCTTTAATTTTTCACACACATTGTGAAAATTATATCTTCCAATAAGTAAAAAATTACATCTGACCTATAATCCACATGTACAATTTGTTTTATCATTACAAAAATATAAACTCGTGAGCTATAAAAGAATCATCCAAAGGAGGATACCAAGAAATGAATTAATCATATTATCCAAATTGTTTTATGTTTATTTCTTCATTAAAATTTATAAAATATTCTATAACAAACTAAAAATAAGGGAACCAAAATAATTATTATTATATAATGCCTTTATTTTTTTGAAAATGATTCATCTACGACATTTCCTTTAATTTGAAATGTAAATTCCACTCATGTGTTGGTGTAGAATTAAGCCTCAACAATGTGATGTATATAATTTTTTCATCACATTTAATTGTTGGTTATAAATATGGTTTTAATTGACCAATATGACATAATGGAAAAAATTATTATTCTAGTAATATTAAATTATTATTTATCTTAATTTCATTTATATCCATTTTTAAATGACAAAAAATCATGTAACAGACTGATAATTTATAATAAATAAATCATTAAATAATTTCATTTCTCTTATAAATTATGTTACATACAACCCTAACTTCACACGAACTTTGATATGCTGTTAAATTTTTTTAATGTTATAATTATCACTAAGACATTAGATTGAAAGTTATGAATTGGACTAACTAAATTACTAAAAACATACAATTACAATTGTATAAATATAACTCAATGCTTATTAATTAAGATGAAATAAAAATAATGAAAAAATGTTTTATGTGGGAAATAAATTATTTTTAAATTAAATTAAATTATTAACTATATGTCAATAATATTAACTAAAAATATATTATATATTCAACCAAATGTTTTTACATTCAATTAATAATATATTAACCATGGGATTAAAATAAACCAATTTTTATACATAAAAATGTATTTTTCAAACAAAAATTGTTTCTATCATATTATCTCATATTATTTTTTATATTAATTAATTTAAATTATATAATTTTAATCTTAAAAATGAATTCTATATCATTCATCTGGTATTACATAATTTAAAAATATACCCCTTTTATTTTTAATCATTATTAATAGTTATCATACTACATTTATCACCTCGGTAAATGGTAAATCATGATAGACAAGGTAAAAACTAAATATAGTGGTGAAAATTTTATTTTTATTCATATATAATGAATCCAATTCGAAAATATATTCATTTGGTTGAATATTAATTAAATTAGAGACATATGTCCCTAAAAATGTTCTATATAATCATTAATGAAAATAAAGATGCAATGTGTTAATCACTGAAGATTAAAATATCTATTATGTGGTCACATAAGTGAAAAAATAACATTATAAATGAATAAAAAATTTAATTTTTTTATTCTTGAAATTATATTAATTTTTTTAATTTATTAGAAATTATTAGTTGTCTTACATTTAAATTTATTTCTTGTGCATCCTTTCCATAATATTTATTCAAATATAATAATATTTAATTAAATAATACTAAAAATTGTCAATGTAATAGAATTTTTCCTGAGATAAATTGTTTAATGAATTCTTGAGATAAGTAAAACATACTAGTGTAATTTAAATGGATTATATTCTAATTAAAATTTTCCTTGTAGTATTGAAAATAAAATGTAATGTATAATTCTAAAGTTGAAATTATTAAGATATAGTATAATAAAAACTATATACCTTCATAATTTAAATTTATCAAAAACCTTATCATAGTCCAGGTGAATGGAATATGGTTTAAAACATCATTGATGTTATAATTATGAGCGATTTTCCCATTTATGGTAACTCTCAAAACCTGTTGTGGTTAAAATAGTTGTTACTACAGTTAAGGTAAAAAAGATTAATAATGATTTTATTCAAAATGATACTGCTTAAAATTGAACAAAAGGCAGCCTAAATTTCATTTAAATAAATTTTTTCTACAATATAATATTTTTCATTTTATTCATACCTATTTGGTATAATTTTTCTAGCTGATAACATCATTATATATTAATTGTTTTAGAAATTTCAAGTGTGTCGCCTTATAAAATGACACCTATATTTCCTCATCCTAAAAACACATTATTCCTCATAACACATCCATACCCTATGAATATCCATTTTATAATTACTCAGAAATGTATTTGAGTTTTTTTTATTCCCAAAAAACTAAACATATGATCATTAAAAGGATATCTACTATAGTTCAATAAAATAATAGTTATTCTCCTCAACTAATCACTTTCTTTTTTACTTCTTATTTAACACCTCTAAATGTAAGTTTTGTATAAAATAAATAAATTTATTATTATAAGTACATATAAATATAATTATAATTAATAAATAATCATTTCCATCAATTTTAAAATCAAATTGAATGTGAATTTATCTCTCATGAATACATATAACTTACCATCTACACGTCGTAATGCAATTAATTTTCTAGAACCATATTTCATGGATGGTTATTGTGAGGGTTTAATATTTATTTCTGATAATTTTGAAATTATTATACATCTATAATTACAAAATTAAATCTTCCTTCATTCCTTCAAATCTTTTTGAAAATGATTATGTTCTCTCATGTGTATGTGTTCACAACATCTTCCACCAATAGAAATGATTTGTGTTTCATGTCTAAATTACATTGATGGTAATAAAGATTGTTATAATTAGTTTATAAGTTATATAATATATAATAATTTATATTTAAAAAATGGTTTAATAATTTCCTCTATTTTATTTATTAATCAATAAATTAAAAAATCGTTCACCTGTACTTACATCTTATCATCTATATGAATAGTGTAGATCATTATTATATTCATACTTATATGGGTGACCCAAAAATCATATAGAATAAATATGTATTATATTAATATCAGGACTAGAATTTATTTTACAATTTCAATAATATCAAAGTATATGGATTACACTATAATTTTAAAACATACAATAAATGCATATAACATATCACCTTGAATAGTGTTTTTTTAAATAATTTTACTAAAAGATTGATTAACAGTAATAATTAAATAAAATATGTTAATATAAGTTTTATTATAGTTATAAAATATATTAGTGGTAAATATATATTTATTTAAATGATATTTGAAAAGGTATTAAGGAATTCACATATGAGTTATAAGATTTTCATATCACTTTATTTATGGGACACATTACATATTCACCACATGATTCATTTATGTGTTGTGTATATGAAAACCAGTAATTTATATTTTAAAATCATATAAATTTTATGTGGTTCTAAATATCCATCTAATATTCATTCATTCATGGGGATTGTGGTTCAATTGATACCAAATCAATAAGGGTTTTACATTAAAATCTCATTGTTTTTCCTGATTGTCATTCATTGTAAATAAAATGATAAAATAGTTTGTTCTATATCACATGGAAAAAATGAATTTTCATCTATTGTTGTTAATTAATAATAATACATGTTTTCCATTAATTTTACTGAGATTATCTACACATTATAGGGATGTAATTCATTATGGATATCATAATTTAATCATCTCTTTGATCAAAAATAATATTTCATCCATATAAACATTTTTAAAAAATGTAGGCAAGAAATTTTCTCAAAATCATTCCATTGATTTTTATTTCATTTCTACCCATGATTGAATAATTGTAAAAATATTTAAGAAAATTTAATTAATATGTAGTTTTCTATATTTTATAATAATTTGACAAAAATGATCTCTTTTTTATATATACAACATGACCAAAATTTCCCACTGTCATGAATACCCAGTACCTTAAAGATTCCATTAAATATTCTCAATTTTATTTTATAAGAACATTTTTGTATTATTATTTGGAAATTATTTAGATCATAAATAAATGAATAAAATGTGAAAAGGGTATATTCTTTAGTAAATTTTCTAATGGTTATTTTAATGAAATGTTTCTTCTATTATTACACACTTTGATGGTTCATATGATTTAATGGGATGTGGTATAATTGTATCGTCATTATTCATTTCTTTTATGAAATGATTTTTATAAAACAAGATTCATTTACATGGGTAATTCTATGATGAAAATATGAAATGTTTATGAAATCCATTTATTTTACATCGAGTGTGACATGATAAAATATTCATGAAACCTTTTTACTTTATATTTTTTATGATATAATGAATGATTTATGATATTGATCATGTAACAATATTATTTTATTTTTTTGATGGTTATTCCTAGAATTATATATATTTCTAGTGCAATGGGTAAAGAATTATTTATGTAGAGATAAATCATACTTGAATGTCGAACAGACATGGTTTAATAATAGAATCAATCCACCATGATAGACTTGGGATTGAACCTTGATAATTAAAATAGTTTGGGTAGTTAACATTGTCTATCATGATAGTATTGTATGTAAACCTCATCTACTGTTTAAATGAATCTAAATGATTATATATTGGATTAAAATAAATTTTAATGCTAATATTATTCCCTCATGACTCATATTCTTTTATTCTTATATAATTCATGTCTTATATACTACCATGATTTTTTTTCTTGACTTATGATTATGGACATGATATGTAATGTATGATTTTCAAATGTAATGCTCACACAGTAAAAAAAAATTTCCAAAGTGATCATTGATAACTCTCTAGATTAAATATTCTGAGAATATCATATCACCAATTATTATGATTCATATTCTCCTATATTATGAATAAATTTATTACGTATAATAAATTTAATAAAGGTGCTATTAATATCGATTTATTTAATAATGGAATAAGTGCCATTTTGGACTTATTTTTTATGTACCGATGTTTTTAAATATAGTTGATCAATATGATTCTTGCATCAATAATTATGAAATTTAATGAATATTCATCTAACAATATATAATATCTATTTATGAAAAAATTTGCATACTATTGTAGTAATTAAAGAACTTTTTATATGAACATTGTAAACATGGATGTAGAACTATTAGTGAGAACAGTATAATTCTGGATAATTATAGGAAATTATCCTAATGATTTTGTAATGACTATGGATGTCCAAAATTAAACCTACGATGTTTTAGATTTTATTGAATCTTTCTTGATTTAGATATCATATATTTTTTTCATAATTATGTGGTTTTAAATCATGATTATTTTTTCCTTGAAAAATTATTTTTGGTTTTATATAATATCAACACACAATGGGAATCATTTCAATGTTGAATTTGGTAGATAATGCGGTGATTGTACTCTAAAAAGACCAAATTTTACAGGAGGTATAATGAAAATCAACATATACATGCTCAGAAAAATATACCAATTTATGAATTCAGATAAAAATCTAAACAAGATATGCATGGAAAAACATTTATTTCAATCCATCATTTTTAAATATTTGCAATCTTTTTTTGGTTAGGAAAAACCACTAATCACTATGAAATGGATCAATACCACATAAAAGATATTTTCCATTTCCCAGTGATCAAAAAATAAGTCATTTTTGTTCTCTATCATTTATTTTGTAAATATGATCAGTAGTAGACACTTATAAAAAATGATGAAAGGTAAATAAATGAAACTATGTAGAGGTATTAGTTTATTATATTATTTTTAATATATATATATATATATATTTGTCACATTCTTGGTAATAAAATGAAGATGGAATTTCTTAAGCTATCGAATAAGGATGATGAGTTAGTTAGAACCAATAAAAAGAATTATATGATACTTTTAAGAGAAACATTATGAATTGTCATCCTAATTAAAAGTATGTTTGATCCATTATTTAGTTGATTAAATCCATGTCTTCAAGAAGAATTATCTGTATAATCCATCAATAGATTTATAAATATCATTTAATGTGATATCAATGATGAAAATGAAATTTTTTTACCTTTAAATATATGGTTTTTATAATAAAATATTGATAAAATAAAAAATAAATCCAAAACGAATAGTGATTATGAGATAATAATTCTGTTATGCATGATGTGTGGGAGGAAACACATTAAAAATTGATATAAGGGGACTGGTGAATTTTTATCTGTTTAAAGGACATTCATTAAGATATTAAATGATAAATAATGGAAAAAATTAACAAATGATGTAAATAGAGAGAAAATGACCTAGAATGAATGACTCGTAATCTACTGTTTTAAATTCTAGGAGTATGTGTGGTATGAAAATCAGTTCTCAAATCTGATGCATAATGGAAATAATACATGACAATATTCTCTCAAGATGATGGATAAATAGAAATATCATGAAATCCCTTTTTAAATATTTTTTTGATAATGATATGGTGAATGATATTATTAACATCCACTCTAGATCTCTTAATGCATTATTTAACTCTATTTTTACCCACACATTTATGTGTGACGATTTTGATTAGGGTACCAATATGCTACCCTAATGATTTGATGTTGATGTATTAGTGAAAACCCATAAAGGTAAGATGATGGAATCATATATCTATGATTATTCTCCATTTTATGTTTTCAATATTTATTTTATTCAAAATATTGTTAGTTTACCTATTTATGAATTTAATGTTATTATTTTTATCGCTTGGGTTTATTTAAATAAATCCTAAATCAATTGATGAGGAGTGGATTTTTTGTTTAACATTCATAAAAACCCCTAAGATTTCTTATTGGATTGAATATATAGATGAACGTTTGATTAGAATCGGATCCATCATATGAGACAACATTAATATTAAAAATGGGGGTTTATATCAGTTGGTTGGGGATAATCAAACCCCAAAATATATGCATATTGGTGTAGTATTTTTTGACCTTTCCACCAGTGAATTGATTAGTCTTCCATAAAATCATGATGTTGTGCCCAATGAACCTATAACATTGTTCTAAACCAATTTTAAAGACTCTATATGGAATAGAAATTATTGAGTTATAGGATTTAAGGAAGATACTCCTTGAGAATCATGAATAGGGATTCAATCAAATAAGTGTATCACTATGGTGATTACTAGTTCTTTTGGTTATGAGGGATGATGGAACAATGTAAATTTTTATTGATTATTTAGAACATAACAAGATCATAATAAATAAAAATTATAATATAACCTATAATAATGAGTGTATTGATCGACTACATCATTATTAATATTTATATATATTGAATTTAGATTTTTAAATGATAAGTTTACGTACAAGAATGAGATTTTCTCCCATGACAGCATTCTGCACAAGGTATGAACACTATGAATTTGGTAGTGATACGATTTTCTATACTAAATTTCATTCTAACATCATATATTTATTTAATATTATATTTTTAATTTACTTGATTATTTTTTGGTTATATTTATATATGATATTCTTAAAAAGTGAAATTTTAAGGAAGATCATGATGATTATTTAAGAAGCGTGTTGATGTTCTTGAGGAAGTAGATGATTTAGAAAAAAATTTCTAACTGTGAATCGTGGAATAAAAAATTTGATTTATTGTGTTATATAATCCTATAATATGGTATATTAGTACATCCGTCAAAGACATATGTTTTTTAACATTGGATGAGACCAAATAATTTGACAATGTTTCATATTTTAATTTGTTTTATTGTAATTTTTTCGAACATTCTGGATAATTTAACACTAATTTCAAGAAAAGCCACTAAGTTCACTCTAATGGGATATAAGATCCATTGGATAGATGAATACAAATAAAATTACGTGAAACTGAAAATATGGATATTCATTAAAATATCACTTAGATAATCCTATAATGGAAAATGGTTTTTAATCTGTAGTGATTTATCATTGAACAAAATTGGATGTGTTCTCAATCAGAATGACATGGAGAAAACTTATGCCTCATTTTAAATTAAGAATCATCAATAAAGTTACATAACTCATTATTTTGATTTATCTATTTTAATTGTTTCA
This sequence comes from Viscum album, assembly GCA_963277665.1. Taxonomy (NCBI): domain Eukaryota; kingdom Viridiplantae; phylum Streptophyta; class Magnoliopsida; order Santalales; family Viscaceae; genus Viscum; species Viscum album. The sequence continues at coordinate 612,175,213 of OY728166.1, forward strand.
TTAAAAATATAGAAGAGTTATCCTTATAGAAAAATGTATATTGTATAAACTAATTACAAAAATTTAAATTATATTTTCACATAGAAAAAATTGGATACTCACAAGAAAATATTGTTAAATATGATTAAAAATTATAGATTCTCAACAAATTATAACCCTAGAAAACTAAACAAGTTGGAATATTCCTTATGATAAAAATATCATTCATTATTATCTATGAAATGGGATAAAAAACATCCTATATTTTTATTTTTTTTGAATGGAATATCAGGAATTATCGATTGATGCAGATAAATATTATCTTTTTCAAATGATTCAATAATCATCTACACATTTAAATAATAGTGAGACATGTAATAAAAATATATAATTGTAAAAAATGATGAGAAATGATATAGTCTTTAACCTTGATCATGATAGAATGATGAGGTTTTAGAACCATGTATATGTTTTCCCTATACTATATTTGAATTATGAGTGATAGGTTGAGGATCATAATTTATCAGTCTTTATTCATCTTGAAGATGTGATTATTTATACTGATAAAAATGAGAATTTATTTGGATAAACATGAAATGATATATTGGGGATTGTGTATCTAAGTTCATAGTATTTCTACAGGTTGTGACTATGAAAAATATTTCAACCAAGATGTTACAACCATTATAAATATATGAATTGAAATGGGAAAACATAATTATGGGAATTTTCATTAAAATTTCTAAAAAATATATGTGTTATAATTCCATTTGGGGTATTGTCTATATCCTTCAAATGTTTGTATGATTTATTTCCCTTAAATAATAATTCAATTATTATTAGATTTCCATAAGATATAAGAAGAAAGTTGATGTTTTTCATGGAGTACTACATTTTTTTATATCAAATCGGGATCTTAGTTTTCATTTAATGTTCAAGATATGTCTTTTTTGGTATCTATAATAGATTTCAGTTTTATTATGGTGTTTAATCCTCACAGTTCCGGTTTTTCTAAGAGAACCTTTCAAACCCTATAGGATATTTTTAAATATTGTTTTTATCGATTTCAAAGGATTTTGGGATTAACAACTACCTGTAGTTTAATTTTTATACAATAATAATCAGTCATTAAAATGGCTCCTTATGAGGGACTCTATAGAAATACGTGTAGAAATCCATAATTTTGTGTTAAAGGTATACAATTAATGTTATTAGGACCTGATGTTGATAAGTAAATACTAGATAATGTTAGATCCTCTCAATAAAACATCATGGTAGCCTTTCCTCGATTGAGAAGTGATGCTAACAATTTTCATCATGATATAGAATTCAATGTAAGTGTGAAGGATTTTAAATGATTTTCACTATAGAATAATTTTATGATATTCTAAACGAATTGAAACTTGAGTCGTAGGTTTTTTTCTTGTTAATATTCATGAGCATGTTTTCAAGGTATCATACTGCATTGTGCTTCCACTGAACCACTCTCAATTTCATAATGTGTCCCATGTATCTAGAATGAGGGAGTACATACCAAATCCATAACATGTACTAAACAAATATGGCATTCCATTATATGATGATATTTCTTATAAATAACAACTACTACAAACTAGGGATAACATAGGAAATGTGATCAGGAAAAATATTACTCACCTGTTTAATGTTCTCTTGTGGAATCATAAATTCACAAAACATAATTCTAAACATGATGAGTTAATGAAACATAGATATACTAATATTTATTTATAATAGTGATGAATTTTGAGAAATCAATTTAATTTATGGGGAGTATATATAACACTCTAATAATTTAGAATATATTTATCATTAAAAAAATTTATTTAATTGATAACATTCATTACACATAACACAATATTTAAAAGAACCACAATATAATATTAAAATATTATTTTCTATTAGATATTGAATAGAATTTTTAATGGTTTATATTATTCAGAATATAAAATTAAAAACATTGTCGTTATATATGAATAAAAGTAATTTGTATTTTATTAATTAATTATAAATAAAATTTAATACCATTTGAAAATAAAAAATACTTGTTTTTTCTTTCTGAAACAAATATTTTGAAGTCATGAATTTATTTCTATTAAAAAAATAATATATTCATTATTTGTGAAATAATTTAATAAAATTTATGTATTTATATAATAAACCAAATATTTATCTTTTATTAAATTTATTTCAAAGTATGGGATAAAAAATCATCTATTAATATTAATAATTTATTTATTAAAAAGGTTTTTTGTCACATTTTTTTTGATTAATTTTAAAATTAGTTTTCCATATTATATTATTTTAATAATTAAATATGGATTCTATATTTAGAATCATGAGTCCTAGTGTTGGTCAATATACCCATTTTTTTATTTTTTATTTTTAACAGTCATCCTGTTAAACGTTTTCACCATCATAAATGGTAATTGTAGATAAATTAACTAAAAAATAAATATTAAGGTATTAAGGTATATCATTAATAATTATATACACTAACTAATTCTATAAATATCATTGTAGGCACAAAACTAAAATATTTAAGAGGTAAGTTTCACTAATAATGAATTATATAACATTTCTAGGAAAACATTTACAATGTGTCACTCTCTTATATTTTATTATCTCTTATCTATTCACAAGGGAAAAAAATGGTATGAGTGAATCATAAATTTTATTGTTTTCCAAATACTTTTTCCATCATTATGGTAATTTATTTCTAATTTTTAGTCAATAAATAATTACTTTAAATGCTTCTCAAATACTAATACAATTTCTATTCAATTAATATAAAACTAAAATAAATGATGTAAAAATTATTGATAGTAATTGAATTTTACTGAGTTGTAATATTACACATTCATTATAGGAAAATAAAAAAATAATGATTTTTGAATTTATTAGATTTCAATTTTTCAATTTTTATTATTATTTTATATCAAACTGAATTAACATTTCAAAAATTGACACTAACGATATTCTACAACTATGATATATTATTAATTGATTTAAAATTCATTAAAATATTATTTTCTTCCATGTTAGAGGAATATCGTGGAATATATAATTTTTTTTCATTTAATACATTGTTATTCATTTTTGTAAACATTCTTAACCCTTCATGGTTAAAATATTTATTATCATCATTAAGGTAAAAAATAATTAACAAAGGCACTAATAAAAAGTGATTATTCTCTAAATTGTACCAAAATATATATAAATATTATTTTATGATGATATATTATCCTAATCCACATTTCCATCAAATTTATGTCCATTTAGATGCATTTTCCATTATATTTTCTTTATTATACAAACATCTGTAAAAAAATCCACATATGTCCCCCTCCCCTTATAAAAGGAATTCACTCCTTCTACCTTTCAACAATTTGAGCCATCTACCTCAACATTAGACTACCAAAATCTATTCTAAAATTTTTATCCACATTATAGATAGTATGGTCTTCCTAACAGAACAACCCTAGTATCCTTAATTAGACTTCTAAAGGAGTTATTTCAAAGAAGAGGTAATACTTTTAACTGATTGTTTTATTTTTTTGTTATTATACTTCACCATATAAATAATAAGCATAAAAATATAATAAAATGTTATTATTATCATTAAATTGAAATTAAGTACTTATTTTTTCATCCAATGAGATGTAAAAGTATCACCCGATCTAATGTATGGCTACTTATCTCAACAATGTGATATCATTTAATTACCACCACCATATTTCATTGATTTTTATTATGATGGGTTTACTGATAATATATGATAATTATGACATTATTATAGTTATATAATTATAATATCATATCAATCAATTTACATTCAAATCTTTTGAACTAATATAACATAACTCGTTGGTATCTGTGGAAAACCACCTCAGTAAAGTAATATGATTCCTTTTATCATTCCCACATTACATTGATGGAAATAAGGGTAGTTATAATAAATATATATCATATATATTATATAAAAATTATTTTTAATGTTTATTAAATATTTACCTTTCTTTGGATCCAACTATAGAAAAATGATAACTGTTAACATTCACACATAAGGCATGACGTGTCAATGAATGATGAAAATAGTTATTTTATACCTGATTTTATAGATGACTGCAAATATATATAATTTACATATTTTTTTATATATTTAATAAAATTTTTGAGCAGATTTAATCATTATTATTTTAGATTTTCCAAAATAGTTGAAGCAAAACATGAATAAAAAATAAAGTAGACACTCTAGAAATAGTGATTTTAATAAAAAAAATAAATTAATTAATGTCTGATAAATGGTTAAAAAGTAAATAATATTATTTATGATATATATTATTATGGTTTAATAATATATGTATAAGAAATATATAATAAATATATAGTAGGTTTTATGATTTACCAATGAATATAGACTTGAGGTAATAGATTAGCATCTAACTATTTTTTTTGGGAGACAGATACCATAATCATCATTTGATTATTATTTTTCTCAATTATACACATCCCATGAATTTATTACAAGGATATTATGATGAAATTGACATGGATTTAAATATATATCTATTTTTGTATCTATTATAGGGATTATTATTGAAATTTCACAATGCAGTAAAAGTTTTATTTTATTATATATTGGTTTTCATGTTAGTTTTTGATTATGTTATTAATGAGGAAAATTTTTAATCTACCTCTATAAAAACTCATTAATTTTTATATACTCATGTATTTATCAATAATACATGATTTATTTTATTTTTTCTCACATTAATAAAATATGAGATTGAAATATGTTTCTTAATTGAAACTATGTTTATCTCACTTATTATTTGAAAATACTTTTTTCCATATTCTATATTTTAATAAAATTTTGTCAATATTCTTTTTATAATTTTTTTGTGATTTTTAATGTAATTTTTAGACATAATTTAATTTTTATAAAATTTATTAAAACTAATCTACTTTTTATTTTTATAATATGTAGTAAAATTAATTCGAAAAAAAATGTAAAGGGAATATTTTATTTCAACTTTTATGACATGATTATGCTATTACACTTCTGGAACCACTAAATACATTAGATATTCAATTATAATCTCCAAATTATATATTCAATGAAATAATTTTACATAATAATATAGAAATTTTTCTATTTTTAAAAAGCTATTTCAATTTTAAAATTTTATTCTCCTTTGGAAATATTATAGTTCTTCTTCTAAAAGAATATTTCATCTATTATAACATCAGTTGATGAAACTTATAAATTAATTTGGATATGATCATATGATAGTGTATGTACTCTTTATATAAATGTTTTATAATTACAATGACTATATGTTTAGAAATCCAATTTCTTTTCACTGGTATAAGTTATGAAGAAAAGAAAAAATGTTTATGAAATTCATATATTTTCAATAGGCTAAACTTTTTTATGTTTCTATGAAAACTATTTATTTTTATGTATTGTTAAGATATGGGTTTTTTATCATTATGTTTAACACAAATATATTATTTTTATTAAATGATGTGGGGTATTATAATTACATTTCCCTCTGATTCATTTGGTAATGTTTGTTATCTCATTAGATAAGGAATATTCGAATAGGGAGATAACCCATTTTGGTAAGGGACTATATCTACTATAATATTAATTAGAGTGAAACATTAAAGCTATAATGGTTTAGGTGGTGAAACAAATCCACTTTTTAGACATTGATGTGAGCCTTTATTGTAATGGAAGTTATTTTCTATGCTTATGTGTATGCCACAAAATTATTTCATCAACTGATATTAATCTCTCATTACCCAAGTTCTTGGATTGTAATATGATTCATGTCTTATGAACATCCAAGAATTATTCCCTAACTCAATATTATTTTCTATTATAAGTAATTTTTTATATGTAATTTTATTCTAATGTTCTCATACCCTTATGACCATGTTATTCTCTAGTTATCATTGTTGCATCAATTTTTTAACATTATTGACCATCATAGATCCCACTTTTTTATGTTTCCATTCTCCCTAGTTATTGCTAAAGGATTTAATTATGATATTTCTAATAATTGTTCTAGTTATGATGATTTTATTTGGAGATGATGTAGCAGAATTATGAACCCATTGAATATATATTTAAATTTCTAATGAGATAAGAAATATATTATTCTACAATGGATAATAGTTTTATGTAAATAATATTCATTTGATATGATCTAAAACCCATATTTTGAGATGTTTAGTCTTAGTTTACGTCTTTTTATATTCGTAATGTTCTTTGAATGAGTTTGGATGAGTATTGGAGAGTTTGGTAAGGTTTTAGAAAATATTGGAGGCCTTTTTAAGGCTATACAGTTTGATCACAGTTAAGTGAAATTGTGCAAGATGAACTGTGTAGGAAGTTTGATACACATGGCATGTTCACGGTTTTCTAAACCATATGGGGTCTTCCATGTTAGGAGCCCCTTCAAGGAAGAAGCATGTGCATGATTAGAGCATTGTTTTTCTAATAGTTCAAGAAAACCATGCGGCCAATAAAATTGTTTTTTTTAATCAGGGATTTTTTAGGGCTTCCATAAAAACATCCATACTCTCTCCCCTCAATCCTCACTTGGTATTTCCAATTATAAATGGATAGGGGTGATCTCTAAATATTTTGGAAGTATATTGATGGGTTTTCATGGTTTGATTGAACTGATTCATCTCTAGTAAGTCTTCTCTCTTAGTTCATTGTGGTTTTCTCTAGATATACACAATCCCACTCTCTCAGTTTACTAGATCAAAACTACTTTTGTGTAGATATAGGGTTATTGTTTCCTTGGGTGTTTATTTTAAGGCTTTTTTATGAAAGGTAAGGAGATCTAGAGTAGTTTTAGTGGAGTGTTTTTCTGTATTTTGGGTTTAATTGTTGTGGATCAACTTCACTAGAACCCTAACGGTTTGTGTCTACTATATCAACTATACTTGTTTCGAACTAGGGAATTATGAAGTAATTAATTTGTTTAGAATTTGATTAATTTTGAATTTGTTTTCAGAATCCTAGTGAATACTCTTTTGGTGTAGATTTCGGGAGTTCTGGGTGAAATTGGTTATTGGTGAAGGATGGTTTTTTTGTTTGACATTAATATGTGGATTTTAAAATTGGCTTCTTGGTTTGGATTTTTAAAATGGCGTATGAAAATGGTTTTCAATAAAAAAGTGTTTTATTGAAATTTGGTTTGGAATAGAGAATAGTAGAAGGTTTCTTTAATAAATGGGAGATTTATTGAAGTGAATTTCCATGTGTTGGAAATGATGGTGTGCTTGTTGTTATGGCCTTGGTGTTTTATAGGCTTGGTTATTATTTTGGGCACACTATATTTGTGGTTGGAATGATGAGAAGTCAGAGCGGAGCACCACTATAAAAAGTGTATGGATAGTATATATAAGGGCCACCATTAAACGATACATGGGAGGGAAGTACCACTAGTCATAAATGTACAGAATAGGTTGGACATAAGATCCCTTATTTGTTTGCCTTGTTGTGTGTTTTTTTGTAAGAGGATTTTTTTGTGGTCATGTGAAATGGTAAAGTTTCTTATGGAAAGTTTTTTTGGATTTCCCTTGTTGAAATGTATTAGTAAGAGTATGTTTAGACTGGGTTAATGGATTCACTATTTAACTTCTTATATAAACTAATTTTTATAAATGTGCTAATTATTTTCTCCTACTTCCATGTGTGGGGAAGTCATTCAGGGAGAACCTAGTGAGTATTTTTACTACACCCCTTCTTTGTAACATGGGTTCTTTTGTAGATTTTTTACTCCGACACACAGGTATGTGTAATGAATCAAATTTTTTAAGCTTTTCGTCATGATTCTTTGGGGATGTTGTGGTGCATGGATTATAGAGTTCGGTGTGGAGCTATGAATGGTGTGTTAGTTTCCTTTTGAGTCTGGTTGTTTAGTCTTCTTCTTGGTTCATTGATTGTTTTATTGTTATTCTTTGGGTGGATGGGTCTTTGGTATTGTTATGGATGTGATTAGTAATTTTTTTGTCTCTTTTTAATGTATTGGTTGAGTTGTATTGTTAACATGCATTATGTAGCATTTTTGGTCATGTAATTTTTGGTTGGTAAATAGAAAATAGTTCTACAATGATTTTGGAATCCAATGTAATTTATTCATATCCTTTGGCACTTGGGGATTGTCGAATAAGTCCAAGTAGAATTCCTCCTCCCTCACAAGCCAGTGGGATGGGCGTGATGTTACAAGTGGTATGAGTTTTTTACATCCAAGGATTTTAATTAAGAGTAGTTTTTCAGTCATTTTGCGTTGACTATTTGAGTCTGTGTCCACATTATTTCATAGTATATTTTTTGATTCAGGATGGTAGTAAGGCGTAGGTTTGTCAAAACATGGTTTGTATCGCCTAAAAGGACGTTGATAACCCTTTTATGTTTAAATTCATGTTTCCCTAGAGTTGAGAACATAATTCTATTGAGATACTTATAGGTATTGGAATTCTCATTATCGTGGGTTTTCCAATGAGAATAGCATGAAATGCATGGTAGAAATGACTTCCCGCTAGGAGGAACATTTCATTTGTGTATAGTGATTTATGGTGTGGTATGAATCTTTGTATTTTGGAAAATCTAATTTGGGTTTCGAAACGGAAGGTTTTGAAACATGGAAACTAGTGTTATTATGAAAATGGGGTGATTTTGAAAACCTTCTTGATTTTTCAGAATACTGAATCATTGTAAATGAGAACTAATGAAATGTCAGGTTGTTATAGTTCATATATATTTGAATTAGATAATTGTAAACCCTTTTGTGTTAAGGTAGAGGTCGTTTTGGTTATTTGTTATTATTATTTATAAATATGAATGGCACTAGGTAGGAATCATAGAGACCAACCAGATGAAGCTGCTGAAAAAGTTTTTTCACCTAAGACTGAGGTGAACCAGATGCTAGTTCAGAGTACCGTGAAAGAATTCAAAACTGTTGAAATTGGGGATAAGGTGAATGAAAAGAATCATAGGGATCATGTAGTTTAGTTTCAATGGTAGAGTCCACCCATCCTTATGAGATATTTAGAGCCATAAATGGATGAAGCATGGCTGAATAGAATGAATAGTATATTGGACTTCATGGGATCACTAGAAGATATGAAAGTGATGTTAGCCATGTAAATGTTGTATATTCTTTTCCTTTAGTGTTGGGAGTTGGCAGTCCAGGATGGGATGAACCACGACGAGTCATGAAAGGGTTTTGGGGTATTTTTTAATAAATGATTCTACCCTGATACGTAAAAAATTATGAATACAACAGATTTCATTCATTTGAGCTACTTTAACCTTTCGGTAAAATAATATGCATCATTTTTTTGAAATTAGGGTGGTTTTCAACTGAAGTGATAGGTAGTTCATTGTTTAAGGCACAAATTTTGGAATTTGGGTTGAGGCAGAAAATTTATTTGAAGGTTGAAATGCTCTGTATAAATGATTACACCGAAATGGTTATTAGAGAGATGGTGTCATACCAGTATATTTTAGGGGATACAAGAGTGGAAAGTATGTTGGTAACCTAGGGGAAAATTGGTAACTCCAGTGATGGGATTAAGGGGAGAGGGAAACTTTTTCCATGGTTGGAGTATGGCTCAGAAAATGATGGCATGATCCGTGACACTTCATCTGAAGCCTAACAGTAAGATGAGATGTTTTTAGTGTTGTTCTAGGGGACACATATAGTTTGATTTTATGACACAAAATCGATAAAGTCATAATTTTCTGGAGATGGGGAATCTGCAGTGGTATTTTCAGAATTCCCCGAGGGCGGGTGTTCGTGAAACACTTTAGGGGTCGTAGGGGTCTTGTACCTCAACGAGATGGTGGTAGAAACATACCCCTCATTAACAGAGAAAAGTGGGTCATGGTGATTCATGGAATACCAAGACACCTCATCAGGTAAATAAAGAGCATAGTGTGGAAAGAAAGTAGTTCTTTGGTGATGAAAAGGATGCGAATTATGATTTGTCCGGACCATGCATGGTGGGATGTAAGGTCATTTAAATTCAACAATGAATAAATCATTGATTGATATAGTTTCTTCCCATTATTTTCTTTATTCTTATATCATTGATTTTGTTGAGTTTACATGGGAAAATTATTCCTGATGTTTTGAAACTACAACCTCTTTTGGGTCAAACAGAGTGTCAGGTCTTTTTTTGAAGAACATGTTTCATAGTTGGGGATGGTATCGAATTGATGTGGGATTTCTCAATTCTATAGATGGAATCTTATGACATATTCCTGTGAATGGATTGGATGGGGATTTTTAATGCCCACATTGATTCCTATGTGAGAACGGATAGTTTTGTGATAGAGGGTGGTGTTAGACAACTATTTAAGTGGGAGAATGCTAAAAAAATGGGTGCAAAATATTTTTTTATCATTATATAGTGTCACTATCACATATCCATTATTGTATTTACTAATGTTATCAGGGGAAGGTGTTGAGAAGATTGTTCATCAGGTAATTGTTGATCAGTTTATGGATGTATTTCTCAAATAATTCTTAGTGTTTCCACATTTATGAGAATTGAAGTTTACGATTTATCTCCTTTTATAGACCATTCCAACCTCACTTCCATCATACATAATGGAACGAGTAGAATTTCAGGAATTAAAGGTGAATTTCTAAGATTTATAAAACAAAGGGTTTTTCTAGCCCATCACTAATCTGTGGGTATTTCTAGTTTTGTTTTAAAAAAAAATTGGATAGAGCCTTACAGCTCTATGTGGATTATTATATACATAATTATGATACTATAATAAACCAATATCCACTTCCAAACTATGATAATATGTTTTCCCAGTTGAGGGGATCTCAATGGTTCTCCCAGATTGACTTGAGGTCAGGATATCATCTATTGTGGATTAAAAAAGAAGATATTCCCAAAATAGCTTTTAGTAGTAGATATGACCATTACAAGTATGTGGTTATACCCTTTGTACTAATGAATTCACAATGGGTCTTTATGGAATTGATGAATCGTGTATTTAGGAGATATATTGATTATTTTGTGTAGTATTTGGGAATGAAATAATTATGTATTCGAGGACAAGGTTATAGAATGAGAAGCACTATGATAGAGTGTTAGGGATCTTGAGGGAACGCCAGTTGTTTCTCAAATTGTAAAAGGGTGAATTTGGGATACATGTGGTTCATTTCATTGTCCATTTTATTTATGATAAATATGTTCTGTTTTACCCTGAAATGATAGAGGTTGTTATCTCATAGAATCCACCTAAGGATGTTTTTGAGGTACCATTCTTCTCTGATATAGCAGGCTATTATCGATTTTTTGATCTTGATTTTTCATGATGGTCTACACCGATGACTGCTTTGACATGGATGAATATCCCATTTCAATGGGATGACTAGTGTCATACTTGATTTGAAGAGCTAAAGGGTCACCTAACATCAGCCCAAATCTTGGTTTTCCAAGAACCAGCGAAAGGGTATGTGGTGTATTGTGACACATTGGGGTTAGGTTTGGTGTGTGTTCTCATGCTAGTGGATAACGTGGCTTCAAATGGCTCCCAGAATTTGAGTTTTCATGATAAGAACTGCCCAACACATGATTTGGAGTTGGAAGTAGTGGTTCATGCTTTAAAAATGTGGTTTCATTATATCGTCAATGTGAAATTTACTGTGTTTACTGATCACAATATCTTAAATTATATTTTCATAGATGGATATTTTAACTTGAAGAAATAGAGATGTATGGAATATATCCATATGTATTATTTCTACATAATGTAAAAATAGGGTAAGGGAAATTCAGTGGAAGATACATTACATAAGAAATCATATGCTGAGGTGGTGAAACAAAAATCACATCAGTTTTAGTTGATGTCAGTCATATCTATCCTACAGGTGGAATGTGAGGACTAGAGTGATATGGAGGTCTTATTTACAGTTTCTTAGGTTCCTGACATGGTTTCTTCGGTTAAAAATGCATATGCATCTGAGTATGATTGTATGGTGATGACATCTAAACACAATGGATGGGACACCATTGAGGGTTGGGAAATGACTGGGAATTCATTCTTATGTTTTTTTTAATAAGATAGTGGTACCATAGGATTTTTAAGAGGTACCACTCAAGTCTTACCATCATTATTGGTGGCACCTCCATCCTAGAATTCAAGAAGATGTATAAGGTGTTGCATGTGCATTTTAGGTGGGTTGGTATGAAAAGGTATGTCGCCGAGTTTGTTTCGAGATGGTTGACTTGTTTTCAGGTCATGGAAGAGCATAAACATCCAGAATAAATGTTGTAGTCTTTATATATCTTAGAATGGAAGTGGGAGCAGATATAAATGGAATTTTTCATGGGTCTCCCAAGAATGGCCAAGAAACACGATTGTATATGGGTGATTTTGGATCAGCTCACATTTTTTTCCTATTTAATATCTATTCATGAATCACATACAGTAGAGGATCGGTCCAAAACCTATACCTGTGAGGTGGTAAAGATTCATGGTGTATGTTTCAATTATATCAAATAGATATCTGAGGTTCACATCTGGTTTTTAGATATCTTTACTACAATTTGTTGAGACACAGTTGATGATGAGCATGACGTAGAATCCTCAGATAGATGGCCAATCTGAGAGGTTGATACAAAAATTAGAGGATATGTTAGGATATTCTGTGATGGAATATGGTGGTTTGTGGGTAGATCAATTGACATTGGTGGAGTTCACTTATAATAATAGTTTTCAGTATTCAATAAATATGGCTCTGTTTGAGGCTTTTTCTGGGTGTCTGAGTTGTACTTTTCTATGTTGAGTGGAAAAAAGGTTAGAATATGATTATTGGACCGATATTTGTCCAAGATACTATAGAGAATATCATATTGATTAGTAATTGGATAGTGGCAACTCATGTTATTCTGAAATCATGTATAGAGCATCGTTGATGGTCGTTTTCATTTGAGGTGGGTGATCTTGTGTTTTTGAGAATCTCTCCTCAGGTGGGACACTATCAGTATAGAATGTAGGGTATGTTATCTTCAAAGTATATTAGGATTTTTTAGATATTTTAAAATATTGGAGAGTTGGAATATCAGTTGGATTTTCCAACACGGTTTAGTGTGGTAGAAAATGTGTTTCTTGTGTCGTAGTTTAAAAAGTATCACGTGGTTCATGACCATGTGATTTATTGGGATCATGTTGACCTTGAATCGAATGATTCATTGTTTAACGGGTTAGTGATGATTGTGGATAAGAAATATAATTAAATTCTATGAAAAATATATGGTTTAGTTTGGGTTTTATGCTAGAATGGTATGATTCAATAGGAGACAAGGGAGCAGGAGAAAAATATGGTCGATCAATGTCCCGATCTCTTTCAATAAATCAATAGTTCTCTACTTTCTATGGATGGAAATTCCAATGATGGGGAGAATATAGAACCCCTAGTTTGAGTTATGTAGAATTTTTTTCCTTTATATGTAAATAAGTTGCATGTAATATGTTTTATTGATTAAGGGAGAGTTTAGGAAGGTTTTAGAAAACATTAGATGCCTTTTTAAGGTTGCACTGTTTTATCAAGATTAGGAGAAACCATGTGAGATAAACCATGAAGGTAGTGGCGTATGCACAGCTTCCACATGGTTTTCTTTACCGTGCAGGGTGGGAAATGTGAGGCGCCCCATCGAGGAAATAGCAAGTGTGTGGTTAGCACATGATTTCTCTAACCATGTGAGCTAACTGTGTGTCCCATAATTTTTTTTAATTCAGGATTAGTTAGGTTTTCCATAAAAACACTAAAACTCTCTACCACTCAAGAATCACTCATAATTTCCTCATATAAAGGGTGGGGTGATCTCCCACTCGTTCTGGATGAAAATTGATGGGTTTCTTTATTTTGTTTGAGTTGATTATTTTCTGGTAAGTCTCCTCGCTTAATTAATTGTGGTTTTCTATAGATCCACTCTACCCAATTTCTCTGATTTCTAGATCTACTACTGTAGTGTGTAGATATAGTTTTTTTCTCCATGAGTTTTGATTATAAGGATTTTTTGATGATATGGAAGTATATCTAGAGTAGTTTTAGTGGAGCGTTTGTTTGTAATTGTGGTGTGGTTTCTTATGGGTTGAAATTGTTGGAACCCTAAAGGTAGGTGGATTCTCTCTCTACTCCAGATGATTAGAACTACCAGCTTTGTTTGTAATTAATTATTTTGTTCTTGATATTAATAGTGAATATGTTGTGATAATATTAGTTGAAACCCTTTTTGGTGAGATTTTGGGTTTTTTGATAAAATGGTGATATTTTTGAAAGAGGTGCTTTGTTGTGTGATTTTATAATGTGAATATTAAATTTGGTTTCATTGTTTTGATTATGAAAATTATTTTCAATAAAAATTTGTTTTATAAAAATTTGGTTTGGCATCGATAATGGTAGACGTTTTATTTAATAAATGGGTGACTTATTAAATTGAATTGGCATGTGATGGAAAATATGGTGTCCTTGTGGTTGCGGCCTTGGTGTGTCAGGTGATTGGTAATTGGTTTGTTCATTCTATGTTTTTGGTTTGAATAGTGAGATGTTGGTGGGGAGTACTACCATAAAAGGGTTGGATATTGAATGGAATGGCCACCATCAAATGATAAGTGGTAAGTAAGTACCACTATCTAGAAATATAGTGAATGGGTTGGACAAGATTTACACCATTTGGTTTGCTTGTTGTGTGTTTTTTTATAAGATGGGCTTTTTGTGCTAATGTGAAATGGTGAAGTGGATTATGACTTGGTTGTTTGGGTTTTCCTTTTTGAAATGGCATAGAAATTGTATTCTGGGCTTGGTGTAATGGTTTTACTATTTATTTCTTTATATAAACAGTGTTTTATAATTGTGCTAATAGTTTTTCGTAATGGGGTGTGTAAGGATGTCATTCGAGGAAAACCACCTGAGTATTTGTAGTCACCCCCTTCTTTATTACATTGGTGATTTTATAGATGTTGTACTCCAGGAAATAGGTAAGTGTAAATCATCCCATTTTTCTATTGGTTTTGCATGATTCTTTGGTGATTTTGTTGTTCTTGGATCATAGAGGATGGTGTCGATATATGTATGGTGTCCTAGTTACTTTGGAGTCTTTTTGTTTATTCTATTTCAATGTAATCTAATTTTTGTATTGTTATGGTTTTGTTGGATTGGTATTTGGAATATGTATGTATATGTTTAGTAATGTGGTTCTCTCTTTCTAATGTACGGGTTGGGTTTTTTCCACATTCATCATGTAACCTTGTTGGTAATGGTGTTTTTAGGTTTTCATTTTTTATTTTAAGAGAAAACCATTCCCCAATGATTTCAGAAACCACATACATTTATTGGAAGCCTTTGGCGTCCTGGGAATGTTTCTTAAGTCCAAGTAACATTCCTCTTCCCCTCAAGCCAATGTGATGGGGCAGGATGTTACATATGATTTAAAATCTATTTCTGAATTTCGGAGGTCTCTATATCCTGTGTTCATATATAGGGACTACCACATCCAAGTTTCAATGTACAAAATTATTCATTGGAATATTATATTGTATATTATAAAATATTATATATGAAATAAATATTATATTTATGATTTTGTTATGTTTCTGTATCAGTGAAACTGTTCTATGGACTACAAATATCAAGTGAATAATGCATTAAAAAATTACACCCAAATATTGATTTTAAAAAAGAATTTCTTATCAAGGAGAAATAATAAATTATATGTGAATAATATCTACTAATATATATTGGTGGTTCTAAAATTTATGTATTATAAATATTATTTTTGATACAAGTGGTTTGAGAAAATACTAACAATGTTTGGATATGAGGTAATTATTTATGTTATAATCTCATATTTTCGGAATTGTTTATGTTTCAATTTATGACATTGGAAATTATTTATTCTTTATCTCCTAAATATCATATATTTTCTTCTCCTATATTTTGTGCTTTTAGGTATTTTTTCCACTTCCCCCTCTTTTATATTCAAAATGGTTGAAATATTGTTTTCTTTCGAAAACCCACATTACTTTAAAATTTACATCTTAGATATTTTTCTTCTATGTCCATGTTCCTTGAAATATTTAAATAATGTGTTATTATATTATTTATTGATTTATTAATTTCATTTTCAAAAAATATGTATTTATTTATGAATCCATGAAGATAAATCATTAAAAAATATCCCTAAAATTATAATTAAATTTTACAAAATGTATTAAAAGAACCTTTTTAAATGTTTAAAAAATTAATGTGTTTTTTCAATATAATATCTTTTATTTTTTACAAATATTATTTTATTCATTTTAAGGGTTTTTTCAATGAAATATTATTTACAATTAAACTGTGATTTTTCTGTTCTCTATTATATGTTATCAAACAAATATGTATTCTTGTTTTTTAACACATATTCCTAATGATATTATAAAATTATTTTCTATCTATCTAAAAATATTTTATTCATAAATAATCACCTAGTTTATGATCTAATGATACCCTCCACCTACTTTCTTAAGATTTATTATGATGAATTTTTTAGACTTTTTTAAAACATGTTTCTTTATAATGACTTTATTACGATATGAAAGAATAATGAATGTTTTTATGATATTTGATCACACATATATGTTGTTATCATAATTTTTTAGTTCATAAAAAACTCATGTAATGCTAAAATTTATTTGGAAAAGTAGTACATCTCTTGAGAAAATATTTAAAAGATTAGGTAGTAAATCTAATCCAATATGGGACTCTACCCACTAATGATTAATAGAAATTATGGAGTGAACCCCATAAAATATTGGAAATTTTTCTTGATATTATGATGGTATATGTAGTTATCATTAACCAAGTGAATGGTCCTATATGTTTAGGTGTATTCTAGAAATTTTGGTCCTAATATCTAGTTAATCACTCATGGATCATTATATATTATTGATGACTTCAAATTCTTATGGATCATATATTTTGTTATGATAAATAATTATTCCTTGATTATTGATTTTTGGTCAATGATGTTTTGGGTATATTTTTTTGTTATGATAATATTCACATTCACTTAATCTTATATTATGCTCACTTATGACCATTGATTAGTTTCTCCAATGGTTACTCTTTCTGTGCAAATGATCTCCCCTTTCATCTTTCTCATTTTCCTAGATCACGAAGTAATTAATTAAGTATAATAGGCCTATAAATATTACTTCTGTGAATATGTTTTTTGGTTATGTTCAAGAACATCTATGAAATATATTTACTATGTTTCTACTTTCTAATGATATTAATATTTTTTGATCTTTTCGGTTTTTGATTTTGTGATATATTAAATATTATTCACAATTGATGTAATATTTATATAAGGTATTCAGAGTTATCCTCATTTGGAATCATAGAATAATGTGTTTTTTTATGAATTTAATATTAGAAAAAAATAGTGAAACCCCTAAGGATAATTTATAAAAATGAACATATCCTAATATTTTGAGAATTTATTGACTTCGTGGATTCATTTAAATGAAAACCTTATTTGTATAAAAACAAATCATTTTAGACATTGACAATTATTCACCTAGGGGTAATAATCCTAACAATGTTTTATAGTTATTAAATGGATCATTACTTAATGCATGAAAATGTTTTCTAACTACAGGTCTATTATTATACTCTTAGGGAATATTCTTTGGTTAATAAACATTATTTTTACAAAAAATATGTGGTATCTTATATTTTTATAAAATTATAAAATTATATGATTATTGAAAACATAGATGGAATCCCTAATGTAAATATATTAAATAATACACATTATTTTGAAGATATTTATAATATGTTTATATCTATCATTTTACTTGTAGCTTCATCCCTAAAATTCAAATATTTTTGTAAATGTATAGAACTAGTATGAACTTGGAAAAAATGTGTTACATTTCAAATACACTTTTGTAACTAAATATTAAATAAATTAGATAGGATATATGGAGAAAAACCTCATGAAATTTGTATCACAATTATCTATAGTTATGGATAATATTTAAAAACATTTTTATATCCCCAACATACCACACATAATATTTTATGAACTCATTTGTGAGAAACAACTGATATCTTTTATTGTTCATCAAACCCAGTATTTCCTTAAAAGAGTATTTATATATTCATAGAAAATAAATTATATAATTTAGGGATCAACAAAGAGAGTTTTATTCTATATATCTACCACTTTGAAGGTATATATGATCAAAAATGAAGCCCTATAAAGAATATAGGGAATGTAGAATAAATTGACTCCATTGAATGGGAATATATTAAAAACAAATTTTTTAAATATGTATTTTAATTTTTCTATTCAATGTAAAATGTTGAGGATATTATTATAAATTAAAATGATGGGTAATCAATCCAATAATTAACATTTTGGAAATTTTCACATGACTTACAATGTATTATTCTAGTTTTATCATGGATAATTAATATAAAAATTATTGAATCAGCAATGTCTTAAATCAAATTGTTTGAAACTAAATGTATATAAAGAAAATTGATAGAGAATTAAAAAACATTAGACGTAATAAAAATGTAGAAATAGAGATTGGTGACTATCAATGATCTCATTGTTTTGGGGAAACCAAGTGAAATATGTATTTCCATGGAAATTTAAAAATAAATACTTGAAATAATATAAATAAACCAACCTTTATGAAAAAATTGGTTGAAAATAATTGAATAAATTTATTTATGAAAATAGGTAAACTCATTAAGTATGAAAAAGAATTATATAAAAAATCAAGGATAATGACATATAAAAAGATTATCAATGACTTCGATGGATGGAAATATCAACTGAATCCAAAAACCATAGCCAATTTATATAATTAGAAGGTATCCCGACATTACACAAATTACTACATAGATTCATTGGTTAATAAGAAAAATAGTTTCAAAAAACTCATATGATTAATGAAAAAACTGAATCCTATGAAATAATAACTAGAAAACATTATTATGAGAATTAATGGGATAATGGTATACATATCATCCTCTTTAGAAAATTGATTATTTTATTTGATGTTGGTTCTAAAAAATACTTTATATTTGTATAATTTTTTTGGTATATTATATCACCACCTCAAACATTAGTGTTAATCTTGTTGGGAAAAATCTTAATGGAAATACGATTTCAGCTAAACTATATTATCCCTCTCTAATAGAAATATTTATAATGTGCTTCCTATATATTTTATTATTTTCTTAGACATAAAATATGATGTGATTTTTGGATTGTATTTGGTCCCTCTAAAAAGATCCCATGTAAATTTCGGATGATAGGATGTGAAATTTGATATCTTGACTCAACATATGATCTTCCATCGGTTTGAGGATTAATATTAACAACCTATGGAAATTTCTTCTACTGGATGGCTATTAATTCCAAATCATGTGGGATATGTAGAGGAAATATATAGGGATAAACTCAAAATTTAAGACAATCTAATTATACTGGAATTTAGAAATGTGTTTGATGAGTATTTTATTAATATTTCCCCAAATATAGATTTAATACTTTCAATAAAACTTATGAAGGATAGTATTATTCTTTCTTACACTCTATATAAAATGACAACAATTATGATATTTCAATTTTATATGAAACTCCATGAAAATAAAAAAAAGAATCATATACTATAGTGTGTCACATTAGTGTAACCTATTCATTTTATTAGAAAGAATTGTCTGTAATTAATCATATTATTTATTATTAAGAATGATAAAATGACCATAAAAAACGTGTATCCTCTAACCAAAATTTCAGAATTGTTTGATCGAAAATATAGTGATCAATTTTTTAAATTATTTAACTTTTATATAGATATTATCAATTAATATTTAACATGGAGGATATACCTAACAATACCTTATGTAAGTGGTATATAAAATATGAATTTATATTTATTCCATTCATACAAACCAATTTGATAACAATATTTATAGATCTAGTGAATACAATGTTTAGAGAAAATAATGTTCATTTTGTGATATTCAAGATTGGTGATATTCTCATATATTTTATGAAAAATTAAAAGAATAAAGATTAATATTGGAAAACATTATATTAATTTATTAATGATAATTTGTATAAAAACATTAAAAATGTGAACATTACATATAGTATGAATCAATTTTTAATCACATGTTTACTAGTCAATTAATAATAATTTAAACCTTAAAATATTGAGGTTATTTTAAAATGTACCAAAAAATCCACACTAACTATGATCCAAATTTATATTTTATTGGATGTGAATCATCAATTCATTAGAAGAAATTTTTCATCGATATTATATCCACTTGATAGTTGATTTCTAAGGGAGTCAAGTTCCATGGGAAGGATGAATTGAAGTAAATTTTCAATGTGGTAATGAAGTTTATTCAGTGAAAATTTGTGTACACTATCTATTAGTTGAGAAGTTTTATATAATTATATTGATTCATCATAGAATGGATTTTATTGTGTTCTCAAGAAAAATTAAATTGTGATATCATATTCTTCATTCCAATTGAATATTTATGAGAAAATTACATCTCTTGTGATTTTAATATGGGAGCATAAATATTTTCATTGATTGTATTGAGGCAATATATTTAGGTGAAAGGTGATATATAAATATATAAAAAATATAGAATATTTTTTTATATATTATCATATAAAGAGTTGAATGTGCTTCAATGTATATAGTTGAAAATAAAATAACATTGAGATTAGTTAATACGATACCACTTATTGAAGGAAAACAATGTGTTCCATTCTCTATATTGGAAAGATCATGTTAACATGTCCATGAGGAGGATTGGGTGAGATTCAACAATTTACGATATAAATAATATACCATATAAAATTTTAATTGAAAGAGAGAAATAAAAAATTTCTCAAATTAATGATTACCATTAAAATATATATATATTGCAATGATACAACTGGTGGATTTAGAATAGAAAATTAAGGTATTGAAAATTATATTATTTTAACTTTAATATGATTATATGATAATATTAATGGTCTATATTTGAGTCCCATAAATACCATTATTGAATAATTAACTATTTAATGGAGTACGTAGTATGTCATTATCTCTCTATCCTTGATACAAACATATATATTGATATCAAGGATAATTTATGGTGGTAGAACATGAAGTTGGATGTTTTAGATTATGTATCTTGATGACTATTATGTTATCATGTCATGGATGATCATAAGAAGCCTAAAATGATGATTTAACAACAACCAATACCTATATAGAAATGAAAATATATTGAAAACAATTCCATTGATGTGATCCCAAAGATTTATAATGACTATAATGTTATATTATTTATTTTTTATATACATAAAAAATAATCACATATTATTACTATTAACTAATCATTAGTTCATGATCAATTTAAAAGACATTAATTATGTATGTTATAAGGATTCAACCTATACCACTCTTATTTATATCCTATTTGGATATGAAGTTTACCTAGATTTTCTAGAGAATTATTCAACAAGTATAGAATATGAAGATGAATTTCATCACTCCATACCATCCTCAGATATATGGTTTGTATGAGAGGTAAATTACACCGTAAAATGATATGTTGGGAGATTAGTCTATGGATTTAAATTTTTATTATGATCAACACCGTAAACTGGTCATTTATTCTAACAATAAAAAGTTTTACTCTAGAATTTAGATTGATCCTTTCAAAGATATATATTAATCTAAAATACATTAAAAAATAAGAGATTGTTACACTGTACCCACATGTAATACCCTCTGATTTTTAATGTATTTTACATTAATATAAATTTTAATTGTTTCATATCTTATAATTCACTAAAAAACCTAATTTCATAATTCAATATTATAATAAATATTATTTTTTCAATATCTCATATTTCCATTTTCAATTGTAAATTTTAAAATATAATTAGATCTAAAGTGATTTTATAACAGATTATATATTTGGAATAAATATATTAATTATATTTAATTATATATTCGAATGATATTTGATAAAATTTTAAGAATACTTTTTAAAATAAATTAATGACATCTATACAATAATTATGAAACTATAAGTAATGTGTATATATATACCACTAAACAAAAAAATTATTTAATATAATTATTTTTATTTATATCATATATATTTTATATGAATATTAAATTATTTATATTCTATCATTTGAATGTGCTAAATTTTCATCCATGTTTGGATTTAGTATGAATTTTTTTTAAATGATTAATTTGTTTTATAAAGAATAAATTTAGGTGAATATTGAAAAAAATTGTTTTTAGAAATATTATACCTTTATGACATGATTTTAATATATTCATGAAATATATATATATAAAAATTTAATTTAAAATATATATTTTATCATGTCATATAAATAATTTAAATCTATTATGATCAAATTTATAACCCATTCATTAATTTTGGAAACTATGTCATATATTAATGAAATACAAAAAAACTAATTTATTTCATCTCAATTAATTAATAGTTATAAATGATAATTTTTGTGTTGGATTGATATTATTTCCATAAAATACAAATTTTTTCAAAAACATTATTACTTATCATGAGGACTAACTTTATATATGATTTTGGTTGAAAACGATTTCTATTAGCATTAAATTATTTTTCTACGAAAAAATTATTAAATTGTGCATACTTATTTTACAAGATACACTTACAACCTTTGGAGATGAAATCATTTAATATGGATTACAAATTTGGAGTCTCCATATACTAATTTGGTGATAAGGAACATTTTATTGTTATTCATTACAAAATAGTTACTTCGGTAAAATGATCAGCACCTCGATAAAGTCTCAAAATTATTAAAATGGTTAAATAGTTGAACAAGGCTTCCAAATATCACTAAAACATTAAATTAATTTGATTGGTCAAGTAAATTTATTCTTTCCTCAACTTATATTTGAAACTATGAATAATTTTTACAAATTCCAATAAGTGTTGAATTATATTCTTTTAAAAGTAAGTATTAGTAAAAGACTGTCACTCCTATGAGTTACCAAAGAGAAACTACTATTCCAACTTATTCACACACTTTCATTAAATTATCTCTACAATAATAATCTCAATTCACATACCCACTCTCCTCCCACTATCCTAGTGGTTATGGTATCTCCAGAATACAATATAAAAAATTCATATATAAGAGTCCAAATGAACATACCAACTGGAAAAGGTAATAATATTAACTGAATTATTTTGTATTTATTTCTTACTCTCACTCCAATAAATAATCTATAACCAACTAATTATAATTGAATATGGATAAAAATAATTATTATAATTAATTTTCATATTTTCAAATAATAATTATCTATCTACTTTACATGTAATAGAATTTTTTTTCATTCATACGTATTTGTAGATTATAAACACAATACTGATGTATTTCATTTTCCATAATTGTCTTAGATAGAAATTAATAAGGATTTATTAAATGAATAAATATGATATGTAAGGAATAATTAGATTTTTGAAAAATATATTATCGTATACCTTTATTTATATCCTTCGATTGTAAAATCCAAACATCACTTGAGCTAATATAAGGATGGTCATCTAAATGAATAATTGTATTTAATTTACTTAATCACATTTCATGACTAGTCCCAAAATCTCATATATGTCTTATGTAATAGATCTATCAAATTGAAAAATTCTGATGAAAATTAACCACTAATTCACAAATATTAATTTTAACAAAAATATATTAATAAAAATAAAATAATAATAAATGAATTCTATCAATATAGATAAATAAAAACATGGTTCTACAATATATTTGTAATAAATTTAAATATAATATATATTATGATATAGCACATATGAAAATAATTAGGGATTTAGGTAAGGGATAATGTTATAATATATGTTTTTATTATGATTTTTTATGTCTGAATTTCTATTAGAGAAATTATTTTCTATCCTCAATTCCATCTATTTAATTATTATTTATATATTTCAGGGGGGTTCAATTATTTTTTACATTCCATGCTCATAAAATCTCAAAACAATTATTGACTTATTATAATACAAGAAGTTATTTTTATCTTTTTAGAGAGGGGATACTTGTCAATCATTTATATGTTCTTTTAAATGATTCATGAATATTATATTCTCTACTATAATAAATATCCAAATTTATTTTCATCTATATTTAAAATTTTTTATTTTAAATTAAATAATATTCTTCATAATGATTTTTACGTGGGTTAAATTTGACTTTTTAGAAAAAGTGAATAGAATATGATTCTATGTTTATTCAATGAATGAATTTTTTCAGGACAAGTTTTTTGTTGTTATAATTTTTTTAATAAAAATTGTTTTTTATGAAAATAATATTCGCTTTTATTTTTTAGTATTTTTTAGGTCATCAATATATAATGATATTTCCAATAATTTTTTAAAAAATAGTAAAATTTCATTTAATAAATATATTATTCATATATATGAACATTACTTATTGATTCAAATGATTCATTGTGTAAACACAATAATGACACTATACAAATTTTATATCATCATGAAATATGATGGATTTTTCAGAATTTTTTGAAAATTATTTCATTATATTATTTAAATTACAATACTATCGCATTATATAAATTTTAAGATATATATAACATAAAAATTGGGTTTACATTACAAGATGGTTTGGAGAAAAATTATATATTTGTAAAATGCATTGGGTAGAAAATTACATCTCATATCATAATATGTATTGGAATTGGAAGTGAACCCAATACACTGTGGGACACTCTCATCCAAATATTATAAGAGACTATGCAGTGAACTAAATCCTTAAAGAGAGTTTATCAGATATGTTATGACAGTCTTGTTAGTTATACAATTCAATGTAAATAATTTTCTATTCATATATAAAATCCTAAAATAAATGGATTAATTGTATGATATTTTATCATGGACTACAATAAATTGTTGATGATTACATACAACTACAACTCATGTTTATTATTATAAGAAATCTTTTATCCATGAATCATTATTTATGGTCTATTAATTTTTTGTTGTGTTTTTGTATGTAATGGGTATATTTTAATTCACTTATTATCAACATATAGTCACTAATGATCAATGGTTTTCAACTACAAATTTTTATTTTTTTGGATGTAGTGGCAACACTTATCGGTCAGTTGTAAACTCATAATTTGTCATAGTGATTAAAAATTTTAATAATTACCTTATGAATAATTTCTTGACCAATAATTATAAATAAAAAATTATTTGAATGATACATGAACACAAGAATATAGTATTATTTCAGATAAAATATATTAAAAACATATTTGATTAAGAATTTACCACTCATTGAAATCAATCTTCTTTATCAATGGTTGCAATATAATCATATCGTGTACCACCATTTCATATAAGGAGTCAAGGGTTCAATATGACTATAATTGATATACATATGTTCTAAAAAACTCCAATAATTTATGTATAAATATATAGGTGATGGCATTGATTGTTAAAATGCATGTGTAGATCACTATTGATAACATAAAAACATTTATGGTTTTATGGAATCACACCATGGGTGGATGATAATTTATCTACAATCTCAATTACATTCTATGAGGTGATATATTAAAGAATTTTCAGAATTATCTCTATATCTGATTGTGATCAATGATTATAATGGCTAGTTTTTCAAAAAATTACATAAACAATTTAAATATAACTTGGGTTAGGAAATAATAATTATATAAAGGATACGATTATTTATTTAATTCCTATTCATTCCCATATCTAAATAATAATATAATTATAATTATATAATTTAAATTTTTTGATCCCATGACTAAAAATTTATTATTTATTCAAATAAATTATTTGAATATTTATGTAAATATATATTAATATAAAATTTATTATTAAGACATTAAACACAATTTAACTTTCATTATAAATATTTTTAGACCTCTATTCAAGAATATTTATAAAATTAAATAATTTAAAAATTCATTATTATCCAATTCATAATCAAAAATTTCTTCTTATAAAATAGGTGGATAATTATTTATTAATCAATCACATAACCAAAAAAACTCGTGTTTTCTTACATATAATATAGAATAAATAAATAATATATATTTTTAAAAAATGGTTTTGCAAACACCATTATTCAATTAAATTTATATATTCTAAACAATTAACGAAAATAGCATGCCCTATGGGTTAATCACAACGAGGCCCCTCAAAACATACATATTTGTCTATTGTCACTATTTGTAATCTAACTAATTTAAAACTAACTCAAATAATATAAATGATGGGATTTAAAATAAAATATTTCTAAATATAATACATACATACATACATATATATATATATATAATGAAAAATAGTTGACACATAAAGAAGATAGCATAATAAAACCATTGTTCTTAGGGTTTCATGGTGGTGGTGTAATTGTTATTAATATTATTTCAACATAATTTTTATCAATTTAGAGTTTAATAATATTCAATCAACACCTGATCATTCGAATTGTATTACCCTACACCGAGAACTATGCATGTATGATTAATATATGCCTCGTAAATAACTAATCCAAAATCCACCAATTGAATGACATAGATATCAATGAGTAGAAAATTGAATGATTGGGATGGAAGAAAAATGTACTATATAAAGTGGAGAGAATATAAAAGAAATCATTATAACTATCATTAATATCTTGGAATAAAATTTGACAAAACATAAGATTGAAAAACTGTAATACGACCACTTATTCCACCCCCACCAAAAAGAGAGAGGGTTTTCCCTCCACAATAATTGATTTGAAAGAAGCATGGTGAGAGAAACACAAAATTGACAATAAAAGAAAACTAGGATAATAAAAATAAGTGATACAATAAAATAAATTAAAAATATGAAATACTATAACATTAAATAAACTCCACCATTCCCAATGGAAATGTATATACATTGCTATGGGATGAGAGATGCATATTTATTGGGAAAATGTGTGAAATTTGGGCTCCACAATTTGACCTCTGAAATTATGCATGTGTGTGGCCCATTGAATAGAAAATTATAGAATGTATACTTGATGAAATTTGGTAAATTATTTCTCCTACATCTACTAAAATAAATAGAAGATATTTTAGAAACATTTAGTGATAGATATAGATATTTTACACTGATTCATTTTTTCATCCCTGTTGACTCATTATATTACATTCGGTAAATTTCAACTTCTATTATGTCACTGAAACTGAGGAATTAGCTAATGAAATCATTAATGAATGTGGTTCCCCAATTATTTTATAATATCCATTCCAAATTAAATATATATTAGGTTGACTCATTTTTTAACACCCCCAAATGTTAAAGGGTGAAATTACAAAATGATATGGCTCATGTCAACAAGGGGAACATTTTTTTGGGAACCTACCTGATTAAAACATGATAGTTATGCGTGCATGGACTGGAGTAGTGATCAGGATGGGTGACCTTCTAGGATGTTTCTCGGGATGTGTTTGAGTCGGGTCAAAGCACACTAGAAAAAACAATTTTTGTCATGTGGGGACATTCGTTAGTCAGATGGCACGTTCAGGCATGTGGGTGGACCCTTGAGTGGGCACCACATATTTGTGGGGAAAATAGTGGTACCTGGTGGTCTAGGACTCATTGGCCATGTTTAGGTGGGGTGTATGTGCTCTCACCAGGACCCAGTTGTCACATTTGGTATTAGTGGTGGTACCCAGTCTTAAGTGCAGCGCACTGTCTGGGATGAGATGTAGGGCCCACAACGAGGACGTTCTTCTCTAAAGGGTTGGTGACTGTAACACCCAAAAATGATAAATTGTTAAATAACTAAATGATAAAACTCATGTCAACGAGGTGCCCCTTTCTTTTCGGGAGCCTACCTGATTAGAACTCCACAGTTATGCATGTTTGGCCAAGAGATGTTATCAGGATGGGTGACCTTCAAGGATGTTTCCGAGGTGTGTGTGAGTGAGGACAAAGCACACAAGAAAAGACAAGTGTTGTCATGTGGGTACTTTTATTATTCAGATGATCCGTTCAGGCTTCTGTGAAGACCGTTGGGTGGGGACCACATGTCTGCGGAGCAACTGGTGGTACCTGGTGGGCTAGAACCTGACAGCCATGTTTATGCGGGGTGTGTGTGCTTTTACCGGGACCCATTATTCACACATTTATAGATATAATATTTTATTTTAAGCATTCCAAATCTACCTATAGTTTTCAAGGCCCAAAATGTCTGCTGGTTTGTGCCTCCAAATAATGGAATGAGATTTGGGTCCAGAAGGATGAAATGATTACCCAGATTTGGGGATGTATGAAAATAAAATTTTATATCAATATTCATTCTATTTAGGTCATTAATCTGATGACCCGTTCAGGCATGTGGGTGGACCTTTGTGTGGGGATGGCGTGTCTGCGGGGT
This sequence comes from Viscum album, assembly GCA_963277665.1. Lineage (NCBI taxonomy): Eukaryota > Viridiplantae > Streptophyta > Magnoliopsida > Santalales > Viscaceae > Viscum > Viscum album. The sequence continues at coordinate 612,203,785 of OY728166.1, forward strand.
AACTGGTGGTACTTGGAGAGCCAGGACATGACGATCATGTTTAGGAAGGGCGTATGTGCTGTAACCGGGACCCAGTTGTCATACATGTAGAGATATAATATCATATTTGAATCATTCGAAATCTATCTATTGTTTTCAAGGCCCAAAATTTTTGTTGGCTTGTGCCTCCAAATAATGGATTGAGATTTGGGTCTAGAAGGATGAAATGAATCCACAAATTTATGTAAGTATGGAATGGTAATTTTACAAATATATTAAGTCAATAATATTTAATTCCCTAATTATAATACTAAATTAATACTATTAAATTCAAAATTATAATATTTTATCATTTATGCTAAAAATCCCTAAAAACAAAAAAAAAATCAATAAAAAATAAATATAATATGGGATTTTAAAAATTGAATTAAATAAATAAAATATGTAAATAATTATAGCATTATCACACCACCACACATAACCATTACAGTCTTGGCCAATTATCATATATTCAATTCAAAATTCACCCAACAATTATTAATTATAGAGAATCAATAATGTTTTCCTAAATGAAATTTCATCTTGTATAATCTTTAAAAAATAATACCTTATTTTTTCTATTATTCACTTTAAAATTTTCTCAACCTAAAAAATATATCTACGTTCCAATAAAAACATACCTCACCTTGAATTTTATTTCACTCTTCACTCAAGGGAAATTATACTTGATGTTATGATAATACATAGAAAATACATGTATTGAAATTTTCTGGTAAAAACTATCATTACTCTATAGTGTGAACCATAAAATTGTATTTGATCATAATGAATCTTATATGTGAATTCTATGTATTTGGTTTGGTGGAAAAATGATTGCATTTTTTTCTCGAATAGATGAGGTTGTTCTCTTAAGGACAATTCAAGAATATTCATATGAAATAACTAGATAAATGTCACTCAAGTAAACATGAAAATGTAAAATACGATACCAAACCACCTGTTTTTACATGTTGCATGCACAGTGATATTATTATAATGAATGAAATAATCTAAGATCTACCAATTTTCTCTTTTATTATTTTAAATCATCATGAGGGACAACATTATTTTCATTTATTGTTCAAGGAGAATGAGATAAAAATTAAATAAAATGAATGAATTAAAATTAGTGACCTCGTATATTATCGGGTTATTATTCATAGATGAAATGATTATGAGAAATTCTGTCTCACCATAATTTTTATATTTTTTCATTTTATTCATTTCCTTATTTTTTTCAATTTTTTGAAGGTGAACCGTATGAGTAAAAAACAAATCATAATGAAATGATGATTCAACCCCAATTTTCTCATTATCAAGTATCCAAAATGTGGAAACACACCTTTCACCACCCAAAAATTAAACACATCCCAAAAAGCATTCACTAAATTCTCATACCCCCACTCAAAAATGTAATATCCATGAAAAATTCCATCAGTTCATTTAGGTAATGATAATTCATACTATTATATGGGTTAAACATATAAGAAAATAAATGGTATCTAAGGGATAAATAAGGATATGTGTATAGATAGGTAAAGAGTTAAAATTTGGGAAGACAATTAACTACCTCATTCTTTTTTAAAACATTCCATGAAATCAAATTCATTGAGATAGATAAATTGCATGTCCTAGTTCACACACAAAATTCATTATTCGCTCAAGAATGTCTGGGTATTATGAAGAATATTTCAATATAGATCTTAATATTGAATAAGACTGTAAAAATATTTTGAGTCATTATTTAATTGGAATGGATTTCAATAATCATTCAAACACATAAATGTTTTTGAGAATCCAATTCAAGGAAAATGAATTCAAATGAACACTTGTTTAAAATTATTATTTTAAAAAATATTGTCAATTTTCTAAAAATATTATTGATGTGTGAAAATTTAAGAATATTATATGAATACTTCTGTTCCAAATTAGATTAAAAAAATAAAAATCACCCAAAAAAGTTATCTAAGTATGTATAAAATCCCCCTTCCACACATAGATTAACTACAGATTAAGTTTATCTCAATAAAATAAAAATAAGGGTATAAATACTAAATATTTGGATATTTATAACATCAAATTATTGTATAGCTGAAGAAATGGGGTATGCTACAAGAAACAGATACTAATCCTAGAAATAAGAATTAATGATTTTGATATGAAAAAAATTGAATGCTAAAAGAGGATAGAGCATTATTTCATCCCCCATGATTTTCCTAGGATTTTACTACACCTAAACATGATGTTATATGAATTCAATCCCAATATGAAGGTTGGTGGGGTTTCATTCTTATAATTCACCAAATTTTATTTCTCCTAACATCTATCAATATATACTGGCAGTGTTTATCCCCAAATTAAAAAAAACAATACCCCCATCCGGAAGAATGTATGAATGATAAAACAAGAGATTAAGAGGTTTAGGGAAAAGAATATAGGGGTGCTCCCTATTTTTTTAATCTAGAGGAGTGGAATCCACAGATTGTTGAGATATTATATTAGGATATTGTTTCCATTATTGTTCATGTATATAAAATTATTAAACATGTATTTATTAATTTGTTTCTTCATCCTCACCTGGGCTAGTGTACAACTTGACTTGGTCCTAAATTTTCTCTACAACACAAGTGTCTTCTTCATCTTCTTCACCATAAGATTGTATTAATGGTGTTGAATATAAAATATCAAGAACAGGTATATTTTTTCAATTAATAACAAATCAAATTTTTATATAAATTTTGATCATTTATTTTTTCTACCTCAAGTACATTCTCCATAAAATTATTTTTCGTTAAGAAAGGCAGCCGAAAACTCATTTGTTGGATATGGAATTGGGTCTTCATGTATGAATTCAACATCTAAAATTTATTCTTTAAATGTAGGTGGAACATAAATCTAATTCTATAATTCTTATAATGTCTTCCAGTCCATTGATTTTACATTTATTTATTCATCCTCTATGGCCAGTCATGCTTCCATTATTATTCCATTTTAAGGAATTTTGAAATACTCTTGAAGCATTAAATAAGTTTCTCCATTTGTTTTTAATTTTAAATAATTTTTTTCTTCAATGTATAATAATTATTAAAATATTATGTAGTAGTCCACTAATAAGATAAACAAATAAATTTGTCTATTACCTAAACAAACAATGTTACTCAATAAATCCTTTTTTTATTTTCTTTGAAATATTTATTTCTTTGTGGGATTTTTGAAAATAGAATGTGTGAAAGATATTATCCTCACTTTAAATGGTTACAAATTAATAATATATGTTTTTGTTGAACCATTATTCAATTAAATTATCGTTATCCTAATAATTCATCGTATTGGAACACCTAGGGTTGATCATAGAATGGTTTCTCATAACACAACTATATTTCTATTGTCACTATTTATAATCTAATTAATATAAAACTAATAAGACTAATATAAATGGTGATATTTTAAAATCAAGAATTATATATACATATGCATGTAAAAATATAAAACACATTGAGAAATTAGATGAAATAATGATGTTAGCATATGAACACCATTGTTGTCTGGTATTCATGGTAGTATTATTGTTGTTATTAAAAATATTTCCACATAATTTTACTCAATTTTTGCGATACAAATGGTTCACTATACACCCTATCAGTCAAATGGTATCACCCCAAATTTGACAGCTTCATGTATGGGTAATCTACTTCACATAAATACCTTATTCAAAAAACATAATTTGAATTATGTAGATATCAACGGGAAGGAAAATGGGTGAATGAGGCGGAAGACAATAGTAGTGGATATAAAGGGGAGACCACTCACCACTAACATTTTTACCACTATTGAGATCTTATGAATAAAATATGAGAAATCATTAAATCACCAAAATATAAATTACCCCACTTTCCCAAAAAAAATAATACTGATGGTTATCTCTACATGATCATGGTGATAAAAGAAACGTGATGGTAGAAATACAAAATTGAACACAAAATAATAATGTTCAAAACATGAATAAGAGATACACTAATAAAAATTGATAATATGAAATAATATTATTGAAACATACCACCATCATTACCTCTTAAAATTGATATATATTTGTATGATATATTATACATATATATATATATATATAAGTGATAAATACTTTATCCTCAATTCTACCTCTAAAACAATGCTCATGGATGGTCCACTAAATGGTCGAATTTTGGAATGTGGTATTAATGGAATTTGTTTGGTTGTTTATCCTCTATCAACCCACAACATTAGATCTCATTTGGAATCATTAAGAGTGGGATATGGATTTTCCCGACCTACCATCGCCATGATGAGGGATGGGATAACAGATTTCCACACCCTTCCTTCCTCAAGTTTAAAGAGAGATAATGACCCCCAAGACCCACCTTCATTAGGCCCCAGAGTGGTGACTATCACCAAGGGTATATAATCACTCGTAAAATTAAATTCATTACCTATTTTTATTTAGTCGGATCAGGAGATATAATAGTATATCCAAAGAATACCAAAAGTGGTAGTTATAGTAAAGACAAAACAATTACCATATGGATGTTCCAATAATAAGTTTTACAAAAAAATATAAAAAACTACAAAGGGAAGTATCAATATAAAATAAACCCAACGAGCTCAATGGTCCCGGTGGCTAAGATAATAGAGTCTGGCATATTCTTTGAATTCCTCCTGGAATTATTAAAGCGATTTTATAAATTTACGGTGACCATACAGGTATACTTAGTAGGGAAAGCCAAAATCTCTCGTGCACAAGTAGGGTGGCATTCTAATGCACTGTGAGAAAAATGATATAACCAAATAACCTAGCGAGATTGTTATCCTAAAACCCTCACCAAGGCACACTCTCCAAATGACGCAAGTCAAGTAAAGAAATATTAATATCATATTGATATTTGGGTACCCCGCAACACTTTCCCACATGTTATTGAAGGCATTTACACGTCAGACCTCTCCCTCCATTCTCTCTGAAATCCCACTTCCATAACCCACCTGCACACACCTGGGCTACCACAACCACACATACCGCCCATAGACACCCAGGCCACCACAACCACAGGTAACCTGGACTGCACACACCTGGTCCCAAACAACAACTGATGCGCCCGAAGACATCTGGGCCTCATCCCAAAGGCACTTGGGAAATGATAGGACCACACAATCAAGGGCCTCCCACAACAACGTACCCTGCCTGAAGAATCATGGGAAAAAATGTTCCTCAAGATGTCGCATTCTTCCCGATGAGTCTTGGGCTACTCTAGGAATAGAATAGATAAGGAGCTAATAACAAGTCACCCATAAGAGTGTGGATAACCCCCCCCCCATGAAATGGGGGTGTTCGGCACGAAGTGCTCAACTTGGGTGGGGAACGATTAAGAAACATAAGAACTAAATTATACATATAGGTAAATAGAAAGAATCCAAACATAAGGGTTCCATAACTAGCCCACACTCAAACATCGTCATTACTATTCATTAATAAAAAGCACAACGACAACAACCAAGTCACAACACATTCTCTGAAAACAAATCCTCTTTTGATCCCATTCTTTTTATCACATTATAGTGGTTACATTTCAATAATTCTTCACTACCTGAAAACTAACATGCATATCCACAAGACAAGGAAGGAAAAACAACCATGCACATAAAATAATCATTCACACCCGATTCTCTTGTAATGACACAATAATATAAGTGATCTGTGAGATCCCTCAGTTTACTGGAACAAAAACAGGCCCCAAAATACAAACCCATGTGGCCTTAGATCCAAAAACCAACAATTTCACCAAAACAGGTGATCCAATCCCCATTCATGTTAGCTCAAAAATAATCCAGCAAAAACAATCATACACATCATCATAATAGATAAAGGGATCTTTTCAGATTTTAACACACCATTTCAATAGTTCCATATTTATATTTGGTTTACCAGGGTGACCACCTAAGTATTCTTATTCATTGTGAATCCATTTAATTCACAGAATTTACGTGATTATCACATTTCCATGTTACAACCATCCAATCATCGAAATATTTAGAAAACATAGGTTCTTTAGTGTGCGTGATAGGACCCCCAACGACTATGATATTTAGTGGACATAAGCCCACACAATTCACAACATATAAGTATAGGTAAAGGAGTACAAAAACATTATCAAACACACAACTTCAATCATGAAACCCATTTATTTACTTTGTTATGGTTTGGTTTCATCCATCATCATATGAACATTATCACACCCACCCCTCATGATACACAATAAAAATAGATGAAGGAAAACACCTATATAGATGATCAATGATCGAAATTTTTCTCCTCACACTAATAAATGGGATGTGTGTGTAAGAACATGGACCTTCTTTTCAGGTATGTTTTTCTTATCTCGCCATTTTTGAGAAAAAGAGGAGAATCTGGAAATTTTTTAAGTACACGTCGTGTACTTTTCTTCCACTCGAGGCCATGTGCTGGCCATGTCCGGGCCAGTCACACGGGGTGTAGCGATGAGGCAGAGCTCGATTAATACGATGTATGGAAAAAGAGACTACACTCCATGTACTCAAGAAGTACATGCCATTTTATTTCATTAATCGGACCGGGGTCATGCCTAATCTCGGTTTTTATCTTCTTCTCCACCTAATTACGTCCAAAGAGACCTAGAGAGATTATTCTTCTCTGAGCCACTGATTCTTCACCGGTTGTCCAAATCGAACGTCGTTGGGTGTAATAGAATCACAGCGGTGAGTTCTCGGTTCTTCTTTGGCCATGTTTCATGATTCCTTCTCTTGTGAGAGTTATCTAAGGTTGAACGTTTTAGACATTTTTGAATATTTACTATGTTCTAGTCTCATTCACAGGATGAGGTTCAAGAATATAAATCTCCTAGGATTGAGGTAGGTGGTTTGTTTCCATATGTTGAATGTATTTGAGTTTTTGGTGCAAAAGTTTCGGATACCCATGTATTGGGTATCTCGGGTTAGGGTTTTGATCCTGTTATGTTATCTTCATTAGATTGCATGATTTCTTGAGGTTATTAGATGATTAATAATTTCTTGTTAGCATGTTTGAGGATCATCCCATGGGTCTTTCCCCTATTTTGGATGTTGATTTCCATTTGTCACAGTTTGCCTACGAGGCAACCCTTTTTGCACATTTCTAGTATGCATGTTTACTTGATTACAGGTATTTCCTATTGTCTATATGGTTGTGGATGCATTTTTAGCTATTGGTAAAGTAGTTGCGGAACTTACTTAGGCTTCTAATAGTCGATTACGCATGACTAAACTGCTCAGGGCTGAGTGAACCTGGTGTGGTAGACTAAAGGGGGAATTGACGATTAGGGTTTCCCCAGAGAGTCTACTATAATTAGTATCGATCGCAAGACCTATGAGAATGGGACTTTGTGCTTCCTATGATTATCCTTAGTTGTGTAGCGAGACTATAGGGGGAATTAGACGTACATTCTTCCTTAGAGAGTCTATATATTTCGTTGCAAGACCATAGAGGAATTGACGGTGAGAGCTTCCCAGAGTGTCTGTTCCTTTGTACATTTACTTGACTATAGGGGTTTTCTAGTAGGATCCACCCAGAGAGTCAGTGTTTTATTTGTTGGTTGGTTGGTTGTGACGAGTCCACCAAGACAAATAAAAAGATTGGGTTTGTACTGCTTGCTGTTTAGGTAGACTTCTGAGTTACCTATTCTGATTACTTGCTTGCCCTAAGAGTATAGAGTTGTTGCTAGGTTCCTTGGTTTATATCTAAGTGATTTTACTGAACTGATAAATAAATGTGAATGGAGATTTGTAGGATTTTTTCTTTAGTGTACTTCTACTTCTCTGCTGCATTTATTTCCTTTACATTGTTATATTACTACCTAACAGCAGGGCACGAATCTCTTGGTGATTTCCTACTGGGATTAGTCTCACACCCTGTTTTGGTACTGCTTTTCGGCCCAAATAGGATATATGGATGCAGGTGTGGATTGGGATTGTGGCCCTTCTACTTCGGGTACGTGATTGCTGGTTGGAGCTGGAGAGCATAGGACCGAGCTTAGTCATGCGATGCTGCTTGAATTTCTATTTACTTTCATACATTGTTTTTAGTTGTATTTCATCATGTTGTTGTGTTTTCTACTTTCCCTTAGATAATTTCACATGATGCATCATTATCATTATCATTATATGTTCATTTCTTCCACTGTTTAGTTTCAGTGTTCGTATGATGTTTACTACTTCTACTATTGACTGTTGTTTTCTTGGAATGTATACCTTACCAAATGATGGCATAGTTTCCCCAATAACATACCAAGGCCCTCACTGCTAGTCGGCAGTCTATGGCATTTATGGAAATGCGGTTGAGGTCATGTGGCGAAACGGGTACGGGGCACCAGTGGAAGGGCACCGGATTCGGGTCATTAAAAAGTGCAATTAGAGGAGTTCTTTCCTTTTCTATTGACAAACTATTTGGTGACATTAGACAGTGATAGGACAGAATAGGTGAATTGTAAATAGCTGTGCTCGAGCATTCTATAACCCGCGTATAGGGAAAAATCTAGATTACCTCGAATATTACAAATTTTGAGTTTTGCAAATGTTATAATTTAATTGATTTCACCATTGGGTGATGCACTTGTTTTGTGGTATTACTATTTATATGATTGCAGTTCTATTTTTTGCAACCCGATGAGATGAGGGTATTCCATATCATGAATCATATAGGCACATGATAGAAGATCACATTCCATGCATCTTTCCATGCCATTAATGTTGCATTGGACATTGCATGCTGTTGTCATTGGATTTATGATAGACAATTCATGCTGTTGTGATAGCTGTTGTGATAGAATACCTGCTATGTTGAGAGGGTATCGTTGTTTCGAGCTTTCTTATCATGGACGCCAAACTTTTAACTTAGAGGCGGTATAGACCCTCGAGGATTATAATTTGGTGGGTCATGAGTTCTTGTACTGTTTTCTTGTTATATGCATTGTTAGGATGCCAAGCATTGATTCGCGGGGAGTATGGGCCCCCACGTATCCGAATTTGGCACCATAACCCTTGTTTTTTTTGTGTTTTCTGGTCTCCGATTCAATTATGAGGCTAGTGTTCGGAAAAACCCCAAAATACATGCCGTGTACTTTATATATACATGTCGGGTAGTTTTTGGCCATGTCATTGACCGTGTGGACAGGGACACAGAGCGGTAAATGAATTTCAGGAACACACCGTGTAAGGTAGGTACACGCCATGTAGAGGTTAACTAGGAGCCCGACCATGTAACTAACAACACGGTCCAGTTAATTCATGTTTATTACACACCATGTTCAGTGTGCACACATCGTGTATCTTTTCCCAGGTACCCGGTCATGTCTTAAAAAACACGGGTCGGTGTTATCTTGTCTTATACACGCCGTGTTTGTTCAAAACACTCCGTGTAAGGATCAGCTGAGTGCTCGGCCGTGTCACCAAAAACACGGGCCGAGGTTTCCATTCAAGTGAATGTCGTGTCTCTTAGTAAAATGCTGTGTAGCATCAACAGTGTGTCAAGCCATGTCGCTAACAACACAGGCCAGGTAAGGCATGTCTAGTACCAGCCGTGTCTTCCCAAAACACGCCGTGTAGACTTCGGTTGGGACAGTCCGCGTGACTTTGTCTTGTAGGAGTAACCAGGCAGGGAGAAAAGGGTCAGTACACACCATGTATTTTAAGAACACTCCATGTAACTAGGAATTTTACACAGCCATGTATGGCCAATGTACACGCCCAGGGTAAACTTTTAAGAAACACGTCGTGTAGTGGTACTACACGTTGTGTAGTCATGTTTTCCCAGATTTAAATTTTTTTCCCTCATGTTCTGTTTTACTCTCCTATGTTTCAACTATGTTCGTATATAATAAAGGTGTGTTTTGGTCCTTCAATATTATGTCACTGAGACGTCCTCCTATAGGACGCCAAGAACCAGGTAGCGATCATACGCCTGATATGACCAATCTGGGACTGCCAGTAGTTCCGCCCATTGTTCCTGACTTGGAACCTACAGTGATTCCAGACACTGGTGCTAGTGCTCAGATCAGATAGGGGTTAATGAGATTCATGCAGACCATCCAGGGAGTTCAGCATCCTTCTCCGACTATGGCAGAGCTGACGTGGGTCTTCCAGCAGCAGCATCCTCCCACTTTCACAGGGGATGGAGGACCTCAGGCTGCAAAGTCTTGGATGGAATCCATGTTGTCCATCTTCAAGCATCTGGAGACGCCTCCAGAGAGTAGGGTGAATCTTACGACGTATATTCTGTGAGAATCCTCCAAGATATGGTGGGACATATCCTCTCAGACGGGGCTCCAGCAGGCTATGCCTTGGGATGAGTTTCCGCATACATTTTATGACTACTTCTACCCAGCGACGCTGAGGGATGATAGAGCTAAGGAGTTCATGAGCCTATAGCAGGGTACTCTCTCTGTTATGTAGTATTCCTCCCGCTTCACTGAGTTACAATGATTCACTCCTGTTCTGGGGAATGACGAGCTGTTTCTAGCAAAGAAGTTTGAGGAAGGCCTCAGACCAGAGATCAGATCGCGGGTGAAGGTCTTTCAGTTTACTTATATTAATCTGATAGTCAACCAGGAACTCATCATGGAGAGGAACTTGAGTGATACTAGAGCTGTGGACCAGGGCAGTTCAGCATCCATGGTTGATTCCCTCCAGTCAGATAGCAGGAAGCGCCACCGAGAGTCTACGCGAGGCGACCCGAGGAAGCAAGGTATTCTTTCTGGTAGATGCGATCTCTCTTATGGCACCAAAGTGGTGTTTTATCAGTGTGGTAGGAACAGGCATAAGAGTCCCCAATTATGGAGGGACCCAGTGGAGTGCCGATCTTGCGGCAAGATGGGTGACTTGCAGTGTTTCTGCAAGGTACTCCTTCCAGCAGGTAGTGAATGAGGATCAATTTCGACCCCACGTACAAGAGTAGGATTACCCGCTCCACAGCAGACTGGCGGCTGGAGTTCTGCAGGTCATTCAGGTCAGGTTAGAGGCTGTGGACACAGTGGTCATGTTCAGGGAGGAGCAGCTCAGGGGTTTTAGGCTACTACACAGGGCTGCGGTACATGCCATACATTTGCTGTAGAGCATATTCATCTGGAGCAGGATCCTGGATCCTCTACAATTCGACGAACGATATTAGTAGCCTCAGCTTTATCTTTATCCCTTTTCTATATTGGTGCTTCACATAGATTAATTTCTATTGCTGTTGTGGAAAGTCTTGAGCTCTGTGTCTTTTCGTCTGCTGACATGTTGACAATCAACACTCCCTTGGGAATGAGGACATCTAGAGTATGTCAATTCAAGGGGTTCCCTCTCTAGGTTGTAGGGTATCGTTTCGTATGGGACCTTTATGTACAGGAGATGACGGGTTATGAGGTCATTATCGGTATGGACTGGTTGGTTCCCTTCCAGGCAGTCTTCGATTTCTATCGCCGCAGGGTGAGTTTCGTATCACCATAGGGTGAATATTTCTTTCATAAAGGCGAGTTGGATGTTCAGGCGAGTCAAGCCGGACTCGAGCATCATGGGTTAGGAGGAGTTATTTCTCATATTCCTAGTCTTTATCTGTATGACCAGGGGACATCTCAGTTAGATTTTCCTCAATTGTTTGATCGATTTCCAAATAACTTTCTCGAAGACTTTTCTGGGTTGCCTCCGGAGCGTGAGGTAGACATCTCGATTGAGATCGTTCTAGGAGTGGAACCGGTGTCCATTCCTCCTTATAGGATAGCTACACCTGAGTTGAAGGAGCTCATGAAGCAGTTGGAGGAGTTGTTGGAAAAGGGTTTCATCCGACCCAGTACTTCTCCTTGGGGTTCGCCTGTCCTGTTCACGAAGAAGGCAGACGGTACCCTTTGGCTTTGCATGGATTATCAGAAGTTGAACCAGTTGACAGTCAAGAACTGATATCCCATGTCGAGGATTGATGATCTCTTCGATCATCTTAAAGATGATCGGGTGTTCTCGAAGATCGATTTGAGGTTCAGTTATCATCTGCTACGCGTTAGACATTCATATATACCTCTGACAGCCTTCAAGTGTAGGAATGGCCTCTATGAGTATATGGTTATGTCGTTCGGTCTTACGAACGTGCTAGCAGTTTTCGTGGCACTAATGAACCGAGTGTTCCATCCTTACTTGGAGTCCTTCATCGTGGTCTTTGTGGACGATATCTCGGTGTACTCTCACACTCGACACGACCATGCAACCCACCATGAGATCATTTTGAGTACACTGAGGAAGCATCGACATTATGCCAAACTCTCAAAGTGCCACTTTTGGATGGACGAGATTCACTTCCTGGGTCATGTCATCTCAGAGACAGGAGTATCAGTAGACCCAAAGAAGGTGAGAGTAGTAGTTACTTGGGAGCAGCGAAAGAAAGTCTTCGAGGTACGAAGCTTTTTGGGGCTGGCTGGTTACTACAGGTGGTTTATACAGGACCTCTCATGCCTAGGAGTACCTTCGACGGGCTTGACTAAGATGGGGGTGAATATTTTTTGGTCAGAAGCCTGTGAATCGTCCTTCCATGAGCTGAAGGATAGGTTGACTTCAGCACCGATCCTAGTTTTTCCAGAGCCATGCAAGATCAATACAGTTTTATGTGATGCATCTGGCATCAGACTTGCAGCAGTGCTTATGTAGGAGGATTGAGTGTTTGTGTATGGATCTCGGCAGTTGAGGCCTCATGAGAGGAATTATCCTACACATGACCTGGAGTTGGCTATGGTTGTTCACGCTCTACGTTGTTGGATACATTACCTCTTGGGAGATCATATTGTGGTATACACTGACCAAAAAACTCTCATGTACATCTTCACGCGGCGTGACCTGAATCTGAGACAGCGGAGGTGGGTTGAGAATCTCAAGTCCTTCGGTTTCAAGCTTGCCTATACGCCTGGAAAAAGAAATGCAGTGGCTGATGCACTGAGTAGAAGAACTAAGATACAGGAAGTTCAGGAGGCCAGTAGTGAGTGGAAACTGATGCCTCTGTTCTTCGAGATGCATTTGGAGGTGCACGACAGGCAGGGCCAGACTTTCCCATCTTCTATGGATGTTACATCTGTACTTCTAGACCGAGTTCGAATGAGGCAGCTGGCAGATTCATAAGGGCTAGTCCTACGGGAAAGCATGTCTGGAGAGGACCCTCTTCCCTGGTGGACTGTTTTCGAGGACGAGATCTTGTGTTTCTAGGTACATGTATGGGTGCCTGTATATATACGTGAGGAGCTGATGCGAGACTTCCATTCCATAGTTTGGGCAGTTCATCCTGGCGTCACCAAGATGTATCAGGATCTTCATTGCCAGTACTGGTGGCCAGGTATGAAGAAGAATGTTGCTAGTTTTGTCATGAGATGTTCTACTTTTCAGTAGGTGAAAGTAGAGCATCAGCGACCAGCGGGGCTTTTGCATCAGTTACCCATTTGAGAGTGGAAGTGGAACGACATCGTGATGGACTTCCTGACTGGTTTGCCAAGATCGTCGAGAGGAAACGATTTGGTGTGGGTCGTTGTCGATAGGATTACAAAGGTTGATCACTTCTTTCCAATCATGGAGACCTTTAGTGTCGATGATCTGGGATGACTTTACATCCGGGAGATCATTCTTCTGCATGGAGTTTCACACTCCATTGTCTCAGACAGGGATGTGTGGTTTACCACTCGGTTCTGGCAGGGACTCCAGAAGGTCTTCGGTACACATGTACTTTTGAGTATAGCATACCATCCCTGGACTGATGTCCAGTCTGAGCGCATGATACAGGTGCTTGAGGATATGCTCCAAGCTTGCATCCTAGACTTTGGTGGTTCCTGGGAGAAGCATATTCCTCTAGTGGATTTCTCCTAAAACAACAGTTTCCAAGTGACCATTCAATTGGAGCCATACGAGGCTTGTATGATAGTACATGCTGATCAACTTTATGCTAGCTGGAGGCAGGAGACGCTGCTTTGCTGGGATCTTGTTGTGTTTAGGAGACTTCAGAGTAGATAGAGTTGATTCGAAAGAGGATGGCTACTGCATAGTCTCGTCAGAAATCATATGCGGACCAGCGGAGGTGACCTCTACAGTTCAGGGTCAGAGACTATGTTTTCCTACGTGTTACCCTGAGGTTGGGACACAAGAGGATCTGGAGATAGGGTAAGCTTTCACCGAGATATGTTGGGCCGTTCGAGGTTCTGGAAAGAGTCGGGCTGGTTGCTTATAGGTTACAATTACCTCAGAGATATCAGGTTATGCATGACTCCTTCTATGTTTCCCAGCTTCGACACTATTTCTCAGACCCATCTCATGTTTTTCAACCCGGGGAGGTTGATCTGGAGATGGATGCATCATTCGAGGAGCATCCTATCAGGATTGTTTATCATAGCACAAAATTACTATCTGGTCGGTATGTTCCTTTGGTACGCGTGCTATGGAAACACGGACATGTGCAGGACGAGACTTGGGAGAGGGAGGCCGATATGCGATCACAGTGGCTAGAGTTGTTCGAGGTTTCTTCTTCGCCCCCTCTCTAGGGAAATTCTGGGACGAATTTCTTTAAGGAGGGAAGTTTGTAAGAACCCGTACCTTCTTTTCAGGTATGATTTTCTTTTCTGAACGTTTTTTAGAAAAAGAGGATGATCTGGAAATTTTTTAAGTATACATCGTGTTCTTTACAATTACACGTTGTTTACTTTTCTCCTGCTCAAGGCCGTGTGCTGGCCGTGTACAGGCCAGTCACACGGGGTGTAGCGACGAGTTAGAGCCCGATTAATACGGCGTACGGAAAAGAAGACTACACGCTGTGTACTAAATAAGTACACGCCGTGTACTTTTCTTTTTATTTCATTAATCAGACTGGGGTCATGCCTAATCCATGTTTTATCTTCTTCTCTGCCTAATTACATCCAGAGTGACCTAGAGAGTCTATTCTTCTCTGAGCCACCGATTCTTCACCGGTTGTCCGAATCGAACGTCGTCGGGTGCAATAGAATCACATCGGTGAGATCTCGGTTCTTCTTTGGCCATGTTTCATGATTCCTTCTCTTGTGAGAGTTATCTGAGGTTGAATATTTTAGATGTTTTTCCATATTTACTCCATTCTAGGATGATTCAATGGCCGAGGTTCAAGAATATCAATCTCCTAGGATTGAGGTAGTTGGTTTGTTGCCCTGCGTTGAATGTCTTTGAGTTTTTGGTGAAAAAGTGTCGGATACCCATGTATCGGGTATCTCAGGTTAGGGTTTTGATCTTGTTTTGTTATCTTCCTTTGATTTCTTGTATTCTTGAGGTTATTAGATGATTAATAATTTCATGTTATCATGTTTAAGGATCATCTCATGGGTGTTTCCCCAGTTTTTTCCGTTGATTTCTGTTTGGCACGGTTTGCCTACGAGGCATCCCATTTTTCACATTTCTAGTATGCATGTTGACTTGATTGCATGTATTTCATGTTGTATATATGCTTGCGTATGAATATGTAGCTATTATCCAAGTAGTTGATGAACTTAATTAGGTATCTAACAGTCGATTATGCACGACTAAACTGCTCTGGGCTGAGTAAACATGGTGTGGTAGACTAATGGGTAAATTGACAATTATGGATTTTCTAGAGAGTCTGTTACAATTAGTATCGATCGCAGGACCTATGGGAATGGGACTTTGTGCTTCCTCAGAGTGTCCTTAGATGCGTAGCGAGAATATAGGGGGAACTAGACATAAGTTCTTCCTCAGAGAGTCTATATCTTTCGTTGCAAGACCAAAGGGGGGAATTGACGGTGACAGCTTCCCAGAGTGTTTATGCCTTTGTAAGTTTACATGACTAAAGGGGTTTTCTAGTAGGAGCCACCTAGAGAGTCAGTGTTTTATTTGTTGGTTGGCTGGTTTTGACGAGTCCACCATGCCAAAGAACAAGCTTGGGTTTGTACTGCCTGTTGTTTAGGTAGACTGCTGAGTTACCTTTTGTGATTACTTGCTTGCCCTGTGAGTTTAGAGCTATTGCTAGGTTCCATGGTTGATAGTTAAGTGATTGTACTGAACTTCTAAATAAATGTGAATTTAGATTTGTAGGATTGTTTGTTTTAGTGTACTTCTTCTTCTCTGCTGCATTTATTTCCTTTACTTTGCTATATTACTCACTGACAGTAGGGCACAGATCTTCTGGTGATTGCCTACTGGGATTAGTCTCACACCCTGTTTGGGACCTGCTTTTCGGCCCGAACATGCTATATGGTTGCAGGAGTGGATAGGGACTGTGGCCCTTATACTAAGTGTACGTGATTGCTGTTTGGGTCTGGAGAGCAAAGGACCGAGCTTAGGCTTGCGATGCTGCTGGAATTTCTCTTTACTTTCGTACTTTTTATTAGTTGTATTTCAGCAC
This sequence comes from Viscum album, assembly GCA_963277665.1. NCBI lineage: Eukaryota > Viridiplantae > Streptophyta > Magnoliopsida > Santalales > Viscaceae > Viscum > Viscum album. The sequence continues at coordinate 612,220,220 of OY728166.1, forward strand.
GTTGTTGTGTTTGCTGCATTCCATTAGATAATTATACCTACTGCATCATTATCATTATCATTATATGTTCATTTCTTTTTCTGTTTAGTTTCAATGGTTGTATGTTCATTACTGCTTCCGCTTTTGACTGTTGTTTTCTTGCCTTGTATACCTTACCAAATGAGCACATAGTTTCCCCAATAACTTACCAAGTCCCTCGCTGCTATTCGACAGCCTATGGCATTTAGGGAAATGCGCTTGAGGTCATGTGGTGAACCAGGTATGGGGCACAAGTGGAAGGGCTCTAGATTCGGGTCGTTAAAGCGAGACGTGAAGGGGAGGAACTCCGGGGACTCCAAACACACTAGGGAAAGGAAAGAGACCATCCAAGAAAAATAAATAATGAAATCTCATGCAATAAAAAGGTGAGATTCTGGAATTATGGGATATGACCTTCGAATGTCTTTAAAGGTGGATTGTCATATCACCATGTAGTTGGACAATTAAACATGATGGAATTAATTGTTATTTAATAATTTTCATCGAAGGGGTGTCCATAACAGATGTGTATTAAAGGATTTTATTTATAGTGTTGAAAATGGGTCCATAGACTGTTTCCCCAATACTAGGGGATTTAAAACATTTTTTATGGAACTAAAAATGGCCTTAAACAACTTTAAAAGGGTAAAAGTGGAGTTATGGGAAAAACTAGGGAAGTAATCCCTGACACCCCTATGTGGCTGATTTGTGAGATGGATCGGTGTAACCGATCGGTGGAGATAATCGGCTGAAGAGGATCGAGTGAAGCTAATCAGAGCAACCGATTGGGTAAAGATTATCATTGAAACTAATCAGGTGAATCTAATCAATAAAACTGATCTGTGAAACCGATAGGTGAAACTGATCAGGTGAAACCGATCGGGTGAAACCGATCGATGAAACCAATCTGGTGAAACTGATCGGTGAGACCGATTCGGTGAAACCAATTGGGTGAAACAAATTGGTGAGACCGATGGGTGAAACCGATTGGGTGAAAACGATTGATGAAAATGGTCGTTGAAACTGATGGAGCTATTCTATGAGACCGGTGGCTGGAACTGGTTAGTGAGATAGATCTGTTGCACTGATAGGTGACACCATGGTGACATGTTTCCACTGACACCCACATCTTCACGACTCACTGATGGTTTTGAAGACAACCCAATAGATAGAATTTGGAAATGTAATGTACCAGGAGGATCCGACCATTACATCATATACCTCTCAGATTATTCTCATCTTCGAGAATACAAGAGTATGTTGAACAACCACTCCATAAGATACCTCTCGGGAAAAAACACCCCAAATAGCTAAACGAATCTCAATGATCACATTGTCCTGACACACGAATTAGGGAATTCTTTCCCCCATATAAAGATAATATCCTCTTTGGGTGGAACTAACATGCATGCATGGGTTTAATTGCATATGCACTGATGTATCTTGATTAAAAATCAGGTTCACCCTTAATGGAATTTCGGGACATTTCATAAACTTTCTCAATGTGAGGAAACAAAATCATCTCACAAACCAACAAGTTTATCATTATATCATAGTAGGTCTCAAAAACAAGAATAAAAAGGAAGGATCGAAACAACAACTCGGAATAGCTCTGGGTACTGGGCATGCATTTGAGCTTCTCATTCCCAAGTACTCTCCTCGATGAAACTGTGCCACCAAAACACAAGAACCAAAGAGATAGTTCACCAACGAAGAACTTTCTCTATTTGATCCTCGATCCTCAATGGTCACTCCACGAAAGTAGCAGCATCACTTATTTTTAACTCTCCCCTATCAATGACATGTGAAACATCGTGTAGATATCGATGAAGTTGAGAGACGTGGAAAAAATCGTGGAACCTTTCCATCTGATGTGCCAACGCCATATGATATTCCACCTCACTGACTCACCCAAACACATTGAATGACCCATTTAACCTAGGAGATAGCTTTCACCCCTTATCAAACCTTCACTAACCACATCGAGGGGAATCGTTCAAGAAAACATGGTCTCTAACCTCAAACTCCATGGAAATGATCCTTATATTGGCCTATGAATTATGTCGGTCTTGGGCTGCCTTTATCCTCTCATGCTCAAGGTGAACCTTTTCTGTTGTGCTCTACACTACCTCGGGGCCAGGAACACATCCCACTCCAATCTCATTACATCACATGGGTGAATGACACGACCTCCCATACAAGGATTCAAACTGTGTCATCCCAATAGTAGGGTGATAGATAGTATTATAGGAAAAATCTACTAATTGAAAATATCATTTCCATGATCCCCCAAAGTCCAAAACACAAGCCTGTAGATTATCCTCCAATGATTGGATTGTCCGCTCTATCAGCACATCTGTCTAGGGCGGGAAAACATTTCTATGGCGTAGCTGGGTGAAAAAATCATGTTGGAATCCCCCCAGACTCATTAGGTAAACTGTGCATCCCTATCTGAGACTATGGACCTTAGAAGTCCATTAAACCACACCACCTCATCCACATATCTTCGTTCTAAGGCATCCAGGGCACTCGAATCATTAATCGCTAGGAAGTTGGCGGATTTCATCAACCCGTCCACCACTACCTAGATAGCATCACAACCTCCATGAACCATAGGTACTACTGTGATGAAATCCATCAAGATGTCAACCCACATCTAATCGCTAATATCTAAGGGTTGCAACAATCCTCCTGGGAAGCGTTGTTCATCCTTCACCTGCAGACACACCGGGCACCATGCCACAAATTCCGCCACGGCCCGTTTCACCCTGGTCCACCATAACAGTTCCCTTGGGCCTTGGTACATCTTTGAAACTATTGTGTGTACCGATAAGAGTGAGTTGTGGAACTCACATAGAACTCCCTCGGGCATCGTCTCTAGGAAATAAAACTTCCCTCGGAAAGGAATTTGATTATGACCATCCTCCGACCACACTACCGGAGCATTTCCTTGGTCCACCCGGTCGCACATCACTTCACTCTCTATGTCTCCCCATTGTGACTCCTCCATAATCCAAAACTTAGAGGACGACACTATCATTTAAAACAGACAACTTCTATGACCAACCACCCTTGTATATAAGTGTAGGGCAACCAAAACATACATTTCCTTCCTAAAACACACAGATTCATGAATATCTTCCCTCTGTGACTTATTTCTCAAGGGATCAGCGACAATGATCCCCTTACCATCAGTGTAAGAGATCACAATGTTGTATTCCTGATGAAACTCTACCCACAGTCATTGTCACAACTTTAGGTCCTGATGGGTAAAGATATTCCTCAAACTCTTTTGATCCATGAGGACCACAACATGATCCCCGATGAGGTAATTTCCCCACAACATCAATGCAAACAGTACTTCTTCGTGCTCTAGGTCATGGGTGGCATAGTTATGCTCATGAGGACATAACTACCCAAACCCATAAGAGATAAATTTCCACTACTGCATCAGCACACACCCCAGGCCAATTCTAAAAGCATCACAAAAAAACTCATACAGAACCCCTTCCTCTAGAAACGTGAGAACCAGAGCGCTGACCATCCTTTCCTTTGGATAGATGAAATCTTCCTGACTCTGGTCACTCCACACGAAGGCATGGTCCTTTCTAGTCAAATCTGTCAAAAAAGCTGAAACTCGATAGAGGTTTGGTTTGAACCTCCGATAATAGCCTTCCAAACCCAAAAAACGTTGAACCTCTGTCACATTATTGGGCGCATCCCAGAACAATAGCTTCATCCTTTGATGGATCAACTACCGCCCTATGGTGAGACACCATGTGACTAAGGAAATGCACTTCTCGTGTCGTGAACTTCCACATGGACAATTTCACATAGAGCTGGCGGTGTCAAAATATCTCCAAGACCATCATGAGGTATGTAGTATGTTCCATATATGACCATGAGTAGATCAAAATATCTTCTATTAACACAATGACATACTGGTCTAGAAACTCGTGAAAAATAGAGTTCATGAGCCCCATTAACAGAGCAAGTGTGTTTATAACAATGAACGATAAGACTACAAACTCAACGTTCCCATACCTTCACCTAAAAGTAGTCTTTGTAATATCATTTGTAACACCCCAATATTTCATAGTATGTTATCTCAATAAAGTAATTCAATATCTTTCACTACACTCAACACCGAGTTCGAGCACACCACAAATTACCATACTTGTCGTTCAAAAAGCGGTTATTAATAATTTTAACATCATTTTGAATCTTATATACAATATATAATTTTTACATCCATATTATTTGTTTATTATAGATAATATAAGAACAAATTAATTTTTCAGATAAAAGAAATATTTTTCAAAAAATGTTATTTTTACCCCTTTTAATATAGAGTCCTTTTTAAACCAATATTGTATAGATTTATATATTTAATTTAAATAAATTAATTTCTTCTTTATAAGGGGGACATAAACAATTAGTTTTTATAAATTTTTTGTACTTTTCTTATAACTTAAATATTTTGACGAATTGTGAAAAATTCAATGTTTTAATTGAAAAGAACTTTTTTAATCGAAATAATTTGTGTTGCTAAATTATAAATTTGATTGGTTTTGAAGTATAATTACATTATATTTTTATCATTTAATACAATATAGGTCATTATAAGTAATTTTACAATAAAATTTGACATAAGCACATGTCAATCTTTTGTTAGTTTTTAATTTTTTAAAACCCGCTTTTTGGTTTTGACAACGAGAATTAATTTTAAATTAATAAATAAATCTTCTATGTTTAAATTTTGTAAAATAGACTTACTTTTTGAATTCATAATATCAAAATTTTCTTAGGGTGATTCTTTGTTATTTTTTCTGAAAACAATAATATTTTTGTGAATAGTGAAAACCACTACGTTATTGTTTAAAACTGACTTTTTATTTAAATAAATTGTTATTGATTTTAATTAATTTTAAGTAAACATTGATACATAATACCTATATATGTTCAATTTAATTAATTGTAGACATTTTATAATAGGTTTAGATATATAAAATCTTATTGAACTTTTAAACATCTTTTACCCACCTTCTAGGAGAATTTGAAAATTTGCATAAAACATAATGTTACAGCTTATGTGAGTTGCATTACAGAACTATTAAAGACATGGTTGATATTAGTAAGTAAAATGTGGATCAATAAGTTGAAAATTATTTTTGGTGAATAGTAGCTTTTAACTTTTATTTACCGCGGTTAAATGTATATAAGGTAATTAAGCTGAAAATGAAATTATAATTACCCAAAAACATGCAAAAATTCTATTGGATAAGTTTTATTCACCAAAAACAACCTTAGGAATAAAATATGATCCTTTTGGCTAACATGGATTAGATTAGATCATGTATTATTATTTTATTTAAAGAAGAGTTAAAAGTGTGAAATTCAATGTTTTATGACTAAACAATTTTTAATATTGGTTTACACACAATATATGTTCTACTATAAATATTAATTCAGAAGATAAAAATATTTCCTACATATTGGTATTTTATTTTTAATTATTAGACATTAAATAGTTTAATTTATTTATGAAACAATGATGATACAGTAATTACCTTATTAATGAAATATGAAAATAATTGATATTATAAATATCCAAATAAATGAAAATTGTGACTTTTAATGAATTACAATAATTTTATAAGTTAATATGACATGTTATGGTTGATTAAATAATTTTTTTCGAAGATGTCATGTTGTTATGATTTTCACAAAAACCAAATAATAAATAATGTCAAAATTGAAATAATTGAGCAATTAAAACAAATACTATATTATTAATTGATATAAAATTCCTAAAAATATAATTTTCTTCCAAAATACATAAATAAGGTTATATGTATTAATAATGAACATGTTTGGGTTCGAATGGCTTGTTATAGTATGTTTATTAACCATATGATATAAAAATACAATGAGACATAGTAAATTTAAAACTATTTAACTAAGAGTTAAATCTGAAAGATATATTTAATATGGTGACATAAATCTATCTAAAAAAATTGGTTGATATGTTTTCTACCCATCCATCCTTAGTCTCTAAATAAATTATTATTAATCCATTAGAAACCAGAAATGATTTTATTATGAAATAATATTTTAGGCTTTTCCTAACGTGACCCTCACCACTTTTATAAAAGGGCACTTCCCCTTCCCTTAAAATAAAACCTCCTATGCCATTTAGATGGGCCAACCCCTACCTAAATATCCTCTAATCTATACCCTCATTGAACTAGAGGCCTTACATTGATCATAAATTTACCCTTATGTTCCCTTTTGATCAACTTAAAAGGAAACACTGGAAGAAGAGGTAATAATTTCACCACCCTCTTTGAAGTTCTTTTCCTTCTCCATATCCTCTTTCTATGTTTTTTACATACCATAATAATAAATCCAGTATCTTATACGTACTATGAAGTTATTATAAATATGGTACATCAATTTTCGTTATTCTATCCATCCTATAAATGACGAAGCCATCATACGTGCATATGTACGGCTTACTGTCTCCACGTCGTGGGGTAGTTTTTTATTCCAAAACTACATTTATTGGATGGGTATAATAATGAGTATAACTGATGAAAAAAATAAATATAAATTTTTGATGATTCTTTGTCTATTATCTACCATCCAGTTTCATACGATTTCACCATCAATATATTGATTTTGTTGCTCGTGCGTACGTACAGATTATCTTCTCCATGAATGTGATTCGATTCATTCCCCATTGTAATCATTCAAGAATAATTTTAATTTTATGTTTATAAATAATTTTTATTAAGATAATATCATTCTGTATATGAATCAAATTTATCCTATCCATAAAAAATGTGGCTTATGTAACCATGCATATAAGGAAAATGAATCAGTTAACAACCAAAATGATGATAGTACTAAAATATTATTAACAATGCAATATTATATGATCTCAAATGCTATCATATTATATGTATATGATTCTTTTATAAGTTAAGGGTTAATTTCGCAGTGTAATTATTATCTGAGGTTGTTTTTATGTAAGTATCTACTAGGACATATTTATGATCCATGTCCATGTTTAATAAAAGATGTTTTCAAAGGGATTATTTTTTAAGGACTCTTTTAATAAATATCCATTTTAAATATTGTAGAGATTTATTCTTCTAAACCTTCCTCATTGATGTCCAGGTTTTTAAAATGGATTTAAGGATTGATTTATATGGACATGAATATTTCAAAATATAAATTTCATTCAAAAATTTCATATTGTTATGGGACACTTTCATTCAAAACTGTATATTAAATTAAAAACTTTTTAAATTTTTTAACATTTAAATGAATTCATGAAAAAATGGATATTTCTATCAAAGATTTTACTAATAATTTCCAACTATGTCAACATCCATCATGGGATATTATTCTTGATCAGGGTAGATTTATTATGATAAACAAACATCCATATTGTATTTAAGGTTTGTTGTTATGTTTGAATGTGGATGTGTTATTTTTACACCATTCATTGTTTATGGATAATGTATTGACATTTTTTATACTAGTTTAAATAAGAATGTTAATTTTATGTTTAAACCTTTTTATACGAGGAATGCATTGGAATTGGTAAGTGAGGGGTGGATCCTGATATAGCTCATCGATGCATTAGTAGGTCTCATGAGACAAAATAGTGTCTTGGAAAAAGTCCTGGACAAAATCATATTTGTAATCTAGTCACATGGCCTTGACTATGTTGTTATTAACTCTGAAATTTTGCATTCCATCTTTATGAAATTGCCTATTGATACCTCATGTGATTATTTGACTAGTTGAATATCCATGTGAATAAGTAAATTGAATTATTTGATTTATATTGGACATATTATGCAGAAGATTATGTTTAAAAGGCTTGTGTTTTAGTCTTATACATTACCTTAATTTTTTATGCTTATTTATGAATGTTTCCACTATATTGTTATCCTTATTGAGCATCTGATCTCACCCATTTCTATGATTTTATTTTCCATGGATATGAAGAAATATTTTATGGTTGACCCGCTGGGATAGGCTAAGGATATAAGTTTGTTCAATGGGGAAAAATTTTGTTCAAGTTTTTTTTCCAAGATGTAATGTAAAACTTAAGAATGAATCTAGTACATCAAAGGATATTAAACCGATCAGTCTTTCAGGATATGATCCCTTGTTATCATTCCAGTGTTATATAATAATGCACCGACTCTAGGTAACTGGGGTTGTGGGGTTAAAATTGCTATTAGATAAAGTAATGTGCAGTCCTATGAAATTATATTTACATAAACTCATATTATATCACATTAACCTAAGATAGACATTGTTGATTAGTGTTGAAAAACATCATAAAATTTTTGGAAATGTAGTGATTTTCTCTATTTTCAAAGAAATATATCCCTGTCTGGAAACGAGTAGGTAGAGGCGGCTCTATCACAGAAGTACCTAGGAATGAAAACTCCGACAAGGAGTTCTAGGCTTGTCCAAGGGTATCTTGGTACATGACAAGGATCCTTTCTACAGTCTTGGTTAGGACACTCCTCGGGGATATGCTTAGGATAATTCAAATTTTCGTTACAAGCTATTATGATTGAGTTAGGAGTAAATACTTCTTCAAAGAAAAAATTTTATTATTATAAATTATATGCATATTCTTTTCAACTTACATTATGTATTTTACAATTTTGGAATTATGCATTGTGATTCATAAACTAACCTAGTGTATTCCACTATTTATAAATGGTGCCTAGTAGAAGTAATGAGAAATACAGAAATATGAATGATAAAAAGATTTATAAGGATCCTATCTTTAATGGTATTCTGGAAACATTTTAAAGTTATTTATTCTCCCTCTTATTCTCATCATATGAATAAAATTATCATGTGTTAATAAAATAAGTAAAAAAACATTGAGACATATGGCTTTGAAGGGAAGCAAGAGAAGAAAATGATGGAAGAAAGTATGATGGATTAAGGGAAGATGGGAAATATAGATTCCCAAAGAATGAAATACATGGAAGGTACATTACTTTTGTGGAATATTTAATACATAACCTAAATAGACACCCTTGGACTGTAATAGTATAGTGTCTTTGTAAACTCAGAACAAAATTTTCTATTCATGGTGAAAGATATTTAACATCTCCGATAAATATCTTCCCCTTATTGTTCCTACCTAAAACCATTATTTATATCCTGGGGATAATAAATCATAAAAAGGGTGATTTCAAATGCTCATTAAGGCTAAACATGACCAACATAAAACAGTCCATAAATATTTGAACGTAAAAACATGAACATAATTTCTATACAACAAAATCTGGAGTAATGATATAAAACATGGAAGTACATATGACATAGATCATAAAGGAACATTAATCATGATAAAATAGCATGGGAATAAAAAATGTAATTATGGAAAACTATTAAGAACATTTAATGATTTCCATAGTTTCCAATTCATTGCTTCCAAGACCATCATAGTGGACAAAGTCCATTACTGAACTGGGTTTACTTATTGTTCCAGCCTTGTATTACTGAATGGTATTTTACTTGTCATTCCAGCCACGTCTATATCATGAGATATAAATAATTTCCAAATGAATTGGAGGGAGATATATGTCCCCACAAATTCATAATGAAATCATTCTTACGTGTGCTTCAAAATAAACATTAATCATTCATCATAACCCAATGAATAAAATGGGCTTCGCAAACATCATCCCATCAAAACATAATCCTTATAAAGCAAATGTATATCATTTTATCATTATAAAAATCAAACCATGTAAATAATATAGAAATTATACTTGAAACTATAATATACTAAATAATGTCATCTTAGATGGGAAATATTTTTGATAAAACACTTGAAATGAATTCTTGAGGAAAATTCCATTTCTTCTTCAAAATCATTTTCTTTTCTCAAAATGCCATGAAATTTTAATAGAATATATTTTTTTGAAATTAATACTAAAATATTGTACAAGAAGCTTCATGAAAATAAGGATTATGAATCCTTAAAAATCTGTTCAGTCCGTATAATTTAAAAAACATTCTCCTAGTAATTTTTCCGAAAAAGTCAAAATCTACCTCGTATGGAAATCAAAAGAAAGATTCCTTCCATACCAAGTGGAAAAAGTAAAAAATTGATAAAAATGACTTTAAAAATAAATGGAAGAATAGTAAACATTTTATGAAAACATTTTGGGAATACATGGGCTTAGATGATAAACATAACCCCAGTAAATAAATACGAATAAACAATCTCAGATAAAAAGAGATTTGAATAATTATCCTTTACATTAGGTCTGATATCTTCTATATGTGTCTGAAAATCATGTATAGTAGGTTTAAACATATTATTAACTTGTAACAGAACCATAATATTATTTATGATATCATATATGATTCACTTAGGTCATTATATTACCCGTTCATTTTTCAATTCCATGTTAATGCAACATTTTGGTTAATGATCGTTTCATTTATCGTATGTCATTAGACTTTTTGTTCTTGATATTATTACTTGTATCATGATTTAATTTTTCAAGAATATAAAACATGATTTTTATATAATATATATCCCACATATAGATATATTTATAGACTGATAAATGGAATGAAATACATCGTTCATGGAAATGGTAGGTCGTACGTACGAATGAATGGTGTTTTCGATTCCTTATTGAATTGAATTGAATTATGTAAATGAAACATATACGAACATAAATAAATTATCATTATTATTTTATTTATTTCAGGATTATTTATTATATATAATTTATAATCATTCTTGAATGGTTAACATTAAGAATGATTCTCATCGCGTCCTGGAGACGGTAATCTGTACGTACGCACGAGCGACGATATCATTCTCGTGTTATTGAATGGTATTGGAGTGGAAAATAGAATATCTAAGAATTAGTATCATGTTATATTAATCATATATTGTTATATTTTACACCATTATACCCATCAATGTAAGGTGGTGGTGGAAAATAGATTACACCACGGCGTAGAGATGGTATTCCGTACGAATGCACGCTTGGTGATTTCATTTTCTGTAGGATGGATAAAAGATAAAATGGGGTTTCTTCATATTTATAATAACATATCAGAATATTAGTGATACTTATGTTATTACTTTATAATGGAAACTAATAAATCATAAGAAGTAGAAGATGAAATAAATTTGAAAGAATCGGTAAAGGATATTACCTCTTCTTTGACGCGCCTCTTCTAAACCTCATCTTAGGGAACTAAAGATGATATTTGAAGAAAACCGGGACCTATATTATGTTTATAGGGAAGTTCATAAGAAAAATGGATTGGTTTTTGCTGATAATGAAGGCTCAAAATGTTGTGATGTAGAGAGGGAGGAGGTTCCCTTTTATATGAGAGGAGAGGGGCACTTTTGGAAACCTCTAAAATATTAATTTATAATAAACCCAAACCCCACATAAAAACACCAAAAATGAATAAAATTAAAATGTGAGATCATATAGGGGTTTAATCCCATTATCCAATAAAATTGAGACATGTTTTGAATTTATTTTAAACCTTATCAACTTGATTTATCCTTATTTAAACTATTTAATTTTATTTGCTGTAATAATATTCTAAATTTTAAATTATTATAAATAATTACTTATGTGTCGTGAATTATACATAATTAGATACATTATTACATTTTAGACCATATAAATTTCAATTTATAATTTTTAAATATTTTTGTAATTTTTGAACTATTTAATAATATGTTATTTTTATAAAATAACAAGTGTCAAATTCAAAACTATTGATTTATTTGAATTTAAATAAAATACACATAGATGATAAATTCAATCCAAAAATATTAATTGATTAATAACATTTCATATGTTACTAAAAAATTCATGGATCACATTAAATAGTTCATATAATATTTATTTTAATATTTTTAATACCATTTATTTGATATGTCAATCAATAAAATAATATCTACATTACTGTTGTGTCACCATTAATGATAATTACATAATCCCTAAAAAATTTGAATAAATTCACATTATGTATATAATTTTATTATCATTCTGGTGACTATTTATTTTTGATGTTTTATGAAGTTTATCAGTAAATTAAAATTATTACACTTATAAGGTACAAGAGAGTGATATTGTGTCACTTTCTCTTGTTTTAATAATAATTACATCCTTTTAAAAGTATAAAGTCCTTGAAATGAATATATTATGACCCTTAGGTTATATGGGTAAAATTCTATTCATCCAATAGAATTTTGGAAGATGTTAGGGTAATTTTATAATCTTATTTTTACCCCTAATTACCCTATTTACCTTTAACTATAGTAAATATAATTTACTATAATTACTATTCATAATGTCTAAAAATTAAAGTTATACTATTAACATAATTTGGAACTACTGATTCCAAATATGGATTATATTTTTCATATTAAAAACACAGATGTTGGAGTATTTAATTTATAATTAATCCCACTATTGAGTAAACAAGTTTTAAAAGTTAAAACATTGCAAAAGATTGAAATATTTTTACTTATTAATTCTATGTAAAATTATTGATAATTACTTACATAATATTAAATGGAGAAGATATATTCTATTAAAACATTAAAACCATTAGACATTATAATTTATCCCTTTAAATTATCATGATGCAAAAAAAAATTTAATTAAAATGTTGCGTATTTTTACTATTCATCAAAATATTAAAGTTAACAGAAAAATATTAAAAAATTATCCAAAGTAAATTTTCATATACTTATTGAAATGAATATGTTCATTTTGTCAAATTGAACTCATAAAAGTGTGAAAAAAATAGATTTAAATTGTGTGCTCTATCAAAAGGCGGCAAAACTGCATTTTTTTAAAAATAATTATTTTACCTGAAATGTTAATTTTGTTCTCAAACATGTTCTAGAATATGTGTAAGATTAATGATAATATTATAATAGTCAAAATGTGGTTAATACTGTTCATAATGTCTTGTTCATAATAAAAATATATCATTGTTTAGTGAAACTCAGTATTCCATTCAACACACGCTATCGAGGAAGGTCGTTCTTGCGTGCAACACAATCCAAGAATAGTGTTTTCATATACAATAAGATATTAAAGTGTTGATTATAGCGCAATATAATCATGGTGTAGCATAAAATATAATACATCAAAGAAATTAAAATGAATATTTCTCATAAACTCTCATGGTGTTACATTCTACCCCCCTTAAAATGAATTCTGCCCTCGAAATTCATCAGGGTTATAAATTGTTTACTAATTTAAAGTTTATTTCTAAGAAAAACACAACATAAAATAGAATAATAAAAAATAATTTTAAAAAACAAAAGATTGAAACATAATGGTCACCCAGAGTAACTCATTACTGGGTTTCCACATAAGAGAATATATGTGAAAATATGGATATGGAAGAGAAATATAACCATCATGTTCTCATGAAGAGTTGTAGAGAAAACAGCTATGAAAAATCCATCAATAAGAAGCCATAAATTTGTGATGATCTAAGGTACCATCTAATTCATTAGATATGAGGGTACTAGGTCAATATTTTTTTTTCAAAATCCATTCCATAAATTTGAAAATTTTGAATTATAACAAATAAATACTTGATTTTGGTACAATCTCACAGATTTTCGTTCATTGAACAATTTCCACTTCATATATTATTGAAATTATGTTGAATTTTTTATTCGTCAAGTGTTAGTAGATCATGTGATAAAATGATGGGTCATTCCATCTATTTCATACAAAAGGTTATCAAATGTTATTAAATATACATAAGTCCATATATGTTTATATTAATGGTATATGGCACCAAAAATGGACTTATACTAAATAATAAAATAAAAATACTTTCTACTAATTAGGTACTTATTGTAGGAAAGTGGTAATAGATAAAGGTGTGTCGCATTTCAATTGTGGGTTTGATTCCCACATCCTTGTCTGACACGACGGTTTGTCACTCGTCCTAATGGTTGGGATTTTTCTGAAACTATACTATTATTACATTTCAGAATCAATATCATAATTTTCTAGCCTTAAACAATACTATCTTATGTCTAAAATAATCCATTCTAATCTTTAGGCATATCCAAAATACTTCTGTCAAATCTCGTAGTATAAACAAAAAGTCTACTAGAGAGGTCATCTAGCAAGCATGTGATTGGCATCATTTATACCCAATATATCATAAGATATATCTTGTTTGTCATATTCCAAACATTTCAATACATTAATTATGTACTCTTGAAAGATAAATTATCATAGAACCTTAGTGAAAACATGAATACTATCAAAAGTTTATTATTTCCACATACCAAAATCCCAAATAATTCTATATACTCCTACCATGATGTCGCTTTTTCCTTATATCAGTCATGAGCTCATTAATACTATCAAGCATATTATTTTCTCCATATACCTTCACTATATGCATATCATCATCCTTCCTAAAATATTTCATTCATTTTTCATGGTTATCGGTACCATATAATTATTGAAAACCACAATAAACCAATACATAGATATCCCAAAATTCCACGATGCTATAAATGAGATTCCCCAACAGTAATTTGAAATCTTGTTACATAAAAACATAATCATTTAACTGCATAATATTCATTTTCAACATCACCAATAGTGATTTTATGTGACTTCTCTTTTTCCTTTTCCATAAGAGGTTGCTGATGTCGATCATCATTAACCCTTGGATTAGGGCATTGGTTAGCATAATGCCCCATTTCCTTGCACTTGTAGCATTGAAGTGTTTGTGGTGCGTTATCTGTAGTCTTAACTCTATTCACAACATTAACTACCTTTTCCCATTACTTCGAAACTCATCCACTCGATGACCTTACTTTCCACACTAAAAACATTTTATAGTCCCTTTAAGACAATCTCCACCGTGCTTCTTTCCAGTCATTGAGCATAACAAACCATTTTTCTTATTTTCACCATTGTTTTGAGATTTTTCCTTGAACTCCATATTTAGTTTCTTTTCAAAACCATGAGATGGATATGTAACACCAACTTCCATTTCTACCTTGATAGCACAACTCACAATTTCTTCATAGCTACTTAAGACTCTTATAGCTAATGCCCATCGAAGACATGGTTTTAAGCCAGTGAAGAATCTGTCAAAATTAATTTCTAGTTGGATGATAAAGATAAATTCATAACATGAAAGATTTGGAGAATTTTCCTCGCATATACCAACAGATTCATCTGCCTTTTTCTGAAGCTCAAGGAACTCCTTTTCCATATTTTTTCTAAGAATACGATTTATGTATTTATTGAAAAACAAGTTCTTGAACTCATCCCATTCCATGGATTCAATTTCATCTTGGGGACTTGTATTCATAATTAGATTCCACCACTGGTCTACTTCACCTTCTAAATGGTAAACAATAAAAATTTCATTTTCATGTTCTGAACAGCGAAGTATGGAAAATATATTTTCAATGGTATTGATCCCTTCTTCAGCAATAAGTGGATTAGAAGACCCATTGAATGAAGCTGGATGTTGCCTCGTGAAGGACTCAATATAATATTGTTCCCTTCATTTCTCATTTTTATGTACAGAATGATTCATATCTTGTGTAAGTATAGAAATATGATTTTTCACTCTATTTCCCATAACATATGGTTTTTTAGGAGGAAAATCATTGCATTTCTCAGTGCGTTGATAATTAAAACAGTTCCATCGGGTTATATCCATTATCTAAAACCCAAAAAATTAGTGTGAGAAGAAAAATAATTTTAGGAAAACAACATAATAAAGATGAGTCATTTCAATCTCTAACATCTTAGGTTTAATCCTAGGTTATTCATGATCATTAACATAATTCTAGTACTGTATCATATACAAATACATTATCGTGGGGACATCCCATGACATACCTTATAAATATTTCTATGGTTCTCACTAATGTTTTCGCATCCTAGTCTCCGAAGGTTAACCGAACCATTCCTATAATACCAACTGTAGACACCCAGTGATTGACATACATAGATGTTACATTACTTATGTAGAATACTTAATACATAACAAAAATAGACACCCAATAATATTAATAGTTTACTATCTATGGAAACTCGGATCATAATCTTCTATTCATGGTGAAATATCTTCATCATCTACCATAAAGATCTTACCCTTTTTGGTTTCTTACCTGAAACTTTTCATTATATCCTGGGGAAAAGAAAACATAAAAATGGTGAGATCAAATTCTTAGTAATGGTAAACATAGAGAACATAAAACAATCTATAATCATTTGAACATAAAACCATGAACAAAAAATCTAAACATCAATACCATGAGTAATGACATTAAACATGGCAGTACATACGACATAGATCATAAAGGAACATTAATCATGATAAAATAGCATGGTAATAAAACATGTAATTGTGGAAAACCATTATGAACATGTTATGAATTCCATAGTATCCATGGAATTACTGCCAAGACCATCATATTGGAGAAATTCCATTACTGAACCGTGTTAACTTTTCGTTTCAGCCCAGTATTATTGAACCTGATTTTACTTGTCGTTACAGCCATGTCTATATCATGAGATATAAATATTTTTCCCAATGCATTAGAGGGGTATATAGGTCCCACCCATCTCATAATGAAATCATTATTACATGTTCCACAAAATAAACATAAATCATTATTCATAACCCAAAGAATAAAATGGGTTACATAAACATCATCCCATTTTTAAAAAATATATATAAAAAAAGATATCATATTATCATAAAGAAAATAAAACCATGTAAATAATAGAGACATTATAATTGAAACATGAACATACTAAATAATTTCATCTTATATGGAAAATAGTTTTAATAAAACACTTGAAAAAAATTAATGGGTAAAATATCCTTTCTTCCACAAAGTCATTTTCTTTTCTCAAAATATAATGTGATTTTAAAAGAAATGGATTTTGTTGAAAATAATAATGAAATATTTTATATGAAGCTTCATTAAATAATGAGTTATGAAACCATTAAAATCTGTTAATGCCGCATAAGTTAAAAAAACATTATCCTCGTACTTTTGACAAAAAAGTCAAAAAGTACCTCGTTTGGTAAACAAAAGAAAGATTCCTTCCATACATTGTGGAAACAGTAAAAAAGGGTAAAAATGAATTTAAACATAAATATAATAATATTAAACATTTTATGAAATTTTTTTGAGAAAACATGGACATGGATGATAAACATAACCCCATTAAATACTTACGTATATACAATCTCGGATAAAAACAAGATTGGAATAATTATCCATTACCTTAGATCAGATTTCTTCTGTATGTGTCTGAAACTTATGTATAGTGGGTATAAATATATTATTAACTTGTAATATAACCATTATTATATTTTTGATATAATATATGATTCACTTAGGTCTTTATATCACCTGTTCATTTGTCAATTCCATGTTAATGCAACGTTTTGGGTAATATTCATTTCATTTATTGTACATGTTTGGAGTTGTTGTTCTGGATATTATTACTTATATCATGATTTAATTATGACCATAATGTAAAAAAACGATTTTTAGATGTTATATATTCAGTATATAAATATATATGATAGATCAATAAGTGGAATGAAATACACCGTTCATGGAGACGGTAGGTCGTACGTACGCATTAACGCTATTTTCGTTTCCTTATTGAATTGAATGGAATTATGTAAATGTAACATATATTTACATAAATCAAGTATCATTATTATTTCATATATTTTCTGATTATTTATTATATATACTTTATAATCATTCTATATTTTATAACATGGAGAATGATTCTCATCACGTTGTGGAGATGGTAATCTGTACGTACGCACGAGCGATGATATCAATCCCTTAATTAGTGAATGGTATTAGAGTGGATGATATAATATCTCAGAATTATTATAATGTTATAATAATAATATATAGTTATTCTTTACACCATTATAACCATCCATGTAAGTTGGTGGTGGAAAATAGATTGCACCACGGCGTGTAGATGGAATTCTGTACGTACGCACGTGCGGTGATTTTGTTTTCCGTAGAAAGGATAGAAGGTGAAATGTGGTTGTTTCTTATTTAGAATAAAATATCAGTATATCTGTGATACTGATGATATTACTTTATAATGTTAACAAACAATGAAGAGGAAGTAGAAGAAGAAATAAATTTGAAATAATCGTTAATGGATATTACCTCTTCATTGACACGCCTCTTCTAAACATCATCTTAGGGCACTAAATTTGGACTTTGAAGATAACCAAGACCTATATTATGTTTCTAGGGAAGTAGAAAAGAGATATTAACAGGGTTAGGAAGAGTTTTAAGGCTCAAAATGTTGTGAAGAGGATAGGGAGGAGGTGCCCTTTTATGAGAGAGGAGATATGCACTTTTGGAAACCTCTAAAATAATAATTTATAATAAACCTAAACCCCACATAAAAACTTCCAAAATGACTCAAATTAGAATATGAGAAGATATATCGTTGTAATCGCATCATCTAATAAAATTTGGTCTTGTTGGGAATTTATTTTAAACCTTATCAACTTGATTTATCATTATTCAATCTATTTGATTTTCTTTGTGGTAATAATATTCTAAATTTTAAATTTTTATGAATCATTACTTATGTGTTGTGAATTCTCCATAATTGGTTACTTTATGAAATTGTAGACCATATAAATTTAAATTTATAATTTTTAAAAAAATGTTAAAACAATTTAATAATATATAATTTTTATAAAATAACATTACTGTCAATTATGATACTATTAAATTATTTGGATTTAAATAAAATCCACATAGAGGATATATTAGAAAAAAAAATATTTAATATATTCATAACATTTTATATTTATCTAGAAAATTCTTGGAGCACATTAAATATTTCATATAATATTTTTTTTAATATTTTTAATACCATTAATTTTATATTTCAATCGATAAAATAATTTCAAAATCACTATTGTGTAACCATTAATGACCATATTTTAATTCCTATAAATTCTAAATAAATTCACATGATGTAGATAATTTTATTATCTTTTTTATGACTATTTATGTTTGATGTTTTATGAAAATTATCACTTAATTAAAATGATTACACTTATAAGATATAGGAGAGTCACATATTATCACTTTCTTTGGTTTTAAAAATAATAACATCATTTTTGTGGTCAAAATTTCATAAAAAGAATCTCTTCTGACCCTTATGTGATATGGCTCAACTTTTATTCATCCAATAGAATTTTGAAAGGTGTGAAGATAATTTTATAATCTTATTTTTACCCTTATTTACCCGATTTACCATTAATTGTAGTAAATAAAATTTAATATAGTTACTATTCATAATGTCTAAAAATAAAAGTTAGTCTATTAACATAATTTCGACCTACATATTCCATGTATGGAATCTATTTTTAAAAATTCAAAACACAGAAGTTGTAGTACATAATTAAATATTAATCTCGTTGTTGAGAAAATGGGTTTTTAAAGTTTAAACATTGCAAAAGATTGAAATGTTTTTACATATGAATTCAGTGTAAAATTAATGATAATGAATTAAATTATATTAAATAGAAAAATATATTGTATTTATACATTAAAACCATTTAATGTTATAATTTACCCATATAAATTATCTTTCTGAAAAATGATTTTTTTTACAATTTATCGTATTTTTACTATTCATTAAAATATGATAGTTAACCGAAATATATTAAAATATTATCAAAAGTAAATTTTTATATACTTATTGCAATTAATAAGTTTATTTTGTCAAATTGAACTCATAAACGTGTAAAAAACTAGATTTAATGTGGGTACTCCATCAAAAGGCGGCAAAACTGCATTATTTAAAAAATACTTATTTTACCCGAAAAATTTATTTTTTTCTCATAAAATGTTCTAGAATATGTGTAAAATGAATGAAAATGTTATAAAATTTAAAATGAAGTTAAACCTATTCATTACGGCTAGTTCATAAAAACAATATATCGTTTTATAATGAAACTCGGTATTGCGTACAACACACGCTATTGAGTAAGGTCATTGTTGCATGCAACATAAGCCATGAATAGTGTTTGCATATACTACATGCTAATACAGTGTTGTGTATAGCGCAAAATAATCTTGGTGTAGCATACAACACCAGACATCAAAGAAATTAAATAGAATATTTCTCATAAAATCTTTGGGTGTTATAGGAAAGAAGGATTTTCAAAAATGTTATAACTATGGAAAGAATCACCTTGGTAAATGATTGAAGGGAATGAGATTTTGTTATAAGTGTGGAGAAAAGTTACACCATGTACATGATTTCAAGGGTAAGAAAAATGTTTCAAATGTACAATGATTTATCTATAAGTATTTGGGACACAATTCAAATCAATGTCCGAATCATCAGAGTATAGCCCAAACGATCCTATTGGATAATAATCATGTTATGATACTACCGATGATGGAGAGGAATGATTAGAGTTCATGTGTTTTTATTAATGTATTGTGTCATTTGAGTACTATATTAATGATATAAATGTTATAATAATTATTCAAGAAACATGAAATAGTGGTTGAGTTTACTAATCCAACCTATGAACTAGGAAAAAATTGATAGGTTTGGGATCCATTATCGGGCTAAAGAAATTAAACAAAAGCATTGCATGGGGAGGAAACCCGTGGTTTTCATGTTTCCAATTATTTTGGAATCATATTTATTTTTCAAATATAATTAAATAATCATTTTTATATTTAAAAATAAAAAAATACACTGTTGACCAATTCTTCTATTATGAGTATGGAGGGGTATGATAGGGGAGCACCATATTCATCAGTGTCACGTGGTGTGATCCTTGAGTAATAACATTCTCATAAATTTAAAAATAAGACATTATATCACCAGTTTGTTTTATTTTTATGTGTTTTTAGGTTAAATTAAAAATAAAAAAAAAATAAAAATATATTAATAAAAAAATGACATGTCATAGGATGTGGGTCAAACCCCGTCACAACCGGCGAATCCGTGGGGAATTGAACTCGGGACCAAAGGGAGACAAGGGCGCACAGTTACCACTAACCTATGGATTTGTGTGCTTTATAAATCTATAATTTTTATATATATACTTATATTTTACTATCATTAGTATATATATATATATATATATCATTTTATTTTGTTTTTTTGTTTTATTTTTTTCACTCGTGAATTCTTAGAGTGACATCAAGATCAAGGGATCAAAAGGGAGCAGCAAGAATTTCAACTTCAACCACCAGGTGTCTTCATTCCATGATCCTCGTTTTCAATTAACTTTTTTAACACTCATTCTTCACCTCTACCCCATTATAAATTTCCTTTTCATTAAATAATAGGGATAGTGTTATTTTATGTTAGGGGGGAGATAAAATAAAAAATGATTTTGTGTCAAAAAAATAAATGGTTTTAAAAAAATGTGTGTAAATGGAAGGAAAAATTATTTTAACACTGAACATGGATATAAACATTGCACCCTTTGAAACTAAATATAAAATACTTTAGCACACCCTGATTCAGATTTTAATCCCTATATAATTTCATTAGCATTGATTTTGGAATTTTTGGTTGTCCAATGTGATATTTCATCGTTTATATTTTAATCCTAAAAAAAAGAACATAATGCATGTCCTTTGGATAGTGGGTTATTAGGATGATTTCATGGGGTCCCCCAAAAAAATATCATTGGTTTGGTAATCATTGTAATTTTAATATGAGTATTCAATAAAAAAATTAAAAAAACATTAAATTTGCTCATAGAGAAATGAAATGACATAATGTGTGGCTTTCGGCACATGGGGATCATGACTCTATAGTTGTCTAGCCCAGAGTTATTAATTTTCTCTCTATTTTTGGTAATTTTGTTTTGTTTTTTATTGAGTTAACTCGAGATTATGCCTAAGTATTTGGGCTTCATTTGGTTCTCTATGGTCTTTGAGCCTAAGAGTCATCACTAATGTCTCACTATAGTGGTTGACTCTTTTGTGTGAAATTTCAATAACCATGGAAAAATTGAAAAACAAACAAATAAATAAATACAATAAAAAGATTGTAATACTCATCTTGACATTGAAATATGATTCCATCTAGTGCTTCCATCATTTCCCTGTTAAATAAAGATGAACCCCCATGTCTAATGTGATGCTTAACACATCGTCACTCTTAATTGATATTGGATGAAATATAGTGATAAATTTGAACAAAGGAATGGGCTTGGGAATGTGATCTACATATGAAACTATCTTTTATTAATATATTTTTATGGGTTTCATTATTTTTTTATATAAGGGTTTTTTGTGATCATTGTGTGTTAAAATTATTTTTGAAAAGGGAATTTGAGTTTCATATTATTGTGATACATTTTCCTCCAGACTAGAAAATCCCAAGTTGGTGGTGTGATTAAAAAATAAAAATAAATATTTCAATTATATTTTAATTTTATTAAATGTTCATTTTTTATCTTATGGGCCTGAGTTAGTAGATTTTAATTTTGAACATCCATTCTTATCATTTGTGAAAATCATGCCTAATGTACACCAATTTAGGCCCAATGATTCATCTAATGTTAACGAATGTAATTATCAATATTTTAATTTGATAGTTTTGGAACTGTATCTAAAATTAAATATGAACATTTTCCATTTAGGGATCAGTGGATGATTCATAATGTATAATGGAGATATTTGGCGACGAAAAGAATGAATTCTAAAGAAGGTCGATAGGACACCAGCCCACTGATGTGAATGTGGTACCCACAATACAAACCAAATGAAGCCCAAATTTCATGGGATCCTAGAATAAATATATATGAACAAATAATATATTAGTATCTAGTGCTAATTAATACTTCATGATGGAAATTAATGTGGCCCAAATAGAATACCAAAATCTGGGCCAGAATCTGCAGCCTAGAATATTAACCCACTAAACTGGACATAACTCCCGATTCAAAACTCCAAATGGGCCCAAACTATACAAGAGGTTAGCAGACATATGGAGCTCCATTTTCTTCATCTATTTCCCACTGTAATTATTTTTTCTGTAATGTAATTTCGATGCGTCTTTTTGGTGGTTCCAATCTGGCTACCACCTCGGGTCAACAGTTGAATAGTCCAAGTTCCACAAGCTTTCCACCACCCTAGGCCTAATATAATCAAGTGGGATTCATTTTACTATATAAGGCTCGACCTAAGGCGACCAATATTCTTATTTATGTAATTGGTGGTGGAGGATCTTATCGTCTTTTGAGCTTTCATTCACTGTATTTTTTTCCTGTGATTTTGTTATCTCAAGTATGTCTTTCACATGTAACTTATATTAATTCATCTTAGTTTCTTAATAAAAGTTCTTCTTATAATATTATTCAATTTTTTCAATATAACTTTGATATTGTTACCTCAAGATGTGAATTTATTCACACCAAACCTTGTGAAATTATTTACACAATGGTGGAGTGATCATTTTCTTTTTATTGTTTTATTTATTTCTTCAATTCCTCCCTCATGAGTCTACTTCCTTCTTCCATTGAAACCATAGAATCAACATAGGGATAACCCACTTGTGGATTGATTCAAGGGAGTATAAAGGGGATGGAATGGATGTTATTTATCACCCATTAATTTATAATCACTTCTTTTAATTGAGAATTTTGTTTGAAGATCTTTAAACTCCTTCATCCATGTTGAATTTAAGGCCACACACTTTAAGTGCTAATACGAACCTTTACCTTGAAGTGCTCAAAATAATGATCCTTCATGTGTATATGTGATTAGTATTAAAGGGTGTCGGTATTAAAACAGTAAATGATGATGTTGTTTGATCTTCTTAAAAGAACCCATCTCAAATATAAGAAATTGATATCATTGAAAAGGAAATACGTCCAATCCACCCCATGTGATAACATAGGATCAAATCGCTCTTTTAAATATAATTCACTTAAGTCTAATAGAGTTCATTGAAAAACATCTTAAATCAACATATGTTTGCCACTTCATTGTAAAAAAAAATCCATAGAATGTACGTGTACTTAGTTTACCTCTTAGGTATCTGAGGATTCAACATCCCAAACTATACTACAAGGACCGTCCTACATTCATATCTTGGGTAAATTTGAGCGTGAATTGCACGTAAATGAATAACATACTAGTTAACACCCGAATCGATGACACTACTAAATTATTATTATCAAAGCTATATTATAATATTAGATATGATATCATATTTATGTATATGATTCATTTATAATTTAATAACAATGTTTTAACTATTATACAAGAGGTTAACATACCATCAACTAAAGAAATAGACTAGGTAAGGGATAATTTCAAAATCTCATTATTATTCGAGGTTGTTTTTACGTATTTATCTACTTAGACCTATTTATTATACATGTACATGTTTCATAAAACATGCTTTCAAAGGAATTATTTTCAAGGGACTCTTTTAATTAAACATAATTATAAATGTTTTATTGATTTATTCTTCTAAACCTTCCTCATTAATGTCCATGTTTTTGAAATGGTTTTAATGATTTATTTATATGAACATGAATTTTTTATAATGATAATTACTTTCAAAAATTTCAAAGTGGTAATGGACACATTGATTCAAATCTCAATTTTAAATGACTTCCTTTTTAAATTATGTAACGTTAAAATGATTTCATGAAAAACTGATATTTCTCTAAAAGATTTTTTCTGATCATTTTCAACAATGTCAACATCCTTTTGGGGATATTATTTTTTATCACGGTTGATTTATTATGATACAAAACATCCATATTGTATTGAAGGTTTTGTGATTTATTTGACTGTGGATGTGTTATTTTTACACTATTCATGGTTTTGGGATAATGTAATAAGATTTTGTATGATATTTTTAGTAAAAATGTTTATGTTATGTTTAAAACTTTTCGTATGAGTAATGCATCAGACATAGTAAGTGACGGTTGGAGCCCGCTATATATAGCAGATGCTTCGGTAGGTCTCATAATAAAAACTAGTGTCTTGGAACAAGGCCTTCAAAAAATAATATTTCTAGTCTTGGCACAAGGCCTTGACTATGTGGTTATGAAGTATGGAATTATTCATTCCATCATTATAAAATTGTAAATCGATATTGCATGTGATTACTAGACTATTATAATATCAATGTGAATATCTAAATGGAATTATTTTTTTTATATTTGCCATATTATGCTGATGTTGATGATTAAAGGGATTTTGTTTTAGTCTTATACATTACCTTAATTGTTTATGCTAATTTATGATAATTTCTGCTATATTGTCACCCTTACTGAGCATCTAAGCTCAACCCTTTCTATGATTAATTTTTCCTATGATGTGAAGAAATATTTTATGGTTGACATGGAGGGATTAGATAAGGATATACTTTAGGTCAACGGGGACAAAATGTTGTTGATGATTTTATTTCGTGATGAATTGTAAAACATATGAATGTATCTTGTACATACAAGGCTACTAAACTAATAAGCCTTTCGAATTTTGATCCCTTGTGATCATGGAAATTTTATGTAATAATGCACTGACTATTGGTAACTAGGTTTGGGGTCTTACATCCTTGTCCTTCACCCTTAACTAGTGATACCCAGAACATAGATTGGTCATAGAGAACCAAATTTCTCCCCTCAGCTCGTCAAAGAGACCATCTATCCTAGGTAGAGGGTAATAGTTCTTGATTGTTGCCTGATTCGGTCTTCGGTAGTATATGCATAGCCTGAGACCACCATCTTCCTTCTTTGCAAACAATACCGGAGCACCCCATGGTGACATGCTGGGTTGGAAAAAACCCTTCTTCATCATCTTTTCAATCTGAATCTACAACACCTGCAACTCAGAAGGTGCCATCTAAAAATGAGACATCAAAATCGGACATGCACCGATCAGTAAGTCTATCCCAAACTCAATGCCACGTCCAGGGGGTAGGGCCCTAATCTCCTTGGAAAAAAATCTAGGAACACTCTAACAACTATCAGAACATCAATAAACTTAGCATCCACTGATTTTGATGAAAGCTCAGCAAACTTAGAATAAAGAGGTTGCACAAGCCATCTCCCCTCCTAACAACACTATTTGCCAAAAAAAATCCACATGTCGTCCATCCATATTGGAGAACATGACTATTCTTTAGAGGCATTCAATAATAGCATGCACAGAAAATAGCCTGTTTATGACTAGGATGACATCGTAAGGCTTCACTTGCAGAAGAAGAAGATACCCACTAGATTTCTGCGGCCCCAACATCAGTCTGCATCCTCAACAAACATCAACCAGGCTACTATGACCCCTAGCTGGTGTACTGACAACCCTGGGAATATAGAGTCTCTCTATTTCTAGACCTAAAGAATGGGATAGATGAGGTGTAACAGTGGAGCATGAATCTCCTCAATCAATCAAGGCACATGAAAGAGTGATAAACAAGCTAATCGTACCTCGAATGACATCTGAACCTGACGGAACTGCTGCTTCTGTGGCATGCACCTACACACACCGAGCTCCTCTACCTCTCAGCTATCGGTCGCCACCCCAACCACTATCTAGTTGAGGTCCTTGAGTAGAACCATGGGGTTAGCATCCTCCTTCCATATCTACTCTCGGAAGAGCGGGAGCTCGCTATCCCTATTGTTTCTGCTGAAAGGGTCTAGTAGGAAACTGTTACTACTGAGCTGGGCACTGAACCTGCCCACCCACACTATACTGTAATCGGTCTGGGAAATGTCACTGGAGGTACCCAAATCCGCCACAGATGAACCAAATCAGTCATGGGCCCACATGGAAAGGGCGAGGACCAGTAGATTAGAACAAGAACTAGTGGGATCTGCTCCCCACTGGGCGAAACCTAGAAGGCCCAGATGATGGAGGCAAGCTGATGACTGCCTTCCCCTTTGACAAGCCCAACTGGATCCCCTCAATTGGCATACCTCCGAACATGTGAATCCTCTCTATCACTTCTGCCTCCTTCTAGACCACCATGTACATCGGTAGAGTGAAGTAAGTGATAGCATACTGAAGAGAAGGTTGGAGTTCCTCCTCTGAATGCCTCACCCAAGACTCTTCATCTAGGAAGAGGAATGGAAAAAAGAAAAAGAGATCCTTGAACTTGAATCCAGCTCCCTCACTAACATACTTCCTTACTAAAGGGAGAGTATATCAGGCCTCTTCCCAGCCTTCATCGTAGAATAATGAAATTACACCTAGAATAACTTCTCAAAGTCATCCCACAAAGCTTGACTCTCCATCATCTCTCTAAGGTAGAGTATCCACCACTGACATGCAGCACCTCTCATCTGACTGATTTCCAACAGAACCTAGTACTCATCCATAGCTAGGATCAAGATGAAATCTATCACAAGATTCTCTAGATAGCTCTCTGTCTCTATGTCTAAAACACTTCACAGGTAATTTCCAAGGTTCTACCACTGAAAGTCACAGAGCGTCCTCTGCCACTGGTCATCCTATTCCTCTCAACCAGACCTCTGTTGATCTTAGATATCATCCTCCTAGGCCTTGATCACACGCACAACCCGTGGTCACTGTCTAGGTTCCATAGGTGGAAGGTAAACAAGGAAATCCAAAGCCCGAGTAGTGTAATGAATTTCTTTTAAATTCTATTTTATCATTTTTTTTAAAAATCCTAGAACACTCATAACAAACAAGATCACAAGTCATTATGATTCATGTACCATACATAGGGTCCCTACCCGGCATTCAGTGTAGCTTCACATTATTGTTCGGTAGGTCCTGAGTCCTTGCATCGGATAATGGGGGCCCTAAAATCTCATGTCCTATCCAATCTTCACTGACCTATTTCATGAACCAAGATTTCATAACATTGTTTCCCTACCATCCCATTCAATCCTCACTATGCCTAACCTCGTGCTACATCCTGTCTCTCAACCACTCCTCTGATACCATTCTATCACAACCAGCCTTTACCAAGATGAGGGAAGAGACAAATGATTTTCAAACCCTTCCATCCTCATGTTGAAGGATCAATAATGACACTCGAGACCCACCTTCAAAAGGCACTAGAGTGGCAACTAGCACTAAGGGTATAGAATCAGACAAATAAATGATTGGCATTACCCTTTTTATTTATTAGTAATGGGATATAAGATAGTATATCCCAACAACAACAAAATTCGATGTTAATGTAAATCCAAAACAATACCCATATGCATGTTACAATAATAAGTGCTACAAAAAACACAAAACACAAAAGGGAACTACCAAAATAAAAAAACCAACAACGTCAACAGTCCTAAAATCCGAGCTAATATAGTCTGACACGGTCTTTGATGTCATCCTGGAAACCTGAATGATGTTTTATATACATTGGGTGAGCATACCGGTATACTGAGTAGGGAAAACCAAAATCTCTCGTGCACAAGTGGGGAGGCATTCTAATGCTCTGTGAGAAATATGAGATTACCAAAAAAACCTAGGAATTAAACTATCCACCCAACCTCACCAAGGCACACTCCCCAAATAACGCATGTCAGGTAAAGTAATAGTAATAGAACATTGATATTTGGATACCCTGCACCACTTTCCCATTGGTTATTGATGACATCCTACATGTCTGAACTCTTCCACCATCCTCACCGTAGTTCCACTGCCACCCCCCCCCCTCACACACCTAGGATACCACAACAACAAATCCTTCAGACAAACAAATGTTCCACCAAAACCACAGGTAACCATGCCCATAGATAATTGGGCCCAAATAACTACTGATACACCCGAAGGTAAATGGGCCTCCTCTCGAAGACACTTGGAAAACATCCTGCCCACAGACACTTTGTCCATCCACCACAACATACGCTGCCCAACGAATCTTGGGCTAAAATGGTCCTAAGGCCATCATAGCCTTCCTGGATAGTCTTGTGATACATGGGGAAGGGAGCATAAAAGGAACTAATAACCAGGAACTCAGAGAAGTGTGGGAAAAAACACCCTCTCCCATGAAATCGGGGGGGTTCAGCACAAAGTTCTCAACATGGGTGGAACACGAATAAGTAACATAAGAACTAAATTATACATATAGGTAATGAAGCATGCATCCCAAAATAGGGGTTCCAAAACCAGCCTATACACAAACACCCTCTTTACTTTCCATTAATAAAAAGACCAATGGACACAACCAAGTCCCACCTCATTCTCGGAAAATGAATCCCATTTTGGGCCAATTTTTGTTATAACATTCCAGTGGTTCAATTTAAAAAATTATTCAAAAACAGAAAACTAACAGGAATAGCCACATTCCAAGGAAGGAAAAAAACCAAGCACAAAAAATAAACATTCACACAAGGTACTCTTGTAATCTCACAATAAAAAAAGAAATATATGAGATCCCTCAAAGTACTGGAACCAAACCAGGCCCCAATATAAGGCCCCACGTGGCCTCATATTCAAAAACCAACAACTTCACCACAAAAAGGGCTCTCATCCCCATCCACTATATATAAAAATCATCAAGAAGAAACAACCATACACATCATTAGAAAAGATAAAGGGATTTATTCATATTTAAACACACAATTTCATTATTTTTTTCATTCATTTTTGTTAACCAGGGTGTCCACACAAGGATTCATATTTATTGAGAATACATTTAATTAGCCAAAATTATGTGATTATATAGTTTCCATGTTACAGCCACTCAATCATAAAAATATCCAGAAAACAGAGGTTCATTAGTGCGCAAGAAATGACCACCAATGGCTATAATTTTCAGTGGACATAATCCCGCAAAGTTAAAAACATATAATTGGAGGTAAAAAAGTACAACAACATTATCAAACACACCCATTAACTCTCTAAAACAATTTATTATTGTTGTTACGGTTTGGATTCATCCATCCCCATATGAACATTATCAGACCCACTCCGCATGATACACAGTAAAGATAAATGAAGTGAAACCCATACTTTTATGATCAATGATTGTTGTTTTTATCCTCACGCCAATAATTGGGATGCACAAATTGCAGGGGAGGAACTTCGGGGACTCCAAATGCACTGGGGAAATGAAAGAGGCTAGACAAGAACAAGAAAAGAAGAAATTCCCAAGAAAGAAAAATGTAAGATCCTAGATTTACGAGATATGAATTTTGAATAGCTTTAAAGGTGGATCGTCATTTTACCATGCGATTGGATGGTTACACATGATTGAGATAATTTTTATTTAATAATTCTCATCGAAGGGGTGTCCATAACAGATGTGCATTAAAGGATTTCATTTAATGAAAGGAAAATAGGCCCAATGAGGGTCTCCCCACTCCTAGGGGATTTAAAATATTATTGTGGTGCTAAAAATGGCCTTGAACAACTTTATAAAGGGTAAAAGACATAAAAGTGGGGTTACAGGAAAATAAGGGGAAGGAAACCCAGACAACCCTCTGTATATGATTGGTGAGACTATAGGTGAAACCGATCGGTGGAGTTGATTGGGTGAAGATGATAAGGTGAAGTTGGTCAATGAAACAGATCTGGTGAAACAGATTAGTGAATCATAGCTATGAAACTGATAGGTGAAATCAATCGGGTAAAACCGATTGTTTGAAACCAATGGGTGAACAGATGGGTGAAACCGATGGGTGAGACTGATCAGGTAAAATTGAATAATGGGAGTGATTGGTAAAACTGATTAGTGAGACCGATTGGGTGAACCCAATCGGTGAGACCGATGGGGGAAACCGGTTGGTGACACCGATTGGGTGAAACCAATTGGGGAAACTGAAGGGTGAAACTGATGTGTAAGACCGATCGGGTGAAACTGATTGGGTGAAACTGATGACTGAAAAAGATTGGTGGAACCAATGGAGCTGATCTATTAGACCGATCAGTGGAATTGATCAGTGAGACTAATTTATTGCACTGATAAATGACACAACGGTGACACGTTTCCTCTGACACCCACATCCTCCTGACTCACTGATAGTTTCCAAGACACCACAACACATAGAATTTGGAAAATTAATGGACCATGGGGGTCTGAGAAATTACATGGATTTTTTACTCAGAGACATATATCTAGGCCTTGTGACTCCTCATATTCCATTTCTTCAATTTCTCATTACATTATGATGTTGAACCTAAAGGATTCCATCATGGACCCATGAATTAAATTTATTCCACATCCCCATTAATATCTCCTAGAATAATTTATATCAACATGTATGGGTCAAGTCGATTTATAAGCTCATATTTGAAACATTATTGATTAGTTCACAGTTTTTGAGTCCCATAATGTGAGATTGTTTTGGGCCTCCAAATGATTGAATGATTTTAGGATCAATAAAGATGAAATGCTGACCAATATATATGGGAGCCTAAAATAAATTAAAATGAAAATTTTATTCATTTTAGAAAATATTATCTTTGAAATACAGAAATAATATAAAACTATGAAATTCAAAAATTATTCAATTTTTTCATTTATGCTCAAAATTCTTATAATGCATAAGAATGTGACAATTGACCATAAAATAACACTATGGTGGGATTAAAAACATTTAATTATAGAATAAAATTTTTAAATTGATAGAGTCATCAATATTCATATAATTAACTAAAAATAAATGCATAGTAAATAAATATGTATTTTATATTCAAATAAAATATATATTCTCCCAATTAGATGGTTACTAAATATTTATGATGAAATCAACATTATTTATTATTTAAATAAGTATAAAACTAATATTCATCCAGAATTTGACATTGATATATAATTTAACTGAGATTATCAACACACATAATGTGTGACTCTCGAGACCCCTAATTAATGGAATTGGGATACATTTTCTAATATTCAATGATAAAATCCAAAACATTATACACCTCATATATAGATATAATTTAATTTCATAATGACATAAAATGTCATACGAATGAAAATTGGAAAATATAATACCATCTTATTAATATCTCTAATAATGTAGGTTGTATGTTGTTAAATTCAACCTATCTGCATGATATCCCGTTCTATTAAATTCTATAATTAAAAATGAAAAAAATTCATAGTCATGTAATTTTTCATTCTGTAAAAGGTAAAGTGATATACAGATTTTCTAAACTGGGAATATAAATATAAATTTTCTCATTATTCATCTATGCAATATAACTCATGACACATCTGACATATCATACCTCACTATGAAAATATATGTTCATTTTTTTCATCAATTCATTAAATTACATGAATGATAATATTCATTATTGATATGTTTCTATATAAGGATAATCACACTAATCCATATATTGGAATATCAAATGAAGCCTATAAATGTGTATTTCATTCTAGATGATCATGTTCTAAACATCTCATTCATTGAATATTATAAAGGATGTCCACATAACGTCCCGACCTGACTAACCATCCAACCCAGTAGCCGTACCGGTCGCCACATGGACTCAAATGC
Source organism: Viscum album (assembly GCA_963277665.1). NCBI lineage: Eukaryota > Viridiplantae > Streptophyta > Magnoliopsida > Santalales > Viscaceae > Viscum > Viscum album. The sequence goes on from OY728166.1 coordinate 612,252,782, forward strand.
ATCTTCCTAAATGCCAGAGGCTGTCAACTAGCCGCAAGGGCCTAGGTGAGTATGTGGGGAGGCTATTCCCTCATTACCAAAGTACCATAGCAGAATTAAGACCATTCAAAAGAAGAAGATGGTAACCAGTAGACAACACATAGACAGCAGAAATAGATAAAAACAATGAAGGATCTGATATACATATAATGGTTCAATTCAATACAATACAGTACAAGTACACAAAATACCAAAGAGAAACCAAAATGTATCCCTTATCTCATCATAAGCCTCAGCTTGGTCATGCGTGCTCCTACTCTGAGAAGCAAGTCATTTACCTGTACTATGGTCTTTTACATCCTCATTACCTAAAATCATATAATTTGCTTGGGTTCAAAAACATGACACAAATAGGGTGTGAGAATAAATACTAGTAGGAAACCACCAAATGTCCATGATAATCTGTCAGTGAATATATAAATAGGCAGTGTAATATGGAAAACAGTAAACAAGGGAAACTAGCAAGACTAACCCAAGCTTGTGCTTTGGCTTGGCATCTCTTCAAGTGTCCATTCCATTCATTCATCACTTCATTCATGTGTTCAAAACATTCCTTGAGCCCATTACTAGAATACTCAATTCGAAAACTAGGCATCAATCATGGAGAAAAACCACATACCCCCCTACAAGCATGTTGCGGTACCACTAGGACCCCAATATCGCTCTACGAGCCTATTCCAGTGAACCTCCTAGGTACCCAGCCTTGCTCTAGGTGCGGTATAGTCCTTCATTTGATCCTATCCACAGGATCCTATAAATATGATCTGGGTATCATCCATGACATATCATGACCTGTTGAGTCCGTCCATGGAATCTCATACTAGATCCATGATTCACTCAGCATTTCAGTAACAATTCTCATATGAGTCCATCAATGGAAACTCACATTGGTTCCATGGTTCACCCAGGACTTCGTTTCACATTTTAAGCAGTTCAAAAGCATTTAAATCACGTGGGCTGGAAATTCAATAATAATCATACAAGGGTCAAGGTGAAAAACTCCACCCCACACCCGAAACAATTTCAATTACAATTAATTCTATTGCAATTACATTCTTATTCAATATTCATTTTTAACAACCCACAATGGAAAGGAAAAAATCATGCCTCATAGGAATACTGGGTCAAAAAACCTAAAAGATCCATTCAAGGAAACACACCCAAGGGGTGGTTCCTGTCCAAGGTGTAAAACCTAACATAATCACATACCATCTTATTCATATTACCTACAACAAGCTAGGTATTAACAAGGTTAAATTTTAGGGTCAAGAAAGACCCCAAAAGAGGTTGTGAGGAAATATGGCATATATAAATAGCATTAAATCAGTGAAAAGATTGATACCACCTACCATAGGCTCGTACTAGATGGTTGTCCAGTATCAGGCTCTGATTCGTCCTGGCTTGGAATAAATCTGAAGAATAGGCGAAGAATGAATTTTATGGCATATGATCATTAATACAATCTGTGTTCGTTATAACTAGAAGAATTGATGATGATTAGAAAGGAATTGACAACTTACCTTTTGGGATCTAACAAGATGAACGACGTTCGAAACAGATATCGGATGAAGAAGCAGGATCAAATCCCTCTGTAGGACTCCTTGAGAGCTCCCAAGGCTCTCCCATTGTTTTCCAGTTGTTTTGAATAGTTTTAGGTTAGGATTTTATAAAATTTAATCAATTTAATTAAAATTTAATTAAATTATCAAAACACAGCAGGTCGCACGGTTTACTGGCACAACCTAACAAACTGTGCAGAGACCGTGGAGACCATCCTAGAGAGAAAAGGGCAACTACACGGCCACCCCGCAGGGTTTCCCCAAACCGTGTACAGTTCGTGCTCCTACCTCTCCTAATCTTGCACTAAGGAGCATGGTTTAGCTAGGTCTTGCACAGGTCATGCGAAAACCGTGTGCCATGACATTTTTAGCCTAAAACATCGTTCCAGGATCCGAACAAGCCCAGTAACCTTCGTAACTCCCTCGGTCAAGTTATGCATCCACATTAGGCCTCAAAACAACATTTAAACTAAAATGAAAGAGGATTTTTACCTCATACAAAAACCCAGGTTCTTACAATCTTTCCTCCTTATAGCAATTCTTCCACGAATTTCTCATAAACGGTGGTCAAGATTCGTCTGTGAACAGATCCGTCCACTGAGCACGTACGTCGGCCTCCCGCTCCCAAGTCTCATCCTGTAAATGGTCATGCTACCATAGAACCTGTAATAGAGGAACTAACCGGCCTCAGAAAACCTTCATGCTCCTATCAATGATATGAATCAAATGTTCCTCAAAGGATGCATCTACATAAAGCTTGACCTCCTCAGCATGGAAGGCATGAGATAAGTCTAAATAGTATCTACGTAACTGAGAAATATGGAACATGTCATGCATGGCTTGGTACCACTGAGGTAACTGCATCTAATAGGCTACCGTCCCACCCCTCTCTAGAATCTCAAAAGGTCCAACATATCACGGTGATAGCTTACGCTGTCTTCTGATCCGCCTGTGTCCCAGCCTTAGTGAAATACACAAGAAAACTTGATCCACAACCTCAAACTCTAGAGGTCATCTGCAGCGATCAACATAGGACTTCTGACGAGACTTTGTGGCAGCCATCCACTTTTGTATCAACTAGACCTGCTTAGAAGTCTACTGAACAAAGCACGGTCCCATTACAGCTGCCTCACCAACCTCTAACCAGCACAAGGGTGATCGGAATGGCCTACCATATAAAGCCTCGTACAGTGGCATCTATATAATCTCTTGATAAATGTTTGTTATATGAAAACTCAACTTGGGGAATACTCCTCTTCCATGAGACCCCAAAATATAGGACGCATCCTCGCAACATGTCCTCAAGCACTTGTATCATACACTCTGACTGGCCATCAGTCTGAGGGTGTTGTTTTGTGCTCAGAAGCACCTGTGTACCCAGCACCCCCAGAAAATGCTGCCAGAAATGTGACGTAAAATGAGTATCCCTATCTGAAACAATAGTGCGTGGGACCCCATGGAGTTGTACTATCTCCCAAATATACAACCTTCCCATGTCATCCACACTGAAGGTCTCCTTGATTGGAAAGAAATGAGAAACCTTTGTGAGCCTATCAACCACAACCCACACGGAATCGTTACCTCAAGGTGACCTCGGAAAACCAGTCACAAATTCCATCACAACATCATCCCATTTCCACTCCGGGATAGGTAACTGCTGTAAAAGCCCAGCTGGATGCTTCTGTTCCGCCTTCACCTGATGAAAGGTGTAACATCTCATGATAAAACTAGCCACTTCCCTCTGCATACCCAGCCACCAGTATTGTCAGCGCAAGTCACGATACAGCATATTGACTCCGGGATGAACTGCCCAAAACGAGGCATGAAACTCCCGCATCAGCTCCTCTCTAAAATCCACTGGAACCCATACATGTCCATGTATATGAACAACATCATCCGCACCTATCATCCAAACAGTAGGAGGGTCCTCACGTTACACACCTTCCTGAAGAATTTGGTCTTCTGAATCGGATAGATATCTCAACCTTACTCTATCCAAGAAGGTAGAAGTCACAGTTAAGGATGATAGAAAATACTTCCCATGGCTATTCTGCACATCAAGATGCATCTTAGAGAACAAGGACAGAATCTTCCATTCATTTATATAATGGTGCACTACCTATATTTGAGTCCTCCTACTCAATTCATCTGCCACTACATTGCCTTTACCAGACATATAAGCTAGCTCAAAATAAAAGTACTTTAGGTACTCCACCCACCGTCACTACCTATGATTCAGATCATGCTGAGTAAATATATACTTGAGGATCTTGTGGTCTGTGTACACCATAAAATTCTCTCCCAATAAATAGTGTCTCCAACATCTCATCAGATGAACAACTGCTACTAGCTCAAGATCGTGCGTCGGGTAATTCCTCTGGTGTGTCCTCGGCTTCCGAGATTCGTATGGCACGACTCTATCTCCCTGCATCAACATTGAACCCACCCCAATACTTGATGCATCACAATAGACCATGTAACTCTTGCCCTTTTCTGGTAGTATCATGACTGGTGTAGATGTCAATCGTCCTTTCAGTTCCTGAAAGGCTGCTTCACAAGCATCTGTCCATACAAATTTCTCACTCTTCTTTGTCAGGCCTATCAACGGCGCTACTAAGAGTGATGAATCTTTTATGAAATGACGATAATAACCAACAAGCCCCAAGAAACTCTGTATTCCAAATACATTCTTGGGATGTTCCAAAAAAACTACAGCTCTAACCATCTTTGGGTCTACAAAAACTCCTTTCTCGGAGATAACATGTCCCATGAAGTGAATCGGGTCCATCCAAAAGTGGCACTTATTAAGTTTTGCATATAGCTGATGCTCTCTATGTGTATTCAGGACGATCTCAAGATAGTTGGAATGGTCATTTAGATTTTGATAATAGACCAAAATATCATCCACGAAAACCACAACGAACGGGTCCATGTATGGATGGAACACACGATTCATCAAGGATATGAAAACCGCAGCCGCGTTTGTGAGACCGAACGGCATAACCAGATACTCATATAAACCATACCTGCGACAAAAAGTTGTATGAGGTATGTCTATAGGTTGAACACGAACCTGGTGATACCCTAACCTTCAATCTATTTTCGAGAACACCGTAACCTCTCGAAGCTGATCAAACAGGTCATATATCCGTGGAAAGGGATATCAGTTTTTAATCGTCAGTTGGTTCAGCATATGATAGTTCACACATAGCCTAAGAGTCATGTCTGTATTTTTCACAAAAAGGACCGGTCAACCCCACGGAGAAGTACTGGGTCAAATAAACCCCTTTGCCTCCAAATCATCATACTGTTTCTTGAGCTCTTGCAACTCGGTAGTAGCCATAATGTAAGGAGGAATGGATACTGGTGCAACTCCTGGTACTAGCTCAATGGAGAACTCCACCTCTATCTCCGGAGGTAAACCTGAAATTTTTTTAGGAAAAACATCCCTGAGGCGCTCCACTACTGGAGGAAGGTCTGTCTGACTTACTCCTTGATCATCCAAAAACAAACTAGTGATCTATACTATCATCCCGTTTATCCCACGATGCTCTGGTTCTGCTCGGATTTCCCGGAGATCCCACTATCCCTTAAAAGTATACACTTCACCCTCTGGTGATGTGAAAATCACCCTCCGGTGGTAACAATCAACATAGGATTGGTAAGCTTCTAGCCATTCCATACCAAGAATGACATCAAAATCTTTCATCTCTAGAACATAAAGATCCCAGACGAAGTGACACCCTCCAACCTCATGGGGGCACCCTCTGCCCTTAAGTAAAACCTCTTCCCTAACTCCTAGTGGTTTGTCTAGTGTCAAGACACCAACAGAAGACAACACAACTAGCCCAACGATTTTCACTATTAGATCAAATAAAAAACTGTGTGAAGTACCTGTATTGAAGGAGTTAGATGAAATAACAGATGCTACTAAGATCGTACCTCCCACCGTAGACGGTCCTGCTCCCTGATCCTCAGAAGTAGGCTGCACTGCATAAATTTGGCCTGAACCAAGACCCTGTGATACAAAATCACTACCTAGAACAGGCCCACTCTGACATCTCGGTGTACCCTGTGCCTGGCTACCTCTACCACGACCCCTACCTCGGCCTGATCGGCCAGTCGCACCCCAACTCCCTGTCTGATGAGAAGCTGTCCACCCTGCTATTGCATACGGAGTTGGTGTAGACCCTCTATCGCTAGCTGTTGGTCAAAACTTCCTACATAAACATTGAAGATGACCCATCTTGCCACATGATTGGAACTGGACTAGGTCCCTTAGATAATGCGACTTCATGTGTTCCAGCCTATCGCGCTGGTAGCACCTCAGATTGCTAACCAAAGATAGCTTCTGAAAGCTATAATCATAGTGTGGAAGCTCTAGACGACGCTTCCTCTTAACAATCGTTACAGTACCTGATCTCGATGTCGAACCGCTATGGGTCGCACCTCCAGCCTCTATCAGGTTATGTTCTGTGATTAGTTCCTGGTTCAAAATTCCAGAAATGGTAGTCAACCTGAAGATATTTACATGAGATCAGATGTCATATCTCAGACCATCATCAAAACGATTGGCCCTCTACAGATCATCTCCCATCAGGAAAGGTGCGAAGTGATGAAGCTCATTAAAATGGGCCATTTATTCTATCACTGATAATGTGCCCTGTTCCAGATGCAAGAAATTCTAGGCTCGGTCGGTGCTTAAGTTATCAGGATAAAATAAATCCTATAATGTTGTATGAAACTATCTCCAAGCCATATCTCGATGACGATCCGACTAGGTGAGCATGTCCCACCACCTCTTAGCGGAATCACGCAACATGTACATAACAAGCTTGACCCTCCTCTCCGTAGGAGACTACAAATGATCAAAGATAGATAGTATTTCCTATAACCATGACACTATAGCATGTGGTCCGCCATCCCCTGAAAACCTATGCGGATGGTGCTACTGAAACTCACGCGTCAACTCTGCCATAGTCTGGGCTGGTCGTGGTGCTCCCTGAATGGTATGCATAAAACGCAACAAGTTCTCATGGAACTGTGCCTCGGCACCTATGTCCGGGAGAACCACTGGAACCGCAGCTGGCACAACTGGCGTTTCTTCTAGTATCCCATGGAATACCATCTCTGAAACATGGTTTCCATTGCTCTCCCAAACTATGACTGGAGGTCACCGTGGTGTCATGACTCTGGAATGCCAACGACACGTCTCTTTTCAATATTTTTATTGAGATTCGAAACTCACAAGAACAGGAACCAGGATAGGACATGTCAAGACCTTCCTAAAAATCACATCAATCCACAGCCTGTTTCTAAATCCAGCACTGCATAAGGAACAGTCACCATAAAACAACTAGAGTCACTACCTCTTTCCCACTCAGAAGTCGGGTCTAGATCAGGATTTATTTTCAACATTCATTCTTTTTACATAACTTTTTTCAAAAGATTCAACCAATGGTCTACCAGGTTCCGATACCTGAGGGCCCATAACATCTCATGAATCAAAATTTGATTCCCATAAAACCATGCAATACAATTTCATTTATCATTTACATCCCATTGGTGTGTCATTTCCCAATACATAAGGGCCCATACTACTTATGAATTGAAAGATAACATCACCCTCCATTCATTGCACCCAATCAAAAACAAAAGTAGGCACACCTATCAATCAACTATCAAAACAGTATGCAATAGCTGTCACAACACCTATCACAATAGTATTCAATAACTAATGCATCCTAGATAGCATGGCATAATAAATGACATGTGATTCCTAACAAGATGCCTATATAATGCATGAGAAGGAAAACCCTCATCTCATCGGGTTGCAACAAAATAGAACCGACAATAATATAATTAGTATTAGCAAAAACCATTTGTTTCAATCAATGGTGAAATCAGAACAAATGTAATAATAAAAACTAGAAAACACATTTCCATACGAGGCAACTTGGCTTTTCACTTTACGCGATTTTGTAACTCCCGGGCACAGTTTATTACCAAAGTCCCTTCCCTTCCCACTACTGTCTATAGTCTCTAAAACGTAAGTCAAATCAAAAAAATGAAATCACCTTTGATACCACTTTTTAACTTCTAGACCTGACATTCCATTCAACCTAGTAGCCGGACCGGTCGCCACATGGACTCAAGCGCATCTCCCCAAATGCCAGAGGCTGCCGACTAGCAGCAAGGGCCTAGGTGGGTCTTTGGGGAGACAATTCCCTCATTACAAAAGTACCACTTAGGAATTACAAACATTCAAAAGCGGAAGATGGTAACTAGTAGACAACGCATAGACAACAGAAATAGATAAAAATTGAAGGATCTTATATACATATGATGGTTCAAGTCAATAAAATATAGTACAAGTACACAAAAAACCAAAAATAGACCAAAATGTACCCCCTGTCGCATCAGAAGCCTCATCTTGGTCATGTGCACTCCTACTCCAAGCAGCAAGTCATGTACCTATACTTGGGCGTTTTCCCATCTCATTACCTAAAATCATATAATCTGTTTGGGTCCAAAAACATGACCCAAACAGGGTGTGAGACTAAATCCTAGTAGGAAACCACCAAAGATCTGTGCTAATCTTTCAGTGAATATATAAATAGGCAGTGTAATATGGCAATTAGTAAACAAGGGACACTAGCAAGACCGACTCAAGAATCTACTTTGGATTGGCGTTGCTTCAAGTGTCCATTCCATTCATTAATCACTTCATTCATGTGTTCAAACCATTCCTTGAGCCCGTTCATGGAATATTCAATTTGGAAACTAGGCATCGCTAAGGGATAAAAACCACCTACACCATACAAGCCAGTTCCGGAGAACCTCTAGGACCCCAACATCTCACTACGAGCCCATTCTTTCGAACCTCCTAGGTACCCAGCCTCACTCTAGGTGTGGTATAGACCGTCATATGAGCCCGTCCCTAGGATCTTATAAATAGGAGCTAGGTATCTCCCATGACATATCATGCCCTGTTGATTCCGTCCATGGCATCTCATACTAGATTCATGATTCACTCGTAATTTCAGTAACAAGTCTTGTATGAGTCCATCCATGGAAACTCACGTTGGTTCCATGGTTCTCCCATGATATTATTTCACAATTTAAGCAGTTCAAAAGAATTTAACTCATGTGGGTTGGCAATTCAAGAATTTGTATACAAGGGTCAAGGGGAAAAACTCCATCCCACACCCAAAAACATTTCAATTACAATTCACTCTATTAGAATTACATTCATATTCAATTTCCATTTTTAAAAACCCGTAAGGGAAAGGAAAAAAGCATGCCTCATAGGCATCCTGGGTCAAAATCCCTAAAAGAGCCACTCAAGGAAACACACCTAAGGGGCGGTTCTTGTTTAAGGTGTACAACCTAACTCAAGAACATACCATCCTATTAAGATTACCTACAACATGCTAGGTATTAATAGGGTTAAATTCCAGGTTCAAACGACACCCCAAAAGTGGACGTGCGGCACTCCGGCATATATAAATAGCTTGATTATCAGCGAAAAGCATGAGACCACCTACCATAGGCTCGTACTAGATAGCTCATCCAGTATCAGGCTCTGATTCATCCCGGTTTGGAAGAAATATGAAAAACAGACGAAGAACGAAAAATTAGTGCATGTGAGCCTTATTCCAATCTGCGTTCATTATAACCAGAAGAATTGAGAAACATTAGAAAGGAATTGAGGACTTACCGTTGTGTATCTAATGAGATGGACAACATTCGAAACAGAGATCTGATGGAGAAGTAGGATCAAATCCCTCCGTAGGCCTCATTGAGAGCTCCCAAGGCTCTCCCCTTGTTTTCTGGTCAAATAGTATATGATTAGGTTAGGCTTCTATAAAATTTCATCAATATAATTAAAATTAATTAAATTATCAAAACACAGATGGTCCCAAAGTTTACCCATATGACCTAACAAACTGTACGGGGACCGTACAGACCTTCCTGGTAGGCAAGGGGAAACCACACGGCAACCCCACACGATTTCCCCAAACTGTGCACAGGTTGTGCTCTTGCCTCTGCTAAGCCTGCACCAAGGTGCACGGTTTAGCCGGGCCTTGAGCAGGCCGTGTGCAAATCGTGTGCCAGGCCACTTTCATCTTAAACTTTTTTTGGGCTTTGAAAAAGCCTCATACACCTCCGTAACTCCCTCGTTCAAGTTATGCAACCACATTAGGCCTCAACAATACAGTTAAACTGAATAGAAAAGGATTCGTACCTTATACGAAAACCAGGGTTCTTACATACACCATAACTATGTTTCCCAATATCCTATTTATATGCTCCCATTATAGCATGTGTTATTTTTTTCCAATAAAATGATATCATCAAATTACAAAACATATAATCAAGAATAATTTCATTTATGTTCTAGGATTTATTGAGAAAAAATAATTTAAATGACCAATAATTTTTTTAGTTACCCTTAGAAAAATATAACATACTATATCGTGAAAAGCATCAGTCATAAAATGATTAAAACTATATAAATTTTCACAAAATTTCCACATAAGTAATGTTAAATTATATAGAAGATGGTTCTATGAAAAAAACCAAGTAAACTAGAACTATAACAATAATGAACTAAAAAACCATCAATTATCTATATGTTTTATCATATTCACCCTTATATTGAGATGAGATTTTAATCATCATGTATTCCAGGTTTTTATATGGAAACACTTCTCAATATTACCTCACCACTCCTTAAAAAATACATAATGAGGTAATAAATATGATGTATATTCTTTATTGACGTGACCTTAAATTCTTCATGAGAACAACCATTATAGTATTATTCAAATACAATGTTATGGAGTCATCACTACTGAAACAAAATCATGTTCTTGGATGAATTTACGAATCTAAACTACTTATTAGGTTGCTTCTGAAGCCATAATATACTCAAATTTCATTTTAAAATTTTTTAAATGTTAACTGTTTGAACTCTTATACCTCACAAATAATTTATTTTAATAAAAATAATTTTACTATGATCTCAAATAGTTATGATCAGTTTGGATGCGAGAATAAATTAATTCACTAATTTATCTCTCATAATCTCCATCATATACAAAGAACATATCATTAATATGCATTAGATAGACATGTTTATCTTTAATAATAGAGTGGTGATTTCATATTAGATCATGTTAATATATTATTACCATTATAAATTAATTGGAGACATCATGCCAAATATGTAAAATATCATACCTGATGGATCCTTCTATAAGTGCATATACAATCCATCTTATCTTTTATCTTTGTATCCTATTATGTTTGAGGACACATTAACATAGAGAGATATATAATATGTGACACTATAACCGATACCTTAATGGATATATACATATGAAAATTATTTATTATATGGTCTACATATATATATATCTATATATTATAAAATATTCTATGGATCTTATTGGATCTATCTTGAATAATCTAGATTCTGAGATCTAACATTACTTAACATAGTCTTCCATGATGAAGAACATTATCAACAAGTTTATAAATAATTATAATTTTGTTATTTCCCATAAAATAATTAATATGGCATCCACATATACAGCTATGAATATAGTCACCCACCCACCAATATACTTCAATAAACTTTTATCAAATTCCCTCTGCATGAAACTGACTTCTATTATGGATTCATAAAACCGAATTTTCAATTACATATATTCTTTCTTCAATCCATAATTTATCTATTAAAATTGAATACATAATTTTGATTACCTTTAGTCACATGCCCTTTCAGATATTTTATATATAAATCATACTAATGATTTCTGTTATTGAAATTTTTTCTTATTCAAAATCACATTGTCGATGAAATTTGTTATGGAATTTAGAATTCTATGGGATTAAAACAAGAAAATATTGAAAGGGTTTCATTTTTCCTATTAATTTCATCTATTTAACACATTAATCCACTATACCAATTTTATATGTATTTTTTTAACCATATAGATAATTTGTTTCCACAATAACCATTTTCACCACTCATTATTTACTTGAAATAGAGGATAAGTAATCTTGTATACAGTTTTGATGCATAGAATATAACATAGTATTCATATATTACTATTATCTTCAGGCTTATGGGCTTCTAGAAACCCTTTTGTAAAGATGAGGGTCAATATTATCAATAAATAATGACACACCATCCCTATAATAGAAATCCAAATATATTTTTTTCTTGCACCTTTCTAGTTCTTATATATAGTATATTTGTTTTAAAACAATATCTTAAATGGGTACATGTGGAAATATTTCTTATATGAACACTTTTATATCCTGATAAACATATTTATATATGTTAATAATGATACGAATATACTTCATGTGGATTTTATCCATATCATGATATATTACAAGTATTGTGATGGCCAACTTCTTTTTTGAGAGACGTATAGATAGGATCACCTTATTTCCTTGGGATTCCCTATAGAAATACACTATATGCACCATTGATCTAAATTTTTCCTATATTTGATTTAATAACATATTTTAAAAACAATGCATCAGTATAAAACAACAATTATGTTTTTCTATATAATAAATCTTAGGGTATTTCATTTTTCACAATAGATGTATCAAAATTTAGAATTTTTGATGCTTGATAAAATTCATATCACCAAAATGATTATTGATGACCAATAAGACTCATCATTAACCATGCCATTTCTAGAATTTTATGGTACATCATTTCACTTACACTAATTCGTTGTGTCCTATAATGTGGTATGGGTAGAGATAGAATCACATACAAATTTGTAATGTTTATAATCACTTGGTTTAGATTTTCTCCTACATAATCAGATAAATGATTTTTATAATCTTTGGAGATTCATTATCTACATAATTATTTAAATCATTGAAATTATCAAATTATTAAAACCTAAACATCATTATTTATATCTAACCATATTTGCATTAGTTTTGGTAAAATTTATGTAGTACGAATACCCACCACTATCTTCTATTGTAAAAAATCCTCACACATTAGTTGTTATCAATCCATAAAGCATATTAACACTCTCACCTTCGCCCTAAAATGGGGGGTCTTTCATTAATTTCTTGTAAATTAGCCTAATTTATGTAAATTTGATTAATCTATAATGAATCTAAGTAACAATCTAGATATATGTTTTTCAATATTTTCTCATTAACATGATCAATTTTCTAATTCCATTAATGGGTGTTATATGATTCATTCAAACCTAATTCATTAACAATTGTAAATAAATGTTTTTCAAAATTTAATACACAAATTTAATTATTAAATTGAATGATTCAATAACACGTGTAATATTTATAAAAAAATATTATTTAAGAACATGAAAAAAATTATTTATCATGGAAGGATATATAATTATGTTCTTGGATGAAATTGGTAAAAATAAATATTAAAACCAATAACATCATTGTGTCAAATAGTTGTGGTAATATTTTATAGCTAATGTAGAAATATATTCTTTTTTGGAGGCATGTGGGTCAACTTATCCATTTTAAATCTTCTGAAATGTACATGGTTCCAATATTATTATACATAAAAGTGCACCATAAGATTTATCTAACTCCCAATGTGTATATACAGAACGAAATCTCTTGATTACAAACACACCATAAAATTACCCGTAGGTGTTTAAATAAGTGAAGTTCTTATTCTTGTGGCCTACCTTTACACATTAAAAAAATATTATATCTTTTATACTTTTTCAATATCTATATATTCATTTTCATAGAATGAAAATACCTAAGAGCCTTATGAATGGAAGGAATCTTTGGAACATTTTACCTAATATAAATTTCATTATTTCTCAAAATGATAGTTTTGTTGAGTCAATAAGGATTTCCTAATGACTTTTCCCTTCCTTCTTATTTTGAAAATCACAAACACCTTATACATAAGAAAATCTAAATTTTACATCTATAAGAAAAATTTTCTTCCTTAACGAAATTTACCATAACCTAGATTTCCTTATACATATCAATATTTTTCTTAAATAAAAAAATCGGATTCATACTCAAATCCTTGGAATCATATAATATGAAGAATTTTGTTTTAGGAACCAAATTATGAAAATGAAATGTAATAAAGTTCCACTCCAAATTCAGGATACGAACTCTAATAATGTTCCACTCTGAATTCAGGATACAAACTCTAATAATGTTCTATTCCGAATTCTGGATACAAACTCTAACAAAGTTCAACTCAGAATTCTAGACTCCAAACTTTTATGAGTTTGACTCCGAACTTCTATGAGTTTGACTCCGAACTTTTATATGTTCGACTCTGAAAATTTATGAGTTCGACTCTGAACTTCTTTGAGTTCGACTCCGAACATCTATAAGTTCGACTCTGAACTTTTATGAGTACGACTCTAAACTTTTATCAGTTCAACTCTGAAGTTTTTACTAGTTCAACTCCTAACTTCTACAAGTTTGACTCTGAACTCTATAAGTTCAGATTATAAACCCTGATGAAACCAGACTCTGAATTTCCTTATAAATTTAGACTCTGGATTTCTAAAGAATTTAGGTTCTGAATTCCTATAAAATAGAATCTGAATATCTTTTTTATTATAGACACCGAATTCCATTTTTGTTAAACTCCGATCTTTTATTTGATTACATTCCGAACTTCAGTTTTTCTTATGCTTATACTTGTTTCATTATAAAACGATGTCATGTTTTCAGTTACACATATTTTGTTATAAAACGATGTCGTCCATTCTGTTTATAAATAACTGTTGGTTAAGTGACATGTATACTGGTCCCTACAAGATTCAAGGATAAATATGACATTGGAGGAGGGAGCCGAACATTGGAAATTTTCTTATAAAAAGGAGCTCATTTGAATGAGCTCACAGCAACACTACATCGACAACTTTGACATCATGTCTTACATGCTGTTGAAGTGATTTCTAGAGAGAGAGGATCTTATCAACTCTCAAGCTTCGTGCAGAAAGTGTGAACGTCTTGTTCAAACTTTGCTTTGTGGAGACATGCTTAGTGAGAATCTGATTGTTGGTGATTACAAACGAGGGCTTTTGGGGATAGGAAGAAAGAGGTTCCAACACCTTGAAGTTGAGGGCTTCCTTTCTAAAGAAGAAAGAGGTTCCAACTACCTTAAAGTTGAGGGCTTGTGGGGATAGCAAGACAGAGACTCTGATCTTCGTATCGAGGGCTTACCCTAGTGTGGGTAAGACAGACTTGCTTGAAATTATAATTCAAGGGACCTTTATCAAAGGTTGTTGGATACCCTTCTCTTTGCGTTAATATATTTATATCTTATTACTTGTTTTTGTTACAGGTTTTTCCGCTGCATTTTTATATTGTAAGGAATGTTTAACCTTATTATATATCTTTACACTTGTACTATGTTTCATTTATATTCTATATTATTTAAGGAAGAATATCATATTGTAAACTTTGGTTAAGTTTTAATTTCTAGAAACATATTTCCGGAACCAGTTTTTCAGAATCTCTTTACAGTTTTAAGAAAGTGTGTAGAACATTATGTTTATAACTTCATAACTTGTTCCAATTCTCCAGTTTGTGTTAGAGGTGTTGTGAATTTTTTTAGTTTAACTTTGTTAAACATAGATCATTCCTTGTTTAAGGAAATTTTTAAAGTATACAATTCACCCCCCTCTTGTATATTGAGCATCTACATCATCATTTCAATCCTACAATTGGTATCAGAGAAGGTCCTTGAAATACTTATACTCACATATAACTTTTTCCTTTCTTAGTTTTTCATTTTTCTATATTTCTCCTTAGGAATATTTTCCTTGAATCAGAACTTTTTTTTAACTAGTTTTTGTGTAGAAAGTTTTTTTTAAGATGGAAGGAATCAATGTTGGTTCCATTGACAACCTAAATCCTACAAGACCACCAATTTTTGATGGAAATGATTATGAATACTAGAGAGATCAAATGAATAATTTTGTTATCAATACAAGAGTAGATAACATTTTTATGCTTACTAGAGGATATAACATTCTTGATAATGAAGTATGTGCATTCACAAACCAAGAGAAGCATGATTATAAAATCAACTATAGGGTATGCAATACTCTACTATGTTCAATTACATTAAACATATATAGCCAAATTTCTTCTTGTGAAACAGCTAACGGTATGTGTAAGAAACATGAAGTTACTCATTTTGGTACATCCAAAGTCATAGAAACATGAAGAGCTATGTCGAGAGCTGAGTATCATGGTTTTAATTTCCTTATAGAGAACCTATTTGTAAGGTGCAACAATGTTTTATGACTATCACGAATTGTTTACAATCAATGGGATAGAAACGTATTGATTATTAATCTCTTATTGACAAGATCATTGATATTATGCCGAATGACTGGGAATCAAAGAGAACATATATTGATGAGAATAGGAAGGTTACTCAAATTTCCCTAGATGAGTTATTTGGAACTCTTCTTCAACATGAAACAAGGTTGAAGAGAGATGCTGACAACATTAAAAATAAGAATGGGAATGGTACTGTTTCTTTTACTACAATATCAAATCACATTAAAGCTAAGACTCCTGAAAGTGTAACTAGATACAAGTCTATGAAGGTTACTATCCAATCTGAATCTAGTGAGAGTGAAGTCTCAGAGAATGAGTTAGAAAATCTTGTTCGAAGGATGAACAAGATAGATAGACAAAGAAATTTCCAATCTAAGTATAAGAAGATGGACTGGAAAGATAAGAATGATTCAGAGGTCACATGCTATGAATTCAATATAAGTGGACACATATGACGAGATATACCTGTGCTTAAAAAGAAAGAAAGAAATGAGAGGCATTCTGAAAGGAATTAGAAGATATTTTACAAAGCTAAATCAAAGAAAATTCTGAAAGCTAATACTACTTGGAGTGCTAGGTGAGGAGACTCTTCAGAGTGTGTATATTCGGAATATGATTCATCAGCTCAGAAGAATATGGGATTCATAGCTAATTCTTATTTTCCACATACATGTCTTATGTCCAAGGTACGTTCTGCCGAGGCTTTAACAAATATATCTCTTGATAAGAATTACTATTTCGAATATATTACTTATAATTAAGATACTTCATCCTCAGAAAATGAAGAACCTTCAAATGAAGAAGTATCGAGATTTTCCAAGTTACATGAAGAAATAAATTGAAATATTTCCACGAAATTAGACAAGTCAAACCTTAGGGATGAAATTCTTACAAAAGGGATTTCAAATCATTCTTCAGATCTTAAAGACAAATAAGATCTTTTAGAAAATCATTCTAAAGACCATGAGAAAGAAAATTCTGATAAGGAAGAACTTTTTAAAGATCTTAAGAATGCTATTTCAAAATTAAATTTTTTTTTGGAAAATTATAACTCTAAGGAAATGTTTCCTGAGGATAGGAATTTAGCCATTGGACTAAAATCTGGAATTTTTTCTCTTAACAATTTTCTTGCAAAATTTACTTCTGGGAAGGAAAATTTTTACAAGATGTATTCTCAAATTAAACCTAAAAACCACTACTGGAGTAGGTTATACTCACCAAAAACCAATATTCAAAAACAACTATTTTGTTCCATCTAAAGCCTCTTTTTGCACTAAGTTTCAAAGTGGTGGGCATTGGAAAAAAAATTGTTCATTAAATAGAGTTCAATCTCTTGGGTTTAATAGAGAATATTTCTATAAACAAATGTGGATACCCAAAATTTTGTTATCGTAAAATCTCGAATCCAAAAAAGTTTGGAATCTGAAAGTCTAATTATTTTCTCATTTTCAGAAAAATATGAAATGTGCCAACAACAACACTTGGTAAATGGATAGTGGATATTCCGGACACATGACTGGTAACAAAAACTATTTCGAAAAAATTATCAAGATGAAAGGAGGAAAAGTAACTTTTGGAGATAATTCCCAGGGATAAATTGTTGGTATATGTAATATAGTTCTTCTTGGTAATACTTTTATTTCAAATTTTTTGTTTCTTAATATTCATAAGCACAACCTCATTCGCATAAGTCAATTATGTGATGAAGGATATCTTGTGAATTTTAGAAATAATAAATACTTAGTACACAATTACAAGGAAGAATTAATCTATCTGCCAATAGGCATGATAATGTATACACTTTAAACTTATAAGACCTTAGTAGCCAAGACTGACCTTGCCTAAGTGCAATGGAAGATCATTCTAGGTTATTGCATCGAAGACTAGGTCATTGTAACCTTAGAAGCATGTGTAAACTATCAAATAAGAAACTAGTTAAGGATCTACTGGAGCATAGATTTGTTTCTTCTAAAATCTGTGATCCTTGTCAATATAGAAAGCAACATAAACCTAGTTTTAAATCAATTGGTGAAGTCTCAACAACTGATTCATTACAGTTGGTTCACATGGATCTTTTTTGTCCAACACAAACTGGAAGCATTGGAGGAAAATACTAGGTATTTGTCTTAGTTGATGATTACACTAGATTTGAATGGGTATATTTTCTAACAAAGAATTCTGAAGCTTTTTCTTATTTCAAATGTTTTAGAGCCCATGTTAAAAATGAGAAAAACCTTCCACTTAAAACTATTCATAGTGATCATAGAGGAGAATTTAAAAATTCTGGTTTTGAAACCTTTTGTAGTAGAAAAGTTTGTACTCACAACTTTTCATCACCTATAACTCCTAAAAAAAATGGTGTTATTGAAAGAAGAAATTAAATTCTTCAATAGACAACTAAAACCATGTTGAGTGAATATTCTATAGCTAGACATTTCTTGGGCTGGATTTGTAATTACTTTTTGTTATACTATAAATCGAATTTTGATTATACTTTTTTAATACAACTCCTTATGAGTTGTGGAATGGTATAAAACCTAGACTTTCCTACTTCAAGGGTTTTGGTTGCAAGGTATTCATCCTGAATACTAATGATAACATGCACAAATTCACACCAAAATTTGATGAAGGAATTTTATTAGGCTACTCCACAACTTCTAAGGATTATAGATTTTTCAACAAAAACACTTATACTATTGAAGAAACAGTGCATGTAAAATTTGATGAATATGGTCCTTTTGTTTTTAAACCTTCCAAACTACATCCTCATATGTGTTTTCAAAAACTGATTATCAACCTTTGATAGAAGATCCTTCTGATAAGGAAAATGTTCAAGAAGATACTTCTAAAACATTTACCCTAGAAGACTTTATACCCAATGTTGATGAACATGTTTTACAAAACCCAAAACAGTCATTTCGAATGAATAATACCAGTGATAGTATGATTGGGGATGTTAATCAACCTGTAAGGACTAGAAGTTACTTGACAAAGGAAGTAGAACATCAAGACATTATTTTTCAATTAGAACCAAAAATCACTGATGAAGCTTTATGTGATGATGATTGGATCAAAGCCATGCAAGATGAGATAAATGAATTCTAAAGGAGTAAAGTATGGACCTTGGTTGAAAGACCTAAGGAAACTTTTTTTATTGGAGTAAAATGGGTCTTGATAAATAAGTGTGATGAAAATGGGATCATTGTTAGAAATAAAGCTAGACTAGTTGCTAAAGCCTATATTCAGCAAGAGGGAATAGAATATGAAGAAACCTATGCTCCAGTAGCCAGACTTGAATCTATTCGTATCCTATTTTCCTTTGCAACATTCTTCAATTTAAAACTTTTTCAAATGGATGTGAAATGTGATTTTCTTAATAGTTATGTTCAAGAGGATGTTTTTGTTGAACAACCTCCTGGCATTGAAGATACAAAACATCCCGATCATGTTTTTAAACTTACCAAAGTATTGTATGGCCTTAAAAAAGCCGCATGAGCCTGGTATGATAGACTTACATGATTTTTGATTCAAAATAACTATGTTAAGGGAAATGCAGATCCAACCTTCTTTATAAAGAAAGATAAGAAAAATGTTTTGATTGTTCAAATTTATATTGATGACATTATATTTGGTTGAACTTAGTAATCATTAACTGATTCCGTTGCAAGTCTTATGAAATCTGAGTTTGAGATGAGTATGATGGGTGAGTTAAAATTTTTCTTTAGTTTTTAAATTTCTCAAAAACCAGAAGGAAACTATATATCTCAACATAATTATATTAAATATCTTCTTAAAAATTATGGATTTTACAACACTTAAAGTATTAGTACTCTTATTAGTACCTCAAATACACTTGATCTTGATGATACTGGGAAACCAGTAGATCAACAATCTTTTAGAGGTATGATAGGATGCCTACTATACTTGAAAGCTAGTCATACAGACTTAATGTTTTCAGTATGCTTATGTGAAAGAAATCAATCTAATCCTAAGGAATCTTACTTAAAGGTAGTGAAAAGAATTTTTCACTACTTAAAGGGAACCATGGATTTTGGGCTCTTTTATACTTCTGGAAATGATTTTATCCTAAAGAGTTTTTCAGATGCTAACTTTGGCGGATGTAGAATAGATATAAAGAGTACATCCGGAACTTTTCATTTCTTAGTAGATTCATTAGTTTCTTGGTCCTGCAAGAAGCAACATTCTGTAGCACTCTCCACTGTTGAAGCTCAATATATAGTGGCTGGAAGATGTTGTGCACAAGTGTTGTGGATACAACACACACTCACAAATTATGGCTTGAGTTTTACTAAGACTCAAATTTTATGTGATAACACAAGTGTCAATGCCCTTAGTAAAAACCATGAACATCACTCCCATTAAAAACACATAGATAGTAGGAATCACTTTCTTAGGGATCACACACTAAAAGAAGATATCATTCCTCAGTTTATCAGAATGCAAGATCAACTTGATGACATTTTCAAAAAAATTTACCCTCCGATGGATTTGAATACATTAAACAGAAGATAGGAATGATAATTGTAAGGTATTCTTCCTTCATTAACATTCTTGTTAGACAATTCCCCTTGCAGTAATAAACTCATGTTCATAGGGGGAGTACATTTTCTTGTTAGGATAATCAAAAATTTCAAAGTCAGTTTTTTTACAAGATTATGGAATCAAAATTTTCATAGTTAGTTTTTCAATCATTTATATCTAAAATTTTTCGTAATGAGTTTTTCAAAATTTTCGGAACTAAAATTTTTGTAATGAAAATTTTTAGAACTGAAATTTTTGTAACGGATATTTTCGGTACTGAAAATTTTGTAATAAATATTTTGTACATGAACTTTTGTAATGAAGTTTTCGTACTGAGAATTTTCGTAATTAAGTTCTCATACTGACTTTTTTGTGATGAAGTTTTTCGTAGTGATTATTTCTTAGTCAAATTTTCTTTACGAAAAATATTACCAATTATGAACAGTATTTTTAGCTAATCCGAGAGGTATGATTTCCTTACTTATATCATTGTAATCATATATTACTTGCTGGTGTTTTCTTATGTGTTTTATAAATTTTCGGATTCTAGTTTTCTTAAATCCGAAATATTTTTCTTAAAACCTCAAAAGATCGGAGTCCAGTTTTCCTTGAGGGTATGTTTTCAACCGTCAGATCAGATCAAAGAGTTTTTCAACCGCTAGATGTTTTTTGGAATTTCAAAGGTCAACTCCATCGCCTATATAATGGGGGCCCTCGAGAGTCATCCCACATCATTTTTTCAAAGCATTCGCGTCTCGAAGCCCTGAATCTCTTCTTAAGGACATTCTGATCTTTCTTAAGCCTATTCCGAATCTTACAGAATTCTCCATTCAGAATGCCTCTGGAAGCTACATCCCAAGACATGTCTACCTCAAATCCAATCTCAAAATGGTTAGTTTACAGGGAGAGGTTAGTGCATCTGAGTTTCTTTAATTATGATTCTCTTATATCTAATAATATCAAATTGAATAGCTGGGAGGATGGTTTCTTATCAAAGACAATGAAACAGGATCTAGTTTATATAGAGTTGCTTAATGAGTTCTATGAGTCTCTTTCCTTCCTTGAGAAAGATGGCAGAGAGTTGTTTTCTTTGAAGTCTTATGTGAAGACTTAAAAATTATCCTACACCAAGGATACAATTTTGGTGGGTTTATCTTATGAAGGTCATGTTGAGTTTTGTTCAAATAATCTTCCGGATGAGCAAGGCAGTTTCAAAAAAGTGAAGGCATTGAAATGTCTTGGACTTAAAGATGCCAAGACTGTTAAGATTGCTCATCTCTCTCCGAATAATCAGATTCTATAGCTGTGGTACAATGTTTTCTCGTACCAAGAAGGGGTGATAAGGATAACCTCAAGAAGAGTGGCATTTACATCCTATATTTCTTGGTAAATCTAAGGAAGATAAATCTGATGAGGCATGTTTTGATTTCAGTTAAGAATATCAAACAAGGAAATCTGAAAGCTCAAATAATAATGTATCCGGCCCTGATTTCTAAACTTATTATCCGATGTCTTGATTCATTAAAAGTTGTTTTCACTTCCTAGAAATCAAATTGAAAGGTCATGCTAGTAAGTGATGATACATTAAAGAGGATGAAAATGTGTTTTTTCTGATGAATTTGGAGAATTCTACCCTTTGGCAGAGGGAGAAGCTGAAACCATTCTGGAAAATGTGGAGAAGGATGAACCAGTGAAAAAAGATACTAAGAAGAAGAAGCATAAGGAAGTGGTTGCATAAGGCAAAACTCCCAAATCGAAGGAAACCCAATCCGCACCTCCCAAGCCGAAAAAACTAAAAGCATATCCAGATGAGTTAACTTCTATGTGGAGAGAAGACAAAGATAAGAGGAAAGAAGGGGACCCACAGTTCGGATTGGACCATGATGAGGCTAAGGCCTTAAAATAGAGAGTTGTTGATGAGTTAGAAAAACAAGCAAAAGAGAAAATAGATGAAGACCAGATTGTTCAACTATCAGAGAGTGAGGAAGAATATCCAGTGGATAAACCCATTCCGAAAATAGATAAAGGTAAGACTGTGCTCATGGATACACCAACAAAAATATCTACAGAAAAAAAGAAGTTGGTGGTTATTCTAGAAGAAAGCTAGAGCAGGTTGAGGAAGAGAAATCTCCAAGAATGGTCATTGATTCGGAGTCATAAGAACATAGTCATGAATTTTTTATTGAATCATTAAAAAAGATGGTGGAAACCATTCTGATATTTCCCACTATAGACACCAGATGCCAGATGCTACAACATAGCTTGAATCAGATATCAGAATCCTTATCTATAGTGATGGATAAGTGTGTGAAGATTGAGGCTAATCATAGAAATTTCTATATTAATTATGATGTAAATAGGAAATCATGCAGAACAGTCACTGTGTGGTCTATGAAACTTCAAAAAGTCAGGGATGAGTTTGATCATTTTTGGAATGAGTTAAAAGATGCCTTTGACACCAAGGATAACAAGATTAAGAATCATCAGGATGAGCTGATCATTGATCAAAGTTCTCAGAATCAACAAGTGAATGACTTGAATGATAAGGCTAATTCTCTTGTTCAAAATTTTATAAGGGATAGAGATCTCTAGATTGAGCTCGAAAAAAGACTTATAAAGAAAGATGAGTTAGTGAAGATGCAGGAAGAGGCCAGGAATGATCAGGCAGACGTTTTGAAAGCTCAAGATGAAAGGATAAAATCTTTGGAGAGGCAAGCAGAGGAGGATCAAAGAGATTTGATGAAACTGAAAACCTTGTTGAAGAATCTAATCCTGAAGGAAAAGTAAGACAAATAAACTCAATCCTATCTTTTGTTGCATTTTTATTTCCTTGTAAAAATTTGCTCAACTCTAATGAAATTTTTGGTTGGTTGTATCTTGTGTTGTTATATAATAATGTTTCACGTACTCTATTCCTTTTCCATTCCCTTAAATATATTTTGAAAATCACTAAGGGGGAGAAGGAAAAGGATCTACTAAAAAGAGGGGAAATAAAAATTTTAAATGGAGAAGGAAAATTTTCTAAGTGAATATATAGTTAATGTAAGAAGTAGTTTCTCATTACGAAGTTTTTCATTCCCATGATAATAAAAACTCCATTCCAGAAATCCAGAATACAATCCATAGAGTTTCAATGCCTAAGGGGGGTTAGTTGAATTCACTATCATCCATGAATAAAGGGAGATAAGTTTTAAATTTCAAAGTCTCATGAAATTTTTCAAAGTCCTTATTATCTTTTTTGTAAGGTTGTTTGTGCTTTCCTAAAAGAGGGAGATTGTTGAGTCAATTAGGTTTTCATTATAACATTTCTATTCCTTATTGTTTTGAAAATCACAATCAATTTATACTTAATAAAATCTATATTTTATTTCTATAAGGAAAATTTCCTTCATTAAGGAAATTTACCATAACATAGATTTCCTTATACATATAAATATTTTTCTTAAATAAAAAAATTGGTTTCATACTCAAAACCTCAGAATCATATAATATGAAGCATTCTTTTTTGGATCTGAATTTTTAATATAAACTATAATAAAGTTACACTCTGAATTATGGATAGGAACTCTAATAAAGTTCCACTTTGAATTCAGTATAAAAACTCTAATAAAGTTCCTTTTTGAATTCTGGATACAAACTCTAACAAAGTTCAACTCCAAATTCTAAACTCCGAACATTTATGAGTTTTACTTGGAAATTCAATGATTTCGACTCCAAACTTCTATAAGTTCGACTCTGAACATTTATGAGTTTGACTCTAAACTTTTATATGTTTGACTCCTAAATTTTATTAGTTCGACTCAGAACTTCTACAAGTTCGACTCTGAACTCTGTAAGTTCAGATTCTGAACTCTAGTGAAACGAGACTCCGAATTTCTTTAGAAATTCAGAGTCTGGAATTCTACAGAAATCAGGTTTCAAATTCCTATTAAACAGAATCCGTATATCTTCTTTATTATATACTACAAATTCCATTTTTATTAGACTCCGAAAATTTATTTGCTTACATTTCGAACATCATTTTTTCTTAAGCTTATAATTGTTTCAATATAAAATGATGTCATGCTTTCAATTACACATGGTTTCTTATAAAACGATGTCGTCCATTCTATTTCTAACTAACCGTTGGTTAAGTGACATGTCTATAGGTACCTCTGAAATTCAATGAGAAATATTACCATTGGTGGAGGGAGCCGACCGTTGAAAATTTTCCTATAAATATGAGCTCATTTGAACGAGCTCACTACAACACATCTTCGACAACTTTGAAATTAGTGCTTACATGTTGTTAAAGTGATTTCTAGAGAGATAGGCTCTTGAAAACTCTCAAGATTCTTGCAGAAAGTTTGAACGACTTGTTCAAAATTTGCCTTGTGCATACTTGCTTAGTGAAAATCTGATTGTTGGTGATTACAATCTAGGGCTTCTGGGGATAAGAAG
The DNA here is from genome assembly GCA_963277665.1 of Viscum album. Lineage (NCBI taxonomy): Eukaryota > Viridiplantae > Streptophyta > Magnoliopsida > Santalales > Viscaceae > Viscum > Viscum album. The sequence continues at coordinate 612,277,723 of OY728166.1, forward strand.
ATAGAGGATCCAAAAACATGAATTTGAGGGCTTTCTTGCTGAGGAAGACAGAGGTTCCAACTACCTTTGAAATGGACCGGACCCCTCCGGTCCATTCCTTTTGTTGAAATCGATGTGGTCAACACGGCGTGCATAACAATGATAATTATTAATGATAAAAACGAAGAAGAATTTATAAAAAATTAAAAGATGTATTGTCAGTTTATTATATTAAATAATAAAGATGGTGATATAAAGTGCATGATTAATTAAATTAAAAGGGGTTTTAATTCCAAATAAGAATTTAAAAAATAAGGCGTTTAGTTTAATATTAATTGAGAAATCGTTGGAATTAAATTAGAATAATAATAATAGGTGTTGTGTTATTAATATTATTCATAATATTAATGAGAAATTAATAAAATGAGTTATGATATTTATTGCAAACAAATAAATGAAGATGCACAATGGAAGCATGGTGGTGCGTTAATAAAATTAAAGGTGAGTTCGTTATTATTATTATGTTAAATAATAATAATAATGGTGGTGTAAAAATATGTTGGGTTTATTAAATTGAATGGCTTTAATTTAATAAAAGTGGTTTCAATTTAATCAGTGTGAAATAAAAATAAATAGAATTAAATAATTAAATTGACGGATGTTATACGACATTGAAGTGGCATGGTCAGATTCAGATATCCAACAGGGTGGTTTAATGTGGTCAATGCGATGAGCATAAATATTATCATTATTAAAAATAATAATGGTGATGAGTTAATAAAATAAGTTGATGAATTGTTATTATTATTGAAAAAAAATAAATAACAATGATGACGTAAAACTATGTGTGAGAGGTTAATGAAATTAAATGTATTAAAAAGGGGTTGAATATGTAAGTTATATTAATTTTGTTTTGAGATTTAATTCAATTAAATGAAATGGTTTTGAGTCGCATGGAATGATTTTAGTTTAATATGAGAATAATTATAGTTATCTAATTTCATGGAATTAAATTAGAACATTAATGATGGGTGTTATTATTAATTTTATTAATAATAACATTAAAGGAGATTGGAGAGAGAAATAGTTAAAGGAAATAAATATTTAAAAATTAATGCAATAAAACAAATAAGTTAAATTAAAAAAGGATATCAATAAGGGGTGGGGCGTGGTTGACATGGAGCCAAGGAGGCGCCACTTTTGTGGTGGCGTGGGTTGAGGAGGTTCTTTTGTAAGTCATCATTATTATATATTATAATAATGATTATAAGGTATTAATGGGAATAAAATTTAAAGGGAAATAAATGTAAAAGGAGGGAGTGTTTGTTTCCAACGTGAAAGAGACCAAATCACGATTGATTTGGAGTTATAAAAATAAATAAATAAGTTATTATAATAATAATAAAATATTATTATTATTATTTTGGGTGATCAAAACTTAAAAAGTCTACAACTTCTTCATATGGTGTCGTAATGACGAACCGTCAGCGGCAGTGTAATCCTGTAATTAAGACGGTCATTTTAACAGCAGTGATGGATACCTTTTTATGAGTTATGTCTCGGGTCAACGAAACACACATATTAATAAAATTAACGTCTTTTTCTAAAACGTGTGGAAACCGCGTGACGTGTCGTGTGTTGACCAGTCAAAACACGTAACGGGTGTACAGTCACACCGTGTATTCATAAATACACACTGCATACTGTTTTACCTATTCGTTGGCTATATAAGAAAGGGTCGCGGATTATTTCCAGACCAATCGCTTCTTCTTCGCACGACGACACTCTTGGATGATCAAGAAGTCTTCCTCCTCTAACTTCTTTTTCCGAACTCCGATCGTCGATCCGTCAGCGGCCACAGGATCGTAGCGACGAGATGAATCTTCTAAGCCCAGACTTGTCACCTTTCCTTCCGGCCTTCCTTCTCCAGATTCCATCCTAGGAGGCGTTTGTCAGGTTTGGCGAAGGCGGAGGACACCAAAGGACGTCGTCGGAAGCGACGTGATCAGGACCTTTTGAGGTAGGGATCTCACCTTTGTCTCTCTTATTTGTGTATCATGTGTGGCGGGTATCCTTTTGTTTTCATGAGAAATGGTTGAACCCTCAAATAAAGATAATAACTGGTTAAAGAATGGGGTTGGGAAGTTAGTGATTGTTGTTACCTTACTCTTATATCATGTGATATTATATTTGTGAATTGAATGAGCTTCTACCTACTGAAAATCATAGTCGTTGGGGGCCTTTGCTTACGCAATTAAATGTTGCCCTCTCCTTCTGTATTTTCATATGGATGGAAACTTCATGAAATGTGGAAATTGGTTAATCACGTAAAGTTGACTTTTTAAATGAAAATCTAGAATCCTTGTGTGATCACCCCGGTTGAACCAAAATGGAATAATGAACATGTGGGTGTTGGCTTGGTTACGTGGCATGTGTTGGGGGTGTTTTGTGGGCTGTTGTGGTTTGGGTGAGTAGCGGGGCTGCGACGTTTGGGTGGTGATCTTATTGGAATGGTTGATGGTGGAAACTTGGAGGTGTGAAATGTTTTGTAAACGATGGGGTTGAAATGGGAAGTGGTTGGTTGTGGAAAATGCCTTTATTTATGAAAAGTGTTTTGATTATGAAAAGTGTTTTGGAAGTAAAAGGTGTTTTCAAATGCAGAAATGTTTTGTGTGTGGAAAGGGTTTTATGTGTGGAACATTGAAATAAATGAATGATGGAATGTTGTATGATTGTGACAATCTTTTGTAAATGAAATGGCATGTGGTTGCTTTCGTTTTACCTAACCTTGGTTGTGGATGGCAGGGATATATTTGTGAAAGGTTTTGTCTGGATGATAGTTTCCCAGTAGTAATAATTTGTTAAACCATTTCATGAAACATGAAAACCTAAATGGGGTTGGGGGATGATTGATTGGTTGTTGATGCATGCTTCGTGGTAGCAGTGCCGAGGCACATGCTCAGTTTCTCTTTTTAAGAAGCCATAGGTTGGGTTGTGTGTTTGGTATATGTATATATATAATTGTATCTTTGTGTTTTGTCACACCACACCCATGTCAAGCACCTAGTGCCGAACACTCCCATTTTATGGGAGAGGGTGTTCCCCCTTAGTTACTAGCTCCTTCCTTCTCCTTCTTCCATAGGTTATGATGGATTGAGGTGACCTTACATGCAAGACTCTTCGGGTAGGTCTCGGAGGCTGTGATGGCTTGAGTCGACCTTTAGCCCAAGACTCTTCGGGCAGGCTTACCGTTCCCAAGAACCTTCGGGATGAGGCCCAGGTGTCTGCGGGCGGGTTAGTGGTTGTGGCCCAGGTGTGTGCGGGCGAGATGTGTGGTTGTGAGTCCCAGGCGTGTGCGGGCGGGAAGAGTGTGGTAGCGTTAGGACGTTTGCCGTTAGGAAGAGCAGCATCTAATTAAGTGGGAAATGGTGTGGGGTACCCAATACTTTTGTTCTATATATATACTAAACTTGTTTGTGTTACATGGTGAGTGTGACCAGTGAGGCTGGGTGGATAGTTTTTCCTTGTTAGTTTCTGGTTCTTCTGTTTTCTCACGGGACCTTAGGGTGTCTCCCCACTTGTGCACGAGAGCTTTAGGTTTTCCTACTGAGTATACTTGTATGCTCACCCTACGTTTACTTTCAGGTTTCCAGGAGGACTACCAGGGCCGTGCGGGACCCTAGTAGTCGGGAAGTTGGAGTTGTTGCAGTTGTTGTTCTCTTGTTTTCTTTGGCATTGTACTTTTGAGCTTCCTTGTACTTGTACCTTGTTATAAATATTGTTTAAACATGCATGTGGGCTTGGTTTGGGTTTATTTATATACACTTGTTTTTTTCCCTTTTTGGTGGTTGACTTGTCCTATTTCCCGATCCAAAATAATAAAAAGGGTAATGCCTCCCATATTTGTGAAAACTCATACCCTTGGTGCTAGTCGCCAACCCGGGGCCTACTGGAGGCGGGACTCGGGGGGTCATTATCTCCCTTCCACCATTTCCAGCTCAGGAGGGGCATCTTTGGTGGGAGGGGGTCGTGACAACCTTGATGTTGAGGGCTTACGGGGATAGAAAGACAGAGACTCTGATCATCATATCGAAGTCTTACCCTGGTGTGGGTAAGACATAATTTCTTGAACGTATAAATCAAGGGACCTTTAACCATGGTTTTTGGATACCCTTCTATTTGGGTTAAAAGATTTATATCTTGTTACATGTATTTGTTACAAGTTTTTCAGCTGCATTTTTGTATTGTAACGAAATTTAAACCTTCTTATATTTCCTTACAATTCTACTCTTTTTCATTTAGACTCTATATGCTTATAGGTAGAATCTCATATTGTAAACTTTGGTTAAGTTTCAATTTATGAGTCCATATATCCGGAACCAGTTTTTCGGAATCACTTTCCAGTTTTAAGAAAGTGTGTAGAATAAGAAGTTTATAACTTCATACCTTGTTCCAATTCTAAAATTGATGTTACAGGTGTTCTGAATTTTCTTAGTTTAACTTTTTTAAAGTTATATCTTTCCTTGTTTATTGAAATTTGTAAAGTGTACAATTCACCCCCCCCCCCCCCTCATGTATATTGAGCATCTACATCATCATTTCGATCCTAAAAGTTGTCTATTCAACCCCATGTATTTATCAATATATGGAATATATGTAAGGAGTTATAAAAATGTAACACCATTCGATTTTATGAAATATTTTTTAAAATTAAATATTATTTCTTGTATAGCATCTGTTAAAAGCTACACTACGTTTTAACAAAGCACGATAAACTGATAAAAATGTTATTTAAACATGAATATTATAACATAGACATTAAAAATTGTGATCTAAATAGAAATATGAAACTTTTTAAAATGAGGTACAATTATATTATAAAATTATAATTTATTATTTGTTATTATTGTCTTTATATGGTTAGAAATTAAATTTTCTCAAAAAATAATGTATTTATTATTTCTTATGAAATTTTAAAATATATAAACTTTCCTCATTTATAAAAATGTTATAAGAATTTAAATTCATTTATATAGTCAATATTAAAAAATTATAATTTGTAAAAATTTGTTATTTTTTATAAAATTAAAAAAATTTAATGAATTGGGAAGAATATTGATATTTTAAGTAACCTAAATTTAATTTAAATTAATTAAATGTTTTATTTTATATGGTATTAAAAGTTAAATTAGTCAAATTATTTTATAAATAATAAAATTTATTTCATTTAAATCAATTTATAATTAATTGTGATATTTTAAAATAACTATACTTATGAAAACTCATTATTTGGATAACTATTTTTTATTACATCTATGAGTTAAATTTTATTTTAAATTATTATATATATATATATTTAAATTTAATTTGAAAATATATATTTCATATATTGTATCACAATTATTAATATTACATGATAATGAAAAATTAATTTTTTCATAATAATTAGTAAAAACCATAAAAATTAGTTATTTTGGTTATAGTTAAAACTGGTTTATCGGGGAATAATGAAAATAAATATTATTTGTAATGACCAAATTACATTTTAAATTATTATTCACTAGAGATATTTAAACCATATCAAATTTTATATTTGTTAATGATACATATTTCTCATTATGGCATGTCTAAAATGCTATCTCACCTTTTTCTTTTCATTAATTCCAATTATGTCCTCAACCCTCTTATAAAAAAGAAGACATTCTATACTCATTTTTATACTTCAAAATATTTTTAATTCAAAAAATATCTATAAAAAACTATTGCATCATTAACGACATTGTAAATTATTTTTTTGATTAGAAAGCCAACTTAAGATGTATAATAGTGATAACCAACTAATGTTGAGAGAAAATAAATATCATTCATTATTAAATGTTTTTAATTTCATCTTCCACCTCTATAAAAATTTCATTAACAATGTTGATATAATAAAATAAATACCTCCCATATGAAAATATATTATAATTTTTGTTCTGTATCTTACATCCAAATCCCCATTCAATAAATGGGAAACGAATCCATCAACCATGTGTATGGAGGTCTACAGCCACACGAATTAATTTAATTAATTTTCCATCAATACATATACCTTCTAAATATAATTATTTATATATTATTTATATATTATATTTATTAATTAATTATTCATCTATAACTATAATTTCATAACAACATTATTATCTTCTAATTCGGAGGGAATCAATATCATCTCTTACACATATATGTGGACTACCGAAAATACAAAGCGATGTGATATCTTTTTCATTGTATTTTAAAATTGATGGTAATAGGGATATATTAAATTAATATATATAATATTAATGATAAATATTTTTATAAAAAGGTGAATTATATTTATTTTGTTTTTCCTTCATGCCATTGTCAAAATAAAAACACTATAAATGTGCTCGTATGACCTATAATCCCCATTAATAGTGTAATTCATTATATATCACTAAATTTAATGCATTAAATTAAATAAGTGCTTCATATATATATATATATATTAAATTATTTATATTACGTAACCATGAAAAATGTTAAGGGAATGAAAATAACAAGCAAAAAAATAAATTAAAAATCAATCTGTTATTACCTGAAACATGATTTTAAAAATTAAATTTTAATAAATTGGCAATAAATTAAAATAGGTAAATAATAAATGGAATAAAAAATGTGAGTATATTTAATAAAAATATTTATTGTAAATCCATACTTATTGTACAATATGTTCTATTATGTATATATAATGTCGAGCCATGAGGTAAGAGATTTCACGTCGATGTTGTTTTCTAGGAGTCATATTACATATTTACCACCCATTTAATTTGTGTTGTAAATAAACTCCCCCATTGAACTTTTATATCATTAATCTATTTGTAAAAATAGAATTTAAATTTAAATTTTATTTTATTATTTAATGGATCATAAAATTCAACTGTTTTCCACATGGTTTGATATTGCCACCACACATTTATTTTTGTGGGATACATGACTACTACCCATGGGTATATTTTATGACTCTTATAGTGAAATTTATGGGATATAAAAATCCATATATAGATTACTCTTTCCTGTGAATTATGAATCATGATTTACCATTATTTTTAAGGTTTTAGGATACAATATCATTATTAGTCAGGAATATTTTTTATTAATATCTGATGACAAAATCCAATCATATAACTCTAAAAAAATATTTTCTTTTATCTTAGAGGTTTTCAGGGGGATTAAATTTTTCCCATTTATTATCTACTATTTATGTACTTAATAGACATAACTAATTTTTTTATAAAAAATAAAATTTATTTTTCCTTCAGTAAAAAATCATTTCTCCTTTGTGTCAACATTTTCTAAAAATATTGAAGAATATTTTTACTATTCATGAATGATTGGTGAGGAATTTTTTAAAATGTTTTAATATTGACAAACATTTTTAAAATTATTCTCATTTTTGTTTTCATTTCATGTCTCTTTTGACATTTTTTCAAAAAATTTAATGTAATGTTTACTTTGACATGTACGGTCTAAATGGAATTTCCCATCATTGTGACCTCTCAATTATTTAAATAATCCATTGGATGTTACAATGGTTCTTGGAGAAAATTTTATTGAGAATGTATGAAAATGATTATATTTTATATAGTTGTTTTCAAATAAAAATGTTTTCTTCCTTAATAAATTCTACATGTTTTCATAAAAAATGGTTTTCCTTTTAATATTATATCCAATGATGATTCTGAATATTTAATGGGGATATGTTCCAACTATACCATCCATGTTCTATATAGAGATGGTTTATGATTAGAATTAAAAGATTTTTATGAAATATATTCATTTTCCATGTTTTATGATATGATAAATTGACAAAATGAAAATGAAATATTTTTCTCTTCTATGGGTTATTCTATGAAAGAAGGATTATGAAAACTATTTCTTTATATGGGTTATGATTTTTAAATAAATTATGTTCATGTGTAAAAATTATGTATGATTTTGAATATTTAATTGGGGTGAACTATATATCCCTCCAATTCCATAGGTAAACATTGATATTTCAAGAGATAAAAAAATGTAATGGGGAGTAGACTCAAATCAATATGTGAATTTTTCCACCATGATGGTCTTGGGAGTGAACCATCACTGTTATGATGGTTTGGGGAGTGAACCTATTCAACAATGGATGTATTATAAATATACAAAGACTAGAAAAACATTATATTCTTTTCTTTAAGGTGTGTAAAAAATCAATTTCTAATGAACATGATAAGATCACATTTCTCATATATAATGATTTATTCTTTTATTCAAAACTTATGACTTTAAGGATTTGTTCTATTACTCATGTTTTTGATCTATAAATTTAGGTTATGGTTTTAAAATTTTATTCTCATGTTCTCATACCCTTATGGTAATTTTATGTCAATAACTACCATGTTACCCTTACTGATCATCTTCTTTTACCCCTTTTAATGTTACGTTTCCATGGGATATGTAGAAAAATGTATTCATTAGGATATATATTTGATGGTTTATATTTATTAAATAATTAGTTGGAGATGATATGGCTCACTTATGATGATGTTGTTTATATATCATTTTTTCCAAAGGCACTACAACAATACTATAGTGGCTTAGATAATATTTTTAGGTAATTAATATTAATATATTCATATATGATACATATTTATAAGAAGTGGTGGAATTTTTTTTTCTTATTATTTAATTATTTACTTAATAATATGGAAACTAGTATTAGTATATTGAAATCCTTTGAGATATGTATAAGTATATGTATATTGATTTGTCTTAGTATCTTCTAATGTATTTAAACATATCCCGGATTTTATTTGAATAATATTTATAGTGGATTGCCTAAAAATACATACCTATATATACAATAAGTTTATTATTCATCATAAAAGTTTTAACTAGGGGTAATAACTCTAAAAAGGTTGCATAGACGTGGACCCAATAACCATTGGGTGCACAACTACATGACTTATTGCATTCTTAGTTTTACACTACAAGGGAATATGTTTTATAGAATAAAAAACAATTTTTTATCCATAATGATGGATTTTAGTAAATTAATTTCATGGAAAGCTATGATAAACTAAATTTTACATAAACTTATATTTATATTCCAAGATTTGGATATCCTAAAAATCATTTTAAATTTTTATTATGTTTTCTTATAGGGTTATTTTTGGTCATGCGATTTTATTCATTTTAGTTAATGGTTGTAACAAACATAATTCATGTTAATAATAAATGTGAAGTATATTAAATGATTTTAATATTATGAAACCAAAATATATTGTATATTGAATGAAAAATAGTATTGAAATGTTCATACAACATTTTTAATTATGGGTCAGACCAAACATCGAAATGAGAAATAGATGGAAAAATATTTATTGGGTCCTTCTTGAGGAAAATTACACATATTTTAAGTGGTTCAATCTGACGATTATTTTATAAGGAATGGATAAGTACCAATGAAAATTTATTTTCCATTCTATAATGTTCCAAACATCAAAAATTCATTTTGGTTGTATATCTTTTTTAAGGGTTAACATATCAATTATGGATTGTTATCAGTTGTATGATTCGTCAAGATGAAATTGAATCCATGGATCTAGATGATTAAATGATATTATTTTTCAATAAGAGGATACCTCTTATAATTCATATAAACCTTTAAATATAATCCATTTAGTTAAATCTAATTAAAATTGAATTTTTTGGTACCAATGAGGAAAATTTTACAATACTTGTAATGTATGATTCTATATTATCATCCAATATCATTGAAAGTTTGATCATATATTCATTGGAATTAATCCAATTTTTTGACTGTAATTGGACATAATAGACTTTAGAAGATATTAAGATATCTTTTTATGTTAGATAATGTTGTAAATGGTTATCATGGATACCCATCGATCTCTTATTTTTGATATTAAAATAAAGATCTTATTCTAATGGAAAATTAAAAACCATAGAGAATAATATGAATGATGAATTATTATTGATGTGTGGAATGAGGAAAAGGTTAAATGTTCTGAAGTGTAATTGTTTATTTTCTAAATGTGAAAATGGAGGTCATAAAAAAATTGATCACCAAAGTGATTGGAATAAGTCAGATAATGATGCATGTAGTGTGTAAGATCAACATAATGCACTACACAAACATCAGTGTTTAAATTGAAGGACATATGGAAATTATTCTAACTACTTTCCAGGTCATATGGTTAATGATGATGTTTGATGTCATTAACCTCTGATGTAGATATGTAAAGGGAAATCTCATAATATATATATTTTAAGGAGTTTTTTTATAAAAAATGGGGAAATTTAATCTTTCCATCCACTCTATAATGAAAAATGTTTTATTTTGAATCTTGATCCACCATGTCATTTATATATAGAGAATTTGGTTGGGTATCAATGTTTTTCCACAAATATTATATATTTAATTAGCAATGAAAAAATATATTGTTATAATGATCACATGACATATCTATGATTCTAATCTAGTTGATGTTTGATTAAATTTTCTTCCTACAAATATTTTTATTATCCGTAGGGATAAATTTGATGTTATTATAAGGAATTATTGGGTTTCACAACACAAATCCCAAAATAATTTCCATGGAAAAGAAGTAGCATTTGATATTCTAAGCCATTATAAAATCATCTATTAGTGTGATGAAAAATATACATATAACGTTAATCAAAATAATTATATGAGTATTGATTAATATTCAAAAATACTTTTATACAAAATTATTACTGAGGAACTCTATATAGATTATATGAATATTATTCATGAGTTTGTCTATATCATTCCATAAGAGTTTCATAGTATCCTAATTAATCATGAAGTAGAGTTCTATAAATAAATCATACCTATTACCAAACCTATTTCAAATAATACCTATTGAATAGCCCGTATTGAGTTGTAGGAATTGAAAGAAAACACAAGATTAATATTGATATAGGATTTATTTGGAACAGTTTACAACATTATAGTGGACCTATTCATTATATTAAGAAGATACATAAATTTATGAGACTCTTATTTGATTAATAGTTGGAAAATGACATCACCATCATCAATAAATAAATCATTCCATGTATTGATGACGTTTTTGATCAACTACATGGGATTAGATAGTTTTCCAATATTTACTATTATTCTAAATATCACAGTTTGATGGTTAATAAAGAAGATATCCCCAAGAGAACATTCCTATCAAAGTATATAAACTATAAATATATATTTCGGTCATTTGGTCTTACAAATAACACCTATATATTTATGGATATAATTTATACAATCTTTAGGGAATACATTGAATACCTTTTTGTAGCCTTCATTGAAGATACTGTTATATATTCAAAGCTAAATATAATAGAATGATCATAATTTGAGTATTTTCTAATGACCCTAGAGAATGGGATGTTTTATAAAAATCATAAGCATAATTTCTTTTGGTTATAAGAGTTTCCATTTTTGGGTCATATAATCTCAGGTGATGGTATATAGGTGGATCCATTAAAGATGGGGGTAAATGAGTGTTATCCCATAACAACCACTCTGGTTGAGATCTAATTTATTATTAGATTATATAGATGTTATAGAATGTTTTTGGAGAATTTATCATGACTAATTAACCACTCACAATGTGAACTTGAAATATATCCATGATCTTCTAGAGAGACAAATGTCAAGAAACATTCATGGAACTAAATAAGATATTTGTTCTATAATGTTTTCAATACAATACCCTATTGTGGGGAATGGTATCTACTTTATATTGATGAATTAATTAATGTATTAGGGTGTATTCTTAGTAAGAAATAATTTTTAATATATTTCAAAACATGAATATTCAAGGTTAATGATAAAAATTACAAATCACATGATTTGGAATTATCTAATGTAATTTTTGAATTAAAAATATGGAGGAAGCATCAATATGGAGAATGGTGTGATTTATATAATTATATAATTATTTAGTGTATATATTCACATTGAATTATTTGTACATGTTCCAGATAAGATAGTTGAAATTTATTAAAGATAATTTATTTTCAATACATTTCCACCATGGAAATGTTAACATAGTGGTCGATGTTTTGAGTTGAAAGGATCATGGTAGATTATCATTGAATATTATCTTAGAAGATCAAATATTTTTGGATTTTCAATGGATTGATGTTGATATGTATAAGAATGATTTATATTTTCTATTATTTAATCATGATTATAATTTAATGATATAGTTTTTGAACCTTTTCTTTGTTTAAACCATTCAAAATGTGATGAATTAGAGGATACTAATATTCAATAATTCTCTACACATCCTTAATGTAAAAACATATACATAGATTTAAATGACTACTTATTTTGGGATATAATAAATAGAGATATTGGATATTTTGAATATGTATTCATTCTATATAATAAATTTAAGTCATAGAGACTAAATTCTATAGGTTTGATATAGAAAATACCCATTCTTTAATGGAAATTCAAAAACATCACTGTGGACTTTACTGTTAAAATCCCCAAAATACCTAAAGGGAGTAATGATATCTATGATGTAGTTAATAACCATTAAAAATTATCACACTCCATTGTTATAAGATAATATATATCTATTGATCATATTTCTATAATATACATTACAAAAGTGTTATGTTTAAATGGGATATAACATTATATTTCATCTTACTAGAATATGATGTTAATTTTCAACCTCAAGAGAAGTATTCCGCAAGCTATATATATAGATATGAGTTATAGAGTTGTATATCATCCAACAATGGTATGAGTGAGAAAAAAATCCAAACCCCAGAGTATATTGTGGATTATTATTCCCTTTTATTTCAAAGGTTTTAGCGATCAACACCTTCCTCCAGCTAAGTTTTCATAAAATAATCGATTTTTCTAAATCAATGTTATGGATAAATATGAATCACACTATGTAAATATTATTATAATTCATGTTTTTCAGGATAAAGAAGATGATAGAACACTATTATGACTGGAAATAGCTAACAAAATAGAATATAAACTAAGAGATATCCAATGGAAAGTTAAGGAATCAAAAAGCCAATATTGAATTTATATTGACCATCGTCTGTGTGATATAGAGTTTAAAGTCAATGCGAATAATTTTGCATAAATTTCACCATGTAATAATGTTACCAGATTTGGAAATAATGTAATACCAAGCCATAGGTGTATTTTTCCCCTTTGTTATTTTTTATCGTAAATGGGTGGTTTTCTATCTATTGTCGGTTCCATGGATCCTCTCCCAAGTCCCCAATGTGTATCATGCATCACCCCTGAGGATATACATACCTGATCCTTCACATGTAATATACTTAAAGGTCACAACATTGTATCATAATCATTATTTTGAACAGTAATCTATGGATATTTTTTATCATAAAGTGAATTTTCTATGAAATAAGAGCACTCACCATGTCAATGTTTTAGGAAAAAACAATAAACATCATGAAGCAACATGGGAACCTGAGGATATGATGAGAATGAATTATCATTGTTTTCTATATCAGAGTGGTTGGTTTTCAATTTCAAAATTAATTTTAAGGTGGTTAAAATGAGTCAACATGTAATTTAATGAAATTTTATTTTTCAAAAAAAAAATTATTTATTCAATTGATTGTATTACCCAAAACCATGATATTTGAAGAAATATAACATAATAATGTTATTATTATTTAAATATATTCAATATTACTAAGTCATAAATTTCATTAGTATGAATTATAATTAAAAAAATTAATTAATTATAATTTTCATATTTAAATAATATATATTTATTTATAATAAAGTATTTGTATTTCAAAAATACACAATTGCTTCAAAGAAATTATTTTGTGAATAAAAAATGAAATTAATTTTTTATTATTTTGAAAATTTATCTCTCAAGATAAAAATAATTTTTGGAATCAACATGTACAATTTAGATTAGTTATTTTTTATCTTATTTCAATAAAAAGATTAATTTTATAATTACTAATGTTAAATGATGTCTTTTATTAAAAAATTAATTTTCAATTAATTTTTATAAATGTTACACTACGTATATAGATTTTTTCAAAATAAATAGTAGTTCAATTATAACATAAACAATCAAATTTGTTTTATTTTTTTCAATTTTATATTGATTTTTCAAATAAAAACATAATATAAAAATTATTCATTTTTCTTTGAAAAAATACCATTTCATCGCGTCTGTCAGATTAATTATAAATTAAATTCTGCCACATATATGAAATGAAATTGGAAAAACTGATTCACTAAATTTAATAATATTAATTAATAATATAACATTTTCAACTAACTGTTTTCTCATAATGAATTGTAAAAAATATTGATAATTAATTATTGATTTTAATGATAAAATGGGCTTACCTTGGGTTAAATAAAGAAGACAAGGGTAAATTGATATAAAAACTTGTCCAATTACTTTTATATGAAAAAATTTAAAAATTATCTCATCTCTAGTTCATGAATGAGTATTTTGTAGGATTTATTATGTTTAAAACATTTGTACGTATTTTTCATAAAAAAATAGAAGTGTTCCATCTCCCCCACATAAAAATTTTCTCCCCCACTTATATCCTATATATAGTTTAAAACCAATTTTTTTGAGAAAATAAATACCCAAAACTGTTATCTATTTCACTATCAATAACAAAATGGGAATATTTTTATTAAGAAACACTTGTAATAAGACTTTATTTATAACCTATGGATGTTTTCCGAAGAACTGGTATAATTCTTAACAATGTGTTTATATTTTAGTTTTTCCTCCACCTCCATAAAATATTTTTTTAAGGAAATGTCCTAGTCACAGACCAAGACACAAAATATTATTAAAAAAGAGGAAGAAAATTACAAAATTCGAAAATATGAAATTTTATTACAATCCCTTTCATAGAAAGGGAGGAGATCGTCAGGTAAAGTATCACTCCATGTAATGTCCTGGTTGATCCCATTGTTAGCATGCCCATCCTCTACCTTATTAGCTTCCCTTCAGTTATGGTTGGCAATGTATCTGATCTCTTGAAGAGAAATAAGGCAGATTTTCCAAAGCGCTGTGAGAGGCCAGGCAAGATGAACCACACCATTCCAAATGGCTTGGATGATGGTGGTGGAGTCACTCTCAATACAGATAGTGTCCCAGACTTTTAATTTAACAGAGTTGACCGCATGGATCACATCCAGCATCTCCGCCTCCAGCATAGAGGTAGAACCACAACTACCAAAAACACAGCCCTGGAAATGACCAAGGTAGTCTCTGAAGATGGCCCCACATCCCACGGGACCAGGGTTTCCTTTCGAGGCTCCATCAACATTGATCTTTATCCACCCAGGGATCAGATCCTGCCAAAACACTTCAAAAGGACGCTTTGGATGATTTTAGTACCCTTTAATATGGAGTTGATAAAGATTTCCAAAGTCACCAACCGAGTTAGCACATTTGGCATACTGAAGAGTTGAAGCATCCCTAACAGCAATCAGAATTCTCGAGCGCCCTGCATTAAGATTTAATGAGACACCATTGTGTGCAATATCATTTCTATCATACCAGATAATGTGAGGAAGTTCAGCAACAGCAGCAAGGAAGAGGTTTTTAATCTGTGGTGAAAGATCCATCTCCACACATAATTTGAGAAGCGAGCACATAGAGCCAGCAATTAACCATCTGAAATCAAAAATTTCAGTAACAAAATTCCAAAGATCAGAGGTAGTAGCACAGAACAAAAACAGGTGATAGATGTCTTCCCTATTATGATGACAAATCGGACATCTAGAGCTGAGTTTAACCCCAAAATATTGAAGGCATCCCTCAGTGGGATGTCTGTTGTGGGAAATATGCCAAACAAGATTAAATCTGGAGGGCTTAATCCAGGGTTTATCAAAAGACTTCAGCCAAGATAAGTTGGATTCCAAGCGGGAGAATAGGTTCTTGTAATAGGTTTTGGAGTCCAAGATCCCATTATGAGCTGGTTTCCAAAGAAGACAGTCTTCATCTGTAGAGAATGTGTAATCATCATCAATAGATTTGATATGATCAGGGATGTCTAAAATAGGGGAGTTCATAACATCTTTAATGGATGAGTTTATAGAATCGGGAACTTCATTAGGGGAAATCATCTAATTAAGGGGAACTCCAGTCCAGTTGTCAAGCCAGAATTTCAACGTAGAGTCAGAAAAGGCCATCCATCTAGAGTTGTTCATGATATTGGTAAAGGAATTTCTAATGGATTTCCAGATATAAGAGTTAACATAACTTAAGTTGTGGGATTTCAGCTTATCCATGAAATGGTTTTTAAGGGAGGAAATGGAGTCAGTTTTGCTGTTAATTAAATTCCAAGTGAGCCTGGCATAAAGGGAATCATTAAATAACTTCATATTTTTAATTCCAAGACCTCACTTTTCAATAGGTTTACAACATGTGGACCAGGTGATAGTAACCAATTTTCTCTTCAAAATACTCCCCGTCCAGACAAAAGTATTAATATACGTGTTAATTTTTTAAGGAGGCTGATAGGCCATTTGTAAATCATTAATGAATAAACCATTTTGGAGACAATAGAAGCTTTCACATGGCATATCCTACCTACCATAAGAATAGTTTTTCCTTTCCATGAAGAAAGCTGATTAATTAGATGGGAAGCTAGATCATTAAAGTACGTGGTCTGAGGCTGACCCCAGAAGATAGGGACACCTAGATGAGTAAAATGAAATGACCCTTATTTGATACTGAGACTCTCAATGATGTGAGTTTTTCTGGAGGCTGGGAAGGATTTACCTAAGAAAATAAAATATTTTCTCCAATTGATGGATTACCCTGAAATCTCTTCATAATGAGAAATAGCATCTTTGAGAGAAGAGATATTGTGCTTTCCACCATTAAGGAAAAGAATAATGGCATCTGCATAAAGGAGATGGGACGGGACATTGAGGTTTCTGGAGGCTAGAATGGGATTAACCATGTTAGATTGAACCAAATAGGTGAGGAGACGACTAAGGTAGTTCTCTGTAATGGAAAAAATAATGGCGGAGAGAGGATCACCTTGTCGTACTCCTTTCGAACATTTGAAATAACCCTTAGGAGATCCATTTATGAGGATAGAGATAGATACCGATTTGAAGATAGAATTTATCCTACTAATGAAGGTATCATTGAATCCAAAAGCCTGAAGAACTTTAAAAATGAAACCCCAGTCAATAGTGTCAAAGGCCTTCCTAATGTCAATCTTGATGGTA
The DNA here is from genome assembly GCA_963277665.1 of Viscum album. Lineage (NCBI taxonomy): Eukaryota > Viridiplantae > Streptophyta > Magnoliopsida > Santalales > Viscaceae > Viscum > Viscum album. The sequence continues at coordinate 612,295,028 of OY728166.1, forward strand.
ATGATCCATCAAATGGAAAATGAGATTATCTATCATTTGTACGGTGGACTACTACCTTGCGAACTAGGGTAATTTGTTTTATTTCAACAACTGTCACTAATGAATATAGTAGTGTATTTAATATTTATATATTATATTTATGATATTTTTGTACTTTTTACATTATAATATTAAATTTATCTTCTTTAATTATAATCCTTTTCAAATTGATTACATCATTAGTGAGTATGTGTAGACTACATCACCAATAAAGTGATGTGATATGTGTTTCATTTTATATTAACATGGATGGTAATAAGGATGGTAAAAATGATATAATAAATATATATATATATATGTATACATATATATATAATATAAAACATATTATAAAAATGTGAAATTATTCTAAGCATTATATTTTTCTATCCGTCATGAAAATGGAATCATCACACATGTGTGTGTACAGCATACCATCTCCATCAATGGAGTAATTCAATTTATTTCTAAAACATTAATGAATTCCTATAAATATCTGAAAATTGAATCTATATATATATGATATTTAATCCCTTTTAAAATGTTTAAACATGATAAATATAAAAGGACAAAAAAATATAATATAAAAAATAATTGAGGAATATAGGAGTTATTACCTGAAACATGCTTTTAATATGGAAGTGTAAGTAAATTAGTAATAAAATTATATAAGTAAGTCACATATGTAGTTATATATAATAATATTTTTATAGACTATATGTATAATAAACGAATATTTTTTATGTTGTTGGTTAAAATGTGTTCGATGTTTTCTGATACATGTTGTAAAAGATTTATATTTTCTCTTTTATTTATGGGAGACATTTTCCATATTCACCAATAGATTTTTTTGAATATACAATCCCATTGACTTGTTATATCATTAATATCATTATTTTCAATGATAATTTAATTTGAATTTGAATTAATTATTTAATCATGTTAATTATTCCAATGTTTTTAATGTGGTTTTCTTTTTTTCTCCCTTTTAATTTTATGTTTCACCTACATTATAGAAAACTTTTCTAATTTTTTTTCATGTATACTACCCAATAATTTCTTTTTTTATTATTATCATTTACATTATGTTTACAAAATTTCATGTGATTTTATTTCATTAATGGGGATTATGAATCGAATGTAACTATTTTGTTAGTGGTTATACATTACAACCTCATTATCTGTTGGGATTGTTTATGATTATGTTTGTAATGATGAATTATTTTGATATATCTCTAAAGAAACTCTTTAACTTCCTTATCCTATAGTTATTTATATAAATAACATGTTTTCCCCTATTTTCCCTCAATTTATGTACTCTGGATACCCAAAATATGTTCTATATAAGATCATATTTATTTATCTTTTTAGTCGAAAATCACTTTCCATTCACGCACATATTTTATATAAATAATATTGAAGAACCTTTTTACTATTATACAGTGATATTTTAAAGATAATTTTTTATAATTTTTTATTATTTACAAACTTTTTAAATGGATATTTATATCATATTCTGAATATGGAAATATTTAAATTTTACTAAAAAAAAGGAAACATGTGTTTAACATATAAAAAAGTAATTTTATTTCATGTGATCATGACCTCTCAATGATATAAAACATACATTATGTATTATATGGTAATTCCTTGTCCTAAACGATAAAATCACAATATTTATTAAAATAATTATTACAAAAGTCTAAAGTACGAGATCGTATTACCATCTTTTTCATGGACGAGAATAAGAGCAGCTGGGAGGTATTCACACTAGGTAATGTCTTGATTAACTCCCAAGTTGTCCAAGCCATCAAAAACCATGTTTTCTTCCCTATAATCATATTTTATCATGTACTTTTATGTAATTTTTATTTTTTAAATAACTATTTTCAATGCGGCATGGTTATTTTCCTTAATAAATGTTCCATGGGGTCATTCAAAATCTTCTACTATCTATAATGAAATAATTTCTTATTAAAGAAGATTTAATATTGATTTGATCAAATGATAACTTCTTTTTTATTTCTCTATTTGTTTTTTTATTATGAGGGAATGTTGTTTATGAAACATGTTTCATTTACATGGGTTATGCTGTTATAAACTGATGAAATGATAATAATTCTTTTTTCTCATCCATGTATTTTGTTATGATAAAATATTTATAAAACTAATATCATTTCATGGGTTATGATATAATGAATTTTTTCTGATCTTATGGTATATATATATTTGAATTTCATTACATGATGGGTAACACATATATATCTACTCAATTCATTAGGTAAAAATTAAATCTAATGAGATAAATTGAAATAGAATGGGGAGTGAACCCATTTAAGTAAGGGACTCTATCCACTGTGATATTATTTTGTGATAATATTTAATACTAAGAGGTTTTGGGGAGTGTAAACATTCCACTATGATGGCCTTTTAAATTAACATTATATACTATGTAAAGGATTTGATATTCTATTTTATATTCCTCAATTATTTGTATTCTTCCAATTTTTTGATATCTCAGATCATGTTCTTTGGTTCTTTTTTTATTCATGTGTTACAAACTACAATGAATTATTCGGTGAATCATTTTTTAAATGTTTGATATGTTGGTTATAGTTTTAAATTGTTTTTATCACATTCTCATGCCCTTATTCTCATATTATGTTGATATTTCCATTTAGAACCATACTAATCATCAGGCATCACGCATTTTATGTTTCTCTTCCCAAGGTTATAAAGATAGGTATCATATAAGATTTGTGAGATATGTGTGCTTGTTATGATTTAATTAGATAGAGATGATATAGTTCACTTATGAACATGTTTTTAAGTATCCATGATTCCAAATGTTATAGACCAAAATAATTCTTCCCTCAATCAATATTTTATATAATTCTTATTCATATATTCATATGTGATATCTATGATTGAATATTTTTTATCTTTTTTGAAATAGCCTAATTACTATTTTCATTTATAATTGAAAATGAAACCAGATATTCTCATGGGTTTTGATTGTATAATGAGATCTAAAAATATCTCATCAAGTATCATAAATCCTAAGATGGATAAGACTTGTATGTAACAAATCCTTTGGAATATATGTTACCCAAATAGAAATAGATCTCCATGGTTTTATCTGAATAGTGAATTATATATTTCACATATCTCTTTCTTCGACTTCTATTGAAAGAAATCATGAAGGTGGTACATGATTCTAATACCATAAAAATCTTGGTTGAAAAAGTATTTTTCATATATCCTTAGAAAATATTTCATTTACACAGGAATAGAATATAGTGAAAACATTTTTTTAGTCTCAAGGATGGGGATAAGAAAACATAGAATATCTACTTTAACTAGTTATATTATAACTATAATAAAATTAAATAATATAAATAGTGTTGTTTTAATGATGAATGGCATATCTGTATAAAGGTAATGTAATCATAAAGAAGTAATAACGAATAGAGAAACTCCGAAAAGGACTACTCATAATGAACACTCATCATCAAATTATGAGATTAAAATTTACATAGTGAACATACTCCATCATATATGTGAACATAAATTTCTAACTGAGTTTTGATATATAGTTTACTCAATGTTCACTAAGAAACCTCACATCCACCTCCTACATTGAGGTTTAATATTTAAATGATATTTTTTTGCCTCGGGTGGAATGAGGAGACATAAAGGAACCATTCAAACTATGAGCCCACATATAATAACTCTGTTAAAATAAAAATAATAATAATAATAATAATAGAAGATATAGCTTCAATGCTTTATTTCACCCATGGGAACCTCCTCGAGTTAGTTACTCTTGATCATCAATATTAGATATCAGAGTATAGATGAATGTGTGGAAGCAAAATATATAAAAAATATGTAATGAGAGGAAAATATAATATTATATATTAAAATTACATAATACAATTATATAATAAAATAAAATAAAAGATCTATAATAAATTTTCAAACTATTTTGTCCCACCTTTTTAAATGAAGTTAGGTAAAAAAATTATAGAGACAGATATGCTTGGGTAATTTTACTTCCAAAACCACCCCGAGAATTTTGCATAATGGTAGACCTATTAAAATAAATAATTATGAAATCTTGTAATATTTAAAGTTATTTCACATTGATTTTCATTTTCATCCTCAAAATTTTTACATGATTTTCAATTTAATAAATGAATTTTTGTATATTTACAAGAAGAAAATTAAATTGTTTTTTATACATATTCAACATAATTCATATATTCTTTATGAATTTATGGCCATGAAGAAAGAAGAATCATTCTTTTCCATATTGAATGATGTTATTTCTAATCATTTTCTCTTTCTCAATTTAGATTATTATATTTATTAGTCATGTAATTTATGAGATATAATCCCATTCCAAAAAATTTCTAGATAATTGCATAGATATGAAGTACTAAGACTTGAGTTTGGTATGGACATCAAATACAAGTATTTTGGTATTTCTAATGTTAAAGGTAATTTAGTTTAAATATCTTATAAACATAAGAATATTTATAATGTAGAATACATTTTTGTTCAAATAAAAATAATTAACATAGAATTAATAAAATTTTAAAATAATTCATTTTCAAAATTAAACTGAAAAATACTTTTCAACACTAAAATTTAACAATATATCTTTAAATAAAACATTGGAGGAAATTTAAATATTATAAATACAAGTAACATTATTAAAAATATTGTCCCTACCAATTCCACCACATTTAAATATTACAATCATTTTCAATCATTAAATAGTGTGTCCCAATCAAACATACAAAAGAATAAATATAAACACAACTCAATTATCAAATAAATGTAATATAGAATGACATATACATTGATAAATATTACCTTACTTGTCAAAAATCTAAAAATTTATTCAATATCCTGTTAATCCTTATGTTCATCTCATACCAACCACCCCATAGAAATATTCTTCTTTCTTATGATTTTTTAACATAAATTTTTCTCATTATATCAAATACATTTGATCTTTATTGGTTTTATATCATCTTATTATCTACAAAAAAATGTCAAAATATTATCAATAATTTGATATTGTACCTGTTTTATTTCACGTATTTGGTTTGGTGGGTGTCAAATATATTAACATAAGAGGTATAATTTGGTGTTTTAAGCTATATTGTGATATAAAATCATAAATAAATTTTTTTTCATGAATTGTGTTCCCCTCAATCATTATGAAAACCAATCACCTCCATACACCTCTTTCTATCATTTTAATGTTATTAATTTTTTATTCCCTCGTAAATAATAAATTTATTCCCACTTTTCCCCATTATTATCATTTTCCTAGCATGAATTTATATATGAAATCTATATTTAAAATAAACATTATGTGGAAAAATGAGGCCACTTGTGAAATTAACATATTGGTAAACACCCATTCTATCTTTTTTAATGGTATTTAGGCTACCCATTCATCATTCCATCATGAAATATCTTCCACCAATACATCAATAAAAATTGAATCACATTCAATTCAGATTTATCAAATTATTTAAATCCATACAACAAAGAAAATGTCCCCACCCCACTTATGTTCAACAATAATCATCCTTTTTATATTTTTAGAAAATTATAAATTGGTAAATTAACAATAATTAGGATTTATATAAAGATGTTTTGTGGATAATAAGTTTTTAATAATGTTTATTTATAAATGAATTCAAAAATAATATTTGACTATAAAAAAGGATATTAATGTGGTGGATATATAATAATTGATATATTACAAATATTATATAATTTTCAACAATTATAATAAAAATAGGTATTAGATAACATGAAATATCTAAAAATTATCAGGAAAAATATAATTGAATTAATTTTTTTAAAGGTTAGAATCCACTCGGGATGTGATTGATTTTCAATTTGACTTCACTAATGCACATAATTATCACAATTAGTAATACTATAAGAAATGAAAAGTTTATATATCCATAAAACATCACGCATCTATCATTTCAATCCTCAAACATTCGAATCAATAAATTTTCAGAAAATTCCAATATTTTTTGATATTTCTGATTTATCCTAAAACATGTAAATTATATTCAAAAATTCTAAATTTATTTTATGAAATTCAATTTCTAGTGGTGGTATAAAATTGTTTTAAAACATGTACACATAACATTGTTTAAAAGTTATTAGAAAATCTCCTTTATATACATAAAAATGATTTTAAATGAATATATTGCAAAAAACTGATTCAAAAAATATTTTTTTGTTTTGGAAGGAAAAATTAGAGTTATTCTGATTTAAAACTATAAAAACATATTGATATTTATGGTAACATTATTACGTGAAATTAATTTTAAATATTTATTATAAGAATGAAGAATCATATTTGTTCCAAAATATCAAAAAGAGGTTTTATAAATTGAAAATAACATTGTTTAATGACTTATTTTCCCAATTGTATATATATGTGGTTTTACAAAATGGTTTAAAAAATATTTATTTTATTATTATATCATGAAAATTTCATAACATTGATTGTATTTTTTAAAAAAATAATTTTTCATTATTTTCCATCAAATTAATCTTTTCACAACATTATAAAAATAAACCATAAGATCATGTTGGAATGATGAATTAAAAATCAAATTCTTTTAATAAGATAATAAATTTAACATTAAGAATTTATCAGTTATATAAAACCATATATTTCGTGGAATCCAATTTGGTCATAAAAACATTATTTCATTTTCCAATGTAAAATCATATTAAATTATAAAAATGAATATTAATAAATAATAATATATTTTAATGATTAATAATAATTAAAATTAGTTAATTTTATATAATAAATGATTTTACTAATTCTTCCTCCCCACAAAACGTAATTGTATACACGCTATGTCATTCATTAAAAAATGTGTGTTGAGTTTTTTCTCCCATAACTTTTTCAGACTCTCTTGTTTCTTTTTAGTCATATTGTTTTTTCAAAAGGAATTAACGAGGTGACTCACCATTTCCAAAACACATTATCTCTATAATCTAGATTCTCATATACTTTTTCCTTATATGAACGTTTTTCCTCTAATTGATCTAATTTAGTTATAAGAACATATGATGCATCATTTAGATGTTTCATGGACCAAAAATATCTAATTGATTATGTACTAGATATAAAAATTGTGGTAAAGATACTTGGTTGGAATCAAATCCTATTTTATATTTCATTTCATATTTAATTAAAAATAAAATAAATAATTATCTATATTTTTCAAAAACCCATCACATCTTGGATGGAAATATTTTAATAAAAACATGACCTCCTACCTAATACATGAAGTATTTCCTTTGGTTATCTACATAAATTTTAATCCTAAATGGATCCTCCAACATAATATTCCAAATGATCAATATTTATCAAAAAAAATATTCCAACTATTTAGTTCATAAATCTTATATATCCCAAACATCACCCCAACATGCTACATTAAAACATAGTTTTCCAAAAAATTACAATAATGGTAGCATCGATATACTTGAATGAAATCAATTATTATATAAAAATTATAATTGTTAAATATGTTAGTCACAAATTCTGTAGTAATCCAATGATAAAACAATGATCATATCCTCTAATGTATGAATTGTCTCTTATTACTATATAGTGTGTTGTGGAGAAAACAATATACTAAAATATAACCCAAAATGAAGTGACATCTAATATCCCAAAAAATGGATTTAAATATAGGATAAAAATAATATATAATAGAATTATGTAATAAAAATAGAATAAATACTTATGATATAATATTGAAATTTGAAATAAATTCATAGTCTCTCAAAGAAGAAATAAATTTTCACATTTAGTCAAATGATAAAAAATAGACTAATTTAAATTATTACCTCAACATTTATTAGGTAATATTGTTACATAATCTATGGAAGTATTGTCACATTCCGATTTTAGTATAATCATTATATGAGGAATCCCATTCCATAGTTATCATTAATGTTTATCATATTTATATTTCAAAATTTTTATGTTACATCTATATAATCATTATTTATTTCTTACCAAAATAAATATTCTTGAATGTCTCCATAAAAATTATATGGAAATGATAAATAGGATATGAAGAGTTGTGATATTATTTATATAATTTATTTTTCTACTTAAAAAATACTCAATAATCAAATTATATTTATAAATCATACAATTATTTGATTATCATTATTAAACTAAATAAATTGTTTTTACATAACATTTTTAACACTTTCATAAAATCCACAATTTTCATTCTATGACCATTTTTTTGTTAGGAATGATTGTACAGAAACATGATACAAAATAATTACGATTCATAATAAAAAACCATTGAAAACAATATATATTAAATCATAAACTATTTTATTGTCTTCTATATGTAACATCAAACCATATTCATGGTCTTATGGACTCATGGAATCTTCTATGTTGTTGTATTTACCTAGATGTTAGTAAATCATGATATTATAATCTTTTATCTGTTCGAATCATATTATTTTCTAAGTGTTTAAATTAATATTTATATTTAAATATTTTCAGGTCGTCACATATCAAATTTATCCTCAAATAGTGTATGCTTTAAAAAATCTATAAAGAAAATTATTGTAGTCTATTCAAGGTAATGCATTAGACAATTACACTGAGGTGGTTTCAAATGGTGGGATGCATACCCAATTACCTAATAATTATACCTCAACATAGAAACACATCCATGTAGAAATTCACCACTATAAATAAAATAATATCCAAATTTCATGGTTGAATTACAATAATGGATAATAAAAAAGACTTATTTTTATTTAAAGAAAAAAACTCATCTAATGCCTTTATCGAAATGAATTTATCTACCATTCAAGAATCATTGGTTAGTGGGTATGCTAACCAAAATAAAGTATTATGATTCAATAAGTTATTTATAAATAATATTAGAAAAAAATAAGTGGTAGTATTAGGCCATTTACATTCTACCAAAACTATTATCTTATTAGGAGAAACTATTATTCCATATAAATATAAAATATCAAAAATAAATAAAATTTAATCTAACTAAACATCACATTTAATAAGTTGAATGTATTAAATATTCTAAAATAATGTCCATAAAATATTCGCAGGATCTATCTCAAGATCCTAATAACTTTTAAAATATTACAATATATCATTAAAAGAAAAAAACCACAAATTTAGCTTAATACTCAATAAAAAATATATTACAGATATCCATAAATATAAGGAAAATTGTCTTCATCTAGAAGGTATCTACCTTGAACTCATTATTTAAAACCATATTTTGAAATAAAAAACATTTAATGTATCACTTACATACACTATCTCATGAAACACGAAACTATGATCAATATTTTCAAAATATTGAGCTCCCTAGATCATAAAAAACTAGTCATCTATATGGGGAAAATGAATGTTATAAAGAGTAATGATATTTATTAATCAATAATAAATTAAAAACCACATCTAATTATCCATACATTGGAAATATAAAATAGTATCACTGCATGGTTAGGATCTAGGAATGTTGTAAACCATTTCATGTAATTATTTTAATTACTTTTTTAGTTTCAACAGTTCTACTAGGGTCATTCATTAAGCAGGTATTTAAGATATCCATGAATTGTGAACTATGAAAGTTGTGAATTCAACATACAAATCATGAATAAAAATATGATAATTATAAATAAATAAATCCAAAAATAATTTTACCAACATAAAATTATTAATATGAATATTTCATTTTTCTATGACATAAGATAAATAATTCTCACATACATATTCAATCAATTTATTATATTCTTGATTTATTATAGTTGGTATGCAATCATTATTATATTTTAATTGAATATCACTCAAAATAATTGAATATGACTTTCTTATCTCTATAATATATCTTATAATAATATAATATAATCTAATACATACACAAAATGGCATTAATTACTTTTATGAATATGGATTTTTTTAGAAAAACCCATTACACATGTTATAATAAAAATATTCACATAATTAATTGATTATTTTATAGTTACTCCCTATGAAAATACTAAAATATTATTCATCATTTCATGATGTATTATATCCAATTTACATGAAAAATTCCATGATATTAAATAATTTGTATATCCCTCATCAATGATCATATTAAAATACATTGAGTAAATGAGTAATGTATAATCCGCTGAATCTTTTTATGGTGTTATATTTATCATTATATTATAGAATTATTATTTTATACCCAATTACACAATGTCTTGAGAACCCCCATTCATAATTCTTTTCTTTAAAAACACACCTGAATAATGGCCCATATAATTAAAATTATAACACATCACTTTTTAATTTGCAACATTGGTTTGACCATTCCCATATCTCGATTCTATATAGTTACAAGATTGACGTCAATACATACCATACATGAAACAATTTTTATATATCATAATACACTCTATAGAAATATCCACATAATATTTATGATAAATTATTAATTTATTTGGTTACCTTCTTATTACATATATGAATGATCCCACATTTCATTTATCTAGGATCACTTCTTATCCTTATTAATTTAAAATAATAAAAAGTAAAATTTCTCTTTCTCTAAACATCAAAAAACATCCTCATAACTTTAAATATAAAGAGTAACCAAATTTATTTATATAAATGGAATTAATACTGAGTAACATCAATCAATCTTCCTATAATGGTATATAATAAATTTTAAGGTGTACGTGTCTGATATGGTGAAAAAACTTTAAAGGATAAAACTTAAACCTCATTGATTTCTTCAGCTCTAAAAATCACTTTTCCAATATCTGTTTTGTATGTTTAAAAAAATATTTCAAAAGTAAAATAGAATTAAATATTTTCCATTAAATTTAATCAATTCACCAATTTCTTTTCTTTTATTAATCATAGACAAGCATAGATAAACTTTACCAAAAAAAATAATTACTAGAAAAAATTTGTATTCCATCATTCAATAAAAAATTATATACATTTTCGATAGAATTAATACATAACATATCCTTAAATGGGCATAAGGTGCCAAAATATTTTGGTGGGTAATGTTACATGAAATACTCTTCTAAATAAATGTTCATTAATATTTAATTTGATAAATCCCCTTCAAGTGTACCACAATTGATAACATAAATCAACTTATTTATCACAACCAATCAAAACTCAGTTACACATTTAAATATTCAAGTGTTATAATTCAAATGATGTAATTTTAATGAACCATCGCCATTCATCATGAAATTTAATCCAAGATAGCCCATTATGTGGCTTAAAGCACATTTTTTATCACCTCCGGAAGTGAAAATTCTCTAACGGTATATTACCAGACAATTAGGGAAAATTTCACCTTTAAGATTAAAATTAATAACTATGGGACCTGACCATAAGTATGTTAAGATATTTCAAATGATTTTTTAAAATTACAATATAATTTCTAAATAATTCGATAAATATTTTATTGATGAGGCATAATGATAAATAAACAATAATAATTATAAAAACATACTACCAATAATATATAAGTAATTTATACAAGAATAATTATGTAGTGAAAGTAAAAGAAACATAGGAGTCGTAGGAGTTTGATAAATAAAATGAACTTAAATGATACATTTATGATCAAAAAATTAAACACCACCATCTCCATGTGACTCTTGAGTCCCCAACATACCACAACATCCCCAAACACCCCAGAGAGGGAAGTGGTAATCCAAAAACCCTATCCAAGACCTAAAATGAATCTAAAAAAGTCCCAAAGACTACATAACACCCAATGGGATAATGTATGGTTTTATCCATATGAAGCTATGATATCACTATAATTCGATTTAATTCCATTTATAAAATAAAATAACACCACATATATGAAAATAAATATAAGAAAATAGGATTTCATTTCTTCTTCAATGACTGAAAACCAAAACCACTAGACATGATAGTTTAAAATGATACCATTTTAAAACCCAAAACTAAATATTTCCTTTTAAATTTCTAACACACTAAGGATTAATAACCTATTTTTTCATTAAAATTTTTACCCACTATATCGATGGTAATAAAAAACAAGGGGGATCCATAGGGGGTAAATTCCATGGAATACTATGGTTTAAAGTCGACGGGGAATGTATTCCTCTAAGGCCTACAAGCCCTGTAATACATACACCTGAGGGCCTTGTAAGGGTTCCACCTCACCCCTTGAATTTTTTATTATCAAAAATCCATAAAAGTAAAGGGCTTTGAGAAATTTTATATAACGTTACTCATATAGGAATAACAAAATATCAATGGTAAACTCATACCCAATGATAAGAATATAATTTACTATCTAAAAAATATTGAAAACAAAACATGTTATACATATAATTAAGAAACACATTAGGGACTAATTAGACAATAATAGATTTATATAGGTGGGACAATCTACTTTTAGGTTTTAAAGTCCAATTCTCATTACTTGAATCACTCTCAACTAGCCTTATTATGATCACATTTCCAAGGAAAGATTGTATCATTAGAACTAAAGGATACAACATATTATGTCACGTTAAATATCTCAATAGTTATCTCTTAATTTCCAACTTATTATACTAGATTCCCTCATGGAATATCTAATTGAGGTGGACACCTGTCAGAACAATTTCAAACACATGGAAATAATATTTCCCAATCTCTTACAAACCCAATAAAATGCATCCTACCTCCAATATCCTACCTCAATAAGATAACAAACCTAAAATGAATAATAAAGCACAATTCATTAAACCATTAAAAGAAATTAATCCAATAATATTTATACTTTGGGATCAACAAGGTCATATCTAACAACAAATCAAAAAACATTTCACAATGGAAACATTTTCCATTTTACTCCCTTCAAATAAAATAAAAAAAATTTAAATCCATTTTGAAAAGGATTGGAAAACATATGGGAACATATATTCAATATCAAAACACAATCACCATTTGTCTTATAAGTCACTAGAAAAGTTAAAAATTCAAGTTCACATATCTTATAAAAAATTCAATTCTATTAGAACCAAGAGGTTAATTCAATTTATAAACCATATTTGTTATAAAACTCATAAACAAATCATTGTATACTAGAAAACCTTCATTTTAACTTTATTAAAAAAGTGTAACACATATAATACCATTTAGAGTAATATTTTCATTGAACATTTATATCCCCCCATTACACTAAATTAAAATCATGAGATTTTATAGAAATATTTTGATAATATATGTTTAGATAAACCCCAATTAATTTATCAAGATCATGAACTTATTTTCAAATTAATGAATCCTTTGAAATCTAAAATAAAATAAATGGAATAGAAACACCTACCTCCATGTTTGGAATCATATTGCCTTAAATGGAAACCACTAGAATAAGTCTCTATAGAATGATTAGAACCCCTAAAATCCATCATATCATTTTTAGTATAACAGTAGCTATGGATATCAGAAAACCTAGGAAAATAGATTTAGACATGAGTGATAAAATAAAATAATCAAAAGGAACTGGAGTAATTTGATTTATATTTTTAATCCACATTCATAATTTATAAGAAGTCATTTTAAATACATCATTATTGTATTTCAGAATAAGGATGAAGGTTGGTAGATGATTCCAAGTTAATTGGATCATTGTGGGGAAACCAATGGAGAAGTTTTTTATTAATAACTCCCAAAAAACCCCAAAATTGAGGGGGTTTCATTATTTACCAGCATAATTTTGAAAACCATGTAATATCAATAAAATTATCTACCTTTACAAATTGTTGTGTATTGCATAGTTTGGAAACCCATTCTGAAATTGTGAGGCTAGAATAATGTATAAAATATTCTAATTATTTATTTTGAAGCAACATTATCAAAATAGACTGATATAGATAATAAATACCCATCAAAAAGAAGTGAAATCAGTGTTTCACAAAATTTACAACTATGATAGATTCTATGAAGATTAGTTATTCAACATCCATGGAAAAAAGATAATACAAAAACAAACTCAACTATTAAAATAATCCAATCAATAACATGACCTTTGTAATTTTACAAAAAAAAATTAAATCACATGAACATCTCACACCATGTTAGAATGGTTTCAAACAAAATCAAATTTCTCCAACCATAAAACATCAATAATTCAAAGAAGCATGATTCTAAATGAATAAAAAAAGAAAAAACACAATGAAACAGGTTCTTCCCACTCCCCAAATTTTCCGTGAACATTTTAATATCAAAATACATATAACCATCCATGTTAAAAATTTCATTCCAAAACCATATAATAAGACACAAAAAATAAATAACCACTGGCACATCTAAAGGTATAGTGTTTAATTCGATTGAAAATCCCAACCAATGTACTCCAGAAGATAGCTTCCATAAGATACTGGAAATCACGGAATATATCAAAAAAATTGACACCATTTAAAATTTTATTTATGACAATAAATCATATTAAATGACTCTATTATAGATAGAAACACATATATAAAATTTTATCAACACTAAAATGATACAATCGAATGTGAAACTCTATTTATGACATTAAACCCAAACTCCGCAAAAATAATTATAAAATTAATAAAATCCATAGGATGAATCTCGCAATTGAAAAAAATATCAATCCAAGGGAACATTAAATTTTCAATAATAAATTTCACATTATATAAAAGTTACATGAAAAATAATATGCAAAAGATAAAATAAAAATATGAATACATAGTACAATATGCATCCTCTAACCCTCTAATAGATAAAACACCATAGAATACTACTAGAATCAATAATTGTTTTGAGTATTCCACTTATGATACCTGGTCAACATGAAAAATATTTTTTGGGTTACAGAGATGGATATAATAACAGTATGTTTTTTGATCTGAAGGAATATTGGGATTAGCATACCCATATTTCCCACACATTGTTAATGCTAATGACATTCAAATTTATAAAACTTAAATTGTTTCAGAATAAGTATTTCTACTATAAAAATGTTCCAGCTTCTTCTTCTTATTAACTAAATCATCAAAAACCATCTCCATTTTGTTTTTATGTATCATCTACCAGGGAATTCCATTATAAAAATGCATCAATGTTTATGTCTGTATAAACAACTTCCTTATAGGTAGTTTGAAAATGTTGAAGAACTAAATAATGATTATTTTGATGAAGGACTCTAGAAAAATATAACATGTTCATGGAATCATCAGTAACCAACTCAGATAGATAACTAAAGTATAAATAATGGACCTACAAATATTTTACTAATCGGTGAAGTGGATGGACACACACAAAAAAATTGTGTGAATTCAAAAATCACACATCATTAGAGAAAAATAAATAAATAAATGAAATCATGAAATATCCAATAAAAGAGCTCTCAACAATTTATGCATGAATATAAATATTATATCACTCCAAATTTAATAACTTGAAGTGGGATAAGGTGTGAATAATCATATATTCTTTAGAATATTTTAGTGTCTCGAAAATCTCTTCAACCATAGCTAGATTCTCCATTACCACAAGGGATCCTTGATCACAATATAACACTAGATGACACTAAATCAAAGAATCTTTTTCATTATCCAATAATTGATTGGTGAATGGATTTTTCACTCCTTCATGATTTTGGTTAGTTTCAAATATTGGAATGAAAACTCCTCGATCATTAAGAAAACTACCGAAGTAATTCCCTTCTTGACATGGTGGTTCCTTCCTGAGGGTCTCATTTTAAATAATTACAACAATATTTAATTAATAAAATCAATTTAAATTAAAAAAAATAGGATAATATGCTCAATTTAAAAAAATCATAATTTAAAAAATCCAAATATTCCACTAAAGGGAAGAAAAATAAATAATAAAATAAATTAAGGTCTCAAAACCCCTTTTATAATTTCACCCAAAACATTTTTAAAAAATCATAACACTCATCAAATTTATTTTAAAAATAATACCAAATAGAAAATAATAAAACATTAATTTTAAACTCATTAAATTTCATATGTAATCCACAAAACATAATTAATAAAGTAATACTAAAATTCAATCAATCGTAATTGGAGATATTTAACAAAAGTGGTGAAGTAAAATTTTTATAACATTATCCACTACACACAGTTTGTTCACATTCTTTTATAGACCATATTAAAATAATGTGACTCCTATTATAAGTTTATCATAATAGTATCTAATAAACTCTGATCAATTTTACAGATCATGATTCTTAATCATTTTCCCATAGATTTTATATAATTTCATATAGAAATCAAGAACTTCCTATGGTATCTCTTATGATCTACCTAAAAACATAGTGTAGTTGCAAACCATGTTGAAAAAAATACAGAAATAAAAAACTATAAATCCCATATAAAAAATTACACTCCCCAAATCAAAATGCTAACAGAGGATTAGTATGAAAATATTTATGTGAGATAATTCCTTTCACCAAAATCATGATATCCAATCTTCAGTTACACGAAAAACATTAACTCCTTAAAAAATTACATGCCTCCATTATAAATTTATGATGTACCAACTCTAGTTAACTCAAAAAACCGCAGATGTCATCCATCTATAGGCCACATGAACATTCATGATCACCCAGAGCTTATGAAAAGCACCAATGTTATCTCAGGGGATGATGAGGTAATTATTTCACCATCAGGAATTCAAATACAAACCACTGGTTTTAATATGAAACCTATTATTAGGTATTTGGGAATTACCAAAAAATATAAAATTAAATAATCATATATTGAAGAAAACTATCCAAATGGTGAAAAATGATAAATAAAAAATAAGGAATATAATAATGAAACTAATAAAAATTCCAACTATTTCATATAAGTTATATATAAAATGAGACTAAGACAAAATTTTGAGTATATTTAGGTTAAAACCAAACACTAACCAAATAATTCCAATGTACTAATAATATAAAAACCACATTTTCAATGTGAAATTTCAGTCACCGTGATAAAAACCAGTCACTAACTTCTGAATAGATTGAAGCTCTAATCCAACCATAAAACATAGTACTTTAATGGAATAATTACATGACATGAATTCTGCATACTCACCTGCTGCTGATTGATTTTATGGCTCTATACTCAGTATAAGAATCATGTCCAACTATTTGCATTAGGATCACAACCCCTAACTAGGGTTATAATATTATATCAAGAGGTAACTATCTAGTTAGTACCCTAAACTATCTTCAAACTTATATCATTATTTATTTCATAGTATCTTATAGTTTCTGTTGGAATAGTTAATATATGTGAGGTACTATCAATCTAATGCAAAAAACATGACAATCCCATTTCCCCAAAGCTAACACTAAAATCACATCCATCAGACCACCAAAATAAATCAATTACCATTATCCCATTATAGAACAATATTCAATATTAATTCATAAAACCTTCAACACACATTAATTAAATAAGATATATTAATGGGTCTCAACAAGGTTATGTACATTAACCAATAAAAAAAATATTTCACATTTATGAAATGGTTCCTTTAACTCATTACTTATAAAAATAATATTTCAGAAATCTATCTGTGAAACTATTTCAATAGAAAAGGAAAAACCCATAGGAATAATAATACAACATGAAATTTAAAAAATTTAAGGAAAACTCTAGTAAAAATGAATTATTCAAATAAAAACTCCAATGCAAACTATAAAACACAACAAAACCATAAGTAAAACTCGCTATATATAGTAAATTTGGTCTAAACAAATTATAGAATGTTTTTCTCATTGAGAACCCTCATTATAATTTTATCGAACACATTTATTGGAAAAAAAATCATTTAGATTAATAGTTCCCTTGATATCACAAAATCACCAATAATTCCAATTGAAAATGATGAGTAGTTATGGAAATTATTTGTAAAATTATGTCATGATAATCAATAATATATTTATATATTATAAAATTTCAATAACCAAGAATCTTGGTATATATCAAATAAAATAAATGGGTATCGTTACATTTCTTTCAAGTTCTGAAATTTTATCACCTTAAATGAAACTCCCAATATTTAGCTGAAGATGAGGGATAGAATCCTATAAAAAATAAAACATATTTTATTTAACAACCCTAACTATAGAAATCATATAACCATGGATAGTAGTGTTTGAGTAATAAGATTAAATGAAACTAATAGTAATTGAATGGAGGATCACTAACACACTAATATAGATGAATAATCACTAATAATTCATCACAACTAAATCATAAATAACATACTAATTAAGGGATAATTATGGAGTGTCATCTTTTTTAGTGTGATCAAACTAAAGAATCCAAGTAATTTCCCTAATTAAAAATGTTCCAAAAGACAAATAAATCGCACTTTTTGGTGGGTTTATGGATTACTATCATGTTTTACCCGACTATGAGGTTAAAATTTAATTCATCACTATTGGATAATTTAGCATGAAATATAATTTTGTCTTTATCATTTCAGAAACCATGTGGAAACCGTGTATCCTAGAAAAAGATCAAAAAAATTATATTCATGGGGTGTTAAAATTATCCTCTTATTTTCATTTTATAGTATTCACCATGTTTTTACTATATTGAACCAATATAAGATATATATATATATAAACCATGTTTTTACTATTTTATGCATGATAACAAAGAAGTACAACTAACCATTTCATTTATAAAAATCAATCTAAAGCTAAGTACCATAGAAGAAGACTACAATATCAATCTAAATAGTTTAATACAAAACTCAAAGACTCCAATGACAAATCTAAGATCCAAACATGCTCTATGATCTACCTTAACAATATCCTATGTATCATGACATACTACTAAAGATGTGTGATACTTTATCGTTGATTGTGTCTTAATAAACAATGTGTAGAAAATCACCAAAGTTCCAAAGTAGGGCTGAGTAATGAAACTCATTATATTTATCCAAATGACTTCTATAATCATGCCATTAGGATAGAACATGTTTCCCCATTTATATGAAATAGTTTATGTAAAAAAAATTATATAAAATTCTTATCAAAATTAAAACATCTTCTAATGTAAAATATTTTTCTCACAAAACAACAATTTATAAGGAAAGAAACAAAAAAATGGACGAAAACCTTTTCATTAATTCCACCACGGATTACCTCATTCCAATCCACATAACCATGAATATACACATGAATGCTTTTTTATGAAATTTCTATACTCATGAGTTCTTTATCATTGATCTACCGTGTCCTAGAAAGGTAATTAAATCTCATGTTCCTATTATACATTTTTCACTAAGCCCAATGTCATATTTCAAACAATCCTTATAGTGAAATATGATCACACACAACAAGTATGCCAAACAATCACGAAAATATTATCTTTTTAAAAATTTCTCAGTAAAACAACATTTTTATTGAAATCCTTTTTCCATAAATGAATCCATGAAACTATTTTGAAATCATTAATCAAAGAACATTCCCCATAATATCACTATTTCACCCAAATTGACAACTATTACTAAATAATGTTTCTACCATGTTTCAAAAAATTATCACAGTAAATTTCAATCAATTTAAAAAAAATTAAACGAATTCATTCTATTCTATCAATAGTAGTTAACACAAAATCCACCTACCTTTAGGGTTTTGGTCAAGACGATAAACGACACGAAAAACATCTAAATAGCATGTTGAATGAACATGAACTATATTTAGATTTCCTCCCCCATAATTAATATGGAAAAATATAATAATATATGGAATCCAAAACCATATATATACCCACAAAGGTCATATATCTATGAAACTAAGAGATGGAGAGAGGGTGATGTAGATCAATTAAAAACACTATGAACTAAACAGAAAGATCATTTAACGATTGGAATCAACTACTAATCACCATGGAAAGGCTTCAGATGACCACTTGATTGATGTTATAACCTTTTTTGAACTGTGGGAAGATAAAATATTTATTTAGGGCCATATAAGATGAAACATGGTGTACGTGGGGGGAAAATGAGTTAGATCAACTTTTTAAGGAAGTTATTTCTTGACATTTACTATTTATCCACACAGTTAGAAAAACTATACGCTAATCATATGCCAGCCACTACCTCTTGTTTGAACCTCGCATAATTCCATCACAAGATTCACAAACCACACTCCAACTATGTTGAATCCACTATATCAAAAAGTCAAAGGCAATTATAAAGTGAACAGTGTCTCCTTAAAAGACGCATAGTGTGTAAAAATAGTGTCGTACCTGTGTGTTTCTCTATTGACCTTGTCTCACTGTGGAAAATTTAATACATATTTGGAAAAGTTTTACCATACCATTCACCATCAGTGAACCTATAGAAATTCCCAAAAAAACACTTCCAATGTTCTCCAAACACTCTATAACTTCAATAATATATATTATTTGCATAAAAATCATAATCAAAGGGTTAATTAATAGAAAATGGTGGTGCAAAAGTCCTACCACCATTGTCCATACCATCCCCCCAATATAGAAAACATACATTACTCGAGAAGAGTTATATTCATTCCTCTTTCATTATAATCTCATGTTCCCTTGTCTCTTCTTGAATCTGACCATGTTTCCACAAAACCCACACAAGAACGATGATTTTTTCATGCATAACATTATCTTTCATTTCCAAAAAATGCACTAGGATATATATAAATAATAATCTTCTGCTAGGTCAATGTGATCCCATTTGATCATGCGGTCTAGGTATGGTTGGTTCCTTTTCAACTGAGATACATGGAACACATTATCAACTATACTGAACTATGGTGGAAATACCAAAAAATATTCCACCTCACCTACCCCTTCTAGTATCTCAAAAGATCCATTGTATCAAAGAGATAACATGCACTATTTCCTAAAGGGTTGGTGTCCATGACTTGGTGGTATTCTCAAAAACCCATGATTAATCATTATAAATGAAAATGGTCATCGATGACGATATACTTAATATTATTGACAACTCTGGTCCATCTCCATCCTATTTCTATCCAACAAAATATTATCTTATTTTCATGGAAAATGAGTGTTCGAACTTGTTAGGTCTCACTTATTTCCACCCAACACAGGGGAGAAGAAAAAGTACACTCATTCAGTGCCTGAAACTGATCCATTTTTATTGAGGGGTGACAAATTTTTTTATACATGAACTTGAATAATGGTATGTACTCTTCCCATGATCAAATAAATTCCATTACACAATCCCAAAACATTTATTCCAAATTATGTATCATTTTTTGGAATTCCCATATCTTTGAGGATGATGCACTATACTGATATTCAAATGATACCCAATGTAATTTTTTAATGATATCAACAAATGATATGTAACACTTGGATCTATGTCTAATACTATAAAAACTTTTATTCTATACCTTTTTATGATTTATCAGATATATATTTTTGAGAGATCCCCCACCATATGAGAATCAAGAATAACAATGAAATGAGACAACTTAGTTAGGTGATCCCCTATCACCAAAATCTAATAGTCCTTCTGATCCATTTTTGTAGGATAGTTACAAAATACTTATCTATTTGTTGACAATTACATGTTGGAATTGGTAAAAACAATAACATTAATTCAGAAAACTAATGCAATTTCTTAACTTGCTGACAAGTTATGAATCTCAAAACATACTCATCCACATTCCTTTTCCATTTTCACTACTAGAACAGTGCTTTAAACCCCTTATTCATATTCGGTATTCCAAGATGAACTGACTATCTTGAATGAAGGTATGTATGAAGATGTTTTTTATGACAAGACATATGTGCGACCATTTGATTTATGAGTTATAACACTAATCCCTAATCCATTATCCATCCCATGATGGTCACTACACCATTGAGTTTTGAACTCATTGAAACACATTCTATGTTGGGTGTATATTCCTCTTTAACCATATTTAACAAATTATGATCCACTAAAAGTATAAATAAAACCACCAAATCACCTTGTTCTTCACATTACACAGGCATGTCGGTAAGGGCCGACATCTACTACCACTCATCTGAAGCCTCTTTTCCAAATAATCATATGACTTTCTACCTAATGTATCACCCATCGATTTTAATTTTTATGATTTATACCTCAATTAAAATTAAGAAAAATGTAGAGATATTCCATCCAAATACATTGTCTCATATTAAAATCAAATTCTGGAAAAATATGTCTCAATATTTTATGATCTGTTAATATAGTTAATTTATCACAAAAGGGAAAATGATACAAATTCATCAAGGCATGGAATATGGATGCTCACTCAACATATTATGATGGGTATATCTTCTCATTAAATCATTAGTTCCCTGATCTATAAAAAACAAAATGATCTCCATTCGTTATAACACATCTCAACCCTGATCTTGATGAATCACAATACAACACGTACTCCTATCCTAATTCGATCAACCTCAAGATATGTATAGATGTAAGATGAATCATAATCTCCGGAAAATATTTTTGGCATTATCTATTCTAATGTAATGGAACATTATTATTTGTATAGACTATCATAGGTGAGTATTTTCATGAAAAATGATGAAAAAATAATTTGTAATACCTATTTAGACAAAGAAGATTTCATATATCAAAGAAATTAATTGGTGTTTCCTAATAGATCACAACCTCTATCTTTTCTTGATCTATATATACAATTTTTTCAGAAATTACAAGTCGATGAATCTATACCTATTGTTTCCAAAAATAAAACTTTGATAATTTGGTATAAAGATGATGAACCCCCGGGATTCCTGGGATTGATTCCAATTGATTCTCATGATCAGACCATGTCCTTGAATACACCAATATGTCATCTAAAAAACACCACCGCAAATGAATATATATATATATATATATATTGCTGAATTAATTGATTCATTAACAACATAAAGACCACTTGTGCATTTTTAATACCAAAATGCATTACCACATATTCATATTGATCATATATTCTTCTAAAAATTAATTTGGAATATACTCCTTCTACACCCTCAAATTTTGATATTGTGATTACATGTTAATCTTACAGAAACAATGGGATCCCATAAATTGAATGAAAATATCACCCATATGCGGAATTGGATATTTTTTATTTGTTGTAACATGGTTATTCATTCTTTATTAGAGACGCATCCTTAGACGTTCATCTAATTTCTGCACATGCTAAACTGGTGATGCCCATAAAGATGTTCGAGGTTTAGTGAATCCATTTCTCTCCAACTCTTCCAACTAAACAATCAAAAATCATAATTCTATTGGTTCCATTAGATAAGATGGATGTGGGATAAGACTGGTCTCCGAAAGGAGATCAATCATAATCTCCACTTCCCTTAATGAAGTTAACCCAATGAAATTTTTTGGAAACACACCCAAAAAAATAATCCACAACCGGTGGAAAACTAATATTACCGATATCGTGCAATGATTACAAAGTAAAATACACCATCTATAATGAGATTTATCCAACTTCCAGTTCCAATAATATTGTTTCCCTAACTTTTGTCTTTATAATCCTCAAAATAGATGCTCTATGGAATCCTTAGATACAAAACTATATTGTCTTATATCACATTGTATGTGAAACATGAACATTGTCAACAAAACCATTCCCAATATTACAATATAGAAATCTATCTCTAGAACTAATAAATCTCATTTCAGTTCGCCTCCATAAATATTTATAGAACATGTTCGAAATAAAATAGTTAACATTTTCTTTAACTAATATGAGTAAAAATTTTATAATAGCATACATCATCACTTTTTTTAATCTTAGAACTCAAAATCATGAGATGAAATAATGTAATGAGATGCACTAGTTTCAAACAGATATTGGATAAGGATATAATTCAAAAGAATCATACCATTCTCCATAGATGGTCCAGCCTGATCATCCACAATCAGATGATCATCCCCATATAATTGCTTCCTCACTAAACATTGTTCTTTGTTTCCCTGTTGATACTTCTCTTCCTAAGGAGTCATTTTTTCCATGAAAACCACATATACCTTTGTTCTACGGATGATATTTATTCTTATACCCCCTCCCCATCAAAAGATTAATTTATGCGATCCTTGAGAAGTGTCTCGAGAACCTAACAATAGTGCACTGCGAAAATAGTGTGGAGGATTTCTTGTCTTGAGGAAATAGTGGAATTATCTTTGTGGTGTTGTACAGTCTCACTTTATGTGGTCAACGGAACCATATTCAAAACACCCCTCCTTTATCATGGTCCTTTGAGGTAGATTCACCAATCCAGATGTAAGATTCTTATTTATGCTCCCACCATAGAAGTAGGTGTCCCTCTTCTAGTATACCACTACATTAGAGTTCCCATACATTCTTGTGGGTATCAAAAAAAATTCCCCACCCATATCTCCAAATATGTCACATTACTCCATTGTATCGCTATTAACCATATTTTTATAGTTAGTAACATAGAGAGAAACAGTATTCAAGTGAATCTCTTTCCATTTCCATGACTGAATGGTTCATGGCTTCAAGGATGCACTAGCATAAATCATAGGGGAAAAGAACACAAAAATCCAAAATTTAACTACATACTCCATGAGAGAAATATTTTCATGCTTTAGGCTGAAGTAGTTTGTTATTATTTTAATCTTGAATATGTGGGGATGGAATTTTTTGATAAACAATTATTAAAAATCCTCCCAACCATGGCCTTGATCCATTTTAGGTTACGCCACTAGATCCTACCACTAACATGAAAGATCCACAAACATCTACATCGCAATGTTGACTTTCATCTCTATTGGTGTTTCAATAAAATTGAATATATGATTCATCCTATTAAACCAAACTTATTCCTTTTTGTATTAGAGTCACCCTAGAATATGGGTGGGATATTCTTCTTGATGTAGATGGAATGATTCAATTGTCTTCTCTCATCCCTCCAGTTCATTTTTTCCACAGTCTAAAATTCATGGATAATACTATGAATAAGAAGTTAGGTCACCTATGGCTTAGGTAAAATCACATTATCCACTACTTCTTACCATTTTATTCTTGAATTCCTACTATTTACCATTTTATGAAATAAAAAAAATATCATAAATTTCATCATTTATATACAAAAGGCTTAGCTATTTAAGATTTTATCACATCAACTATCACAACATTTCTTTCGAAAGATAACGGTTTATACATTCAAACACTGATAAATAATCTCTTCTTGGTGTTGAAAATCAAATCATTTTCAAATTATCAACAAAATGATATTTTTCAAAATACCACATTTGAAAATCATTACACCATTTTTTAGAAATCAACACATTTGTACGAAATCATATATTATTACTCAGTAAAAATTACACACTCCTTATTGGAATTCATTCTTATAATTCATTTCATGCTTATCTCATGGGCTATTCCCATGAAAATGAGATTCAAAATCCTATAAGTGTCACTAAATGACATATGTACCAAACTCCATGATAATATGATGTTAAACATAAAATGGTTTTCTACTCCTTTTTATGCCCTAATTTTCATGTCTCGCCAATCCTAATTCTTTCTAAGATCCCAAATCATGGAATATACTAGAATGAATTCAACTTCATGACTGACAACCAATACCATGTAATAGTCTAACAAAGACAAAGACAACTTGTTCTACAGAAGTAGGGCATATCTAATACCATTTATCTCAAAAAAAAATCGACCAAAAAAATTATACCACTATTAAAATCCATCATATTATCATTGTATTGATAATGATAAGGAAAATTACATGGTTGTAAGAGACATCACAAAGATTCCATATACTGTAAATAAATATTGAAGGACTTTAAATCACGTGGGAATAATTTTACATCGATGAATTAAAAACTAACCATACTAGGAATAACTAAAAAACAACTATGTGATGCATGATATAAATGAAATACAAATAACCATTTTATTTATTAAAATTAATCTAAAACTGGGTACCACAAAATATGACTTCAATATCAATGTAAACCGCAGAAGACAAAACTCCAAGACCCAAATGAAAACTCCAAGGTCCAATCAATCTACATTCTCCTACCTCAATACTACCCAACTATAATGATGTATTTAAAAAGGTGTTTTATACTTTATAATTTCTCATGTAATAATAAATAAATGTTGAAAAATCCCTAATGTGCAAAAGAATTGGTGAGTAATGAAACACATTAAGTTTTCCCCAATTAATTCACTACTCACACTACTAGGATGGAACACTTTCCCCAATTTATATATAATATTTTATTTAAAAGAATTATAAAATATTTCATATCAAAATATAAACATGTTCCAATGTAATAATGTTTTCTCAAACCACGTCAATTTCCTAGGAAAGAAACCATACAATGTTCCAAACCAATTTCATTAATTCTAATTTGGCATATCGCATTCCTATCTGCACGACTAAACATGCATGCTTCATTATGATAGTTTTATAATCATGAGTGGTAACATGTTTATCTACCAATTAATCATATGGTAATTAAATCCCATGTCCAATTACACCTTTGGCACATGGCACAATTTCATATATCAAGCAATCCTTATAATACAATATAAACACACACACCATGAATATCCAACAAACATGCCCATATAATTATTACAAAAACCATTTAAATATAAATATATTTTTATTGAAACCCATTTTCCATAAATCAAACATAGAAATATTTTAAAAACTGCATTTTAAAATCGTTTTTCAATTCACTTAAAACACAATTCAACAATTTTAGCCAAATCCAAAATCATCACTAAAGAATTTTTCTACCATATTTTTCACACCAATTTCACAATAAATTCATTTAATTTAATCAATTTACACCTAATACAATCATTTGTATCAAGAGGAGGTGACAGTGAAGCCACATACAATGAAAGTTTCAGAGAAAACAATAAATGCCAGGAAATATGTCACCAAATCAGGTTGAATCTCCCTAAACCTGCCTTAAATATCCTCCCCTATAATAAAAAGGGAAAAATATAATTATATTTTGAATACATAACCTTACATATACCAACAATGTCTTTAGATATATAAAATTGATAGAGAGAGGGAATAGATCTAAGAAAAAACACTATGAACAACCATGAATGATCACTTACCATGAGTGATCAGCTTCAAATCACCAAGGTATGCTTTCTGATATCCTCTTGGTTGATGGGATAAGCTTCCATGACCATTGGGAAGATAAAATATTGAGTTAGGGACGGATATATGTAATAAATATAGCGTTTTCGGGAAAATGAGTGACATCCACTTTTTACGAAAATTGCTTCTTTCCACACACCTTTTTGTCACACGATTATAAAAATTGTGTCCCAGCCACTGGATCAAGGATGAACCTAATATAGTTCTGAAACCATGTTCCAACCATTAAAAATCCGTAATCTGAAAAACCCATTACCATTTATCAAAGCATTTGGTTTTTCCTTGGAATCCACCTGGTTGGAAATACTGTGATCCACCTATGCACCATCACATTTCACTTTTCCAACTATGAATAGTTTTATATAGGTGGTTTATGGTATTCCAATAATGTGCACCGGCTTTGTACCTATATAAAATCCCTATAAACATCCAAAATTTCTCCAAACTCTCCCAAACATCCCCCATATACTTTATATAAATAAAAATCATAAAGATGTGGTTATATAATATAAAATGGTTATTCTACATGGAAAAACATAATGTATAACTCTTACGAATATAACCAGAGATTAAAATACCTATGGAAATGTGACAACTGGGTCCCAGTGACAGCACAGCCACCCCGCCTTAACATGGCCATCGGGTCCTGGCCTACCAAGTACCACCAAGGTCCACCAACATGCCTGAACAGGTCATCTGACTAATGACAGTCCCCACAGGCCAACACATGTCCTTTCCAGTGTGCTTTGTCCTCACTCACACACACCCTGAGAAACTACTCAGGAGGTCACCCATCCTGATTACTACTCCAGGCCAAGAACGCTTAACTGTGGAGTTCTAATCAGACAGGCTCCTAAAAAGGAATGTTCACCTTGTTGACATGAGTCATATCATTTAGTCATTTAACCTTTTATCATTTGAGGGTGTTACAATCACCCCCCTTTCAGAGCACAACGTCCTCGTTGTGCGCCCTACATCTCAACCTAGGCAGTGTGCTGCACTTAAGGCTGGGTACCACCTCTGATACCAAATGTGACAATCGGGTCCTAGTGACTGCAGAGCCACCCCACCTTAACATGGTCGTCAGGTTTATTTATAATACTCAAAAGTTATCCAAACATTTCTGTGACACAAATAAAAAAACTATTTTCCTAAACATCCCCTAATTATGAGTTCAATATTAAGATTACACTTTATTTTTTTTAGGATATTATTGCTTAAATTTATAATACAATTGGGACAACACATTACATAAAAAAAGTGTATTATTCCACATTGTGTATATTTTTTCATAAGAATAGGTTATTTAGTGTATAACAATATTTTATACAAGACATGTTTACTTCAGTTATGGAAATTCATCATATAAAATATTTTTAACTTTTTATTGTTTCTACTCAAACATAGATCCAACAAATATCATTTTCAAATTTCATTGTTCTCAAAAATATATATAAGGGATAAAAAAATAAAATTCATTTTTTCTAAAAATAATGAAAACCCATAATAAATTTTTTCTCTTTCTAAAATAAAATAAGATTAGGAAATATTTAATTTATAAATAAAATTCATTTCAAAACTAATTTCATAAAACATATCATATGAATTATTGAAGGAAAAATCATAATATCGATTATTTATCAAAAATAATTATATCACTAAAAACATAATTTAATGAAACCATTTACATATAATCATTATAAAACATTCTATAATTATTATATAAATTTCATACATGATGTTATCAAAATATTTCCATAAAAATGATTGAAGGAATAAAAAATTCACATAAGTATACTTGGATATTATCCTCATAACCTCCCTTATAAAAACACTTATAATTGAACAAAATACCTTATTAATTATAGTGTATTACCCCTTGAGAATATTTTAATACCCAATGATTTAGAGTGATATATTACGCACACACATCATTATATATGTAATTTCTATCGATCATTAATTTAAATAACATGGGGGTATGAACATTGATTATGAAAATAATATATTTTAGCATATTACCTAAAATGAAATATATACCATTGTTATATCCTAAAAATAAAATTAAATATCATTTGTTTTTTTATAAACAATCACTGGGAATTGATTTATCATATTACATGGAATGTTAAATATGAATATTCATAAAATTAAATAAACCTCACCATGGAATAAGATGTTTATGCTGTAAATTTTTCAAAACATTATTTTCACACTTTTATAATGACGAATCAAAATTAATTATTCATTGAATATATAAATGATTAATTTTTAACCATTTTAATTAAATTAATAAATAATAAAAATGAACAAGATCATTACTTTTAATAATAAATATAATCATTCATGAAATATTTTGTATAATAAAATCATTGAAGAGTAATGGTTTGGAATATTTAAAACAAGGTTTTATATAATTATCTCTTACCTTAACTTCTAATCATCCCATACAAATTTTAACATTATATAAAATATTTATTGTAATAATTTAAAAACATTACAAAATTTAAAATTTTATACACTTCTTATTATTTATTTATTTATTTAATGATGGTGATTTAATTATATACTAAATAAGTTCAATATGAATCAGTTATTTCGATGTCCACCAATTCATACTCTTATAAATCTTTTGTAAGTTGGCCAAAGTCAAAGGAATCATGGTTCAATAATCTGTAAGATATAGATCATTTTATAATTAATATTTTTATGAAAGAAATATAATTTTATGATCATCAATTTATGGTGCTACTAAAATATAAAAAAGATATTTCATGGTGGTGGTAGTTCACATTTACAGATGGGGGACATTTCTATTTTCAAATAGATGAGGGTGAAAGAAATAATATGATCCATTACCATTATAGATTAATAATTATTTATAAATGTCGTATTTATTCATTTTATCCATCCTAATAACTATAGATTTGAAGATTTTAGGAAAAGAATAAATATGTCATTCTTGGAGGTGGTATCCCATGCATACACAATATAAACATTTACATTTTTCAATGCGTGGAAAGAAAGTCGAGAACAATTACTAAATCAATGTAATAAAAATTTAATATATTATTCAAAATAAAATAATTATCAAAATATTTTTATATAACATTTGGATAAAGTTTAAAAATAATGAAACATGATATAATATTGATAGAACATATATCTCTTTATTGTACAACCTCTATTTAAAAACAAAATAATATTTATTTTAATGGTTTTTTTAGAAGAGTAGAAGATATAGTAAATATATTTAGATTTTGGGAAGTAATATGTTATGTTTCGGTGGATCAATTGTTCTCAATGAGACCAAATAAGTTAGGATATGATAGATCCTTATATGGGTATGATAATTTATACTCTTGTAAATAATCCAAATATTAATATAATATAAATGTATTTATCTGTTTTAGGTGGAAAAAAGTGAAAAAATATTCAATTATAAGATAAAACAAGATATAAATATTTTCACCTAATAAAATTTATAAGAGTTTTAGAGAGTTTTTAATCCTTATTTATTATTTTAGTCCCCTTATAAAACCTTATCACCCTTACCGTGGTGACAAATATTATACTTGGTAAAGAATGTGTTATGAACAAAAAAGAAATCGATCTCACTGAATAAATTAAACATGATGATCTAAAATATGTAATCCATATTCTATTATTAAATATAATTATGTGGTACAAATTAATTATGAAAAATGTACTTGTAATGAAATAAATTGTTTTTTAGAAAACTACCTTTTAATCTTGAAAGTGAATATTCACATAAATATTGTAAAGAACGGAATCCCAAAAAATATATAGGTGTATGGTTGTTGAAATTATATTATGGGTCTTTAAAAAATAATCAAATACTTAATGTATATTCCTTATTACTTGATTAAATGTAAATAACTAAAATTGGTTCTATTATAATAATCATCACTTTGGATCAAAAAGGACAATCATTGGATTTCGAAATTGAACATGTCAATTTTAAGTCACAATTTTAAAACATAGATATATTTTTCTAATAAATTTTTAATAAATTTTAAATTTCATATCATATCAGTATTATTTTTAATAGTGATTGTATTTTATGAAATTATATTTTTCACAATTTCCTAAAAATCAATTATTTATGAAAATTCATAGAGTATAGCTCATATTATTTTTACATCATTAATTTAAAAATGAATTAAATTTAATAAAAATATATTTATAAAATTTATAAATTCATCATCAAAATTATATTATATTATTCATGGAAAAATATTTTGTTAAGATAAAATTCATTCTTTTTCACTAAAAAATCTGGTAAATTAATTATACAAAATATAGATTTATAAACATTAATTATAAATATCAACAAGAAATGAAATTGACATATATTTAACATTAGAAGCGTGTTAACACTTAATATAAAGAATATGATAGGAATATGTTTAATTAGTGGGAAACAATTAAACTTCCACCTATAAAACAACAATATGGCATAATGAATAGGCTTTTGGGAATATATCATTCAATCTCCAGCTATAACTAAAACCTCATAAACATGATGTCACCTTATACTATTTCATACTCAATTAATATTTAAATAATAATAAAAATCATATTGGTTATTTTCCGTGAAACAATATGAATGTTATCAATAGCATCTTTATATATCACTTCATGTGTAATCCCTTATGAATACCCATCCAAAACTCCCATTGGGTAAAATAAAATACATTTTTAGAGAATATATCTATATAAAAAATCTATAATATTTTAAATAGTACATTTAATTCCACAGTTATTTATATGTAATATCTTTTTATATTAAAAGAAAACTATGATCGATTGAGAATTCCACACAACAATACAATTTCATGATTCGTGGTATATTACTTACATGTTATTATTTAAACGTGACTGATATAACCAAGTTGTAATGTTAGAGGTTAGGAAGAGTATTAATTAATTTATTAATATTTTATAATTCTCTTAATCATATTTAATTATTATATTAATTCTAATTAACATTTCAATTAAATTATAAAATATCATTTATTATTTCAAAAATACATATTCATCAAAAAAACATTTTTATCCATTACAGGAGAAAATAATATAATATAGGTTTCACATTTTTTAAAATTTTATTTTATAAAATTAACCTATTTTTTAGAAATACAATTATCGATATTATCTTTGAGTGATATTATTTGATTTTTTTGTAAAATTTAACTTTTTTAGTGACTAATTAGAATAATGATTTTAATAAAATTTCTAATTATTTTTAATAAATTATATAATTTAAAAGACACCTTGTTATTTTAATTTTATAGGAAATTTAAATAAATAATATATATCTATATAAAAAAATTTATAGTTAAAAAATCGTTCTACTAGATCTAATTAGAATCATAACGTTATACTTAAAATAAAATTTTTTAAAAAACAATTTTAAATTGAATAATGGATCTAAAATTCATTTAATTAATATATAAATAATTGGTAATTATATAAATGAAATGGTTAGTATAAATATCTAAAAATATTAATTTATATTCATTTATCTATGATATTATTTCCTATAAAATGATATGAGATATTATTTGCATTAAAAATACATTATTGAAAATTTGTTTCATAGAAAATATATGGGATTAATTAAAAATAAATACTTCAAATTATTTGAGTAGTATTTGGAAAATTTATTTAAAATTTGAAATAAAAATATCTTGTACCACATAATTAGAACGATCTAATTTTTATCAATATGAATAATGATAATAGAAAAATATATTTATCACCGTTACAGATAATATATGTTTACTGGTGGGTTAGACAAAAGGATAAGGGTTCATAATGGCCCAATATATATCAAGACCATGTTATGTGTTCATATATAGATCTTATATCTTATAATACTTTAAAATTGACAATTGTTTAAGAGTTTCCCTTATTTGAACAATGGGTGTGATTTTTTTCAAAAATTGGAAATGTGTCCTCTTCAACACATATAATAGTTCACCCACTCTACTATCCTTAAAAAACATAAAATTATTTTAAGAATTAATTTCAATATTATTCCTTTATTAAATATCATAATACTATAGTTATTTTTATTATAAATCCAACCAATAATTTTATTTCATACAAACACAAAATTATTGACTCAATATGAAATAATTTCTTTAATGAAGATTTTTATTTTACTTCCACTTACTCCACTTTAAATATATAAACCATGATAATATAATAAACTCGTTTTTTGACATATAATTATATTTTTATGTAATATCCACTACCTAAAACCATCTTCTCTACCCATAAATGTTAAATGAATATGTTGATCATGTGTTTGGGGGACTACCACCTCACAAACTGATTTAATTTTACTTCCATAACTTATTCTCAACGACGGACAAAATTATGTATTAGATATTTATATATGATACTGTTTATATTATTATACATCAGAATTTATAATATCACATACACCTTCTTAACACTCATTATACGTGGAAAAATATAATGATGTTTGTTTTTATGCCAAACGAACACCTCATGAAGAAATGTGTTTTATTATCACATACTTGTTATAAGGAAGGTAATATGGGAAAAAATTATATATTATATTCCTGAATTATTTATAATTATTGGAATAAATATATTATATACTTTATTACAACACCATCCATTGAATAATAGATAACATCAATCATCTGTGCGAATGACTACCACCTCATGAATTGATATGATTAATATTTCAGTAACACATTCAACGAAAGTTATAAAAGGAGATATGTTATTAATATATATGATATATTTGAAATTATATTGATTATGAAAATTTAATATAGAATCGTATTCCATATCCTTTCATTTATTATGAAAATTAAAATGTCTATCTTTTTTACGTACGACCTACCATCTCCACGAAGTGATTTGATTAATTCTCCATGTTGAAAATTAAATAATGATTATAAATATGTATATAATAATAAATATTATATTTATAAAATTAATATAATTCAGGAGATGATGGAATAATATCCTATATATATGATCGAAATGTTTTATAATAAAACATGCATGAGATTTTATGTAAATTAACACTCAAAAAAATACTAATTATGTAATATTTTAAATAATTGATTGACAAGGAATTAACAGAGGTATCATATATGAAATTATAAATATTAACATGATTTATATTTAAGTTAATTCCATTCTTAAAACAACTTAATACGATGTTAGAAAAAACTAAATTAACGAGATGTGTGAGGTAAGTTGTTCAATAAATCAGTTAAAACTCTTTAATTTAATCCTTTATTCATTAATTATGTTATGAAAAGACTTTATGAGTAATTGTATTTGATTATATTATGTTTTATTTATACATGTTTTATTTAGATTTAAATTTTTAAATATAATCAATTCATTTATTAACCTTCACTTAAATAATATAATCATATTAGGTGTGCCATCTGAAAACATCCTTCATTGATACACATGTTCTTTTAAATGTCTAATCTATTATAGATTTTTTATAAAAAAAATTTAGATACTATATATTTAATCCTTACTATTTCTTTTTTCTATGTCACAAATGATGTATTACATTTTTGGTTTGTTTGGATTCCAAATTTTTGAATATCGTATGTTTTTTTTCAATATAATTTTTATTTGGATTGTTTAGGATTTAATTCAAATTTATGGAAATTATTAGATCATTTCATATTAATTCCATTATTTTTCTTATAATCCACTTATTAAATAATGTTTTCATAAATATTATCATTTTTTCGCATCTTTTACATAAAATTGTTGAGATTTTTTTATTATAAAATGAAAATAATTTCTCTATTTGATCATAAAAACATTTTATTCAATATAAAATTTTTATAAAACAGATCAAAATTTTATTTAATATTCTCTTAGAATTCTTATAATTACTTTTTAACCACAAATGAAATTTAATAGAATGGATTAAAAGGAATATTATTTTCATTATCCAAAAAGATACTTTTTTCTTTTATCAAAGATCTGAATGGATTCTTTATTTTAAAATGTTAGTTAGGATCTATATTTCCCCCATCAAGATCATTACTTTACTAGAAGATTCCATTCCAAATGTAAAATAAAAATTTTAATAAAAATTATTTACCCAATATTTTGGGAATATAATTTTTCAAAAATTTATTTTAGAGGGGAGTGGATATATTCTTCAAGAATGTATATAATAATCTTAATCATATTTTTATCCATCAATAACAACCCCATTAATTTTATTTAATGATTCTAAATTTGGTATATATGTATCATAAATATATACCTATATATTCCCCATTTCATTGAAGTGTTAAAAAATTAATTTTAACCATCTCTAAAATTAATTATTTAATGAATCTATATGAATTAGTTGATGAGTGAATATATGAAACACATTTTATTACATGTATAGTTATTATATTGATTATTTATTAATTATATCATTATGTGAAATTCATAAGCATGTACATGCAATGAATGTGATGATTGGGAATGTAATTATATCTATATCCACTACATTGGGTAGTGTTTTAGCCTCATGAGATTTTATGTATCAGACTATGGAGTGAAACTATTCAAATATGTGGATCTATACACTATGTGATGTTGTCTCATAAATTTAGAATCATTAGTAATTGTTATAAAATATTACATTCTTTTAAGAATATTACAGAACAAGGATAAAATATTTTTGTATCTTTGGATGACTAGGTGCATGATTAGAAAACATGTAAAATATATTAAAAATTTATGATTTAATATGTGTAATGAGATCCAAACTCTAATTGTTATCCAATAATATCATAGGATAACCAAGAAAATATAAAGAGAAACGAGAGGAGATAAAAATCCCAATAAGTGAATAAAGGTTGGAATGAATCATAGCACATGATTTAGAAATTAATAAATTGATAACACAAAAGGAATACCTTATTTATAATAATATTGATTAATAACATATAGAACATGGAATCATATTATCATGTAATTACTTTATTATGGATGGAAAAAATTTTATAGGACCCAAGAATACCCTGAGAGAGGAGGGTTGAATTAGGGGGTTTACTTTTTCTTTTAAAGTGAATGATATTTCTCTTATTTCACAAGGAAGTTTTTAACATATCTTATAGAATCGTATATTAATCAGGCATTAACATATTGAGATGAAACACAACAATTTTACAATGTTCATCACTACATGATATTCCAAAAAGCATACACAGACATTTTTTTGGTCATAAATAAATTTACTAATCATCATTTGTTGTGGAATAAATATGTTTAGACATAGTAAACCAATTCTAGTAACACAAAATTTAAATTAATTTTGTGAAACCACAATGGCTCCCTTGGAACACTTCTTTTGACTCTGCCTCGCTCACTGCTTTGGGTGAATTCTTACTCAATCTAAACACTTAAAGGTCACTTCAGTAGATAGGAATTTGAGACTCTATACCTGACTAGTATAATAAACATCTTTCATAGTCATATAGAATTGATTCTCTTGAAAGAACATTTCACATAAACACA
The DNA here is from genome assembly GCA_963277665.1 of Viscum album. Lineage (NCBI taxonomy): Eukaryota > Viridiplantae > Streptophyta > Magnoliopsida > Santalales > Viscaceae > Viscum > Viscum album. The sequence continues at coordinate 612,331,898 of OY728166.1, forward strand.
AGTTTCAATAGTTCTTTTTATTATGTTTTTTTAAGCTCACTTCCATTATAGAGAAAACTACCTCTGTAGAACCTTCTATCATCCCTAATCTCATGGAGTCAATGAAGAATACCACATAATAATGAAATTAATTTTTTATATACATAATCATTTTTTATGACTATATTAATATTTTATTAAATATCAAGATCACATTGAATACTGGATTTGCGAATATCTTGGACTTTGTAAAATAAAGTAGATATAGCATTTACTCAAAAACATTATGTGTGGAATGAAGTGGGGCTATCATCATATATATAGGTTCATCCCTTAATGAAGATCACGTTCTTTCAGTGCATTATTCATAAACCTTAATAAATATATTTGTGAAGCTACTCCATTCAAAAATCTATTGTCACGTTTTTCATTATCACAAAGATTACTTCCAAAACATCACATATTCGTGATTCTCCACTTCTAATTTCATGGAAAACACTATCAACTCATCACGCATTCACGAAGATCAATACATATTAAAGGTAAAATATTTTGAATCCTATCATTTTTAAAATTGATGAATTTACCATAATTATGATGAGTTAATTCTGAAAAACATCCTTTCATGATTCTAGCCTCTTATTCCCGATTCTGAGACCAAAAAATAGGAAAATACTAGGAAATGACAGCACCAACATAATTTTATCCATCTTGTATTATAATAAAAATTACCATGTTAATTCCATGATCATCCATGTTTGGATCAATTTCTCGATAATAATATCCTTGGTTTGAACAATATAATGACATAAACCATAGTCGAGGCTATGTTGCTGTAACGACCCTAAAATTTACTAAAGAAAATTCTTCTTGATCTGATTAAATTTATTATTATGTAAAAAGGTTATATAAAACATATTCACTTACTTGGTTTTTATTTTTTGGATTTTAAAATATCAATATAACTTGTTACCATTGCTAATATAGTCATCAGACAGTGATAATATAAATAGTTTACATGTAGGGCTTTGACAAATCCTATTTACTCGGGAAAAGGAAGCAATGACCTCATCCTATAGAATTTATCCATACGAATCCAATTTATAAGAGCTCATAAAAGGGGTGGCATCACTAGGATTCGCAATTGACAAAACCCTAGCTAAGCATCAATACATAAATCTTAAATTGAACTAGCTATGGGAGAAGTGGAAGTTGATAGAAATTAACACCCGGGCGATTTTTTCCAAGCCACTCCAAGAGTCTATCATCATTGCAAAGCTTACCCTTAGGTCATATATGGATTTTATAAGGGTTTTTGTAACAAGGTCCCTAGGGCCAGTATTATGAACATTATTTTTGTATAGAATAAAGAATATAAATTTGTTTCATTATTATTACTTTGTAAATAGTTTTTAAAGCACAAATATTATTTTTAGATAATATTAAATTATGAAATCTATTTTGATGGGTTAATGGTTTTTTAAATGCAATAATATTTTAATAATATATTTTTAATAAATTAATTTTTATTAAATATATATGATCATATAATTTTTTTGAATATAATTGTAATTTTTATTATGGTTTGGAAGATGTTTTTGTCAAAACTCTTGAATATTCCATAAATGTTAGTTTTTAATATGAAATTAAAAATTCTCTTATTTAGAAAATTACTTAGATAAAAAGAATATTTTTTTTTGAATTAGGATGTCTAAATTGTCCAACATTGAATTTTTTATAATTTTAGGAGACATACAATGTTTTGGGTAAAAACTATATACTGTTTAAATATATAATGTGTTTTATGACAACATAATGAACCAATAGTAATGAGACAAAGTAATATAAAGGATATTATTGGAAAATTTATGTTTTACCATAATAATAATTTGATTTTAGGTTTTATTTATTTATTTTACAATGCCTCAGTGGACCCTTCAAGACTTATAAAACAATTTAATTCTTTAAAATGATTTCCTTTAGTGTGTAACTCACTTCCATATAAGAAAGTCTAATAATTTAATAATTTATGACATTGATCTTATATTATAATGTTTTCCAAATAAATTTGGAAAAAACCATGGAAAAACACATGGTATGGTTTATAGTTTTCATTATTTTAATGTGTGGTGTCCAAAACAAAAATAATAACGAATTCCCTCTCCTTTCATATATAAACCCACAAAATCTCCCATTCCTCTTAACTCATACCATTTAGAGCTTGACCAAACATTTCCATACACTCTCTATAATCTTCCAAAGTTTCCCCAAGATCACAGGAATCCTCTCACAGGCCACACCCAAAGCCATAGGGATCACACTTCTAAGTAATGTATTTCATTCTTTCTCATTTTTCCCAAATTTTTTAATGTTCTTATTCCATTTTATTTTAAACTAAAAATGTTTGGATATTATTTTTCACATTCAACACACTGACCTACTTATTTTTGAATGATTAGAGACCTCTTTATCTCCCACTAATTCCTCCCATGCACACCCGTTACCATGCCAAAATCCTATAAGGAATTTGTCTCTTATCATTTACTTTTTAGGAATTCCTTTATATTATGAATCTAAATTCTAATAAATATGTTGGGAAATGTATCTGTATTGCTACATTCATATAAATTTAATTTAAATATTATGATATACCACTTTATCTCTCATAAACCAATTTATGATTTCTTATGTCATGTCGTTATGCTGCTGAAATTGCACCATCATTCTTCAAACCAAAGTAATTATGTAGTGAATACCATGTCCATTTCCATTTCAATGGTATTTGTCATTATGCACATTTACTTATTGATTATAGAGTGTCATGTACGAATTCTGCATTACATTATTATGAAATAAATGATCATGTTTATTGAATCCATTTTGTATGATCTATCAAGAACACATATGCATGAAATGAAATGATTAAGAAGGGTATGGCTGATAGTGCCCCCAATGAATTGGGTAAAGATTAGAATCATGATAAGTCAATTGAAATGATGGTTTATTCGTTATAATTCAAGTTAAATGAAGTTTAGCTAATGATTAATGTAAAATTATCCTTGGATCATGCTAGTATCATGTTAAATATTGTTGCCACATTTCCAAGTTATGATGATCATGATATAATATGCATCTATGTTCATGTTACTTTTGAGCTCCAATGATATTCCAATTTCCTAAAATGTACTATATTCTTCATCTTATAGATTTTTTACTCCCTTAATGAGATTTATAGCTCACCCTAATCTTATGTATGTCCTCATCTTATCCCATGCAATGCTATGTATGATGTAATGTTGTGGTCATGTAAAAAAGGTTTTCAATAAAGATATTGGGTTTTATGTTCTTTGTTGTTACGTAATGTTCCAAATTTACCAATACACTAGACCTCTCAATCCTCAGAGTTGACTTAAGTTCATTTTATGAAATAAATCATGTTTATATGTGTAATAAAGAGAAGTTTTGTTGTAGTTCCAAGACAATATCACATGGTGTATAGCATTACATAATGGATTATGTTTAAACCCTAATACCATACATGACATCTCATGAGAATAAACATTAAAAAATATGTTGGAGAATAATATAAGTGATATCATCATAACATGTTCATTAATATTTGTGTTAAAATAAGAAATCAAACATAATAGTTTCTCAGGGAAAGAGGTGGGCATTATAATCATTTCATATGGCATAACCAAAGGGTGTATCATATTAGTATCGATGAAATAAATGATTTAAATCATACTTGAAAATTCATAAATTATTAATAATCATATGTCATGATAAATGATATCTAACTAAATTGATAACTTGTAAGGATAGTGGTTAAGTTACACAGGAAATGTACCATTAATATGGGGTATAAGGGAAGAAGTGAAGAGTCTCTAAATGGTGTAACAGAATAACAATTTACATAAAACCAAACATGAACTATAATGGGTTAAAAAAAATGTGGTTTTATTATTATTAATAATATTTTTTTATATAAAATTATTTAGTGTTACATTAAAATAAATAGTATAAATAGAGAATTTACGATTTTGTAAATTTTCCAAATGAATTAAGAACCGAACCGTTAATACATGTATATCCCCATCAATGAAATATTAAATAATCTTTTTATATACTTGTCATTAATTTATACAGATTATATAATGGATATATAACAGTAATTAATTTATAAGTTGTGGCAGATGGAGAGAGAACATTACTTAAAGGAAATGGGGAGGTTCAATAAAATCCCTTACCTTATGCCTGAATGAATATTTCACTTACACATAGTGTCCTAGATAATAAAATTATATTCATTATATAATTAATTCATAACAACTTATATATTTTTTTTCATCATTTAAATTGGTTCATTTATGATTATTTAAATGATTTTGAAAATTAAATTTCGTCGTTCCATTTGCGTTCATTTTATTGTTTCATGGTCAGTTCACTTATGTCAAATTATGAAACTTGCTGTAAAATGGGAATAATTGTATAAATGAAAATTTATATAGTATAAATTCATTCAAAAAAGATTAAATATTCCCATTTATCATTTTTTAATGGTATAGTGATGATTAATTTGATAAAGCATTAATGATAATTTTTCTGTTTATTTTGTGCAGCTTTTCTATCCATCAGGAATTAGTTTCATTTTTCAATTATGTTGATAATTAATATCAGTAGTATGAAATATGATATAACATACCTATCAAAAAATTAACTATTGTATTTCTTTACCAACATTGAAGGCTGAAATTGAAAATGAAAAATCATTATCCCTGGAGATGGTTGAATGCCATAATTTGGACAATGGTTAAATTTCAATGAATAAGAGAAGGTGATAACATAGGTGGATATAATATATTAAATTATAAAAATAATATTTTAGTATATACATTTTCTTGTAGTTATTATGATTTAATTAATCAAGGAGGTGGGGACAATGTAGAAGATGAAATGAAATTAAAATATATTGTTTGTGGAAGTTACCACTTGAATATCACCTCCTAGATAGAACCCAAAAAGAGAATAGAATTATAATTTTGATTATTACAAAATATCATGGATGTGTGGAAGACACATTGTTTAGGAATTATATATAATATAAATATGATAATAGTCTAAAAATTTTGATGAGAATTTGTGGTGAAGGGTGGTATTTGTACGGGGATAGTGGTGTGTTTGGTTATAATATTAATTTGTTTATTATATTGGATCGGGATGATAAATAGTTTTTATTACTTTGAATAAAAATAGTACATGGTTTCGTTTAGATAGGTCAAATAGTTTCTTACACCATAAATGACTAAAAAATTCATGTATTTGATTAAAATGATAAATACATCAAATTACTCTATTTCGCTATTCACCATAATTTTATATATTATAGAAAATTTTCAAAAAAAATAACCCAAGACATTTTACAATGATTATATTCCCAAAATGATTTCTATTTTATGAATAATTTAATAAATATGTGAAATTTATTTTTAAAATAAAATCATCATTTCTGCAAAAAATATAAATTTTAATATTATAATCTTTTATTTGACCCATTGAAAATTTATTTAAGGTGACATAAAAATAACATATGAATATCATAAAACCAAATTTTAATGTATTATTTTTTTATGAAAGTATATATACTTTTGATAAATAATTTTATTTATTAAAAATTTAATAAACTGTTATATTTTACAAAAATATCAACACCTAATTTAACCTTTTTTTAAACATTTATTTACTCATGCCATGATATAAATATTTCATTTCTTATTTATAAGATATCTATATTTTATTTTATACTTTCAATGGTGAGTTTAATATTCTAGTGGCTAAATTATAGTTCCTAATAGTATGATTACTATTCCAATTGTATGATTTTTAATGAGTATATTGGTTCATTAAATTTTATAAATACCATATATTTCATTTATTATTCATTAAAATATAAATTATCTCTAGATTATATAATATTATCATAAAAATAAAAATTATATTTTAAGAAATATGTTTTATTTCTACATCTTCTTCCCTGATTTCAAACATTCATGTGGATCGAGCATATCTAAATTTTCTTATTGTTAATATCCTATAGTTTATTTATTATCCAACTATAAAATTTGTCATTTTTATTAGTTTACTGACTGAATAATGTGTCATTCATCATTTATGAATATAATTTTGTTTTTATTTTCTATATGTTATATCTTTGTTTTATGATATAGTAAGTAAAATTTCATTGATAAAATTATTACTCCACACATTCTTGCACCTTATAAAATTTTCCCCTCGAAATTGTTTTTTACATACTAAGGTGAAAATAAGTGAGGGAATGTTTCCATCACTTCTTCCTCAGGTTCCAATGATTCCTCTTCATACATAGGGTTTCTCCATAGTACCATGACCATGTGAGTGTTCTTGTTATGTAGTTTCTTTATTCTATGGTCCAAAATCAAGACTAGCTTCCCCTCATAAGAGATATAATTTTCTAGTTGAACCACATATGATTTAATTACATGTCCAAGATGTGGTATCAACTTCATCAATAAGTATACATTCAATACATCATATACATGAGGAATTGTTAGTCAAAGTGAAATTCAATAGTTCAAAGCTCTGACGTGATCAATAATCTTGATGGGGATGATATACCGTGTAATTTACATTCTTTTCGTCCAAAATATATTTCACCTCTCTCATAGAGATATGAGGTGGAATAATTTATCACTATCTTCACTCTCTATTTCACATAGACAATTATCTTCCTACCAATTTGGTATAAATTAGGATGACCAGATATACTATTTTATGGTATTCGCAATTTCTTCTATTTCCTTCATCATTTCATGTCCTGTCACCTTATGTTCGACAACAATATCCCGTCATGCAGGTTTTCAACATATTTGCACAAAAAATGGCTTCATATGGTGACAGTGGGATACTTGAGTGGAATCTATTTTTCTAATATAATTAAACCTATGTAATATGTTGATCCCTTCCTCTATTGATTTCAACTATATAAATACTAAACATGTCTTTCAGTGTCGGAATATCATACCTATATAGGACATTAGTTTTGAGTTGATAATCCTTATATATATTCACCTCAGTCTATAGAAAATGTGGAATAATTTAATAGAACATGGAGGTAATTATCATATCATGTTTAGATATAATAGATAATGGATTTATATGTATCATCACCACCTCATTGATGTATATCTATGCTAGTTGGTTGAGTGATATTTCATGTCAAGTCAAAATTATTTGATCATTGATTGTATGGTGATCCACTGTGACCCATATAACATTATTTCATTTGAAAATATTTGAATCTCTTGTGAAGAAGTAAATAGTGATGTTATCCAATTACCATGTAGGTAAATTAAATAGTTAGATCATTCCCTTAGTATTTATTTTTATACCATTAGTTCATTACATAAAAGATATATTGATTTATATTCAGTTATCTTATTCATCATATTTTTCCATTAATAGTTCCCTCAATGATATTGATACGTGGTTTTTATCCCTTGGGGAATTGATAATGTTGAGATATGTTAATCATTTAGAAGAACGTTATTTATCTTTTTTTTAGATGGTACACATATTCATTACCTAAATAATACAACACCTTCCTCATCAATTTTGAATGGTAACGATTTCCAATATCTTATAGCTTTTTCCCTTTTATCAATTTTAATTTCATTTCTTTTAAAATCATTTATCTTTTCCATAGGGGATGGTTGAGAATTCATTTGATAAAATAATGATTATATTACTTCCTGTATTATTACCATGTCAATCCATTGTATGTATGAAAATATTTTATTTGTCTAAATTCTCTTCATTGATAATTTGGTAGTGTCCTTTCTACTTATAGAATAATCCAATTTATTATAATTACTAAGAGTGTAGTGGTTTGATCATTCATATTCCCTGATGATCTCTAGCCATCATCGCTAGTACATATTGATCTAATTCTATGTGAATTTATATATATGAGGCTCTTATAACCATTATATATCTCACATTTATCATAAAATATATAATACCTCTATATTTTCAATGCAATGATCAGAGCTTCCAATTCCATATCTTGTGTGGTATATTTTATCACATCAAATTTCATATTTCTAAAGGCATTGGCTATCACATAAACATTTTTTGACAATAAAAACATATTCACATCTATGATGAATCATTGTATACTATCGTGTAAACCCCGCATGTAGATATTGTATGTACTAGTGCATTTATAAGCCTCTTTTCAACTCTATTATGTTGTATTTAAATTCCATTTTTCTAGAATCAAAATGAACTCTTCTGATTGATCTTTCTCAATGGGTTTGAAAATTCTATGATGTTCTTCCCAAAATATTTGTAATACCTAGAAAGACCATGGAAACAACATAACTCTGTTAAAGATGCAGTTCTGAGAAACCACTCAATTTCCATTATCATAAAGGTGTCCATAGATATTTTATTTGTTGGGATAAGATTCCCCAATAATGTTAAATCGACCATATATAACTCATATTTAGTGTACATTTAATTTGGTATTATTTCATTGAAAATTATTTATCATTTTATTCGTATGCCTAACTTGTTCATTCATTCGTTTTTAGTATATCAGAATATCATTTATAATGACTACCACAAATTTTTCATTATAAAATTTAGAGTCATTATTCATAAACTCCATGAAATTTATTGATAATTAGTGAGTCTGAATGGAATCACTATGAACACATAGTGTCTATACGACAATCTTAATGTAGTAATTGGAATATCATTCATTCTCACAATTAATTGGTTATACCATGTTATACGGTCCACTATTGGGGAAAATTTTACCCACATAGTTGATCAACCAATTAATCTATCATTGGTATGGGAAAAAATTTCATTTTCAATACCTTAAAGAGGTCATCAAAATAAATGTATACATACATTGATCTATTCTTATTCATGAAGATGATGATAGAAATACCCCCTAGTGAAGAACTCAAGCATATAAAAATATTATCGAGATTCTCATGTAACATATTATTTACTTACTACAACCCAATGGTTCAAATAATATAAGGAGTCATAGATATATGAATATATATATATATATTTGTGTGTTTTTATAAGGTCAACTATAAACTCAATATCTTATTTAGGGGGAATTCTGGGAAATTATTCAAGGAACACATTACTGCACTCCCTTATAATTGGAATGTCTTAAAGCATCATCCTCTGATTTACACAGTTATTTGAGAAAGATATGCTTTCTTTTTTTGAAATTAGATTTAGAATTGAGGCGTTTATTCTGAAAGGAGATTGATCATACTCATTATGCTTTTATAGAATTTGTGAATGCATCGGGATGTAAACTATGATCTCTCGTTCCCAACAAACTGATTTTTTATTTTTATAAATGTTGAAAATATATGAAACATATAGAATGAAACTCCCACAAAGGATGTGAGATGTGATGTTCAGGGAGGTATATACCACAATAATTAATTGGGGAGGAGTATTAAATTTTATATGTAATTATTTTTTATTCTATATTCTCATAGATAACTCAACATTTATATTTCAAAGTAGTCCTTGAAATGCTCTACTAATATTGCATGATATGAATGAATGCATTAAACTAAAGTAAAATTGTTTTTTTACTATTATTTAATAAACAAACAACAAAAAATTCACCAAAACACTCATGTCCTCCACGTTGGCGGTATTTAAAACATATTCCCCTACTTACTCCTTTAGAGTTTTTTGTTGTTGTTTGTCTTTAAAAACCCCTAGATTAGGGCACTGGGTCGCATAATTCCAATTTTACTTATAGTTGAAATATTTCACTATAGGCCGGTGGTTGATCTAATCCTTCCATTATTCATCTTCATTAGTAGTATTATTCAAATTACATTGGTAATAATTATCTTGGTACAACTCTCTTCCGTATTTTAAGAATCTCCTAGTTTCCATTAGAATTTATCCAGATTATTCTTCCAACACATTTGACATGCGTGATGTTTTGTTTTCATTCAATATTTGGAATTATTTCATGTCCCTCCCATATAAAACATAGGTTTCCTATTTTTATATTTGATACCATTATAAAACTATGAATACCCAATCTACATATTAACCTTTGGGGAATATCTTAAAATATTCTCATAGTTATTAATGTCTCTAATCAACAATGATTAGTAAATAGTTAACATTAACCCACTAAAGAGGAAATACATATTATATTTTATAATCCTGACAAGGACAGAGGACTATCCTGAAATCCATGTAATGTTTTCCCCATATTCCATTATAGATTATTCTTTCTTTCAATTTAGTTTATGGAACTCCCTCTCCATCAAAAGATTGATATTTAGAGGAAATATTTTTTTGGAAAATAGTTTTCTTGAATCCTTCCTAATCATTCAAATATATTTTATCATTATAAATTATTTACAACATTCCTTCACTTATTAACAACCCTATATAAATTATTCACCGACAATATAAAATTCTCAAATTATAATAATTATATGTCAAATAATATCATCTTAATAGAGATAATCCATTGTTCTGTGTTAAGGGAATCAGAATACAAGCTAATTATAAGAGGAAATTTTTATATTATGTATTAAACCACATAATTCCTTTTCTTCAAATAAGGTTGGTTTTCTACATAGATCATGTTGTTATTTATAACATGATTGAATTGATTTATTACTTTTATAATGTTTTAAATTTCTATTCCAATGAGATTTTTAATTTCTATTGCTAAATCACTACATTCACTATCACATTGGTTGTTATCATGTGATCTTATATTTCCCACCATTAACGTAAAAAATAGGTACCTTCATTTAAGGTTATTTAATACTACTCTAATGATAATATAAAACTAAATCCCAAAAAAATGAGGTAATACCATATAAGTTAAATTATATCATAAATTATGTTTCACAAGGATTCAACATAGGATATTAATTATGACAGGGTTATTTCTAGGTCTATTAATAATGTTTTATAGTACTAATCCCAAAAAATAACTAAGTTATAATCTAATAAAAACTATAGATACCATATCATTTTCCAAATAATATAAATTTATTTTGAGATTAATAAAAACGAATGATTTAATAGAATATTATCATTGTAAGAAAAGGTAAATGATTAGAAGACATGAAAATAAAAAATATCCTTTATTTAGTTTATCTAGGGATCTTTTAACTACCTTGGTGCTCCCATAACTACTTAAGGTATCCTTGGGAATACATATATATAATAGATTTTCCAAAAATCCTAGTAAGTGAAGAAACATGGGAATCAGACATATCACATGTGTTAGAAATGAAGAACATGATAACATTAAAGGCATGGATCATGAATAAACATATTGAATAATAATATAAAGATCATGGAATCGTATGATCACTGCATTATTTGAATGTGTAATAAGCATATTTCATTACATAAACAGGAGTCAAGCATAAATTCCAAGACAATATCACATGGTGAAAAAAGTCTCATAATATATTAGGGTTACGCTAGTCCTATATAAGACATAACATGAGTCTAAAAGTTATTATATATATTAGATATTTCTTTAGGATGAACCATCATCAGATGATTATGAATATTTGTTCATAAATCAAACATAAGAGTTTCCAATTGAATGAAATTGGCATTGTAATCTTGTCTAAATCACAACCAATGGGTGTATCATTTTTGAATCTATAAATGAGGGTCAAAAAATAACACTTGCATATTCATAAAAGAAAAAAATTCTAAAATACCATAAATAGTGATATTTGAATAAAGTGAAAAAAACAAAAATGATGTTATTTAACCTTGTAAATTTACCTCTTAAGAGTAGTTTTATGATAATTGGTATAATGTATATAGAAGGGGATAGATAATAATAATTTAAAATAAACAGAATTCCACAAAAATGGTTTTTCCAATAATTAGTATTATTTTTATAAATAATATAACAGATAATTGCCTGGTACATTAATAGACATAATGAAAGTAGACAATTTCCCATTTATTATCTTTTCAAAAGGATTTAATAATGGACCTTGTAATTCATGAATATCCTAATTAAAAAAATAATTAAATAAACATGGTATTTATTTTTGATACATATATAGAATATATATAAGAATTATTTAAGAACAATTAATTGAAAATTTAATGTAGATATATAGAGAACACATATTAAATGAAATATAGTTTTTCAAAAAGATCCCTTACCTTATGTTCAAATGCAATTGGAAGTAGAACTTAATATCATAGATAATATAATATTATTAATTAATTACTTAATTAAGATACTATTTTATAGGAATTTTATTTATTATAATTTTATTCTTTTCATTTTTGACCATTTCATTGTGTTATAATGATCCATTTCATCATTATGGGGGTATTCATTTCATGGTTTCATGGTCAGTTCGCTTGTGTAAAATAATGGAAATTATTTTTAAATGTTAAAAAAGATGTATAAAATATATTATATAGAACTAATTCATAAAATTATTTTTAAATATCCCCATATATCATTATATTATCTAGTATACAGATGATTTATTTGATGAAACATTAATGTCAATTGTTCAGTTAATATTTAGCATTTTTTATTACCACCACACAATAGTTAAATTTTATTTTGAATTATTCTAATATATTAGTACTATAATATGAAAAAATATATAATATATATTTTAAAATATTATTTATATATATTAGTATTTTTATGACCATAATTTATGGTTATAATGGAAAATGAATACTCATTATCCATGGAGATGGTAAGTAGCCAATATTTGGAAAATGAATTTCCTTCATTGAATTAGTGGATATGAAAAAATGGTTGGATATAAGATATTCTATTAGAAAAATAACATCATAGAATATTCATAATAATGAAGTTATTATTATTTTAGGGATTAAGGAGGTAGGGACAAGTTTTATGAATAAATGAAATTAATAGATATTCTTTGATAAAGATTCATCTAGAATATCACCTCCTTGAAGGACCCCAAAAGGGTCATAGAATTAGTATTTTTTAGTCAATATGATCGTAGAAATGGAAAAAGGTATTAGGAAGGTAATTCTGTATAATAATGAAATGATACATTTCTTATAAGGTTTATGGAGAAGGTTTTATGTGGGGTCATATTTATTTTGGGAGTATATGGGTATTTTTTTATATTCATTATGTTATTATTATTTCTCAATAGTATAAATATTATAGATTTATATGAAATAAATATAAAAAATTGTTTTATACAATTTAAAAATAAATATGAAATCATCCATGATTAAAAAATTCATGTTTTTTTCATAAAATGTTACTTAATGTAAAATAACATGATTCACTATTCACCAAAATTTCATCTAATTTAGAAAAAAGAAAACAATTCCCCAAACATGCCTCAACATTTGGACTACAAAAATAGAAACCATTTTTTGAAAGTAATTTTCTAAATATGAGATATTTAAATTCTAAATTAAGTCATCATTTATTAATAAATTACCAATTTTTGTATTATATAGGAATATTTGACACATTGAAAAATTAATTAAGGTATCATAAAATTATCATGTAATTAATATTACAAATAATATTATTTTATAAATTATTTTATGAAAATTAATTTTATTTAAATCATTGTAATATTTATAAAATTTAAGTAAACATTTATATTTTTCAAAAATACTAAAAAATAATTAATAAATTTAAAAATATCTATTCACTTATACAAAGATACAATTATATATGTTTTTTATTTGTGATATACCTAAATTTTTTTATTCCTTCAAAGGTGAGGTTACTAATCTAATGGACATATTACTATTTATAGTTTCCATATTACAATACCAACATTCATATTTATATTGGACATATAAGTTTGTTAATTCTTATAAATACCACATTTTTTATTCAATATTCCTTATCATCAGCATTCACTGAAGGATATATATTTTTATATTCAAAATTATTGTTATATTAATAAAATTATATTTTATAAATACATATTTTTTCGTGATTGTGGTAATTTTTTTGAATTAGCATACCCAAATTTTAACATACTTGTTATCTTATTTTTTATTTGTTGTATATATAGAATACTTGGTTATATTATTGATTTATTTTCTGACTATTATTTCATTCTTCATTTTTGAGTATAGTTTTTTTCTTAGGAGCTATATGGGATATATTTTTTTGTGATTAATAATGGGAAATATTATTGATAAAATTTTGGGTCGTTAAAATAAAACATCTTTAACCTCTGCTTATGTAATGTTTTATATTGCTACAACATTTATTAGGATTCAATGAAAATGTGATATTGTGTTCTTTATGTTATGATTCCAAATGATTTATAATATTTCTAATATTTTATGATATCATGTTATATATTTCAGTCACATGTTATGTTTCATTATCATTTTAAGTCCCTTACTAGGAATTATCACTCAATCGTACTTTTAATATATTCCCATAGTTATCCCATTAGTTTTAGGAGCACAAAAGAATTTAGGAGATCAATATATATAATAGAATATAGATGTCTAATTTTATCCTCACATTGATGTACTATGAAACTAGTCTTCCAAATACACTAGGGATCAATATTTTTAGGTTATAATTGATATATGTTTTTGTTAAAAATAACGTAATTATATGAATAAAAGCATAAGGTGGTGGTATTATTAAATTTAAAAAATAATACGTATCAAATTAAATATTAATTTAAGATAATATATACCACTATCATTTAATTAGTGATTCTATGCCTAAAATATATCTGTTTTGATCGTCATTTATCACATGTATTTTTTTATTAGTGTTTTCCTTATAAATTGTATGAATGAATGTGTTTTCATATGAACAAATTTTTATTAATTCATGTGAAAATGAGTAGCATACTATATATATGCTATATTTTGTACTTATACACTCCCATTCCATAGATAATAGGTGGACTAGTATTATGAATACATTAGATGTCATTCTGCAATTTGGATCTAAAAATCAGATGTCCCAAACTAGAATGCATAAGTATATCTCATATGCTATCTCGAAAGAACCATAATTTAACTCAACATATATAAATAAAGGGTTCATATGTTATACACATCAAATGGGAGGAAAACTCCATGTTGGTTATTCATCAAATGGGGACATGGTTATCTTCATATGTAGCCCCCCATTATTAAGTATGTCACATGGTTTTCATAAAAAGGTATCAATAATGGATTTTTATAATTCTAGTGATATTACAATCACACATAATTGTGGACTTAAAATATAAATCATGCACCCATATCATACCAATGAAATTTTTTATGATACTAAATAAGGTATACACAAAGTCGGTCTTCCAATTTTAAAAATGATAGAGATAAGTTTCGCAATTAGAAAAACAATTTCCCAAAATATATGGCCCACTCTTGCAGGTGCCCCTCATCTTCATTAGGGTGCTCATGGTTGGTTTATAGTATTGAAAAGCGCACTTCCAAACCACGTGTGTAACAACCCAAGATTTTATGAAAAATATTCTTTTTAATGTCTTGTGTTGTATGCTACACCAAAATTAGCTTGTGATATAAGCAACACCGTATTTGCTTGCAGTATACGCAACACTATTCTTGGCTCGTGTTACACACAATTTCATGTTCGTTTTGTAGAAACTATTCTATGGAACATTATGTATAGATTTTTTTTAATTTATAAATGAAATATGTTTTTATTATGTTATACGCAACACCAAACAGAGCTTTCACTACATGCATCCCTGACTTGGTTTTCATTACACGCAATCGCGACCTTCCACGATAGCGTGTGTTGTACGCCATACTCAGTTTCTCTAAACAACGATATGTTATATGAACTACCCGTTATGAATATTATCAACTACATTTTGAATTTTATAACATTATTATTCATCTTATACATTTTTTAGAACATGGTATGAAAACAAAATCAATTTTTCGAGTAAAATAAGTATTTTTCAAAAAATGTAGTTTCGTCGCCTTTTGATGGCGCACCCACATTAAATCTTGTTTTTGATATGTCTATAAGATCAATTTGACAAAATAAAATTCTTCTTTGGAATTAGGATATAAAAATTTACTTTGGATAAAATTTTCATATTATTCTGATAACTTTCATATTTTAATGAATATTAAAAACACGCTATATTTTAATTAAAAACAACTTTTTTCATCGCAATAATTTATATGGTTAGATTAACTTTTTAATTGGGTTTAAAGTGTAATTAGAATATATTTTTACCATTTAATCCAATGTTGGTCATTGGAATTAATTTCTCTTTGACATTGGATATAAACAAGTATCAATCTTTTGATATTTATTGTTTCTTAAAAAAACACACTATTTGTTTTGATAATGGGAATTAATTTTAAAATTAATTAATTCCACTTCTATGTATGGAGTTTGGAAAAATAGACATCAATTTTTAATTTGGAATATCAAATAATGCTTAGGCTGAATTTTTGGTATTTTTCTGAAAAACATCAATTTTCGATAAATAGTGAAACCACTTAGTGGTAGTTAAAAAAACTGACTTTTTTTAATTTAAATTAAATTTTACCTCTTCTATGAATTGAATTTCAAAAATCTGAGAGAAATTGTTAATATCAAGTATTAAAATGTGGTTCAATGAGATTAAAATATTTTTTGGTGAATAGTAACTTTTTACTTTTATTTACCACGGTTAAAAGTAAATAGGATAATTAAGGGTAAAAATGATATTATTATTACCCTAACACATGTTCTAATTCCATTGGATAAGTTTAATTCGACCAAAAACATCCTTAGGAATAAAAGATGGCCATTTAGGCCCACTTGGATTATATTAGGACATTTAATATTAATTTATTTAAAGAACTGTTAAAATAGTTAATATGACATGTTAGTATTTATTTAGTTAACTTCGTTCGAACTAATAATTCTGTTATGATTTCCAAAAAAATCAATTACCAAATAGTGTCAAAATTGACAAAAAATAGTTTTTAAAACAAATATTATATTATTAATTGTTATTTTATTCATAAAAATCTAAGGTTCGCCCAAATGACTTAGATAAGGTTATATATATGAATAATAAACAACTTGGGATTCGTTTGGCTTGTTATAGTAAGTTTATTGACCTTATAGTGTAAGAAAACAAGAAGACACGGTAAATGTTAAATTATATAACTTAAAGGTAAATCTAAATGATAAGGTTAAAATACAAACCTAAACATGTCTAAATTATATTGGATTAGAGGATTTCGACCCATCCCCACCTTATCTTTGAAATAAATTAATTTGGAGCTATTAAAAACCGAATAAGACTTTATAATAAAATAATATTTTTAGTTATTCCAAAGGTGCCCCACTCCTCCCTTATAAAAGGGCACCTCCTCCCTCTCTTCCTCACACCACATTGAGCCTTCATGCACGGCCAACCCATACCAAATTATCTTCTCTACATCCATAGAAACATCCTAGAGGTTCTGGTCTACTTAAAATTCAAATTTTAGTGCCCTAAGAGGTGTCCTGAAAGAGGCGCTTCAAAGAAGAGGTAATGTCTGTTACAGATTCATTCAACTTTATTTCTTCTTCCACTACATCTTCTTTAGTTGTTTCGTTATGATGTAATAACATCAGTATCACTCATATACTGATATGTTATTATAAGTATGAAACAACCATATTTCACCATCTATCCATCCTATGGAAAACAAAATCACCGCGCGTGTATACGTACAGAATACCGTCTCCACGAACGCGATGAGATTCATTTTCCATGATTAACCATTCTGGAATGATTATAAAGTATATATAATGAATAATAATGAAATATAAGACATAATAATTAAATGGGATTTATTTATATATATATGTTTTTCATCTATTTAATTTAATTCAATTCAATAAGGAAACGAAAACAGCGTTCATTCGTACGTACGACCTACCGTCTCCATGAACGTTGTATTTCCTTTCTTTTTATAGACCTATAATATATATGTACATGATGAATATATATTATATATAAATCATGTTTTTCACTCTGGAATTATGTAAATCAGGATATAAGTAATAATATCAAGAACGACAAGTCGAAACACATACGATAAATGAAATGATTTTACCCAAAACGCTACTTTAACATGGAATTTACAAATGAACGGGTAATATAAAGTCATAAGTGAAACATATATGATATCATAAAAATGAATATGATTATGTAATAAGTCAATTTCATTATTTAAATCATTATACAGGAGGTTCAGATCCATACGAAGCATATCAGACCTAAGGTAAGGGATAACTGTTCCAATCTCATTCTTATCCGAGATTGTTTATTTGTAAGTATTTATTGGGGTTATTGTTATCATCCATTTCCATGTTTCATAAAAATGGTTTCATGTATGTTTAAAGTCCTTTTTACCCATTTTGAATTTTACCCAATGGTATGGAAGGAATCTTTCTTTTATTTACCCTACAAGGTACTTTTTGACTTTTCTGACAAAAGTACGAGAAGAATGTTTTTTTAACGTATACGGCATGAAATGATTTTTATGGTTTTATAAAGACTTATTTTCATGATTCTTACTCCAAAGTATTTCATTACTATTTTCAAAAAAATCCTTTTCTTTTAAAATTGCACGACATTTTGTGAAAAGAAAATGATTTTGATGAAAAAAGGATATTTTCATAATGAATTCATTTCAAGTGTTTTATCAAAACCATTTTCCATCTATGATGACATTATTTCATATGTGTATGTTTCAAGAATAATGTCTCTATTATTTAAATGGTTTCACTTTTCTTATGATGAAATGATATCTATTTGTTTTATATGGATTTTGTGATGATGTGATGATGTTTATGAAACCCATTTTATTCTGCGGGTTATGATGAATGATTTATGTTTATTTTTTGGCACAAGTAAGAATGATTTCAATATGAGATGGGTGGGACCTATATATCCCTCCAAATAATTGGGTAAATATTTATATCTCATGAGATAGACATTGCTAGAACGGTAAGTCAATCTGGATCAGTGTTACAGGACTGAAATGGGGAGTGAACTCGATTCAGAAAGGGACTTTTTCCACTAAGATGGTCTCGGAAGAAATGCCTTGGCTAATGTGGAAATCATAACATGTGCTGAATGGTTGCCACAATTACATGTTTTATTCCCATGCTATTTTCTGGTGATTGATGTTCCTTTATGATAAATTCCTTACGTACTTCCAAGCATTATATCTTTGCTAAAGGTTTTAATGTTTAGATTTCATGTTCATGATTTTTCTTTCAAATGTTTATGGATTGTTTTATGTTCTCTATGTTTTCCCTTACTGAGCATTTGATCTCACCCTTTTTATGTTTTATTTTCCACAAGAAATAAATAAAGGTTTTAGGTAAGGAAACAAAAAGGGGAAGATCATTAAGGGAGATGTTGAAGATCTCTCAATATGATTAGATGTTTATATTCCGAGTGTCCAAAGACACTAAACTATTACAGTCCTTGTGTGTCTGATTTTGTTATGTATTAAATATTCCTAAAAAGTAATGTAATGTCCATGTACGTCAAGATTTGGGTCTCTACAGTTGGTATCAGAGGAAAGGTTTAGTTAACCTTTGGAAACTAGGATGCGAAAACATTAGTGAGATCCCTAGAGATATTTCTACGGTATGTATAGGGATGTCCCTAAGGTTAAGTATACATATAGGTCATAGTCCTAGAATTGAGCTAACGATCTTTGAATTAAACCTAAGATTTTAGATATTGAAGGTACTCCCCCTTTATTATGTTGTTTTCCCTAGCATGGTATTTTCCTCTCACACTATTATTTTTGGGTTTTAGACGATGGCTGGAACCCAAAGGAACCGTGTTGATCAATGTAATGGACAATTCAATGATTTTCCTCCTGACCAAACCAATGTCATGGGAGATGGTGTGGACAATATTATTTCTATACTTACACAAGCTATGAATCATTCTGTATTTCAAAATGAGTAGAGAAAGGAGAAACATTTTGTTGAATCCTTCATGAGGCAGCGTCAACCTTTATTCAGTGGGTCTTCTGATCCCTTAGTGGATGAACAGTGGATCAGTAATACTGAAAAGATATTTTCAGTTCTATAATGTTCTGAGCATGATAAAGTCAACTTAAAATTATATCGTTTGGAAGGTGACGCTGATCAATGGTGGAATCTTATCAAGAATACGAGGCAAAGAGATGAAATTGAGTCCATGGAAAGGGATGAGGTCAAGAACTTGTTTTTCAGTAAGTACTTCTCTCGTATTCTTCGAACAAAGATGGAAAATGAGTTTCTTGAGATTAAGCAGAAGGATGATGAATCTGTTGGTATATATGAAGCGAATTTTACAAGACTTGCAAGGTATGTATCTGGCTTTATCATCCAACCTTAAAGTAAAGATGATCGATTTTTTAGTGGCTTAAAACCAAGTCTTCGAAGGTAATTATCTATAAGAGACTTCAGTAGTTATGATGAAATTGTGCGTTGTGCTATCAAGGTAGAACTGGAAGTTGGTGTAACATATCCATCTCATGGATTTGACAATAAATGAAAGATGTAGTTCAAGGAGAAATCTCCGAACAATGGTGAAAAGAATATGAATGTTTCTTTATGCTCAAAGCATGGAAAGAAGCATGGTAGAGATTGCCTAAAAGGTACTAGAAAATATTTTAAGTGTGGAAAAGAAGGTTATCGAGTAGTTTATTGTAGAAGTAATAGGAAAAGGGTTTCTAATGATGTGAATAGAGAAAAGACTATAGAGAACCTTCCACCAACACTTCAATGTTTCAAGTGCAAGGAAATGGGGCATTATGCTAATAAATGCCCTAATCCACAGGTTAATGATGATCAACATGATCAACCTATTAAGGAAAAGTTTAAAGGGAAGTCTCATGTGATCACTATTTGTGATGTTGAGTATGAAAATGATGTTGTGTAATGATTAAGTTTTTATGTAATGGAATTTCAAAATAATATCATGGAATCTAATTAATGGTATTGTGGAATTTTGGAATATCTATGTATTGGTTTTCAATAATTATATAGTACTGGTAACCATGAAAAGGTGATTGAAATATTTTTAGAAAGTAGATGAAATGCGCATAATGATGGGATAAGGAGAAAATAATATGATAGTAATCATGAGCTCATGACTGATACAAGGACTAAGTGATATTATGGTTTTAGTATATAGAATTTTTGGGATTTTGGTGTGAGGAAAGTGTTAAAATTTAACAACATTCATGTTTTCACAAAGGTTCAATGTGTATTCATTGTTCAAGAGAATACATGATTAAGGTATTCACATGTTTTTAATTTCACAAACAAGATATATCTTATGATATATGGGGGATAAATGATGAAATTCAAGTGATTGTTATGTGACATTTCAAGTAATCATTTTATTTATACTATGACCTTGGACCAATGTATTTTAGATAAGCCTAAAGATTGGAATGGATTATGTTGGACATAAGTTAGTTCGATATTATTGATGGGATGTTATAGTAATGTAGTTTTGGAAAAAGGACAACCTACAAGACAGGTGACAACCCATCGCGTCGGACAAGGATGTGGGAATCGAACCCACAAATGAAGTGCGATTGGCCTTTATTGCAAACCAATGGCCTACAGGAATTCCCTTGTTAGTAGAAACTAGTTTTATTTTATTAAGTGGCATGATAGATGAATTATTAGTTCATTTATGGAATCTTATATGATTAACCTCACCATAGATTGACTTATGTATATTTGATAACTTTTTCTAACCTTTTGTTTGAAACAAATGGAATAACCCATAATTCTGTCACATGATCTGTTAACACTTCACAAATAACAAATTCAACTTCATTTCTTTAAGAGATGAAGTGGAAATTGTTCAAAGCACGAACAATAGTGAGATTGTACCAAAATCAAGCAAGTATTTCTTCTAACTCAAAATTTTCAACTTTAGGGAAATGATATTTAAATCCAAAAAATTTGTCCTAGTTCCCATATATCCGATGAATCAGATGGTACCCTAGATCATCACAAATTTATGGATTTGTGATTGTTGGCTTTTTTATAGCCATGTTCTCTAACACTCTCCATCAGAACATGACGGTTAGATTTCTCTTCCATATCTATATTTTCACCTATGTTCTCCTATGTGGAATCCTAGTGATTAGTTAATTTGGGTAACCATTATGTTTCATACATTATTTTTTAAAGACAAGTTTTGGTATTCCTTTCTATGATGTGGGTTTCTATTAAAGAAACTTTCGAATAGTAAACTATTTATAACCCTGACGAATTTTGAGGGTGAAATTAATTTTAAGGGGGGAAGAATGTAACACCACGAGATTTTATGAAAAATATTCTTTTTAATGTCTTCTTTTGTTTGCTACACCAAAATTAGCTTGTGATATACGCAACACCGTATTTGCTTGCAGTATATGCAACACTATTCTTGGCTCGCGTTACACACAATTTCAAGTTCGTTTTGTAGAAACTATTATACGCAACATTATGTATAGATTTTGTTTAATGTATAAATGAAATAAGTTTTTATTATATTATATGCAACACCAAACAGAGCTTGCACTACATGCATCCTTGACTTGGCTTGCATTACACGCAATCGCGACCTTCCACGATAGCGTATGTTGTACGCAATACTGAGTTTCTCTAAAAACCGATATGTTATATGAACTACCCGTTATGATTAGTATCGACTAAATTTTGAATTTTATAACATTATTATTTATCTTACACATTTTCTAGAACATAGTATGAGAACAAATCAATTTTTTGAGTAAAATAAGTATTTTTCAAAAAATGTAGTTTTGTCTCCTTTTGATGGGGCACGCACTTTAAATCTTGTTTTTGACATGTATATAAGTTCAAATTGACAAAATAAAATTCTTTTTTGGAATAAGGATATAAAAATTTACTTTGGTTAAAATTTTCATATTATTCTAATAACTTTCATATTTTAATGAATATTAAAAACAAGATATATTTTAATTAAAAACAACTTTTTTCATCGAAATAATTTATATGGTTAGATTAACTTTTTAATTAGGTTTAAAATTTAATTAGAATATATTTTTACCATTTAATACAATGTTTTTCATTAGAATTATTTTCATTTTGAAATTGGATATAAACAATTATCAATATTTTGATAGTTATTGTTTATTAAAAAAACACTATTTGTTTTGATAATAGGAATTAATTTTAAAAATAATTAATGCCACCTCTATGTTTGGAATTTGGAAAAATTGACATCAGTTTTGAATTCAGAATATCAAATAATGCTTAGGCTGAATTTTTTGTATTTTTCTGAAAAACTTCAATTTTCGATGAATAGTGAAACCACTTAGTGGTAGTTAAAAAAACTGACTTTTTTTAATTTAAATTCAATTTAACCACTTCTGTGAATTGAATTTCAAAAATCCAAGAGACACGGTTAATATCAAAGACTAAAATGTGGTTCAATGAGATGAAAATATTTTTTGGTGAATAGTAACTTTTTACTTTTATTTACCACGGTTAAAAGTAAATAGGATAATTAAGGGTAAAAATGATATTATTACCCTAACAAATGTCCTAATTTTATTGGATAAGTGTAATTAGACCAAAACAAACCTTTGGAATAAAGAATGACCATTTAGGCCCACTTGGATTAGATTAAGACATTTAATATTAATTTATTTAAAGAGGGGTTAAAATAGTGAAAATCAATGTTTAATAAGTAAATAATTTTTAATATAGGTTTATACATAATATAAATTCAACTATAAATATTCATCAGAAATATAAAACTATTTCCTACATAATGGTATTTTATATATAATTTTTAGACATTAAATAATGTAATTTATTTATGACACAAAGATGATGCAGTAATTATCCTATTAATGAAATACTGACATAATTGATGTTATAAATACCCAAATAAATGTAATTTGAGACTTTTTATGAATTACACTAATTTTATAGGTTAATATTAATTGTTAGTATTGATTTAGTTAACTTCGTTCGAACTAATAATTCTGTAATGATTTACACAAAAATCAATTACCAAATAGTCTCAAAATTGACATAAAATAGGTTTTCAAACAAATATTATATTATTAATTTTTATTTTAATCCTAAAAATCTTAAGGTTCGGCCAAATGACTTAGATAAGGTTATATATATTAATAATAAACAACTTGGGATTCTTTTGTCTTGTTATAGTAAGTTTATTAACCTTATAGTGTAAGAAAACATGAAGACGCGGTAAAAGTTAAATTTTATAACATAAAGTTAAATCTAAATGATAAGGTTAAAATACAAACCTAAACTTGTATAAATTATATTTTATTTTAGTATTTCGACCCATCCCCACCTTAGCGTCGAAATAACTCAATTTGGAGCTATTAAAAACCAAATATGACATTATAATAAAATAATATTTTTGTTATTCCAAAGATGCCCCTCTCCTCCCTTATAAAAGGGGACCTCCTACCTCTCTTCCTCACACCACATTGAGATTTCAATCTCGGACAACCCCTGCCAAATTATCTTCTCTACTTCCGTATAAACATCCTAGAGGTTCTGTTCTTCTCCAAAGACCAATTTTAGTGCCCTAAGAGGAGGTCTCAAAGAGGAGCCTCAAAGAAGAGGTAATGTCTGTTACCGATTCTTTCAACTTTATTTCTTCTTCCACTTATTCTTATTTAGTTGTTTCATTATGAGGTTTTAACATCATTATCACTCATATACTAATATTTTACTATATGTATGAAACAACCATATTTCACTATTTATCCATCCTTCAGAAAATGAAATCACCGCGCGTGCGTACGTACGGAATACGGTCTCCACGAACGTGATGACATTCATTTTCCATGATTAACCATTAAAGAATGATTATAAAGTATATATAATGAATAATAATGAAATATATTACATAATAATTCTACTTGATTTATGTATATATATATATATGTATGTCATCTATTTATTTTGATTCAATTCAATAAGAAAACGAAAATAGCGTTCATGCGTACGTACGGCATACCGTCTCCAAGAATGGTGTATTTCCTTTATTTTTATAAATCTATAATATATATGTATATGATGAATATATATTGTATATAAATCTTTTTTTACACTCTGGAATTATGTAAATCAGTATATAAGTAATAATATCAAGAACGACAAGTCGAAACACATTCGATAAATGAAATGATTTTACCCAAAACGCTACTTTAACATGGAATTTACAAATTAACGGGTAATATAAAGTCATAAGTGAAACATATATTATATCATAACAATGAATATGATTATTTAATAAGTCAATGACATTATTTAAATCATTATACAGGAGGTTCGTATCCATACGAAGCATATGAGACCTAAGGTAAGGGATAACTATTCCAATCTCGTTCTTATCCGAGATTGTTTATTCGTAAGTATTTACTGGGTTTATTGTTATCAACCATGTCCATGTTTCATAAAAATGGTTTCATGTATGTTTAAATTCCTTTTTTACCTTTTTTTAATTTTACCCAAAGGTATGGAAGGAATCTTTCTTTTATTTACCCTACAAGGTACATTTTGACTTTTCCAAAAAAAAGTACTAGAAGAACGTTTTTTTAACGTATAAAGCATGAAAGTATTTTTACAGTTTTATGAAGCCTTATTTTGATGAGGCTTCCTCCAAAATATTTCATTACTATTTTCAACAAAATCCTTTTCTTTCAAAATTGCACGACATTTTTTGAGAAGAAAATGATTTTGATGAAAAAAAGATATTTTCCTCAAGAATTCATTTCAAGTGTTTTATCAAAACCATTTTCCATCTAAGATGACATTATTTCATATGTGTATGTTTCAAGTATAATGTCTCCATGATTTACATGGTTTCACTTTTCTTATGATTAAATGATATTCATTTGTTTTATATGGATTATGTGATTATGGGATGATGTTTATGAAACCCATTTTATTCTTTGGGTTATGGTGAATGTTTTATGTTTATTTTGTGGCACAAGTAAGAATGATTTAAATATGAGATGGGTGGGACCTATATCTCCCTCCAATAAATTGAGTAAAGATTTATATCTCATGATATAGACATGGCTGGAATGGTAAGTTAATTTAGTTCAGTGTTATAGGACTGAAACAAGGAGTGAACTCGATTCAGAAAGGGACTTTGTCCACTAAGATGGTCTTGGGAGCAATGCCTTGGCTACTATGGAAATCATAACATGTGATGAATGGTTTCCACAATTAATTTTTTTTTTCCCATGCTATTTTATCGTTATTGATGTTCCTTTATGATAAATGCCTTACATACTTCCAAGATTTATGTCTTTACTCAAGTTTTTAATGTTTAGATTTCATGTTCAAGTTTTTGCTTTCAAATGTTTATGGATTGTTTTATGTTCTCTATGTTTTCCCTTACTGAGCATTTGAGCTCACCCTTTTTATGTTTTATTTTCCCCAAGAAAATAAAGAAAGGATTTAGGTAAGGAAAAAAAGGGTAAGATCGTTAAGGGAGATGTTGAAGATCTTTCAACATGATTAGATGTTTATATTCCGAGTTTCCAAAGACACTGAACTATTACGGTCCTTGTGTGTCTGTTTTTGTTATGTATTAAGTATTCCTCAAAAGGAATGTAATGTCCATGTATGTCAATATTTGGGTCTCTACAACGTGTCTTGCATATGTGTCACAAAAAGATGAATTTTACCTTGTCTTATTTAAGTTTTTTAACCCGAATACACCCAATTGCTCGGATTATCATTTGTGATCCCGCATGAGATCCTAGGGTTACATCTACCTCTCCTCCACATTGGAATTTAGGTGATTCACTACCATTTTTAGGGTGTATTTTTTCACTATATAGGCCTTCACCTCCATAATCTTACTTCTTCTTCTTATTTTCTATATTCGATTGGAGAAGTTCCCTCTTTGGAACATTTAGGGGATATAGAGGATGTTTTTCTTGTCATCCCTTGAATTTCTAGGTGTAATGATCATTTGTCAAGCCACATTCTTTACTCTCTGAGAGTTTTGTCTCTTTTTCATATGGTTGGGGTACATCATTCCAATATTTTCCTTTCCTGAACACACCAATGGTACTTGAGATTTAATAAATTTTTTATTAATTGGGTTAATCATGATTTTGGTTTGTTAATTCAAGTTTTTATATTGTTTACATACTCAAAATTTTAATGAAATTGGTTTTAAAATAGATTATATATTTATTCCTAAATTTATATATATATATATATATAATTTTTTTGATAAAATTATACATATATATAAATTATTAAATTTGACACCTTTGGTTTTTTGATCTTTTATACGGTCTGGTATTTTGGTTTTTTTATCAATTTGGTCATTCTGTGTGGATTTAAGTGAATTTTATGGTTTGGTGTTTGCACATTGACACTTTTAATGGGTTGTAATGATATTTTTTAATCTATAAAATGAACCCTTTGGGTTGTTATGTCTTTTCACTAGTGTTTCATTATATGTGGGAAATCCATATGTTCATGGGCTGTATATACGAATAGTAACAAAAATGAAAATTCCATTAAAAATGATTCTCATTAAAAATGGATTTCAAAACACCTTTCCCTCCATAATTATTATCTTTATTTCACAAGAATCATCAAATGGGTCATTTATAGTCCATAATTGTTTCCATGCCTCTCATTGGTTCCTATGTGTTTCCCAATGTGGTTTTTATGTATTGTTTATAAAAACAGACTTGTTTGGAACCTCTTAAGTGTGTTTTATATTTTCATATTAGTTTTGGAAATGGATTTGGGGTATATAATGATAATGTCTAGTTCATATTTGGAGATGTTTTGGAATTTACTTTGAGACTCATGTGGCATGTAGGAACAGTTGGAAGAATGAATAGGAATTTGTGTGATGGGAACACAATGTAATCCCATTCTTTAATAAGGTCATCAAATAAGTGGTGTCAATGATTAGGCTAGGAATTTTTCAATTTTTGTTTTATTTGATTATACCACATGTTTAATGAACTCTCCATTCTCCATTTATTATTATCATGGGATTTTTATGTGTCATCTAAGGGGTAGAGTGAATGTTTCATGCTAACGTGATTAGATGGGTTGGAACCCCTAGATTTATTGGGATGGTAGGTGGTATGTGCCACTAGTTTGGCTAGATTTGAGATTCCATTAGTTCATTTAAAATCCACCAACACCACACCCCAATAAGTGAGTCAAAAATAAGTATGCCCTGGATTTATTCTAGAGATGTTGTGGAAATCATTGGGATTATATATTTTTATATTCTAGTTTTACTTATACTACACATTTTATATCTTCTTTATTGCATTGATTCATTTTTATTCAGTGTATCCCTCTTTTCCTTATCATGTTTTTGATTATTATTTTAAATTTGGTATAGAATTAGGTTTTAGAAATTAAATATGTTTTAAAAAGGTTATTTATTGATTCCATTGTTTTATTTCATAAAAAAGGATAAAATCATGTTTTATAAATGTATTCTAAACTAGTTTTTAAACATTTTTATGGAAGTAATGGTTTTGAATCATTGGTTCTTACCTAGTGAGTTTTATAATTCTCACACCCTATTTGGGAATCTTGGATCAGTAGATCCATGTTGTTTTTCAAGTTTCAGGTCTCTCTCTACGATTCATGTGGAGATAGAAAGTATTATGGATGGTGGTGACCATGAGGTCACATAGATATATATCAAGGTACTAGTTTAGTATTTGTTTAATTTTTTTGTTTTTAGTTTTGTTCTACTATATTTGTTTTTTATACTCTATGTATTTAATGATGTTCATTTTTTATATTTCATTGAACCATGCTCATATTGGTTATGTGATCTCGTTGTATGATATAATAATCATTCCCATTATGAAAAAATTGATTCTTAGTGCACGTCTCCTGCCTGGGAGGTTTGAGAACACCTCTCAAGCCGGGTCAGATGTGTGGTGAGATGGCTTCCCAACATGGTTTGTAAAAAAAATTCATCATAGAATACGATTGTTAATTACAGGAATCATTTATATTAGAGATACGATTTTGAAAAATACATTTGGATGGTAAATGAAGGAAATTGAGAAATATTACTCATCTTGAGGATTGTGTTACTATGGACAACATGGGACTTGAGTCTTGTTTTTGTATTTCTGGTGTGTGTATCGGTAATGAAAATGGAGGTGAGCTGATGACATGCACTGTGATTACATGGATAAATTACCCATGGGAAGGCCTTTTTTATAGTTTAACATCCAACTATAGGTTGGTTCATCCGTAGGACATGTTCCACCAAACCATGTCATTGAGATTTCATGGCTACTATTTCCCTATAATATGATCTTTGGTGTTAGGCGTTTTTGGTTATATTTGAATTTTATGAATATATTTTTATATGGAAAATGGATTTTGGGAAAAAATCAAAAATTAACATTTTTTAGGGGTTTTGGATTAAAATTAGGTTTTGTCGGTTTTTTTTATGTGAGGAGGGTGTTTTGAATATGGGATTCAGGTAAAATAGTTGAATTTGAAATGAAACTGGTGGTTTTTTGAAGGATGATTTCGGTTCAGTTCTTTATTTTTTTAGTTTATGAGACTGGTGTTTTGGTAGGGGATGTTATTTTTGGAAAATACATGGTGTTGTATTGATTTTGGTTTTCTATTTATCTTCTAAACCGATTATTCCTCCCAGTAGGGTTTTATATGGTTTCTATTGAGTCCTTTCATATTATTGACTCTGCCCATGAAACTAGTGAGGTGGTGGAGTTAGTCTCTTATCAAATGATTCCAGTTACTCAATGTGATCCTGGTTCATTAGATGCTATTTAGTAATTAGACATAATAGAGAGTGCTTCTAAGTCTTTGGGACCTCCCAATGTGATGAGTTTTGGAACTGATGTGGATTCATTTTTAGGATTATATTTGGATATATGTAAGTTTCTCTTACAATCATCTTTATATTTCAGGATATCTCGGGAAGTGTATAAGACCAATATAATCTAATGGTTCATACTAGAGTTGGTGAAGGTGAGGATTGTTTTTAGAGATCATTGTTATTTAGCAAGGTCAGTAGATACTGATGAATTATGAAAATCACATTGAAGAGAAAGTTTCTTTTTCTCCAGAGATAACATCCTAACACCATTTGAAAGATATTCAATTTCTATGGGGTGTATATACAAATATCAAATCATAGATCCCTCATCTAGTGATGTGATGGTTGATAAAATCATGGATGGGGAGTTTCTGGTCAAGGTTGTTCCTGTAGGGTAGCATGTTGATGTTGGAAAATTGTTTTTCATTATTTTTGTAAAGGATCCCCATCTAGTTAGAAGGGTGTTATAGAGCAACCTTTTTATGAAGAGTCTGCTTTGTTGTTTTCTGCTTCTCAATCATCATTTAATTCTCTCATGTGTTTCTATAGTTGTTATTCAAGGAATTAATATCCATCTTGCAATAATACTCCTTTGGACTTCGATGATGTGCTTGCTTTCGAATCATGGAGAATTTCTATAAGATGTGTTGACTGATGGAAAATTATCATTCAATGATTGATTTCTCATAACTATGGGGTAGTAGATGTTTTAATACATCATGGATCCAACTGCAATCCACAAATTGAAGATATTATCTGGTCCAGGATTCACCGGGGCTGTGGGGAACCATTGTCCAAATGCTTCCCCCCTGTCGATGTGGGAATGTTTATATTTTCCTATTGTATGATAATTTATTTAAAAAAATATTTTTTTCTCCTTTTAATGTATTTTTTTATTTATAAATTTTCATATTGAATCATAGATAGTTATATTTATTTTGGATTGATTGTTCCTTTTCCTTGTTCTTGTTTCGCAAATGATAATTTCTTATGGAAATGATGAATTTTCTTCTAGTTCGCTACTTGGTAGGTGTTCCATCCATGGTTTTATCTTGGGAATGTGTTTTTGGTTATATTTTGGATTCAGGATGGTTTTATTAGTCAGATTTTATAGAGGGACTCTGAGCTACAATCATATTGGGTCTCCCTTATGGGGGATGCAGTATTAACTAGTATCTTGTTGTGGGGAGTAACATTTCTTATTTTCCCTATAGTTCTCATATTTCCTATTTTCATAAGATTGGTTGTGTGAGATTAATGGAGTTGAATTTTCATTTCAATGATTATGGTTTTTATCTCATTCATTTAGATTAGATATTGAGTTTTGTTTCTCATTTTCCTTAGAGACTTTCAGGGGGATGAATGTTTTTATAGATGGTATAATTGTCAAACCATAAAACTAGTTTTTCTCTATTTTATAACCTTCATAATGTCAACTATTTTGGTTGAGGTTCAAGTTTCATTTACTATTGTGATTTATGAGTATTAAAGGTTTAGGGATTGTTTTGGACCTATAAATTATTTGTGTATACGGTATGGGGGTTAAAATGCATCATATTATTGATAATGGGTTTTTATATACTATTTTATATTTCATGGTCTGATATCCATTGATTGATCATGGTTTTCCAAAAACCATGTGATTCATAAGAGAAACCATACGGCTTGTTTTATGTGTCGTAGCTAAGGTGGTTGACTTTTGTATGTTCAGATAAGGTCATGTGACAAGTTTTCATGGTGGGTGTATCAAAATGTTAGCAGTGGGTTTCACAGTTGGGACATGAATTCCAAAACCATGTAGCTAGCCTAGATGGGTGTCTCTTATCTCTTGTGGCATCTATACAGTTGATGCATATATTGGAAAATCATGTGAGAAAATTGTGTAGATTTCATAGGATTCGTGAAAAGGTTGAGTTTCTCGTTTTCTATTATTTAATGTTAACAATAACCCCCTCCCCTCCACCACCTCTCATTCATACAACCCCTTGGAATACAAGGGTAGCTTTCACCTCTCATCCTTCTTGGATTTTTGGTGCTTCCCTTCCCATTTTTTGGTGGAGTTTTCCATGTGTAAAAGATCTACTCCTTCTTCTTCCTTATTATTTTTTTCCTCTTTTCCTCTTGACATGTTTCCCTCTTGGATGAACCATAAGGTATATAGATGATTTTTTTTGAATCATTTAATGTTTGGTTATTCATATCATTTCTTAGGACATGTTATTCTCTCATTTAGAGTTACATTAAACGACACATAATTTATGTAAGTTTTTCTATTATTTTCCATTTTAGATAACAACATTTAGGCTTGAGATTTCTTAAATTTTGTCTTAAATGTGTTAATAATTATTTTGTTGTGTTGATTTGAATTTCTATGAAATCCTCATAATAGATATTTTAAGGAAATGGGGGTTCAATGGGTTTCTATGTTTATTCATATATTTATATAAATATAATTTTTATGAAAAATTGGTACATTGCCTATGATGATGAAATTGGGAGCCATGTGCTATGTTTAATGGGTTTATTCATTGGAAACCGAGTTTTCCTGAAAATTGTTTTTTTTGTATGGATTTTAGTTACTTTTTTTTGGTGCATTCACATGTATTCTTTTAATGGGTTTTAAAGATCTTTATTATTTATAAAATGAAACCTTTGGTATTTTAGGTCTTTCAAAGATTGTCCCCCTGAATGTGGTCATATCCATCAATTCACGGTGTGACCATTTGTATTGGAACATATATTTCAATGGAATTGTAAAATGATTCTCATAAAAAATAATTTATTTTAAAACATATTTCTCATCCTCCTTCCTCTAATTCATCCGCCTAGTTGTTCAAGTTGTTCTTATATAGTTCCAAATAATTTTTAAGTGGATCTTATTTTCCTATGTGTATTCAAACATTGTTTTCAAAAAATATTTCTAATGATATGCTATTTTGGAAATGAAACCAATGGAATTTTATATCATTCAAATAGTTTATCATTGAATGTAGTCATATCCATATGTGAACGGTGTGAAAATATAGATAGGAACATAAATTATATTAGAATTTTTAAATTATTCGCATCTAAAACAACTGATTTTGAAACATATTTATCATCCTCCTTCATCTTTTTTACCAACATCAATATTAAAATGGTTCTTATACAGTCCCAAATAATTTTAAAGTGGATCTTATAATCCTATGTGTTTTCAGACAAGGTTTTCAAATAATATTTCAAAATATAGGCTAATTTGTAACCTCTCAATTATTTTATATGTATTTATCATATTATTGGAAATGCACTTTGATTTTAAAATGATATGTCCCTAAGGGTATTATGATAAGTATTTGAAATTGGTTTTAAAACTATTGTGATGTGTAGGCCTAGTTGGCACCCACAAAGATGCCTTTTTTAATGAAAACCTCAAGAGGTATTCCCTCTAATGAGAGGTTCATCACTCATGTGATTTCGTAGTTTGGGATAGGAAAGGATGGTAGAGTTTTTATATTATTTTGTAAGCCATGAATGTCAGAATCTCCTTGTTATCTACGTACTATTATCATTATATTCATGTTCTATATATAAATATTAATGTGATGGTTTCTTGATATCCTTTATGATACTGTTTAGTGCCCCTTGTCTTTATTGGGAGGCCTAGTCGCATGTTCCACAAATGAGGATGGATTATAGTGGCCTTTATCTTATTCACCATGTACTTGCACCATACACCAATATGTGAGTCTGAACTGACTATGTACAGGTATTCCTTTTATATATATTTTGGAAATTTCCATGATTATATTTTTGTATGTTTTATTTCACTTATACGTCACATGGGTTATATTTCTTCTTGTTATTAATCTATTAAATTCACCATACCACTCATTATTATGTCACCTAGTGTGGTTTTTTATTTTGAATTTGGTCTTCAAATGGGTTTTAAATAATTAATCTATTTTAAAAAGGGTATTTTTAGATAGATTTGGTTGATTTGATAAAACAAATTGAACACTTATTTATAATTGTATATAAAACTAGGGTTTGTAAAATTTTCAATAAAGGAAGTGTATAGAATATATGGTTCTTACCTACTGATCTATTTTATTCTAACATCCTACTAATGCCACATGGCATCTAGATACCCAATATTTTATTATTGATTTTAGGTTTCCTTCTAGGATTCCTATGGAGTAGGTTGGTATTATAGATGGTGGTGACCAACATGTCACATGGAGATCTGGTCGAGTTCTCGTTTTGTCTCTATTTTATTTTTTCATTATTTGATATATTTTAGTTGTTTTGGATCAGGGTTATGTTTAAATCAATGATAATTTTTAACGATTTTTTCTTCATGAATTTTAGGGTTATTTGATACTAGTTGTCTTCAGGGTAAATTGTTCATAATATGATAATATTGATTACTGGTACTAGTATACTTCCCTAGAGTATCATGGGAACTTCTCATGCCTTTTCATTGGTCATCACGGGTGTCATATTTGATAGAAGACATAAACAGTTCATTATAGTACATTATATATGGTGGTTTCACCAAATACCTAATATTTTAACAAACTAAAGGTTAAAACCATTTTTACTAGATGTATCATTTGAGTCCATATATTATTCTCAAATGTGTTATTATGTGAGATCAATCATTAACCATGTATCCTTTTTATCCATCTCATCTTGTTAATTAACACACATTATTGGTAATAAAATTATCTTATAAAATAATGGAAATGAGATGAAGTTGAAACCCCATTATTAATATCCACTAATTATAGATAAATTTCAAGGATTTCACTACCAAAAAATTAGCAAAAATTTTTTCAAATGAATACAAACAAATATCAATATTAACTGATATATTTATTTTTAAACGTGTGTAAATTTAATTTCAAATTTTTAAAAACTCATAGTATAATATACTATTTAAATCCAGGGAATTAGTTTCTATAACACTACAACATGACGTGGATAACACCTATATTTTCATAATCCCCTCATGAATTTTGTAAAATTAAATCTTATGAAATCAATTTATATGTTTGTTAATATAAAATTTATTAATTAGTTAAATTGAATGTTTATTCAATTAAACATAATTTGAATCTCTAACTAACGTTTGTTCTTTTTTTTAACTTGATACAAAAATTATTTTAAAAATAACATCATAATATTGAAATTAAATGTCATAATTTATCTATCCTCAAAACATTAAGAATCTACGGTAGACATTTTTTCAACTCATTAACATTTTTAGAAAATGTATTTTTAAACAAAGATCATTGTTTATATCTTGGGAAGTTGTTTCAATAAAACATAAAATATTTCATACATAACAAATATTTAATAAGTAATAATTCTTAGTAGTTGGATACATAATGCTTATCCATGTCTGGGATGATGTAATTTATCAGGGATTAATTATTTAGAATCCAAAATGAAAAGCTTTTTTGGTCTGACCATATCTATCACTGATCCATGATCCACATTTCACTATGTACATAGTCTTCCTTGGAATACCAATCAATACATAGTTATTTGTATAAGGTATTTTCCAAATTATATTATATATTTCTCACTTATAATGTTCTGTGGACATTGCATGGTCTAATCTGTTATACAGTTTCTATGGCCCTAGATCCAAAATTCCATTTATTTTTTGATTATATGATGTTGGATACACTAGGAGTGTATGAGTTGGTGTCCTAGAACAAACAAGTTTAACTTTGATTACATGGATATTTAATGTATTTTTACATTTTGTTCATTGTTCTACATGAATATGATGTAATAATGTCCTAGAGTACTTATTACATTGATAAGGTGACGAAAGTTCCCCACTATGATGAGAACCTTGAATTGGTATATCAATATTCTTAAATATATTATTGTGTATGGATGACATACTCTGATGGGAAACATAGCATACAGACCATCAGGTGCAAGTACCCATAAGCTGATTGGACTTCCTCTCATGAATTTTGTACCTGGAAATCTCCAAGATAATATATTATTAGAACAGACCCACTTGTAGGAATTCTTCTTATTTTAGTGTAATAGGATATTTCGATTTGCGAGCATGTGTAATGATTCTTAGACTTTACGATAATCATTAATATGCATCATGACTCAGAAACATTGATTTACTGATGAAAACTGTCAAGTAGACAGTTGGTGAGAAGTAGGGTACGCTGAGTGCGTCATGAGTGGCATGTTATTAATGGATAATTTACAAAATGATTTTCCGCTACCATTTATTGAAGTATTTATCTCGACCCTTTGATCGAAATATAACTGTCGCAGGAAATTCCATGTCCATGACGTAATGATGAGATTATTTCAAGTAGTCAATGAACTAAGTATGATGCATAAAAGTTGATTAAACTATCATGAAACCTGATTAATGGGATATTGAAAAAAAAGGATTATATTACACAGTGGGCATTCATATGTGGATGTCATTTTTTCAACTTTATTTTCGTTCTCTAGTGTTCATTGACCCATTTCCAGACAATACTCTTAGACTTTGGACAAGCCCGCCTAATGCTAATGAGAAAATCCTAGAGGGTCAAACACTAATTCTTTTTTGTCATCTTAGTTAAATTGAATTTTAATGTAATTAATTAAATAAATATTATTCAAAAGACCATGGAATAATTTTATTCAAGATAAAATTATTTCATAAATTAAATTAAATATATTTTTTATTTTAATGAACATTTAATAAATATTTATTTACTATATTGGAAATAAATATTTATTTAGGTTAATAAATTATTAATATATTTATTTGGATTTTTAATAAATGGTACTCAAGTTAGAGTGGACCAACGTGCGTCTGGTAGTAAAATAATTATTTTCCAGATGGTAATTATTATTTAACATGTTGGAACAAGTTAAAATAATAATGATGCTACTATTATTTTGGGATGCAGATTTTTATTTTATAATTCTGTTTTTTGAAAGTTAAAACACCATGAATAATGACATGGTATTATTATTATGAGCATGTGTTTTCTCTACGATCATGAATGTATTTATTTATTTTTATGAAATTAAATATTGTGACCAAAATTCCATGTATATAAATAGACAAGTAGGCTTATTGTGTTATACACCGCACCACACGCCTAGTGAATTGAGAATTGTCGAGCCAAAAAATTTCCTTCTTCAATCCTCTTCTCTCCCCTCTCATGAACGAGAAACGTTCTTCAAGGCCGAAGAACAAGCAATCAAGAACGCCCGACACAGGACACACGCTTCGCCGTTCTAGAAACCAGAGAATGAGGGGTGTCAATCAAAATCCATCAGAGCACGTGTGGCTCAATGCTTGAGAGAATCTAGTTTGGATCCTTACAAGAGCAACGAGATCATCTTGAAGGGTCATTTTTGTTTAACAATATCATCAACTGTAAAAAATAAAAAATATCCAGGTATTATTTTTCTTTATGAAATTAATAAAATTAATTATAAACATGATTTTCATGATCCTACATAAAGGTTTCGATCATATTTCTTATTTATCAAAATCAATGATTATATTTGGAGGATAGTGGCATCTATCTTCGTATTGATCCCATAATAATCATTGATCATTGTAAAAATCAATGTTGGGTGTCGTCCCAACCACACTTTCACAGTGCCCAGAACCTTGAATTGGCATCAGAGTGGTAACATCATATTTTATTATTAATTAAATAATTCATTGATGAATTATGAATTTAATAATTTATTTGTTTCAATTCAAGTAAATAGTTATGAAAATCTGAATCTCGAGATCTATTCCACTTCTTTTGTTTCTCGTTCACCTTACAGAAATTATATTTTCGTTTAATATTGATTAAAATAAAATAGAGGATCTCATTTGGAGGTCCCAAATATTCATGGCCACACAACACCAAAACACACGGTGTGTATTCGGTAGTACACACCATGTATTAAAGATTTAATGCATCAGACCGGTCTTCCAAACCAAGACATTTGTTGGAGTATTTTTATGACTTAAATTAATCAGTTTGTTGACCAAGAACATGTGGCACACCATTTTTGGATTAAACGCCATGTGGCCCAAAGGGACATGGAATGTAGTCCCTTCGAGTTAGGTTTGAACCGTGTACCCCATACATGGCTAGACTGGTTGGAGATAGTGTAAAAAGAAACTAGACAACATGTGGCCAACTGGTCATGTCATGTACTCCGAAGATTTTTAAAGTACACTCATAGGCCATTTCTCTAGGCATGTACTTCGAAAGGACAGTGAACAATGGTACAAGCCATGTAGTTGGAAATAAACGTCGTGTACACATCAAAATTACATGGATTTATTAAAATTCATTTTTTTTATTATACAAACCTTTGAGACATGTACCATTGTGTGTGTATAAAGATATGGGACAACACATGATAAGTTTTCTATATATGTGTGTGTTTAATTTAACATCTTCTTAATGTTCAATTCTAATCATTGGGTAGTCATGAATAGAAATTCATCAGGTTTCCTCCATGGTACAAGTTACGTACAAAGATAATTTTAAATGAATATATTTGTTTAAAATTGGGATGGATGAGAATATCAAGGATATTCAGGAAAGGATTTAAGATAAAATGATTGATTAATTAAAGATGATAATTAGTTTATTCGGGAAAGATTTATCATAAAAAAGAACTATTAAATAATTGAATGATAGTTTTATTTATGTGTAAATATCATTTCATGTGTGAATGAACATGATCTAGACAAAAGCCTTTGTATGTGGATGGTTTATTTTAATTTATTTATTTGAATTAAATTTGTTGTTCTAGGGGCCTTCTCCTCATTATTATGTATGGCCTATGTGGCCAAAATTTCTTTTATGAACCCCCCCCCCCCCCATTACCCCTCACCTACATGTGAGTTAAAAAGGGCATATGTAATGGATGGAACTCCCAAGCTGGTGGAGGCTGTTCAATATGGAGTCGAGACGAAACCAATCCCAGGAGATACAGATGTGGACAGGTAGAAGTTGTAGTGACGAACCCAATGGTTCAAGGTGCTTCTACCCTTCGACAGGGTTAGTTTATCAAACAGTGGATAAACTAACCATTTAAAAAGTTCATTATCATGCAATTGGCCTTATTTTATTTTTGTTATTTTCATGTTTTATCATTGTGTATGTGTTGTTACGATAAAAAATTTATGAATTAAACAAGAATGTATGATTTAACTAAAATTAACTAGACTTATGCTAAAATATTATCAATAAATGATTAATCACTAGTAAGTTCCACTTAATATTAACAAGAAGGTGATAAAAATAAAGTCATTTATAAGTGATAAAAACCCTCAAAAACATATTAAGTTAGACCAAGACTTTTGTTACATGATTAAGGGAAAACTAAATAAAACTATGTATTTGACCAACCCTTGTTGGAATACAAACTTTTATACAGGAATCCCTTATGAAAGGTTTCTAGCTTATTTAAACATATTACATCATGAAAAGTATCCATTTATAGAAATGGTGTTATATTGGAGGCATGAGTTGAGGAAATCCAAAGTCATTATTTCAGGATTGGGAAGTCCACTCAATAGATCAAGAAGTTACAAGCCTACAATTTCCAAATATAGCCCTACCTAAATACCTTTTAATAGTTTGACCAACCCTTTTTGGGGTTATGTGAATAGGAATATGGATACTTGCCACTAGAATTTCATTGGAACCGGACTGTCTGAGTTCAATGGTAAGGGCCATTGTGACTTGATAATATAGTGGTAGAATTGATAAAATTTATTATTTCTCATAAAATGTAATCAATAATGTACTTATGATATTCTCTTTTAATTGTAAAATAAAAATGACAACCTCATCAACAACACTATCCCTATGATCAATTCTTGATAAAGACAACATCCCCACCAGAAGTTACATCCAGAAATGGTTTAAATGCCTTCGGGTTATCCTATTTGATGAATGGAAGTCTTACGTGTTGGAGTCTGTATTACCTAATCCACCTACTAAATAACTATGTTATGAAGATTTCTTGGTATGTGATAAACATATAAGCAATGTTGTAGGAGTTCAATGGTTGATGTTATCATCAAGGTCTATTGAGATCATGAAGTCTTAGGAAAACATGAATTTTTATAGCATGCTCGATCACCTCAGTGGTCTTTACTAGGAGAGATAATGACAAGAAAGGTTTTAGATCTCTAAGGCACACCTTCAGTAACGCCCAGACCCCAGTTACCTAGAGTGGGGGCTTTATTGCATAACATTGGAATGATATAAGGAATCATGTCCTAAAATGCTGATCAGTTTAGTATTGTTGGATACAAGATACATACATAATTTCAACATTAAAACTTGAAAATAAATTCAACACTAATTTATTACACTAGAAACATCCAAGACTCCAAGATTATTACTATAATTAACTCATAAATAACTATATCATATCCTTGTAAAATGAAACATAAGAAAGGGGTGAGCTCAAATGCTCAGTAAGGGTAATAAATACAGTGGAAGATAACATAAACATTAGGCATGGTGAATAATTAAAAACGCATGCCTTTACATATAATAATAATGAATACTTCATGGTAGGAATATGATGTGAGTAAATAGTTCCATAATAAAACATATTCATGGGTATTCTACTACTCATATAACCACATGAACCATCATTATTATTTTCATAATGAGGGAATGTATAATGTCGGACATTATGAAACATCTTATCAAAGCCTCGAACAAGTTGTATAAAAATGATTTAGGCCTTGGCCAAAACCATATATAAAATTGGGGAAGGCCTTGGCCAATTCTACCTATAATGGTCTCATGAGACCTTCTGATGCACCAAGGAGCTATAGTAGACTCCACCCATCACATACTAAGTCCAATACATTCCTCCTATAAAAAGGATGAAACATAACATAAACATTCCTATTAAAACTAGCATACGAAATGTCAATACTTTAACCATAAACCATGAAAGGTATAAAAATAAAACATCCACATTCAATCATATCCCCAAACCGTAAATACAATATGGAATATTTTTATCATAATTACTCAACGTCAAATAAGTGTAAAATATTCCAAAGGTTGTTGACATAGGTGAAATCAAAACTATTTGATAGAAATATCTCTTTCTATTTTGAAATCATTTATGAGTCGCGTTATTATAAAAGAAAACATTTATTTTGAAAATAATCTTATATGCTTGTAAGGGATTCCATCATAATATTATAATAGTGGAAAATAGCCGCACCTGATGTATAAGTTAAAAAAACATTCTTACCTTAAATATATCGAAAAGGTCATAACGTACCTTGTTATGAAAATAACTATAAGATTCCTTTAAAACTATATAAGTTAAAATAAGGTTATAAATGACTTTAAATCATAGTGTTGTAAATAGTAATAATGTTTTGAAAAACATTTTTAAGAAAACACATATGTGGATGATAAAGAGGTCCCAATAGAGACTTACATAAAAATAATCTCAGATAATAAATAGATTGTCAAATTAACCATCACAATCTACTTTTACTTGGTCAAGGGTACTTTGACCTTCTGTATAATAGTTAAATCATTTTTATTAATTTACACAGGAACCATATACGTAAATATGATGTCATATATGATCTTCTAATATTACTTTGTTAATAATATTTAAGTAGTATAACTGTTTCTGGAGTTAACAGATTCGTTTTCCATTATATGCTTGGTTAAGTAAACCATTTTCGTTATGAATATGTTTTAATTTATTCATATATATAATTATATTATGTTCATAAAAATTATTTTGAATCATAAAATTAAAATTATTCTTGAATTATTGTGATGGGGATTAATCTCATCATGTTCGTGGAGACGGTAATCCGTACGTACGTATGAGAAACAATATCATTATATTAATGGAGAAATCATATTTAATTGGATATTATATAACATATAAATAATAATTAACATGTTATATTTATTATTTACATCAATTATACTCATTATTATACCCATACAAATAATAATGTGTTTGAATAACAAACTACACCACGATGTGGAGACGGTAAGTCGTACGTATGCACGTATGGTGACATTGTCATATATATGAAGGATAGAATAACGAATATGGTTGGAAAATATTTATAATAACATCACAATATGTATAAGGTACTGGATTTATTATTTTTGTATGGAAACTACAAGGATAGAAGAAGTTGAAGAAGAAAAGTGCTTGGGAGAGGGTAGTGGAATTAATACATCTACTTCGAATGCTTCGTTTTGAGTTGATTGAAAGGGCTCAATAGGTTGGATTTCTGATCAATGTATGGCCTCTAGGTTGAATTGAGGTAATTTGGGGGGATATTTGGGTAGGGTATGGTGGAGCCAAAATACTTTTGAGATGTGAAATTAAAAGAAGGGGAAGTTCCCTTTAATAAGAGAGGTGAGGGTCACTTTAAGAAAATCTTGAAATATTATTTTATAATAAAATTATTTTCGATTTCTAATGGCTCTAAAATGAATTATTTCTAGGATAAGGTGGGTATGGGTCTAAAACATCCTAACCAATAGGTTTTAGTTAGGTTTATCTTATCATACTAACCATATCTTTTTGATTTAACTCTTAGTTAAATTGTTTTACATTTAACATGTCCCATTGTATTTTTATATTATATGGTTATTAAACTTACTTAAAATAGCCACGAGAACCCCAAGTTATTTATAATTACTATATATATCTTTATAAATGTTATTTTTCTGATCCTTATATTTTTAGAAATATTATATCATTTAATAATATAATATA
This sequence comes from Viscum album, assembly GCA_963277665.1. NCBI lineage: Eukaryota > Viridiplantae > Streptophyta > Magnoliopsida > Santalales > Viscaceae > Viscum > Viscum album. The sequence continues at coordinate 612,374,632 of OY728166.1, forward strand.
TGTTTTAAAAAACATTTATGTCAATTTTTAGAGTTTTTAGTATTTTGTTTTTTGTTAAAGTCATAACAGCATGATTACTTATAAAACAATTCATTTAATCAACCCTAACATGTCATGTTAACCTATAAAATCAGTGGAATTCATTAAAAGTCTTAAATTAGATTTATTTGGATATTAATAATATAAATTATTTTAATCTTTCATTAATAAAGTAATTACTACATCATCATTGTGTCATTAAATAATTTGATTACTTATTGTCTAAAAATTATAAATAAAATATCATTATTTAGGAAATATTTTTATCATTCTAATTAGTATGTATATTCAAATTTATCTTATGTTTATCCCTATATTGAAAAAATTTATTTATGAAAACATGATTTTAACTCTTTTAACTCTTCTTTAAATTAAATAATAATAAATCTCCTAATATAATCCAAGTGGACCAAAAGAATTATATTTTATTCTTAAGGTTGTTTTTTTTTCTAATTACACTTATCTAATAGAATTAGGGCATGTGTTAGGGTAATAATAATATCATTTTACATCTAATTAACCTCTATGCATTTAACCGTGGTAAATAAAAGTTAAAATTTACTGTTAAACAAAAATTATCTTCATCTTATTGAACCATATTTTACATACTGATATCAACAATTTATCATGGAATTTTAAAATTCGATTCACAGAAGCAGAAAAATATTGTTTTAGGAAAATTTTTAAATGCTCCTCAGAGTTGGGAAAAGTTGGAAAAAAGATCAATAAAATTTTTATATATCTAAATATATTATTAAATGACTCCAATGAATTACATTGAACTTATATAGGTATTATGTATCTATTTTTACATAAAATAAATTTAAATAAAATAAATATTTATTTAAATAAAAATTCTTTTTTAACTAATAACGTAGTGGTTTTCACTATTCATCAAAAATTGAATGTTTTCAGATAAATACCAAAAATTCACCCTATGTTAATTTTCATATTGCAAATTCAAAAATAAAGTCCATTTTGAAAAATTAAAATTTAAAAAATTTCAAAAAGTTGGTATTACTATTCATAATAGCTAGTTTGATTGGTCGTGGTGTGTTTGAATCTCAAAGTTTCATTGAATGCAAGCTATTGAATTATTCAAAGGGAAAAGTCCCATGGAGGCTTGGGGTGTTACATGTTTCCCTCCTTCAAATAATTTCGTCGTAGAAATTTCTAGAATACTACCAAACAAAAAAATTTTGTTGGTTTTTAATCATAAGTTTGTATGGTTCCAACGTTGCCTCTAACAGCTTATGGTTTCTCCCTAGAAATTTTAACAGACGAGTCGTCCGAATTTTCAACACTTTTTCTCAGGTATCAAGAATATTGACAGGCTCTTCACAATATGACAGATCAGGTTCAAGTTCAATTTCCTCATAAGTAAGTACATGTGTTGGGTCAGGCATGTATTTTCTCAACAGTGCTACATGGAACACATCGTGAACTATGGAGAGACTTGAATGCTTTGCCAAACGGTAAGCTAAAACCCCAATTCATTCTATAATTTCGAAAGGTCAGATGTACATGGGACATAATTTACCCTTCTTGTCGAATTGTATAACTCCCTTCCATGGAGATACCTTCAAGAAAACATGATATCCTACATGAAATACCAAATACTTATTTCGGATATCTAAATAGCTCTTATACCTAATTAGAGATGCTTTTATTATGGTTTGGATAACCTACAACTCGTCCATCATTTACTCAACAAGTTCAGGGCCTATGAGTTTTCATTCACCAACATCATCACATCAAGTTAGTGTGCGAAATCTCGTTCTATATAACACATCATATGGTTCCATATGAATACTTTAATGGAAGTTTTTGTTATAGGAAAATTCTACCAGAGGTAAATATTGATCCCACATACCATAAAAGTCAAGTGAGAAAAATATCAACATGTATTCTAAAGTTTGAATAGTATGTTCTAATTGTCCATCAGTTTGAGGGTGGTAGCCAATGCTTGAACAATGTTCATTATCCAGGTATTTTTGAAGTCTTTTCTAGAATCTTGATATAAAATGGGGATTGTGGTAGAAAAAATTCATAGGGGTACTCCATGAAGTCTTAAAACATTATTATAATATATTCTTTATAGATGCTCTAGTGGTAAATCTTCTCTTATATCATGAAAATGTGATGAATTGTTAATAAGATCAACAATGACCCATATTTCATCATTCCTTCTTGGAGTATTTCGTAGCCCCATGACAAATTCCATCGTAATATTATTCCATTTCCACTTAGGTATGAGAAAAGGTTGCTTGACTCCTCCAGGCTATTTCCTTCCAGCTTTCACTTGTTAAAAACACATACATCTTGACACAAAATTAGAAATCTCCATCTTCATGTTTTCCCACCAAAAATGATCCTTCATATCACTATACATATTGGATCTCCAAAGGTGTATAGAGAAATTGGAGCTATGAGTATCTTCCAACAATTCCCTTTTTAGATCAGGTATGTAAGGAACACAATGTCTCTTCCCAAATTTTAAAATTCCATCTTCAGATATGAAGTAACTCAATATCCCATTATTCACATCTTTAATATTTTTTTTAAACTCTTCATCATCATTCTAAGAACATTGTATCCTTACTCGTAAATATAGATTGGCATCCATTCGAAAAAGTATTCATGTTTCACCTTCCATGGTTATTCCCATATCCATAGTTACTAGATCCATGAAAATATGATCCCTTTCAACTCTTATATTATTTAGAACTCCATGATCCTTTCTTCTCAAAGAATTTTCCACCTAATTTTCCATCCATGGGTAGTACTGTAAAGTGAAATCATAATATTTGAGTAGTTCAAGCCATCACCTTTTCCTTATGTTCAGTTAGTTTTGTTATAAACTATCCTTCATACTCTTGTAATCGTATAAATCTCATATTTTTACCATATAGATAGTGTCTCCATATCATCAAAGATAATATTACAGCTGCTAACTCAAGATCATGAGCATGATTGTTTTGTTCATGGATTTTTAGCTGTCACGATGCATATTAAATAACTCTATCATTCTTCATAAGGGCACAACCAAGTCCTTTCTTTGAAGCATCACTATAAATTAAAAACCCATCATTCCCTGATGGTATAGTCAATATAGGATCATTGAATAATATTCTCTTCAGTTATACAAAACATACATCACACACATTTTTTCAATCAAATTTAACCCCATTACGTGTGAGCATGGTTAATTTTTTTTTCAATCAGACATTATTCTGTATGAAACATCAATAATAACCTGCTAAACCAATAAAACTGTGTACCATAGTTATACTTGTATGTGTTGGCCACTCATGGATTCCCTTTATCTTATAATGATTAACAGAGATTCCATCCTTAGAGACAATATGGCCTAGAAAATAAATTTCAAGAAGCTATAATTCACAAATTCTAAACATTCCATATAATTCATTTCATCTAAGAGTGTTAAGGATAATGTGCAATAGATTTTCATGATATTAATAGCTTTTGGAGTATACCAATATATCGTAAATAAAAACCACTACAATTTCATCAAGATATTCCTTGAAAACTCTGTTCATTAGATCTATGAAAATAGAGGGTGCATTAGTCATCCCAAAAGGCATTACTGTAAACTCGTGATGCCCGTACCTCGTACAAAATACTGTTTTCAGAATATCTTTCTTCTTCACACACAACTGATGATATCCATATCATAGATAAATCATTGAACAATATTGAGCTCCATGATGTTGGTAGAATAAATCATCAATGCAGGGTAGGGAATACTTTTTATTTATTGTTATATCATCGATCTCCCTCTGGTCAATGCACAACCTCATATATCAATCTTTCTACTTAACAAAAAAGAACAGGGGATCCCCATAGAGAAACACTGGGTAGAATAAATCTTTTATTACTCAATTCCTCTAGTGGATTCTTTAGAACCACTATTTCCACAGTGTACATTCTATAAGGGGTCTTTGATATGGGACTTGAACCTATAATTATGTAAATAGAGAACTCAATTTCTCATTTTTGAGGATGTCTAGTTAAATCCTGTGGAAACACATCTACATAATCTTACACAATAGGTAAATACTCTATTTGATCATTCCATTCCTCATCCACAGCATTTTCATTCTCTTATTCCCCAGAAATTGTATTTACTATAGCTACTAGTTGTGGATCTAGATAAGATTCAGATGATGGTGTCTCTGCTCTAATAATAAGGTACTGCAAATCATTATCGAGATATGTAACCCCTTTTTTCATACAATAAATTTTCAAATCATAGTCTGAAAGCCCTTACACACTGAGGATTGTATCAAAATCAATCATGGATATGATGATTATATCAGTAGATAAATATCATTTATATGCCTTAATGGGGACTGATTCACAAAACTATGTTGCAATGATACTTCCCTTAAAAGTTTTGACTGACAACTCCCATGTAAAATCAAATTGGAAATATCCCATTTTCTTAGAAAACTGGGAATATATAAAACAATGTGACGATCCAGAATCAAATAAAACATTGGATAAACATGAGGAAACCATTAAATTACCTACCACCATGTGTTTTGGAGCTTCAACCTCAGCAGTAGTGATCGCATAACCATTGAATTGCTCCCTTGGCCTTTTCTGAGACATGTTTCCCTAATGCTTAGGAATTCCATTTGTATAATTTCCCATAACCATAATATTGTTGCATTGAACATTGGTAGCTTCTTTATTCCCCTTAAAATCACATGCAATATGGTCTTTCTATCCACATTTGTAGCATACTCCTTTTTCTTTTAACAAGAACTAGGGTCCTTCCTTCAACAATTATCACAGGGTAGAAATTCAACTCTTCCCTTCTTCCATGTTTTCTTATTTCCTTTCCAAGAGTGTTCATCAGATCTCTTCTTCTCTTGATTTACATTAATGTCTTAAGACTTCAAGAAAATTTCTTGTCTTTATTGAACATGTGAAAATATCAGTGTATGATGAGAAGTGTTGTCAGAATAAGTCTTGACAAAAAATTCATTTTAACCCATCAAAGAATTGATCAATATTACTCGTTGTGTTATATATATAATCTGATGCATGCCTTGATAACCTTGTGAATGTTGGCCTCAAACATTTCAACATTCTCATCCTCATTTTGCCCCAAACTCAGAAATTTTCTTTCCATATCTGCTCAATTGTCACGGGGAAAGTATTTTTATAAGAATATCTCTATAAACTCCCTCCATTCCATGTTCAATTCTTCTTCATCTTTTTTTGTGTTTTGGATTAATGACCACCATTGATATGCTTCTCCCGTAAGGAGATAAACTACTATGAAAACTTTTTCCCCTTCGCTACTCCCCAAAGAAAAAAATATTTTCTTTAAGGAACTTATCTTTTTTCATCTATCGATGGACTTATAATCTCATTGAATGTTGTTGGTTGTTGCCTCATGAAGTGTTCTGACAATGATAATCTGTGTTGTGGATCAGGGTGCCCCATACGGGTAAGCTTATTATTCATAACCTGTGTGAGTTGTCCCAGTATGGTGATTAGCATATCAGAACCAGTTACATCACCAGATCCACTATAATTATCTTGAACAGAAGGTAAATCCCTACATGGATTACGGGTTTTGATACAGTTTCCATTCCTTCCACTAGATGCCATTTATAAACAATGCCCTATACTATATTAGTTTATGAATCACAATACCTAATTCCAAACATGTAAAACACTTAACATAAATTGAACATTTTATGGTTATAATCCATGTCATAAAAATATTTTCTTTGAGGTGGTATATACTCATAAATCATACATAATTTTTTACAATGAAAATGTGAACTATCCTAAGAATATCCCCCAAGAATTTCGAAACCAAGACTGCTACCAGTCCCATTGTCATGTACTAGGATACCCTAGGTCATGCCCGAAACACTTTGTCGGTGTTTTCCCTCCTATGTACATCTATTCCAGATCCACCTATACTAGATCGTATCTATACATGGTTTTATTTCATAGAAAATACACAAAATCTCTACATTACAAAATTATTTGGAAGTTATTATATACCAATCGTCAATGTATATCATATATTAAAATTTTTTAATCATAGTATATCTAAATATAGTATACAAGGTTTGTACTAAACATCCTCGGATACCAATTGTAATGCCATGACCCTAGTAACCCAGAGTCATTGCATTATTACATAACATTGTCACAATATAATGAATCATGTCACAAAAGACTAATCTGTTTAGTATTATTAGAATCTAGATACATAAATAAGTTCAATATTAAAACATGAAAACAAATACAACACTAATTAATTCCATTAGAAATATCCAAACCTCCTAGATTATGCCTTTATGTCTCTTATAACTAACTTCTTTACATCCTATGAAAATGAAACATAAGAAATGGGTGATCTCAGACACTCAATAAGGGAATTCAATATAGTAGAAGATTACATAAACATTGGGTATGGTAAATAATTATAAACACATGCCTTTAAATATAATAATCATGAACATTTTATGGCAGGAATATGAGTTGAGTAAATAATGCCATAATAAAACATAGTCATGGGTATTCTAATAGACAAATAACCACATGAACCATCATTATTATTTTCATGATGAGGAAATGTATAATGCAAGACATTCTAAAACATCTTGTCAAGGCCTTGGACAAGACGTCTGAAAATGATTTAGATCTTGGCCAAAAATATATTTCAAATTGGGATAGGCCTCTGCCAATTCCACATCAAATAATCTCATGAGACCAACTGATGCACCAATGAGCTATATTGGGCTCCACCCATCACATACTAACTCAATTACATTCATCATATGAATATGTTGAATCATAACATAAACATTCATATTAAAAATAGCATACAAAATGTCAATACTTAAACCATAAACCATTAATGGTATAAAAATAACACATCCATAGTCAAACATATCACATAACCTTAAATAAAATATGGAATATTTTATCCTAATAAATCAACTTCCAACAGGTGTAAAAATTATCAAAGGATGTTGACATAGGTGAAATCAAAAAAATTTGAGGGAAATATCTCTTTATATTTTGAAATCATTCAAGAGTCACATAATTATAAAAGAAAACATTTATTTTTAATAATTCGTAACATATTGTAAGGGATTCCTTGATGATTTTATAACGACGGAAAATAGCCACACCCTCCATATATGTTAAGAAAACCTTCTTACATAAATTTTATAAAAAAGGTCATGAAGAACCTTGTATGCAAAATGAAGGAAAGATTCCTTTCAAAACATATTATGTCAAATAGTGGTATAAATTAATTTAACACATAGTCTAGTTAATATAAAAAATGGTTTGAAAAACATTTTTCTTAAAACACGGATGTTGATGATTAAGAGGTCCCAGTAGATACTTACATAAAAACAACCTCGGATAATAAAGAGATTGTGAAATTAACCCATACCTCGTACTTTTCCTTGGTCGTGGGTAAATTAAAATCCGGTATAACAGTTAAATCATTGTTATTAAATTATATAAAAACCATATACGTAAATATGATATCATATATTATCTTGTAATATTTCTTTTTTAAAAATATTTTTGTAGTATCACCGTTTTAGCAGTTAACTGGTTTGTTTTACTTTATATGCCCGGTTATGTAAGCAATTTTTTTATGAATAGGATTTATTTGATTCATATACATAATGATATTATGTTCATAAAAATTATTTTGAATCATAAAATTAAATTATTATTAAGTGATTATGATGGGGAATGAATCCCATCATGTTCATGGAGACGGTAATCTGTATGTACGCAGGACTGACAATATAATTATATTGATGCTGAAATCATATGTAATTGGATGGTATATCATATATACATAATAATTAACATTTTATATTTATTATTTACAGTAGTTATAATCATTATTATATACATCCAAGTAACTAAGTGTTTGAATAACAAACTACACCACGACGTGGAGATGGCAATCCGTACGTGCGCACCTATGGTTACTTTGTCATTTATAGGATGGATAGAATAGTGAATATGTTTTTACCATATTTAAAATAACATAAATGTATTTATAATGTACTAGATTTGTTATTTTCTTAGGGAAACTAAAAAGAAAGAGGAAGTGGAAGAAGAAAAAACATGAAAGAGGGTGGTGAAATTATTACCTCTTCTTCGTGTGTATCTTTTCTGAGTTGATGATAATCACTCTTTAGGTTGGATTTATGATAAAATTAAGGCCTCTAGGATTAATTTAGAAAGGTTGGTAGGATATTTGAGATGGTTTTGGCTGAGACAAAAGGCTTTAGTGATGTGAAATTAAGAGAAGTGGAAGTGCCCTGTTATAAGAGAGGTGAGGGTCACTTTAGGAAAATCTTGAAATATTATTTAATAATAAAATCATTTTTGATTTCAAATGGCTCAAAAATGAATTAAATAGAGGATAAGGTGGGTATGGGTTAAAAACCGCTCAAAAAATATGTTTTATACTGGTTTCAATCATCATATCAACCGTATCATTTAGATTTATCTCGTTGTTAAATTGTTGGACATTTACCGTGTCTCTTTCTATTTTTATATTATATGGTTAATAAACATACAATAGCGATACAAGAGAACCCCAAGTGGTTCATTATTAATATATATAATCTTATCTATGACCTTTTTATGAACCTCTGATTTTTAGGAATATTATATCATTTAATAATATAATATTTTTTTTAAACACATTTATGTCAATTTTTACAGTATTTAGTATTATGTTTTTGTTAAAGTGGTAACAACATATTATTTCGAAAAAAATTAATTAAATCAAACCTAAATGATATTTAAACCAATAAAATTAGTTTAATTCATCAAAAGTCTCAAATTAGATTTATTTGGATATTTCTAATATAAATTCTTTTAATCTTTCATTAATAAGGTAATTATTGCATCATTATAGTGTCATAAATAAAATTATTTATTTAATGTTTAAAAATTATAAATAAAATTGAATTATGTAGGAAATAATTTTTTATTTTTAGTTATTATTTATAGTCATATTTATCTTATGTATAACCCTATATTAAAAAAAATTTAGTTATGACAACTCGAGGTCAACATTTTTAACTCTTATATAAATTAAGTAATTATATATGTCCGAATCTAATCCATGTGGACCAAATGGTTCATATTTTATTTCAAAGGTTGTAATTTTTCTAATTTCACTTATCCAATATAATTACGACATGTTTTAGGGTAATTATAATATCATTTTTACCATTAATTTCCCAATTTACTTTTATCCATGGTAAATACAAGTTAAAAGTTATTATTCAGAAAAAATTATTTTCATCTTATTGAACCACATTTTACTTAATAATATCAACCATGTGTCTCATATTTTTTAATTTCAATTCACAAAAGTGGTCAAATTATGTTTTATACAAATTTTTAAATTCTCCAAGAGGTGGGTAAATGACATTAAAAAGTTCAATAAAATTTTTATATATCTAAACATATTGTAAAATGATTCCAATAAATTAAATAGATCATATATAGGTATTATGTATCTATTTTGACCGAAAATAATTATATAAAATAAATAATTATTTAAATAAAAATTCAGTTTTAACGAATTACGCAGTGTTCTTCCCTATTCATCAAAAATTGAATGTTCTAGAAAAAATATCAAAAATTAACTCTAAGATAATTTCGATATTCCAAATTCAAAAATGAGGTCCATTTTGAAAAATAATATTAATAAAATTTTAAAAGGTTGGTATTAATATTCATAATGTCTAGTTTGATTGGTCGTAGTGTGTTAGAATATCGATGTTGCATACAATGCAAGCTATTTTCTTATTCAATGGGAAACATACCGTAGAAACATGGGGTGTTACACTTTCAGAGTAAGCTTAGAGAAGGTGCCCCAGTGGGGCCTCATGAAGTCAAGCCCATTGGATACATTGAGCACCTAGAGGATCTAGGGTTTAAACTACTCGAAGAACAGGGCACTGATCTCATTCCTGCATAACTACCTCAAAGATTCTATAAATTTGTAGTAAATTTCAATATGAACAGCATTATCAAGTCTCTATCTAATCTTATTATCCTCATTCGCCTTGTGGAAAAAGATATGATGTGAGAAAAGCCTTATGTTCCTATGATTAATAAAAGGAAAGGGAAGGCAAAGAGCCTCAAGCCAAAATCTTCTTTACGCCCTACCAAGAAAAAGAAGATCTAAGGGGAGGCAAGGGGAAGCTTCAGGTGCATTTGTTAGAAAATGCAATCAATATATTTCATCAAATTCTGAATTAGATCCATCTTATGGATCTCACATGTGTATACAAATACAGGATCTAAGTAAATTAATGAATATTGATCGAGGCGAGGTAGATCAAAAGGTGTCCAATAGATCCAGACTTTCTACTATTTTTGTTTGGGACTACAACCTCACATTGACAACTGGGACGATCTTGGTGTAAAAGAGTTGATTTTATGTTCCTTCTGTAAGCAAAACCATAATTTTTTGTATCCATACTAGATATAGTTCGATTTGTTTTAATGTTTGGAAATGAATGTTTCTTCTTTTATAAATATAGCATTTTTTTGTCTGGGAAATTATAAACAACAGTCTTTATGTGTTGGAATACACAAACCATGTAATAACCATCAATAAAAATGATACTTCACATGACTCATATCAGAGCCGACATTGGAATCACTTTCTAGGTCATGTAAATGATAAATGATTTTTAATGTTACATTAATTTGTATGTTTAGATTCTTTTTAACTAAACCCACTTGGAATATGTCATGATGTTTACAATGAAAAAGGACTAAAGCCAAATTTTTTGGGAAAGGTGAAAGGGATAAAAATCTTCTTGAATTGGTTCATACCAATGTGGGTGGACCATTTCTAGTTGAATCAAGGGTTGGGTACTCATACTTCATAACTTTTACAAATTATTTTAGAAGATATGTATATATCAACTTAATGAGGTATCAGTCAGATTCCATTGATAAATTCAAGGAATACAAGTATGAGGTTGAGAACCATCTTGGTAAAATGATAAATAAACTCTGCTCAGACCGAGGTTGGGAATATCTTATTTAGGAACTCATTGATTACTCACGAGTGTTTGGGATTTTATCACAACTCACTCTTCTATACACACCTCAATTGAATGGTGGAAGAGAAAGGAGGGACCACACCTTGTTGGAAAGGGTTAGATCAATGATGAGTCATGCAAGTGTTCCATTATCTTTTTGGGGGTATGCGTTACAAACAATGGAACACATACTAAACAAAGTACCAACTAGATCGATAAATGGTATTCCATATGAGTTTTGGAGTGGAAGAAAATCCATGTTATAGAATTTACATTTGTGGTGTATAGAAGCGTTTGTTAAGGCTTCATCATTTATTAAACTTGCACCCTGAGGTTCCATGTGTACCTTTATAGGATACCCTATGGAAAAAGGGGATATTACCTATAAAACCCCTCAGAAAAAAAGGTTACAGTGGAAATACATTCCATATTCCTTGAGGGTAATCACATCTCCAATAGAGAATGTGGATTCAAGATAGAATTCAATAAAGTTGAGGCTCATGTTACACAAGAGTTGGTATAGGGAAAGATTCCACAAATCCCCGTGGAAGAAGAATATATTCCAGAGAAACAAGTACTACGGAAGAGTATAAAAAAGGTTATAGATTTGGAAGTGAAATTTTTTCTAATTACCGAGGATGATGAAACATTATTAATTGATAATAATGATCCTCTAACCTACAAGGAAGATGTAAGTGGTACTGAAATTTCTATGTGACAAGAAGCCATGAATTGTGAAATGGATTCCATGTACCAAAACCAAGTCTGGATTTTGGTAGATCCTTCAGTTTATGTAAATAATGTTTGTTTAAAATGATCATTCAAGAAGAAACTATACATGGAAGGATAAGTCGGTACCTATAAGTCACGAATGGTTGCAAAAGGGTTTAAATAGAATCAAGAAATTGACTACGATTAAACATTCTCACAAGTTGCAATGTTTTAATCCATCATAATTCTAATTTCCATTACAGCTTAACATGACTATGATATTTGGAAATTGGATTTCAAAAATTAATTCCTTTATAGGAACCTTTTATAAGATGTATAAATGATGAAACCTTAAGTGTTTTTGACTCCAAAGGATGCTAATAAGGTATGCATGTTGCAGAAATCCATTTATGGATTAAAGCAAGAATTCAGGTCATGAAACATTCATTTTTATGATTCCAAAAATGAATTTTGTTTTATCATGAATGTATGATAGACTTGTTTATAACAACGGTGTAGTGGGTGTGCATTCGTTTTCCTAATAGTATATGTTGATAAAATATTACCTATTAGAAATGAGATACTGTCCTTAAAGTCTTTTATGTCATGGTTAAATAAATGCCTCTCCATTATGGACATAGACATGGTAATTTATATTATTGGGATCCAGATCCATTGTGATAGATCCACAATATTTCTAGGCCTAAGTCAAAGTTCATACATTGATAAGTTACTAAAGAGATTTTGTATGGAACAATCCAAGGGGGGATTGCTGAAAATGTCACATGGAATTTATCTTTCAATATAAATTTTTCCTCATACACATGAGGAAAGAAAGATAATGGAAAATACTCGATACACATAAGTGATTTGATCAGTCATGTATGTTATTCTATGTACTAGGATGGATTTCGCCTACACATTGTGTGTGGTAGGAAGATATCAAAATGACCCAGGGGACCTTTAATGGATGGCGGTCAAGACTATCCTAAAGAATCTGAGGAATACTAATAATATGTTCCTTTTTTATATAGGAGATGAGGAACCCATCATCATAGTATACATAGATGCTAGTTTCCCGACAAATCAGGATGACATGAAGTCACAAACAGGATACATCGTCACATTGAATTGAGGTGAACTAAGCTAGAAGAGCTCAAACCATAGTGTGGTTATAGATTCTATTCTAGAGTCCGAGTATATCACATATTCTGAGGCAGCTAAAGAAGAAATGTGGATGTGAAGCTTCCTCTAGGAGTTAGATTTGATACCAAGCAGTAATGATCCCATTACATTGTACTGTGATAATACTATAGCGGTGGACATCTAAAAAGCTACAAGGTCACATAAACGGGTGAATCAGATTCTTACAATGTATCATGTCTTTTGGAATTTTTCTCAGAGAGGTGATGTTGCAGTGAACAATATTTCTATGGAAGACAACATGGCAGACCCCTTGACTAAATCCTTGACACGGTAGAAACATGATCATCAGGTGAGGTCTAGAAGACTAAAGTCATAGTTAGATGGGTCTAGTCTAAGTGGTAGTTTATAGGAGTTGGTGTCCTAGAACCAACTGGTTTTACATTGATTACATGTGTATTTAATTTATTATTATATATTGTTCATTTCTCTTCATTACTATGATGTAATAATCTCATATAGTATTTGTTGCATTGATAAGGTCATGGTATTTACCAGCTATAATTAGAACCTTAAAATTATATAAAAATATTATTAAATATAGTATTTCAGTTTGATAAAACACTATACTGGGACACATATCCTGGAAACCATCTGGTGTGAGTACTTGTAAGAAGATTAGACTTTACCTCATTATGTTCACACATGGTAATCTCCAATATATGAGATTATACTAACAGAACCGCTAGTAAGAATTCCAAATTTTTTAGTGGGATCAGATATTTTTATCTACGAGCATGTGTTATGATACTTAGACATTAAGATTATCATTAATATATGTAACAAATTGAGAAATTTTATTTACTGATGAAAACAGTCACACAGACAATTGGTAGGAAGTAGAGTATGTTGGTTGTGTCATGAGTGGCATGTTATTAATGGATAAGTTGATGAAGGATTCATCCATTCCAGTTATAAAAGTTGATAACTCTGTCCTTTGATTGAAATAGAATAGTCACGCAAAATTCCATGTCCATGGTGTAATGGTGAGTTTATTTCAGGTATCCAAACAATGACATATCAAGTATAATAGTTGATGAAACTATCACAAAACCTGGTTGATTAGATATTGCAACAAAGATATTATATTAAACAGTGAGACATAGTATGTGGATGTCATTGTTGCAACTTCACATTCTTTCTCTTGGGTTCCTTGACTAGTTTCTAGACAGTACTCTTGGACATTTGGCAGGCCCGCCTAATGCTAATGGGAAATAATCCTAAAGGGTCACACACTAAGTGTTTTTGCTGGTCTCTATTAAATTCTATTTAAATTTAATAAATGAAATAAATTTTATTCTCAAAACCGTGGAATAATTTCATTCTAGTTAAAATAATCGCATAAATGAAATTAAATATATTTATTTATTTTATTTAACATTTAATAAATATTAATTTACTAGTTTGAAAATAAAATATTCATTTAAGAGAATAAATTATTTATTTATTTATTCAGGTGTTTAATAAGTGGATATGGAGGTCGATTGGACCAAGTTCAGTCCAGTAGTAAAATAATTATTTTCATGATGGTAAATATTTATTTAACTAGTTGGCCCAGGTTAAAATAATAATGATGCTACTATTATTTGGTGACGCAAAATTTTATTTTATAATTCTGTGTTGTGCAGGTTGGTGGACCATGATTAATGATGCTATATTATTATTATGAGAAATCATTTCATCTAAGTTCATGAATCTATTTAATTGTTCCTATTCAATTAAATATTGTAACTTATATTCCATGTATATAAAAAGAAATGTAGGCCTATTGTGCTATACACCACACCACATGCCTGGTAAATTGAGAATTTTTGAGCCAAAATATTTCTCTCTCGAATCCTCTTCTCTCAAAAATGAGAAATTTTATTCAATGTTAAAGAAGACTATATCAAGAAAGACCGACACCAGGCACTCACTTCGCCGTGCTAGCATCCGGAGAATGAGCGGTGTCGATCGGAGGCCATCAGAGTACTTGTGGATCATCGCTAGAGGGATTATAGATTGGATCCTTACAAAGTGCAACGAGGTATTCTTTAAGGGTCATTCCGGACTATCAACATCATCAATGAAGAAAAATACAAAAGATCAAGGTATTATTTTTCATTATGAAATTAATTAAATTAATTATAAACATGTTGAGCAAGATCCACCCTAATGGTTTCGAGCCTTTTTCTACATTATCTAAATAATTGATTATATTTTGTGGATATTGGGGTCCTTCATCATATTGATCGTGGAATAATCATTGATCGTGGTAATAGTCACAGTTGGGTGTCATCCCAACCATGCTTCCGCTACATCTGGAACCTTCATGGAGGAGGTTAGCAATGGTTTGGAAGGTGATGAAATGTTTTGGGGGATAATTAATAGAAAAATGGAATGAAAATGGACAAGAGAGGTTTTTTTCATCATAATATAGGTGGTTATGGTGTTTTGGATCCATGGTATGACATAGTGGATCTTGGGATGATTAATAGAGATTTGTCCAAATAAGGGGGGATGAGTTGTGGGGTAAAAATGTGGCATAGTCGATTAATTTTCAGAAGAGTGGGTAATGTGGTGTGGTTCTTAGGTTTGTGTTATAACCCCACAATCCATATTTATAGTTTCTAGCCTTTATTATCATAATAAACATGGAACAGGGGTTGATATATTGTAGTCCCTTAGGATACACTATAGAATGACTAGGTAATATTGTGTTGTGGAACAATCCCAAGGGATGTGCCGTAATCATCTATTTTTTTGTGAGCCTATAAATTCACTGAGACCCCGAGACCCTTTATTTTCCACTTATCTCTCTTGAAACCTAGGTGTCAAAGGGTGATATTTATGTTCTTCAACACCCCTTTCTATAGGGTTTGATAATGGGTTCAATGGATCGATATGTGGTGATCAATTTTGAGTCTTAATATTATTTCAATTATTTTCTATCTCTTGGGATTCAGTTTATGACTTTTCTCATTTCGATGTTTTATGAAATTATATATTATTTTCTTATGGTTTTCTATACTAATTTAATGGTCTGTTCATGTCATGAAACCTTCAATATATCATAGTTCCTCATGGGAGAATGGATCATTGATCCTTAATATTTTCATTTCCTAGTGCAAAGAACGTTGACTCTTAAGAGGTTGGGATTCATCTATTCGCTTATTTTTTTATATTAAATAACAATTTTAGTATTTTTTTCCATGGGATGAAAATTTAATTAACCTAATAACGTTTGAATTGGATTATTTGGATATTTTTTATAGCTCTGAAATTTCTGTCTTTATATCATGATAATTGTATTCCAAATATTTTTCTAGATACATTGATATTGATGTTATTAATTTTAGCATGATTGGTTATGATATGGATTAGCATGTTATTCTTCAAATAAAATTGTAATGGAATAAATTACAAAATTAATTTAGTTTTTGGTTTAATGATTAAAGGAAGTGCATGTAAAATGAATCTGGTAATTATGGTAATTATATGGTATTAAAATTGATACATATATTATTTGTAAATTTAATATGTTATTACTTGTTTTTAGATAATTTTAAAAATAATTTTAATAATCATAAATATTTTTCTTCATATAATGAAATGGTATGTTAAATTAAAAAATTATTTCTCTTGGTTTGATGAAAGATGAATTATTGCGAACGACATGATGAACTTTCTATTAATTTTTATTTCTTGATGACATTGGTTCCCCATTATTGGAACCTATGAATAATGAATTTGTTAATATGAAACTGAATAAAAAGTGGTTGTTTCTCTATAATAAAACATATGTCTGTGAGTTACCATATTTTCATAAAGCAACAATGCCATGTGTTTGGTCCATGATATCATGTTCAATACAAAATTTTGAACATTGTATTGTACTCATACATGATCTTGTGATTACAAATTTTTACATTATTCTTTAGTATCTTCTCTATATCTGAGAATGTGATGATAAATGAGACAAGATATGGCTCATCTAGTGATAGACAATGAGATATGGGGTGGGAGGCCCGAATGATGTGGCATTAGTTGATTCCAATAGTGGTGATATACATCGTGATATACAGCTGATTTTCAAGGATAAAACGAGAGATGATTGAATATATTAAATCTAGGCATACCAATTTACATTAAAAAGATATATATACACTTGATATGAATTTATTAATTGGGGAATTATCATTTTTATTTTTAATCTATATTCCATCCCCCACATCTTGATCCACCTGGATGTTCTTATATTCATTTCTATAGGTGGTATCACAGGACAACCATTTCAGATCACCTATGTTTTATGTAATGATTAATAATGATAATAGATGGTTTAGCCATGTTTTCTGTTCTTGGAATAATATAAATGTTATTTTACTATTGAGAAATCATTGACACAGTTTAGATTATTCCTGGAGTCCATGGACATGTCTTTGAAGGATGATAATGTTTAATATGAAATAATTTTGATGTTTTGATAATGTAAAATCAATTAGTTAATTTAATATTAATTTTTCAATGAAATGTTTTTATTTAATGGAACTCTTTAAAATTCAAATGTGCTTACTGGATATATAGTATTAGTAGTGGAATCCAAGAGTTATAGTGATGTTATCTTCATATGTTTCTATTAATACGTTATAAAAATAGTGTGGTTGTGAGATATATTATATACTATAAATTATGTAATTTCAAATTATTCTATATCCTTTTCAGATTGGGAGACTCACACCTAGTGGTATCTAGGTGGATTTTTTTCTCCACCACTTAGTGGGATGATGCACTGATAACTAACCATATAGCCCCACTATATCTTATTGGTAGTTTATGTGTTCCCATGAACATAGGTTACATTCCCTATATATATGTCTGTAGAGGGATGTGATGGATTTTGGTTATTTTCCACACATTTATCTCTTAATATAGTATCTATAGGTTTATTATTGGTATTTTTTATATATGTTGTGGGGGTGTAGGTTCCTTGTTAAGTGTATGGGTTGTGATGGCTTGGGGAATATTACCTGATGTATGATACGCAAAATTTGGAATATAGTGGGTCTTGGAAATTAACTGGTTATTATTTTATGTTTTGATATGGGAATATGGGATTATGTGATGATGTGATGAATGAGAGGCATATTTTGAAACTTATACCTCGTGTCTACAAGATGGTTTATCTTGGAGAGAGATGGATTAGGATGAACTATGTTGGCGTAGTGAACAAAACCTCTTGGGAAGTAGTAGAAGAGTACTCTTGATGTTTCGTTACAATATTACATTCACTTTTGTATGTGATCTTTTGTGAGATTTATTCTTGTCATGGTTTGGAACATAGTATACCAGTCTATATGATGTGTTAATTTCAATGTTTTTCTTTGAGATTTAGTATGATTCAGTTTTCTTCTTCATGAGAGGCTCTTAGAAAATCCTACTAAGAATACTACTATTCTCACCCAGCGTATATATAAATTTTTATATCACCTAGATCAGGTTGGAGATAATGATAGATATTACTAGATCTTGGTTTTCTAGGTTCTATATCAGATTCACGGTTGCTACAATTTTAATCATTTTGGTACTTATATATTTTTATTCTACTGTATTAGTATTATATGACATGATATATATTCCCTTGGGATTTATTTTATTTATATCTAACAATATTTATCTTGGTGACCCCAAATTGTATTTCAATTATACATATTATCATATAGGGTAATTCCTCAAATATGTAGGGATATTATACGCACGGTGGTCGTTCCCAACCAATGTCCTACTAAAGGATGAATTAGGTAGTCAGGAACTCTCAAAAATCATTACAAGCACTAGTTGGGTACTCATTGGGGGGGTGTAATGATCTTGTTTTTTTAAGTAATATTTATTTCCTAAATAAATTTATGTAATATTATATTATATATTATTATACATCTAAAAATTATAGAGAAACCAACAAATACATTGTTTCATTAATTACTACTATTACATTAATCTACAATAAAAAATTAAATCTCTAATCATTACAGCTATAATAATTATAGAAAATAGAAATACTAAAATTGGAAAACAAGAATCACCTCAATCTACTAAATTCATAAAATACACTAAAAACATTATAAAAATGAAATAAAATATTTGTATACCTATTAACATTATAGAAAATAGAAATATAGAATCTTGGGAGTAATTCATTTGAATTTTGAGTGAAAGAATGAAGTGGTATTTTTATGAGGAAAAGTGACTATTGGAATAGTAAAGTGACATTTCGAGTAGTTACATGACCATTAACTAGAATATAATAATAATAACATATGCATTCAAACTATGAACTAATAGTTAGAATAGTAAATTTACCAAAAATAATAAATTTTTTTATAAATAATATTTATCATGATTTATTTGTTTAGATGTATATTTTATAATTCCCCAAAAAGATATCATGATTAAGAAATATAAAGAAACTATATTCACATTTTTAATAAATTTTATTTTTAATTATTTTTTAAAAATAGTTATCATTATATTAATTATTAAAATTACCGATTATATAAATTTATTTTGATAAAATGAATATAATATTTTAAAAAGGAACATCAAAATTTTCCAATGTAATTTTTGGAAATTTTCTAAACTACCTCAATATTCAGGTGAATGGAAACAAGAAATATTTTCACATAACTGGTTTAACTCAAATTACATCCATCATGATGTAATAAATTAATAATCTTCTCTATAACATGATTACCATCCATGATATATTTTATTTCATAAATGATTCTATAAAATATGATAAAATTAATTTTCAGTCATAAAAAGATATTTCTAAATACTAAATTCAAAATTTTATTCCTAAAAATAAAAATTTCACTTTCCAATCATTTCCCTTTTCAATAATCTAATGAATTGGAATTACCTATTGGATATAAAGTCTTAAATCAATTATATTAAATTTATATATTCGTTATATTATTAGAAATTAACAATTAAATGTTTTACATTAGATATATTATTTTATTCAATTTTTTATTCCAATAACACCCAACCTCAAAAGAAAAAATAAACCCTCTCACTCAATATATTAAATTAAAAACCCAAATATGTATCACCATGAAAATCTAAAATACGAACCTATTATTTTATATCTAGTATGAAATGAGAAACCAAGTACGTGTTGGAATGTAATATATTGATACATAAAAATATATTTACAATTTAGAAATATTATATATATTTCAAGGCATCAAACATCGATTTAGTGTGTCTTACATTCATGATATATCATCTTTTATGGATTGTGGTACACACAAGACCATGTTTTATTAAAAAATAATTTATTTTCAAAATAATATTATTTAATAATATCTGATATAACCTAGTCATTATGATAACAGTTATGAATAGTATTAACTATCCTATGGAAATTTATGGTTCGCACAAATATAAAATGAAATCATTGGTTACCAGTTAAGGTTAAATGAAAATAAGAACCAATGGGATATAAAATGAAATATTATTATTCGTATGTTTGAAAATTAGTTTTTTCTTAATAAAAATTATTAATTACTATTAGTTAATGAATTTTTTGAAATATATATTTTGTATATTCAATCGAATATTTTTTACATTCATCCATTATGATTTCTTACATATGATAAGAACAAAAAATATTTTATAAACAAAATCCTATATTTTTATAAACGCCATTTATTGCCTTTTAATGGAGAACCCATTATAAATATAAATTTTTTATACATTAATTAAATCAATATTTCCATATTAATTTTATATTTCAAATTTAATTATATAAATTTGGTTAGGTGGAATATTTTTTATTTTTCTATGAAGTTTTATTTTTTATTGAATAGTGAAAATACCAAATTTTAGCTCAAAATTAATTTTTTATCTAATTTATTTATAATATTAAATTATGTTATAAATTTGTTTCAAAGTTATATTAGATCATAATTTTATCAATTAATCTAATTTTGGTCACTAGAAACCATTTCACATTGAAATTTATTATAAAAACATAGAAATCTTTCAGACATTATTACTTTAACACCCTACATTTTCATCCCATCTGCATGATTAAATTTTAATTAATTTAGAAGAGTTATATTATTTTAATTTTGTAAAATGAATTCCATATTAGGAATATAAAATATTCAAATAAAATTCATATGAAAAAATTTGATTTTTTCTGAAAATTTTGTTGAATGTTTTTAAATTTAATTATATTGATTAATGATTAATTAAGCTTAATAAGGGACTAACCCTTAACCTTAAGGCCCAAAACGACCTATAAAATTGTATAATATCTATTGGATGGACAGGTATATACCATTTAATACATTTTCTATAATATTTTACATTATTTGATCCACTTCCAACGTGTAAAACATGGGGATAATTCCTTTTTCAAAATATTACAAGAGTGTCACTCCTCCTCCACTATAAAAGTCCACCACATATTATCATTCGTCACACCTCTCAAACCACATATGATCGAAAATGCTATTCCCAATTAGCTTACTAAAATCCCTACCATCTTCTTGTAATCCTCCGTTTGTTCTTAAATCCTTCAAATGAATCCCTTTTGTGTAAACCAAAAGGAATTACCTGATTTTTAAGGTAATACTTTCCAATGATAACTTTTCTTTCAATTACTTCTCCAACACCTAAAATATTCTTCTTCCTTGTTATTATAATATTATTATTATCATAAATATACTGTGATTTTATTTTTATTATGGTTTTTAACTACACCTACACACACTTCTATCCAATTGGTAACGAACATATTGATTTTGTGTATAGGGAACTACAACATATTTATTTATTATTTATTTATACTATCTTAATTTTTATATATCATATACCTTTAGTACATTAATTTTTTTTTAATCGTAACATTTTCTGAGGAAGTGTGGTCTGCTGCCCCCTCAAATTGATGTGATTAATTCACACGATACATGTAACTTATACATATAGGTCTTAATTTGAAATTTGTGACATAAAAAAATCTATATGATATTCAGGATATATTTACCTTTCTTAATATATATATATATATATTAATTTCATTATTACACTTTCACACACACTTAAAAAATTATAACGTCATTCGTGGATGTGTGGAATACCACCTACACAACATGTTGAGATTCCTTTTACATCACAAGAATTATATATATAATTATATAATATTGAGAAATTATTTATAATATAACGATATTTATATAAATATTTAAATTAATTACCTTCTTTCCATAATGATCATTGAATAATGGGTTGTTACTCATGCGTGAGTACGACCTTTTGTCTCCATGATTGTAATGTTGGTTAATTTTCCATAACCATATTTAATGATTTTGTTTTAAAGTATAGTAGATTTATAAATACAATTATTATTTTTTGATTATTATTCTTGATATGTTACATAATATCCCCTTTGACCATAGAGGATCTACTAATGTTTTTTTCAACAGATAAACCCAATTTCATCAAAACACGTGATATAAACATATTTTTTAAGTAGATGTATAATAAATGGTAATAAGTTAAATAAAATATATTAGAAAAAAATTAAGAGGTTCTAATGAAATTAAATAATAAAAATAATTATGTTATTCAGGAATATAAAGACACACTAGACATTCCACACTCAAGATAAGGTATTTCATCTCAATATACATTCCATTGAGACTTATTGGTTTAAATTAACCTTGTTTATTTTATAAAGTGTATATATTGACATTTTTAATGATATATCATTAATCTAATTAATCTAATTACATTATAACATTAATTTAAATTTTTCCTTCAACAGGAAAATGATTTAATTTTTTTGAATGTGGTTTGGGGAAGACTGTAATGTTTAAATATTATTTCCCTAAACAATAATTTTATTTACCATTCATTTATATTTGAGTAACCTATATGGCCTTTGTTCAATAATCCATCCAATTTTTCTCGCCTCCAGTTTATCATGACGTTTTTCAAGTATTATTACCATTTTTCTACTCATTAGTGCTCTAAATGTTTTAAAATTATTTCTCAAAAAACATGAATTTATTTTTGTCTTTAGTTAAGGAGCATGTTTTCTTCTAAAAAACATGTTTTATTAAAGGATTTTAAAAAATGGTTTAATAATGATTTGGTAAAGATATTTTTACCCCTTTAATTTCTTTTACCACTATTTCTAATGGAATTTTTTTTTCGATTTCTGAACTAGGAAGTTTTCTAACATTTTACCATGCAAAAGGAATGTTAATTTAACCTGTACAGTATGTTTGGATTTATCCATCATCATTCCTTGTAATATTCTCTTTCATTTATAAAATGTTTTTTATAAAATGTTTTTTAAAATTTATTTTCAATGAAATTTATTTCCAAATTCTTTTTTCAAATCAAAATGATGGTTTCCTCAAGAATGTTATCAAATGATTTTTTTATAATATTTCCACCCATCAAAGACAACAACCCTTTATTTTACTTCAATAGGGATATTTTTTTTATGCCATAATTATTCTTCATCTATAAGGTTTTTGATTGATTTGGTCAAGGATTGTATTTAAATTCACATCCTTGATCTGTTTTTTAAATCCCCTTGAAATATTTATTCTAATTTGATCATTGAATTAACCGCAATTATCCATATTTTTTATCATGGACATTAATATATTATAAACAATATATTTTACTAAATATGGTGTCTGCTATGATAGTTATTTTATTATTTGTGTAAATATAGTAAATTCTGTATTATTTATTCAATACAATTATTTTATAATTAATATTACTTATTTTGATTAATCAATTTGATGAATGTTTTGAACTGGTAGGGAACTGTTGGTTCCTGGTTATAGATATCCACTTTATACATCAATTTTTTCATGTGATGATTCATTTTTTTAGCCTCATCAGATGGGTTTTTACGCGATAGATAAACCATCTTGTGAAAGGTCTTGAAAGTAAAGGTGTCATCTACCTATGAAACACAGTGTCCAATAATCATGCATTTCCCTCATAATAGTTTCTCTTGTTATTCATCAATGATTTTTTTCATCGACATATCACTAGATATGTTTCATTTTTAATTCATTTATTAAAAACTATGTGTTCTAGTTTCCGGCATTTCTATATTTATATTTCTTTATCCTGTCATTTGAATGTAATGTGTTTCCATTTATAACCTTTCTATATTTTTTATGCACTACCATTCAGTTTATTGATTAAATTAAAGTTTTTTTAATTTAGTTACCTTTCCACATTGACTATTATCATTGATTTATTATCGATCCTTCTCTACATTACCCTAACATAGTATTTGATCTCACCATTTTTATGTTTTTTCCCTAGAATACAATGAGAATACAATGAATTCTATTTCAGGATATACGAGATAGAATAAATTTATTCTCTAAGTTATTTATTTATAAAAAACAATTATGTTGTAATTAGTGTATTATTTTTTAATACAGGACTCATTTTTGTATCTATATTATTAAGACTTCAAAAATCATGGTCCTTTAGGATTTGATTCTTTTTAATCCTGAAAATTTAATTTATTGAAGACACATTGTCCAAGATATCAAGGTCTTGGTTTCTAAAACATATCATCCTAAATAAAAACTATTAATATAAGGCCCCATCCTTAAACATTACATAATCTTGGTTTAATTCATGAATTCTACATTGAGGATCTATTCATGTATGTATTTTTAGATAATCAGGCCACAAGTGTTACATTACATCCCCAAAATTACAATGTAGACACTACTTCACTATACAATTTTTTCAAAAAAAATAAATCTATATAAAATAAAACACAAGTTATTTTTTTAATATAAATCTTCTTGAATTATTTATTTCTCTAAACATTCCTTATACCCTATGTAAAACATTTCTAAAACATGGGATGAGCATAAAAAGCTCAGTAGTGTTTATAAAATAAGGAAAGAAAATATTAGTCCATGAAAACATATAAATAAATGAAATCATACCTTTCAATCATAAAACATATGATATTTAACATAACTCATGGAATCATAAGATTTATGAATAACACACAGAAATCATAAATCATAATGGTATATTTTGGAATCCATAAAATACTTACATTGTAGCTTTCACAGCTACTTAGGGAGTCATGTTTGGAATACCCATCACTATATATTCAATAACTCTCTTCAGATAAACATTAAAATTTATAGTTTTCAGGTTACCCAATGTATTTGAGAGCTATATCAGGTGCATCCACCCTTGTTTTATCGTATAACCACCTATATACATAGAAAATTCCCAAGAACCATAACATATTCATAACCCATAAAACCGGCATAAAAGAAAGATAACATTTCCACATTGCAATAATAATATATAATTTCAATATATTGAAATAATAATTTCTTTATCACAGCCATTTTATATACCAAAATATGTAAAAATGGTATATATTATTTCTTATCCTTTTTAAGAACATTTAGACTTATTAAGGAATCTGAAGATCAAATAATACTCGTGGCGGGGGAAGGTTGTTTTCACCATGTACATCAAAATGATACATTCCCTTTTTATTTTAGTAAAGAACATTGTATAAACAATACTCAGTGTGAATAAAATTAAAATTCATATATTTTTATACACTATATAAAATATTGTCGTGTATAAATAAAAAAAAATCTTTAATGAAAGGAGATTAAGACGAAGTCCCTTACCTTGAGTCTGACTCGTCACGAATGTTCCTTGTTCTTCATGAATAATAATCTTATGTTGATTTATACATGAATTATTACCTTTTTAAAGTTAATTATTCCTTTTATATCACTTATTACCATGTTATAAACATTACATATTTATTTATGTTAATATCGGTAATTTTTTCCGTATTCAGTAATTGTGTTAAAAATGAACATGTTATAATTACAAATGGTCAATGTGTGAAAAATACATTATCACCCAAATGGCATTCATTATTTAAATATCATATATATCCATTATATATATGTATTTATAATAGTATATAAAATTTGGAGATATGAAATGAATTGCACCATTCATAGAGATGGTAAGTCGTCCGTACACATGAACGCCACATTTATTTCTTGTTCATATTTATCGTAATGAAAAATAAATGATAAATAGGTAAATAATTGTTTCAGTATTATATATATCTGATATATGCTACATATTCTCATTAATTACATCCTTTATATTCCCCATGTACGGCATGAATGAGTGATATCGCATTGAGGGGGGGGGGGCAGTCCGCACTTCCTCAAATAAAATTATTTCATTTACGCAATATGGAAATAATAAAGGTATGATTTAAATGAAAAATAATGAATAATATTGATGATATAAATATAATATATATCATATACAAATATAGTTCCATCATAATGACCACCATGGGAGGTGTTAGGGTAATATTTAACAATCATCGTTTCGTGAGGTAGTAGTTCATCGTCCATAGAATGAGTATGTTCATATCCAATAGATGGAGGTGTGTATATGTATGGTTAGAATAATTATCATAAAAACGTCCAATTATACTAAGGATCCTTTTTTTAAATCATATAATAATAGTATAATATAGATTGGGGAAGTAAAATAATGGAAAATAACGTTAGATAAGATATTACCTCTAAAACGTGTAACTCCTTTTGATTTGAGAAAAAAGGCTTTCTTAAATTGCCTAATTTATATAGTAAGGCTTATATGAGGAATCCAGGGAGTAAGGAGGCATATTGGGGATTATTTTGGATGAGAAAAGAGGCTTCATAGGTGTTTTTAAATGGGTAGAGGTGATTCCCTTTTATAATAGTGGGAGGGGATCATTACAAAAGTTTAAAATTATTAATTTATTATAAAATAATTTTCTTTTTCAAATTGTCCCAAAGTAATTTATATAAAATATAAGATACATTGGGGTCTAAAACCTCTCATCTAATAGGTTTTATGCATTTCTTAGTCTCAAATTTAACCTTATCATCTAGTTTTAACGATTAATTAACTAATTTAACTATTACCAAGTTTTCTTTTATATTCATACAATATGGTTAATATATTTTCAATAAAATGAAAATAGAACCTCATGTGGTTCATTAATGAGAATTTATACTTTATCTAAGTCATTTGATAAAATATTATATTTTTAGGACTATTATATGATTTAATATAATAGTATTTGTTTTAAAAACTCATTTATGTCAATTTTTGTTTATTCATATCATGACTTTTTAAAAATCAATAAAAAACTTGATTGTTTTGAGAAAACATCATTAATTCAAATATAACAAGTCAAAATAATCCATAAAATTCATGTATGGCATAAAAAGTTTTAAAATAAATTTATTTTAATATCTATAATATCATTTACTTAAATCATTCATTAATAAGGTAATTTCTATAAAATCACTGTGTCCAAAATATATTTATTTATATGATGTACAAAAATTATAAATAAAATATTAGGATACAGTATATCTTTTTAGATTTATAATGTCTATTTATAGTCAAATATGTCACAAATATAATGTCACTAACCAACCGGGGTTGAAATTGAACCGGTCACCAGAGCTGATCTGTCGCAAAGCCCAATAGGCGTTCCTGATCCTCTCGAGTTGGTGATAAGCTCTAGTTCATCAATTGAGAGAAAAAGGGAATGATTATCCCGAATGAAAATAAATAAAAAGAAGAAAAATGTAGAATAATGTGAAGCATATAAACAACAGAAAAAATTAAAGAACGATCAATGACAACACACTAACCTACCAACGAACAAAACTCCTCGTGACCCATAGAGTCTCTCAACAAACCACAACCAACTCTCGCCCACGATGAACAAGCTCGAGTCAAACTTGTAACAAAACTAAGAAGATGTGCACAATTTATAGAATACACTCAAGGGGCATAACCAAAGTGGTATATATATAAAATCTAAATCATCTCCCAAAAATACATTTTTCAACAAGCACACACCTATTCCCCTTTCCAAAACACATCTCGGACCTTAGGTACAACCCATAACACATAAAAAAGAAGCAATAAAAGCATACTAAATTTATTAAACCACGTTATGGGTAACAATTTAGTCCTCAAGGGACAAGAAAAAGATCAACATAGATCAAAAATTAAATGGAAATGCAAAAGGATCTTACATCAACTAATGAAGAATGACCATAAAAGGTTATAATAAATGTGCACACCTTAAACGCTCTTGTGGGATGATGAATTTGACCCAACACATGAAAATTGGTAACAAAATTTAAGGGATTGAGCACAATAATTAAAACCAAACCATGAAATCTCCTTACATCGAATGGAGGAGGAAATATTTTTAGCAAGAGGGGAGGATGTAGGAGAGGTGGTGTGCACGTGGAGTGCGGCCAGGGCATTGGTGAAGGGGTGCACAAGTTGAGGATAGGCCGAAGTAGAGGTTGGTGATGTCTGGATGAAATAATTGTGTCGAAGAAAGCCGGAGAGTTGGTTTCATGAAAAGGGGGCACGCTACCTTGGGGAAGAATGGAACGGCCAAAGGTCACGCCAACAAATAAACTGCGACACAAGTCAGGTGGTTCACAAAGGGGACACCGCAACTATGAAGTGGGCACCAGAACAAAGGGGGTGGCAATGGTGAAGGTGTCGGCGGCAGAGATACAAGGAAAAAAAGGGGTTCGGGTCATCAGAGTTGTCCAGGAGGAGGAGTCACTCTCATTAGAGTAGGGCGTTGCGCGCTAGAGAGGTATAGGTAGAGGGACTCTTGGGAGTGAGGCATGCATAAGAGTCAATCTGCATGGGGCAGGAATGTTGCGCACAGAAAAGGTATGGGAACGGGGAGTAACGAGATCGAAGGGGGGTGGGTGGGGCTGCGCCGAGAATTAGGGTTATACAATATATCATTTTTTCTATTAAAATCATAACAAAATTAATAATAATAAAAATTAAATTCTTAATAAATTACTAGTAATGGTTTTTTAAACAACAATAATAATACTATTAAACTTCACAAAAATAATATTAACAATAATAATAACAACTCTGATAATAATAATTTTAAAATTCCTGGTAATGTTAGTAACTAACGCTCATAAATAATTATACCATTTATAATAATAATAATAATAATAACCATAACAAATTTAATAAAATATTATAATTATCTATAAATTTAAAATATTTTCTTAACATAGTTTAATTTTCAATTAATCCTCTTCTTATTTATTTAATGTGTGTCACAATTATGTGGTCACCCAGCCGACATATAAAAATATTAAAAAAGAAAAAAAAGACAATTACTTCATTATTAATAATAGTAACACTCTTAATAATAATATTATTATTATTGTTATTAATAGTAATAATAGTAATAGTAATAAGGATAATACCATGATTAAAATTATAATAATAATAATAATAAAGTCTTATTAATAATATTATTAATAAGAATAATAATAATCATACTGATAAAAATATATATTTTAGATAGTCAGTTCACTTTAAAAATAATAATAAATTTATTAACAATAATAAAATTAATACCCATTTTAATTTTTTCAAAGGCAGGAAGATCGTGCAGATGACTGGACCGAGCCGTGTGGGGTTTTAAAAATGTGCTCTGATCATGCGCCCAATGATGTAAACACAACAATGTACGTTTTTGACAAAACTCAACAATCTATTTTGGGATTATCCTGAACCTTAGAAAAAAAAATTTAAAATACAAAGATAATAATAAACTAAAATAATAAATAGGTCGGGGTGTGACAATTCTCCCCTACATAATGATTTATCTCCTCATAAATCTACAACAAGATCTAGACCCAAAGATATAACTTATCAAGTGTCACCCACCTCCAAAAATTTAAGCACCTCCAGTTGATCGGTCCAAATACAAACCAAAAACCCTGGACACACAACTCATCCTGAAAACATGAACACTTTAACAACCACCCTACAGAACCCAGACCATTTGTTTCTACTGAGTAAAGAACAAACATAAACCACATCCAACATTTTTTATAATCTTAGTCTAAAAGAACCATTGGGTGTAATCCAATCCCAACGTTTTCTCAATTGGAAGAACATAATATTAGGCGGTTCAACGTGAGACCACACACCACCAAATGATACATGAGAAGTAAATCTGATACTGACATATGGAGGTTTGAATAGACTCCACACCATAAGGATTGGGATAACACTAACCAATTTTAGTTGTAACTCTGTGAGACCCATTTTGAGTCTCCCCACTATTAGAACTATAAATGTTTACCAAACTTGAAGACATTCCTTACGGGCCAAAAACCCAGACCATGAGGGGGGACAAGGTAAGGGCCAAACTGATAGAGCATCAAAACTATCTCCATTGCCATATCAACAACATCATGCCCTCAGATGAACAAAAACCTTGCCACACTAAAAAAATTCATCGAGGGCCCTTTTTCCCCGTTGGAATCTCTTGAATATGCACATGCTTCACTCCGGGACCTATGGATAGAGAACCGTGGATTGAAGCATCTCCTACCTCACAGTTTGGCTTCAGAAAATCCAAAACATAACACAAAATCCATTATTTCACCAAACACACTTCCAATAAAATAAATGTTTCAAAGAGGCTCAACCACAACAACCCTTACAATTGATATAAAAAACTATTAAAAATACTATAAGAGATGACTACTATCTCCAAGAAAAACTACATCGATAAAACCTCAAACATTCCCCAAACATCACCCTACTCCTGCTGACAGGCTGAGGTGACCTTTGACGAGGTAGAAATGGATTCAACGTGCTTCTTGGAAACTCCTCTGCAAAATCATTTCAAGTGACCCAAACATCAATAGGTGTGGCAGGGTCTCAGAGCACTCCAGCATGTCAGAATTTTATGACCCTTCTTACCACATTGGTGATAGATCACAACATTTCACTGTGAAGAAGATGGCGGAAATTCTGAAGGCCTCTTTATTCCGCTATAAGAGCCACATGCTTTAAGTTTCTTCCCAGTCTTCTAATTTCCATCCTCTGCACTAGTACCCATAGATGGAGGATTCATCACCTCATGTCCTCCTGCTAACTCAGCTTCTTCCAGAAATTCTTTCCCCCCAACATCTGAGAAGGTGGTTAAGTTTAGATCTTCCACATTCGACCATAGTTTCGGTCAGAGTCCAGACAAAAAATTTCCGAGCCTTCCTGGGATCATATTTAACAAACCATTGGTAATACAGAACTAGTTCTATGAAATGTCAATAGAATTCAAGTATTGATTTAGCATCCTTCATAAGACCACACAACTCCATTCTCTTCCTCATCTTCTTCAACACATAGAATTATTGTTGGATAAAAGAAGACTTGACTAATTCTCATGTGAGGTCTTCTCGATTCTTGCTTCAAGACATAGACTTCCACCATTTCTAGGTTGAACCTTCAAGCATAATGTTTTCCAAATTCACATTCAATGACTCCGGAAACCCAATGAAACGGATGTTCCTCTTAATCTTTCACAACCACTCCTATGCCTCAAGAGGCTCTTCTAGCCCATAAAAGAGTAGAGGGATCAATTTCTGAAACTCTAGGGCATAATATATGGGCGACTCAACTCGAGGATTTTCTAAGGATGCAGCAACCGAAGCTTCACCTTGGGCATCCATCAAACCTTCGTGGGGGTGAACACTAAGGAACATGAAAACAGGGAGCGATATCCAAACATGTTCATTACCATTTTAAATTCAACTTTTCACAAATTCAAAAATAAAAAATTAAAAAAATTGAAGTAATGAAGACACAAACAATCCACATGGAGAAACTAGTATCGATGGGTGACTTGGACATATGGTTGGTGGCCATACGCCAGTCACGCCACCATCACAAGGAGAACAGTAGACTAATGTCCCCAGATACACATTACTTGCCAGACCTTGTGAGCTCACAGAGGTCACTTGCTTGGATCCAATTTCATTTCCCAATATAAAACAATTAAATGGAACCAAAATACACCAACAACCCAGACATCCCATGGTAACCCAAGGTACGGAACGAGAGGGGGTTCATGAAGCCCTTCCCGTTCCAATACCTCAAATCACAACAATTATATACCTTTAACCATGACAACCCCAAATAATGATGGGTTTTCTAAAAAACAAGGACCTCTCAAGAGGCGAACCACTCTGATACCATTTTTTCCGGAACAAACCGAGGTCGACCCTGAACCGGTCACCTGAGATGATCTGAGGCAAGGCCTGAGTGGCATTCCCAATCCTGCAGGGCTGGAGACATGTTCCAAGGAATCAATAGAGAACAAGAGACAATGATTTCCCCCAATCAAATTAAATTAAAATTAGCATAATGTAGAATAATAAAAAGTAGATAAACAATATGAAAAAAAATAGAACGATCAATAACAACGTACTAACCTAACCATATCCAAAACTCCTCTTGAACCTGAGAATTTCTCACCAAACCACAAACAACTCTCTCCCATGGTTAAAAATATCTCGTCAAACTGGTAACAAAACTAGAAACAGGAATACACTATTGGTGTGAGTATTAAAACTCAGTAGGAATTCCCAAAAAACTACCCCCAATGCACTAACTCAAATTAATGTATTTAATAATTCCAGGTTTGAACTAAATTAACTAAAATATAGATTTATGCACAGGAATTCATTTCTGAAACAAGTAATAATCCATTTCCCAATTTAATTTAAGAACATGATTAATGTTTGAAAGGGGAAGGTTCATTACATTTTTAAAACATCTTCATGAACAATTTAAATCCCCAAATTTTAGTTACTATCCAAAAGTAAAACCACACATAACACACAACATACACCATGGGAAATGGAAAAAGTAGGACACCGTGGCCAGTAGCCGAACTAGACCTCTAAATCGTCTGCCACATACAAATAAGCACTAAAGAAAACAAGGGTTGAACCTAGGAGCTCCAGAACAATCCAGAACGTACTATATGTGTGACTTATCATGAAGGCATGCTTACTCTCTATGATGTCATAACGCCCAAACACCCAGTGTTTCTCTACATAGCCGAACCAAGGGGACTCATCCCCAAGTAGAGAAAAGTCCATACTAAGAGCCACTAGCTAGTTCGTATTCTAAACTAGTGCAACAATCATTATTAGGAAGTTCACATACTATGTCGAAATTCCATATCAACATATGTAATAAAAACTAAGGGATTCAGCAATGTGAATCAACCAATCATGATTCAAAGACATCATACACAACTCACACAATCAACATACACAAAAATATCACACCAGAGTTCAAATCAAAAAAAAATATTTTTCAAAATAATTACTTTTTCAACGTTCCAAATAGGCCTTATACAACTTTTAAAAGAAAAATATTTTCTCAATAGAACAAAAGAAATTGATCATGTGTTAGAACAAATCATATATCATCGAACCATAACTACACATCAAAATCCATGAATTATGTTCAAATTCCAAAAGGACACTCTTTCACTATATTGTGTCAATTCACCAAGAAAATATTTTATGTGCGGTGTATAAAATAACAAATTTCTCTTGTATTATTTAATTATTCCAAAAATAATTATCTAATACTATTTCCAATTTATTGAAATGAAATAAAATTTCAAGAAATTAATAAATTATAAATTTAATGGCTAGTGAAGTGGGGGACCTACCTCAGCTCTTTGTCCAAAAACAATGGCACACCACGCCTCGCACAGACGCACATACACGCGCAAGCCGACTACTGAAGTATCACGGGTTTTCCTCTCTGGCATGCTGCAACAACCACACAACTAAAAACAAAAAAACACATAGTTAAAACAATTCAAATGAACAAACAACATAAATACCACCTACAAATGTTTTCAATACACAACTCGCACCATCTAAAATACTGACTAAACTAATTTTAAATTTATAAAACAATTTCCAAAGAGTAACTCATGGATTACACACCCAAAGCCCCTTAACATCCCATTTTAAATCTAATGCATAAAAAACTAATTAGAAACACTATTAACACCATTCAAACATTTTATAAAATTATATTCACAATATAAATATTACACTCAAGGGGAATGAGAAAAGATTTATATACATAAAATCTAACCCATCTCCAAAAAACCATTTTTCAACATGCACACTCTCCTTTCAGAAACACATCGTTCACCTCATATAAAAACCATATCACGTAAAAAAGAAGCAAAAATTGAATTCTAAAATTATTAAACATTGTCATGGGTAACTATTTAATCTTAAAGAGACAAAAATCCTCAAAACATCACCTTTGTTCTAAAATTAAATGGAAAAACAAAGAGATCTTACCTCAACCTTTGAAGAACAGTCGAAAAACTGTGCAAATAACCATGCGCACCACAAACGCACCCACAGGAAGCTGAATTGGACCCAACACACAGAAATTGGTAACAAAATTTAAGAACTTGATCCAAAATATTAAACCTGAACCCTGGAATCACCTTACATCGAAAGGAAGAAGAAGTTTTTTACTAAGAGGGGAGGATGTCGAACTTGTGGTGCACAAGGAGAGTTCGGCCAGGCCAAAGGAGAATGGGTGCACAAGTAGATGGGCGACCGAAGTAGAGGCCGACGACCACTGGATGAAATAATTTTTCCAAAGAAATCCGAAGAGCTGGGGTCGAGAAAAGGGGGCACACTGTCTTGGGGATGAATGGAGTGGTATCGGATCCCATCGACGAAGGAACAACGGAGCGGGTTAGGGGGTGCACAAAGGGGATGTCGTGACAACAAAGTGTGCACCGAAGCAAAGGGGGGTGGTGGCGGTGAAGGTTATAGTGGAAGAAAAATAGAGAAAATGGGGGGTTCATGTCTTCAGAGATTTCCAGGAGGAGGAGGAGCCATTGTCACCGGAGCAGGGGACTGCGCGCTGGAGAGGGAGAGGGAGAGGGGTGCTCGATAGTGAGGTGTCTGCAAGAGACGATCTGCATGGGGGGAGGAATTTTCCGCACAGAAATGGTAGGCAAAAAGGGGATTGACTGGAGAGAAGAGGGGTGGGTGGGGATGCCCCTATAATTAGGTTTATACGCTATATCATTACTATTTTTAAATTAAAAGCCTAAAAAAATTAATATTAATAACAATAAAATTCATAAAAAATTACTAGTACTAGTTTTTTAACATATAATAATAATAATAGTAAACTTCCTAAAAATAATAATAATAATAATAATAATAACAAATTTGATAATAATCATTTTAAAATTCTTGGTAATGTTAGTAACTAACACTCGTAAATAATTATACCATTTATAAAAATAATAATAATCATAATCATAATCATAAAAAATTTAATAAAATATTATAATTCTCTATAACTATAAAACATTTTCTTAACATAGTTTATTTTTCAATTAATCCTCTTATTATTTATTTAATGTGTCAGAGAGTTACGTGGTTACCCCGCCGACTTAAAAAAATATTAAAAAAAGAAAAAGATAACTATTTCATTCTTACTAATGATAATACTCTTAATAATAATAATAATTGTAATAATACTAATAATAGTAATAGTAATAATGATAATCTCTTGATTAAATAATAATAATAATACTAGTAATGTCTTATTAATAATAATATTAACAAGAATAATAATAATCACACTGATAAAAGATAAGTAATTTAGATATTCAGTTCACTTTAATAATAATAATATTACTATTAACAATAATAAATTTTTTATACATTTTAATTTTTCCAAAGGAAGAAGGATCATGAAGATTCCTAGGCAGAACCACGTGCGGTTTTCAAAACGTGCCCCGCCCATGCACCCAGTGACATCAACTCAACAACGTGCATTTTTTCACAAAATTCAAAAAATCTATTTCGGGATTTAACCTGAACATCAGAAAAAATATTAAAATCCAAAGATACTAATAATTTAAAATAGTAGATAGGTCAGGGTGTGACATATAACCCCATATAAACAATGTTTTAGTAAAAAATACATTTATATATTATATTTATCTTTACATAAAAATAATTCTTAAAAAATTACATTATCACATCAAAGTTGCTCCATGGGGTCCAAAATTGAACCAAGGATTCCCATTTTGTAAATATTTCATCCAATAGTATTAAAGAAAATTTTAGGGTAATTTAATATTATTATAATATTATTTTTTACCCTTACTTATCAGATTTACACTTTAATCATGGTAAATAAAATTTTTACTGAAGTTAATATTTTTAATATCTAAAAATAAAAGATACATATTTACAAAATTTGTACGTCATGATTCAAAATATATAATTCATTTTTCCATATTACAAACAAATGAATCTAATAAATTAATTTAAAATTAATTCCCATTGCAAAAACCAAAAAAGAGTGTTTTTATGAAGTAAAAACTACCAAAAGATTGGCATGTGTTCATGTTCAATTTCGAAGTAAAATTACTTCCAATGACCAAAATTGGATTAAATTATAAATATATAATCCAATTACACTTTAAAACCATTTAAAAGGAAAATATAACTATATATATAAATTATATGAAAAATTTTTTTTGACTTAAAATGTGAAATTGTTCACTATTCATTAAAAAATCAACTTTATCAGAAAAATACCAAAAATTATCCCTAAGTAAATATTGACGTACCACATCTAAACAAAAAGTCTATTTTTTATAAAAAAACATTTAAAAGTTATGTAAAACTATATTTAAAATGGGTTCTCCATCAACAGGTAGTAAATCTATCTTTTAAAAATAATAGAGTATTTATACTTAAAATTGGAATTCATTCTCACTTTAAGCCTCTAAATTCTATTTGATAAATGTAAAAACATTTAAGAAACATATTTAATCATAATATAGTATATTATATTCATTCAAGACAATACAACGGATATGCCTTAACAACCATTTAAAATAATAATATTATATTATTATTATTATTTCAGTATCAATCAGTATTGTGTGCATCATAAGATTTCAGAAGAACCCATTGATACATGTTGGGTACACCATAAAACATAGAATCCCATATAATTTAAAATAAATATTTAATTAATATATATTAATAAATATGAAAATGTCAAATTTGTTATTTTCCTGGAATGTTACATCCTTCTACATTTTGGAAATTGCATCCTCACGACTTTATTCACTTATCGAATAAGTGGGGGTATTTATCTATTATAGTATTTTCAAATACCGACGTTACCTCTTCAGCCATAATGGTTTAAAAAACATTTACCTGATGAATTACCTAATTCACAACACTTTCTCACTTTGGTTAGGAATCTAGACTAGTTCTTCCTCATAAGAAAGATTCTCTTCTAACTGTAATACCTCTGGACTCAAAACATGAGACTGATCTAGCATATACTTTCTCAACATTAAATAAAAAAAATTGTGTGCGTGGGATACACATGGAGGTAAATCTACTCTATAGAAAAATAATATAACTTTCTCTGGGATTTCATAGTGTCTAATTAACCTTAGACTCAGCTTTCCCATCATAAACAAAGGCATCACACTTTTACACAGAGAAACATTGAGAAACACCTTATCACCTACATTGAAATAAAAATTCTTCCTCCAGATATCCACATAACTTTTCATCCTATTCTGAGATGTTCTCATGTGCTTCTAAATGAACTAAACTTCATCTTTCATATATTCTACTAATTTTGGCCCCATCCACTTCCTTTCACCTACTTCTTCCAAAAAATCTGGATTTTGACACCAATTTCCATATAATTCCTCAAATGCTCCCATTTTTTTTGCTGGAGTGAAAACTGTTATTATTAGGAAACTCAACCAAAGAATGGTATTGGTCCCAACATGCTTGGTAATACATTGAATAAGAACATATAATATCATCCAATTTTTTAATTGTTCATTCATACATCTAATCTGATTGATGATTAAAATATGTAAAAAAAATTAATTCAGTACCCAATGACTTCTATAGGCCCTTTCAAATGTTAGAAGTGATCCTGGGATTAGGACCAGATTCAATATAGAGGGGAACTCCGTGTAACTAGACTATCTCTTTAATATACAATCAATAAAGTAGATCAAGATACATAGTATCACAAATAGGATTAAAATGAGTAGATTTGGTCAATAAATGAACAATAACCCGTTTTTCATTGTTAATATGAGAAGTATTTTGTAATACCAATATGAAATCCATGGACATATTTTCCCATTTCCACTATGGAATTGGTAAAGGATGAAACATCCCTTTCAGAAGTTGTCACTCTACTATAACATATTGAAAAATCAAACATCTCAAGGTAAAGTCAGCAATATCTCTTTTCATTCCATCCCATGAGTAATACTACTTAATATCTCTACTCAATTTAGTTATTCTAGGATAAAATAAAATGGGGAACTATGAGTTTCACATAACAAATCGTTCTTCAACTGTAAATCAGAAGTCACACATAACCTCAATCCAAACCCAAAAACACTATCTTTATCAATGTTAAATTCAATTAATGTACCATTCTTAACCAATTCAACCATTTTCTAAAACTTTTTAACTTTTTATGTGCTTTATTAATTCTATCTGATAGAGATGATTTAACTGCTACCAAATAAAAACATAGGAATTCTCTAAATAAAAAATTTTTTATCCAAAATTCCGAAAATTAAAAACTAAAGGATCTCATTTGAAACGTAGCTTTATTGATGTAGCATTACTCTTTAATGCAATGCACCTGCCACCTTATTTTCCTTTCTCAAATGGAAATGGATTGTGCATTGATAATCCTTGATTAATTTTAGCCATCTCCTTTGTCTTATGATTAATTATTTCTCACTGAACATTTACTATAATATTATGTGATCAGTATATATTTCACATTTTACTCCATACAAATGATTCCCCAAAAAATTTAATGCAAAAACAATAGTAGAAAATTTCAATTCATTTTTAGGTAACTTTAACTCCTGAGGTGTCAACTGATGTGAAGCATAAGCCATTACCTGATCATTCAGCATTAAGGCACATCTAATTCCTTTCGATGAAGCATCACTATAGATAAAAAATTCACTATTTCTGGAATGCACATCCAAAATAATAGAATTCACCAATATTGTTTTCAATTCTTGAAAACAATCATCACAATAATTTTTCATGATGAACGTAACACTGTATCAAGTTAACTTAGTCACTGGGATGGGTAATTGTCCAAAACATTCAACAAACCTCCAGTAATAACCAACTAAACCAAGAAAACTACGAATCTATGTTATTTTTCTGGGTCTTTTTCACTATTTAACAACAATTTTTTTCCAAGATCAATAGTTATACCATATTTAGAAATAATTTTACCATGGAATAAAAAAAAATTAACAAAAACTCACACTTGATGAATTTCCCATACGGTTACTTTTTTATGGTTTATAAGACTACCCTTGAAAGACTATTATGCTCTTCTTTTCTTTTATAATATCCCAAAATATAATCAATAAACACAAGAACAAACATATCCAAGAACAAATAAGAAAAATCAATTCATAAGATCCATGAATAGAATAGGTGAATTGGTTAACCCAAAAAGGTATAACTAAAAATACATAATGGCCATATCCAGTACGAAACATGGTTGAAGGAATGTATGTTTCCTTTACTTTCAAATGATGGTACCCCGACCTCAAGTAAATATTTAAAAAATACTGAGCTCCCTCGAGATGATCAAACAATCCATCGATATGAGTAAAATGATACGTTCTTAACAGTTATGTTATTCAAGACTCTATAATCGATGAAAAGTATCATATAACCATCTTTCATTTTAACAAACATGACGGGTGCACCACATGGTGATCTTCTAGATCAAATGAAACCTTTATCTAATAACTTTTGCAACTTCTTCTCTAAATCTAAATTTTCAGTTTGATCCATTGGATAAGGTGGTTTTGAAATTGGATTAGCATCAGGAACAATGTCAACTTTAAATTCTTCTTCCCAATCAGGTATTATACTAGGAAATTCATCATGAAAAACATCAAGATACTCATTGGACACTGGTACACAATTAATCTAAATAGATTATTTGTTTTTAAAAATATGTGCAAGGTAAAAATTAATTTCATCTTTTACTAGTTTATCAATTTTTAATATTCTATCAAAAGTAAATTTTCATTAATTTACTCAAACTGAATTTTTTTTATGAAAATATGCCTCTTTATCTCTGTATTCAATCATATAATGACAAATGTAAATCCATTCTATACCCAAAATAAGATCAAACTCTTCTAGTGAAAAAACAATAATGTTTGAAAGTTGATTCTTTCAACACAGAAGTACATGATGGTTCTTATAATATTTTTTGTCTCAAAATTTCTTCCTCATGTTTTAACCACAAGTTAAGGATTCATACCTTGATATGGAATTCACAATTTAAGAAAACATTCCTAGAATTTAATAAATTTAAATATTGTGAATCATACACCACATTGGCATAATCTGAATAAATAAACAATGTACCTGGTGCTTCTTCATTTGATGGAACTACATCTTCTGAAGTAGTTGAAAAGTATTTCACCACCACTTTCATTTAGTAGCCCAGATACTTTACTTCAATTGAGTTCTTTGTAGGACACACATTTTCATAAAAACCCATTTCATTGCACATAATCCATTTTGTGAACTATAAATTATATTTTTTTTTACCATTATAATGATCATTTTCCGTGAAATTAAGAACCTTATGACCATTTTTACCACATCAGAATAACTTAGCATTATTCAATATGCATTCCACAGAGTGTTTTTTTCCTGAATTTTCACAAACATTAAACTTATGTTTATTACCTGGATACTTTTTTGAAGAGGTTATTCATTTTGTTTTCCACCTCAAACTCTTATTCTATTGTTGGTCAAACAACACCTGGTTAACAGAAAACTCCATTTCCACCCTCTTCACACATCAAAAAAATTTCTCATAACATTTGAACTCAAGAGAAGCTAAAACCCATCAATACATTGGCATTGATAATGATTTAAGATGATTGATTTTACTATCAAGATATCATATGAAATTTCAAGAATACCTTTCTAGACGAGTGAAATTTTTTTCATTATCAACAACTGAGTCATCCTCATGCATCATTTTTAATAAATGTTTTCACATCCTATGGCATACCACATTAGGAGAAGATTTCACAAGACACATACAATTGAATTTATCCCAATCAATATCATCAATCTCCTCACTATCCCTGATATTTTTAACCATTGACCACCACTGATTGGATTCACCATCAAAAAGGTAAACATAAAGACTAACCATTTGATGTTCTAAACACCCAATGACATCCAAAATATTTTCTGGTGCTTTAATCCACCCTTCATCTAGCACAGGGTCATATGATCTTCAAAATGAAGGGGGTGTTTCCTCATTAAATTCTCCACTATTCACATGTGCATATATAATGGATCTATCTAATCTCGTTCATGGATACCACCATAATTTATATCCTGAGTCAACTATTCCATCACTACACAAAACTGTTCCATTCTGATTCTGACCATCTCAGGTTGCTAATTTGTGGGGATGTTTTCCTCTTGATGTTGTCCAATTATTGTTTCCATATTTCATATGAATCAAACCATTCTAAACACATAAATATCTTCGGAAAAGTAACAAGGTAATCTAGGAATTCTATATTTTTTCAATCTTTCCAAAAATTAATTTATGGATATTAATCTAATAATATCCTTACTCCTAATTCTTTCTATGCCGGCCTCTAATACCAAATATAAAGCCCCAGAATTTAACATTACATATTCATGAGTTATATTATGAATTAGAAATTGAGGATCATTTTAGGATTAGATTTTTAGAGAATTAGGCCATAATTGTTACATTACACTGCAAAATTAAATAGTACACACTTCTTCTCTACCTAATTTTTTTTTAAATATAAAACTCCTTAAAACTAAACAAGAGTTCATTTATTTATATAAATACTATTGAATTGATCCTTTCTCTTATCCTTCCTTATACCCTGTAAATTTTTTTCCAAAAACATAGGATGAGCATAAAAAGATCAGTGAGGCTTAAAAAATAAAGAATGAAAACATTAATCCATCAATACATATAAATCAATGAAATCATAGTTGTCACTCATAAAACATAAGCTCTTTAAAATACCTCATGATATCATTAGATTTATGAATGGAAAAATGAAATCATAAATCATAAAGGTAACTTGTGGCCCCCATAAAATAATAAAACTATAGAATTCATAGTTACATAGTGAGTTATGGTTGGAATAATCATCACGGTATATTCCCTAAATATCATAGGAGAAACATTGACGTTCACCTCCATCAAATTACCCAATCCATTGGAGATCTATATCACTATCACCCACCCTTGGTTTATCATGAAACCACCCGTATACATAAACAATTCCCAATAACCATAACAAATTCATAACAAATAAAACTCTCATAAAATAAAGATAACATTTCCACATTTCGATCACAATATATAATTTCAAGATATTGATATAATCAATTGTAAAAAATCATTTTCGGTTCGAAAATACATAAAATGGTATAAAA
Organism: Viscum album; assembly: GCA_963277665.1. Taxonomy (NCBI): domain Eukaryota; kingdom Viridiplantae; phylum Streptophyta; class Magnoliopsida; order Santalales; family Viscaceae; genus Viscum; species Viscum album. The sequence continues at coordinate 612,417,245 of OY728166.1, forward strand.
TATTTAATTTCCTTTTTAAAAACGTCACGACTTGTTAGGGAATCCAAATATCAAATAATACTCACAATGGCGGAAAGGACGTTGTCACCACGTACATTAAAAAGAAACATTACCCTTCCCATTTTGTAAAACTCTTTATATAAAAAACATTCCATTTTAATGATATTTAAATTAAAAGGGGTTTATCCACCATATAATTGATCAACGTGTATAAATCAAATTATTACTCAATGAAATAAGATTGAGATGAAGTCTCTTACCTTGAGTCTGACTCGTCACGTATGTTGATTGTTCTTCCTGAATAAAAACCCTATATCCATTTTAACTTGATTCAGAACCTTTTTCATGTTTATTAGTCATTTTATATCACTTAATGCCACTTTATAAACATTACATAATTATTTATGTTAATATCGTCCATTCTTCTAATATTCGGTACTTGAGTCAAAAATGAAATTGTTATAATTATAAATTGTCCATGTGGCCAAAAGTCCATTATATCCAGAATGATATTAATTATTTAAATATAATATATATACATTATATTTGTTTATTTATAATATTAAAAACATTTTGAGATATGAAATTAAGTGCACCGTTCATGTAGATGTTAAGTCATAAGTACGGATGAACGATGCTTTCATTTCTTTTTAATATTTAATGTTTTGAAATAAAAATGATACATAGGTAAATGAAAATTATAGTATAATATCTATGTTATTTATGTTACATAATATCATTAATTACATCCTTTATATGATCAATGTAAGGAATTAATGAGTCATATCACTTTGAAGGGGTGATAGTTCGCACTTACTCTAATAATAATATAGTATTTACATAGTATGGGAAGCATAAAAGTATGATTTAAAAGAAAAATAAAAAACCATATAGAAAATATAAATATAATATATATCATATATAAATACAGTTCCTTCATAATGGTCACCATGAGAGGCGGTATGGGGAAAAGAATAATCATCGTTTCATGAGGAAATAGTTTGTCCCCCACAGAAACAATATGTTGATATCCATTAGATAGAGGTGTGTGTATGTGTGCATATAATACTTCTCATGAAAAAATCATAGTATATTTGGCAGAATTTTTTAGTTATTAAATTAAATTTAAAAATTTAATACTGATTGAAGATGTAAAATAATTGAAGGGGATTTTAGATAATTTGTTACCTCTAAAATGTGTAACTCCCTTTGATTTGGGCCAAATGGATTTATTGAATTGCCTTATGCATATAATAAGGCTTCTGGGTAAAAATAAGGATGCTAAGAAATTATTTTTGCATAGTGTGTAAGAGCCAAGGGGCTTGATATGTGTGATTAAATGAGTTGAGGTGATTCCCTTTTATAAGAGAGAGTAGGGGAATTTTTGGATAGTTTAAAATTATAATTTTATTATAAAATGATTTTTATGTTGAAATGGTCCCAAAAAATATATTTCAAATATAGAATACATTTTGTTCAAAAAAAACTGCACTAATAGTCTTTATTAATTTCTAGGTCACAAATATAACCTTTTCTTTTAGCATTAACCCTTATTTGACTAATTTAACTCTTACCACGTCTTCTTGTCTACTCATACTATATGGTTCATATATTTAATAAAAAATTCCAATATAACCTCGTGTGGTTCATTAATGTCATGATAAACATTATATATGTTATTTGGCCGAATATAATATTTTTAGGACTATTATATCATTTAATAAAATATTATTTGTTTTAAAAACTCATTTATGTCAATTTTTATACTCTTAATATCATGACTTATTAGAAATCCGTAAAAACATGATAATCAAAAACTCATTTTTAATTAAAATATAAAAAGTCATACACATCCATAAATTTCATGTATGGCATAAAACGTTTTAAAATAAATTTAGTTTAATATTTATAATCTCATTTATTTAAATCATTCATTAATTAGGTAATCACTACATCATTATTGTGTCATAAATATATTTATATATATGATTTATAAATGTTATAAATAAAATACCATAATTTTGTAAATATATTTATATTTCTAATTAATAATTAAAATTAAATATATCCCATATATTACCCAATATAAAAAAATTTGATTAAAAAAGACAACTTTATGTAATATTTTTCATTAAAATAAATTAATTCTTATAAAATATCATTTAAACATCAAGTTACTCTATAGGGCCCCAAAATAGATACAAGGATTACCATGTCCAGAAATATTTCATCCAATATTATTAAGAAATGTTTTCGGGGAGATTAATATTATTATAATATTATTTTTACCCTTATTTAAAAGATTTACCCTTTAACCATGGTAAATAAAATATTTACTAAAGATAGAATTCATAATTACTAAGAATGGTACCTATTTACACAATTTGGAAATACTGATTCAAAATAGTGAATCAATTTTTCCAAATTCAAAACACATAAATTTTAGAAAATAATTTAAAATTAATTACTATTGTCAAACCAAAAAATGTGTTTTCAAGAAGTAAAAACTACCAAAATATTGACATGTGTTTATGTACAATTTCAAAGTTAAATTGCATCAAATGACCAAAATTAGATTAAATGATATAAATATAATCCAATGACACTAAAAAACCATTTAAAATTATAATATAACAATATAAATAAATTATTTGAAAATACATTTTTTACAAAAAATGTGGTATTTTCATTATTCAATAAAAATTTTCATTTATCATAAAAATTAAAAATATTCCCCTATTAAATTTTTATGTCTTACTTCTAGAGAAGAAATTTATTTTACCAATAAAACTTATAAAATTGACAAAAAATGGATTTAAAAAGGGTTCTCCATCAAAAATTGGTAAAACTGTCTTTAAAAAATTTAGAGTATTTATGCTAAAAATTGGATTCATTATCATTTTATGCCTCTGAATTTTATTGGATAAATTTACAAAATATTTAACAAACATGTTTAATAATAAAATAGTTTTTTTATTATTCCCTCCAATAAAATGGCTAGCCATTATCTAACATTTTAAATAATAATATAATATTATTATTATTTCAGTATGACTCGGCATTTTGTGCAACATAAGATTTCGGAGAAACCCATTATTGCATGTTGGGTACAACATCGAACATTACATCCCCTTTAAACTATAAATAATATTTAATTGAAAAATATTATGAAATATAAAAATTTCATATTTTTTATTTAACTCTAATGTTAAAATTAAGACTCTTAGAATCTATTGGGTGTTATGGAGTAATAAAACTCGAAAAATCAAAGTATTTATAGTGTAGTAGAAGAGAAGCTACACCGAAGAAAGAGTATGCTTTCCAACTTTTCACTCATTTTCATTTTCTCCTCTCTCTATTCCCAAATTAATTAAACATAAAATATTAAACAATTAATTTATGAATAATTTTAATGAAATATTAATTATTTTAAAATTCTATAAATATATATATTTTTAATTTATTTGGGTTGTTTGTCTCTTTTTCGTCATATTTGGATAACTTCTTAATAAAGGATGGTTAACATAATGTGTGATGTTAAAATTTCATTTCATATTACTAAACCTATTGATTTTTAAAATAATTTATTTATTCTATATATATGTAAAAATATATCTAATTTATGGTTCGAAAAAATTATATAATAATTTATTAGAAGAAAAATACTAAAATCGATGCAAAAAAGTAATTTTGTTAAGAAAATGTGATATCAAGATGGATGAATTTTATCAAAAAAATTAATAAATATTATAAAATGATTATAATAAATAACCTTTTATTAAATGACTATAATTAAATTCTCAATCATTGTTTTAATAAATATATGCTTATTTTTCATGAGGCACAATTTTGAAAAAATGAATTAGCAATAAAGCTAAGGGGATTCTCAAACCCACTTCTATTCTTTTGTTACACCTCACAGAGATAATATTTATTCTGCTTATTCCATTAAAATTCCTTAAATATATTTTCTTCATTCCTCCCACTTCTTTCTTAGGATATACATATCTCAAACTAGGTTTTATGAAAAGTAAAATGATTTTTCCAAAAGAGGTATTCTTACAAATAGACATCTTGATTCCTCTTGAGATTGTTTCTTCTTCACTCGAGATTGGTGATTCTTATACCAGTTATGTTTGACCATTTCAATTTTGGGAGGCCAAAAATTTAGTAATTAATGAATTATTTATGAAACTTTTAGGTAACATAATGTTTTCAATGGGTTATTTTATTACTATAATGGTTATACGTTCTATATGGGATGTATAAATATTTAAATGTTATGATGTGATGGGGGGAATTATATATCCCTCCAACTCATTGGTTTTGGTGATGTACCTCATGATATAATGTTAAATATGTGTAAACATGATGCAATATTGTTTCACAATGACAATATAAATTCAAATATGTTATTTGTGTTGATGAGGTTAACTTTTTTCACAACTATATGTGGTATTTGACTACTAAAAAATGATGTTTCATTTTTATTCATTTCCAAATTCCATGACTATATCCATTTTATCATTCAATAATTTTATGATAGTATTATTATTATTTTATATTAATGATTATTAAACTCTCTCAAGTTATATCGATTTTTGTCCACTGTTAATACTCTTAGTGGGATTTTTCTCACCACATTCATTGAGTTACATCCTCAATTGATTAATTTTACTAAGTTGAAAACAACTATGAATAAGAATATGTAGAAGAATTAATAAAACAATGTTTATTTTTTAATGAAAATTTATTTATAAGCCTCAGTTTTCCAAGACATTAAGTCATTGTATCCTGAATTATTAATATTATTATGATGTATATCATTAAAGTGACATAGTGTTCGTATAATATAAATAGAATCACTATATTTACTATTAGAAAATAATTTAGTTAATTTGGAAATTATGATTAGAAAAAAATATATTTAAACCATAATTTTACCTATATATATGAAAAAAATCATAAAAGACTAATTTTAAAAATGATAAACATAGGAATCCCTGAATACATGACCATAAAGTTAATTAGTAAAAAGAATAAATTATTTATTCATTATTTTATGAATTATGTTCATTTTAAACCATTCTTATTTTATAAAATGTTGTGACTAAGGAGATTCCACTTCTACAACACATGTGAGGGACAACAAACTGATTTTTTGAATGACGTTCTCAATGCCATGGGAGATGGATTTTAAAACATTTTGGTGATGTATAACCTACAATTATAGGCTATGAATAATAACCTGATTCATGTATAAGTTTTTCCTTCACCCAATAAGGATTAAACATCTAGTGAGTAATTTATGTTAAAATGATCATCGATGATTATTGGAACTTTCGATCACATTGTTGCATAATAGTGGGTTAACTCAATGGATATGATCTTTTTTATGATCCATTGTTTTGAGTAGTAGAAATTGACAGTAGCCATTTATCATTTTAAAATAGAATACAATAAATGGTGGGAAGTGATAAATAACACCATTTTGAAGGATAAAATAGTTTGTTTTTTATTGAGTCAACTTTTGGAAAATGTTTTCTACAACATTTTTTCCTCAAAATATTTGAAAATTTTAGATATAATTCATATAGATGAAGTAAATTGAAGGTGAATCGATCATGTATTGAAATGAAATAGATGAATTTTTTTTCATTTTAGGCCTTATATTTTTATATTTATAATTATAGAAAAATAAATACATCAAATAAGATATTAAAACCACACCTTCTAAATGATCTAGGAATCTAATACATTGGGATTTGTGGCTAATTAGTTTGATGTTCACCCAAAGTATATATATAATTTAATTATTTGTCCCATGGTAATGGAGATAATAACACAAGAATGGAGTTCGAGGGTTGTGGGTAAAATGAAACTGGATAAAAGAAGATCCAACTACCTACATGTAAATAATGTTGTGAGTGGAAACATGGGTATTATACCAAAGGGACATGGAAATGTGTAAAGTGAGGAATAGAAGACCATAAATCTTATGAATGACTAAGAGACATAAATAATAAGGCCAACATGAAGAAGTAATGGAGGTAACATCCTAATGCACCACCTATGGTTCAATGATTAAATTTTAGGTAGCAAGGTCCCTATGTAATCCAGTGCACTAAGCCTCAATTCATTGAGGGTAATCAGTGCCACCAACCACCAAATCCCAATGACAAAGGGAATGATTATTCCATTACTATTGTTAATGTGGATTTATAAAATTCAGTCATATAAGGTAAACATTTTATTCACTCAATAATAGAAAAATCATTATTTGAATAGCATTCTATGCATTACATTATATCCTGAAAGTTATCTAAATATATTGAATCGAATCATGGATACCTTGATGTAGGGATATCTATAAAAATTCATTGTGGTTCAATCATTGAAACCCATGAGTTGGACACCTCCCATGTTGGTGTATTTGTGAAAATTTTCCCATATAATCTTGTAATTATTCCCTTTTTGGAATTTGATTATATATAAGGTATGGATTTTCTCCCATTATATAGACCACATACAAACTTCCAGGAAAAAGAAATATCATTTCACATTATGAATATATAATTAACCTCTACAAGTGAAAGGAAGATTATAAATATCCTTTCTAAAATCCCTCAATTGTGTGGGTGTTAATACCCTGTGAATAATATACATATACCAGATGGTTGTGTAGAGGGAAAACATCGAAATTGAGGAAAATCCCATTGTGATGGAATACACTGATGTGTTTTCTATAGAGTTACCTTGATATCCAATTGATAATGAATTAGTTTTCTCAATAGATCCTATATTCAAAGATCCTCCAATATCAAAATTCACTGATAGGATGGCCTTGTTCGAAATGTATATGTAAAAGAAGCATCTATAAGAACATTTGGTAATAGGGTTAATACACCCCGGTGTAGCACTATGGGGTGCACCGATGTTGTTTATAGATAATAATTATTGATCAATTTGGATGTTCATAGATTACAAAGAGCCCAAAAATATTTACCTTAATATTATGTATCCTCTACCATGGATTGACGGCGTGTTCAATCATCTAGGATGAACTCAATACTTCTCAAAGATGGATCTTCAATAATGATCTCATCAATGTAAGGGGAAGAGGGATGATATTTAAGATAAATAGTTCTATAAATGTTATGGGCACTATGATTTCATAGCGATGACCTTCATACATACTAACTATAGTTCAATCCTCATGCACTAGATTAATATAGTCATTAGAGATACCTCGACAAATTTGTGGTACTCTTTATCGACGATATTCTCATTTACTCAAAGATTATAGTAGAACATGAGGAACAACTAAGGTTATTACTAGAGGAATTAATAAAGTAGATAATGTACACTCTGTTCATCAACTGTGACATTGGGATGCAGAACATTTCATTATTTGAGAATGTGATCATAATTGATGGAATTTATGTGGACACTTCGAAAACAAAGGTAATTGAGAAATGTACAGACCCACATGTGTCACAGAAGTTTTTAGTTTTCATAGATTGGTTGTGTGCTGGAGATATTTTTTCGAAATTGTTATTATTTTTAAAATGGATAATTGTATTGACATAGAACAGGTTAAAGTATTAATGGGAAGAAAAATGATATGACAATTTAATGGATATCATGAAGAGGTTGAACACTGCACCAGTGCTCATACTACCAAAAAAGGGATAAGTTTTTGTGATATACAATCTTTTTTTAATGAAATACATGGTTTTTGTACTCATGATGAATTATAAATTTATGAACTAAAATTTATGATAGTTTAATATCCACAAGCATAACAACCTTACGCATGTTCTAATGCCAGTTGAAATGATATTGACTCAAAACACTTGGTGGAACTATATCTAAAGTGAAAATTGTGACATATATAACAATTTAAAGATTATAATGTATATGTTCACAAATAATGAGCTCAAAATTTGTCAATAAAGGTGGTAATATATAATCAAGAAATGAATTTTTTATATTCACAGCCATCTGGTAAAAATAAAAAATCTAGTTGATGCTCTTATTAGTGAAGAATATTCCACTCTATCAATGATGGGAATTGATAAAGACCAAATATTAATGAAAATGAAAAGGTTTTAATTTTAAATCATAATGGATGTAAATACATCTCAACAATCCCATATTTTTTCCAAAACATCTATCTATGTGATGATTATGGGGACGGATGGGATGATCTAGAGCTACAAAAAAGGTGAATGAGGTAAATGAATGGAATCTACATGAGTTCAATATTGATGATGATGGAGATATTATACATTGAATGATACCATGTTTGATTTACTCACCTAAGATAAATTAGGATATATTGGATAATTCACATAGCCCATGTAGCTTCATACATCCTAGATACACCGTGATGGATCACAATATTTATGAAAACTTATGGTGGAGCAACATGATGAAGAAAATTTCTATGTACATATCATGGTGTTTGGTAATTCCAAAAAATAATGTTGGGAAGAATATGTCCAATGGGATTAAAAACCATTTCTTTTACACACATGGAAAAGGGAAATTTTTACTATGTAATTTTTTACTGGTCTATAAAAATCTTACAAATGAAATTATTTGATATGGGTTGTGGTGAATTGGCTCACCAAAACATAACAATTTATCATTATTTGATAATATATATCACTTGAAAAATATTACAAGATATATGTGAAAGAAGTAGCGAGGCTACATGGGGTTCCACATTCGATTTTCATGAATCATGATCCATGTGTCACCACAAAATTCAATAGAATTCATGATCATTCGTTGAATGTAGAATTAAATTTTTACTTAGTCATTAACCCAGAAAATTATGGACAATATAAAAAGTCTATTTAGGTTCTCAAATACATTCAAAGAGATTGATCAGTTGAATTCAAAAAAGTATGGTATAAGAATCTTCAATTTTTTGAGTTCTCATAAAAAATCCCCCAATAATATATTTCAATTTCTCCATATGAAGCTATGTATGAGAAGGGATTTAGAAATATAAATTTTTCGGATGAAGTTGTGGAATGAAATATATTGGACCTAGTCCATTTATTGAGATGACAGAGAAGTTTCAAGCCATCCAAAAACATATAAAAGATACTCATACTCTGAAAAATAGCAATGATGACAACCAAAAAGGAGGCTTAATTTTGATTTTAGAGATAATGTTTTCCTTTGAATATCACTATAGAAGAGATTCATGATGTTCAGAAAGAAAGGGAAGCTTATCCCAGGCTACATTATCCCATATGAGGTCCTTGATCCCATAAGATCAGTGACCTTTCGAATTTCACATCCACAAATTATGGTTTCTGTTTCTGATGTGTCCCATGTATCTTTCCAGAGTATGTATATACCTAACCCATGATGTGTATTGAATCCATAGGGGATATAGTTGAAGAATGACCTCTAATTTGATGAACATATAGGTATGATCTTGGAATATAGATACAATATTCTATGAAAGAATAATATTAACCATGACAAAGTGTTGCAGATGAAGCATAATAATGAAGAGTTGAATTGGGGACCAGCGGATATAATAAAATAGAAGTACCCTCCCTAATTCTCAACTAAGAATACCAATTCATATTTTTTGGATAACATTTTAAAAGTGGGAAGAATTTATTAACCAATTTTTTAATTAGTAATAATTATTTCTTGAAAAAACGTGTGTTTTATTACACTATATAATATTATACATATAAAAAATTTACAGAAACTAATAAATACATAGTTTTTTTACTTAATACAGTTACATTAATTATAAATGAACCAAAATTAAATTCCAAAAATTACTACTAGAAAAAATATAAAAATTATAAAATGAGAAATGTGAAAATAGCGATCACTCCAATCTACTAGATTCATCACCCCACTTCAAACATTATTGAAATGATTTAAAATATCAGTAAACCAATAAATATTATAAAAATTAGAATTATTGAACATTGAGATTTATTAAGTTGAATATTATCGGAATGAATAAGTTTTTATTTATAGGTTCCAATATCTCTATTAGAATTTTAATGTGACTATTGGAATGGTAAACTGACCACTGGAATAGAAATATGAATTTTGTTATAGTAACATGGCCGTTGAAATAGTAAATGTACTATTAAAATATATATATATACAAAAATAATAAATTCTGATATAAATAATATTTATAATGATTAATTTATTTAATTATTATCATCATACTACAAAAAAATATCATGACAAAAAAACTCAATGAAAATATAACACATTTTTGATAAACATTATTTTAATGTATTTTGTAAAAAAGATATTTTTATATTAAAAAATAAAATCAACTATTATAGAAAAATAATTATATAAATTGAATTTAGTTTTTAAAATCACCACATTCAAATTGTCTAAGGGTTATTTTTTTGTAATTTATGGAAATACTTAAATTTTTTAGTGAATTGTAAAAATATAATTTTTTACGTAACCGGTGTAACTGAAATTGCATCCTTCATAATGTAATAATGAAATAATACCTTAAAGAAATTGATGTTCTAACATGAAATATTTTATTTCCAAAATGATTCATTTAAAATGATAACAATAATTTCTAAACGTAAAAATTATATTTCAAATCCAAAATACAAAACTGATTCCTTAAAATAAAAACTTTTCTATTTTCCACATTTCATTTAAATAAACTAATGGATTCAAATTTAAATGGAAATTAAAATTTTTAAACCCATTATTTATATTGATATATTATTTATACTGTCTAAAATTAAATAGAATATATTTTACAAATGCAATATTAATTTATTCAACATTTTATTCAAAAAATGCCCCTCACCTCATGCAAAAATAATGCCTCTCCCTCCCTATGGAAAGCCAATCCTCTTACACATTCCAAAGTAAAATCTATGGATAAATTATCAGCGTTTTTCTTTTTATCCCATCTCTATTCCCAAATTTATTAAATATTTAATATTCTAATATTTAATTATTAATAATGATGAAAATATTTTACTGATTTTTAAATGATATAAAAAATAAATTTTAATGTATTTTCACTTTATACCTATTTATTTTCATATATTTACAATGCTCCCAATAATTTAAGGTTAACTGTCATTGGGGATGTTTCAAATAATTTTCTTATCACCAACTGCATGAACTATGAAAATAAGTTATTTCTCATATATAAATTTTTAAATAAATGTATTTTATTCTTATTGAATATATTTAATAATTACCATGAACAAAATAGCGAGATTAATGAAAAACATGAAAATTTATAGAAAATAGGATATCGAAACACATCAATGGAAATCAATGGAAATCAAGAAAAATAATAAGTTTAATATAATATATAATTTTTTTATAAATTTCTATAATAAATATATAGATCAATATTTTAATAGATATAAATTTATTATTAAGTGGTAAAAAATGATGAAATAAAGAGGGAATAAAAGTAATGGGATTCACAAACCCATCCCCCATTCTTTCGGATACACATCACTCATTACAAATTTTTAATGTGGTTATTTTATTATCATTCCTAAAATATTGTTTCATTTTTTATCTCTCTCCATTTAGAGTATATACATGTTTATAACTTGGTTTTAAAAAATGTATTATGATTTCTCCAAATCAACTCCTCTTTCGGAAAGAACATCTTGACTCATGGTGAGATTGTTTCTTCATTACTCTTTATTTATAATACATATACCATGTATTTTTATTCCATATTCATTTAGGAATCTAAATATTTATTAATGGATGTATACTTTCTCTAATTATTATTTAACCCATTCCATTCTATGGTTTATTTTGTGATTATAGATTTTTTGTGTTTTAATTTTCTAGAAAGAATTTATAAATTTTATGATATGATGGTTGGGATCAATCCAAAATTTAGATCCAATAACCTAAGTATTAGGGAAACCATTTATAAGAGAAGTTCAAACTCATTAAGACCACGGCCCAAACCATGTTCATTGAAAAAGCCCTTTTAAATCCCCACCACCATTCACCTTACACTTAGAATATATGTTAATGTTTTAAAGGGATTTGTATGAGGACCCTATATATTGGAATATGTACAATTTTTTTTAAAATCATTAATATATTTTAATTCTATTATTTTTACGTTATAACAGAATTTTAAATTTAAATTTAAATTTTTGGTTAATATTAAATGTTTAATAATTAACTAAATGATTTTTGAAATAATAATTATTTTATTAGATTATTAATATTAAATAATATTTCTAAAATTTAAATGATCGTAAATTTTTTATAGTCATGTGTAATATTTCTTACAGTTTGAAAAAGAATTATTGTCAAAAACCTATCCATTTCAATAGAAGAATTTTTTTATATTAAAAAATAAATATTTCTATATTTATAAAAAATTTATACAAAATTAATATTGTTTTTATATTCAGGACGTTGAATTTTTCTAATGGTGAATGTTTCATAATTTTATGAGAAAGTCAAATTTTTATGAAAAAATTGCATTCTTTATAAATATGAAGTGTATTTTAAAACATCATAATTTCCCAATAGTTATTTAATAAATAATATAAAAGGTATCCTTATCCAAATATTTTTCCCTTTTAAAATATTTTAATTCTATGTTTATTTTATTTATTTTATACAGATTTAATGAATCCTCCATGACTTAAAATATATTTTAATATTATAAAATTTTTTCATTAAGACTGTGACTCACCTCTAAAAAATAAATTGAATTATTTTATAATATTATATACTTGGTATTGTAAAGTATTTTAAACCAATAACATTTTTTTGAAAACATGGTTTTTTTGGTTTGGAATATTTTATTATGTAGTGTCCAAAACCAAAATAAAAATAAAATTCCCCTATTTACCTATATAAACTCACCCAATATCAAATTTATCTTCAAAAAAACTCCTTTGATCATGACAACAGTCTTCTATACACTCCCTAGAGTCCTCCCAATGATCCCTCAAGCTTTCATGATTCCCCTCTCAATCATTTGGATTCACACACTCAAGTAAAGGATATTAAACCCTATTATGTTATCAAAATATCCTTTTTGGTTATGCCATTTAATTTCCATTTTTATATGTTCAAATATTTTCTTAAATATCACCCTTACATACTATTTTATGTTTAAAATACGATATCCACTTTTACTTTCTTTTAACCCTTGTAATATCCATTATTTACTCATGTTGCCATGATGAAATTTTGTATGTGTTCTTTCCTTTTTCTCTTTCTCCAAGTTTCATATATATGTTAGGCCTTCTTTTCCAATTTTGTATATTTTGAAATTTATTTCCATTTCCCTTTTACATTAAATTTTATTTAAAAAAAATGATACCCCTTTCTCTCTCAATAACCCTTTTTATTAATTATTATATGATGTAATTGTGTTGCTGAAATTTTACTGAGATCTTCCATTCCAAAGAAATTGTTCCATGAATACAATAACCATTTTCTATCAAGGGTATTAACATTTATAAGATTATAACTATTTTATTTTTTACTAACATATATATATATTCCACACTTTATTATCATGTAATAAAATATGATTATCTATTAATCCATGGTGTATGATTTATGTGGAACACTAAAGCATGAGATTGAAATGAAAGTGACAGGTGCACAGAGAATAATATAGTGATCCACTTAATTGGGTAATGTTTAGTATCATGATATATAACAATGGGATAGAGGGTTTAGTTGATTCCTTTATGATACATTTTCCAGTATGATGTAATTGTTGGTTTATCCTTCACCTTTGATTATGAAACAATGTTTTAATTTGTTGTCACATTTCGCATGTTATCCTTATCGTGCTATATCATGCCTTATTATTCATGTTCCAATTATGTTCCACTGATATTACTATTGCCTAAAATATATTTTATTCTTCATGTTATTTCCTATTTATTCTATAACTAGGATTTTTATCTCACCCCTTTATTATGGATGGAATTAGGTTATCCCATGTAGTGCAATGTATGAAGGATCGTTTTGGAAATATTAGAGAATATTCCAATAAAGATGTTTCATTTCAAGTTTTAAGTTGTTATTCAATGTACCTAATTTTTCAAATACACTATATCAATCGATATTCATGGTTTTATTAAGTATAATAAAACATTTATTGATTTTTAGTAAAGATCGAGTTTGTTACAGTTGTTATGATATGATAGTTTTAGTTATATTTTCTATTATGATTACAAAAATCTAGTGAAAACATGAGTTTTAGAGAACTCTATAGATATAATTAAGTATAATATTATGTATAATAAAACATCCCTAAATTATGGTAATTATATAGTATGTTAATTATCTTGAAAATACATCTCAGTCTGGATACTAAAGTTGGGTATGGTTCTGGAATTGATGCATTTGGGTGTAAGAGCTCTAAAAATATGTTTTGGGCCTAATTTGGGGTTATCTAGTACATGAAAATGGGCCTTACATCACACCTGGTTGGACATTCCTGGGGGATATTCTATAAAAATAAATAATCTCATTATGAACCTTTATTAAGGGATCAAAAAAAATACCCAAAGAATATATGTTAGGAAATAGATCATGGATAACATATATTGAATCCTAGAAATTCATATGTTAAAGAACTAAATATTATATAAATGTTATCTTTTTAATGTATTGTATTCTTGATTATGTGTTCAATTGTTTAAAATTAATAACCCTAAGTCTATATTGTATAATTTAGAACCAAAATCATAAAGTGAAATGTAGGGTTATCGTCTATACTTCTACACATTCCTTCATGTCAAGAAATTTTAGTAGAACTATTCAAACACTACAACAAATCATTGAGGTAGATGTTTCGGTGAAATATAAAATGGGGAAATTATTCCAACCCATGTATATAACTCCTCCCCAATCAGAATTTATGGGGTTAAAATTCTAAAAAACGTTGTCAAACTCCATAAATAACATTTTTACAATCAAAATTATTTGGAGTTAAAAGTGTAAATTTATAATGTTAAACTATAAACGGAATCATCAAAGTACATAACATATTAATTGAAATGTAATTTGAGCATATTATGGAACTTATCCATAAATTATTTCCATGATAATTTTCATACCATTGTTTCTGGATCCTCCCTTATTAATTCTTCAAAGTGGTCTTCCATTTTCTACCATGTTTTATTGAATTCTTCATAGTTGATACTCCCTCGATTAAAACATCTAACAATAATAAGAACATGTTTATCAATACATTCATTTTTCTAAGAATTTATGTTCACTTTAATATCTCTTCTCATCATTCTATATGATTCATGTTCTATGGAATCGATAATGAAGACTTTCTCCCCCATATATTCTACCAAATACACTTGGAGTTCCCATGTGTCTTTGTTATTATCCTTCTATGTCTTTGTCTCAAGATGTCAAACTCCCTAACCATTTACAATCGTGCTCAAACCCTGGCCAAGACCTTCCTCCTTAGACATTCCCAAAAAATGTTATCTTCAGTAATTATGGGTTCTATTTATTTTTCATTATTTTTTTCTTTCCCTATAATCCATCAGTTTGGGTAGGGAATAATAATTCTTTCATCTCGTGTTCTTCTTCCCCTTGCTTAAGGTGAATCATCACTAATCCAATTTAAATTATGAACTATTATTTTTTATTAGGCTATACAAACCTTGCAATGTTTATAACTTATATGATCCTCATAAAAATAATAAAGGGACGCATCCTCCAAGTCAGTACCAAAATCACATACCCCCTCTATATGTGATGGCCCCAATTGGCCACCTTCCCAATCATTGCATTCCCCTTAGGTCTCCAATCCTACAAATTGTTCTCATGTTGGAATGAAAACCTAAACCTAAATGGTCTTGCATTTATATTTCTCACACACCAAACCTTATCTAGTACAATTCCTTGGTGTGTTCTAACCCCTACAACTCATGTTCTCTCCACTACCTCCAAATACATTTTAGGAGTTTCTTCCAATTGCATAGAGTTGGTCCTGAAGATTAGATCCCCATATCCATTTTTCTTCGCAACCTACATGGTCATAGATACATTTCATGCCTCTATTTAATCCTTCACACACAATATTTTCAAATCTCGTTTTAGCCAATCATTGACAACACTGACCTTCGGTTTCACTAGCTTCTAGTGATCAATCTTCTATATTCTGTAATCACTTGTTGTGGATTCATAATTTTATTCGACACCAAGTTGTCTATCTTGTCCATCATCCTAGATCCTACCTCTAACACTATGATCGTCACCCAAATCCATTCTCTTAAATCCTTTACTGGAGGAAGAAACCCTTCATGCTGGTCCTACATCCAATTTTTTCTTACTCCCACACCTACAGAACATAATATCATTACCAGAATTTTTAAAAGAGGAACAATAATCCACCCATGATTCGAATAAAACTGACCATTCATATCAGAACAAGTCTCCAACATCAATCTACACAAAATCAAGTTGGATTATTGACACATTGTGTTCAACGAAAATGATAGTAGAAATAGGATGCCATGCATCCCATGTCCGGTTATTTTAGCCCAGGTAACGCCCTCAAAGGTTCCTTGACATGAAAATGACTGTGGGATTTTGAAATGGGAGAGTTAGGACTGAGAAACATACCCAAATATATTATCTTTGGGGAATATTGGTGTATATTAATGTTATAGCTCCTCCTGAATAGAAATTACCTCTACCATTTAATCTAGAATGGTTTGATGACCAAGCAGGAATCTGGTGCTATTTTGAAGTGAAATGAATCATGACATGTCAACCATCAATAAGTCTCACCACTTCTTGATCCTAAATACCCCGTGATATGAAAATAAATATATCAAACGAGTCCATGGAAGGTCAATCATCCATGAATCTAGCAACAAATTCCAATTGAATTCATGCATATTGTGAGGAAATACACTAGTTTGATTCCCTAAGAATTGTTATCTCTTCCTCCTAAATGAGATGTTGAATTTGAAATTGAGATTATACTAGGGAAATTCCATATATCTATGACTATGTATAGGATATATATTGCAGAACATGAGACGCTAAAAAACATCTACAAGAGAATCTGGATAAATGGTTAATATTCCCAAGTGCTTCACCATGGGGTGCATCATTCTTCTTCATTATGAATAAGGATGGGTCAATGCATTTTTTCATTGATTATCGTGATCTAAAAATTATCACGATAATGAAAAAGTATCTTTTTCCATGGATTGATGAATATTGTAATCATCTACATGGAGTACAATAATTCTCCAAAGTGGATCGACGGTCAAGATATTACCATGTTAGGGTAAAGAATAAGGATATCCCCAAGATATCTTTTCATACGAGGTATGGGAAATGTGATTTCATAGTTATTCTATTTAGACTCACTAATGCTCCAAAAATCTTCATGGACATGATAAATAGTTTTTGTGGATTTTATCCTATAAAATTCATGGTTGTTTTTATATATGATATTCTGATATATTCAAAAATCTAGAAGGACCATTTGGATAATATGTTCACAATGATAAATAACTTTTGGAATTACATGATCAATGAAATGCACAACAAGTGTGAGTTATGGTTGAAGGAAGTCTTAGTATTTGGTCATATCAACATAATAAATGGGATATCATTGCAAACATCAAAGATAAAATAAATTCATATATGGATGAGGAAAAAATATGTGACAGATATCTATAGTTTTTTTGGTTTTGATAGATATTATTTCCAATTTTTTAAAAAATATCAGATGATATTCAATAACTTTTACCCCAAAAACTAACAATTGAGTTAAATTTTATTAAAATGATGAATCCGAAGAAAGATTTATGGAGTTGAAAAGAATTCATATCACTTCCCATGTGCTCAAACTACCCACAAGTGGGAAACCTATCATAATTTTCAGGGATCCGTCAAATAAGTGATTGGTATGTGTGTTGATGAAAAATGAAAAATTCATAGTCTATGATTTAAGGAAATTTAAAATTCATGTGTAAAAATATTCCACACATGATCTAGAGTTGGTAGTAGTGATCGTCACTTTGAAATGTTGGCATAATTATCACTTTGGGGAGATTTTCAAAACGTATATGGATCCCAAAAGTGGTAAATATATATTCACACAGAAAGTGATGAATATGTGTCAATGATGATTACAAGAGATCATTAAGGATTTTAACTTCTCAATCCACTACTGACCTGTGATAGTTAACAATGTGCCAGATTCTCTAAGTAGAAAGGCTCTAGAAATTATATCATCAATGAGAATTTATAAGGAACGAATATTCTCATATTTGGAGAGGATATACCTGGGAATCCTAAATAAATTAACATCCTTGATCCTTTCACTAAATTATTTCTCAACAATCTCTTTTGGAAATGATAAAGGATTCTCAAAAATAAGATGTGGGGGTTTATAAGAATTATGAATCCATAAGAAAAATTAAATCCTCATATTTCAATGATAACTACAAAGTAATTGTGATATTTCAATCAAGAATTTTGTTCCATCAACTCCAGAGTTAAATAGGGAACTATCATATGATGCATATAGTTGGAATTTCTCAATTCACCTGAGTAACAAAAAGATGTATCCAGATCTATAATCAACCTATTTGTGGGATAACATGTTGATTGAGATCACTAATTATACATCAATGTGTCTATTATGTTATCATGTTATCATTGAAAGGTAGAAGTCTAATGGTATGATGCCACCATTACCCATAAAAACATTGAAATGAGAAAACATCAACATTGGCTTTATCCCCCAACTTCTAAAGACATCCTAGGGAAATGATATTATTTGGGTTTTTGTGGATATCCAATAAATGAATTCACACATCATTTCAATTCGATGGGATTAATCACTAGATCAAAAAGAATAGATATACATTAGATAAGTGTTAAGGAATCATGGAGTCTAATTAAATATTATGTTAGATTAAGAACCTTGATTTACCTATAAAATTTAGAAAAGCCTTCAGCATGCTCTAAAAACTGAGTTGATCATAAGTCATATTATCACCCTCAAACTGGTGTAGAATATGATGGGATTGTCCATACACTTGGGTAAATGTTGAGAGAATTATCAATTGGCTTCAAAATAGGATGAGAAAAGAATATCCCTAAGGTCGAGTTCTTTTACAGTAGTAGATTCCACTAGAGCATCATCATTGCTCTCTATGAATCCTTTTATGGGAAGAGGAAAAGTACAGTAGCTTCTTTGGATGATTTTGGGGAATAAAAACATAAATTTCTAAAAATGTTAGAAGAAATTATTGAATAGTATAAGACAATTCAGAAAAACATATAAGATTCTCAGAGCCAACAGATGAATTATGCCAACAATTGTCAATGATCTCTAGAGTTTGATGTTGGAGACATGGTATTCTTTTATATATCACCATGGAATAAAGTGATGAGATTTGGGAAGAAGGTAAAACATATTCCAAGGTACATTGACCCTTTTGAGATCCTTGATCACATCGGAGTTGTTGCCTATATACTAGCACACCCACTGAACCAGTCTCAAGTATATGATGTATTCCATGTATCTATACGAATAAAGTACATTCCAAACACCTCACAGGTATGAAATCTAGATTTATTTCCATTGGAGAATGATCTTTCCTACGAAGAGAAGTCGATGAAGATCATAGATAGTAGAGAATATGGTCTATAATGAAAGACATTTCCCTTTATCGAAGTGGTGTGGAGAACAGAATGATATAATAAAAAACATGGGATCCAAAAGTGGTGAGGAAGAAAATATACCCTTATTTGTTTGAGTGTGGGAAAATAAAATTTTGAGGAAAAAATATCTAATGGGGGATAATTATAATGACCCAAAATATTATAAATAAAATTTTTCTTTTTAATTTAGCTAAATGTATTTTGATAATATAAAATATTTGCACTTATTTTATTTTATTAAATACAATTTTATTTAAATGACCTTTACGTAACCTTACTATTGATACTATATCCATTGATCTGTGATCCAATGATGGGAAAAAATAAAGGGTTTTAAAAAATCCTTTTGGATGAGAAAAATATTGTGATGTCCTCAAGTAGTAGGATCATACCCTATAAAGCCCATTAATCGAAGCTTCTGAGGGGGATATCATTTCGGGAATTTTCTTGATACCAAAACCAATTTGATATCCAACAACTTAAGAATAATTAAAGCCATTTACATGGTAATTTCAAGCTTATCGAGATCGTGGGGCAAAAATGTTCACCAAATGACTCCCTGAAATCCCCCACCATAATGTAGCTTACTCTTAGGGTGTATTTAAGTTTCTAAAAGGGATATTTAATAAGACCCTAGTAATTGGAATATGTAATTTATTTTTTATAAAATAATGAATACCTTTTTATCCTATTATTTTGACATTGTAAATGATTTTTTAATGAAAAAATATATTTTTGGCCAATATTAAATTTTAATTCATTAATTAATTAATTTAATATATAAATAACATTTTAATAGACTTTTATTATTAAATAATTTTGGTTCAAATATAAATTATGACATATATCTTTCAAGTCAAATGTAATTTTTATAAGCGTTCTAAAACTATTACTATAAAAAACTGATTATTTTTAATAAATATTAGTTTTATTTTAAAAGTCAAAATTACAATATTTACAAAATAATTTTGATAAAATGAATATTTTTTTAGAATTACGATTTCAAATTTATTTAATTGATAATTTAAATTAATTTTCTAAGGCGATTGAATTTTTTGGGTAAAAATAAAATACCGTATAAATATACAGTTTGTTTTATAACATCATAATTTACCAATAGTAATATAATTCATACTATTAAATTTATCATCAGAAAATATATACTTTCCTTTCAAAAAAATTATTTTTATTCCTTTTTTAATAATTTTATAAATCCACAATGAATCCTCCAATTATAATAAATTTTATACTTTTAAATTAATTTCATTGAGAGTGTGACTCACCTCCACATAAGAAAGGGAATTATTTAATTATCTATAGAAACTGGGATTATGAAATAATGAAAACCACTCCCCTTGGGAGAAATTTGTGGGAAAAAATCATGTGATGGATTGAGGGTTTGAATATTTTATTATGTAGTGTCCAAAAACAAAATAATAAAGAAATCCCCCCATATTCTTTATATAAACCCATCTAATATCCCATTTTTGCTTCACTCATACTCTTTGGAGTATAAACATATTATTCTCTCTACTCCCTATAGTCTTCCCTATTCTCCCCTAATCTTTCAAGAATCCCCTCCCAATCCTTTGGAGTGACATACTCAAGTAAGGGACCTTCCTCCATCTTCTTTTATCAAGAATGAAATTCATGTAATGTTTTTAATTTCATTTTTCCTTAATTCGGATATGTTCTAAAATATCCCCATTACTATCCATTTCATTTATAAATTGTGAGATCCACTTTTATGGTAATTTAATCCTCTTATGAACCATTATGTACACCTGTTACCTTGTTGAAATTTTGTTATGGTTCTTTCCATTTTCCTCTTTATTCAAGTTTCATTACTTTAGTATGCCTTCTATTTCCAATTACATATTTTTGGGGAATCACTATCCATGTTCCTCATAATGTAAATTTCACTTCCAAATTATGATAAACCCATTTCCTCTCATCTACCAATTTTATAAATTTCTATATGATGTCGTTATGCAACTAAATTTTAACCATGGTTTTCAATTCGACAGAAATTGTGTACTGAATACAATACCCATTTCCTATCAAGGGTATTTAAATTTACAGACATATACGTATTTTTTTGGTAATTCCAAAAATTTATTTTACACTCCAATATAGTGGAATAAAATATGATGATTTATGAATCAATGTTGTGTGATCTATGTACACACTTAAGAATGAGATTGAAATAAAATTGACATGCGCACTGTGAATTATATAGTGCTCCAACAAATTGGTTAATTATTAGTATCATGATACATAATTTTGGGACATGGTGTTCAATAGATTCATTTATATGAATTTTTCCACCATGATGTATTTTCGGTTTTCTACTTGAACTATGTTTATGATGCTGTATTTTAAGTTGTTGCCACATTTCCCATGTAATGATTATCATAAAATGTCATTCATTATTATTCATGTCCTTTTATCCTCCGTTGATATTCCTATTTTCTAAAATGTATTTTATTTCTAATGTTATTACTTGTTTATTATATTATTGGGTTTTATAAGGAAACCATTTCTTGTGAATGTCCTTAGGTTATCCCTTACAGTATAAAGTAAAAAATAATTTTTTTTCCCTTTCATAGAAGTATTCAATAAAAATGTTTCTTTCCATGTTTTAAGTTTTTATTAACAAGACCAATTTCCCAAAGAAAATTGACCTCTCGATCTTCTATGTTTGTTTACGTGTAACAAAACATGTATTAATGTCTTCTAAAGTGTATGATTTTTATATTTATTACTATATTATATGGTCTCCTATATATGATACATGGTGAGAGTTTGGTATTCTAAGGATAGAACCATAGTGTACCTGATTATGTGATATTTTAGTTCTACTTTTTTTTATTGAGTTGAAATATGTTTTCTTTATCTTTGGTAATAGAGGCTTATGTAAGGATCCTATTAAGTGTACATTTATTCTCAATCCTTGTATATAAAACAATTTTTCATGTCAAGGTGACCTAGAGTGATATTAATATCTCATGGTTTTGAAGATGTTTTTTGGGATTTGTTTCTGCTTCTATTTTACCTTATGGTACATGTAGACTTCCTTTCGGTCTTATTAGTATAGTATCAAATTACATGTATGAAATTAGGTATTATTAATATATATCTATATAGGTTTTTATTTATTTATTTATCATATGTCTCACTTTATTTATATTCTATTATAAGATAATTCCTCACATATGTATTCTTATTATACCCTCATTGATAGTCCCCAACTTGAGTCCCATTATATGTGGGACTAGGGATATCACCATATCCATTCAATATTTCGCATCCTTATTTGAATAATCATTGTAGGGTTCTGAAATGGATAAACTCAACATTATTCCCCTAGTATCCTTTCTAAGGTTTTCTTGAGTATTTATAACCTACATATCACTATGTTATTTGGATACCTATCTCCTTAGGTTATGCATTTCATCCATACATAACACATGATAATATGGGGAACCCTAGTTTATAAGATCCAACCTATTTGAATGATCATGGTGTTGAAAATTTCAATTTTTATAAGAAATATAAGATATGCTGTTCATTAATGATGAAATTTAAGTTGGCAATCTTACATCATGCAATTAACAATACATATTTACATATTTATAAAGAATTATTATTTTTTTATCATATTCCTTCCACCAAATCCTTATTTTTAGACATTATTGATATTAAACTACTTACAGAACTCATGGAGAATCCATAGTTATGGTAGAATAAGTCACAATAAATAATCATAAATAGTATACAACTCCATATGGTATGTAAGAATCCTGGATGTAGGCTTACAAATTTAAACTAATGTGTAAATGACAATCCATTATATTAGAATGATATATATTTATAAAAATATTTGAATAAACTATGTAATTAAAAAATTCATAAATATAAATATGAGTTAAACTATATATGTAACATTTATTTGCAATTATTAAAATAAATATGTTATATCTTAACAATCATTATGAATATTCCATAAGTAAACATATTTAAACTACGTATATTCTTTTATCTAATATAAACACTTTAATATATTTCATTATATGGAATTTATGTAAATATGTTATATTACTTCATATCCATCCCTTTAAAATTTAAATACCATTCTGTAAAATAATTATAAAATATAAATATAACTAATTAAAAATAATTTAATATTTTATAATATCAATTATCATAAACACATCAGATAGGGTTTAAATAGTTTCTCCAAAATAGCCTTTAATTTAATCAAAAAAATTAATTACTTTTGATAAATTCATAATTATAATCATAAATTATTTATTGTTTTTTGTTAAATGAAATTTATTTTATTTATTATAATTAAAATTTCTATCTAAAAAATGTATAGCTACATTTTTATTCTTGTCGCATAACTTGAAAAATATATTCCAGTCATAACAAATAATATTATTGGATATTTATTTCTTAACAGTTTCAAAATCATTTAGTAATTAATAATATAAAAAATACTATTAAATAAACTATATTCATTCATTTAAATTAATAAATAACCAAAATTAAATTTTTAATGATTTATAAACAATATATGATCATTTTGATAAATTATAAAATTAAATGTTTAAAAAATACTCAATTTAAATGACATTTAGAATGATATATTGGAAAGACCCAAAATTTTTAATAGATCTTGTTTACTAATTTTATGTGTTATTTTATTTTTATACTCAACAAAAATGTTTCATTTAATAACATGAGTATAATTAAAATGAGACCATTGGGTTCTGACTGTTATATGAACATTGGTCAATATGACCGCTGGAAACTAAACATTTTGATTATTGTCTCTAAATACAATTAATCTTGGTTAATAATTATAGAAAGAAAATATGATGGCCTCACCCAGTAGTCTTGGACCGATCGAAGCCCATCTAACAGAACTTGGGAAGGAGGTAGCACCACTGTGCTTTGCTCTGGACCAAACCAAAGCCGAACTTCATCGTGTGAAGCTAGAAAAAGTATTAAAAATTAAATTAAAAATATTTAGAAAATTATTTTTATAAAATGGATTTCATTTTTGATCTCAGAGCATCGATATTATGTTATGGTAATTTTTGGGGATTTTTGTGAAAAAAATGAATTTTCGATGAATACTGTGTTTATTTAAAAATATAATTTAAAATATTTTGAAAATTATTTTTATAAAATGGATTTCATTTTTGAAATCAGAGTATTGATATTTTGTTAAGGTGAAATTTTGGGATTATTCTGAAAAAGTTGAATTTTCGATGAATAGTAAAAATACAGTTTTTAAGTTACGGGTGTTTAATGACATCATTAAATGATTTATTAAGTATGTAATAAATATGGTCGACTTATAAATAGTAAGATAAGTTATTAGGTGTCCCAAGTGGCCAATACCATGGGAAAATACCATGGTCAAGCCCATGGTTTTGCCAAAACCACTAATGAGGTGTCCCTTGGCCATTAATGCCTTGTCCCCTCACTTTCCCTATAAATACCAAGACATCCTCTCATCCATTCGACTCCCCACTCTCCCACAACGAAGTTCTGGTCTCATTACCTCCCAAGGAGTCCTCCCAAGGTTCCCCCAAGCCCTCAAGGTCCCAACCTTTGAGTTTTAAGAGTTACGTTTTAAGGTAAGGGATCTGACCTCTCTCTTTCTTTTCAAGAAATCTCTTTTATGTAATTTCGTTTATGCTTCATGTTATTAAGTTAAAGGATGTTCTTTTATACTCCTCTTACTTCTCTTTTCATGTTCATATAATGATAGATCCCCTCTTACTCTCATTATTTCGTTTTATGAAGTTTTAAGTGGCGTCGTTAGGCTGCCGAAATTTTTGTAACGGATTCTTTCTCCCTTCTCATTTTTCAAGATCTATTTTAATGTAAAGTATTTCAAGTTCCTTTTTATTATGTTGGGGTATGATCTCTAAATTTATCATACTGATATTTTATGATCATATTATGAGATATCCCATTTGATCTCTTCAATTCAGTATTTTGAAGTTTTAAGTGGCGCCATTAGGCTGCCGAATTTTTAAGTGGTTCTTCACCCTTCTCGTTTTGAAGTTCTACTTTCATGTCAATTATTTCAAGTTCCTTTTTTTTATGTTGGGTTATGATCTCTATATATATCATACTGATCTTTTATGATCATATGATGAGAGACACCATTTGATCTCTTCAATTCAGTATTTTCAAGTTTTATGTGGCGCCGTTAGGCTGCCGAATTTTTAAGTGGTTCTTCACCCTTCTCATTTTGAAGTTCTACTTTCATGTAAATTCATTCAAGTTACTTTTTGTTATGTTGGGATATGATCTCTATATATATCATACTGATATTTTATGATCATATGATGAGAGACCCCATTTGATCTCTTCAATTCAGTATTTTGAGGTTTTAAGTGGCCCCGTTAGGCTGCCGAATTTTTAAGTGGTTCTTCACCCTTCTCGTTTTGAAGTTCTACTTTCATGTCAATTAATTCAAGTTCATTTTTGTTATGTTGGGGTATGATCTCTATATCTATCATACTGATTTTCTATTATCAGATTATGAGATACCCCATTTGATCTCTTCAATTTAGTATTTTGAAGATTTAAGTGGCGTTGTTAGGCTGCCAAATTTTTAAGTGGTTCTTCACCCTTCTCGTTTTGGAGTTCAAATTCCATGTCAAGTCTTGCAAGTTCCTTTTTATTATTTTGTGGTATGATCTCTATATATATCATACTTATCTTTTATGTTCATATTATGGGAGACCCTATTTGATCTCATCAATTCATTTTTGTTGAAGTTTAAGTGGCGTTGTTAGGCTGCAAAATTTCTAAGGGGTTCTTTCACCCTTCTCATTTTCAAGATCTAATTTCATGTCAAGTCTTTCAAGTTCCTTTTTATTATGTTGGGTTATGATATCTATATCTATCATACTGATCATTCATTTTCATATGATGATAGACCCTATTTTATCTCGTCAATCCATTTTTGGAAGTTTTACATGTCACTATTAGGCTGCCGAATTCTCATAAGAGAAATCTTATTTTTGTCTTCCTTTCAAGTTCTTCATTTCATATGGTATATCATTAAAATTTCATTACCATGTTCTTAAATACTATATATTCTATTCCCCTACTATTTTATGTTTCATTTTTGAGTGGGTGACCCATGTCCCCTCTCTTTTTGAATGTTTTCAAAAACCATGTATCGTAAATGTTATGCTGCATAGTTTTCGTCTCAAAATTCCTCCCTCTTTATCTCAAAATTATTTTATGTTATTAAGTGAATACTAAAAGATCTTATTTCTACAGGGGTATTAACATATATATCAAAATGTTCTATTTTAAATTCTGGGATTTACATACATGAAACCCGCTTTCCCTTTCTGTGGGTTTAAAGTGACATAAAGATCATATCTTTAAAGTAGTTTTTTTAAACGTTATGATTATGAAATGAAACCCATTCCATTTATGCTATATGGGTTGTTTATGAAATGATTGATGATGATATATGTGGCTCACATGATAATAAATACATGTCAAGGGTGTGCCCAGATAGCGCTCCAATTCATTGGGTAAAGACTTAATCTCTAGAGATGACTTTTTAGACTGATACCTTGGTGAATAACCTTGGTAATTTTTAATGACACCTTGGGGATGGACCTTGGTGAAACGAAATGATTGTAAATATTAAATGTTGCAGCCACATCTTCAAGTTATGAAAAATTTTATTTATATTATGATATGCCTCGTGATTTCTTTCTCATGCCTTAAAGTTCTTTTCATGACTTTATTGATGTATCTCAAGTTCACATGTTAAATGTTTCCCTTGTTTCCCTTACTGGGCCTTCTGCTCACCCTTTCTTTTGATGTATGTACCCAGGTTATGAGAAGTAGTAATGAACCACGGATGAAAATGAGGAGAATCCTTTCAAGTGTTTAAGAAGAATGTTTTATTTTTTCATGTTTTAAGTTCCTGGTTTCCAAGACACTAAACCTTAAAGATCCTCGGTTTTGTAAAATGTAATGAATGTTTATGTGACAAAAAGGCATGATGTTATAGTTGGTATCAAATGATGGTTTAGTTATTTGTGAAAATTAGGATATGAAAACTCTAGGAAGAACCCTATAGAAAAGTTTAAATATAGGAAATCTTCCTGGTATTTTGGTGAATATTGAGTAAGGGGTTTCCAAGAAAATACATCCCTATCTAGATATGAGCAGGTAGAGGTGGCTCTGGCACAGATGTACATAGGGGTAAAACTTGAAAACACGGCTTTGAGCTAGACTCGAACGGGAACCGGTACACGACAACGGGCCTTGCTGCACTCTTGGTTACGACACTCCCGGGGGATATGCTTTGGTAAATTCATAAGCTTATTATGAACCATTTTTAAAGGGACAAACATAAAATAAAATAAAGATCCACATAAGGATATATGATCATGGATAACCTAGTTTGAAACCTAGGGGATCATAAGTTAGGGTATACTTTTCTTCTACAAGTTATCCTTATATGATATAAGTTCCTTTTCATGATTATTGGATAAGTATTTAAGTCCCTAATTATACTTTATTTTCTTAGTTAATGATGGGAAATGGAAGAACATGTCCCAATAACCAATGTGATAGGAAATGCGATGATTGTCGTATTAATATGACAGAGATGATTAGGGGATTAAAAGATTATTATTATTTTGGGAGACGTTCACTATTTTGGGGACCCTATATGATCATGGTAAATATATTACTACGGTATTTTCATTGAGGAGTAAGGTTGACTTATATTTTGAAGAATTGATGAATTTAAGGTGAACTTATGGTAATTTAGGTTACTTATGGGAATGATTAACCTATCTTGGGTAAAATATGTTTAGGATAGCTACTTTTGTTATAATATGTTAGGAGTAGTTTATGTTGTTTGAAGATGAACAATGAAGTTTATTTTGGAAGACTATGTTATCAAATCCTTCTTGTATTTGGGGTTTCAATATTAGTTTGGTTTATTTTGAGGAATCTTAAGGGCCGTTATTTATGGAATGGTCTATGATGAACTTTGGGTAGTACCATGGAACTTTTAAGATTTAAAAGTAGTTTCCATTCCTATGGGATTATTTCTTTTTGAAGATTTGTTTTACCTTACCCTTTCTGTTTTTGGGATAATGTTTAAAGATGGATGAAATAGATAGTTAATCTTTTGTGGATTATGTGATTCTCTAGAAGATAATTCTTGTGCTTTTGATGAGACCAAGTGTTTTTGAATGCTCATCGTTTGGAGAAAAGATTAGTTTTGGTAGAAACTTATTAAAGGATGAAACTCTACATGAAGGTAGGTATATTTTCTTATGTTTTTGTTCTATGTAGTAAATGAATTCCTCAAAATTATGAAAATGAACGTAAAACGAAAACGTTGTTGGTATACGTTTCCTACTAGGTAATCAATGACCGTTTACACACATCATAAGTTTGGGATTTTTGAATGGTTAACTTTCTCTTAATCATGTTTTCTATCACTCTACCTCAGAACATGACCCTTTGTTTTCTCCTCCATATCCATGTTTTCCTACATGGAATCCTAGTGTGGGATAACTCGGGTGACCTTTGTAATTCCCTTTCTTTCTTTTAAAGTAATAGTTTTACTGACTCCTTTTCCGATGTGGGACTTTCAATGAAATTTCAAAACCCAATTTTAAAAATTGAGAGGATGCAATTTCTTAAGGTCGGGAAGATTGTAACGACCCGAAATTTTGAATAGATCTTGTTTCCTAATTTTATGTGTTATTTTATTTTTATACTCAACAAAAATGTTTCATTTAATAACATGAGTATAATTAAAATGAGACCATTGGGTTTTGATTGTTATATGACCATTGGTCAATATGACCGCTGGAAACTAAACGTTTTGTTTATTATCTCTATATAAAATTAATATTGGTTAATAATTATAGAAAGAAGATACGATGGCCTCACCCAGTAGTCTTGGACCGATCGAATCCCATCTAACAGAACTTGGGAAGGAGGTAGCACCACTGGGCTTTTCTCTGGACCAATCCCAAGCTGAACTTCATCGTGTGAAGCTAGAATGGAATCGCCTTTGCGAGAAGTTCAAACTGATAGAAATTACTACTCGTGCAATGTTGGCTGAGCCTCCCTCAGATTCTCTCACCTTAGCACACCTTACACTTAGGTCCTATACTGGTGTGATAAGGGGCTATGTAAGGACACCGTAACTGCCTTGTGTAATCCTTTGTTTTAAATAAAAATTGGGATTTCTTCCTATGATGATGTTTATGACATTTTAAATTACCGTATAAATATAGTATGCATATTTTTGATGAACTTTAGAAAAAGGATATTTTAAAAATGTTTATGTAAACCTTAAATAATTAAAAATGTGAAATGATTTTCAAAAAATGGTCTTCTACAATTATGTTCAGTAAGAAATTTAGAGTCTAATAAGATAAACATGATTTTTGATGAATAGTAAATTATGAATAGTGATTTTATTATTAGTATTAGTAATGTGTCCAAATGGATTAGTAATCTCACTTAAAGAAAGTATTAATATAATCTAGGCACCTTGATTAAGTAATGTGATTCAATAAAATGATTAAATAACAGTTTCATAAATTATTACTTAGGTATTAGTTTTTTTGGGTGAATAGTGTTTTTTAATTAAAAATTAAATTAAAAATATTTAGAAAATTATTTTTATAAAATGGATTTCATTTTTGAACTCAGAGCATCGATATTATGTTAAGGTAATTTTTGGGGATTTTTCTGAAAAAAATGAATTTTTAGTGAATAGTGTATTTATTTAAAAATAAAATTTAAAATATTTAGAAAATTATTTTTATAAAATGGATTTCATTTTTGAAATCAGAGCATTGATATTTGGTTAAGGTGAAATTTTGAGATTATTCTGAGAAAGTTGAATTTTCGATGAATAGTGAAAATACAGTTTTTAAGTTACGGGTGTTTAATGACATCATTAAATGATGTATTAAGTATGTAATAAATATGGTCAACTTATAAATAGTAAAATAAGGTATGAGGTGTACCAAGTGGCCAATACTGTGGGAAAATTCCATGGGAAAGCCCACGGTTTTGCCAAAACCACTAATGAAGTGTCCCTTGGCCATTAATGCCTTGTCCCCTCACTTTCCCTATAAATACCAAGCCATCCTCTCATCCATTAGACTCCCCACTCTCCCCCAACGAAGTTATGGTCTCATTACCTCCCAAGTATTCCTCCCAAGGTGCCCCCAATCCCTCAAGGTCCCAACCATTGAGTTTTAAGAGTTACGTTTTAAGGTAAGGGATCCGACCTCTCTCTTTCTTTTCAAGAAATCTCTTTTATGTAATTTCTTTTATGCTCCATGTTATTAAGTTAAAGGATGTTCTTTTATACTCCTCTTACTTCCCTTTTCATGTTCATATAATTATAGATCCCCTCTTACTCTCATTATTTCGTTTTATGAAGTTTTAAGTGGCACCGTTAGGCTTCCGAAATTTTTGTAACGGATTCTTTATCCCTTTTCATTTTTCAAGATCTATTTTCATGTAAAGTATTTCAAGTTCATTTTTATTATGTTGGGGTATGATCTCGAAATTTATCATACTGATCTTTTATGATCATATGACGAGAGAACCCATTTGATCTCTTCAATTCAGTATTTTGAAGTTTTAAGTGGCGTCGTTAGGCTGCCGGATTTTTAAGTGGTTCTTCACCCTTCTCGTTTTGAAGTTCTACTTTCATGTAAATTCTTTCAAGTTACTTTTTGTTATGTTGGGGTATGATATCTATATATATCATACTGATATTTTATGATCATAGGATGAGAGACCCCATTTGATCTCTTCAATTCAGTTTTTTGAAGTTTTAAGTGGCGCCGTTAGGCTGCCGAATTTTTAAGTGGTTCTTCGCCCTTCTGGTTTTGAAGTTCTACTTTCATTTCAATTATTTCAAGTTCCTTTTTGTTATGATGGGGTATGATCTCTATATCTATCATAATTATATTTTATGATCATATAATGAGAGACCCAATTTGATCTCTTCAATTCAGTATTTTGAGGTTTTATGTGGCATCGTTAGGCTGTCGAATTTCAAAGTGGTTCTTCACCCTTCTCGTTTTGAAGTTCTACTTTCATGTCAATTCATTCAAGTTACTTTTTGTTATGTTGGGGTATTATCTCTATATCTATCATACTGATCTTTTATGATCATATTATTAGAGACCCCCTTTTATCTCTTCAATTCAGTATTTTGAAGTTTTAAGTGGCGTCGTTAGGCTGCCAAATTTTTAAGTGGTTCTTCACCCTTCTCGTTTTAAAGTTCTAATTCCATTTCATGTCTTGCAAGTTCCTTTTTATTATGTTGGGGTATGATCTCTATATCTATCATACTGATATTTTATTTTCATATTATGAGATACCCTATTTTATCTCATCAATTGATTTTTGTTGAAGTTTAAGTGGCGTCGTTAGTCTGTAAAATTTCTATGGGGTTCTTTCACCCTTCTCGTTTTCAAGATCTACTTTCATGTAAAGTCTTTCAAGTTCCTTTTTATTATGTTGGGGTATGATATCTATATCTATCATAATGATCATTTATGTTCATATTATGAGAGACCCTATTTGATCTCGTAAATCCATTTTTGGATGTTTTAAGTGACGTCGTTAGGCTGCCGAATTCTCATAAGAGAATTCTTATTTTTGTCTTCCTTTCAAGTTCTTCATTTCATATGGTATATCATTAAAATTTCATTACCATGTTCTTAAATACTATATATTATCTTCCCCTACTATTTTATGTATCATTTTTTAGTGGGTGACCCATATCCCCTCTCTTTTCAATGTTTTCTAAAACCATGTATCGTAGACATTATGCTGCATAGTTTTCGTCTCAAAATGCCTCCCTCTTTATCTCAAAATTATTTTATGTTATTAAGTGAATGCTAAAATATCTTATTTCTATATGGGTATTCACATATATATCAAAGTGTTCTATTTTAGACTCTGGGATTTAAATACATGAAACCTTCTTTCCCGTTCCTTGGGTTTAAATGACATAAAGATCATGTCTTTAAAGCAGTTTTTTAAACGTTATGATTATGAAATGAAACCCATTCCATTTATGCTATATGGGTTGTTTATACAATGATTGATGATGATATATGTGTATCACATGATAATAAATACATGTCAAGGGTGTGCCCAGATAGCGCTCCAATGCATTGGGTAAAGACTTAATCTCTAGAGATGACTTTTTAGACTGATACCTTGGTGAATAACCTTGGTAATTTTTAATGACACCTTGGGGATGGACCTTGGTGAAACAAAATGATTGTCAATATTAAATGTTTCAGACACATCTTCAAGTTATGAAAAATGTTATTTTTATTATGATATGCCTCATGATTTCTTTCTCATGCCTTAAAGTTCTTTTCATGACTTTATTGATGTATCTCAAGTTCACATGTTAAATGTTTCTCTTGTTTCCCTTACTGGGCCTTCTGCTCACCCTTTCTTTTGATGTATGTACCCAGGTTATGAGTGTAACACCCGAGACTTTTATGTTATATAAATCATCAAAGGAATATTTTTCTACACAACACTTGCTTGGCTTGCTTTACACGCAATCGCGACCTTCCTCGATAGCTTGCGTCGTACGCAATACCGAGTTTCACTAAACAACAATATGCTATTAAAACTAGCCGTTATGAATAGTAATAACCACTTTTTGAAATTTTATAAATTTTATTTTTCAAAATGGACTTCATTTTTGGACTCAGAATATCGAAATTAGCCTAGGGTGAAATTTTGGTATTTTTCTGAAAACTTTCAATTTTTGATGAATAGTGAAACCACTAAGTGGTAGGTTAAAAACTGAATTTTGCATAAAACTTAATTTTACCGCTTCTGTGAATGGAATTTCAAAAATCCGAGAGACACGGTTAATATCAAGGACTAAAATGTGGTTCAATGAGATGAAAATAATTTTTTGGTGAATAGTAACTTTTTACTATTTTTACCGCGGTTAATAGTAAATAGGGTAACTAAGGGTAAATATGATATCAATATTACCCTAACACATGTCCTAATACTATTGGACAAGTTTAATTCGACCAAAAACAAACTTAGGAATAAAATATGACCATTTAGGCCCACTTGGATTAGATTAGGACATTTATTATTAATTTATTTAAAGAAGGGTTAAAATAGTTAAAATCAAAGTTTAATAAGTAAATAATTTTTAATATGGGGTTATACATAAGCTAAATTCGATTGTAAATATTCATTAGAAAGCTAAAAAGATTTCCTACATGATGGTATTTTATTTGTAATTTTTAGACATCAAATAATTTAATTTATTTATGACACAAAGATGATGCAGTAATTATCTTATTAATGAAATATTGACAAAATTGATAATATAAATACCAAAATAAATGTAATTTGAGACTTTTTATGAATTCCACTAATTTTCTAGGTTACTATGATATATTATTGTTGATTTAATCAACTTGGTTCGAACATATAATTCTGTTATAACTTTCACAAAAATCATATATCAAATAGTGTCAAAATTGACACAAAATAGTTTTTAAATCAAATATTATATTATTAATTGTTATTTTATTCCTAAAAATCTAAGGTTCGGCCAAATGACTTAGATAAGGATATATATATTAATAATAAACAATTTGGGGTTCGTTTGGCATGTTATAGTAAGTGTATTAACCATATAGTGAAAGAAAACAAAAAGACACGGTAAAAGTTAAATTATTTAACTTAGAGTTAAATCTAATTGATAAGGTTAAAATAATACCCTAAACTTGTCTAAATCCTATTGGTTGATAGGATTTAGACCCATCCCCACTTTATCTTCGAAATAAGACCCTTTGTAACCATTATAAACCGATTTTGACTTTAATATAAAATAATATTTTGAGATATTCCTAAGGTGCCCCTCTCCTCCCTTATAAAAGGGCACCTCCTCCCCCTCCTCCTCACACCAATTTGAGCACTCAAGCTCGGCCAACCCCTGCCATTTTCTCCTCTCCACTTCCCTAGAATAATCCTAGAGGTCCTGGTCTTCTCCAAAGACCAATCTTAGTTCCTTAAGTGGAGGATTCAAAGAGGCGTTCCAAAGAAGAGGTAATATCCATTACCGATCTTTTCAATTTCTTTCTTCTTCAACTTCTTCTTCTTTAGTTGTTTCATGATAAAGTAATAACATCAGTATTACTTACATACTGATATGTTATTATAAATATGAAACAACCCTAATTCACCTTCTATCCATCCTACGGAAAAATGAAATCACCGCGCGTGCGTACGAACGGAATACCGTCTCCACGCCGTGGTGTAATATATTTTCCACCATCACCTTACAAGGATGGGTATAATGGTGTAATGAGTAACTATATATGATTATTATTAAGTAATATTGATACTGAAATAATATATATATATACTCCAATACAATTCCACGATCATAGGAACGATATCATCACTCGTGCGTACGTACGGAATACCGTCTCCACGATGTGATGCGATTCGTTCTACATGATCTTCATTTCATAATGATTATATAAATGAATTGAATGAATGAATATGGTATATACTACACTAATACCATTCTGGAAATGAATTATCTATAACCTAAAGATAAGAATAAGAATTTATTCAACAAAACACGCATAAGAACAAAAAGTTATAAAGACCCGAGTAACAAGTAACAATGAAATATTACTAACAAGAAGTTAATAATCTCATATAAATATGTATTATTCTGGAATAAGTCAATAACTTTATTTAAACCATTATACAGGAGCTTCGGACACGAACAAAGGAAATTGGACCTAAGGTAAGGGAAATATCACAATCTCATTTTTATCCGAGATTGTTTATTTACTGGGGTGTATTTTATCATCCACATCCATGTTCCCTCAATATGTAATATTGTTTCCATCCACTTGCAATAGTTTAAATCCAATTTTACCCTTAGTTGAGTTTTTAGTAAGGAATATGAAAGGAATCTTTTGCCGTTTTACCGTACGAGGTACTTTTTGACTTTTCTGACAAAAGTACGAGAAGAATGTTTTTTTTAACTTATACGGCACGAACGGATTTCTAATGTTTTATAAAGCCTTATTTTCATGAAGCTTCCTCTAAAAGATTTCATGAATATTTTCAATAAAATCTCTTTCTTTTAAAATTGCATGATGTTTTGTGAAAAGAAATTGATTTTAAAGAACAAAGGATATTTTCCTCAAGAATTCAATTCAAGTGTTTTATCAAAATTATTTTCCATCTAAAGATAATAAAGGGTTCTGTTTCTATCCCTTTAATTACATTGATTTGATTATGTTGTGAGGGAATTATTTTTATGAAGTCATTTGCCTTATATGATTTTATGATGTCATGATGTTTCAAGAATCCCATTTTTGTTACATGTGTTATGAGATGATGTATGTTTTATGATTATGTGGCACACATAAGAAAGGATTCATTATAAGATGGGTGGGACCTATATCTCCCTCCAATGCATTGGGTAATGATTTTATATCTCATGAGATAGACATGGCTGGAACGGAAGGTTATTTCGGTTCAGTGATACAGGACTGAAACGAGGAGTGAACTCGGTTCAGAAAGGGACTTTGTCCACTAAGATAGTCTTGGCAATGAGTCATGACTAACAAGAAATGATTTTACATGATTATGTGTGCATGCCACAAAGTTTCAAGTTTTATGTTATGGGGATCTCATTTTCACTTCTATGATTTATTCCATGTTAAGATATTATGATCTCTTTTGCAGGTTTTGATTTTCATAAAGATATGATATGATTTTTATTTCCTTTATTTGCCCTTGCTGAGCATTTGAGCTCACCCTTTTATGTTTTCTTTTCCCCAGGTCAGGAAGATGGATATTAAGTAGAATATGCTAAAAGGGACCCTAGATATGATGAAATAAATGGGAGACACTGTAGAAGATTTATGAACCAGTTGTTTATGTTTCCCCAGTTTCTAAAGACACTATACCTATACGGTCCTTTGTGGTTTTGTCATATGTTGTAATAAGAGTGATTCAATTTTGAAGTATTAACAATGTATGTAAAGTGTGGGTCGTTATAGTTGGTATCAGAGGAAAGGTATAGTCAACCTTTGGAAACTAGGATGTGAAAGCCTTAGTAAGAACCCTAAGGATAAGTCTAAGCATAGAACACAATCTTAGTGTTTTAGAAATGGCCATGAATAACCTAGGATAAGACCTTAAGCATGAAAATTTTATTCTTGAATTATGTGGTTTCCTATTATAATTAGTGTTGCTCACACTATTCTTCTTGGTTTTAGTCAATGGCTGGAACCCGAAGGAACCGTGTTAATGCGGAATGCGATGGGCAATGCAATGATTGTCCCCCTGAGCAACCAAACGATATGGGAGCTGGAATGCAAAATCTTGTAGCCATGCTCACACAACTTTCTCAAGCTATGAATCATGCAGGATTTCCAAACGAACAAAGGAGGGAGAAACATTCTGTTGAATCCTTCATGAGGCAGCGTCCACCTTCTTTCAGCGGGTCTACTGATCCATTAGTTGCTGAACAATGGATTAGTACTACTGAAAAGATATTTTCAGTTCTTCAATGTTCTGAACATGATAAAGTCATCCTAGCAGTGTATCGTTTGGAAGGAGATGTTGATAAATGGTGGAATCTTGTTAAGAATACAAGGCAAAGGGATGAAATTGAGTCTATGGAATGGGACGAGTTCAAGAACTTATTTTTCAATAAGTACTTCCCTCGTATTCTCCGAACAAAGATGGAGAAAGAGTTCCTTGAACTGAAGCAAAGGGATGATGAATCTGTTGGTACCTATGAAGCAAATTTTACCAGACTTGCAAGGTACGCTTCTGGTATTATTATCCAACCTGAGAGTAAGATCGATCGATTCTTTAGTGGCTTAAAACCAAGTCTTCGAAGGGCGTTAGCCATAAGGGACTTCAATAGCTACGAGGAAATCGTTCGATGTGCTCTCAAAGTCGAGATAGAGATTGGAGTAACCCATCAGTCACATGGGTTTGATAAGAAGAGGAAGATGGAATTCAAAGAAAAATCTAAAGAGCACACGGAAAAGAAGATGAACTTTCCCTTATGCTCAAAGTGTGGAAAGAAACATGGAGGGAGTTGTCTTAAAGGGACAAGTAAATGTTTTAAATGTGGAAAGGAAGGTCATCGGGCATTTGAATGCCGTGATAATGGGAAGAAGATGTCTAATGATGCAAACAAAGGAAGGGATACACAGAATGAACCTGCTACACTTCAATGTTTCAAGTGCAAGGAGATGGGGCATTATGCCAATCAATGCCCAAATCCAAGGGTTGATGATGATGGTCGACGTCAACAAACTCTTAAGGCTAAAGACAAAGGAAAGTCACATGCAATTTCTATCAGCGATGTGGAGTACGATAACGATGTGGTGAAAGGTACACTTACCATCCACTCTAAAGTAGCAAATGTTTTATTTGATTCTGGATCCACCCACTCTTTTATTTCTGAAGACTTTTCTAAGGGTATCACCGTATTACCTCAACAATTAGATGTTGAGTTAGCTGTGACAACACCTAATGGCACATCAATCGCATCAGAAGTTTATAATTCTTCTCCGATCGAAGTTTGTGGGAAAGTGCTTCCTGCAAATCTTGTGATCCTTCCTTTAGTGGAATTTGATGTGATTCTTGGCATGGATTGGCTTTCTCTACATGGAGCTCATATCAATTGCCAAAGAAGGGAAGTCACATTTCATATTCCAGATCAACCTACGATCGTCTATCAATGCAAGGATGAACATAACCTTCCAGTGGAAATTTCTTCCATCTTATGGGTATTGATTCCACTAAATGAAGGTTATTTATCTCAAATAGTTGGTGAGAAACTCACGATTAAGAATATGCCCATTGTACGGGAGTTTGATGATGTCTTTCCGGAGGAATTACCGGGTCTTCCACCAAATCGTGAAGTTGAGTTTTCAATAGAACTCGTACCGGGTGCTTTGCCTATTTCAAAGACACCTTATAGAATGGCCCCAATTGAGTTGCAGGAATTGAAGAAGCAACTCCAAGAGAATCTTGATAAGGGATTCATACGCCCTAGTGCGTCACCTTGGGGAGCACCTGTTCTATTTGTTAAGAAGAAAGATGGATCAATGAGACTCTGCATTGATTATCGAGAACTTAACAAGATCACTATCAAGAACAAATATCCTCTCCCACGCATTGATGACTTATTTGACCAACTACGCGGAGCTCAATACTTTTCCAAGATTGATCTTCGTTCAGGGTATCATCAATTAAGGGTCAAAAGGGAGGATATACCAAAGACGGCTTTCCGTACAAGGTATGGACACTATGAATTTATAGTGATGCCATTTGGTCTTACTAATGCCCCTGCTATCTTCATGGATCTAATGAATAGAGTCTTTAGAGACTATCTTGATCAATTTGTGGTAGTCTTTATAGACGATATTCTTGTCTATTCAAAGAGCAAGGAAGAGCATGAAGATCACTTGAGAATTATATTGAAGACCCTGAGAAAAGAGAAGCTTTATGCCAAATTTACCAAGTGTGAATTTTGGCTTCAAAAAGTTGCATTTTTGGGTCATATAATCTCAAAAGAGGGGATATCTGTGGATCCAGCAAAAACAGAGGTTATCGAAAGATGGTCAAGACCAACAACAGTAACTGAGATCCGAAGTTTTCTTGGTTTGGCTGGATATTATCGACGTTTTGTAAAAGATTTTTCACGATTATCTAATCCACTCACCAAGTTGACTCGGAAAGGAGTTAAGTTTGTCTAGACAGAGGAATGTGAAGAGAATTTCAAGGAGTTGAAAAGAAGGTTATCCAGTGCACCTGTGCTCACACTGCCTTGTAGTGGAGAAAGGTTTGTGATCTACAGTGATGCATCCAAGAAGGGATTGGGGTGTGTTCTTATGCAAAATGATATGGTGATAGCTTATGCCTCACGACAGTTGAAAATCCATGAGCAAAATTACCCAACACATGATTTGGAGTTGGCTGCGGTAATCTTTGCATTAAAGATTTGGAGGCATTACCTTTATGGTGAAAGGTGTGATATTTATACTGATCATAAAAGTTTAAAGTATATTTTCACACAAAAGGAGCTGAATATGCGCCAAAGAAGATGGTTGGAGCTGATTAAGGATTATGACTGCTCAATCCATTACCACCCTGGGAAAGCAAACAAGGTGGCAGATGCATTAAGTCGACAAGACCATGCTAGTTTATCCATGATGAGGATCACAAAAGATCCAATATTTATGGATTTACAAAGGATGGATCTTGGAATTATAATGGAAGGGGAAAAACCTTATCTTTCTCAAATGAATGTTCAACCATCTATACATGTGAAGATTAAAGAGGCACAGAAAGAAGATGTCGAGTTACAAAAGAAGGTGAGAAATGTTCCTGAATTCAACCTTGATTGTGATGGGATAATAAAGTTCAGGAATCGGGTTTGCGTTCCTCCCATCCCCGAATTAAAGAAAGAGCTGCTGGATGAGGCTCATAGTTCTTCATTCTCTATTCATCCTGGAAGCACGAAGATGTATAGGGACCTGAAAGAGTACTTCTGGTGGGATGGCATGAAAAGAGATGTTGCTGAATATGTCTCTCGATGCTTGGTTTGTCAACAAGTTAAAGCTGAGAGACAGAAGTCTAAGGGGATGTTACAACCATTACCCATACCCGAATGGAAATGGGAAAACATCACTATGGACTTTGTCACAGGACTTCCTAAAACATCCAAAGGCAATAATGCTATCTGGGTCATAGTTGATCGTCTTACAAAGTCTGCACACTTCATTCCTATTAGAGAGGATTTCTCTCTAGATCAGCTTGCCAGGATATATGTAAAGGAAGTGGTAAGATTGCATGGAGTACCACTTTCTATTATATCTGATCGAGATCCGAGATTTACCTCGAAGTTCTGGCGAAGTCTTCAGCATACTCTGGATACAGAGTTGAGTTTCAGCACTGCTTATCATCCCCAGACAGACGGTCAGTCTGAGAGAACAATTCAAACCCTAGAAGATATGTTGAGAGCTTGCTCTATGGATTTCAAAGGAGGTTGGGATCAACACCTATCTTTGGTGGAATTTTCTTATAATAATAGCTTTCACTCCAGTACTCAGATGGCTCCTTATGAAGCTCTCTATGGAAAGAAATGCAGGACTCCAACTTGCTGGGATGAAGTTGGGGAAAGAAAGCTATTAGGACCTGACCTCGTTGATGAAATGGCAGAAAAGGTTAGATCTATTCAACAACACATAAGAGCATCTCAGAGTCGACAGAAAAGTTATGCCGACAATCGAAGAAAAGACCTAGAGTTTGAAGTGGGTGATAAAGTGTTCTTACGAATATCTCCCTGGAAGAGGGTTATGAGATTTGGAAAGAAGGGGAAGTTGAGCCCTAGATATATCGGTCCTTTTGAAATACTGGATCGTGTTGGGAAGGTAGCTTACCGATTGGCGCTTCCACCGAATCTCTCTCAAGTTCACGATGTGTTCCATGTATCTCTCCTGAGAAAGTACATACCAGATCCTTCACATGTACTCAGCTCAGAAGTTGTACTGCTGGAGCAAGATCTTTCTTACGAAGAACAGCCGATAGAGATTCTGGATCGTAGCGAAAAAGTCCTACGAAACAAGACCACTCGCTTGGTGAAAGTTTTATGGAGGAACCACCAACTTGAAGAAGCTACATGGGAGCTTGAGGATATGATGAGGGAGAAGTATCCTCATCTATTTGTTACAAAGTGACGAATTTCGAGGGCGAAATTCTTTTTAAGGGGGGTAGAATGTAACACCCGAGACTTTTATGTTATATAAATCATCAAAGGAATATTTTTCTACACAACACTTGCTTGGCTTGCTTTACACGCAATCGCGACCTTCCTCGATAGCTTGCGTCGTACGCAATACCGAGTTTCACTAAACAACAATATGCTATTAAAACTAGCCGTTATGAATAGTAATAACCACTTTTTGAAATTTTATAAATTTTATTTTTCAAAATGGACTTCATTTTTGGACTCAGAATATCGAAATTAGCCTAGGGTGAAATTTTGGTATTTTTCTGAAAACTTTCAATTTTTGATGAATAGTGAAACCACTAAGTGGTAGGTTAAAAACTGAATTTTGCATAAAACTTAATTTTACCGCTTCTGTGAATGGAATTTCAAAAATCCGAGAGACAAGGTTAATATCAAGGACTAAAATGTGGTTCAATGAGATGAAAATAATTTTTTGGTGAATAGTAACTTTTTACTATTTTTACCGCGGTTAATAGTAAATAGGGTAACTAAGGGTAAATATGATATCAATATTACCCTAACACATGTCCTAATACTATTGGACAAGTGTAATTCGACCAAAAACAAACTTAGGAATAAAATATGACCATTTAGGCCCACTTGGATTAGATTAGGACATTTATTATTAATTTATTTAAAGAAGGGTTAAAATAGTTAAAATCAAAGTTTAATAAGTAAATAATTTTTAATATGGGGTTATACATAAGATAAATTCGATTGTAAATATTCATTAGAAAGCTAAAAAGATTTACTACATGATGGTATTTTATTTGTAATTTTTAGACATCAAATAATTTAATTTATTTATGACACAAAGATGATGCAGTAATTATCTTATTAATGAAATATTGACAAAATTGATAATATAAATACCAAAATAAATGTAATTTGAGACTTTTTATGAATTCCACTAATTTTCTAGGTTACTATGATATATTATTGTTGATTTAATCAACTTGGTTCGAACATATAATTCTGTTATAACTTTCACAAAAATCATATATCAAATAGTGTCAAAATTGACACAAAATAGTTTTTAAATCAAATATTATATTATTAATTGTTATTTTATTCCTAAAAATCTAAGGTTCGGCCAAATGACTTAGATAAGGATATATATATTAATAATAAACAATTTGGGGTTCGTTTGGCATGTTATAGTAAGTGTATTAACCATATAGTGAAAGAAAACAAAAAGACACGGTAAAAGTTAAATTATTTAACTTAGAGTTAAATCTAATTGATAAGGTTAAAATAATACCCTAAACTTGTCTAAATCCTATTGGTTGATAGGATTTCGACCCATCCCCACTTTATCTTCGAAATAAGACCCTTTTTAACCATTATAAACCGATTTTGACTTTAATATAAAATAATATTTTGAGATATTCCTAAGGTGCCCCTCTCCTCCCTTATAAAAGGGCACCTCCTCCCCCTCCTCCTCACACCAATTTGAGCACTCAAGCTCGGCCAACCCCTGCCATTTTCTCCTCTCCACTTCCCTAGAATAATCCTAGAGGTCCTGGTCTTCTCCAAAGACCAATCTTAGTTCCTTAAGTGGAGGATTCAAAGAGGCGTTCCAAAGAAGAGGTAATATCCATTACCGATCTTTTCAATTTCTTTCTTCTTCAACTTCTTCTTCTTTAGTTGTTTCATGATAATGTAATAACATCAGTATTACTTACATACTGATATGTTATTATAAATATGAAACAACCCTAATTCACCTTCTATCCATCCTATGGAAAAATGAAATCACCGCGCGTGCGTACGAACGGAATACCGTCTCCACGCCGTGGTGTAATATATTTTCCACCATCACCTTACAAGGATGGGTATAATGGTGTAATGAGTAACTATATATGATTATTATTAAGTAATATTGATACTGAAATAATATATATATATACTCCAATACAATTCCACGATCATAGGAACGATATCATCACTCGTGCGTACGTACGGAATACCGTCTCCACGATGTGATGCGATTCGTTCTACATGATCTTCATTTCAAAATGATTATATAAATGAATTGAATGAATGAATATGGTATATACTACACTAATACCATTCTGGAAATGAATTATCTATAACCTAAAGATAAGAATAAGAATTTATTCAACAAAACACGCATAAGAACAAAAAGTTATAAAGACCCGAGTAACAAGTAACAATGAAATATTACTAACAAGAAGTTAATAATCTCATATAAATATGTATTATTCTGGAATAAGTCAATAACTTTATTTAAACCATTATACAGGAGCTTCGGACACGAACAAAGGAAATTGGACCTAAGGTAAGGGAAATATCACAATCTCATTTTTATCCGAGATTGTTTATTTACTGGGGTGTATTTTATCATCCACATCCATGTTCCCTCAATATGTAATATTGTTTCCATCCACTTGCAATAGTTTAAATCCAATTTTACCCTTAGGTGAGTTTTTATTAAGGAATATGAAAGGAATCTTTTGTCGTTTTACCGTACGAGGTACTTTTTGACTTTTCCGACAAAAGTACGAGAAGAATGTTTTTTTTAACTTATACGGCACGAACGGATTTCTAATGTTTTATAAAGCCTTATTTTCATGAAGCTTCCTCTAAAAGATTTCATGAATATTTTCAATAAAATCTCTTTCTTTTAAAATTGCATGATGTTTTGTGAAAAGAAATTGATTTTAAAGAACAAAGGATATTTTCCTCAAGAATTCAATTCAAGTGTTTTATCAAAATTATTTTCCATCTAAAGATAATAAAGGGTTCTGTTTCTATCCCTTTAATTA
Source organism: Viscum album (assembly GCA_963277665.1). Classification (NCBI taxonomy): domain Eukaryota; kingdom Viridiplantae; phylum Streptophyta; class Magnoliopsida; order Santalales; family Viscaceae; genus Viscum; species Viscum album. The sequence continues at coordinate 612,461,654 of OY728166.1, forward strand.
CATTGATTTGATTATGTTGTGAGGGAATTATTTTTATGAAGTCATTTGCCTTATATGATTTTATGATGTCATGATGTTTCAAGAATCCCATTTTTGTTACATGTGTTATGCGATGATGTATGTTTTATGATTATGTGGCACACATAAGAAAGGATTCATTATAAGATGGGTGGGACCTATATCTCCCTCCAATGCATTGGGTAATGATTTTATATCTCATGAGATAGACATGGCTGGAACGGAAGGTTATTTCGGTTCAGTGATACAGGACTGAAACGAGGAGTGAACTCGGTTCAGAAAGGGACTTTGTCCACTAAGATAGTCTTGGCAATGAGTCATGACTAACAAGAAATGATTTTCCATGATTATGTGTGCATGCCACAAAGTTTCAAGTTTTATGTTATGGGGATCTCATTTTCACTTCTATGATTTATTCCATGTTAAGATATTATGATCTCTTTTGCAGGTTTTGATTTTCATAAAGATATGATATGATTTTTATTTCCTTTATTTGCCCTTGCTGAGCATTTGAGCTCACCCTTTTATGTTTTCTTTTCCCCAGGTCAGGAAGATGGATATTAAGTAGAATATGCTAAAAGGGACCCTAGATATGATGAAATAAATGGGAGACACTGTAGAAGATTTATGAACCAGTTGTTTATGTTTCCCCAGTTTCTAAAGACACTATACCTATACGGTCCTTTGTGGTTTTGTCATATGTTGTAATAAGAGTGATTCAATTTTGAAGTATTAACAATGTATGTAAAGTGTGGGTCGTTATAATGAGATGCAGTAATGAACCTAGGATGAACATGAGGAAAAGCCTTTCAAGTGTTTAAGAAGAATTTTTTATGTTTTCATGTTTTAATTTCCTGGTTTCCAAGACACTAAACCTTAAAGATCCTCGGTTTTGTAAAATGTAATGAAAGTTTATGTGACAAAAAGGCGGGATGCTATATATATAGCGATTTTAAGAATATAAGTGAACTTTTATGTGGTGAGAACATCAATTTAAATGTTCTAAATAATAAATTATGATTTCAAAATATTGTCTATATATAATATTTATTTCATGAGAATAATGTCCATGAAACTTATAATTCATAAACTTGATATCACTTTTCTAGAAACATTTCAAATGTTTAACAATGATAGGAACCCAACAGGTGGTCTCCTATATTGTACTAACTTCAAATGATTCATTGTTATCACTACCTATTATAGGTACCATATAATATTAAACAATCCCATTTTATAAAAATGATTTTTTTGGAATATAATTTGTCTTGCATAGCATTAAAATTCTATTATTCTGACATTACATATCCTATTATGAAAATAAAGATTTTAATAGGAAAAAAACCTTTGGTGTCAAGTATGTCATTGCATTAAACATCCAATACATTGTATTTATGGTCCAATACTCTATTTTAAAAGCAAAAAACAAGTTATATGTGCCTTTGGAAATCCCAATGTCAGGTCTTATGTGATATATACAAATAAAGAGTTTGGATTGATCTATGAATTATGATATACAATATCATAGGGATCAACTAAAAAAATATTATGATAATATATATGATAAGATTACAAATATTAAAAAAATAATTTTTAATGATATTGAATAACCCCATATTACATTTTGAAATTTCTTCAAATTTTAAATATTATTTCATGAATCGAAGTCCATAGAAAATATTTTATAACATGTATTTTTATTTAAATATATAATTATAATTAGTTAACACATCATAACATATTATAACCCATAAATAAAACATCACTATATAGGACTAAATGAAATTAGGCTATTATACAATGAATACAAAACACGTAACATTAAATAATGAACTGCATACACCACGTTTATCCACAAATATAAAGGATAACCAAATGAAAATAAAAATATATACATCATCCATCATGTATCCAAAGGTCATTATCAATCACTATAATATTCAACATTAAATTCATCCACCTTCAATATTCCAGTATATTAGAATGAATAAATTCAGTTTAATAGAGAGATATGGGTATGGGATAATTGATAGAAAAGGGGACTGCTATAAAATAACACAGTCCTGATGCTGTTATCCTATTAATATATCTCTTTATATCTGTAATGTATTAAATCATATGTTTCATAATATATGAGTAAACAAAATATCTTATTAATGCATTCATCTAATGAATTCAATTATTCTTTAGTATGTTTCCTCTAACAAACCGCATAGAAATGATAGTCAATGGAAGTGTTCAATATTATCATTTTAAAATTATAGTTCCATGTTAAGGTATTTTAATTTTATGAAATTATTAGATTTATGATATCCTGTAATACTTAATATTTGTTATTTGTTTGTGTCAAGCATGTTAAACCATATGACTTCAAAAAAACATATAATATGATATGGACCTTGTAAGGGAATTAAGTAATATATCATTCAAAAAAACAAGATAGATTGGGGGACTAGTTAGATATATGATGTTTAATTAAAAAAACCTGATTCATTTAAAGGTCAATGATCATAGTGTTTCAAATAATGGTATACAAAATTTAATGAATCTTGTTGATTTAGTGTGTACTATGTAAAACCCAATTCATTTGATTTTTTACTACAAAACATATTCATCGATATATATGTTATGTGGTATAAGATGGGGTAGCTAATCTAAGTACTCTTTTCCACCACCAAATATATAACCATTAACAACATGATTTATAGACCCAAAGAATACACAATTTTCCTTTTAACATGGTTATAAATCCCACGCCATCACTATAGTAAGATACATGACATGTGTTTCTAAGATAACATGCCTTCTCATCAGAAAATCAAAATCTATAAACCTTAACTACTATAAAATTATGTTAACCCCTCCACGACCACATAATTATATGTCACTCCAATTCTAGACGTTAATCATAGTTTATATAATTATTGTGATACCTTGCCCATATCAGGATCAAATTACCACTATATCTATAACAAACGATAGTTAATTCCAATGGATCTCTATCCATATATAAGAGAGATAGATATATTACGAGGTGGAATGTAGGGGAATCATTATTTGAAAAATAATTTCCCATTTTCATGCAAATATCAACAATTATAGCAAACCATTCACTATTATTCATTAGTAAACCATCTATTGATCTTTGCAAAAAAAAACATTGAAAAAAATAAGGATTGATTTTATTATAAAAAAATATATTATATGGGGATCAATAATTAGTAGAATATATAATTTAATCCAAAAATATATGATGAATGGATAAAAAAGTGTTGTTATCCTTATCTAATTTTTTAATCAATGGACCTTGAAGACTGTGATTACTCCTTCCAATATTCATGATTCCACAGACAACATTCACCCAGAATTATACAAATCAAATCAAGCCACTCTTTTCTAATTACGTATTTCTTGGAAAACTAAAATATTAAATATAAATATGTTTTTTTATATTTTTTAGTGTTTAATTATATTTTGTAACACTAAAAGAGGCTTGACCCATATCCTAGAACCCAGACTAAAATAATTTCATGATTAGGGTAAATCTCTTATTGTGGACACAACCACGTATATAATATTCCAATATAGGAAACTATTTAATAGATAAATGGGATTATTTCTTATTTTGAATGTACATACTGAATATAATTTATAATTATTTAAATAATATATCCATCAATAGGTGATGAAATTAAAATGATAATGACTTCATTACCACCACGTAATTTTCTTCAAAATATTCTAATGTATTGAAAAGAAAATATTGGTTTAATACCTAATTCCAAGCATTAAGGTAGGTTGTCCTTGAAATATGAACCTACCAAAAAAATGTTGTAATTGGGCTCACATATGAATCTCCCAATCCTATAGGGACCCTAGAAGGTTCCGTTAATACCACCTACCACACACTAACATTATTATCTAACCCCAATGGGTACAATCTTACTGATACTTGATTACCACTATGAACTCTAGGAAGATATCATCATCCTCAATTTAGATATTTATCATGTAAATAAAATTATATGGTTCATACATGTATCTTCGTAGCAATTTCATGTGAATTTATTTCACCCATTATAACATTGAGTGTATTTTAAGCAGGTAAGCAACCTACCCTACCCTATGAATGTTATTGAATAGACCATTGAATGTTGAGTATATCGTTCTTCCCCAATCATACCTAAAAAACTCAAATCATAGATATAAATTTTGTAAATATTGAGGGAACATGAAAGTAGGTTGTGGGATTAGTTCAATCAAGTTTCTAGTAAGTTATATTTATATTTTTGAAATCAATCATAGGTTGTGGTGATATTGTGACCTAAAATATTTCATTTCATCATTAGTATATTAAAAATAATATTTTTTTGTTCTTTTCACTAAGCCAATTTTATTTTAACTGAAACACTAATACCCACCTTCAATAGGATACTGGAGAGTTACTACTATAACAACCTCAACTCTAATTACCCATTCGTTGTGTATAAATTATTACATTATAAATGATACAAGGGATCCCACCATGTAGAATTGAAAATCACAGCATTCTAAAACACTCTATATATACATGGTTACCATATCATATTGTAAATAACAAAGTACATAGGATAAAAACATTACATTATACTTGATATTATTCCTAATATCATTCATTAACAAATGGGGAAAATAAAATGATATAAAAGTTTGAGTTTTTATTCCTAGTAATGGTTACGCCCTATGGAATATGACAATATAAAATCTAGAATAATGATTTTGAAAATGAAAATTACTAAAAACTCATTACATTTTATCACTAACATGAACAAAAAATGAATCCATAGATAATATCAAGGAATTGATGACATATATTATAATTATAACTATATTCTAAATGATATATTTCATATTATAAGACATCATGATTTCAGTTATAATTATATCTCAACCATCAATACATTGTGGGAAACTGTCTATGACTATCGGTAAAGACACATTTCATTCGAGCTTACTAATTTTTATCATTAGATACATCAATGGATCGAGGGGACATATAATTACATGAACCATCATTCACAACATTTTTATGGAAACCTAATAAATTTAAAGATGAAATTTAATTAATAAACAGTATTTATTTTAAAAAAATATTCATATTGAGGTATGAATAAAAAATAATCAATGTTTTACCCAGTTAATTAAATAAATTTCAATGTAAAACAGAATACGTACAGTGGTATATGGTTTATGAAATAATAATATACATAACACCCCATTATTTTATAGTTTGTCTTTTATTAAATAAGACTAATCTCTTGGATTGCTTTGTTTTCACTAAATAACACAGCTTTAACAAACCACAAAATACAACCATTTTAACACAATTGTCACCACAATCTATTAGAATTGTGGAAATGAATGAGATGAACTAAATTATAAAAATACGGTTTAAAATTTTTTATTTAATTAATTTATTGGTTGCCAATTAATTAGAAATTAACACAAAATCCAATTGATCATTAATTATGTGTTTTCCTAAAAAACTTTTTTATACCCACAATTGTATTTTATCTTAATAAATTGAATACAAAATTATTTTTGAATGATTTAAATGAATTTTATATGTTATATATTCAATAAAATGTTTTAAAAAAACATTCAAGGAATTTTATAGGCTTAATATTAGAATAAGTCCAATTTTGAGTAATCAAAATCTATATTTTCCTAAATTATAGTTTTGTCGTATTTTAATTGTGAACCTATTTTAAATTTAGATTTTAAAAATGTGTTAAGTTATATTTTACAAAATAATATTCATTTTTTAAAAACGGGAAATTAAAATTATCTTACTGGGTTTTTTTGAATGTTTATGATAAGTTTCATTTTTTGTTGAATAGTGAAAATATTATATTTTAATTAATAACTTAATTATAGTATAATATATTATTATATTTAAATTATGTTTTATAGTGTTATTAAGGTATAAATATATAATTCATAAATAACTCAATACAATTTACATAATTACAATTAATATCAAATTGAAATTGGTTATTAAAACAATACAAACATCGGAACATTTAACTTTCAAAATACGATATTTTTCATTATCTATGTGATTAATTTAAAATATAATTTTTTTAATTCTATGAATTTATTTTGTTATACATGATATTATTTTTATAATAATATATATATAATTAATTTTTATTGCCATTTTTATTTTTAGGCATAAAAAATTACCTTAGTAAAAATAACTATTTACCATTATATATGTAATACATAAATCATGTTAAAGTTAAAAAGTTAAAGGCTTAAAATATGTAGACATTAAAAAACATAGTCATTGGTTGATGTAGGGATTTACCCTATTCAGACTCTAAAAAATTAATTTACATCATATTTCATGAAACAAAATGCCACCTTAGTTTGATTGCATTTATATTTTAAATATTCATTATTGTAATCACATACACTAACATCTTTTCAAGTATTAATACCACCCATCACTAGACCATTTTGACCCAAAAGATTATAATATACTGAAATGTTTTCCAAAAAAACTCATAATCACTCTCCCCAAGTTATAGTGCTACTGGTCTCACTAGAAGAACAAATCCAAGGTTATTAATAATCTCTCAAGGAGGAAATATTCAAGATATAATTTTCTCAAAATACCACTCTTAATTTTTTTATTCATATACATTCCCATCAAATCAATTATCTTTAATAGAATACTAATTCTACACTAAATTACATATATCAAATTTATGATTCTAATAAAATATCATATATAAAATCCTTGTATTAATTACTATTATTCAAAGAGACAAAACTATTTTCCAAACTATGTTGGTCAGTCATCTCTGTGAGTAATGTCATTGATCATTAATTATTAACACCTTCATGGATGGTCATAAAAAATTTATTCCTATTAAAAAATAAATTCATAAGAATATTATATCATATTTTACTTTCTATAACTAATATATATTCTCATAATAGTAAATAAAATGAACTAGTTCACTACGTTTTAAAAACCTGCCAATATAAAATAATCATTTATCATTAAAATTGTATGTAATTAATTATACTCAATTATGAAATAAAAATGATAAGAATATCTATTTAAAAAAATGTAAGTGAATTTTTCCAATTTCATTACACTTTTTATTATTTATTTCCATTTAATAGTGAGATCCATAATTGTACACAAATAAACTGAGCATGATAATCGTGATACAAACTCACGTGAAACAGTTAAAGATACCAAATATTATTAATTAATTTCTGGTAAGAAGTTTTTAGAATAACATATATGGTAATATAAATATAAATATGGTTCTTTAGTGAATTAATAGCATTATTTAATTCATTGTAAAGTATTTTTAAGTATACCAAACTAATTGAAAGTGTGATGTATGACTTTATCATATCAGTATTTTCATCTGTGAGATATATGATTGTTCACAAATTATTTCTTCGATGTTCTATATATACTACATGTTTCTATATTATTTCATTAATATCATTATAAAAATATTATTCAATATCCCACTTTATAATTATTACATTTTGGTGGAATATTTTTGGACTTATTATAATGTTGTAATGGATTAATTAACCAAATTTCTATTATTTTGGTTAAATATGTACTTTATAATTTTCTCTTGTCACGATTTTTTGAGATATAAATTTTTATCATCTTATATTTTATTAACAATTTTTAATGTGGTTTTTAGTGAATACACATAATCTTTTAATATTATTATTGTTCACATGAATGGAATGATTTGAAGAATTGGGTTTCCATTAAAAACAATTTTTTCAATATTTTAAAAAAAATCATCCATGTTTTCTAGAATTATTTATGAAATATTTTTCACTCTTATCCTATGATTGTTTGATGTATTTTTTCTCCTGCTTTTTTTCACTAAATGATTTTAAATGGTTCTTTTTTCATTTTCCAAGATATGTTCTTTATGAAACTTACAACAAAAATACTAAAGGGGTGTTTGTTTAACTTAAAGGGAATGAGAAGGTTTTCCCACCATCAAGACTCATTAATAAATTAAAGAATCCTCTAAAAACATACAAGGTTATTTTAATTGAAAACTTTTGCATTTATAATTGAATAATATTTTATAATATATTTTTTAAAAATAGAAATGATAGTTCCCTGATGAATTGTTTTAGGTGTTCTCAGAAAAATAATTTTCTATCTAATATAACATTATTTGAGGTTAATTATGCATTAATGGATATATAATTATATGGAATTATCATTCATCATTTCAAAGATGTTCTATTTTAATGAATGATTGATATTTATGAAACCCATTTCTTTTTCATTTGTTATTCTATAATGAAATGTTTACATAATTTATTTCTTTTCATGGGTTTTGATATGACGAATGATTTATGTTCCTATGTAACATGTATGTATGTTTTTAATTATATGATTAGTGGGACTTATATATCCTTATTTCTAATTAGTTCATAATATTATATCTTATGAAATAAATAGGAATATAATGTGGGTTGAACTCGATACAGAGAGGATATGAAGGGTAAGTAAAATTGGTTCAACAAAGTACTTTTTGTCCCTTATAGTCATGTGAGTGAAACTATACTACTACGGTTGTTTATATAGTAACCCCACTCCACTATTAATGTCTTCTAAAATATCCTTAACTACTACTGAAATGAATTTTTATGATTATGTGTTTACCATAACTCCATGTTTTATTCCATGTTATCCCATTATGATTATTGTTTTATGAATTTTTTTGATGTCTCAAAATTATGATCATTAATATATATATGTTATGATTTTTAATAATTATTTTCATATTATTATACCCTTATTTTTATGTTGTGGATCATATATATCTTATTTACCCATATAATAAATCTGATCTCACCCATTTCTTATGTGTATTCTCACCAGGATATGGAGAAAGGTATTAGGTTATATATATCAAAATGATTTCAGGTTGTGAAGAAATAAGAGATAGAAAATATCGATGATTTATAGACTACATTTTTTAATTAGAAGATTAAAAATACACTGAACTCATAAGATTATGGCATGGTTTTGTTGTGATATAAATATCTATATATTTACATGTAATAAATATTTATAAAAATAGAGGTTTTTTTTTATATCAATGAAAATGATTAATTAACTGTTTCAATCTATGATGAGAAAACCATAGTAAGAATCGTGTGTGTAAGTCAAGGTTACAATCATAATTTTTTGTTAATGATAATGAATTACAAACGATTAAACCAAATTAGTCATGGATAGAAATTTTATATGTAATTTCCTTTGAATATGTAGTTTCCCGATTATAATTAATGATACTATTGCTATATTTATTGGTTCCAATCAGTGGATGGAACCCGGAGGAACCACGTTAATTCTGAAAGAAATGTGAAATGAAATGATTATCCCTCTAAGAAACTGAATGTTAATGTATTTGAAATTAATAATCTTTTTGTATTAATCACACATGACATGAATAATTGTTGACATCAAAATTATAAATGTAGGGAATAAAATTTAGTTTTATCCTTCATGAGACAATGTCCACCTTCATTAAGTGTGGATTCTGATCTGGTAGTGGCTGAGAAATATATCAACACCATTGAAAAAGTATTTTTTGTTCTTTAATAATTAATTCAATGAAAATTTGTCCTTTCTTTTTATCAATTTATTGGTGAGTCAAATCATTGGGAGAATCTTATCAAGAATACGAGGTAAAAACAGGGGTTGAATAAATGCAATGGGAAGAGTTTAAGGGGATATTCCCCAGTAAGTACTTACCTCATATTCCACATAAAAATATATTGAAGTAATCACTTTAGCTAAATAAAAAAAGATAAATAATCCATTATTGAATATGTGGAAATATTTATAAGGCTTGCAAGGCATGCTTCTAGTTTAATTATCAGTACTAAATGTAAAATTATTTCATTCATCGGATTTATAAAACCAGGTATTTGATGTGCATTAGATATAAGAGACGTCAATACCTATAATGAAATTGTGTTATGATCTCTTAAGGTCAATATGGAATTCATATTTAACCTTAAATATCATGGTTTTGATATGAGAAGAAAAATGGAATTTAAAGGATATTCTAAAAACAATAGATAAAATAAGACGATTACTCCTTTGTTCTAAAAATTTGGGAAGAAGATTGAAGTAAATTTTCTCAAGGGGCTAGAAAATGTTTTAAATTGGGGAAAGATATTCATCAAGAAAATTATTTCCAACGTGTTGAGATTAATTAAAAAATGGTTATAATAGAGAAACAATTTGTACAGAATGCACCCTCCACACTTAAATGCTTCAAGTGTAAGGTAAATGGGAATTATACTAATCAAAACCCAAAATCCAAGTGTGAATAAAGATGATCATCATCTAGAACCAATTATGTATAACGAAAAAGGTAAATATCATTCGAACACAATTGGAAATGTGGAGTAGTATAATAAAGTATTAAAATGATTAGTGATTATTTTTTTCCAAATCATTAATAATGTAGTGTAATTTATTCTTTGGTACCATGGATTAATGAAAAATATATGGATTAGTCCACTTTAATTTTTCAGTAAGAATTAAAATGAATATGTTGAATCATTATTATGGAATGGATAATTGGTTTACTAGAAATGTTATTTTTTTAGAGAACACATAATAAATAGAATCACAACCCTTAATATGAATACGATGAGGGGATGATAATGAGATAATGAGATGTTTTGTTTTTTGAAAAATAATTGGAATAATATTTATGACCTTGGAACAAATTAGTAACATGAAGACTAGAAATATTATGATATCTTTTATAGTTTTAAGAGAATATTTGGATTTATGGATTGAGGAAAAAGATAATTTTTCATAAAATTCATGAGTTCACTAAGGTTTTATGTAATTTCAAGTTCTTACAATGATTCAAGAGAATACATAATAATTATGTTCACATGTTTGGGAAGTGAAAATTATGAGTTTCATTATGTTATTTGTTGGAATATGATATGTTTATTTTTGGAAATTAGTAAAATTAATTTTAATGTTTGGGAATTTAATCGTTTGGATGGTTTATAAGGGTGACCAATTAAGAACATGTTTTTTTAATATTTTATGAGTTTTTTTATTAATTTATCACCTAACCGCATGTATATTTTTGGGTATATTATATCCTATGCATACCATTTTTAATGATGATAAATAGAGGAATATGAAATGACTTTTCATTACATTATGGATCTTGTTATCCATAAGTTTTTCAAGTAATAAATATTCCCCTTCATTCCATTGATAAAAAAATGAATCAGAAATTGATAATGGCACAAAAAAGTGTGATGTCGTATGTATAAGATTAAATTATGTAAGTCCATCTTCTCCTATTATTTTTGAAATAATTTTTTATCTTATTGTCATAATTTTGGATGATATAAATGAACTTTTATATACATACTTGGTCTATAGTTTTGTAGTCATTATCCTTTTAATGATAATGTTCTCTATTATTATCCATCAGAACATGGTAGTTAAAATTCTATTCTATTCACATATATTCACTTTCCACTAATGTTCTCTTAATTAGAATCCAAGTTATGTGTTAGTCTTTGACATTTAATTTCCCTAATTTTAGAGGATTTTTTATTGAACCTTTTTCTATTGTGGGATTATTATAGAGGAAATTTTCAAACATCAATCAATTATTTTCAAGTGAAATTTCAAATTTGTGAGGATAAATGATTTGTTTAATTTACTAATCATATCGGGATGGTAGCTTATCGATTGTCTCTCCCAAAGAAACTCTCTCAATTTCATTATGTGTTCCATATATCTCACCTAATTATATACATGCCTGGTCCTTCACACGAACTAAACTCATAGGTCATATCATTAGTGGAATATAATTATTATTATGAATAACTATTGTAGATTCATTATTGTATTGATAAGGTTCTTGCAAACAATACAAATCACCTGGTTAATGTTTTATGGTGAAGCCACCAACTTGAGCATGTTCCATGGGAACCTAAGTATGTGATGAGGCAGAGGTATAATTATCTATTTATATCTGAGTAATGAATATTGAAGGAGAAATTAATTTTGATAGGGGTATAGTGTAACACCACAATATTTTATGGAATGCATTTTTTAATAAGTTTAATATCATTGATATAATATATTTCACAAAAATACCAATCCTATACAAAGTCCAATGTATTAATATTTTTACACAATCATTATCATCTATTCATTATGGTTTTTGAAATTAATGATATTAACAAAGTTATAATAATATTTTGTACACATGTTTATAAAATACAATCATTGGTTACTTGTTAATTATAAATTCAAGTAAAAGATAATTGTAAATAAGGGATATTATTTTATATAAAATAAATTTTATGCGCGTAATGGAATTCTATAATAATATATTAAATTAATAACTATTAGTGAAATATATTAATGAAATTAATTCGTTATATATTATATAAAAAATTAAAAATTCATTCATTGATATTGATAGGCTTAAGATAAAAATAAGCCCAATTTTAACCATAAAAAAGCAGTATTTTTTAAGGTTAGTTTTGATGCCTTTTACTGGAAGACATATTTTAAATCATAATTTTGAATAATTAAAAAAAATATTTGAAAAATAAAATTATTTTTTAAAATATAATATAAATATTATATTATGGTAATTTTTTTATTTTCTGATAAGATTCATTTTTTGATGAATAACGATGATACTACATTTAATTAAAAATTGATTTTTCATCTAATTTATTTATATATTAAAATTATATTTTAAATTGGTCATAAATTATAATTAGATAAATTATGAATCAATCCATTACATTTAGTTAAATGAATTAAATTTGATAATGAAATACATTATAAAAACCACACAAACATTTAAACTTTTCACATTAAAGACACACTTTTTCATTGTGTCAACATGATTATTTTAAAATATAATTTTTCATATTATGTAAACTGAATTAATTAATGTTAATTTCTTATTTGGTATCATATGTTACGAAATAGTTTTTATGGTAAATTCCAATTTATATATTAAAAAGTTACCATGGTAAAACACATTTTTAAACTGGTATATCTAAACAATTATTCATATAAATGTAAAAAGGGTAATGGAATAAAATAAATAAAAGTACATAAAATTAAGGGTCATTGGATAGGTTACCAGACCTTAACAAGACAATAAATTATTAATTTCTTGAATAAATTGTGGAATTTAACACCATGTAAATGCAGTTGTCTTTTAATATGAAATATTCATTATTTTAATCACTTACACCCATCACTTTTGAAGTATAAATACCAACTGCTGCCACAACATGTCAACCCAAAAGCCTTGAATATCCCCAAATATATTCCCAAAAATAACCCACTTAATCTGCCCACGTCCTAGTACTTTTGTTCAAACCAATTAAAAATTCTAATGATCTTAACGGTCTCTCAAAAAAGGGATGATCTAGAGGAAATTTTCTCAAAGCACCTCTCCTAAAATATATTCTTCTTTTACTTTCTCCACACCCCCATCATCCATAATGGAATAAAAATTACAGATTAGTTTATGAAAGATAAATTTATCATTATAATTTAATATTATATATACATACCTCTTATTTTTTCATATTCAATGAAACAATATCATTGACCAAAATATATCATTTAGTCACTAATGTGAATAATGTTCTTATTTTCTTTTATTACTACCGTAATGAATGGTCATAAAAATATTCTTACTCTTAATGACTATTTCAATAATTATGTTGTATTGTATTTCATGTTATGGATCTAATATATAATTATAATATTATATAAAATGAACTAGTCTCTGATGTTTGGAAAAACTACCAACAAAAACTAATCATTTATCGTTAACATTTCATCTAATGAATCATCATAATGTATGAAATTAAAAAGATAAATTGAACTATTTATAATTCTATAAGTTCATTGCTTAAATTCCATTACACCTATATTGTTTTATTTCCTTTCTAAACATAAATCCACAATTATACGAAAATAAACAGATCATAAAATTCATCAGACAAACTCACACAAAACAATAAAAATCTGGAAATATTATTAACTATTTGTTTTTAATATGTTATAATTATATCATATAAAGTATTATAAACATATATATGTTTATTTTATAAATTAATAACATAATTTTAAAGATTATACATTAGGTTTATGTATGCCAATATTAAGGGAAGCATGAGGTAAGGGATTCTCATCTCACTCTTTTCCTCTATTAGATATTTACCTTATTCACCAATTATTTTTTATCTATGTTGTATTTTCAAAAAAATTACAAATAATATCAATAATATAATTTTCATAATGTTATTGAAATTTCCATTTGATAATTATTACTATTATGGGGAATAAAATTTTAAAAATTATAAAGTTGTAAGGGATTACACAACAGATTTTATATTCATTATGTTAAAATTCAACATCCTAATTATGTCTTGATAATAATATGTGTGATTTTACATTTTATTATCTTATATTTTATGTCTATTTATAAAATTTACTATAAATATACATAATTTATTAATCTTATTAGTTATCACATTATTAAATGATATTTATAATGATTTTTCCATTAAAACATATATTTTCAACGTTTCCCTAAACAAATGTTTTTCTACCAGGTTATATAAAATTGATTACAAATTTGTTTTTATATTCTCCTGTGATTTTTAAAGTATTATTTATCACATAGTATATTTTATAAAATAGTTTTGAAGTATTCTTTTTTCATTTTCTAATGACGGTTCTTTGTGACTTTTCAAAAAAAATATTGAAGGAATGATTTTTGACATATACAACATGAGAGGAATTTTCCACCATCATGAAGCCTCCATGCCTTAAATAATTATTTATGATATTACAAGGTTATTTTCAACAACAAAAATTCTTTTTGAATTTTAGGGAATTTAGAAACAAATATTTTCGAAATAGAAATGATATTTACCTCAAGAATTGTTTTAAGTGATCCCTCAAAAAAAATTTGATCTAAGATAAAATTATATGATGTAACTTATAAATTAATGTGAATATTATTCAATGAAATAATCCTCCTTTTTTTATCATTATGATGAATAGATATTTATGATATCCATTTATTTTTCATGGGTTTTCTATGATTAATTGTTTATGAAACCTATTTCTTTTCATGGGTTCTTATATGATGAATGATTTATGTTCTTATAGAACATGTATATATGGTTCTAAATATTTTAATGGTTGGACCAATATATTACTCAAATTCATTGGGTAATGATATTATATCTCATGAGATAGACATGACTGGAATGGGTACTAATCTCAATTCACATATGAATACAGCAGGAAGTGAAACAAGTACAGTAAAAAACTTTTTTCGGTGTGACTGTATTGGGATAAAATCTATAATACTCTTATGGTTTGGGGTGTAAATCCATTATACTTTGATAATATTCTCAATTAACCTTCAATACTAATGAAATGATTTTTTATTCATATATGTTTACAATAATTCCCTGTTGAATTCCAAGTTATATTGTTACGATGAATGTTTTATAAATATTTATGATCACATAATACTGTTATCTTTAAAACAGAGGTTTTGATTATTTAATATTATGTTCACATTATTATACCATTATTTTATGTTATGATTCATATATCCCTTGTTTTCCCTTACTAGGCATATGATCTAACATTATTATTTTTGTTATTTTCCTCAATACACGATGAATTTATTAGTTGTGATATATTAAAATGGGATATAGTTACAAATGGATATTAAAGAGGTAGTGTAAATGATTTATGAATGAGTTGTTCTTGAGTCCATGTTTCCTAATACACTAAAACCATATGATTCTGTATTATCTCTACTTTTATATGAATATCGATCAATTTATATGTAATATCTATGTATGAAAAAAGTATGTCATTATAATATACATTATAAAATAATATGGATATTTCAAAAAAATTCCAATGATCACATGAATGTTAATTCATCGGGTGAGAGTTCATACCCACTAAATCATTAACAAAATTAGAGATACAATAAAGAAGTATATATTTTTAGTAATATTTCTTCTATTAATGAATTGGTGAATACGAGGCATTTAAATATGTTTTAATTGGTGGTTTTTCATTTTAATACTATTGAATGCCTTTAGTATATAATAATGGGATTAAAATTATTATGGTTGAGGGAAAGTCCATCAGTAATGTAAAGGATTAAAAAACATTCATTTTAAAAAAAATTAAAGAATGTTTAAAATGACCTCTTTGGGGAAAAACTAGAATGATTACATTAATATTATGTAAAATTTATGTGATAACATATGAATCATTTACAAATGATTTTTATAAATAAAATGTATTTAAAAAAAACATGATTGAAATATATGGAAATATGAGAAAAATATACAGGATCTAGAAGACATATAATATCATGTTTCCTTTTACATATTTCTCTTGAACAAATAAAATGAATTCAAAAATTAATAATCATAAAAAAAATATTTTATTTAACTATCTAAAAGGGTGGGTATATAAATCCCATTAATGGAAATATGTGCACATTACCATATATGTCTTAATAAAGCTGAAATTTAGATGATATACCTTACCAGTACTTCAATTTGATAATAGGTTTTATAACATCATGTATAATAAAATTAAAAAATATAAAAGAACCATATTATTATTATATAATAATGTTTTATCACCCATTTGATAAAAACCATTTATTATTATCATTATTTCAAGTGTTAACTACATTGTTTTCATGTGTATTTTGATTCAGTTGTATTTTTCCATGTGTAGTTCTCATGATTCCATTATATTCAAAGTGTTATTATATATTTAAATTTTTATCTTCCAAGAGTTAATGGCAACATATCTTATGTTTAACAGTGCTTTTTCTTGTTTAGAGTGATTAATAATTATCTTTTGAGTTTTTAAATGGGTCTCTAAAAATCCATTCATGTAAAACACATTTACGCCATAAATGAATTTCATAAAATTTAAATTACTAACTAGGAATGTTTTTTGAATTTTTTTAGTCCTTAAGAAACCAGAATTATAAAAATTATTTTACACCACAAAACCATTTCCTATGAAGTATATATTTCACTCTGAATAAAACTATTCCAATTTGATGTCTTTTTTAGTGTTGGTAGATTATGCTGATTTTAGGTTGTAATCCCATTAGTGGCGATGTAAACCCTTTTTTATAGATTTTTTCATCTATCATTCACATGTGACTCCCCCATATCACACTATGAAATCATAGGTCTCATCCCATAGGAAATCCATGGTGTTATATTGGGTGCCTCCTCTCCTTTAGAGTTCATCTACTCAGTGTTAGATATCAAAGTACTTTGTTTCACTTATTATAGGTGATTGGTTATTCATATTCATCATTTAAATTAGTCATGGTAGTGTTGTAGTTCTATGTATTAGAACCATTGATCTTATGGTGACATTTTTTTAATCAATTTTAGAGCAGTTAAGTGATCTTTTTTTGTGGTCGGTATTTTATTATTAGTGGTGCTGAAGGTGTGTGTACATTGATGTATATTGTTATAGACCCTACGTACCATATTTTTTTGTGGAATGTGATTCTATGATATGATAATGGATTATAAGACCTACATTTTTGTCTTTTAATTCTATATGATGTTTTTATATCCCATTGTGGGCCAGGACGAACCTAGTTTGAGGTAAGTGGTTCTATATCTATCTTATATTAAATAAATATTAATTTATTTATTTTTATAAATTTTTATTATAAAAATTTTTTAATGATTTATGAATTTTGATTTTTTGTAATGTATTTTTTCATAAAATATACTTTTCCCCAATTTTATTAAATGAAAATGTATTTTCTAATCATTGTGAAATTGATTTATGAAAAAGTTTTTGAAGAATTATTTTGTTGAAATAATGTGGAAAATATTTCACATAGTAATCCATGGATACTATGATGGATGTTCTATAAAAAGGCATAGTCTATTTTTATTTTCAAGGGGTCATTCAGGGGGTCTTCCTCTACTCCCTTGTAATACAATTTATTCAAAACCCTACACACCCCTTCAGTGGTGTATTGAACTGGTTATGTATTTGGATGAAGTGAAATGAATGGAATCATAATGAGGTAGTGAGGCTTCTGTCAGATGGTCTTGGGTAGTTGGTGTTGAGACAACGGGACATCATCCACTTATCACAAGGCGTATAAGTTTTTAATTTTAGTTTATTTAAATTTTTATTTGACTCATTCATTGGTTTTGCTTGTATTTTTTTTGAGTCATATTACTACTTCTATACTCTTTATGTTATGGAAGACATATTTACATGTATATATTTAATTTGGTTCATCTTCCATCATTTTATTATGTTATGCATACATATATCATGTAATATTTTTCTGTTTGTGTTAAATTATTCCCTCTAGTGATTTTTTTATTCATGATTGCTATTCATCAAGACTTTGAGATCAGGAGCACACTTCGGGTATGATGAGGATTGGGACTAATGATAGTTTTATAAGGTTATCCCCTTTTGTTTCATTTAAAATATGGTATTAGATCATGGATATGTTCAGTCATTGTTTGTTTTTATTCAAGGGAAGAATTTTTAGGAAATGATAGGTAAGCTTCAATAAGTACATATACATATCTTATTAAGAAGTGACTGATGTTAGATTTTGATTTTGTTATGTGTGTCTATTATCATGATATATGACAATAACATCAATTTTCTAATGTTTTTTGGATTGAATTGAAATTATATGAATTTATGGTCACTCTTTCTTTGTTTGGGCCTAACAGTTTTCCATCGAGTTTTCTCCCAAGAGTTCCATAGGAGGACATAACAGTACTCTTTAGGGGAATCATTCCTTGGATTAAAATATTATATATTTTATCATGTGAGATGTTTTTATCATCGGTTAGAATATTTATAAATTTGAGATCATTGTTGTTGAGGTACATAAAGGATATGGTGGATAAAAGGATTCATCCTAGAACGCCTTACATGACATGCCATTGTCCTTTAAAGGTAAAAATGAAACCCATAAGGTAAATGAATTGATGGATATATTTGATTAGATAATTTGATTTTTATATACACTTGATAATATCATAGTAATGTGAACAATGTTCATAATTGATGTTTCCCAGTGAGCGATGGTGGGATTCCAAGGTATAAAAAGATATGAACAATATCTTATAATAGACGATTTTCAAGAACCTTTTCATATTGTATTTCTATCCAAAATCTTATATAATGTAAAATTATATATTGTTTCTATATTTGTAGAATGGATAGAATTTACTATAGTTATATACTAATTGACTAGGAAATGTAGTTCATTTTTATCTAATTGTAGTGAAGACTGATCAGTTTAAGGATCAGTAGTACCTACAAGGTTTTAAACTACATCTTGTATTGTAGGTATTTATGTTGAATAAATCTACCAATACTAAGATTGTAGACATGGTTATGATGCTCGAAATGGATATATAGAGAAATATTTTACTTCCAACCCTTCTCTTATACATATTATAATATTTAATGGTTCATTGGGAATTAAAATGATGTTTTACAAGAATCACATGAGTGTTGGAGGTGGTTCTCAACAATGTTCTTCCTCTAAACCATAGGTTATAACTAGTGGTGTTCCCATAACATGCCATAGATTCATCCTCGAAGGGAAAACCAAGTGTTATTTTTCTCTACCTTTAATAGTGTTCAATTTTTGTGACCAATACAACCATATAAATTAATTATTTCATCATACTTATATAACTTGATATGTCCATGGATTATTATATCCAATGGACACTACAATGTATTCATATGCTTTAAAGTCCACTGATCTCTAGAAGTATGCCTTAGTATTGAATCACTATCATGTATTGGATGTGATTCTGATAGATATTTTTTTGGTTCCATCTATCATGATATGTTCTTTAATTATTTTATCTTCTATTAAAACTAAATTATTTCAAACTAGCATCTCACACTTTTTTAGATATTCCCATTTTTCATTATGCATAGTAATTATTGGAAGCTTATTCCCATTTCAATATAGAATGAAAAACCTCTAAAAATGTAAAAATAGATTGTGTTTCGGTGTCCTTATTCAATCATTATAGGTGAAATATAGTTAATATAGGATTTAAACTTTCATGATCTATATTTTCTAATGTCGTTATCAAGATGGATTGCCTTGTCTCTCATAATTCTAAGGTATATTGTTATAATCGATGGGTATCATTCCACTTTATAGCTGGAAACTCTCAAGTGTTTTCTGGGAGTTTGGGATCTGATGTCTTATTATTGATGACCATTATATACAGATCTCAGATGTTTTATATCTAATATTTTAGTCGATCCCAATGATATTTCATTTTCTCGAAATATTTCAATGATTTTATATGGATTTTATAATGACTTTCCCGATTACTACTCTAGTCTTCCTCTTGATATCAAATTACAGATATCGATTTTTTTCATGCCTATTATGGAGTCATTCCTATTACACTCTTATTGTATGCCACTACAGAAGATGAAGGATCAAATTTTATCAGTGGTTGATCTTTTGGAGAATGATTTTTTATCTATAGTGTTCCACTATGGGTATCCCTGGTTCACTTTTCCATGAAGTATGAAAGTTCACATCGATTTTTTACAGACTATCAGATGTTGAACTAGTTGACAGATATCTCTAATTACACTTTCCAAATGTAAATGATATGCTTTATCTGTTAAAGGTGAAATTTTGTTTTGGAATATCTAAATTCAGTCCGGTTATAAACATATAATTGTTCCAAAGTCTGATGTTCCAAAGATAGATTTAGATAGAATGTATAACAATTAAATATCTTTTAATGTCTTTTGGTGAAACAAATTCTAATGTATCTTTTATGGCTCAAATGAACTAGATATTCCATTAGTATCTTCAAACATTTTTGGACATGTTCATGGATTATATTTTGGTTTATTTATGATCTATGTTAGAATATGGGAACTATCTAAATTGGTTTTTGTAAATAAAATAGTCATTGTTTCTAAATAAATTTATTTAAATTTAATTTATTCGTCTAATAAGTGATATTATTTTTTAATGTGATGTTTGAACTAGTCTTATCAATTGATTATTCTAAGGATAATTATTTCTTGTCATTGGAGGATCTAGGTACTGTCTTTAATATTAAAAAAATTTATAGTCTTGTTGGATACAATTGGTTGTTCATCAATGTGTTCTCTTCATCTACATCAATTTTAACATCCCTAACTAGGAATAGAGTACGTTTCATATGGGATGTGAACTATCAGTCTTCGTTCGATAAGATAAAATTCTTTATGAAATCATCTCATTTTTAAACATACATAAGACTATTATAGGATATTTTGTACACTATAATGCCTCTAGTTTTTGTTTGGGTTTCATGATTTTTCAGCATAATCATGTTTTTGCCTATATATCACTTCACCTTCAGCCACAAAAGAAGAATTTCCCCACTCATGATTTGGATCTGCCAATAGTTATGAATGTTTAAAAATGATGGAATAAATGTCAATCTTATAAGTTCATCATAATATTTTCTTACTATAAGTGTATGAGATATATATTTTCATAAAAATAATTCCATCTCAGATAAGGATATTGGATGTAATACCTTTAAATCATTGTCTTAGACACCTCTAAAACATTTAAGATGGGGAATATCATGTTCAACGCCATCATTGTGAAATTAACCTAATATTATATTTTAGAATTGAATAATTATTGGATATTAATGGGGAAATTCACTCAGTTTCATCTAGAATCTCAAGAGAATGTTTTAGGTAGAGTTCTACCAAATTTTTATTTATCACCTTCCCTCCTCGAGTCTACTTTGTAGGGTTGATATAAGGCTGGTGAATTTAAGGGAATTTTAATTATTAATTTTGTTAGGAAAACCATTTTTATTTTTTTTCTCCCATATGACTATATTATAAACTTTTGGTGTGAATTTATCCACCCAGAATCTGTGAGGAGTTTTCTTTTTTTCTAAATTTCATAGTTATTCATTAGATATTCAACTAGGTATTATAAGAATTTATTATGATATAAGAAATTTATTATTTCATCCCGTTATGAATTGTGACACTTCATATTATGTGTTGTACTATTATATATGCCTACAGATAAATGAATATAAAATAAAATAATTTAGTCTTGGCCATTTTCTTTTTATGATATATTAGAAATCGAATAATGTGTCCATGGAAATCATTATTGGATTACCAATGACGCACTGAGGTTATAATTCTATCTGTGTGACGACCCATTTGTTAATTAACTTTATAAATTTTATTCTGATTTAGTAAATAAGAAAGATAATTATCTAGGTAAGATCTATTTAGATAATATCATTATTTCTCCTGAGTTTCCATCTTCTATCATCATGAATAGTAATTCCAGGTTTACTTCCCTTCTTGTGATTATTTTCAAATAGATTATGGGGAATGAGGTTTGGTAGAGTACATATTCAAATGAATTGACATATGGTTATATTTATGGATCTATTTAGAACATATAAGACATGTTCTATTCCCACATCTGTATTTCAGTGGATTAAAAGTTTCTCTTTTTGGATTGGTTCAGTTTTCTTACATAAATATTTACCAATAATTGATCAAAATGATCCCCATTGATGTTTTTTTCTCCCATGAAAATCACCCATTTCTGTGGAATAGGGGTTTAGGATTATCTTGTGGGATATATACTTATTCAAGAGAGATTGTTGGTGTAACACCCCATGATTTCATAGTACGTAAACTCATTAAAGTAATTCAATATCTTGCACAGCACGCAACACCGAGTTCGAGCCCACCACAACTTACAATACTAGCAATTCAAAAAGAAATTATGAATAGTATTAACTAAATTTTCAATCTTATATACTTTATATATATTTTTAACATATATATTATGTGTTTCTTACATGTAATATAATAACAAATTTATTTTTTCAGATAAAATAAGTATTTTTCAAAAAATGCAATTTTACCACATTTTAATAGAAAAATCTTTTAAAACCCAATATTTGTCACTTTTATATATGAAATTTAATGAAATTAAATTATTCTGTATAATGGAGACATAAAAATTTTGTTTGGATAAGTTTTTGGTACATTTATGATAACTATTATATTTTGACGAATTGTGAAAAATAGTATGTTTTAAATGAAAAGATGTTTTTTAATCAAAATAATTTATAATGTTAAATTATGCATTATAAAGGTTTTTAAATATAATTATATTATATTTTTATCATTTAATGTGATTTTGGTCATTATAAGTAATTTCACATTTAAATTTGACATAAACACATGTCAATCTTTGGATAGTTTTTACTTTTTAAAAACCCGCTTTTTGGTTTTGACAATGGGAATTAATTTTAAATTAATAAATGAATCATTTATGTTTTGAATTTGGTAAAATAGGATTCATTTTTGAATTCATAATATTATAATTAGCTTATATTGAATTTATTGTATTTTTCTGAAAACTTTCAATTTTGGATGAATAGTGAAAAACAATGTGTTATTGTTTAAAACCGACATTTTATTTAAACAATTATTTACTTTATTTTAATTTATTTAAAGTAAAAATAAATATATAATACCTATATATGTTCAATTTAATCAACTTCAGTCATTTTATAATAAGTTCAGATATATAAAATTTTATTTAAGTTTTTACCGTCTTTAACCCATCTTGTAGGAGCATTTGATAATTTGCATAAAACATAATTTTACCGCTTTTGTGAGTTGAATTTTTAAAATCCAAGAGACTCAGTTGACATAATTATATAAAAGTTGTTTTAATAAGATGAAAATTATTTTTGGTGAATAGTATCATTGGACTTTTATTTTCCATGGTTAAAAGTAAATAGGGTAATTAATGGTAAAAATGATATTACAATTACCATATCAAAGGTACAAATTCTATTTAATAAGTTTAATTCTACCAAAAACAACATTAGGGATAAAATATGATCCTTTTTCACTTGGATTAGATTAGGACATTTATTATTATTTTATTTAAAGAAGAGTTAAAAGTGTTAAATTATATGTTTTGTCACGAACCAGATCTGGTCACCATCAAACCAGCACCAAACCCAGCCCGTTCCAAGGCCCGAAGGGCGTTCCCGATCCCAACGGGTTGGAAAAAGTGCCTGGGTATCATAAAATGATAATTGGGAATGATTTACCAAAAAATTTTATACTTAAAACAAAAAATGAATCCAAGAAATAAAATATGGATTTTTCAAACCAAAATAGCTTTTAATAAAAATTCAGAACTGAATTACACAATATTAAACAATTTTTGAACACCATTACAAAGGTACAAACCCAAGAAAAGACAACCCATGAACCTCCACATGGAAAGAGGCACTGCCCTCATGCCATCTCCATGACACTGTATCACGATGGACCGCTAAAAACAAGAACCAAAGGCAGAAAACCTATACCCAATCCTGTGACATAAAATAAGAAAGTCTACTTACACCCAAAGGTGTTAGTAGGGTGTGAGCGAAATCCCAGTAGGATACCACCACTAAGAGATTCTATGTGATAAAAATTTAATGATGAAAATCATGCATGTTTTCAAAAAATGAAAAGTTAGTTACAATTTCTAAAGGATGCAACTTTGAATAAAAATAGTTTTCAAGTGGGATATTTTAACGGGTTAACACTTTTTAAATAAACACCAAAGATACTTATTTTTCCAGCCAAATGTACCATATGCCGATGGTAAGTATAATGTACCTAATGAGCACAAGCAATAGGAAATAACCCCTAGGCACTAGCTAGTTGTGGGTCTCAGGTACCTCGTATCTCGGTGAGAGTAACCATCACAAATATTCATTCTCGTGCATGAGCCACTGGTAGGGAACATACCCATAACCTAGTGGTCCCCAATAATCATCATCATAATCTAGTTAGAGTTGTAAGCGTCAATATTGCTAAGTGAAATTGAGGCCAAACCTCACGGATTCACTAGCATACTAGTACACGTCCACCCACCTAGATACCCGGGTTTTCCCTTTGTGCTCAAACATGTTCAACAAGCCAAGAAATATAGTTTTCACATGTAGATAACACTTCCACATCACACATTAACCAGACATCCCCATGTACATCACAAAAGTCAAAAATTCCACTTTTCATTCAAATGCATTTTGAAATCAAACTCACACCAAAATAGCCCACAACACTTTTTTCATAACTTTCACAATCCAACACATCCTTTAACAATTTTATGAAGTCCCTAAAAATATGATAAACATCACATAACAGAACTATTCACATTTAAAATGGATCATTTTAAAGTATAAACAATCCAAAATATTTTTCTAATATGGTTTCACCTCTTACATAAATCATTAAACCACTCAAAACTTTCATAAAACAATTCTAAATAGTGTACCAAAGCTTTTCAAATAAAACCCATTTCAAAACCATATTTCAAGGACAAAATCACACGAATACAAATTCAAAACAGAATTGGAAGCCCCAAAAACATTTATTAAACAACCACTTGTGTTATACAAACACCTCAAACAATAGCACAAAAGATCCACATGAAACGCACACATTTTCAAAATCACTTTCAAGAATTACAATAAAGTTTTACACCTTAAACCCTTAAAAACTCTTTAAGACCAAGTGGCACACCAATATCCCACCAAATCAGAATTTTCATCCCAAAAAAGATTTATTAAACCAAATTCATATGTTATAAAACAATCCCAAACAATACCCAAAGGGTTACACATGAAGAACACCAAATTTTAAGCTAAAATGAAACTATAAAAATAAATGCTTAACCAAAGCCAACATAAAGAATTTTTGCACCACACACAACATATTATGAGAATTCTTAATAATTAAATCAAGCAAACTAAATCATCTAGAAATGATTACACACGGAATCACCTAACGGAAGTGTCAAATCCCTCAAAACTTGGTTCGAAACGTCAACCGCACAACCGCCGCACCACAAGGAAGATAAATTTAGACCTATATCACAATATTGGACCAAAAATACACCAAATGAAACCCTAGGATCAAACCCTAACTTCTGTAAATTTTATAACATAATGAAAGAGAGAGGAAACCCTAAGGGAAAAGGAAGAAACCAAGAAGGAATCACTTACCCAAAACAATCCTGAAGAAAACGACCCAAAATCGACCATAATCTGAATTTTAAAAGATGTAAAAATTTAACTGATATTCGAACAAGAATGATAAGGTCATGTAGGAATAGGAATGGGGGAAAAGAGTAAGAATATAAGGAGTTATGAAGGAATGAATTTTCCTCTTCAAATATGCCTAATTTTATAAACCCTAATATGTTTAGCTCTCAATCTCGATGTAGAAGAGCTCAGAAGAGGGGAGAGAGATCTTGGGCACGCTACTGGGTTCAAGGGGCGCCTTTGAGGCTTGGAATCACTGAAAAAGACTTAAAATGAAAAATTTATTAATTAATCAAATTTTATTTTTAAAATTGTAATTGGGCTTTCGGGCAAGCCCAATCCATAAAATAAAAACCCATATACACCTTGGTTATGGATTTCCAAAGGCTCCAAATTTTAATTGTGGTGTTAATATATCAGGGGAGGACATTTAGAAGTTGGAATTAGTGAAAAATATTAAAAAATGAATAAGTTATAAAAAAACAAAATTTATTTTTAAATCTGGAATTGGGCTCACGGTTTGGCCCAATTCATGAAAACTCATCTATTCTCCATAAAACCTTTGGAAACCCCAAAAACAAAGAATTTATCTAAATTAAAATAAAAATACATTTAAAATAAGCTATGCATGTGACATGTTTAATAACTAAAAAATTTTTAATATAGGGTTATAAATAATATAAATTCTACTAAAATTATTCATTTTAAATATAAAATAATTTCCTATGTAATGGTATTTTATTTATAATTTATAGACATTAAATAATTTAATTTATTTATGAAACAATGAGGATTCAGTAGTTTCCATATTAATTAAATATTAAAATAATTGATATTATAAATATCTAAATAAATATACATTGAAGCTTATGATGAATTCCAATAATTTTCAAGGATAATTTGAAATTTTAGGGATGAGTAAATAATTTTTTTTCGATGTAATGTTGTTTTTGTAATTTTCACAAAAAACATATTCTTAATAGTGTCACAATTGACATAATTCAATTTTTAAAACAAATACAATATTATTAATTGATATAATATTCTTAGAAATATAAAGTTCTTCCAAAGAACATAGATAATTTTGTGTATAAAAATAATGAACCACGTGGGGTTTTCTAGCCATGTTATAGTATGTTTATTATCCATATAATAAAAAAATAAAAATAGACAAGGTAAATATCAAACTATTTAACTAAGAGATAAATCTAAATGATAAGATTAATATGGTTACCTTAACCTATCTAAAACCAATTGGTTGAGAGTTTTTATACCCATACCTACCTTTTACTATAAATAAATTATTTTTTATCCATTACCAATGGAAAATTATTTAGTTATAAAATAATATTTCAAACTTTTCCAAAAGTCACAGTCACCTCTATTATAAAAGGGTACGTCCCCCTCTCTTAAATTCACACTTCCAAAGCCATTTAGCTGGGCCAAACCCTACCCAAATATCCTCTAAACTATATTCCCTTATACCTAGAGGCCTTTATTTGATCATAAATGCAACCTAAGGATCCCTTTTGATAAACTAAAATGGAAACACCCGATGAAGAGATAATAATTTCACCACCCTCTTTCAAGTTCATTTCTTCTTCCACTTCCTCTTTATTTGTTGATTTCATACCAAAAAAATAAATCCAACACCTTCTAGATAATGTGATGATATTATAAATATGGTACAACCATATTTGTTATTTTATCCATCCTATAAATGATAAAGTCATCATATGTGCATACGTAAATCTTACCATCTCCACGTCATGGTGTAGTTTGTAATTAAAACACTTAATTATTTGGATGGGTATAATAATGAGTATAACTTATGTAAATAATAAATATAACATATAAATTATTTTTTATATATTATATACCATCCAACTAAATATGATTTCACCATAAATATAATTATATTGTCGCTCGTGCGTACGTACCGATTACCGTCTCCACGGACACGATGAGATTCCTTCCTCATCGTAATCATTCAAGAAAAATTTACATTTTATGATTACAAATAATGTTTATGAACAAAATTTCATTATGCATATGAATCAAATAAATCCTACCCATTACAAAGATGGATTATGTAACCATGCATATAAAGGAAAACGAATCAGTTAACACCCGAAATGATGATACTGCTAAAATATTATTAACAAATCCATATTATAAGATCATATATGATATCATATTTATGTATATGATTGTTGTATAATTTAATAACAATGTTTTAACTATTATACAAGAGGTTAACATACCATAGACTAAGAAAAATTTCAAGGTAAGTTTTAATTACACAATCTCATTATGATCGGAGGTTGATTTTACGTAATTCTATACTGGGACATATTTAGTATCCATGTACATGTTTCATAAAAGAAGTTTTAAAAGTGATTATTTTTTAGGGACACTTTTAATAAAACATCATCTTAATTTTTTTAATGATTTATTCTTCTTAACCTTAAACATTAATGGTTAATTTTTAAAATGGTTTTAAGGATTTATTTATATGGATATGAAGGTTTTAAAATATTAATTCCATTCAAAAATTTCCAAGTGGTATGAGACACTTTGATTCAAAACTATCATTTAATTTTATTCCATTATAAATTCTATAACTATAAAATGATTTCGTGAAAAAGGGATATTTCTCTAAAAGTTTTTTACTGATAATTTTCAACTTTGTCAACAGCCTTTAAGGGATATTATTCTTGATCAAGGTTGATTTATAATGATACAAAACATCAATATTGTATTGAAGGATTTGTGATTTGTTTGACTGTGGATGTGTTCTTTTTCAAACATTCATGTTTTATTAAAAAATTATTGACATTTCGTATGCTAGTTTTAATATGATTTTTTATGTTATGGTTAAACCTTTTTATATGAGGATTGCATTAGACTATGTAAGTGATGGGTGGAGCCCGCTATATCTCATCGATGCATCGGTAGATCTCATGAGACAAACTTGTGTCTTAGAACATGGCCTTGAACAAATCTTATTTGTAGTGTTGGCACAATACCTTGAATATGAGGTTATGATGTTTGAAATTATGCATTCCATCATTTTGAAACGTTATATTGATATTGCATATGATTATTCGACTAGTAGAATATCCATTGGAATAGGTAAATGGAATTATTTGACCTATATTGGACATATTATGTAGAATTTTATGTTTAAAAGTATTATGTTTTAGTCTTAGACATTTACTTAATTGTCTTTGATTATTTTTAAATGTTTCCACCATATTGTTATCCTTACTGATCATCTAAGCTATTCATTCTCTATGTTTCATTTTTTCCTGGATGTGATGAAATATTTTATGGTTAACCTGTAGGGATAGGCTAAGGATATAAGTGTGGTCAATGGAGACAAAATGTTGTTGAAGTTTTTCATTCATGACATCATGTAAAACTTATGAATGTATCTAGTACCTCAAAGTCTACTAAATTTATTGGTCTTTCAGGATTTGATCCAATGTGATTATGCCAATGTTACATAATAATGCACCGACTTAGGGTAACTAGGTTCAGGTCAATACAGTTGGTATCATAGGAAGTTTTAAACAAACCTTGGAAACTCGATTTAGATAAACTCTGATTAGAGCACATTACCCTATGATTGACCTTGAGGATTATCATTGAATAACGTCCTATAATTTTGGTAATGTAGAGATTTTGGGTATTTTCCAAGCATTACATCTTTGTTTAGATACGATCAGGTAGGGGCATCTCTGGAACATATGTACGTAGGAGTGAAAACTTGGATAAAGAGTTTCGGGCTTGACCTCGGGTATCCAGGTACAGGACAACGGGCCTTGCTGCACTCTTGATTATGAAACTCCCAAGGGATATTCTTAGGATAATTCAAATTTTAATTACAAGACATTATGAATAATTTAAGAGTAAATACTTCCTCAAAGAAAATATTTTATGATTATATATTATATGCATATTCTTTTCAATTTACTTTAGGTATTTTACATGTTTGGAATTTTTCATTGTGATTCATAAACTAACCTAGTGTTTCCATTGTTTAGAAATGATGCCTATTATAAGGAATGAGAACTCCATCAATATGCATGAACGAAAGATTAAAAAGGATCATATCATTCATGGTATTAATCTAACATTTTAAAGGGAAATAGTCTCCCATGTATTCTCTTCATATGAATAAATAATATAATGTGTTAATAAGATAAGTAATTAATTTTCTGAGTCCTATGTCTTTGAAGGGAATAAAGAGAAGAAAAGCATGGAAGATATAAATATAGATAAATGGAAGAGGGGAACAAAAGATTTTCTAATATGTGATAACTGTGGAAATAATCACCTTGGTAAATGCTTGAAGGGAATGAGAGTTTGATATATGTGTGGAGAAAAAGGACACCAAGTACTTGATTTCAAGTGTAAGAAAATGGTTTCAAATGTACAATGCTTCATCTACAAGGAGTTGGGAAACTAGATGAATCAAGGTACAAATCATCAGAGTATACAACAAATGATGCTATTGGATAATAATCATGTTATGATACTATAGAAGATGAAGAGGAATGATTAGAGTTCATATGTTGTTATTAAATTATTCTTTAATTTGAGTATTGAATTAATGATGAACATGTTATAAGAATTATTGAATATATAAGGATTGTATTGCTGTATTATTTCATTAAGGAATTGAGATTTTGTGGAACCAAGTAAAGTGACTCACTAGTAGGTTAATTTTTTTGGTAAATATATGGTTGAGATAATGATAAACCATAATATGGTTCTGATACTGAGTCAGTGATTTTGGAATAATATATGTTTGATTTGGATAAATTATATTGGATATTATTAACTTCTTTGAAACTAATAAATGATTTTTATATTCCATCATTGTTGCAGTATACAAGATTTTTGGATAGGCGGAGTATATCTAGTATTATATATAGAATAAGGGAGCATGAATGTAATTAATAATTTTTTATGGAAATTCAAGGTGTTACCATGTTTTAAAAGAATACATGATGAAGGTATCCACATGTAATTACATGGAAAAAAATATTTTGATTATTTTTACCATCCTTATAAATTTTGGACTGTGAGTTTAGACATAGGTATTTTGCATAAGAAATCAGGTAGAAATGGATTGTGTTTGACATTTTATACTATTGTTAAGGTTAAATATTTTTGTATGATTATTTTTGGATTGTTATAAAAAGGACAATTCGGAGGTCGGGCGACAACCCGTCACATCCGGCAAGGCTGTGAGACTTGAACCCACAACTGAAGGGTGACAATGGTGGATCACCAACCACTAGCATATGTGATGTCCTAGTTTGTATAATGTAATTTTTTTAAATAGTCTAACAAATAAATTATAAATTCATTTTTTTGGAACCCTATACGATTAAGATAAATATAATATTATTTGATTCTATTATCTTTTGGAGTGGAAGATGAGTTTGTGGTTGGAATTAGTTGAAGGATAAACTCTAATTGTCAAGTCTATTTATATATATCCTATTATTCTATGAATAAATTAATTCTTAAAAAATCTGTGAAGGGATCTTAAAATCATAAATGTGTTATCCTAATACCTTATGTTTTGTTGACCCCATGATATTTTACATCATCTTAGATTGATGGCTTTGTGGCCCTCAATTTTACACTTGTTTGTGATCGATGACCTTAATCACTCTGTATAAATATTTACGTTTTCCCTCCAACATTATGTCTCGAATTTCATCCAATGTTCTTCTAATCTAGATCTTAATTTGGTGGTGACTTTTTCATTTCCCTTTCTCTCTTATTAAGACTAAATTTTATTGAACCAATTTCCGTTGTTGGTTTCCCACAAAGGTGTTTTTCTATTTTTAACAATTTACTTACGAAAAACAATTTCAAATTGTGCGGACGTAAT
This sequence comes from Viscum album, assembly GCA_963277665.1. Lineage (NCBI taxonomy): Eukaryota > Viridiplantae > Streptophyta > Magnoliopsida > Santalales > Viscaceae > Viscum > Viscum album. The sequence continues at coordinate 612,493,899 of OY728166.1, forward strand.
TTATTGAAGTAGGGTAGAATTTAACACCCCAATATTTCCTAGTATGTTATCTCATTAAAGTAATTCAATATCTAGCACTACACACAACACTGAGTTCGAGCAAACCACAACTTAGAAAACAATCCATTAAAAAAGGCTATGAATAGTATTAAATACATTTTAAATCATATATACTCTATATAATTTTAAAATCCATATTATTTATTTCTTATTAATTATATAAGAATAAATTGATTTTTCAGATGAATGAAGTATTTTTCAAAAAATCCAATTTTACCACCTTTTAATGGGGAACCCTTTTTAAATCCAATATTTGTCTCTTTTATATATTCAATTTAATGAAGTTAAATTCTTCTTGAGAAGTATGACATAAAATATTTGTTTGGATAAATATTTGTACTTTTCTGATAAATTTCATATATTGACGAATTCTGAAAAATACTATTTTTTAAATGAAAAAACTTTTTTAATCAAAATAATTTATTGTGTTAGATTATTAATTTAAATGTTATTAAGTATAAATATAGTATATTTTTATCATTTAATTTAATGTAGGTAATTATAATTAATTTTACATTTAAATTTGAAATAACCACATGTAAATCTTTTGATTGTTTTTAATTTTTTAAAACCTTCTTTTTGGTATTGACAACAAGAATTAATTTTAAATTAATAAATAAAACATCTATGTTTTTAATTTGTTTAAATAGACTTCATTTTTTAATTAGGACTATCAAAATTAGATTAGTGTTATTTTTTGGTATTTTTCTAAAAACATTCATTTTTTGATGAATAGTTAAAAACACTACTTTCTTGTTTCAAACAGAATTTCTATTTAAATAATATTTATTTTTTTTTAATTTTTTTAATTAAAAATAGATTCATTGGAGTCATTTTATAATATTTTTAGATATATAAAATATTATTGAACTTTTTACCGTCTTTTACCAACCATTTAAGTGCATTTGAAAATTTGCACAACACATAATTTTATCACTTCTGTGAGTTTAATTTCAAAATTTTGAGAGAAATGGTATACATAAGTAAGTAAAATTTGGTTCAATAAGATGAAAATCATATTTATGAATAGTAACTTTTGACATTTATTTACCACGGTTAAATGTAAATTGGGTAATTAAGGGTAAAAATGATAATATAATTACCCTACCACATGTACTAATTCTGTTGGATAAGTGTAATTCGACCAAAAACATCCTTAGGAAAAAACATTTATTATTTTGGTCCACTTGGATTAGATTAGGACATTTATTATTATTTTATTTAAAGAAGAGTTTAAAGTGTTAAATTCAATGTTTAATAACTAAACCATTCTTAATATAGGGTTAAACAGAATATAAATTCAACAATAAATATACATTAGGATGATAAAAATATTTCCAACTTAATGGTATTATATTTATAATTTTTAAACCTTAAATAATTTTATTTGTTTATGACTCAATGATGATGCAATAATTACCTTATTAATGAAATATTTAAATAATTGATATTATAAATATCCAAATAAATGTAAATTGAATCTTTTTATGATTTCAACTAATTTTATAGGTCAATATGACATGTTATAGTTGATTAAATTATTTTTGTTAGATGTAATCATGATGTTGTGGTTTTCACAAAAACCAAATACTAAATAGTGTCAAAATTGACATAATTGAGTTTTTAAAACAAATACAATATTATTAATTGATATACTATTTTTAAATATCAAAGGATTGTCCAAAAGACTTAGATAAGATTATATATGTTAATAATGTACCACTTGGGGTTCCCTTGTATTTTTATAGTAAGTTTATTAACCATATAATATAAAAATACCAAGAGGCATGGTAAATGTCAAACTATTTAACTAAGAGTTAAATCTAAACGATAAGGTTAATATGCTGACCTAAACCTGTCTAAAACCTATTGGTTCAGAGTTTTTCGACCCATATGCACATTAGACTAAAAATAAATCATTTTTGAGCCATTAGAAACCGAAAATGATTTTATTATAAAATAATGTTTAAAGATTTTCCTAAAGTGACCCTCACATATCTAATAAAAAGGTACTTCCCCTTCTCATAAATTCATATCTCCAAAGCCAATTAAATCAGGGAAACCTACCCAATTATTTGCTCAACTATACTCCCTTCGACCAAGAGGCCTTAATTTGATCATAATGCCAACTTAAGGAGCCCTTTTCATCAACTCAAAAGGAAGCACCGGAAGAAGAGGTAACAATTTAACCACCCTATTTCAAGTTATTTAAATCTTCCCATTTATCTTTCTCTGTTATTTCCATACCAAAATAATAAATCCAGTACCTTATACATAATTTTATGTTATTATAAATATGTTACAACAATATTATTTATTCTATCCATTCTATAAATAACAAAGTCACCATACGTGCGTACGTACAACTTACCGTCTCAACGTCGTGGTGTAGTTTGTTATTCAAACACATCATTATTTGGATGGGTATAATAATTTGTATAACTGATTTAAATAGTAAATATAAAATTTTAATTATTATGTATGTATGATATACCATCCAATTACATACAATTTCACTATCAATATAATGATATCGTCGCTCGTGCGTACATACCGATTATTGTCTCCACGAACACGATGAGATTCATTCTCCATCGTAATCATTCAAGAATAATTGTCATTTTACGAATTCAAATTATGTTTATGAACATAATATCATTATTTATATGAATAAAATTCATCCTATCCATTCCAAACATGGCTTACATAACAATGAATATAAAGGAAAATTAATCAGTTAATACCTGAAATGATGAAACTACTAAAATATTATTAACAAAGAAATATTTTAAGATCATATATGATATCATATTTATATATATGATTCTTTTATAATTTAATGAAAATTTTTTAACTATTATACAAGAGGTTAACATACCATCAACTATGGAAATGTACAAGTTAAGGGTTAATTTCACAATCTCATTATTATCCAAGGTTGTTTTTACATAAGTATCTACTTAGACATATTTATTATCCATGTCCATGTTTAATAAAATAAGTTTTCTAAGGTATTCATTTTAAGGGAATATTTTAATAAAACTTCATTTTAATGGTTTTTATGGTTTATTCTTCCAAAACTTCCTCATTAATGTCTATGTTTTTAAAATGGTTTTATGATTTTTTATATGTACACGAATATTTTAAAATGTTAAATCCATTCACAAATTTCAAATTTGTATGGGACACTTTGATTAAAAACTATATTTTAAATTAATTATTTTATAAATTATGTAACTTTTAAATAATTTCATGAAAAATGGATATTTATCTCAAGGATATTTACTGATCATTTTCAACTATGTCAACATCCTTTAAGGGATATTATTCTTGATCAAAGTTGATTTATTGTGATATAAAACTTCCATATTGTATTGATGGTTTTGTGATATGTTTGAAATTAGATGTGTTATTTTTAAACCATTCATTGTTTATTGATAAATTATAGACATTTCTATACTATTTTTAATACTAATGTGTTTGTTATGTTTAAACTTTTTCATATGAGGAATGAATTGGACTTAGTAATTGATGGGTGGAGATCTCTATAGCTCTTCGATGAATCGGAATTTCACATTAGACAATCTTGTGTCTTGGAACAAGGCCTTGAAAAAAATATTTTTTGTTGTCTTGGAACAAGGCCTTAACTATGTGGTTATGAAGTCTGGCATTATGCATTCCATTATTATGAAATTGGAAATTGATATTGCAAGTGATAGTTCGACTTGTAGAATATACATGTGAATAAGTAAATGGAAATTTTTTATTTATATTGGATATATTATAAAGAATTTTATGTTTAAAAGGATTGTGTTTTAGTATTATATACTGTGTTAATTGATAAGCTTATTTGTGAAATATTCTGATATATTGTTATCGTTAATGATCATCTGATCTCACCCAATTCTATTTTTTATTTTTCCTAGGATGTGAAGAAATATTTTATGGTTGACCTGATAGGATAGGCTAAGGATATAAGTGTGGTCAATGGGGACAAAATGATGTTTATTCTTTTATTTCATGATGCAATGTAAAACTTATGAATTTATCTATTACTTCCAAATCTACTAAACTGATCGGTCTTTCAAGATTTGATCCCTTATTACCATGCCAATGTTATGTAATAATGCACTGACTCTGGATAACTAGGGTGGCGGCATTATAGTTGTGGTTTCATGATATACTTATATGTCTGGTTACAATGTAGAGTTGGAATAAAATGTATGTGTATCTTCAATGACTTCCTTCATATTTTCCCATCAATTACTATGTTTTATTGATGATTTCTCATCTTTTGGGTCATCACTATCATGTTAAACTGATAATTTATTATTTGAGATATATTTTTACATTCAATGTAACTAAGGGGATTCAGAATGTTGTGTATCGGTTATAATTACTAGATTAGTTTATATGTATTCCAGAAAAATTTCCACATATTACATTTCAAGAATTAAAATCCTTATCCCTATAACATTTTTTGTTTGGAAGTGATTGATATATAGATAAGAGTTTCACTTATAGTGTAGCAAGCTAAGATCACTGATTCTCAGGTCAAATTATTGAATTACATGTATACCCCACTGGTTAGATTGTTATGGAGACATGAATTAAATAATAACAATATATGAGAGAAAGAATTGTTGGTGATGGAGAATTCACATAACCTATTTATAAAAAACCCTTAATATATTCTAATTCCTAATGATTGAATGTCTCATGGTATGGTTATTGTAACATCCATGATTTTATAGTATGATCTTTTATGTTTAAATGATTTTTTTCATGTTCACAGGCTATACCTATCATATTTAGAGTTTTCTACAGTGGTCCCTTCTAGGTATTTCATTCCAAAGACATTTACAACATAAAATTTCATCTTAATATGTAAATGACACACATGTATGATTTCATGAATCCAATTTGGATGTAAAAACCTTTAGGATTTAAATTTTTATAAATGTTAAAATATTTTCTTATGATGTAAATGTATCACATAAGATAAAATTAATCCCAAGAAACTTATTTTTTTGGAATATGTGGATTGTGGGGATTTTATAGTATAAATCCTCAGTTAGAGATATAAACACATTAAACCGATTGTTTTTATCTTTCATTAACATATAACTCCACAAATATCATTATACCATCATAGTTCTAGAAATCTAGGTGATTCTAGTGTAATTTTGTGTGTCACTTCTCCTTTTGTGTTCTTCTATTCAATGTTCGATCTTTGGGGAAGTTGCACTGTATATTCTTTATAACCAATATTTATTCATGTTAATTTACATTTATTCCTGAAATTAAGGTGATTTCACCTTTGGGATTTGAAAATACATTTATTACATTTTTTAATCCTTCATAATTTCATTGTTTGATAGTATTGAAGGGGTTTGTAGAATGGTGGTTGTGGCATACTGGGTGAATGTTCTTTGAGGTATGTTGTGTTCTTCCCTCTTCTCAACATATATTTTTATATAATATGATTCTATAATATGGTAATATATTCTTAGGCATACATTTTTTTATTTATGTTCATTCATGTTTTGGTGGACCCTCATTCAGTTATGTACGAACTGAGATTAATGTATGTGGAAGTTTCTCCAGACTGTGATGGTTGAACCTTGAATGATTTGGTTTTATAAATTCTATTATAAATTAACTATATTTATTTATTGATTTCAAAATATGTAAAATGGATTCTAAAAATGGTTTTTCCCCTGTTTTGGTAAAACAAAATCCATTCATTGTGAAATGGATTTAAGAAAAGAGTTTGAATGCATTATTTTCATGACATTATTTGGAAAAACAATCATGTTTGATTCTATGTGTACTTTAATGGAATGTGTAAAAATTGGCCTTGTTGTATGTTACTATCATAGGTTTCAATGATTGGGAGTTCCTATGCTCTCAAGGCTTTGTGTCCAAGGTACAGGTGAGAGACATTTTGGAAATTCTCTTTCTTAGATGTTCCTCTCCTCCAATGATTTGATTCATTTCTTCATAGGCATCAGACATGTGATTTTCTATGATTAGTTATGTCTGTTCTAAATAACCTGGATTTTATTGATCCATTGTGTGATGAACTTCCAATATGGTTTGAGCTTCATGGAATTTATTAACATTTTTTTATATATGTGATATTTTTTGTAAAATTTAACATAGATTATATATAACAATTGAAAAATGATAACTTTTTTACCTTAAATTTTATATAAAAAATAATTAATTTATTATAATTTATTTTTTTCATTAAATTATATCATGTTTTGATTATTGAACATATACATCTTATGGAAGACCTAGGTTGGATCCCATAAATCTTATTTATATCACATGTTAAACACACCATAGTTTGTCTGCTGAATTAGATATTACATTTTATGTGTGGAAAGAAGAGGTTCCATGGTGGGTTGGAAATGTTTTATCCACCTGGTCTGTTATGGCTAGTGGTGAGATAGTGGGATGTTATCCAGTAATCACATGGAGTGATTTTTTTCTAATTTTTTGTTTTACACTTTTCTGTTGAAATCATACTTGTGGTTTGTAAGATAGTTTTGAGTTTTAGATTTTATGATGTCTTTTTTATGTTATGCAACATATTTACATATATATTTTCTCTATTTTCACTTCTAATTTATTTTTATGTTTCATTAATATTTAATGTCATTTTTTTGTTTGGGGAAAATTGTTACCTCTTTTTGTTGATGATGCATGTGTTCTAGTTACAATTCCATTATGAGGAATAATTCCATTTTTTAATAGAGCATATTGAGTGGGGTTCCTATATTTTGAGAGTATAAAATTTAGTTTATATAGAGACCCAATTATATGTACACATATTGTTTCCTATTTTTTATTATATATATCCATTAATTCTGAAATGAGGATTGTAAAGTCATAGTGTCTTTGGAAGAGTAGGTTCATAATACATCATAGAAACTAAAACATGGTCCCCATATTTAATTCTCCCAAATGAGCTCCAAAAATATATTTGGGGTCCTAAATCTATATAGTGTGACCTATGGAATACATAATGAAAGGGTTGAGTTAAAAATCCCTGTAATGGAATATGTGAGTTAAGGAATCAAAACATGTGAGTCCAATGTATTACGTGACATCATAAATTAGAAGGTACCTATGAAATAATGAGGAATAATAAAACAATGATCATGGTATCATAATATCATTTAGAAATTCATTGTGAAAATAACATAAAACCTAACACAAACATACATCAAGTATAACTTTAAATACTACGTCACTTGGTGGATAGATTACCACAATAGATGACGTTCAATCCTAGATCCAATATAATAATATCTTGAGAGAAAATTATTACCAATGTATTTGTGGGTTATATTATTATGTTACCACCAATCACACTTATATAATGTAAAAGAATATTTATTCCACCTATGAATACGAATCCTATGTCTTAGTCACCATAATTACCCCTAGAAAGAAATGGGTTTCTTAATATTATATGGATACATAATCAAAAGAAATTCCATAAAGAATAAATTTGAGAAATAGGCATTGGGAATGAATTTACCTATAAAAGGTAGGGAGAATGAGTCAATTATAAATGTGAGAGACATATGGATATAATTAAGTTTCATTCTATAACATACAGATATTTAAAATGAGTTAGAAATAGAATGTTCATAACCTGATGAAATGGGGGGAGTTTGAATGATCTTTTTCCTGACATATTCCATTAGTTGAGAACTATTTGACGTTATATAAAATATATATAAACAAGTTATTATCATAAAATAGAATCATGTTATTATTTATAATATAATATATGATCATTTTATAACCTCTTATTACCCATTCATAAATAATCTTTCATTATCAATGTTGTTTGGGTGCTAATTGCATTGTTTAATCCTACCAGTTTCATCGTGAAATATCAGAATCATGATGATACGTTATAGTTCCCAAATGAACATAATTTTATTAATTTTGTATATATAATATCTTAATTACATAAATCCTTGTAATCATTATTTATTGTTGAACATGTTGAACGGATCACATTGTTTCCCAGAGATGTTAGATCATGCTTTTGAATGAGAGACATTATCATTTCCTTAATAGGTGAAATTGTACGGAATTATATTTATATCATTTTTGAATATTCAAAAAAAGTAATTATATAAAAAATATTGAGTAAATTAATCCATTGTTACCTTTTAATGAAATGATTTAGTGAAAAATGAATCACATAGATTCTCGATGAAGAAGTCTGTCATACACATGAGCGACATCATCATATTCACCTTGGAATTGGATTTAAGAATGTATATGTGATATAAAAATTAAATGAAATATCATTAATATTATATATAATATTTCTATACATCATTATATCCATCCATGATAAGAAATTATTGAAAATCAATTAAATCGGTTCATAATGTGGTGGTCCACCATACACAAAATGATTAATTTTGTTTTTATTTTGAAGGTGGGGGAGATGGATTCAATTCATGATATTAACAAAAAAAATATAAATATATTGGATATATTAATGTTATTATATCAAAAAAAAATTATAATATTTGATGGAGTTAGGGGTAAAAATTAAAATAAAATGCTCAGTCAAGGACTTTAACACGTCTTTGAAAAACATCTTTTTTCTTTCTCCTAATCCTTACTTTGTGGGATTTTTTAAAATATAAGACTTATAGTATGTTGTTATAAAATTAAGGAATCTATTTTGTCAAATTGTGTCGAAACAAATGTGTTTTTAACGTAAGAACATGAGAGGAGAGAGGTGGACTTTTTTGTTTGGGGGAGAGGAATCACTTGAAATTTTTGAAAATAACAATACACACCGATGCTTTTCTCATGAAAAATGGTTCAAAGTGGATAATGTTTCAACAAATAGATATAAGTTCGAAATATTACTATAAAATAATGATTATAAATTTTTAGTTCATTTTATACCTTATCTTTTTAGTTCAACCCCCAACAAACGTACTATTACCTGAACCGTAGAAAATATTTTTTACAATTTTAAATATTCATTATTGTAAAAAATTTTGTTTTATAAATTAGATAGTATAAATTAATCTGATTCAGAATAGGTTATAAATTTTTTACAAAAAACCCACAAAGTGGATGAATATAATTTAAATTAAATCTTGTTGTATTTTCATAAAAAGTATTTTAAAAAATTCATTCAAACGACAATGAAGAATTTATATCAAAATTATATAGTAAATTGACTCCAATGACATTATATTTGATAACATATAATTAATTTAACTAATTTAACTTTATAAACAACATTAAATAAAATTTTTCTACGAATATTATTAATGTAAAAGGTATTAATTAATAAAAATCATCATTTTTCAATATTTATAGAAATGTTGATATTCTCTGATAAATTCCTAAATTTAAACCTAATATAGTATTTATATAGTAATATAAAAAATGAATATAATTTTTGGAAATAAATTTTATAAAAATTGTGATAAATAAATTTTAAATGGGTTCTTAAATATTGATTAAACCACCTTTTAGAAAAATACATTTTTTTAAAAATCATTTCTTTATTATTTTCAATGATTCATATATTTCATTCAGATAACATATAAACACAAAATTTATTTTATATTTTTCTGAACATATATTTTCTATTTTTTATTTTGTCCATTTTATACCCTCTAATTTAACACCTATGATATTATGATTCATTTAAATTGGGAGTTGTGAGTTCCACAAGCTGTTGAAAAGATTCAATTTATTTCAAAATAAATATATCATAATGTATCATGGTGTTACATTTTATTTTAGTCATGGTTTCTCTTATAATACATGTAACAACCGGATAATATTCAATATATTTCCTTGTATCTAAATTCAATCTCTTTGAAAGCTTGTGATTGAAAAAAAAATTGGGTATCAACAAATCATGATAGTTTATTAAAATATTATTTAATCTGGATCATTAAACCAATTCTATTAGATTGAAGGATATAGATATAACTAAATAGATCTAAAAAATATATATATGAAATATTTTAATTTTTTATCTATTTATTATATATGAAAATAAGAATTATTTTAATGTAAAAGGAATGTATTTTGAAAAAAAACTTTTTTATTTAAAGAATACAGTTTTGTGGCTTCTTCCAGACTTAAAATGAAATTATTTTTTTTATAATTATAAAATTTATTTGATAAAATTTATTTCAATTATGAAATTAATAAATTTATTTATTCTTTCATATAATTCTTGGTATTTTTCTGAAACATTTCATTTTATGAAGAATAGTTAAAAATACTGATAATAATTAAAAACAAACATTTTCATTTAAATTATATAAAATGTTAAACAATATTTACTTTTATTTAAAATTAGGATTATATATATTATATTATGAAAAATAAAATTATGTTCATTGGAATCAATTTCATATTTATATTTTATATAATATCCATTGATATATTCAAGATTTTTTTCTTTGGAAAACCGCTTCATCGTCGCATTTGCATGTAAAATTATAATTTTGATTCTATGATGTCTATGATTTTAATATTTAATAATATATTTGATATTTCAAATAATAATAATCTATATTATATAATTGGTTAAAATTAATTTTACATCATAATGAATAGTAGAATATTTAAAAGTTTATTACCACAGTTATGATGAGAACTGATTTTCTGGGGGGTCAAACTAAAATGATAACGATTAAAATGTCCTATAAATATTTCATAAGATCATTATAGTACATCATATAAACCATATATCATATTAATATCTATAATTTACCATTTCTTTGGATTTTGTATTGATAAAAATTTGGGTGTTTGTTATTTTTAGAAATTCCATGTGGGTCCTCTCCACACCTTGTAAAAGGTCACCCACTATTCTCACCAATTAATTCATATAAATAAATTTGGAGAAATTAATTACTAATATATTAACTTACTTAATCTACTCCAAACATACAATATTCCTTTTTTATCAAAAATACATCACTCTAAGTCATTTCATGGAAAAAAATGAGTTTGTCCAATGAAGTGGTAACATTCTTAAATGATAATTTTTTAACAATATGTTCCTCCACCTACATAAAATAATATTATATAATTATAATAAAATAAAAATATTTATATAAAATATACTAATATTTTATATTTATTTAATTTAATAACCTATATCCATCACCTCTTACACCAAATGGAAAATGAAATCCTCGATCTTGTGCATGATGGAAAATTGTCTCACAAACTGATGCTAGTTGTTTTCCAATAACACATGTTGTTGTACAATACAATTATGGGTATAATATATATATATATATAATTATACATATGTAATTATAATATCAAATATACATTCTCACATTCCATTCCATTTAAAATAAGAAAATTTTGCTTGTGTGTACGGTAGACTACCGCCTCACAAAGAAATGTTATTCCTTTTACACATACTCTTTATATTGAGGGTAATAAGTACATATATATGAATATATGTGATATATATGAGCTTATAAATATTATTTTTAATTAATTTATAATACAATTATTTTCCCTTTCATCCATTAAGTGAATGATATATTTGGTCGTGTATATGTATGGCTGACCGTCTCCACAAAGTGATGTCATTCATTTTCAATGCCCAACATTTAATAGTTGTTATAATAATATATATACTAACTAAATATGATATTTATAACAATATTACCATTTTGTAGATGTTTTCTATATATCCTATGTACTAGAACGAGATCCATCAAGACAAGATAAGCATGAGAAATCATGTAAATTAACACCTGAATCAATGAAAATAATAAAATATTATTATAAAATGGGTGGGAAAATGATATAAGAGAGTAATATATGATATTATATACATGATTATAGTTCTGTTATAAATATTTTACAATATTAATACCATTATATAGGTTGTTAAATATTTTCCACCTAAATTAATGTGTGAGGTATGGGAATTAATTTCAATTTCCCATTTTATTCACAAATATTTTTCAACATACAGAAATTAAAATTTATGTGGTGTATATACTACCCTGTTATGTATTTAAAATGTCAACCTATTTATTCATTAAGATTAATCAATCACTTGATTTTTAGTCTTCATGTTGTTACATTTTAAACTAACTAAAATAGTAATGGTTATTGTACAATGTCAATATCTTTTCTGATTATTTACTTTCTATTGAAAACAAAACACTTAATTAAGAGAATTTATCTTGGTAAATTATAGTTCTATTATATATCCATATTATTATATGATGTTTATGATTATTGAATATACATTATACTATTTTAACATATTATGTTTACCTTATTTTTTATTAGATTAACTTGGGAAATAGTGATCAATCAGAATCCTTTATATATTATGGAGATTTGATGATAATGCATATGGATTCCTAAATTAAATAAATTATTCTGTAAATGCAGAATTTTTTTACATGTTTTTACAAGTGGGTACTAATTTTAGATATCCTTTAGATTCATCTATTGGTCTCCCACAATAATTCAATTGGCTACATCATATGGTTTTTTAGCCATAATTTCTTATTGTCTTATGATAGTTCATGAAAGTAGATATATCATGATGACTACGATCATGACATCAAATAATATAGAATTTTCTACATTAACAATTCATTTGTTGTTATCCATCATATTGTCATATTGATATTATCTCTATATGTATAACATTCCCAATTTTTTTATTAAATGGAATGGGTTTGTAGTTATTTACCTTGCCAATTAGTTTATGTATTTTCCAATTTGGATAGTCAATTTTCTAATGAAATTAAATGTGTTTTCAATTATGTAACATTCTATATTGATTATTTTGTATTTATTTATGGTAATATACACTATTTTTATCCCTTACTCAGTATTTTTTGTCACCCTTATTTGTATCATATAGCCATGATATGAAGAAGAAATCATAGAATGAGTTTCAAGGATGTAGATAATTTTCATTTATTGTGAATTATGTTTTATTTTCTATTCCTGATAAAAAATTGGTTTCATGTATTAATTTTTTTCAATAATAATAAATTATTCTGTACATCGGTATGATATCACACGTATCTACTTAATATTTAATAACGTATCCACTGGTAAGAATTTACCGGATTCAAGTTTGATACCAACGGTATTAGAGAAATATTAGAATAATCATTGAAATCTAGTTTAATGAAAACAAACACTAGGGAACCTAACCTTAGCATGGACATTGATGATAAGTATTTAATAAAATAAAAATGTTTTCTAATAGTGGGGATTATATAATTTCTCACATAAATACATCCCATCATCGATACTACTACTTGACATGGTTCATGCACAAAGTTAACAATGGGTAATAACTCAAAAAAAGGTACACCTATCTTGAATTGATCATTACCTGCTACACAACAACAACCATTAATATATCCCTTTTTTGAAACTCAAATGGAATATAATTATGATAATTCTCATTTTATTTACAAACCATTATGATCGATTTGAATATAAATATATACCTAAAGAAAACATGTATAAAATTATGATATAAACATGAATCTGTTATTTATTTATGTTGAGTGTTACACAATAATTAGAAATATTAATTGGGAAAAAAATAAATAATTTTAAGAGGTAATATTTTATATTAAATTTTTTATATATTGTTTCTGGGAGAATGAGTTGAATAAAAACTCATTTCTAAAATAGATATTTCTCAACACAAAAATCCAATAGATAGTATAGGGACTAAGAAAATTATATCTATATTTGGGAAGTAGTATCTAGTTATGAGAAATAACATTTCCCAAACGAAGAAACATGTTTTTCTACATCATGAATATTCTATATTGGATCACTACATGTGACATAATCCACCATCATTTTCATGGACTATTTATTGAATGGTAGATGATAATTGGATTATGTCTTATAGGAAGATATTTATGGATTTTAGATGAGATGAAATGGAAAAGTTATAATTGCAGTGTATTAACTCAAATTTGATGTTGATCAATTGTTGTTTCGGAACCATAATATTATTGAGGATGAAGAAATATAACACATGAGAATCAAATATTTTATGGATACATTTTCGGAATAATATCCCTAGATTATAAATAAAATAAATCGAATATAAGGTTCCATAAATTAAATAAAATGGATGAAGAATGTGTTTCAGGATATAAGGACACATTTACAATAATATGCATATATAATACATATTACATATTCCACATTGTATACAGTATTGACAACTTATTTGATGGGATTGAGACATGTTTCTAAAGGGATCTATTATCTTAATATTTTTGTTTATATGATATAATATTTTTTTGTGCTATAATATTAGAGATAGAACAATATGCATCATATATTTTCATGTGGAATTATGAAAATAAGAGTTCGAATGGGAACCCAAAAAAAGGTAATGCATCATATATAAATAAGAGGATTATGAGATTTCAATATTTTGAAAACTATAAATGGAATTATTATGGTAAATGCTCGATGGTATTGGGACATTTTTATAGGTGTGAAAATAAGTCTTATCATTAAAAATAATTGAATGTAATGAAGGGAAACACTACTATTATGTTCATATACTATAGAGAGATAGGGAGTCATGATAAAAATTAACAATAATCATGGAAATATAGCAAGAAATAGGATTTTGGGACAAGTTCATGTTTTTGTGATCACTATAGCTGAGGTGGAAGTTCTCAATCAACTGGTGGATGATAAATAAAGTATAGCCTCATATTTATCCAAATAAGATATTGATTATATTCCATCACGCTCGTTAATAACATTTATGTTTTTATAAAACTAGATACTCCCCTAGAACCTAAAGAATAGATTTTTATTTTAAAAAACATAATGGAAGTCTATCTACAATAAGGATATTTCAGGTAGTCACAATCATTATCCATAAATGTGATCTATTTTCTGACATTATTATCAAAACTATTGTTCATTATTATATGTTCCTTGTTGTGGAGTGACTTCCAAAATATTGTAATAAATATATATTTCTATGAGAAGAAAATTATGATTCTGGATGATGATGTATAATTCTTTATCTTTAGAAAAAATACTTTATCTTCTGAATCATTTCTATATACACTACCAGTCACTCATCAAAATTTGATTTATAGGTAAAAAGGGAAAATAATATATGTGTATGGAGTTAATAATCAAATTTAGGAGTTACCAATTATATATATAAACATTGATGTATTTTCTAAGTAATTACATAGACACCCACAAGAGTGTGATGTTCATTCATACATTGATTTAATCCCTGGGATAAGAATAATATTAAAGAAATAGTATAGAATGTACACATCCACATTAGTGGAGATGACTAAATCACTAGAAGAGTGTGAAAAAGGGTTTTATGCACAATAGTGTTTCACCATTGGGAGCCCACATTCTCTAAGATTTTATTAAAGATACATCCATGTGGCATTTCATTAATTATAGGGAAATGAAAACAATTATGACAGGAAAAAAGTATCCTCTACATCAAATTGACAACTTTTACAATCAACATAATAGAGATAACATTATTTCAATGATTGACCTCTAATTAAGGTATCATCAGTTCAGAGTAAATAAGGTAGACATTTTGATGAAGGGTTTATGAATGAGGTATCAACATTATGATTTTATGGTAATTCCTTTTGGATTAACTAATGCTTTATCTGATTTATTTGATCTAATTAATTGTTTATTTAAGAAAATTATTGATGATTTTTAAATTTTGTTCATTGGTGATATATTTTTGTATTATAAAATATATATGTACTATGAGAATAAAATGGGTATCATTATTTATTCTCTTAGATAGAAAAAGTTATATGGGAAATTTATAATTGTTTTATAGCATTGAGTATTTTTTTCATTGACTTTTTTTCTATTAAGGGAATATTAGTAGATCGTGTGAAGAAAAATGATGTTAGATAATGACCTACACCAATGATGTAGGAACCTAATATTTCATAGTAATTTATCATTTTGATATAATATAATATCTTTTATTTCACACAACACTAACATGGCTTGGGTTATATGTAAGACTGAGTTTCTACAAAACAACACATAGTATTATAATTATTTAAACAACATATATTTTTATCAATTAAATATTGTAATATGAATTGTAAAAAATAAATTTCAAATTTTATTTATTATGTTTTCAATTAAATAAAACATATTTATAATGAAAATTATATGTTTTGCTAAAATATTTATATATTTAAAAAAAACAATTTTCTTACAATAATTACTTTTTAAGTCATTTTTTGAAAAATAATAAAATTAAATTTAGAAACTCATAAAATTGAATTTAGTAAAAGATATTTCGTTTTTGAATTCAGAATATCAAAATTATGTTAGGGTTAATTTTTTTAATTTTTCTAAAGAAATCAACTTTTTATAAATAGTAAAAAATACTGCAAAGTACATAATAACCAACTTTTTCATTTAAATAATTTTTTAATTAAAATTTATCTTTATGACAAAAAATTTACATAATAAATATATTATTTCAATTTAATTCAACTGATTAATATTATAATAATATTTGATATATAAAATTTTAATAAACATTTTAACATCTTTTAACCAACTTCTAGGCTCATTTTCAAACTTTTATAAAACATAATTTTACCGCTTCTATGTGTAGATTTTCAAAAAACCAATATACATGGTTGTCATGAGTAAGTAAAATTATGTTCTATAGGATGTAATATTTTTGGTGAATATAAACTTTTGAATTTTATTTATCAGGGTTAAAAGTAAATTGGTAAATGAAAGGTAAAAATAATATTATAATAATATATAACTACCCCAACACATGTCCAAATTCTATAAGATATTTTTTTCATCCAATATAAACCATAGGTCAAAAATAATATTCTCTTTTATCCATTTGGATATTATTTAAACATTTATTATATTTTATTTAAAGAAGAGTTAAAAGTGTTAATTTCATGTTTTAATAACTAAACCATTTTTAATATTGGGTTATACATAATATAAATTCTACTATAAATATTCATCAAAAATCTAAAACAATTTTCTACTTCATGGAATTTTTTTATATTTTTTAGATATTAGTTATTTAATGTTATTTATGATATGATGATGATGTAGTAATTAACTTATTAATTAAAGATTAAAATAATTGATATTATAAATATTAGTATAAATGTAAATTGAAATGTTGTATGATGTACAATAATTTTCTAGGTGAAAATTAAATTTTAGAGTTTATTCAATGTATTTTTTTCTAAGTCATCATGTTGTTATGACTTTCACAAAAACCAAATACTAAATCATGTCAAACATGTAATAAATGAGTCTTTTAAAAAAATAGTATTTTATTAAATTATATAATATTCCTAAATATATAAGTTTCAAAAAATGACTTTATAATGTTACCAGTTTCATTAATAAACCACTTGAGGTTCTCTTGGAATATATTATAAATATATTAACCATGTTATATAAAAATACAATATGACATCTTAAAAGTTAAACTATTTAACTAAAGATTAATTTTAAATGTTATGGTTAATATGGTTATTTAAACAAGTCTAAAACCACTTGTTTGAGATGATTTCTACACATCCCCACCTTATCCTAGAAATAAATAAATTTACGTCTATTAGAAACCGAAAAAAACATTTATAATAAATTAATATTTCAAACTTTTCCAAAAGTTCCCTCATGTCTCTTATAAAAGCGCACCTCTCTTTCTTTAAATTCACACCTCCAAAGCTAGTTAGATCGGCCAAAACCTACTCAAATCTCCTACCAACTACCCTAAAATCATCATAGAGTACTGAATTTGATCATAAAGTCATCCTATAGGTCCAGTTTTCCAATCAAAAGGAAACACTGAAAGAAGTGGTACTCATTTTATCACCTCTTTCAATGTTCTTTTCTTATTCTACTTGATATTTCAATGTTTTTTCCATAATAAAATTTTAAAAATAGTAACTTATATAGGATAATATTTTATTATAATTATGGGACAACTATATTCATTATTCTATCTATCCAATGAATAACAGTGTAACCATGTGTGTGTACGTACGGCTTACCGTTTCCACACCATGTTGTAATTTGTTATTCAAAATTATGTTATTTAGATGGATATAATGATGAGTATTATTTATATAAATAAAGAACATAACAAGATAATGATTCTTTATAATTAATATACCATCGAAGTCAATAGAATTTTATTATTAAGTAAATTATATCGTCGCTTGTGTGTACGTGCCGCTTACCATCTCCACGATGCGATTAAATTCATTTCCACGTTCACCATTCAACGATGATTATAAAAAATTATATTATTAATATGTATGAAATTTAATATATAATAATGCCAATGGAAATATATATTTATATGTATATACCTAAATCTCATCCACTTAATTCCATTCAATACGATATGAAAACGGGAACATAGTTTATGTGTACGTACGGTCTATCGTCTCCATAAACGGTGTATTCCATATAAAATATCTATCTATTATAAATATTAATATTCAGAATATATATTATATATAAATAATGTTTTATACTATGGATGCAATTAAATCATGATATAAGTGATACGATCAAGAATAAAAATTTTAAACTAATGCGATAAAGAAAGCAGTTATTACCTGAAATGTTTCTTTAATATGAAAATTATTATTAAATGTATAATATAAAGTCATAAATGAATCATGTATGATATGATAAATATGAAATGGTTTTGTTATTACTTAATAACATATTTTGGTAAATATACAAAAGATTAAACTTACACTTGACAAAAGGAAAGTAGGAGGTAAGGGTTAATTCCTCATTCTCATTATTATCCGATATTTTTTTATGTGTAAGTATCTAGTGGGAAATATTTATCATCAAAGACCATGTATCATAAAAATATTTTCAAAAATAATATTTTAATATTTTTTGGAAGGGAATCTATAGAAATATCATTATTTGAAATTTTTTAAGGAATTATTTATCTAAATCCTTATAATTGATGTCCAAGTTTAAAAAATGATTTAGTGATTTATTCATATGGAAATGATAATTTTAAAATGTTAATTACTTTAAATAGTTTCAAAGTGGTATGTGACACATTCATTCAAAAATCTATTTTAAATTAATTCATTTATAAATTCTGTGACATTTAAATGATTTCATGAAAAAGGGATATTTCTCTCAAAGAGTTTTATTGATCATTTTCAATTATTTCAACAACATTAAATGGATACGATTCTTGATTGAGGTTGATTTATTATAATAGAATATTTTATATTATATTGAATGGGTTATGATATGCTTGACTATGGATGTGGTATTTTTATACCATTCATGGTTTATGTATAAAGTATTGGCATTCCATATGCTAGTTTAAATATAAAAGTCTATGTTATGTTTAAACATTTTCATATAAGGAATTAATTGGTCTTAGTAAGTGATGGGTTAGGATCGATAAAGCCCCTTGATGCATAAATAGGTCTCATGAGAAAAACTAAAGTCTTGTCAAAAGGCCTTGACAAAATATTTGTTAATGGTCTTGGCACAAGGCCTTA
This sequence comes from Viscum album, assembly GCA_963277665.1. NCBI lineage: Eukaryota > Viridiplantae > Streptophyta > Magnoliopsida > Santalales > Viscaceae > Viscum > Viscum album. Next base: position 612,513,587 of record OY728166.1, read on the forward strand.
ACGTAGTTGTTATTTTGTCCAGAATTATGAATTTAATAATTATGAAATTATTTGTTAGATGTGATTATTATACTTGTAGAATATCCTTGTGCATGTATATATAGTAATATTTGATTTATTTTTTCCATATTATTTTCATGTTTATGTTTAAAAGGGATTTATTTTTATTATATATCCTACTTTAAAAGTTTGTAGCTTCTACTAAATTGTTTATCCTTACTGAGCATCTGAGCTCACCCATTTATTATGTTTTATTTTATAAAAATGCCAAGAAGTTTAGTATGATTGATATATAGGGTTATTCTAGGGGAATAATGGTGTAATCGAAGGATTATATATGAAGAATATTATGTTAGAAATGATAATGTAATTTTCATATTTGTAATCTATTTTCCAATAATGCTAAATTGAACGGTTTATTGGGACTTGATTCCTTGTAATCATTCCAATGTATTAATATAGAGATTATATTGGTAATTTTATAAAATAATGACCAATATAGATAAAAAAAGTGGATCTGGTTCTAGAATAGAAGTACCTAGGTGCGAGAACTCTGAAAAGATGTTTTGGGCTTGACCCATACTGTCCTGGTAGAAGACAACGGGCCTCACTACAAACCTCATTTGACACTCTCAAGGGATAAGCTTAGGATAATTAATATATTCCTTAAAACCCATTATGAAGGATTTATGAGTAAATAAGTTCTCAAAGGAACCATATATATGATTATCATATTATATATTCATATATTTTCTTTCAATTTATGTTAATTATTTCACTAGTTTAGAATCATGCATTATGGTTCATAACCAAATCTAGTGTGTGACATTTTATATAAATGTATCATAGTAGAAGGAATGACTACCCCACCAATTCCATGTTCCAAATACTAATAAGGATCCTATGATTCAAAGTCTTATGACAACATTTAGAAGGGAACTATCTTCCCATCAATTTTCTTCATATGAGAAAATAGTATAATGTGTTAATAAGATAAGTAAATAATTCATTGAGTCCAATGGATTTGATGGGAATCCATAGAAGAAGATGATGTAATATTGAAATATTGATAAATGGATGAATGGAAATAAGGATTTTCCCAGATTATATAACATTAGAGAGAATCACCCTGTGAAGGGCATCAATTGACTATGTGTTTTTTAAAAGTGTGCAAAAAAGGGTCATCAGGAAAAAGACTGTAAAGGGAACAAAAAAACTAATATTTAGTATTTCAACTATATTGAAATGGGGCATTGCACACATAATTTTTCTAAGAAACAAGGAAATATACATTATAATAATCAAAGGGATAAAGGGCAAGCATAATTTTTTACTACAATCAACATGGAATAATTAATGTATTTTATTACTTTTGTATTGAGGAATTACGTCATTTGAGTTTTGTATCAATGATGTACAGGTTATATGAATTATGAAAATAAATAAAGATTGTATTGTATTACTATTTCATTGAGGATTTGAGATTGTATGGTACTATGAAAAGTGACTTAATAGCATTTTCATATTTTTGGAAAATACATGGTTGTGGGAATGATAAAACATAATATTTTACTGATACAAAGGTAGTAATTTTTGAATAAGAGATTATTGATTTAGATCATTTATATTGGGTATTCTTGTCTACTATGGAACTAATTAATTTTTTTTACTCAAATATTGTTGGAGTTTACAAAAACAATTATTTAAGGATTATATATTTTATTCTATAAGGAATAAGAAAGCATGAATGTATTTAATAAGGTTTTATGGTAATTTAGGGTATTCCCATGTTTTAAGAGAATAGATGATGAAGGTATTCACATGTTATTATGTGGAAAAAAGATACCTTCATTATGTTTATCTCCCATATCAATTTTTGGACTGTGAGTTTGGAAATGTGTACATTAGATAATTCTAAATGTTGGAATATAATAAGTTAAGCACTTGATACTTTGTTTGAGGTTAATGTATTATTTATTGGATACTTTGACCTAACCTTTTGGATTTCAGTAAAAATATGGAGGATTAAGGAAATAATCTTGGTCCCTATGATTTATCAAATTCACTTCAATCATTCATTTCCTAGTGTAAGGGGTGAAGTTTAAATAGATTGAAGCACAACCAAATGATGAGATTATTATTTTGATATGTAATGAAATCAAGTATTTTTTATTGAGTTTTTATATTTATATTAAATTAATCCCTATTCATTAAAATAATGTTTCTAAAAAAATTATCCTAATACCTTATGTTTTTTTAAAATTATGATATTTTAAATCATCATTGATTTAGGGTTTTGAGGCCATCAATTTTCAATTTATTGTTTACTTATTTGTGATTTATGACCTCAATAACTCCTTATAAATATTTATGTTTTCCCTCAAATTCTATGTCTCTAATTTCCACCAATTTTCTATTAATAGAAATCCAAATTTTTGGTTTAATTTTTCATTTCAATTTCCCTCTTATTAAGACTAAATTTATTAATCGTATTTATGAGGGGGGTTTCGCCTAGTTATTTTCTATTTTTGACCATTTGTTATTGAATAAAAATTTCAAATTGTGAGGATACGATTTATTGAAATAGGGGTGAATGTAACTGTAGATACCCAAAGCTTAACGTACATGGACATTACATTACTTTTGTGGAATACTTAGTACTTAACAAAAACTTACACAAAAGGACCATAATAGTTTAGTGTCTTTGGAAACTTGGATCATAATCTTCTAATCGTGGTAAAAGATCTTCAACATCTCCCAAAAAGATCTTCCCTTTTTTCTTACCTAAAACCTTTATTTATATCATGGGGAAAAGAAAACATAAAAATGGTGAGCTCAAATTCTCACTAAGGGTAAGAATGGAGAAAATATAACAAACCATATACATTGGGACATAAAAACTTGAACATAATGTTTAAACATCAAAATCTTGAGCAATGACATAAAACATGGCAGTACGTAAGGCATAGATCAAAATAGAACATCAATCATGATAAAATAGATTATAAATAAAACTTTTAAATATGGAAAAACATTAATCACATGATATTATTTCCATAGTATCCAAGGCATTACTACCAAGACCATCTTAGTGGACAAAGTCCCTTTCTGAATCGAGTTCACTCCTCGTTCTAGTCTTGTATTACTGAACCGGATTAACATACCGTTCCAGCCATATCTATCTCATGAGATATAAATCTTTACCCAATTCATTGGAGGGATATATAGGTCCCACCCATCTCATAATGAATTCATTCTTACTTGTGCCACAACATAAACATAAATCATTCATCATAACCCAAAGAATAAAATGGGTTTCATAAACATCATCCCATCATAACATAATCCATAAAATTATGGATATCATTTCATCATAGAAAAAGTGAAACCATATAAATCATAGAGAAATTATACTTGAAACATACACATATGAAATAATTCCATATTATATGGAAAATGGTTTTGATAAACCACTTCAAATGAATTCCTGAGGAAAATATCCTTTCTTCTTCAAAATCATTTTATTTTCAAAAAATACCATGAAATTTTAAAAGAAAATGATTTTTTTGAAAATAGTCATTAAATCTTTTAGATTAAGCTTCATGAAAATGAGGCGTTATGAAACCATAAAATCTGTTCACGCTGTATAAGTTAAAAATAACATTCTTCTCGTACTTTTGTTGGAAAATTCAAAAAGTACCTCGTATGGTAAACAAAAATAAATATTCCTTACATACAATGTAGTAAAAGTCAAAAAAGGGTAAAAAGTACTTTAAACATACATGAAAACATTTTTATAAAACTTTGACATGGATGATAAATATAACCCCAGTAAATACTTACGTATAAGCAATCCCGGATAGAAAACAATTGAGATTGCCACATTATCCCTTACCTTTGGTATGATATGCTTTGTATGGATCTGAACCTCATGTGTAATGATTTAAATAATGTCATTTACTTATTACATAATCATATTCATTGTTATTATATCATATATGTTTCACTTATAACTTTATATTACCCGTTCTTTTGTAAATTCCATGTTAAAGCAGCATTTTGGGTAAAATGATTTCATTTATCATATGTGTATCGACTTGTCGTTATTGATATTACTACTTATATCCTGATTTAAATAATTTTATAATGTAAAAAAGGATTTATATATAATATATATTCATCATATACATATATATTATAGATCGATAAAAGGAATGAAATACACTGTTCATCGAGACGGTAATCCGTACGTACGCATGAATGTTGTTTTCATTTCCTTATTGAATTGAATGAAAATAAATAGATGACATATATATATATATATATATATATATAAATACAGTATCATTATTATGTCATATATTTCATTATTATTCATTATATAAACTTTATAATCATTCATGTATGGTTAACATGGAGAATGAATCTCATCGCTTCGTGGATAAGGTAATCTGTACGTACGCACGAGCGATGATATCTTTCCAATAATTATTGAATAGAATTCAAGTAGATAGTATAATATATCAGAATCAGTATTATGTTATAATAACCTTATATATTTATTCTTTACACCATTATACACATCCATGTAAGGTTTTGGTGGAAAAACAGATTACGCCATGGCGTGGAGACGGTATTATGTACGTACGCACGCACGGTGATTTCGTTTTCCATAGGATGGATAGAAGGTGAAATGGGGTTGTTTCATATTTATAATAACATATAAGTATATTATTGATACTTATGTTATTACAATATAATGAAACAACTAAATAATAATAATTTTAAGAAGAAAGAAAATTGAAAGAAAAGGTAACGGATATTACCTCTTCTTTGACACGCCTCTTTGAAATCTCCTCTTAGGGTACTAAAATTGGTCTTTGAAGAAGACCAGGACCTCAAGGATATTTCTAGGGAAGTGTGGAAGTCAAATGGGCAGGGGTTGGCCGAGCTTGAAGGCTCAAATTGGTGTGAGGAGGAGAGGGAGGAGGTGCCCTTTTATAAGGGAGGAGAGGGGCACCTTTGGAAATATAAGAAATATTAGTTTATATTAAAAATCAACCCCACATAAAAACTTAAAAAATGACTAATATCATAATATTAGATGATATAGGGTTGTAATGTCATCATACAATAAAATTTATACATGTTAGGAATTAATTTAAACATTATCAACTTGATTTATCCTTATTTATCAATTAAATTTTATTTATGGTAATAATATTCTAAATTATAAATAATTACATATGTGTTGTGAATTTTCCATAATTTGACACATTATGACATTTTCGACCATATAAATCTTAATTTATAATAATTAAATATTTTTGTGATTTTTAAACAATTTTATAATATGTTATTTTTATAAAATAACAATAGTGACAATTTTGACACTATTCATTTATTTGAATTTAAATAAAATATATACAGAGAATATTTTCGAACTAAAAGCTTTAATAGATTCATAAAAGGTCATATATATCTATAAAACTAGTGGATCACATTAAATAGTTCATATAATATTTATTTTATTATTTGTAAAACCATTTATTTGGTTTATCTCTTAATAAAATAATTACTACAACATTTTTATATAATTATTTAATATAATTATTTTTTGCATAAAAATTAAAACTAAAATCCTATGATGAATATAAATCAATTACCTTTCACAATAATACTTTTACTATAATTTACCATCTTAAAATTACAATATTTAAATTGTTGTATTTATTAAATTATGAAAGTGACAACTTTGGCATCATTTAAAATAAAATAATATAAGTTTCATAATCGACTTAATAAAGTTCATAATGGTCATAAATTCGGCCAGTAGATGATTAGGGTTTATATATACACTAATAAAAAGTTTTATTCCAATTTTTGGGCCTTTTGATATGTATTACTATTTCAATAAAAACTATATTATTGATTTTTCACTAAATAAATAATTTATGCATCATTAATGTATAAGATAATAATGTAATTAAATAACTCTTAAAAATTACAAATAAATTACCATGATAAATAAAATCATTTTATATTTCAAATTAGTATTTATAACCGAATTTATATTATGTATAAATTAATATTAAAAATACTTTAATTATTAAAGTTGAGTGAGACATATTTTACTTTCCATTAAATAAAATAAACTAAAGGTCTTATTCACCTCCATGTGGGTTCCAATGGATTCCATTCGGACCCAAATATACGTTAGGACAAAGTATAAGCGTCCAATTATATTAAGACAAGTGTCAGGGTAATTATATAATATATTTACCCTTAATTACTCGATTTACCTTTTACTATGGTAAATGAAATTTACCGTAGTTACTATTCATAATGGCCAAAAATAAAAAGTAACTTATTAACATAATTTGGAACCAATTATTCCAAATATGGGATCCATTTTTATAAATTCAGTACACAAAAGTTTCAGAAATTAATTTAAAATTAATCTCATTGTTAAGAAAACGTGTTTTAAAAGTAAAAACATTGCAAAAGATTGAAATGTATTTACCTATGAATTCAATGTAAAATTAATGTTAATGACATACATTATATTAAATGGTAAAAATATATTATATTTTTACTTTTAAACAATTCAATATTATAATTTAACCATATAAATTATTGCGATGAAAAAAGTTGTTTTTAATTAAAATATCGCGTGTTTTTACTATTCATCAAAATATGAAAGTTACCTGAATAATATGAAAAATTTATCCAAAGTAAATTTTTATTTCCTGATTCCAAAGAAGAATTTTATTTTGTCAAATTGAACTTATAAACATGTTAAAAAATAGATTTAAATTGGGTTCTCTATCAAAAGGTGGCAAAACTGTATTTTTTTAAAAATACTTATTTTACCCAAAAAATTTATTTTATTCTCATACCACATTCTAGAAAATATGTAAGTTGAATAATAATGTTATAAAATTCAAAATCTAGTTAATAATATTCATAAAATCTAGTCCATAACAATATTATAACAATATATCATTATTTAGTGAAATCCGGTATTGTGTACTACACATGCTATCGAGGAAGGTCGCGATTGAGTGTAATGCTAGCCAAGAATAGTGTTGCGTATACTACAAGCTAATGCAGTTTTGCGTGTAGTACAAGATAATCTTGGTGTATTGTATAATAGAAGATATTAAAGAAATTAAAAAATATATATCTTATAAAATCTCGGGTTGTTACATTCTACCCCCCTTAAAATGAATTTCGCCCTCGAAATTCGTCGGGGTTATAAATCATTTACTATTCATAGAAACCTACATCGTAAAAAGGAATACTAAAACATAATTTTAAAAACTAAAGTATGAAACATAACGGTTACCGAAATTAACGCATCACTGGGTTTCCATGTAGGATAACATAGGTGAAAATATGGATATGGAAGAGAAATCTAACCATCAAGTTCTGATGGAGAGTGGTAGAGAACATGGCTATGAAAAAGAAAACAATCAAAAAGCCATAGATTTGTGATGATCTAAGGTACCATCTGATTATCAGATATAAGGGCACTAGGACAACATTTTTGGATTTCAAGATCATTTCCCTAAAGTTGATGAATTAAAAGAAATACTTACATGATTTTGGTACAATATCACTGTTGTTTCGTGAATTGAACAATTTCCACTTCATCTCTTAAAGAAATGAAGTTGAATTTGTTATTCCTGAAGTGTTAGCAGATCATGTGATTGAATTATGGGTCATTCCATCTGTTTCAAACAAAAGTATAGCAAAAGTTATAAGTCCATATTATGATGAGATTAATCGTATAAGGTTCCAAAAATGGACTTATACTTTATTTATTATACCGCTTAATAAAATAAAGATAGTTTCCACAAACCAGGGACTTCCTGTAGGCCTGTGGTAGGCAATAAAGTCATGTCACACTTCAGTTGTGGGTTCGATTCCCACATCCTTGTCCGACGTAATGGGTTGTCTCCTATCTTGCAGGTTGTCCTTTTTCTAAAACTAAACTATTATAACATTCTAGAAATAATATCGAAAAAAACTTCTAGCCTAAAACAATACTAAATTATGTTCAACATAATTCATTCCAATATTTAGGCTTATCTAAAATACTTCTGTCCAATATCATAGTATAAAGAAAACAATTACTAGAAAGGTTATCTACCAAGAATGTGAGTACAAGCATTTATCTCACATATATCATAAGATATATCTTTTTGGTTGCATTCCAAACACATAAATTCCTTAGTCATATATTCTCTTGAAACATAAATTACCATATAACCTTAGTGAAAACATGAATACTATCAAAAGGTAACTCTTTCCACATACCAAAATCCCAAAATATCTATATAATCAAACCATAATATCACTTAGTCCTTATATCAGTCATGAGCTCATGAATACAATCAAACATATCATTATCTTCTTATCCCTTCATTATGCGTATATCATCTACTTTCCAAAAATATCTGAATAACCTTCCATGGTTACCGGTACCATTCAATATATACTTTCAAATACTTTAGGAAAAACAATAGTGTAACAATCCTTAGATGATTCTTTATTCCATAGTACCATACATTATTCTTTATAAACATACAATCATTCCACTAAATTCTTAAACCACTGACTGAGCTTCATCATTTCTTTCATCTCATATTTCATTTGAAGTCTCTTCATCATCATCCACATAAATACTACTCATATGACCATGCTGATTCTCTTCCGGAGATTTTCTCTTAGGGCATTGGTTTGCATAATTCTCATATATTCCACATTTAAAACATCTAATCATTGTTGATGTTGTAGAAATACAATTATCCTTATCCATGGTGTTAACAGAACCTTTTCCTTTGCACTTACTATCTTTGTGTCCTTCTTTTCCACACACAAATCATCTTCCAGATCCTTTGAAACAATCTCCCCGATGCCTCTTCCCACAAGATTTACAAGAGGAAAATTGAACATTCTTTCCTCCATGATCATCATGAAACTCCATCTTTCTCTTATTATCTGAGTCAGGAAACTTACCAAAGTTAAAATTATTGATCATATTAAGAGATTTATGATTAGGAATAATAACAACTTTTGGACTTCCAAATCCCGTTTCATTTGGTTTCTCATGAATAATATCATTCCATTGTCCATCATATCCTCTATTATCGTGAATCTTCCTATTTCCAGCCATTTTCTAAAACCCAAAAAGAATAGTGTGAGAGGAAAAAATCATGCTAGGGAAAACAACATAGTAAAGGGGGAGTACCCACAATATCTAACATCTTAGGTTAAATTCTAAGATCGTTACCATAGTTCTAGGACTATATCCTATACGTATACTTATCCTTAGGGACATCCCTAGACATACCTTAGAAATATCTCTAGGGATCTCACTAACGTTTTCGCATCATAGTTTCCAAAGGTTGACCAAACCTCCCTCTCATACCAACTGTAGAGACGCGAATCTTGACATACATGGACATTACATTACTTTTGTGGAATACTTAGTACATAAAAAAATAGACACACAAGGATCGTAATAGTTTAGTGTATTTGGAAACTTGGAACGTAATCTTCTAATCGTGGTGAATGATCTTCAACATCTCCCAAAAAGGTCTTCCATTTTTTTCTTACCTAAAACCTTTCTTTATATCCTGGGGAAAGGAAAACATAAAAAGGGTGAGCTCAAATTCTTCGTAATGGTAAGCATGGAGAAAATAAAACAAACCATATACATTGGAACATAAAAACATGAACATAATTTTTAAACATCGAAATATTGAGCAATGACATAAAACATGGCAGTACCTAAGGCATAGATCAAAATAGAACATCAATCATGATAAAATATGTTGTAAATAAAACATGTAATTGTGGAAAATAATTAAGAACATGATATAATTTCCATAGTAGCCAAGGCATTGCTACCAAGACCGTCTTAGTGGACAAAGTCCCTTTCAGAATCGAGTTCACTCCTCGTTTCAGTCCTTTATTACTGAACCAGATTAACTTACCATTCCAGCCATGTCTATCTCATGAGAGATAAATCTTTACCCAATGCATTTGAGAGAGATATAGGTCCCACCCATCTCATAATGAAATCATTCTTACTTGTGCCACAACATAAACATAAATCATTCATCATAACCCAAAGAATAAAATGGGTTTCATAAACATCATCCCATCATAACATAAACTATACAAAAAAAGGGATATCATTACATCATAGAAAAAGTGAAACCATGTAAATCATATAGAAATTATTCTTGAAACATACACATTTTCATGACCCGACCCTACCCGGGATTGATCCGCAACTACCCCAAGCCCGCCTCCATAGGCCAGGGGCTGGCGACCAGCGCCGAAGGCACAACATATCAGGGAGGCCTTTGCCTAAGTACTTGTACACGCACACACGCAGCACACTCAATGAAAAAGTGCAGAGTAAAAAGAAAATACAAACAAAGAAAAGGGCAATTGTTATAAATAAACCATATAGTGCATCGACCTCTACAAGTAAAAAGTACAAACTGAAAAGAAAATGGGCAAAACACGCGCCCAACCAAAAAGTTCCACAACCCGGCAATAGGTTAGCAAAAGAAACAGCTGACGGGTCTCCCACCTGGAACGTGGCTACGACCACTGCACGCGGTCCAAGCTCCCAAGCTGCTAAGCTCCACTGAATTCATGCTCCACTTGTCCGTCACAACTTTAATAATAATTTTATATTATTAATTTAAAGTGCTTCGGGTCACCCGGCTTCTGGCACAGAATCCAAAACCCCGAAACATACTTTATAAAGGGTGTCTCGCTAACACGGTCCTGTAGCCACAGATGGCACGTCAAACGGACGCGCCGTTTAGAAGTTAGGGCCCCCCGAACACAAGGGGGCCATCCGGGCCGGTTCGCCCCGGCCGGCCCGGTCTGAACCGCCACGGCCCGCTGGCCGCGGCCCTCCCAACAGAACCGGACCCACTCCTCGGGTCCGGTTTTTTTACCAACGGATCAGCCTTTTGGCCAGTCACCGCATCACCCCCACAGGACCCGCAAAGGGTGGGTCCTGGTCTCCTCTGCTCTCCCGAGGTCACCGCTTGGCTCCTCCCCGCCGACCACAACAAGCCGTGGTCCGCCCGCCACTCGACGCCGCCCCCTCAACCGGCCCCACCGCGACGCCCTATGCCGACCCTGCTCCTCTGCCGCTCCGCTCGACCGCGCGCCTCGCGCCGCCTCGCCGAAGACCACTAAAGCCCGGTGCCGGCACTGCCTCGCGCCGTCGCCGCCGTTGCGCGCTCCGTCGCCGCCTGCCGCCTCTCCGGACCGCCAAAAACACCAACACACCCCAAATACGGCCGAGAAGTTCCAAAAACCCACAAATTTCGGCGATCAACCACGATCACCTCCGAACTCTGATTTTTAATCATAAAAATGAGTCGTGAATCTTAGGAAACGTACTACGCATTGATGGGCTTCGATCGGCGATCGGGCATTAATTTGATGCATAAAATTGAATTGAAAGGACGGTTCAGAAATGAATACGCAACGAAATCGCCTACCTCTTGGGCGATGTCCGGAGCTTCATAGGGAGTCCGCTGCCGCGCCGCACCTTACCGAAGCTGCTTCACCGGAGCTGGAGGAGGAGAGGGAGAGGAGGGGCTGCCTGCGCCAGGGAGTGAACAAGGGAGAGGGGAAAGGGATGAGGGTTTAAATAAATTAAAAAGAATTTTAATTAATTAAACCCATAATTTTCCCTGCATCTGAAACCTTTGGCGAGGTCAAAATTAAACCTCCCCTATGGTAAACACCGTCTCCCGAGCACGATGGCGGTCTCGGAATTTTAATCAGAGACCCCGTTCAAAATTTATACAATTTAACGTCCGAAGTCGCTAAATTATGAAAACGCCCCTGGGGCCATTTTTCACAAACGGCCCGCGCCCGCAAAACTTATACCCATTTTAGGGTAAACGGCGCATTCCAAACTCAATGGTGCCCTCGGTTTTCCAATCCGAGCCACCGTTTAAGAGATAGATTCATTTCTCCATTAAACAAATTAATTTATTTATTTAATCCGTTTAACGTTCTAGAAGCAGGCGAGGGGTCCAAACATCCCACGCCGACAAGTTTTATGTCGTTCCTAGGGTAAACACCCCATTCCGGACCGATGCGTACAGTCGGATCTCTGATCCGGAACTTTGTTTAGGAGTTATCTCATTTATTTAGCGTTTCTAGTGTGAACGCACTGAATTTTCAATTCCGGCCACTCCGGGGCTCGGAATCGCATGCCGTCTGAAGGCGCTGCCCTGGATTATTTTCAAGAATATTCCAAAGTCTTTCGTAGTAAAAACCGGGTTCTTACATCATTACCTCCTTCAAGATTTTCGTCCCTTAAAAGAAAAACTAGGGAGAAACACAGGGTACTAAGCCCACACCTGGATTTCCCATACCCAGAAGAACCCACGCACAACTCCGCGTCACCGCACACGGACCAAAGGATTGATCTCTTCATGCAAGGTCGGTCCATGCCGACGGCGTGCCCCCAGTACAGACTTTGGGGATAGGGCAAGGCGGTAGGATACATCGCCATCCCTTTTCACTGTCTCAAACGTCCCGAAGGCCCTCGGGGGTAGCTCACCTCCCCGGTCAAACCTCTATGTCGCATGTCACGACTGGAATCACTACCCACACCTGAAACAAGGCCCGGTGATTCCCTCCTTCAGAATATTCATATGATGAAACACCCAAGGATATCTGGTCATACAAGATTCCACAGCCGATGTCTCTTAACCAAGACTCTCTTACACGCTCGAAAGCGAAGGAGTCAACACCGTCGACGAAAGGAAAAGGTCTCAAACCTTTTTCCTTACAAACACAGGGTTACACCCGATGCCCTATGTCACCCTGGTAACACCTCAAACAAGGAGCAGGGAGAAACACCTTTAACACACAGAGCCTAACAATTCTACTGCAAGAAGTAGAAGAGTCGCAAGGGGTACTTCCAACCATCTCGTGCTCTGCAGGATCATAGAAATCAAAAGCTCGCGGCTACCCGCGGTCCCAACCGTCAGCTCCTGGAGCCTGACGTGGACCGCCTAGTGGTGATGGGGAGATCTCGTAACGTCGTCCCCCACCCCCATCTCCTCCCGCTCCTCTGCTAGCACCACCTCTCTGGCCACTACTCCGATCACGGCACTGCCTCTGTCGTGGTGGTGCGCCTGCTGCCTGCCCGAAGCTCTCAGCAACTCGGGTCGGGTAGTCTCGTGCCAAGTGACCTCGCCCATCACAAGCATAGCATCGATGCTATCTAGGCTTCCCTGGTGCCCCCCGGCGCCACTGTGGTGTACGACCACGGCCCATGATCCACTCACGGAAGGGCATCCTCGGATGAGGCCCTCCTCCTTTTCGCCACAGTGGTATATGACCACGTCTCCGAAACCGACAGTGGGAAGGACACCTGCATCGAGGTCCTGTCCTCTGGCGCCTGCTAGCTACAGCAGATGTCCCGGATCCGTCGCGCCCACTGCCACTACCAACCGCAAAACATGACAGAAATCCCTATGTCACCAGCGCCTGCTCTCGCACCCTGGCATATGTGGAAAAGCCCAAGGGTACTATGATAGCATGAATCTCTCGGCGAAGACCCTGCCCAAACTTCTGCACTCTGAGGTAGTCGTCATGGACCAAGTCCGGGTAAAAGCGTGCACGGTCTGCAAAACTAGTCGTGTACTCAGCCACCGTCATCCCTCCCTGCTGAGACTGCAGGAGGTCCTGAATCCGAAAGGAGCGCAAGCAGGAGGGAAAAACTCCTCACGAAACAACAACAGAATGTCGTCCAACGAAAGTGACGACTCATCAAGAAACTGAGTCACCAGACTCCACCAACGCCGAGCTTCTCCACGAAAAAGGGTGGCTGTCAAAGCCACTCTCTGATCTAACGGCATCTTCACAAGCCCGAAAAGGTGAACCACTGCCTCGAGCCAAACCTCTGCTACCTGAGGGTCTGGCTCACCACTGAACCTCAGTGGTCTCTGCCGTTGGAACTCACAGAGCGCGCTCAACATGCTCTCAAGCTCAGCCTACTCTGCTAAAACTGTCTGCTGCTCAAGAGGTGGGGGTGCTGCTACCAGCCCACCCAGAGAAAGGGCTCGCATGATGGGTCCTGGACTGTGGCCTTGTAGCTCACAGGGTCATCGTCACGCACCAAAGCTGGTATCTGGGTTTCCTGTCTTCGCGGAGACATCCTGAGTATTATCAAGGAGTTCCGTGGTCTGATGAGCATATATGTATATACCACAACAACAACGATGGGGAGCTGACTCATGAAGGACAGTCAAAGACTCGGTCCTATGTGATGCACAACCCAATTCTTCCCTGCAACAAGTGTCTCAGCATGCCGAGTCGACAAGCGGGTTATCAGGGTCCTAATGAATGGATATGTCGGCCGCCGCACCATCACCGGACTCCCTGGCCTGAGAGCCGCTATCGAGACGCATTAACACTGTTTCCCTATATCCCAACCAATTCCTCTTTTAGGGATTTCCGCACAACGTCCCAAGGAACGAACCACCTTTGATACCACTTTTTCACGACCTGACCCTACCCGGGCTCGAGCCGCAACTACCCCTAGCCCGCCTCCATAGGCCAGGGGCAGGCGACCAGCGCCGAAGGCACAACAACTCAGGGAGGCCTTTGCCTAAGTACCTGTACATGCACACACGCAGCACACTCAATGCAAAAGTGGAGAGTAAAAAGAAAAGACAAGCAAAGAAAAAGGCAAATGCTATAAATAAACCATAGAGTGCATCGACCTCTTCATGTAAAAAGTACAAACTGAAAAGAAAATGGGTAAAACATGCGCCCAACCAAAAACTGACACAACCCGGCAATAGGTAACCAAAAGAAACAGCTGACGGGTCTCCCACCTGGAACCCGGCTACGACCACCGCATGCGGTCCAAGCTCCCAAGCTCCTACGCTCCACTAAAGTCATGCTCCACCTATCTGTCGCAGCTTTAATAATAATTTAATATTATTAATTTAAAGTGTTTCGGGTCACCTGGCTTCTGGCGCAGAATCCAAAACCCAGAAACATACTTTATAAAGGGCGTCTCACTAACACGGTCTCGTAGCCGTAGACGGCGCGTCAAACGAACGCGCTGTTTAGGAGTTAGGGCCCCCCGAACACAAGTGGGCCATCCGGGCCGGTTCACCCTAGCCGGCCCGGTCTGAACCGCCGCGGCCCGCTAGCCGTGGCCCTCCCAGCAGAACTGGACCAACTCCTCGGGTCCGGTTTTTTTACAAACGGATCTGCCTTTTGGCCGGTCACCACGTCACCCCCACAGGACTCGCAAAGGGCGGGTCCTGGTCTCCTCTACTCTCCCGAGGTCACCGCTCGACTCCTCCCCGCCGACCACAATAGGCCGCGGTCCGCCCGCCGCTCGACATCGCGCCCTCAACCGGCCTCCACCACGGCGCCCTCTGTACACACAGCTCCTCCGCTGCTCCGCTTGACCGCGCGCCTCGAGCCGCCTCACTGAAGACCACCGGATCCCGGTGCCGACACCGCCTCGCGCCGCCGCCGCCATTGTGCTCTCTATCGCCGCATGCCGCCTCTCCAGACCGCCAAAAACACTAACACACCCCAAATCCGGCCAAGAAGTTCCAAAAACCCACATATTTCGGCGATCAACCACGATCACCTCTGAACTTGGATTTTTAATCCGACAAATGCGTCGTGAAGCTTAGGAAATGTACTACGCATTGATGGGCTTCTCTCGGAGATCGGGCATTAATTTGATGCATAAAGTTGAATTCAACGGGCGGTTCGCAAATGAAAACGCAACGAAATCTCCTACCTCTTGGGCGATGCTCGGAGCTTCACGGGGAGTCCGTTGCCGCGCCGCACCTTGCCGGAGCTGCTTCGCCGGAGCTGGAGGAGGAGAGGGAGAGGAGGGGCTACCTGTGCCAAGGAGTTAACAAGGGAGAGGGGAAAGGGATGAGGGTTTAAATAAATTAAAAAGAATTTTAATTAATTAAACCCATAATTTTCCCCGCATCTGAAACCTTTGGAGAGGTCAAAATTAAACCTCCACTAGGGTAAACACCACCTCCCAAGCACAACGGTGGTCTCAGGATTTTAATCCGAGAACCCATTCAAAAGTTATGCAATTTAACGTCTGAAGCCTCTAAATTACGAAAACGCCCCTGGGGCCATTTTTCACAAACGGCCCGCGCCCAAAAAACTTATACCCCTCCTAGGGTAAATGGCAAATACCGAACTCAACGGTGCCCTAGTTTTTCCAATCCGAGCCACCGTTTAAGAGATACCCATGTTTCTCCATTAAACGAATTAATTAATTTATTTAATCCGTTTAACGTTCCAGAAGCGGGCGAGGGGTCCAAACATCCCGCGACGACAAGTTTTATGTCGTTCCTAGGGTAAACACCCCATTCCGGACCCATCCGTACACTCGGATATCTGATCTGGAACTCTGTTTATGATTTATCTCATTTATTTAGCATTTCCCGTGTGAATGCACTGAAATTTTAATTCCGGCCACTCCGGGGCTCAGAATCGCACGCCGTTTGAAGGCGCTGCCCTGGAATATTTTCAAGAATATTCCAAAGTCTTTATTAGCAAAAACCAGGTTCTTAAACACATATTAAATAATTCCATCTTATATGGAAAATTATTTTGATAAAACACTTGAAATGAATTCTTGAGGAAAATATCCTTTCTTCTTCAAAATCATTTTCTTTTCACAAAATTCCATGAAATTTTAAAAGAAAAGGATTTTGTGGAAAATAATCATTAAATATTGTAGAGTAATATTCATGAAAATTAGGCATTATGAAACCATAAAAATCTGTTCACGCCGTATATGTTAAAAATAACATTCTTCTCATACTTTTGTCAGAAAAGTCAAAAAGTACATCATATGGTAAACAAAAAGAAATATTCCTTACATACCATGTAGTAAAAGTCAAAAAAGGGTAAAAAGGACTTTAAACATACGTGAAATCATTTTTATAAAACATGGACATGGATGATAAATATAACCCCAGTAAATACTTACGTATAAGAAATCTTAGATAGAAAACAATTGAGATTGTAGCATTATCCCTTACATTAGGTTTGATATGCTTCGTATGGATATGAACCTCGTGTATAATGATTTAAATAATTTCATTGACTTATTACATAATCATATTCATTTTTATTATATCATATAGGTTTCACTTATGACTTTATATTACCCATTCTTTTCTAAATTCCATGTTAAAGCAGTGTTTTGGGTAAAATCATTTCCTTTATCATATGTGTTTCGACTTGTCGTTCTTGATATTATTACTTATATATTGATTTACATAATTCCATAATGTAAAAAATGATTTCTATATAATATATATTCATCATATGCATATATATTATAGATCGATAAAAGTAATTAAATACACCGTTCATGGAGACGGTTGGCCGTACGTACGCATGAACGTTGTTTTCATTTCCTTATTGAATTGAATGAAACTAAATAGATGAGATAAATATATATATACATAAATATATACGCATTATTATGTCATATATTTTATTATTATTCATTATATAAACATTATAATATTTCATGTATGGTTAACATGGAGAATGAATCTCATCGCGTCGTGGAGACGGTAACCCGTACGTACGCACGAAAGATGATATCATTCCCATAATTATTGAATAGAATTGGAGTGGATGGTATAATATATCAGAATCAGTATTATGTAATAATAACCATATATAGTTATTTTTTTCACCATTATACCCATCCATGTAAGTTGTTGGTGGAAAAACAGATTACACCACAGCGTGGAGACGGTATTCCGTACGTACGCACACGCGGTGATTTCATTTTCCGTAGGATGGATAGAAGGTGAAATGGGGTTTTTTAATATTTATAATAACATATAATTATATTATTGATAGTTATGTTATTAAAATATAATTAAACAACTAAATAATAAGAAGTTGAAGAACAAAGAAAATTGGAAGAAAAGGTAACGGATATTACCTCTTCTTTGACACGCCTCTTTGAAACCTCCTCTTAGGGTACTAAAATTGGTATTTGAAGAATACCAGTACCTCTAGGATGTTTCTAAGAAAGTGGGAAAGTAAAATGGGCACGGTTTGGCCGAGCTTGAAGGCTCAAATTGGTGTGAGTAGGAGAGGGAGGAGGTGCCCTTTTATAAGGGATGAGATGGGCACCTTTGGAAATATAAGAAATATTAGTTTATATTAAATCCCATACCAACATAAAAACTTCAAAAATGACTCATATTCGAAGATTAGATGAGATATGGTTGTAATCGCATCAACCAATAAAATTTAGACATGTTAGTAATTTATTTTAAACATTATCAACTTGATTTATCCTTATTTATCAATTTTATTTTATTTTTGGTAATAATATTCTATGTTATAAATAATTACATATGTGTTGTGAATTTTTCATAATTTGACATTTTATGACATTTTAGACCATATAAATCTTAATTTATAATTTTTAAATATTTTTTTGATTTTTAATCAATTTTATAATATGTTATGTTTATAAAATAACAATAGTGTCAATTTTGACACTATTCATTTATTTAAATTAAATAAAATATATACAGAATATATGTTCGAACTAAAAACTTTAATAGATTAATAAAAGGTCATATTTATCTATAAAACTAGTGGAGCACATTAAATAGTTCATATAATATTTATTTTATTATTTTTAAAACCATTTATTTGGTTTATCTCTTAATAAAATAATTACTACAACATTTCTGTATAATTATTTAATATACTTATTTGTTGCATAAAAATTAAAAATAAAATCCTTTGATTAAAATAAATCTATTACATTTAACAATAATACTTTTACTCTAATTTATCATCTTAAAATAACAATATTTAAATTTTTATGTTTATTAAATTATGAAGGTGACAACTTTGGAATCATTTAAAATAAAATAATATAAGTGTCATAATTGGCTTAATAAGGATCCAAATGGTCAAAAATTATTCCAGTGGATGATCAGGGTTTATATATACACTAATAATAAGTTTTCTGCCGATTTTTGGGCCTTTTGATATGTATTAATATTTCAATAAAAACTATATTATTGATTTTTCACTAAATAAATAATTTCTACATCATTAAACTATAAGATAATAAGGTAATTAAATAACTCTTAAAAATTACAAATAAATTACCATGATAAATAAAAAAAATTATATTTCAAATGAGTATTTATAATCGAATTTATATTCTATATAAATGTATATTAAAAATACTTTAATTATTGAAGTTGAGTGAGACATATTTCACTTTCCTTTAAATAAAATAAACTAAAGGTCTTAATCATCTCCAAGTGGGTTCCAATGGATTCCATTTTGACCCAAATATTCCTTATGACGAAATATAAGCATCCAATTATATTAAGACAAATGTTAGGGTAATTTTATAATATTATATTTACACTTAATTACCCGATTTACCTTTTACTATGGTAAATGAAATTTACCGTAGTTACTATTCATAATGCCCAAAAATAAAAAGTAGCTTATTAACATAATTTGGACCCACTGATTCCAAATATGGAATCCATTTTTCTAAATTCAATACACAAAAGTTTCATAAATTAATTTAAAATAAATCTCATTGTTATTAAAACGTGTTTTAAAAGTAAAAACATTGCAAAAGATTGAAATGTTTTTACCTATGAATTCAATGTAAAATTAATGTTAATGACATACATTATATTAAATGGTAAAAATATATTCTATTTATAATTTATAACCATTCAATATTATAATTTAACCATAGAAATTATTGGGATGAAAAAATTTGTTTTTAATTAAAATATAGCGTGATTTTACAATTCATCAAAATATGAAAGTTAACAGAATAATTTGAAAATTTTATCCAAAGTAAATTTTTTTTTCTGATTCCAAATAAGAATTTTATTTTGTCAAATTGAACTTATAAACATATCAAAAACTAGATTTAAAGTGGGTGGTCCATCAAAAGGCGGAAAAACTACATTTTTTAAAAAATACTTATTTTACCCGAAAAAATTATTTTATTCTCATACCATGTTCAAGAAAATATGTAAGATCAATAATAATGTTATAAAATTAAAAATTTAGTTAATACTATTCATAACGTCTATTCCAAAATAATATTATAATAATATATCGTTGTTTAGTGAAACCCGGTATTGCGTACTACACACGCTATCGAGGAAGGTCGCGATTGCGTGTAATGCAAGCCAAGAATAGTCTTCCGTATACTACAAGCCAATGCGGTGTTGCATATAGTACAAGCTAATATCGGTGTAGTGTATGATATAATATATGAAAGAAATTAAAAAGAATATATCTTATAAAATCTCGGGTTGTTACAGTAACACCCCAAGATTTCATAGTACATTATCTCTTTAAATTAATTGAATATCTTATATTGAAAACAACACCAACTTTGTTTGTGTTATATGTAAGGTTTAGTTTCTATATAAAAACATATTAGTATTATTATTATTTAAAAGATATTTTAATTGAACAACTAAATATTGTTATATGAATAGTAACAAATAGATTTCAAATGTTATTTATAATGTTTTCACATTAATAAAACATTTTTATAATGAAATGTATAATTTTTTATAAAATAGATATATATTTTGAAAATCCATTTTTATTAAAAGAATGTTATTTAATGTCCTTTTTTGAACAATAATAAAATTAATTTTAGACACAAATAAAAATTTAATTTGGTACAATAGACTTAAATTTTTTAATTTGGAATATCAAAATTAGGTAAAGGTGAATTTTTGTAATTTTTCTGAAAACATTCAATTTTTTATGATTAGTGAAAAATACTACATAGTATATAAAACCCTAATTTCTCATTTAAATACTAAAATTTAATTAAAAATTTTCATGAATCCAAAATATATAAAAAAAATCATATATTAGTCCAATGTAATTAATTGGAGTCGTTTTATTGTAATATTAAATATATATATATATATATATATATATATATAATTTTATCGAACTTTTTAATGTCTTTTACCATCCTTCTAGACACATTTGAAAATTTTCATAAAACGTTATTTTAATACTTCTATGAATGGAATTTCAAAAATCTAACAGACATGGTTGTAGTTAATAAGTAAAATTTGATTCAATAGGATCAAAATATTTTTTTCTGAATAGTAACTTTTGAATTTTTTTACCATCGTTAAAAGTAAATAGGGTAATTAAATGTAAAAATAATATTATAAAATTATAAAATTACCCCAACACATTTCAAAATTTTATTGGATAAGTGTTTTTCGACCAAAATAAACCTTAATTCTAAAACAAGATAATTTTTTATCTATTTAGGTATGATTAGGAGATTTATTAAATTTTATTTAAAGAAAAGTTAAAAGTGTTAAATTCATGTTTTGATAACCAAACAATTTATAATATAGTGTTCTACATAAGATAAATTCAATAGTAAATATTAATTAGAAACATAAAAATGTTTCCAACACCATGGTAGTTTATTTCAAAATTTTAGACATTAAATAATTATATTTATTTATTACCCAATGATGATGCATTAAATACCTTATTAATGAGTGATTAAAATAATTAATATTATAAATATTAAAATAATTATAAATTGCAACATTTTATCACATACTAGAATATTATAGGTGAAAATGACATGTTTGGGTAGATTCAATATATTGTTTTTGAGGTAATCAAGTTGTTATTATTTTCAAAAAAAGAAAATACTAAATAGTTACAAAATTGACATAACTGAGTTTTTAAAATAAATATTA
This sequence comes from Viscum album, assembly GCA_963277665.1. NCBI lineage: Eukaryota > Viridiplantae > Streptophyta > Magnoliopsida > Santalales > Viscaceae > Viscum > Viscum album. Next base: position 612,535,438 of record OY728166.1, read on the forward strand.
TCTTACTAAATTATGTAATAGTAATAAAAATCAAATATTCTTCCAATTGACATATATAATGTAACATATTTCACTAATGAACAACATGATGTTCTATTGGAATTTTATATTAACTATATTAACCATGTAGTTTAAAAATACAATAAGATATCATAAAAGTTAGAATATTTAACTAATGGTTAAGTTTAAACGATAAGGTTGATATGGTGACAAAAACATGTCTAAAACCTATCGGTTGAGAGGATTTAGACCCATCCCCATCTTATCCTTGAAATAAATCAATTTTTATCTATTAGAAACAGAAAATAAATTTATAATAAATTAATATTTCAATATTTTCCTAAATTTCCTCTCTCCTCTCTAATAAAATTGAGCATGCCTTTCTTTTAATTCACACCTTCAATGTCATTCTGATCGGCCTAACCCTACTCCAATATCCTCCCAACTACCCCAACGTCATCCTATAGTCCTTAATTTAATCTAAAATCCACCCTAAAGATCCTTTTTGTTCAAATAAAAATGAAATACCCAAAAAGAGGTAATTATATTATCACATATTTCAATGTTATTTTCTTCTTCTACTTACTATTTCTCTGTTGTTTCTACAATAAAATAATAAATCATGTAACTTCCATATGCTATGATGTTATTATATTTATAGTAAAACCATATTCCTTATTCTATATACCCTATGAAAAACAATATCACCATGTGTGCATATGTACAACTTACCATATCCACAGTAGGGTATAATTTTTTATTCAACATTATGTTTTGTGGATGGATATAATTATGAAAATTATGTATATAAATGGGGAAAATAACATGATAATTTTTCTGTATAATTAATATACTGTTCGATTCTATTTCATTTTATCATTAAGTAAATTATATTGTTGCATGTGTGTACGTACAGTTTACCGTCTCCACGATGCGACGAGATTCATTTCCACGATCACCATTCAACGATGTTTATAAAAATATTTATTATTCATAAGTATTTAATTTATGAAATAATAATGATCTTGGATATATATATAGAGATATATATATATGTAAATTTATATATATATGTGTGTGTAAATTTATATAGATATATATATATATATATACATTTGTTTGTGTGTGTGTATTTACATATATCTTGTTCACTTGCTTCCATTCAATATGATATGAAAACCGGGCCATCGTTTATACGTATGTACATCCTACCGTCTCTATAAACGTTGTATTCCATTTCATATATCTATCAATTATAAATATTTATATTATGGATATATATGATATATAAATAATTATTTATATTCTGGAAGTAATTAAATCATGATATAGCTGATATGATCAAGAATAACAAGTTAAATAATGTTTGTTAAAGAAAGCGATTATTACCTAAAATGTGACTTTAACATGGTAATTATTATTAAATGAGTAATATAAATTCATAAATGATTCATGTATGCTATCGTAAATATGAATATGGTTTTTTTATAATTTTATAACATACATTGGTCATTATACAAGAGGATAAATGTACCCTCTGCAAAAGGTAAGTTGAAGGTATAGGTTAATTCCTCAATCTCAATACCTGGAAAGTCTGCCAGAGGAAGAAATCCCCTGACCATTTATTAAATAAAATAAGTACATAAACACACAATAATGGACGCAGGCGAATAGATTGCCCGCATCCAGACATCAGTACCAGCATAAGCATGACACTTACATATCATAATACTCATAACCTTCCCCACCGCCATATTCAGGGATTTCACCTGTAGTAGATGATTCCTATTCTAAGTTCGTTTCATATTTCATCAAGAAGTTGGCATACTTCTCTCTGAGATTCAACTGTTCTAATGACCCATTCTCTTTGTTGGAATGTGAACGACCTTTCTTGGACATAGGTACTTCTCCTCTTTCCTTCTTGGATGAAGACCTAGTGTTCACCAGCTTTGGAAGGTAAGAGTAATGCTTCCTTGCTTTCCTCCTTGGTGGCACTATCTTAATTCCATCACATTCAGATGCCCTGCTTCGCCCACCATGAATAATATCACTATAAGAAGTTATGACCACTCTATTGTTTTCTTTTTCACTACCCGAGTAGATTCCCCAATTTCCTATTTTCTTCACAAAGGTAGAATTATTGACTCTATCATCCTTCCTCAGCAAGACATTTTCTGCATCATCCAGTATCCCTCTCACTGCAGGGTTACTTTTATCCTCAGTCAATGCAAGAGATTTAACTACATCAACATTACAACCATCATGAAAATCCATCACAGATTCAATCATGCCAGAATCCACATGATTCTTTGGAGTGATCTGCACCATTTCAGATAGCCTAGATTCCTTCATCACAGCAGGAGCATTCTCATTTTCTAGGGAAGAAAACCTAATGCATGTTTCACAGCAGCCTTGAACCGCATTCCTATTATCAGACCCCAATAAAGAGCAATCATCACCACTGGCCATCGCAGACAGCCTTCCAAACCCATGGTCACTCACCAACCTCTCAAATACATGCTTCACCGACAGGTTAGCATGCATTTGCATCTCTTTCAGACCACTTCCATTCACAGGATCTTCTACTGGGGTCCCCTGCCACATTTCCTACACCTCCACCTCATCCAACACACCTTCATACACCACTGCAACTGGAGAAGCATCAGCCACTACAGCCACTACTTCATCAGCCACAACATCTCCATTTTGATCACCTCCAGCACAAGTACCCTCATTACTGCCCTCCATCGCTGGTTGCACCAGCCGAGATTCCTCACATCAATTTTTTGGTTCTGCATCACCAAATTGAACCTCTCTAGTACAAATAACCTCACTAATACATTCCACCACCAGATGCACCATCCCCAGATCTTGAAGCCCAGAAATTTCCTTCATGGCTTTCACTGAGTGGATTCGGCTTGTCTTCTCCTTACGGGAAACCACATCCGTGTTGACAAACCTCAAACAAGAAGATTAGTATCGCATCCAGGATTCAAAAATGACTTCTTGCATTCACTGAAACTCTTCTCCATCAGTTATCCAAACGCAGGTCACCGAATCCCTCGCAAAATCCACCTCGACGCAGATCCCCAGGAAAATTGGATGACACACCACCTCAGTGTGGAGATCCGAGCACAAGTAACGCCCCACCATATTCCCAATGACACACAAAATGGATAGATTTTGAAAATAAAGGGGTATGCCAGGGAGACTTACCCACGTCGCGATCTTTGAATGGTTTCACCTCATGTGGAAGTTGAATCTCCAACAGAACAGGTAGAACGAAGAGTCCTTGCATCGCTGGGGAGCCCTTGACCAAGCCTCAATCAAATCCTCCTCTGAACGAAACCATATCATGAAGTGATTTTGGTCAAGCAAGACAATGACTACGCTCTTCCGCAAATTCCAAGCATCAGAAAAAAATTGATCGAACACATCCATCGAGGGCCGATTCAGTCTAAAGCATGCAATCAGGGGGAGCTAGCACAGATCTGAAGCATCGTTTAACTCTGACGGAAGCAGAGTCAGAATGGGTTCCCCGCTAAATAGACCAGGAACCTTTAGAGACAGTCGGATTTGCGGGAATGGAGAAAGGGGGTCAAATGGAGCCGGGAGAGGCCTAAACTTCCCTAGAGAAGGAGGACGCGAGACTCCCCCCTCTGATGCTGAGGGGGGAGCGAGCCCTAGCGGCATGTGGCTAGGTCATCAGTCGCAGGGGAGAAAGGAGAGAAGCGAGCTCATGAATCTCATTATTATCCAAGGTTGTTTATATGTAAATATTTTCTGGGACATATTTATAATCCATGTCCATGTTTCATAAAAATGTTTTCAAAACGAATATTTTACTGTTTTTTTGTAAGGGAAACTTTAGACATATATTCATTTTAAATGTTTAATGAAATATTTTTCTAAATACTTTTAAATAATTTCCATATACTCAAAATTATTTTAAGGATTTTTTTATATATAAATGATTGTTTTAAAAATTAAATTATTTTTAAAAATTTCAGTTTGATTTGGGACACGTTGATTCAAAAATATCTATTAAATTACATCCTTAATATATTTTCTGATTTTTAAATAATTTCATGAAAAGGGATATTTCTCTGAAAGAGTTTTACTAGTCCTTTGCATCCATGTCAACATCATTTACTGGATATTATTTTTTTATTGGGGATGATTTATTATAATAAAATGTTTCATATTTTATTACATGGGTTATGATATGTTTGACTCTGGATGTGCTATTTTTATACTATTCGTGGTTTATGATTTAAGTATTGACATTTATTATTCTAGTTTCAGTACATATGTTTATGTTATGTTTCCAAAATTTTATTTTTGGAATGCACTGGACTTAGTATGTGACAGGAGGGGCCCGCTATAACTCCCCGATGCATCGATAGGTATCCTGAGACAAAATAGTGTCTTGGAAAAAGGCCTTGAAAAATATTTGCAAATGACCTATGCACAAGGTGTTTACATATTATTTATTATGGCCGACATTATGCATTCGATCATTATGAAATTAGTTATTAAATCTAATTATTCGACTATTAGAATTTCCATGTGCATGTATATATGGTAATGTTTGATTTATTTTCTTCATATTATGTTAATGATTATGTTTAAAAGGATGTTATTTCCATTATACATCTTTCCATAAAAGTTTATTGCTTCCCCTAAATTATTTACCCTTACTGAGCATCTGAGATAACACCTTTCTTATGTTTTATTTTCCAATGATGCCACAATGTGTATCATGATTGATATATAGGGTTAAGATAGGGGGATAATGATGTTATCAAAGGATTGTCTATCAATAATTTTATGTTATAAATTGTAATGTAATTTTATTGTACGTAATTTATTTTCCATGACTTCTAAATCGATCAATCATTCGGGACATGATTCCTTGTAATCATGCCAATGTATTAAAATAATGCCCCAGCTCTGGGATTCTAGGGAAATTTCCTTACAAATAAACATTACATAGCTATGTTGTATCAATGGTTTGGAAGGTTACTATCTGATATTCATTTGGAATTTTTCCCAAATGGATAACCTATTAATCAAGATAACCCATAAAGAGGTTTAGTTTATTTGGACAATGAAATGTGAATAATTTCTTGATGAACTGAATATTAAGTTTGTTAATCCTGTTATTTTCACTATACTATTTATAAATAATGGGGTTTTGATATATATTAATGCATCAGAGAAAATAGAAGGTTGTTTCATTATGAAAAATGATAATGTTATTTCCTTTGAATCAATGAAATTGAAGACTCATTCTCAAAATAATCCATCCCAATATCTAGAAGATATATCCATAATGTTTTCATATATGTTGGAATAAATTATGTATATGGTGAAATATGTGATATATAAAAAGATAATTATAACCTAAAATACATATTTTTAGAGAAATATGTCAGTACGACAAATATATGATGGTCTAATCTACACAAAGATTGTTATTTCATGATACTCAATAAAACTGGGACATAAAATAAGGTAAAATATGCATGGAGGAGGAAATATCATGGTTTTATGACCCAAATAATTTTGTAGAGGGATAAAATATACATTGATATATTATATATGGATTTGGGAATTATTATGGAATGGAAGAAAAAATTATTTTTTCAATTGATTATGAAATAATATTTATTAGATATCATAAAAAGTTATCAATCTATTTCTGAGAACATTTAGATGAAAATTATTCATGTGAATGATGGGATATTAGTAGAATTCATTTGTAAATATTGTGTTCTGAAATTTGGAAATATATTATATCTTCCTTCCATGCCTAAGATAAAAATAGAATTGTTTAATGATTATGTTAGAGAAAACTTTTTCACACACTTTTAGTTCAAATATGAATAGGGTTTTGGGGAACATTTTTTATGGGATAACATGGAATGGGAAATTTATTATTATATGTCCTAATGTTTTTTATCTATAATTGAATTCATTTAGAGGGAATCATAAATGATTCATAAAAATTATTTCTATTCCTTTGTAAAATGGGATGAAATTACAATATTCAATTTCAATATACTAACAATTACTACTCATACACTTGATGCGATATGGTTTATCATTGATCACCTAAACAAATCAAAACATTTACTCACTATAAGAGATAATATACCTTTTGTTAACCTCGTAAGAATATTTTATGACCATGTATATGAGGATGTTTATTGTCTTCATGTGTTGTATTTTGTTGTTAAGGAATGATTCTAGAAATCACCTCACTTTGTATCATGGAAAAATCATGTTGATGATTTATTTCAAAATTATCAGATCCATGTTTTCAAAAGAATTGTACTCTTGATTTCTAAATAATAATATTCAATTGTTCAATTGCTATGAAAAATTGATCGTTATCTAGAAAGAGAGAATTGTTCAAAAGGAGAATTCATCTAGTTGGAAGTTAATGGACACCAGATTTACTCAGAATTCTGAGTGAAAGAAGTGGTACTTTTGATATAATGTATCATAATCTACTGACTAGAATAAATTTAATTATGATGATTCTTTTCCAATTAATATTTTATATAAATAATATGTTTTTTGGAGAACATGTTATGCATTCTTGATGGAATAAAGTTAGATTAAAAGGGGTGGCTGATTGAAAGGTTGGTGACGAAAAAAAATGTCCTGCCAATTGAAAAGGTGGTGTCTATTTAATTTATGGGGGAGATTTAAAATGTGGTTCCAATTTAATATGTGGTGCAGATTGAAAATATATTGTTGATTAAGGAGTAATAGTTGGTGATGGTTTTTTTAAAAATGATCGTATCCGAGTGGAGGAAGAAATGAAAGTACCTAGAATGATCATAACCAGTAATGATCATATTCAGAATGATTGTACCTAGAAAATGATTGTATTCTAGAAAATCATATCTAGGACAATGGTTTATAGAAGCATCATATCCAGAATTATCATAACTAATATGATCATTATTATAACAAACATACTCAGAAATGATCATAATCAGGATTAGAAGAAAAGAAAGTTTCTTTAATGAATGGAAATTTATGATACCCTCTAGTCCAAGTATGATGATTCTAATTTTTTTCTTAGATTATTTTAAATTCATGATGGAAGTCAAGGTATAAACATAATATTATAAATAAATTTTTTTTATGTGGGTCAAGATAAGAGATGTATATAATGAGATCAAAAATATATTCAACCATTTCAAATGGGTTTAATTGCATTATAGTTTTCTAACTAGGTAAAGATAATTGTATAAAATGATGTTTTGATTATCAAGTTGGTAAAGAGAAAAAAAGATTTCTGAATGAATTTTCAAGGGGGTCCTGTAAATTAAAGTGAAATATTTTGACTCAAATCGGTTTTGAGAATTGTATTCAGAAAATTAAAATGGTATCCATTTCATAATACATTTGTTTTCAATTGAAACAGATCATTGAATTGGTGAAATCGGATTGTGAAATATTGGACTCATGTATTGAAATCATACTGAATATTCAAGTTAATGTCTGAAGAATGAAATGAATTTTAATGAATAATCGAGAAGCTTAGTGAGGAGTTGATGAAGTCAAAATGCGTCCTGGGTTTTCAGGGGAAATAAAAATTTCAGTGAATTTGGTAGAGCAGGAAATAATTTAGGGACTCCTACCAAAGGTCTCGATCATCACTTATAAATGGTGAAAGGAACATTATATTTTTATTGTAATTAAATATTGTTCATCATATTAGAGAGAGAATATATGAGTTCTAGAGAGAATAATAATTTTACTTTTTAGATATTTTATTAATGAATTTATAATGGAGAAGTAAAAAAATTTATTTAACTGATCATCTTATCAGGCTGAATTAATCGTCTTTAGGATTTCCATATTGTGTTTCTCATACTAAGGAAAAATAATTCTAGGTTTTATCATACTCAAAAATTGAAGTGGTGATAATTATTTTCAATCTTATTCTAAATGGAAAATTAGACTGAAAGAATCTTATTATGGATAATCGTACTATTAGGAGTCAGAACCAGGAAATTGGACTGAGTTTTAATAACAATTTCATGGAGGTTCATACCTTCCATTTGTGTATGAAAGTGAAAAATTGAATTTAAATTGAATAAATTTGTGGATATGAAAAGAAACAAAGGTAACATGATTTGTTACAAAAACATTATATTACACTATTTTTGCTAAGAGGGAGAATACGTATGTATGGATTGTCTTCACATTACTACATGAGTGAAAATGCATATCCTACATGTTGTAATTCCAAGTTTTGTTTTCTATAGTATTTTTTGGTATTATATATTCTCTAAACCATACCGAGGACGTAGATATTTATATTGAATAGTGAACCTCATAAATACTTATGTTCTTGTGGATCTGTGTTTGAATTGATTTCCACAGGGAATTGAATCATTAAGAGGAGTCAAAGGATGTTTCATTTTCATGTAAATATAAAAAAAAAGTATCATTGATTATCCCATGGAAGATTGGAAATAATTAGAATCTTTCTTTCTATTTCTACACAATTAGGAATAAGATCTTTCAAATGGATGTAAAATCCACATTATGGAATGGTGATCTCTAAGAGTAGGTTTATATTGAAAAAACATTTGGCTTTTTTATTGGTAAAGATGAAAGACATGTATGCAGATTGAAGAAATCCTTTTATGGGATAAATCATGCTCTATGGGAATGATATTCTAAATTTGATACATTCATAAAGAAAAATGAATTTCATGAATGGAAGAGTGGATATAAATATTTATATTTGAGAATGTGAAGGGTATTCCATCATTGTAATTGTTTATGTTGATGATATTATATTTTCTAGGAATTATGAAAAAAGTAGTGAAATATTTTCTGAAGAATGAAGAATGTATTTGAAATGTCCATTCTAGAAGAAATGAAATACATTCCTAGGTTACAAAACATTCAAAATAATGAATAATTTTTCCCACCCAAGAATAGTATTCAAAATAACATCTCAATAGGTTAAGCCTAAAAAAATAAATACATATTTCCACAAAAAGTTCAGTGGGACCAAAGTTGAATATTGATGAAGACAGAAACAAAGTTGATTAAAATGAGTATCAGAAGATGATTGGAAGCCAATTGTATTTGACTACCTCAAGTCCCAAAATTTTTTATGTTATTTAACTTATGTTCAATATTTCAGAGTGCTCCAATGTAATCACATATTATTACATGAAAAATATTTCATAGATAAATCAAACAAACAACTGAATTTAGGTTCAGATATTGCAGCTCAAATAGTGTGGATTTTTTGGGTATTCAGATGTAGATTGGGCTGGAGATGTTGATCATAGAAGATCCACATATGGGGGATTATTCATTAAGGGAAATAATTCTGTTAATTTTTATTCAATGAAACATAATTCAGTAACTATCAGTATGATTGAATATGAGTATATTTCTTCTACACAAGATACTACTCAACTCATATGGATGAAAACACATTTACATGATCTACTTTTTGACACGATGATACCCTTACTCTTGGGCTATGATAGTCAAAAAACAATCAATCTCACCAGGAATCCAGTTCAACATTCTCATTCAAGACATATTGATATCATATATCATTTCATTAAATAGTATATATTGAAAAAATAATTGAATTTGATGTATGTTTCCACACTAGAACAATGGGATAACATTTTCACCAAACCGTTAGTGAAAGAATTGTTCAAAAAATTAAGGTTTGACATGGGGGTCCAACCTATTTCTCATCCTGGTTGAGTTTTGTGTTTTTATCCCCACTATTGTTATACATTTGGATTTTAATGAAATGATGTATAATTGTATTATTTCATAAATCTATTCCATAAAAGAGTGAGTTGTGGGTGAAATGTGAATTCATCATTATTTTGTGAGCAATCCACTCTAATTGTTTATTGGAGTGGTTGTAGAAAAGAAATTTTTTTTATTGTAGGAAGGATGAAGAATAGATAATGAAGAAATATGAAGATGTTGTTATAGTCACATATTTTGGATAACATAGCTTCTACATTCAATGTCACGACCCGTACTCGGGGCTCGTGTCGTGACTACCCCAAGCCTGCCTTCCATAGGCTAGGGGCTGGCAACTAGAACCAAGGCGTAATTCCCAGTCAAAAGGGAAGGCATTGCCTTTGTAATGTAAACAAACACCACAGAGAAAGAAAGCAGCAGAAGTAAACACTAAGTAAAAACTGGGTACAACAGTAAGTGCAGAAAAGTAAGGGGGCCAGAATAAAAACCCAAACTAAAAGTAAAGTACAACTGGAAAGGGAAAACATCGACTGAAAGTAAAGCCACAATGCCGATCTGTCCACTGGAAGTCCCACCTGAAGGGTGAGTACAGATAGCCTCCATAGCTCCTCAGGTCCAGCCGTCCGCTCCGAGTACGTCCCGCCCAGTGGACCACCTCCGGGTATCGTCCTTCTCCGCAAGCCTAAACCATGATCAGCGTTGTCCTTTGTCTGTAACCAACACAACATAGTTCGGGCAAAGCCCGTGCAAGGGTGAGTATAAGCTACTTAGTAGGGGCCCCGAGACCCCCGAAGGTCTCCCAGAATCCACAAAGGATAAACCACAAAGGAAAGATACAATCATGAAGTAACATCTAACACTGCTTAGGTATATGCCCATACATATACCTAATTCATCAATTCCAGTTCAGCTCCAACATCTGAGCCCAAGAACAACCCAGTTCACACAGGAAAACATAACCCGTTCCACATAGGAAATCACAACCCAATCCACAAAGGAAAGTATAACGTAATCCACACAAGATATCAAGTCAAGATTCAGCTCACACAGGTATACTTCTTCGTATGACGATAGAGATGATCATATATAGCCACTAATTCATCTATGTCGTCAGAACCACAAAGGATCGATAGGTACTAACCCCCGCAATGACCCACAAAGGATCTGACCCACACAGGATCGATAGGTAACTAACCCTCGCAAAGACCCACACAGGATTGTAGGCGCTAGCCCACATAGGACTGCTGAGCGCTGACCCACACAGGATCGGACCCACACAGGATCTGTAGGATCTAGCCCACATAGGATCGCTGAGTGTTGTAGTCGTCACCATCGAATCCACTGAGGATCTCTGTATAGACGCCATCGTTGTCGCAGTCGCAGCCAGCTCTAGGGTTCCCGCACACAACAAGATCGTTCGGGAGGGTCTGCTCCACGAGCCGAGGGGCTGATACATCAACTAACACATAGTCTGGAGTTGATGTATCCAAAAGTTCCATATTGTCAACAGGAACTCAACATCACAGACGGCGCGTCAATTGGACGCCCGGTCTGGAAGTTATTGGCTTTTTCGTCCCAGGGGCCCGGTTGGTTTTTAAGTCAAAACCAACCCAAACATACTCCAATTGTGTCCAAACCTCGAGCGGAGTAAGCCAAAAGGTCCCTCTCACTTAGAGGAATCCATCAAAGTCGACAGCACGTCAATCGGACATCCGGAGTTCTTGTTATGAGCGTTTCCGCTCCGAGGGCCCGGTTGTTTTCGTGTACGAACCAACCTGGCTGAACCCAATGTACTCCGAAACCTTGAGTGTATTATACCAAAACGACCGTCTCGATCCAAGGATCGCATCACAGCTGACGTTGCATTGGTCGGAGGTCCGCAGCTCACGTTATGGGCAATGGAACGAAAGAGGTTCGGTATTAAGGGGTTCGGGCCCGGTCCAACCCGGCCCAATACCCCCAGGGTCAGACCGAATCGGGTCGACCCGAACTGGGTCCGGGTCCGGCTTGCTTGGGCATGGCTTGGCCCGGTCTACGCGGTCTGGCCTGGCCTGGGCGCGGCCCAGCCCAGCGCGCTGGCGTTGGCCGGGTGGCCAGGCGGCTGGCTCGGCCGTTACGGCCGAGCGATGTGAGCGAGGGTCGCGCTGCCCCCGCGTGGAGAAACCGCAGCCCCTTTATGGGGCGGCTCAGCTGGCCGGCCGGGGGGTTTTTAACCCCCGGCTTTTCCCTTGTCTGGTCGGCCCGCCACGGCCGGCCGGCTGTTGCCGCCACAGGACCGGCAAGGTCAGTCCCCATGCTCCGACGCCGGCAGCCCGGTACCGGTCGCTGGTTCCACTGCTCCGCCGTGGCCCGGAACCGGTCGCGACCTTGGTTCGTCTGGCGTGGTGTGATGGCGCCACGCCCTTCCACCGCAGCCCCGCTCCGGCCGCGGTGCTTTAGAGGTCCTCCGGGGCGGTGCGACGGCGCCGCGTCTTTTGTTCGTCTTCTACGGCGTCGTGCGACGGCTCTGCGGATTAGTTTGTTTCTAACGGCATGGTGTGACAGCGCCGCGCTTCTCCGCTCTCCATTTAAAAATTTTTGTGTTGTGCTTCGGCACCGCGTTTCCTTGCTCGTGCCGCATCAATATCAACAACAAAAAAGGGGAGGAGTGTTGGCCATTTTCGTGCGGTCTGACCTCCTCCCGTTATTGCGATAATAGGCGGTTGAATTTGAATGGAGGATAACGACGGAAGTAATCACGAAATAGAAACGCCTAAAACTCCTACCTCAACGTTGTCGTCGAACGAGAGTTCGTTGTGGAATTAACCGTCGCAAAAGAAGAGGATCGCCATGGAATATAGGGTCACGGAAGGAACGTTGTTGGCGTTAGGTGAACTCCGAGTAAGGCGAATCTCACCATCGCCCTCCGTTAGAGGTCGACGTTCTTCATCAGCGGCGGTGCGCTCTTCGCGTTCTTCGTCGAAGAACGAAGAATCCTCAAGACTTCACTTTTTCTCCCAAAGGCTCCCACAACCAGAATTCTAGCAAAATAAAATAAGTCCTTCCCTTATTTTATTCACATAACATAAGCATTTGAAATTAAAAGAAAAGAAACGAACAATTAATTCAATGAATTAATTGTAACGATTTAACCACCCAATTTAATGAGGTGTTTCTTAACTAGAATAAACGCACGGTTGACTTCATTAAAAAGGGGGGGTGCAGGTGCGTTACTTAGAAGGGAAGAAACGGTGGGGCTCGTGCAGGCCCCACCTCACAAATATCCTACCAAGTCTGTAGGATACTGTGGGTCCCACCTTATCTTCTTAACTTAGGTTAAGCCGCTTTAAGTAAAATAAAATAAATTGTTGCACCACTTTATTTTATTTCTTAAGTTAACCCCAAAAAAATTAAAAACCACACCTGAGAAAACACAACTCCAGAAAAGGTGTTTCAAAGAAAAAATCGGCGCTGCGATTCCATTGGTGCCCTCAGAATTCAAATCCGAGCACCAGTTCAAAAGTTAGTAAAACCTGCTTGTTCGTTCACTGAACGTACCCGAGATAAACTTCAGAACATGATTTCGGGCACACCGGGCCTTTGAATCAGGTGCCGTCTGAAACTGTGTTCTTGTAAAATTCCCAAGAAAGTTAAGAAAAAAATTTCCTTGAATTTTTCAGGTCTTTACATCACTCCCACCTCAGGGCTTTACTTCCCTGTAAAGATACATCAAAAACTAGGGAAAACAATGTGGGTACTGAGAACGCATCTGAGCCTCCCACTCCAAAGTGCTCTCCTGGAGGTTCTCGTGCTGCCATCTGATGCGCACTAGAGGAATCGACCGTCCACATAGGACCCACTCCTTTCGATCATTGATCTCCACCGGGACCTCCGAAAAAGTCACCCCATCATCAATGTCCAGCTCCCCATGGTCAATGACATGCGTCGGGTCATGCACGTATCTCCTAAGCTGAGATACGTGGAAGACGTCGTGCACCCGGTGCAACTGAGGTGGTAGAGCCAGGCGATAAGCCACCTCACCAATCCTGCTGAGGACCTGGAATGGTCTGATGAAGTATGGAGACAACTTTCTGCCTCGACCAAATCTTTGTAATCCACGTAGAGGTGAGACCCGCAAGAAGACGTGGTCGCCATCCTCGAACTCCAGTGGCCTCTGCCTCCTGTCATCATAAGACTTCTTCCAGCTCTGAGTTGTCCTCATCTACTCCTGGATGACCTGGACCTTCTCTATCATGGCCTGGACCATCTCCGGTCCCACAAGTGCTGACTCCCCAGGGTCTGTCCAGTATAAGGGAGATCTGCAAGGTCGGTCGTACAACGCCTCGTATGGTGCCATCCCGATGGTGGAGTGGTAGTTGTTGTTGTACGCGAACTCCACCAAGGGTAAGTTGTCCTCCTAACTGCGACCAAAGTCGAGGACACATGCGCGGAGCATGCCTTGGAGAGTCTGAATGGTCCTCTTCGTCTGACCATCCGTCTGAGGGTGAAAGGCGGTGCTCAGACGTAGCTGTGTCCCGAATGCCTCCTATAACCCCTTCCAAATCTAGGAAGTAAAGCGAGCATCTCGATCGGAGATGATAGATGATGGAACACTGTGAAGCCGCACAATCTCCTAAATGTAGAGACGTCCCAAGCTCTCCACTTAGCCCTGCCCTCTGATGGGTAAGATGTTAGCCGACTTGGTGAGTCGGTCGACAATCACCCAAATGGAGTCGTGACCTCTGGAAGTGCGTGGAGGTCCAGTCACTAAGTCCATAAATATCCCATCCCACTTCCACTCCGGGACCTCCAAGGCCTATACCAAGCATGCTGGTACCTGGTGCTCTGCCTTCACCTACTCGCAGGTGAGGCATCGAGAAACGAACTCTACCACATCCTTCTTCATACCTGGCCACCAGTGCTGTCGTCTGAGATCCGGGTACATCTTCGTCACTCCAGGATGTACTTCCAAAGGATAAGTGTGAAACTCTCTCAGAACCTCCTACCGTAAAGCAACTGGTACCAAGGTACATCCTCTGAAAAGTATTTCATGCTCTCCTCCCACGGAGAATCCATCAGGTGCCTGTCCTGAGGATATATGCGCACGCCGCGTCTCACAGTCGGCGTCCCCACATTGTGCCTCTCTGACCCGCTGTAGTAGTGGAGGTGAGATTGTGAGTGACTGAAGAAAGGCTGCTCCATCTCTATCCACAAAGGATATCTGCAAAGCAGCTAGATGCTCTGTCGCCTCTCCAAGTAGCTGAATGCCCGTCCTCCTACTGAGAGCATCGGCTACTACGTTCCCCTTTCCAGGAGTATAGACTATCTCAAAATCATAGTCCTGGAGGAACTCGAGCCATCACCGTTGTCTCAGGTTCAGGTTCTTCTAAGAGAAGATGTACCTGATCCTCTGATGGTCTGAAAATACTGTAATGCGCTTGCCCATCAGATAGTGTTGCCATGTCTTCAGAGAAAATATCGCTGCTGCTAACTCCAGGTCATGGGTACTGTAGTTCTGCTCATGCGGCCTCAACTAAAATGATCCATAAGCGATCACTGCCTTCTCCTACATCAGGACACATTCGAGTCTGGTCCCTGATGCATAGTAGTAGACTACATACCCTACTACCTCCTCTGGAAACCTCAAGATAGGTGCACTAGTCAATCTCTGTCTCAGCTCCTAGAAGCTCTGCTGACATCTGTCTGACCACACAAAAGGTTTCCCCTTCTTCGTCAAAGCTGATAGTGGTGTTGTAACTCTAGAGATGTCTGGCACAAATCTCCGATAGTATCCAGCTAGTCCAAAGAAACTCCACACCTTCATCACGCTCCTAAGTGCCTCCCAAGCTAGCACTGCCTTGATCATCGCAGGATCCACTGGAACTCCTGCCTCAGAGATGAAATGTCCCAAGAAGTGGACCTCACGTATCCAAAACAGACACTTCAAGAGATTTCCATAAATATAGTGCTCTCAGAGTGTGTCAAGTACAACCCGCAAGTGATAGGTGTGCTCCTCCTCAGTCGTCGAGTAAATCAAAATGTCGTCGATGAAGACCATGACAAATCGATCGAGGTATGGCTGGAAGATCCTGTTCATGAGGCCCATGAACACTTCTAGAACATTTGTTACACCGAATGGCATATCCAAGAACTCATAGTGGCCATACCGACATCTGAATGTCATCTTCTACACATCCTCGTCCCGAACTCTGAGCTGATGATAGCCTGACCTGAGGTCTATCTTTGAGAACCACCGTGCTCCCTTGAGCTGGTTGAAGAGGTCATCAATCCTCGGTAGAGGATACTTGTTCTTCACTGTCACCTGGTTCAGGCGACGATAGTCGACAAAATGTCACAATCTCTCATTCACCTTCTTGGCAAACAATATCAGGGAAGCCCAGGGTGAAACACTGGGTCGGATGAAACCCTTGCCCTGCAAGTCCTCCAACTATATCTGTAGCTCTCGATGCTTGGTGGGATCCATCAGATATGCTGGGGTGGTTATCGGGGCTGTCCTGGGGTACAGATCAATATAAAATTCTACCTCTCTGCGAAGAGGTAGTCCTGGAACATCATCGGGAAAAACGTCCGCATACTGATCCACCACTGTAGGAAAACTAGGACTCTGCACGTCAACTATTCCTAGGATGAAGCTAGCCAACTGGTGAGTGATGGGATGTCCTATCCTCTGAGGGAGTCCATCCTGTGTTGCGAAGGCTACCTTCTCGTCGGTGAAGATGAACCTGCTCCCGTCGGTGCGTACACATCGCACCATGCACCTAATACAGTCGATCTGAGCATGGACTATAGATAACCAATCCATGTCCAATATGACGTCGTAAGGCCTCGACGCCGCTACAAGAAGATCCTAGCCCGAAGATATCACCTCCTAGAGTAAGCTCACACTGCCAGCACCAGTGCGTAATCATCGAGTCTGTTCCCGTAGGAGTCTCTAGCCGTAAGTATCGAGGCAACGGCTCTGTCGGAATCTCCGAGATCCGAACAAGGGCAGCGGCTATGAAATAATGACTCACTCCTATGTCTATAAAAACTGCAACAAGGGTGGAATAGACACAAGATAATACCTCGAATCATTTTGGTCACGCCGTGGTCGTAGGCCTTTGCTGCCTGGAGCTGTGCTTGTCTCTGCCCGCTAGCTCCCTGTGGTCGGGGTGGACCTCCTGGTGGTGGTGGTGGTAGAGCCTCAAAGCATCTCCCACCACCTGCTGCTCAGCCAACTCCTCTTCCTCATCCTCCTGCACCCTACAGACCACCACGGTCGACCCTCTACCTCTACCTTGGTGGCCCCTCAACCGTCTGCTTCGCCTCGGCATGGCGGGTCGGGTAGTCACGAGCCATGTGGCCCTGCCCGCCGCATGCATAGCACTGCCTGCCTCTCGAAAGACTGGCTCCGCGCCGTGTTCCCCGCACTGCTGAGCCAATGTACTAAGGTCGTCTGCCTGAGGTTCTGGTCTGCTTGGACCCATGAGTCACCGGTCGACTGCCTGCTACAGAAGACTCTGCTACGTGTCGCCCTGTGGTAGGTCTCCCTACTGATGAAGGCTTAGCAAGGAAGCTCTCGATCAGAAGGGCTCTCTCCAGTACGCTTTCCTGAGTCAGACTGCTGAGGGAGATCAACGATGCCCTGATCTCCAGCCTCAATCCCTGCTCAAAGGTCCGGGCCCGGAAAAATGGGTCTCGTACCATGTCTGTTGAGTAGCGCGAGAGATCGGTGAATCTCGCCGAGTACTGGGCGACCGTCAAGATGCCATGTCGCAGCTGTAGAAGCTCCTGGATGTGCACTGCATAGAGGGTGGTTGGGACGAACTATGAGTGGTAGAGGCTCTCAAAGTCTGTCCAGATAAGAGATTCCTCATTGTGCACCTGGAGCATCAAGCTCCACCATCGTCCTGCTGCCGCGTGCAGTAGGATCGTGCGAGGATTACCATGAGGTCTGCTGGTGTCCTCACTAACCTAAAACCCCGCACAACTGCCTCCATCCAATCCTTGGCTGCCTGGGGGTCCATCTCCCAACGAAACATGGGCGGTCGCTGGCACTGAAACTCGTGCAGTGCACTAAGGCGACGTGCATCGTCAGCGGCTGGGGCTGGTAGCATCGGTGGCTCAGTGGGTAGAGGTACCGTTGGTGCCTCTGTTGTCAAAGGGCCATGTACCGAGGCCTCGTCGCTCAGTGGGCTATCATCACGCACAACTCTTGGAACCCTAGTTGGCTACTGTTGTGGGGCCATCCTGAAAAGAAACAGGTGTTCCACAGTCAAACAGTATACCTGGTGAGCTGACATAAAGTAATCACATAGAAAACATGAAACACACATGCAATCAATGTTTTCGTGCATTAAGTCGGAAATCAGAAGTCAGGGTCCTGGTGTACGGATACGTCGGCCGCCACAGCAACACTGGACTCCCTGGACTGATAACCACACTCAATACTCTTAACACTATTGCTTCAAATAGAAAATATCAGAGTCCTGAGTTATGCGGTAGAACCGAACTCCTCTGATACCAATTTTTCACGACCCGTCCTCAGGGCTCATGCCGTGACTACCCCAAGCCCGCCTTCCATAGTCTAGGGGCTGTCGACTAGCACCAAGGCGTAATTCCCGGTAAAAAGGGAAGGCATTTCCTTTGTAAAGTAAACAAAAACCACAGAGCAAGAAAGCAGTAGAAGTAAACACTAAGTAAAAACTGGGTACAATAGTAAGTACGGAAAAGTAAGGGGGCCAGAATACAAACGCAAACTGAAAGTAAAGTATAACTAGAAAGGGAAAACAGTAACTGAATGTAAAGCCACAATGTCGATCCATCCACTGGAAGTCCCACCTGAAGGGTGATTACATATAGCCACCACAACTCCTCGGGTCCAGCCGTCCGCTCCGAGTACGTCCCGCCCAGTAGACCACCTCCGGGTACCGTCCTGCTCCACAAGCCTCAACCACGATCAGCGATGTCCGTCGTCTATAACCAACACAACATAGTGCGGGCATAGCCCGTGCAGGGGTGAGTATAAGCTACTCAGTAGGGACCCCGAGACCCCCGAAGGTCTCCCAGAATCCACAAAGGATAAAACAAAAAGGAAAGATACAATCACGAAGTAACATCCGACACTACTTAGGTATATGCCCATACATATACCTAAGTCATCAATTCTAGTTTAGCTCCAACATCCAATCCCAAGTACAACCCAGTCCACACAGGAAAATGTAACCCGTTCCATATAGGAAATCACAACCCAATCCACACAGGAAAGCATAACGTAATCCACACAGGATATCAAGTCAAGATTCAGCACACACAAGTATACTTATTCGTATGACGAGAGAGATGATCAGATATAGCCACTGATTCATCTATGTTGTCGGACCCCCAAAGGATCGATAGGTTCTAACCCACGCAATGACCCACAAAGGATCTGGCCCACACAAGATCGATAGGTAACTAACCCCTACAAAGACCCACACAGGATCGGACCCACACAAGATCTGTAGGCTCTGGCCCACACAGGACCGCTGAGCACTGACCCACACTAGATTGGACCCAAGTAGGATCATTAGCACTGATCCACATAGGATCTCTGAGTGTTGTAGTCGTCGCCGTCGAATCCACTGAGGATCTCTGTATAGACGTCGTTGTCGTCGCAGTCGCAGCAAGCTCTAGGGTTCCCGCACACAGCAAGCTCGTTAGGAAGGGTCTGCTCCATGATCCGAGGGGCTGGTACATCAAATGAAACATAGTCCGGAGTTGATATATCCAAAAGTTTTGTATTGTAAACAGGAACTCAATGTCACAGACGGCGCCTCAATCGGACGCCCGGTCTGGAAGTTATTGGCTTTTTCGTCCCAGGGACCCGGTTGGTTTTTATGTCAAAACCAACCCAACCATACTCCAACTGCATCCAAACCTCAAGAAGATTAAGCCAAAAGGTCTGTCTCACTTATAGGAATCCAGCAATGTCAACGGCACGTCAATCGGACGTCTGGAGTTCAAGTTATGAGCATTTCCGCTCCGAGGGCCCGGTTGGTTTCGTGTATGAACCAACCTGACTGAACCCAAAGTACTCTGAAACCTTGAGTGTAATATACCAAAACAACCGTCTCGATTCAAGGATTGCATCTCAGCTGACGGTGCGTCGATTGGAGGTCCGCATCTCATGTTATGGGAAACGAACCGAAAGAGGTTCGGTATTAAGCGGTTCGGGCTCGGTCCGACCCAGCCCGATACCCCCACGGTCGGCCCGAACTGGGTACCGATCTGGCTCGCTTGGGCGCGGCCCGGCCCAGTTGGCGCGGGCCGGCCTGGCAGCTTGGCCGGGCACGCTGGGCGCACTGGCGCTGGCCGGGTGGCCAGGCATCCGGCTCGGCCATTACGGCCGAGCGATGCGGGCGGGGCGCACGCTGCCCCCGCGTGGAGAAACTACGGCCCCTTTATGGGGCCGCTCAGTTGGCCGGCCGGGGGTTTGTAACCCCCAACTTTTCCCTTGTCCGGTCGGCCCGCCCCGGCCGACCAGCTGTTGCCGCCACAGGACCGGCAAGGCCGGTCCCCCTGCTCTGACGCGGGGCGGCCCGGTACCGGCCCCCGGTTCCCCTACTCCGCCGCGGCCCGGAACCGGCCACGTCCTTGGTTCGTCCGGCGCGGTGCGACGGCACGGCGCCCTTCCGCCGCGGCCCCGCTCCGGCCGCGGTGCTTTAGAGGTCCTCTGGTGTGGCGCGATGGAGCTGCGTCTTTTTTTCGTCTTCTACGGCGCGGCGCGACGGCGCCGCGGTTTACTTTGTTTCCAATGATACGGTGCGACGGCGTCGTGCTTCTCCACTTTTCCTTCAACAATTTTCGCGCGGTGCTTTGGCACCATGTTGCCTTGATCATGCCGCATCAATATCAAAAACCAAAAAGGGGAGGAGTGTCATTCGTGTTCGTGCGGTTTGACCTCCTCCCGTTATTGTGATAACAGGCGGTTCAATTTGAAAGGAGGATAATGACGGAAGTAATCAAGAAATTGAAACGCATAAAACCCCTACCTCAACATTGTCGTCTAAAGAGAGTTCCTCACGGAATTAACCGTCGCGGAAGAATAGGATCGCTACAGAAGAAATCTTCACCGAAGGAATGTCGTTGGTGTTAGGTGATCTCTGAGGAAGGCGTCTCTCGCCGTCTTCCGCCGTCAGAGGGCGGCGTTCTTCGTCAGCGGCGGTGCGTTCTTTGTGTTCTTCGTCAAAGAACGATGAATCCTCAACACTTCTCTTTTTCTCCCAAACGCTCCCACAACCAGAATTCCAAAAAAATAAAATAAGTCCTTCCCTTATTTTATTAACATAACATAATCATTTGAAATTAAAAGAAAATAAACGAACAATTAATTCAATGAATTAATTCTAACGATTTAACCGCCCAATTTAATGAGTCGTTTCTTAACCAGAATAAACGGACGGTTGACTTCATTAAAAAGGGGGGGTGCGGGTGCGTTACTTAGAAGGGATGAAATGTTGGGGCTTATGTGGGGCCCTCCTCACAAATATCCAACCAAGTGGGTAGGATATTGTGGGTCCCACCTTATCCACTTAACTTAGGTTAAGCCGGTTTAAGTTAAATAAAATAAATTGTCGCACCACTTTATATTATTTCTTAACATAACCACAAATAAATTAAAAACCACACTCGAGAAAATGCAACTCCAGAAAAGGTGTTTCTAAGCAAAAAATGGCACTTCGATTCCATTAGTGCCCTCGGAATTCGATTCCGAGCACCGGTTCAAAAGTTAGTAAAACCCGCTCGTTCATTCACTGAACGTACCCAAGATAAACTTCAGAACATGATTCCGGGCACACCGGGCCTCGGAATCAAGTGCCGTCAGAAACTAGTTCTTTTAAAATTCCCAAGGAAATTAAGAAAAAAATTTCCTTGAATTTTTTGTGTCTTTACATTCAATGATTCCTGTTTCCCAGAAATATTTAGCTCACATAGGTTTAGAATTTTTGACAAGTGATCCATTTCATATGAATACAAAGCTCAGTGATTTATAAAACATGGTTGACAACCACATCAAAATGGGGATATTGTTAGGACTGTAATGATTATGAAGTAGATGGTTTTAATGTGTGGGATTTTTTATGTAAATTTTTCAAAAATAACCGCACTTTTTATCTTGGAGAAAATCATATTTAAGATTGTTTTCAAAAGAATTAGATCCATGTTTTGTAAACAATTAGATCTATATTTTCAAAATAATTGGACTCAGGATTTCTGAACATTTGAATTCTCTCTTCCCATCATTATGATGAAATGATGTATATCTAGAAATAGAGAATATGTCACATAGAGAATGCATCCTGCTAGAAGTAAATGGTCAGTAGAATCACTCTAAATTAGGTGTGAAAGAACTAGTTGTTTTGATAATTTATCAGAGTCTGCTGACGATGTTAAATTTACTTTTGAATATGATTTTCTAGTTTTTATTTCATATAAATCATTTTTTTATTTGAGAACATATGATGCAGACTTGATATAATAATGGGGGATAAAAATTTGGTCTTTATTGAAACGGTTGTTCCAAATGAAATGGTGGTTTCAACTGAAAATTTTGTTCGCATTGAAAAGACGGTGCTGCTTCAAAAGGTGGTTCCAATTGAAAAGATGGTACTGATTGAAAAGATGGTGTAGATTGAAGAGTAAGAGATGGTTCTAATTGTTTTAGAAATTGGTTATATATGGTGGAGGAAGAAACTAATGTTCCCATAATGATTCTAACAATTAAGATCTCATTCGTAATGATCGTACCTAGAAAAGATCATGATCTATAAAATCAAATTTGGTCTAATCACACCCAAAATGTTCATATCTAGAATGATCATACCCAAGATGTTCATATATATACCAATTGTATTCTGATAATATCATACTCAGGTAGAGAAGAAATGAAATTAGCTGGAATGAATGGAATGTTAAGATAATTTCTAATCCAATTTTGATGATGCTAAATCTATTCTCAAAATAATTTGAAGTCAGGAAGTAAGTCATGATACAATAATAGGATTGTGAATGGAGGATTTTTTAAGGGGTTCAAGAGAATATAAAGAGAGAATGAGATCAATAATGTAGTCAACAATTTCAAAAGGGTTGAATTAAATTATAGGTTTCCAACTGTGTCAAGTGAAGATGAGAAGATGAAGATTTGAATCTCAAGTGTGTTAACAGAAAATGAAAATGAGATTGTTGAATGAATTGTTATTTAGTAGATGTACATTAAA
The DNA here is from genome assembly GCA_963277665.1 of Viscum album. Taxonomy (NCBI): domain Eukaryota; kingdom Viridiplantae; phylum Streptophyta; class Magnoliopsida; order Santalales; family Viscaceae; genus Viscum; species Viscum album. The sequence goes on from OY728166.1 coordinate 612,558,456, forward strand.
ATGAAATATTTTCATTCAAATCGGTTTTAATAAATATATTCAACAAACCTGTATGGTATCCATTTTTTCATACATCTGTTTTCAATTGATATAGATCATTGAATTGATGAAATCCAATAAATAAAAAATAGGACTCATCTATTCAAATCGAGAAAATGATTCAAATTATATTATGATTACGGAGATGAAGTTATAATAAGATTCGAGAATCTTTGAGAAGAGTTTACAAAGTCAAAATGCATCCTAAGGTTTGAGGGAAATTGAAATTTGAAAGAATTTGTGTGGGTGAGAATGAATTTTGGGATTCCTACCATAGGTTTTGAGGTTAACCTATAAAGGATAAAAAGTACTTTGTAATTTTATTAGGAAGAATTAATATTCCTCATAGTAGATAGATAATTACTATGTTATAGTGAGAAGAATTAGTTTATTTTTTTGATCATGTATTGAATATGTTCTGATAGAGAAGTTAACATTTTATTTTGTTGATCATCATATCAGGATGAATAAATCTAATTCGGGATATCAGTTTTGGGTATCTTTTAATGAGGAAGAATCATACTGTATTTTATCATTCTCATGAATTGAATTGGTTTTGAGTCATTTATAACATATTCCAAAAATAAAATCAGACAGAAAGAATGGTATTTTGGAGAATCGTACTCGAAAGAATCAGACAGAGAGAATCAGACCCAGGAAAATTGGGCTGAGTTTTCATAAAAATTTCTATGAGGTTCTTACCTTCCTTTGGGGTAATAAAATGAAAAATTATATTTCAATTAAATAAATTTGTTTACTTGAAAAGGGAAATAGGTAACATGAGTTGATATAAAAACATTTTATTACCATATATGTTCTAAGAGGCTGCACACAAACATTTGCATTGACTTCAATGTACTACATGAGTGAAAGGTAATATCCTATGCGTTATAATCTAAGGAATGTTTTCTAGTGGATTTTATGGTATTTTTTTTAAAAAACACACTAAGGACAAAGTTATTTTTTTTAAATATTGGACCTTATATATACTTTTTTCTTGTGGATGTGTGTTTGATTTGTTTTCAATGCGGAATTAAATCATTAATTGGATGTGAAGCTAGATTTATTTTCATTTAAATAGAAAATAAAAAGTATAATTTATTCACTCCCTCCCCCTACTAGTGATACAATTATCCTCAAAATGGTCTTAAATAATTTATATTAATGTCTTCAAAATAATTTATGGAACATATTTTTTAATTGGGACTAATATTGAAACCAGATTTACATTAAAATATTAGGAGAGTCTTTGAAAAATTCTTCAAATTGTAATTCATTTGAGAACTACCTACCATTCTAAAACTAATGGGTAGTATAAAACAACTATTCAAAAAATATATTTCATTTTTAGGCCATTCTCACATGACTTTCATGGTATTCGTTATTATTATTTACTATTGATTGATTTTTCTTAATATAATAGTTTACATCCAAGTATTCAATTTGCATCGTATGCAGAATTATATGGAAATAGATATTGTACAAAAATTTGTGGTGATGAAATCTATGAAATAAAACATATAAGCCCAGAAATTATCAATGATACAACAATAGAGGTAAAGCATATTTAGGGTCATATTTATATATCTCAAATACGTAATAAAATTATTCTAACTATTAGATGAAGGATTTTTAATTCAAACTGGGTGATAATTATTTCATAAGAGTATCCATGTAATGGTTTCATAAGGTTTAATATGAAACTAAAATTATACCCCATGTACATTAGAACCTTTTCAATCATTCAATGAATTAATGTAATTGTTTACTATTTAGAAATTCCACCAATTCAATCAAAATTGCATGAGGTGTTCCATATATTACTATTAAAGAAGTACATGATAAACCCAATGCATGTTCAAAAATTTAATGAAAAATAATTTAATCATAATTGATATTTCCATAGAAAAAACATCCATATTTCCAAAAAAAATTGATCATTTATCATTGAATTTGATGAATTGACCTGAAAGATTACTTTAGAGAAATCACAAGAATGCATGAATAAACATGGGAAATAGAGTATGTTATGAAGAATAACTATACTCATATGTTTATAAGGGTATATCAATGATATTTCTAGAAATAAAATTTTTTTGAGGGAAGAATATAAAATGATATGAAATTACTTTATATTTAATTTTTTATAAATTCATTATCTTTAATATCATTATATGAACACAATAAAGGGTTTCATCAAAAAATGTAACATTATTAAAATATTGTTTTTCCATGACCATCATAACCAAGATGTTAAATTTTTGGGTAATAATTGGAAAAACATAATACGGAAAAATATAATGTTTTCAAATCTTCATTGGTTATCTCTTAATTATAAATAAAAATTCACATCATTTGAATATATTTTTTTAAAATGTTTTTTTAAACAAAATGGTTTTGACACTTCTTGTGAACATATGATAAAATAAAATTATGACCCATTTTTGTTATATATTTGAATAAAATAACATAATTTTTCTAATAATTTTATCAAAATTAGAGTAAGATAAATTTTTGGTTTATTTCTGAGAAGATTTAATTTTTGATGAGTAGTGTTATATATTTATTTTTTTAACAATTCCTTTATATTAAATCATTTATAACGTTAAAATATATTTATAATTATTTTTAAAAAATATTTATTTTGTAATATTATAATAAATACAATTTAGGTTTGTTTATTATATATTTTATTTACTATTTATATTAAATCATTTTATTCTAAATTGATTTTTCACATTTCAAACCCATTATTTCATCATGTTTGTGGGAATAATTTTAATTTTGGTTCTTCAACATTATTTAATTAAATTTGATAATGAATATTACATATTTGGAATCTTATTAATTAATAATATTATAAAAATTAACATAGAGTTTTATAATTATGAATTATAAAAGCTATAAATATTAATTACCATGGTTAAGGAAAAAACAGATATACTTAGGGGTTAAACGAAAAAATATGGATTCAAATGACCTACAAAATTATCCAACATGCATGTTATGGGAATATTTCAACCATGAAACAAATAAAGATTGATAGTGTCCAGTATTGGAGTCTTGTGACATGATAAAAACGTGGTTGTAGTTGATTCTTATAGAAAATTATTTATATATTTGTTTCATTTTTCCTTGAAACATGTTTTACAGTTTTAAGAGTCACTGCTTCAAGGCAGTTTTCATTGAATTTATTCATGGTAGCAAAAACTTCCAACACTTCATAATCCCAAGGGGGATTACTTTACAAAGGTAGGTGATTGTTAAGTTTGAACTTTACAATAATTAGGAACGTACATTGGTCGAGAGGATTGGAGTTTGGACTCATCACACCCATTTTGGGGGAATTATTGTCTACAATGGGACACACTTTTTACATTTAAGATATTTTCATGAATCCTTATTAACTGTCCAAGTATAACATATGTTTCCAATAGAATTTTCATTCACTTATTAACATGTTTAAAATTTAGAATCATATGAATGCATTCATGTTTCTTTGTTAATGGAGATATCCAAATTTATTCTAGGTTCTCCATAAATTTTATCATCCTATATACTATTTCAATATTCTTTTAATCATCATTATGATTATACTAGTTTTCAACCCACTCAGTGGGGCACTCTAGAATGTATTTTCAGCCAAGGAGATGAAGGCATGATTGGATATTGGAATCATACACATGAAATGGGATACCTACGTCTCATTGTGAATGGAACCTAAACCCTCATTGTCCGGTGATGTTTAATGGGGCACATCACACCTTTTAAGGTCATGTGATAAGGTCCTAACCATACTATTTAATTCCATGTGGAAATGAAATCTAATAGAAAGGTTCTTAGTCAAAGTTGGGTGTGGGAATTATGCTGAAACAACCCAATGAACAAGCAAAGGCTATGGTTTTCCAAGATAGATTTTACCCTGTTGAAAATATGGCCCAAAGAGAACAAGGTTGATTTGAAATGTTGTGTATGAACCTCATGGTGGCTTCCTACGTACCACATGTGGATGGGAATAAAAGCCCATGTATTTTGATATGTCTCATAGGAGAGTAAAGTCCTTTGAAAGAGATGAGTTTGGACTTACTTATTGAAAAGGAAGCCTTCATGAATTACATTATTAATATGGGGATTTTTTATAAGGAGGTTGCATAGGTTATGAGAATAAGTTTTGGATTCCTGAAGAGGGTATCTCATGATCTCGGACCTTGAATGGGCTTCCGATGTATCCAGTTTTGAACAAGAATCTGAGTTCTCATATTTCTTTCACCATGGGAATCTATGAAAATATTGTAATCATCACAAATATCAAAGCCCATGTGAGTCATGCTTGGTGGTAGAAACAAGTGGATGTGAAAGATTAAACAATGAAACTCATATTTCCTCCCATGCTGGTGGAGGAGGGAAATCCTATAGTAGTGATGCTGGATGAGGGAAAGGTGACCTGGGAAGAGGGTGAGGGGAAGAGCCCTACCTCTATTTTCTTTACATTGGACAAGGCTCCAATTAAAGGAACTAGGGATGATGTTTTAGGGCTTACACCTAGTTTTATTCCCATGGTGACCAAGCTCAATGGGATAGGGAAAGGGTAACAAAAGTCCCAGTGCCCATCTCCACTATTGTCTTTGGCACAAAGGAAAAGAGGGGGAGAAATAATGCTACCTCCTACAAGAAAATCTTTGGGATTATACCCTTATTTATGCCCTAAAATTGATCTCGGTAGGGGTGGGAGACTTCTCCTTTGTTAAAATAGAGAAATTTAGCTATGAAATGTACCTTCCCTACAAGATACCTATGGTTTGGAGTTGTATCTTTGAAAAGGGAGAGGACGGGACCCAACCCTCCTCCAAACCGGGAACTTCCCAACACTGTTCTTAGGAGAAATGTCTATTTGACTGTGGATATACAAACCCACATACACTCCATGAACTCTAACTCCATTGTGAAAATAATGTGACAAAACACTTATTTTGGATACACAAACCCAAATAGGTAGCTTGTTTCTTTCTAGAAGGTTTGATTAGTTTGGAGTTTTTGGTGGAGCTCTCAATAGAATTCCTTTACGATAAGGGAGGTAAGGAATAAGATTCATTAACATGAATGGCTTTGAGGAAGGATTTATGGCTTGTAGACTGAAAGGGGTAACTGAATCAAAGAGGGGCGCCCAAGTAAGTAAGGGCTCCCAAGTATGAGTGCCATATAGACTTGGGAGAACTGATATTCACTTAAGCGACGAACAAAATGTATGGTAATACTTGTGAGAGACTTGGCTCAAGCCTTCAATAGTATTCAAATGTTGTCCTAGAAGTGGGGCTCTCAAGTTCCTATGAAAGGAATAGGTGGCATGAAAGAGTTTCTGATTTAGGGAGGTTGGGTTATTTAGGTGCGCAAGTGTTATGGTTTTCAAACACTAAAAGGACTTAAGTCCAATGATCCTCCTTTAAATCATCCACTCATGGTGTTTAAGAACTACCTTGAAAGTATTATAAGACATCGTCGAAGAACCAGGGAGAACCGAGGAGCAATTGGCATGTAGAGAAATTCTTTTTTACAAATGAAGGCACCAAGGGTCATTTTATTGGAAAATAAGTTACCCTGGGTGAAATGAAATTGGGTGCGCAAGTAGGCTTCGCGCCAAATGAGGGTGTGAAATTAGGTGGTGCGACATATGGGGCACATAAGTAGGCTACACAAAGTATGGGGAGCATAAGTAGGCTGTGTGCCGATGGACTTTTGGCTAGACTAGGGAGACCCATTGAGGACATACCAAAAATTATTACTTCATTCACCTCCAGCATGGTGGAACGCATGTATTTTTGCACAGGTACCGTGGGAACCTCGGTAGGGACTTATCCAAACAATTTCTCCATACAGCGGGGGCTACGCTCCCACACCCCTGATTCGGTTCAATGTCGTGTTGGGTCCCTGACCCTTCAGGCTGGTGCCTTCACATCCGTCACTGACCCCCATGAAAATTTCAAAGTCGCACCAAGAATTTTCGGGCCCGATTGAGGTAATTTTGAGTCACAGTATATGAAAATACATCATTAATTATTCATAATTGCATGCAACACATTTCATAGTGTCTACAGAATCCCTCCCCCTAAAAATTGATTCATTCAGAACGAAAATAATCATGTTCTAAAGTAAAAGATAGTCACTTTGACTCGTTCCAACATTATTTGGTTGTATTTATAGCTACTTCATGTTGGGAAGGATGCTCTAATTTTTTCCTAAGCTATGGGGACTAGCGAGCATAGTTTTATTTTTTCTAGAATTATATAAAAAAAACCCAAAAATATTGTATCTTTTGACTTTTTATTGCTCAATATTACTTAAATCATAAAAAATGTATGTTTAGTGAGCTAGGACTAGACTTTTGTTTAGATTTCCCTTTGCGGGTTCTCAATCTAGTGAGTACCATATCTCTTATTGTTGGTAGTTTACAGTATGGTATGTTAGAATATAAAAGGATAGTATTTAAGGTCAAATAGCTTTGACCATAAATTTTGAAATTAAATCCCAAACAAGACTCAGTGGCTAAGACGTTCTTTAATATTTTTTTTAAATATTTCTAGGGAAAATATTCAGCCCTTATTTTTATGGTGGCCAATTTTAAAACATGTATCAAAATAAGGGGAGTCTTCCCCAAGAACGAAGTTACCATCATTTTACAAACTCGTTTTGAGATTTTTGTTATGCAGGGCCAACATAGGCATATTCTGTATAAGAAAATAGTGGAATCTTTTGACTAATAGAATATTTAGGTAGGAAACTTATACAAGGCCTCCTAAGGGAATGTATTTCATTTTTAGGGAAAATATTTAGTAATAATTTAACATTTTACTATTCATAGACAAGGGAAAATATTATTTGGGTGACTCAAGACCACTATGGGTGGCTTTTACAAGGAAATGGATTTTAATAATGAAGGGATATTTTTATGTCGGCATATGTCATGAATAGGGATACCACTTCTATACATATTTATGTCTGAAGAATGATTGAAATTTATTAGAAAGGGGTATTTCTGATATAAAACTGTGCATTTTTAAGTCATGTAGTGAGGACATTATACTGTGCAGTTTTACGTCATGAAGGTAAGACATTATGAGGCTTTAATTTAAGGTCATTAGCTTTGACCAAAGGTATTAAACTCTACAAATTTCTTTATAATTTTTGTGGAAATATACTATCATATTCACGTATGGAAGGAAAAAATGTAAATGGTGATATGGGAATTTCTAGATCTAAAGAATGACATGGAAAAAGGGGGATAAAGTCATTTGAAGAAGTATTTTCCAAGAACAAAATTACCATTATCTATTAAACCCATTATGGGCGATGTATTATAGAGAGCCAACTGGGGAATAAATTGCATATTCAAATAGTTTAATCTTTTTACTGATAGGCCTATTATATAGGAAAAGTTTATGCAAGGCCACCTAAGAGAACATGATGCATAGTCATGAAAAAGAGTTCTTAAGAATTTTGATATTCTACTGCGAACAGACGAAGAATGTGTATGGAGATTCAGATTTTCCAAATCACAAAGTTCAATTTAACGATAAAGGGAACAGAATATAGAGAGGGTATTTTAAGCCAAGATTTATAGTGAATTAGATGAATATGAATTTTATGAAGGACTAACCCAAACGTAGGGGTTGCGTTGTTTGTAGTTTTAGGTCATAAAACGAGATCTAAAAATGGAAATAGTATATAATATGTGTACATGTGATTCCAAGGTTTTTTTATATTTCACTGATCACATGGAAAGGGAAATGTGTAAACCATTGTCTTGAAGAGTTTCAGATCAAGATAATGATAATGAGAAAAATAAAATTTAATGACTATTTTTGAAAGATAGATTCTTGTATATTGTCATCAATGTTTGATATGGACAATGACACTATAACCAAGAATGATATTTCCATTATTTGACAAACCCATTATGGGGGATGTATTTTGCAAGGACAACTAGGGAATATAATACATAGCCATATGGTGGGATATTTTGACTGATAGGCCCGTTATGTAGGAAAATTATGTAAGGCCAGCTAAGGGAATGTGCTGCATTGTCAGGGAAAAAAATTCTCGAGTATTAGAAAATCCGTCACCATAAACTGTAAGAAATATTATGATGATCTAGAAAATATTCAATATTAAGAGTGTGAATCATAGAAGGGGTTATTCTTAATTCATATAAGAAATATTTGAATCAATATTGGCCATGATTTTGGCATCCTTCACAGAGATATGACACATATGTAAATTAGATACGTTATTTTTTTCCTCTTGAATTAATATTATGGTGTTCACTTTAATGTCATGCAGCGAGGTCATTATACTGTGTAATTTTATGTCATGCAGTGAGGACATTAAACTGTTCAATTTCTAATCATGTCATGAGGACATTATACTGTGCAGTTTTAAGTCATGTAGTGAATAAATTGATAACCCCACAAGAAATTGATACACCTTATTTATATAAAGAATCTTTTTACACAATTCTTCTTCCCACATGAGTTGTTCTTGGTGTGACAAACAAGGATCAGTAAGGACTTCTTTTATAATACAAAGTTGACACAAATGAAGAATAGGGGTGTTAGATTTATATGCAGTTTAACGTCATGCAGTAAGGACTAAGATTAATTGATGTGTAAAGAAAGACTTTTTTTAGCTACACTAAGTGATAAACCCCTAAGTGTCACTATATGTCTTTATGAGGGCAAGAATCAAGCTATCATTCCCTATGTAGGTTTAATTCTCATATAATGAATAAAGGGGTTTTTTGTATTATATCGTGGTTGGGCCCAAGATTGGAGATCTAATAATCTCTTCATATCTTATATAGATGATAATCATGTCGTACATAGTTCTTTAAACCATATATTCCCACACCAATCGAGTTTGACATGGGAGACATGGGGCTTTAACACATTCTATAAGAATGATTAAATTTAAGACACAACATAGTATGAAAATCAAATAATGTATCTTAATAGAGCACTCTATAATGATATAGTACATATATAGGAGAAGAAAAAAGGAAAATAATAATTTTTGATTGTGGATGGGCCCAAGATTGTATATCCAGGCATCTATATGTATCGCAAATAGATGAGAATCAAGCCACACATAGTTCATGAAATAAGGTCTCTATGAATATATGACTCAAACATAGGTAAGAGAGGAACTCATGTGACACTACGGAGTAGAAATGATGTCCATAATGCTTGCTTATGGAAGCTCCTAATGTCAAATAGAGAAGACGTTAACCATATAATTCAATGTTTTAACGAGGAAAATGGTGTCATGTAGTTGAATGTCATTAAACATGGAAAAAGATGTTATGAATTTTAACTCCATTCATCCTAGATTCTTATGGTTGTTACGCAATTTAACATCATAAAACTAGGAGTTTATACTTTGTAGTTTTACGTCATGCAGTAAGAACATCTGGACCTTTGTATTTTTTAGTCTTTCAATGGGGATGTTGGGTTTGTGCAATTACACAATGTATTTCTTCATGAATCTTTTATTGGATGGAATTGTAATGATATCTCCATCCATTGAGATTAAGGCGTAAAATCCATTTGAGTATACCTTATGTATAAAATAAGGTCCTTCTCCCATTGGAACAATCTTTTGAGGTTTTATTCTTGGTATCTTTGGGGTGCTGAGGAAAAATACCTATTCCCTATGAAGAAATGATCGAAGGAGATCGTTCCTGTTAAAATATCACACTATTCTATTTTTATAGTATTGTAAACGATGTAATGTATGAAATATTATATTCTCTAATTTTTCAGGCTCATTAAATTGTTTCTGAGACCTCTCATATGTACACAACTGATCACATATTGCAACACTGGGTGAAGGAAATTACATTTCAATTTGAAAAACTACTTCTGTTTCGTATACAAGTGAATAAAGATTTTCCTATGTGGAAGTATGGGTAGTAGTCCAATAATCCCATAATACATTAAAAATTTATCATGCCATGATTTCTTATTTGTATCCACCATATTATGGATTATATTTGATAAGGTCTTATTGAAAGCCTCTATCTGTCCAATGGTCACAGCATGAAAGCGAGATGAATGGTTGGATTTTATCTTATGTTCTTGATATAACTTATTAACCTCAGCAGAATAAATATTGGTGTCATTTTCCATCAAGATAGTATGAGGGACACCAAATTTGGCGATGATATTAGTTTTAACAAAACTAAAAAAAAAATTGGTCCAACTTCATTGAGAGGTATTGCTTTAGCCCATTTGGATAAGAAGCCAGTTGCAGTAAGAATATAAATAAACTACTTAGCCATGTCTAGAAAATAAGGTCCTACTATATCCATTCCCCAAGTGGAAAATAGCCAGGAGTATTTAGTTATATATAGTAACTCCAGGGTTTGATGAATGAAGTTTTCATGCACATGGCAGGGGTGACATTTCTTAGTGAAATCTGTACAATCCTACATCATTGAAGTCCAAAAGTATATGAGCCTTTAGATTTGATCAGAGAGTCTGTTCCCAGACTTATGGGCACCACAAGATTTTGAATGAAATTCTTTCAGTACATCTTTAGTTTCTTCTCCATCAATATATATGAGGAGGATTCCATCGAAGCCTCTTTTGTAAAGTATCATCTGGTGGTTTGGACTATCAAAAAGAGTAAAATTTTCCACTCATCGTCAGATCTGTTCTTTTTCATCCCTATCTTGAAAAATTACCTCATGTTTAAGGTATTCCACAATGAGTGTTCTCCATACCGTGGTATAACTATATGGCTCAGAATAGGTCTAATTTCATTAATTCTCTTCCTTTCTAGGTGGTGCTAAATATGATACCACATGACGATGGGCTATGCTAATGATTGTGTCATCCAGATTTGGATTGACCAAAGATGTAGCTGCATTAGCCAATGCATCTACTTGGGAGTTTTAGGATCGAGGGAAATAAGAAAATGTCTTCTCTGAGGGAAATTCATTCATTAACCCTCTGACATAATCACACAAAGGGATTAACTCTTCTTTTCTGATAGAATATTCCCCATTGATTTTCATGATTACTAATTCTGAATCACCATTCACCTTTTAGGGATTATCTTGCACCTGAAGAGACAACTCCAAACCTTCGATCAGAGCTTTATATTCTTCCTCATATTGGGTACCAACTTCAAACAATTTGAAGGAGTAAAGAAACACTGCCTTTTCTTAATAAATAAGGAAAATTCCTAACTCAACTTTTTTGAGTCTAGTGTTTTCCATTCTCTTCCTTGTCAGAATTCTGTAGGCGCTATCAAATTACATCTCCCATGTTTTCAAAATACCAAATAGAGAAGACATGTTCATCAGGATGTTTGACATTGAATGATTTATATTCTACATATAGATGTTCTGCAAGGAAGTCGGACAAATCTTTGTCTTTTATTTCCTTCTATGGCAGAAAATCTATATAAAAATATTGCAAAATAACTTCCCACTATGCCAGACACCCTATAAGATTAGGAAGTATAATGATGAATTTGAGCGGGTTATTGTGAGAAACCCATTAGACTTCAAGATGATGAAAGTAATGCCTCAATTTTCGAACTGAAAAGATTAATTCCATACTTCACATTGAAATACTAGAATATCGAGTTTCCGCGTCAATCATAGTTCAATTGAGATAGTAAAGTTTGTTCTTATTCCCAGTATCATTCTTTTGAGCATGGAAGGCACCTAGTGTTCGCTCTAATGATGTCACATAGAGAAAAAGTGGCCTTCCTTAATAGGTGTCATTAATACCGGTGGACATAATAGATATTTTTGGGGGGTATTATATTTGTCTTGGTAGTCTTCAACCCATTGATTGACAACTCTCTTCTTCATTAATCTGTTGATGGGAAAACACTTGCCAGTGAAATTGGAAATAAAGCTTCAAATATTGTCCATTTATCCTTGGAGTCCTCTTAATTCATTCAAATCTCGAGGAGGTGACATACCAAGGAATGATTTTTTTTCTCGGGATCTAAATCATTACTAAAATGGTGTACAATAAAGCCATGGAACATTCTTTAGGTTACCCCAAAATCACATTTCACGGGGTTGATTTTCAATCTATGTTGTCTAAGTCTATTTAATATGATCTCTAGATCATCCAAGTTAGTGGAATGATGTCCGGATTTGACCACTAAATCAACGATGTAATGTTCATCAAATTTATCTAATAAGGGTTTAAAGATATGGTGCATGGCATGTTGGTATGTTGCACCTGTATTCTTTAAGACAAATGGCATGACTCAATAGCAAAACACACCTCAAGGGGATCTGAAGGCTGTGGATTCTTCATCCATTTGGGACATATAGATTTGATTATAACCAGAAGATCCATCCATGATGGAAAAATAATCATATCCAGCTGTTACATAAATTAAAACCTTTGTAATCGGAACTGGAAAATCATCATTAAGTCAATAAAGTTTAAGATCTCTGAAATCCTTAAAAACAATGATTTTTTGATACATATTTTTCACTGGGACAATTTTTTCTAGACATTTGGGATATTGAACCACCCGTACAATGTTATCCTTTATAATATAATCAACTTCAACTTCAATTTTAGAGTCATGAGTTGGTTGTGTTCTTCTTGCTGCCTACGTGAATCTACTATATTCTTTTAGAAAACCTATATGGTGAGTGTCTACATCAGTATTAAGACCTAGAATTTCTATATAATTCCAATCAAATATATCTAATTGTCACTTTATAAATGAATTATACACCTCTTTCTCTTCATAAGTCATGGTTGTACTAATTAGAGTGGGGTGTAGATCATCTTCTATGCATAGATTTATTTCACTGAGCTCATCCACGGTAGTAGAGACATATTCCTCAAATGTTGGTGGAGCATCCCTGAAATATTCCTCTTATTCTTCATTACTAGTTACCTCTTATGTTTCTAATTTCATAGTAGATGATGAAACAAAACTTATCGAGTTTGGGGAGGAGTCAGTATTTGATCATCCTGAAAAAGATTCCACTATTTCTAATTCCATTTAAGCATCCATCAATGCATGGTGTATCAATAATTTCTACCATTTTTTCATGCTCAGCTGCTGGAATTGACACTAAGGAATTAACTGGACAAGTTCTTCAATTTGGTTTTACCCTTTCAATATGATTAATGGGTAGCACAGAATCTATACTAAAATGTATGATTGGGTTAGTTGAAATCTTTTCCAAACCATTTGGAGTATTAACTCTGGTTATTTCCATTTTTAGGGATCTCGTTTCTTTTGTTTGATAAAACTCAACCTCATTGTATTGAGATTCACATGTTTTTAATGATTCCTTATCACCATACAATGTCCCAATTTTACCATTGTAACAGTACTAATGAATTTGGTGGTTTGTCAAAGGTATGGATACATGTTGATGTAGCCAAGGACTTACAAGTATAATGTTGAAGGCTGTTTCCTGAAAAACAACCATGAAATATGAATTAGACACAAATTCTCGAAATTTAGTTCTGAGTGTAATCTCTCCCATAGGTTCTTTCTCATTATTTTCGTATACATGAAACATTAATGTGGAAGTAAATAAGTCAAATTTAGTCAGGCCCAATCGATGATGTATATGAAAAGGAATGTGGTTGACTCTGGAGCCATTATCAAGGAAGGCTTGTCGGATGTTTATGTCATTGACCTTGCCGGACGAATACAGGGGTATGATATGTACATGTACAACATTATCTTCATCTTCATCTATAAAAGATATAAATGAATGAAATTATTTAGTATCATTATACATATGGTAAACCTCAGTAGCAGAAACTTAGGTTTCAAACTCTTCAGGACTTGAAAAAGCCTCAATTAGTGCTGCTTGAAGGTCTTTTGATAGATTTAAGGCATCCAGAATTGATAACAAGATCGTTACATGGTATAGTTGTTTCAAAAAATCATACATTTTATCTAAAGGTCCATTTTTTCCAGCATGGATATATAGTTTTGCAGCTATCTTAGAAGTTGATGTTTCTAATGTAGATGTACCCTGCGTCGGAGAAAAAGCAATAAATACCCCTGGCGTTAGTAGATTATACTTTCTAGGTATATTCACTTTCATAGAGGATGATGGTTTACTTTTAATTGATCTTCCAAAATAATCATGTCATAACTGAACCTGTCTATCATGAAATAAACTTTTTGTTCTTGTTTAGCTAGCAAGATGGGATCTTCCTCAAGTTTCTACTGCATAAATGGTTCATGTAGGGGTAGAGATAAAATGGTGGTTTCTAGAATTCCCATGAATTCCCATGTATCCTTGACCATGGCCTCATCCTATGGTTTACTCAATTTGGTACAAGGAACTGTAGGTAATTATAATCAAAATCACCATTGGAATAAAGATTCATTAGGTTGATAACATTGATAGAACCAAAGATCAATCCTTCTTCTAATGAAGATTTATCCTGATAGGTTAGTTCTAGTTGTGTTGTTTAGCAGGGTAGTGCCCATACTCTTGGAGAAGATGGCATGAAATATATCATGGTCAAGGAAAACTTTTGTCCTTGACATGAGCTCTTATTCTTCTAACTACTCTTTCTTCCTTCTGATCATATCATTTCTTTGATTATTGACCTTTTGATGAAGGTGGATTTATTGTGGTAGGAGTGGTAGAATACACAATCAGTTATTTCAAATGTGTTCATAAAATGGAATGAGTTATGTTGATCATTTTTTTAACCATCCAATCATCTTATTTCTTCACATTTTTACTTTTTACTTCATTCTATTTTCCTTCTTCCTTTGGATCAGTAGCATTAACACATGATACATGAGTTGAAGAACTTTTCAATTTTACTTTTCCAGAGTCTACCATTTTTTATAGGAGTTACTTGAAAACAAAACATTTTTGAATGGGATTCCCCAATATCTGTTGAAAGGGACATTAATTCTAAAGATCTTTTTATCCTTCTTTGTTTGGTTTATTTGGCCATGGAAACTAACCCTAATTTCTTTCCAACGATGAGAAGAAGTAGCTGAGAACTTTTTTATTTCAGAAGGAATAAACTTTTCTTTTTTAACTCCTCAAAATGTTTCTGCCTTTGATATTTTTGATCTTCATGATGAGTCAGTCATTGCTGCTGACACTCTGGATGTGGAGCCCTTCTATACGATGATGTTTATAAAGTGGAAGGATGTACATATTCTTTCTTGAGAGTCATGGTAGAAACCTTTTCTTTCTATATTCTCCATCCCATAGCTAATGTAATTACACTAGTTTTATCCTTAGTATTTATAATAGAATATTCTATCTCTTGATCAATTGAATTAAGGTCTTCAAACCCTCTTGTGTATTTTACCGGGATCAATGGTGTGCATAAATCATCATGTATATTTTCCTCACAAATTGGCATCCACTCTTCTAGATGGAGTGCCATAATTAAAGAATATGATAATCCTTTCCATTGCGAAATGAAATTTAAAACTCCTGCATTCTCCCTTAGTTTACAATTGGTAAGATCAAATTTTTTCATCTTCTGTAGCATTGAGCTAAATTGAAAAGGGAATTTCTGGTGGATATCTTCCCATCTAGTAATTAATCGAGATTGTAAACATGAATACCAGACAAATGTTGGTCCATGTAGAGACTGCAAAAAACACCAGAGTGTTACTGCATTTTTTGTTGAGGAGTTCTCATTATGTGATCACAATGGGAAATGAAAAGTGTTATTTGTTGTTCCTGATCACCCGAAACATTAAACATTGTAAATGTAGTATTTACAAAATTTGGTGGGGGCAAAATCGGGTCCAACAATTCAGGTAAGATTTTTTTTCTAGATGAAATGGAGCACGTCATTCCTTCATAGATTAAAATAGATCTATTAATGTCTCAATTATTTTTATATAAATTTGGGGAATATCTAGATGATCTGGAACCTCTACAGGTATATCAACTAGATCTTGACAAGGTGAAATGAATGATAAAACCACTACTAGTGGTGCTGGTATTTACCTTACATAACCCATGGTAACATTCCAATCCGGATGTTTTTTATGCTTCTGTGGTTGTGTACCCAATTAAGGGAACTCATTTTCAGTATCTATAGTTACTACAAATCCTCTTTGTGAGGAGATATTGCAGGATGTGCAAGTTGAGGACTTTCCTGGAAAGTATGTTTAGCAGAAATGCTTCTTCGAAGTAACTCTATATTATGTATTTCCAACTCCATCATTTCCTCTTTAGCATGTTCTAATATTTATTCAAGAAAATGATATTGACCTTCTCCCGGGGAAAATTGATATGCAATATAACTTTTACCTTTCCCCTTGTTGGATATTTTTTCCAAAGGTGGGATTTGGTTACATGAAGGCGTACCGTGGTTTTGGGTAAGCCTGTGACTTTGAGTATGTACACCTACTTCATTTTCCTCAATGTTTACCATATTATGGATGAGAACCATATCTATGGATTCCACTAAACTATACTCATTTTCTATTGGGTCTTTTGTAATGATGTTAATTACATTTACTAACATGTAATGCCTTAATGGAATTTTTTCAGTATCATTGTAAGATTGTCTCCCTCTTTATCTTCCATGATACTTTGTTCTCCAATATGATGAATTCCTAGGAATCTTTTGGCGATCATTTACCCAAATGGAGTCCTAGGATAGTTTAGTTATGCACCCTCATTGTGGATTCTTCCCTAATCGGGAGAAAACTGACTTCTATTGAGGAGGAGATTATAGATGTGAAATATCACCCAGCCCTGCAGGCTTGGGCTATTCCTCTTCTTCTTATTTAAATATTTGTACTTTGTTTAATTAATTTTATGGTTGAATTAACTGAGCCCCTAGCCTTGAAAGATGGGGTGATTCTTGAACTACTATGGCTGAGATTAGGGAAATTGCTCTTCTAATTTAGAGAATTTTGGTTCGTACATTAGTTGGGTGCATCATAGAACACCAACTCAAATCACCTATTTTTTAATATTGATGTACTATTTTAGAAATATGTATTCATTGATGGTTGAAATCTCTTAAGAAGGATGCCTACTCAAGACTCTCATATGCTTGATGTAAAAGTAACTCAACAACTTATTTTCTTTGGGCACAACCTAGATGAGAGATGGTTGAGGCCTGTTCTTCAGTGTACATTCAAATACATATAAAATGTATTTATTTTAGTCGACCATGTGAAATAAAATCGCATGATACCACTTTTGGTAGACTTTGTTGATTCTGGAGAGCAGTGAAATGCAATGCTCCATGTGCACCCCATCCTCTGATACTAACACTACATGGGGTGTTAGAAATTATCATTCACATCCTTTTTAGAGCATTGAGGAATGAACGATAAAGTGTTTTCTATTGTTTTTTAACCTTTGGATATTGTGAAACTATGAGAGATTCCATCTCAAATTGGCATTGCAACCCTTCTTTTACCTTTACATGATTTTGATATTAATCATATGGTAATACTTTAGATTTCAAATGACAAAGAGTCTTCCATAAGATGAGTTAGATATCATGAATACAATCTTCATCTATTAATTCTTGAATTTTTTACTAATAATTTTACAAAGGACAAAACATGACAGGTATTTCTCCTTTATAAAACTGTTTTCTCATGTTTGACATATCGTCATTATCTTTCACTAGAGATTTATCCACTTAGTCTGACCAATGTGTATGCTCAGTATTATAATACAAATGAACCAAGGGATGTTTGGAAAATGACTATTACCATAAGATCTCTTCTTGTTGTGAATGTGTTTCACACATAAATGATAAGGCATCATACATGAATGGCCTTGTGTTTTCAAGTTCCTTGAGATAGGAGGGCCTTATAATAAAAAATTTATCAATTATAGAATTATCCTCACAATGTGAAATAACACTGTGGAGAGGACTTTTGTAGCGAATTCCATCATGGGGAGGACCACCATGGTTGATTACATCAAGGGATTAATCCTCTTTCTCCTTGGTATTCTAGCCACACTGTGAGAAGTCGTGGATCCCATCTAGAGACAGGCTCTCTGGTTTGACCGAATTTTCATAAATCAGGCCTTCAAGATAAAGTTTCTGATGAGGAACTTCATAATTACTGATACCACTCCCACAATTTGGTAATGAGAGGATAGGATCTTGATCTGCAATAGATAATTTTTCTGAGGGATTCAAGAAATCTAGCATTAATTGGATCCAAATCACAGCATGAATCTTGATTTTCAAACAGTTCTCGGTGAGGCTTTTTCTTGGATGTTATCGTATACTTAGATGGGTCCACTTTCTAGGAAAATGGTTTATCATGGGAAGGTGTATGTGCCTGCCTTGAATTGGTTTCCAGAACAGACTGACTAACTCTTATTTTAAAGGTTGTATGTTCCCAATCTTATTTTCCATATGATATGGGAGAGTATGCCACATGAACCTCCTAGACTGTAAGAGACGTGTGTATCTGTTCCGGGATGGAATGCCGATGTGTCATCCCATATGCGGGGACAGATTTATGTTTCTATTCCACTATTACTATTTATGTAGTTTTTATAATATCCTTGCATGATTCCAGAATATGGGTCGGGATTTGAGTCTACCCTTTCACCATTGATAAGATATGTTTAGTGACTTTAGCAGTTGGAATGGGAATATAAGTCCATTTTGTATCGGGAGTAGGTGTATTTTCATGATAATTTCCTCATTTTCCTATCAACGTGTATTGAAAGTAGTTATGAATGGGGGTAGAGAGTTGGGTCTACCCCATATCTGTCATTGAATCTTTCTGGAAAACTTCTCTGGGTGCTACCAAATGAGACTATTGTCAGGCTTGATGAATGTTGGCAGGTGTATGTGTCTGCTGGATGTTTCCTGTCATGTATGGCTAACAGACTTCAGTGAAATCTGCGAGATGATACTTGTAGCAGAATTGGTGATTGTAAGCAGGTGTATGTTCCTATTTTCTAGTTGCCACCACATTGTATTAACAATATTCTTTATATACAGTCAGATGAGCCTTCTAATAGGATGATAACTTGTAAGCTTGTGTATGTGCATGTTCATAGTAATCCACTGGATTTATCTAGTGGTATTAGTGATTTTATGTAATATGAGTCAGCTGGACAGAAAAATTAGGACGGACTGGTGTATGTTCCCGCTCGATGTTTTCCATCAATTTAGGTTAATGGATTTCTCCAGAGGGGCCAGAGGAAAGAACTTGCTTCATGTTTATCGGACATTTTACTCATCAATTTGTCTTGCATTCCATGGTTTGAGATACCTGGGCCAAATGTCTAAAGGCAACACACCCATCATGTTGGGGTTTTACTACAGCACAATTATGCTTGTAGTGATTGTTGGTGGGAGTCCTCAATAAAGATCCCTGCATTCTTCAATTGATACCCTGAGTGACCTATTGATCCACCTCCCTTTAGTACGGGAAGTATTGGTTTATGAGTTCTATAGATAAGGACCCTAAACGGTTGAAAATGATGGTTGGAAAAATCTTCTTATTGAGTATCAGTCGTCGTTGGTTGGATGATCAAGGATTATTATTGAATTGGAGGGACTGTCAGGAAGCCTCCAAAATTGGGATTGTATGGTGCTGATGATACTCCTTTATCAACACAGTAGAGACCCATCATTGAAGACATTGTGTGTGTAATAACATCCTTCTCATGGATGAAGATCCAGCTTGAGTCGTGGTCAGGATTTTCGCAGATGTCATCTTGAACAATGCCATTTTGGACTGAAGGGTGTTAAGAGAAAAAACATGAAACAAAAATAAAATCCATTAAAGAGACAACTTTTAGATAAATACATGATTGATTTATTCCTTTTTCTAGCCTTCCATTATCAATATATAATGGCCTAACTGGTGTCTAACATTATTAACATGGTCAAGGATTTACGTCGGGTTGACCATTTTTGTTTTGTCATTCCTTGAAACATGTGTTCTAGTTTTAAGAATCACTTCATTCAGGTAGTTTCCATTGGATTTATTCATTGAACTGGAAACATACAGCAGTACATTATCCAATGGGTTACCTGCTTTCCAAATGAAATTTTTCATTAAGTTTGAACTTTACGATACTTAGGAACATACATAGGTTGAGAGGATGGGAGGTTGGACTCACCACACCCTATTGGTGGGAATTATTTTCTACTCTAGGACTCTCTTTGTAAATTTAAGATATTTTTATTAATACTGATTAATTCTCCAATTATACCATATATTTACCTTGGAATTTATAATCACTTATTAACATGTGAAAATTTTAGAATCATCAATATGCATTCAATGATCATCATTAATGGAGATATCCATATTTATTTGAGGTTCTCCATCAATGTTTTCCTATAATATACTATTTCAGGATTCTTTTATTCATCATTATGATGATACTAGTTTTTTAGACCCTCCGCGAGGCACTTTTGAATTTATTTTCATCTAGGGAGATGAAGGCTTATTTTGATATTGGGATCGTACCCATCAAATGTGCTACCAAAGTATCCTTGTGAAATGAAGTAGAACAATAGTAGTTTTGTTCCGCTTAATGGAACACATCATACCTTTTAAGGACATGTGATAAGTACCTAACCATACTGTTTAATTTCATGCGTTAACGACATATAAGAGAATAGTTCTTAGTCCATGTTTGGTGTGGGACTTATGCCGAAACAGCACAATGAACTTGGAAAGGATATGGGATTCCATGTTAGATTATACCTTGTTGGGAATATAGCCCAAGGAGAATAAGGGTGATTGGAAATTTTGGGTTTGAACCTCAAGGATGATTCCTACGTACCCCATGTGGATGGGAATCTGAGGCCACGTAGTTCAATATGTCTCATAGGAGAGTATTTCCCATTGAGAGAGATGAGTTTGTTCTTACATAATAAAAATAATTCCATGATAACTTAGGGATTCTATTTGGAACATTTTCTTAAATAGGATTATAATATTAAGGGAATTAGGGTTGGATTCTTGAAGAGTATATCTAGGGAGCTCCGTCCATGAAAGGGATTCATACGTATCCTGGTTTGAATAGGAATTAGAGTAATTGTAGTTCCTTCACCGTGGGTGTTTGTGCAAATGATGTAATCATCATGAATCTCAAAGCCCACATCAGTCATGCTCGGTGTGAGAAACTAAATAATGTCAATGATTTAACAATGACACTCACTTTTCCTCCCCTACTAATGGAAGAGGGTGAGCCTACGGTGGCGATGGTGGATGAGGGCAAGGCGACCCAAAAATAGGGAGAGGTGATGATCCCTCCCTCTATTCTATTTACATTATAAAAGGTTCCAATGAATGGAATAAGGGACGATGGTTAGTGGATAACACCAGAACGGCTTCCCAAGGTGACAAAGCTCAACTGGAGGGGGAAAGGGTAACAAATGTCCCTGTGCCCATCTCCCATATGTTCTTTGGCACTAAAGAAGAGAGGGAGAGAAATGATGCTACCCCCTATAAGAAAATTGTGGGGCTTATGCCAGGATGGTTTCCCAAAAGTGATCCTAGTAGGGGAGGGAGACTTCTCCTATGTTCAAAAGGAAGAAAAGTAATTTTGAACCATACCATCCCTACCAGAGACCTATGGTTCTTGGTCGTCTCTTTGTGAAATGAGATGTCGAGACACAACCCTCCTCAAAACCGAGATCTTCCCAACATTTTTCTTGGAAGAATGCTATATGGGAATGTGGATATAAAAACCCACATACACTCCATGAACCCTAACCCCATTTTCAAAAAAATGTGGGAAACCACTGACTATGGATATAAAAACCCAAATAAGAGACACCCTAATGTCCCTTTTTCTGAGGTTTCATAAGTCATGAGGTTTTGGTTGAGGTCTCAACAGATTCCCTTTCAAAAAAGGGAGCCAATGAAGAATAAGCATTTCCATGAATGGATTTGAGGAAGACTTCAAGGATTTTAGACTGAAGAGAGTATGTGAATAAAAGAGGGGTGCCCATGTATTCAAGGGAAGGAAATTATGTGAGCTCAAGTAGAGTTGGGCGACCTGATATTCACTTAAGTGATGAACAACCTGTATGGTACTACTTGGGTGATACTTGGCTCAAGCATTCCTGAGTATTCACAGGTGGTCCTAGAAGGGGGTCGCTCTCATGTTCTTGAGAAATGAAAAGGTGGCATGCATGTGTTTCTAATTTGTGGGGTTCGGGCACATTAGGCATGTAAGTGTTATGGTTTGAAAAAACTAAAAGGACTTATGTCCAATGATCCTCCTTTAAATCCACCAATCAAGGTGTTGAATTAATACCATTAATGTTTAGGTATACTTGTGTTAAGCACTAGGGAGACTATAGTAGAAATTGGGCTTCATGGAAATTCATCCGAACAAATGAATGCCCCAAGGGTCTATTTATATGAAAATATGTGACCTTGGGCATAATGAAATTTTGCGAGTAAGTAGGCTACACACAAACTGGTGGAACAGAAGTAGGATTCATGATATATGGGGGCATAAAGTAGGTTACGCACTGACGGAGCTTGGTCTAGACTAGGGGAGACACTTTTAGGACTTAGCAAAAATAATTACTACAATCAGCTCCAGCATTGTCACCCATAGGTATTTGTGCATAGGTACCTTGGGTGCCTCTTTAGGGACATATCCAAAAAATTGATCCATACCGTGGGGGTTGCGCCCCCACACCCCTGCTTGGGATCAGTGTCTAGATGTGTTCTCGGCCCTTCGGGTCGGTGCCTTCGCTACTAACACTGACCCCCATGGAAAATGCAAGGTTGCACGGTGAACTTCTCAATCCCGGTTGAGGTCATTTTGAGTCGTGGTGCATGGAAATACATCTCCAATTGCAGATAAGTGCATGCAACACACTTCATGGTGTCTACAGTATCATTTCCCCTACTTATAAATGGAAAACTCCTCTAATAAACACTTCATACATAAAAATACATTTTTATTTGGAAATAACTAAAAAAATATTATCATGTCTCCAATACAAACATCATAGAGACCTTCTTTGATCAAAAATAAATCATGTGAAGGCTATTTGTGGATACCTGATGAGGTCATCTGAAGGAGGAACGTTCTTAAAGGATCATTTTGATTTTACTTCTTCTTCCACCTCATTAAAATATTATTTAAATATGATGGTAGAATAAAACCATTAAGAAAGATATACTAATATTTTATTATTTTTATTGAATATCCTATATCTAAATTCTCACCCATCAAATGATAAATGTAATCGTTTATCGTGTGTATATAGGACTATCGCATTGCAAACTGATGTAAATCGTTTTCCACAACCCCTTTCATTGTAACGAATAATTACGATTTTTATGTGTATATATATATAATATTTGGATATGATTATACTTATTTAATTCTGATATCATGTATATCACCTTTCTTTTCAATCTGTTTTAAACATGATAATATCAATTCTTTGAATGAGATACTACGACCTCACGAAGCGATGTGATTCATTTTTCACTTACACATTACATAGAGGGTAATAAGGATACAATTAATGGATATATGAAATATAAATGAAATTATATAAATTTTTACATATCAATATATCATACAAATATTTAACCTTTCACTTATTAAATTAATGATATCATCACTCATACGTACGGAAGACCTACCATCTTAATGAAGCGTTGATATTCATTTTCATTTTAAATTTTTTTAATTGGTCTAATAGTGTATCAATTGAGTAAATATGAGATTTATAAACTTATTATATATATATATATAATATGTATATTTATTTTATGTCCAATAACCAAAGTCTTTAGGATAGAACAAGCTTGAGAAAACAAGGCAATTAACACCTTAAACACTAATACAATAAAATATTATAAAAAACTGGTCGTAAAATGTATTAAAAGTAAAATATAAAAAATTATAAATTTTAGTGTGGTTTGATAATAAATTAATAACAATATTAATAAAGTTATACAATAGAATAAATCATTTATAACTCAAATAAATCCTTATGTAACTGATTTTGCCTCAATTCACATTTCATTAAGACATATTTGTTAATATGCACCTACTCAATTCTATGCGGTGTAGATATTGCCGATTAATGGTATTAATCATTAATACCAATTTATTGATGATTATTGTGGTGTCATATTCCAGTTTCTAGATGGTGGTTCCTCAAGCTGGTTGGTCATATGACCTTAGCCGTGCATCCACCTATGCTAAAGGCCACCGACATGTAGTGAGGGTCACAGATATAACATGGGGAAACTATATCCTTTTTATCAAAGCATGATAATAGTTAAAATATATAAACTATATCAAAATTATATAACCAATTACAGTAATAATACCATAACCAATAAATACTAGTATCACCTAATAAATCAAACTAGGAAAACAAAATCAAAACAATAATATAAGTTATGGCATTCCATATATGTGTCGAGTGTCAATATACAAATCCCAAAATAAGAATAGATTTAAAACTCCCAATAATGTCTTGACATCATGTCTGGTTCCCTCATCCATGCTCCATCCCTACTGATTCAATAAACATAATTCTATTTCCCTTATCATATCTTGAAAACGTGATGTCGATTCGGTTTCCAAATAGGCCGCCCAAGTATGGTTTGAGTACAACATTGTAGTCCTCAACCAATATCATCTAAATTTGAATGTGTTTTTATAAAGAATAAATTATAATAGGTTAAATAGTTATAATATTTTTTTATTATTTAATTAACCACATAAATATATCAGGTTCATATTGACACTAAAACTATCAATACCAACTTCGATCCATGCCATAGTCTAAGCCATATAACATTGGGAATAAAAATAATTACATAAAGATACTTCATTGTTCATTTAATCTTATTTCATAACATGGTAACATGAAATGCCTATAAAATTCCATTATAATTGGATGAGAACATCAGGTCTATCACCTTGTTGGTATCTTTAGCATCAATCCAACACCTATTATTACATAATGGTATTTGGAGCATCAGTCCTTATCCCACAATCATTATCCCATATATAAAAAATATCACACATATCACAACATCTCATATATAAAATTTCTCAATACTACACATCTTTAACCCTCTTATCAATTATTCACATCATGATTCACAATTTCAATTTTTAAAACAATCATGGTTAATCACATTAATCACATGGGATAATATGATAAATTCATCATTAAACCATTCATCGGCATTTAATCATATAATACCTTAAACATTCATGGTTAATCCAAACATCCCTTATAACCCATTATCAACCAAATGAAAACCAAAAAAATCAACCAATTTCATTATCTCAAATATCGTATAATTCTATAATCCCATTATTAGTCAATTAAATAATCAAATTTATTAATTACCAAATTTATTAATTGAATTCAATAAATGAATTCAAAACACATAATATGAAATATCACAAGACATACATGCAATCATAATGAGGATAATGGGAGTTTATAATTATACTAACTACATCATAATCATTGGAGGATGTTATCCAATCCCAAAATCATCACATTGAACTATATTGATCAATAACACATTGACACAGATGATCGTAGACCCAAACCTAAGAACATGTTCCAATAGATTGACACCCAAAAAAACCTACATATATCCCATCCTCAATGGAGAATAAATTATTCCACATAATCTGGAAAGATATACATAAGATAGATATATATAAATGAGGAATAAATTACTTACCAAAGGACAGACAATGCATCAGACAGATCGTCGGTTCATCGTGATTGGGGTTCTAGGAGTCTAGGAATCAGCCCAAAAGATTAAAAAATCATAGCAAAAAGTGTTAGTGAAAAATATGGAGTTTATTTATAATAATTGGGGTATAGGTGATTTAAAATAAAATTTACCTTAAAATAAAACCCTCATACTCTACTTCAGGGGTTGTGGTGCATGGGTTTCTAAACACTGTGACATAACTATTCTCCTCTTTTTAGTGGTGCAGGGTTTTTATAAAGAGAGTGCATGGTTTCAAAACCCATGAACCAACAATGTGATTCCCCTCTATTTTAGAATTTATAGTTTCTTGTGTAGGCTCATGGTTAGGAAAAACTATACAAAAACCATCTATTTCCCCCTTTTCTCTCAAAATCATCCAAAACTCATTAAATTTGTCTGAAAAATCCTATATTGAAAACCCAACCAAGATATACAGAAAAAGTGTAAAATAGTATCAAAATGTTGTCTTTATACATGTCTAAAAAATGTTGGGATCTAAAAAATCTCCCTACCTTAAAATAGATCATTTTGATCGGTAATCCAAATAATCTATAATATTACATGGTATAAATATTATTCCATTGAGCCCACATATCTACCTCTCCCTACCATTATTCATCTTGAAAATTGTAATGTTTCCATAATACATAAAATATTGGAATAATTTTTCCTTGAAATGTATTCTCACATTAAAAAATAAAACATATAAGTTAATCCTCAAATGATACATCAGTATCAAACTCATCTTCATCAACATCGATCACTTGAGAAGGGATGAGATGATACCATTGATGCTCGGAAACATGAAAAACATTGTGGGTGTCACTATATCTATGTATAAGTGCCAATTTGTATGACACCATCATGATTCTATCAACAACAATAACTGGTCCATCAAACTTGGGTTCCAATATGTCATGTCTCTGAAACCTATGGTGACCTAGTCTAGGTGATACTCAATGGAACACACAATAACCCACTATAAACTCATGGTTTAATTGATGTCGATCATTATATGAATGTTTCCCACTCTTATCAATAGTACTAAATTTTGGAAGTAGGTGACCCTAATCTGATGTCCCGTACAAATGATATGGTCTTAATATCTTTGATTCACCTATCTACATCAACCATAGAGGTGTTCTAAATGGCCTACTGAAAAGTGACTTGTATGGTTCCATCTGAATAGTTATCTTAGAACTGTAATTATTGGTGAACTCATTAATTTATAGGTTCCTCTTCCTTGACCAACCAAATTCTAGGACCTATTATCATATAATTTCCTCCAAAACCATTATATTATGTTGTTGTCTTCCCATATGTCCATGGTTGGAATTTAGTATCAGTAATACTGGGGTACCAAGACACTTCTATAGGCCTTTCTATAATTTAAAATTGAATCATTATTATTTTTGTGAGATTATACTCCACAAAACTCCATTAATATAGAATATCTCTGAAATGTAAAAAACTCTTAGCTGATATACAAAGAAAGCCTCCTCTATAGGCAACAAGTGTGTACATTCCTCGACCAGCCCATAACAACCCAAATAGAATCATTCTTGTAATGTATCCTTGGGATAACTATCAAAAAAATCAATAGTAATGCAGTCCCACTTCTGTTATGAAATGTTCAGAAACTATTCGAAACCACCAGGCTGTTGAATCGGGGCCTTCACCTTTTTACAAGCATTCCATCATTTCATAAACCCTAAAAATTCCTTCTTTATACCCAATAAAAAAAATTTCAATGTTGATCCCGTTATATTTGGCTCAAACAAGGTTACACATCCCACTTTGAGGAAGGAAATTTAAAAAAAAATTATTATCCCATACTTGAAGACCCAAAAACGCGATTTCTAACATTGATGATTTCATCCTCATCTATAATCTAATCTTTTGGCGACTCCTCACCTACAACGCTTCCCTCCTAGGAAAACACTTCTAATCCTCTAACACTATCTTTAATAATACTCAAAACTGTGGACTCTAATAATACTACTACGAGTTTAATTTTCTCATTTATCTATTTAACCAAAGCATGTATTTCATCTAGTAAATTCATCATCTTCCACTATGAACTGGACTTCTAAAATACATGAGTTTGTGTTTTCCTTCTAAAAGCTTTAAAAACATTTTTCCTCTTCCTGGGTGTAAATTAATACATGAAATAAAATTACTACATATACTGCACTAATATCACTATTGTAGAATTTCACACTCTAACCCGACACATTCCCATTACTTTATTTCTTTGGGATTCACTATTTAATATTATTTCTAATTATTTTTTTTACTTAAATTAGATTTTTTTAGTATGTAATGCATGTCGAATGATTAAGGGTCATGGTCTATTAAACCATGTTATAGCAATGCAGCTACATCTATAGTTTTTGAAAGATTTGTCTGCAAGGTTGGTGCATAGTTTCCAAATCGTCATTCAAACCCTTGTGGGGTGATCCAGAAGCCTAGTAGAAGTCACATGATTGGCGCACATTTTTCCAAACTTTGCAACCCAAACTACGCACAGTCGACTACTTTTTTAAAAAAAGTTAAATTAAAGTAAAAATAAATTAAAATTAATTAAATTACAATCAAAATAAATTTAAATAAAAAAATAAAACCATAATATATCACCTCCCCCCTTACCTCGTACGCTTCCCCCCCCCCCCTGGTCTCACAACCTATCCCCCTCCCCACCCAACTCTGGTCGCATGGTCTCTCTTTCTAGTGATCCTCCCATCTCCATGGATTTTCCTCCAGCTCTCCTAGGTAAGATTGATTCTCTCCATCTCCTGCATTTTTGGGTATATTTCCCTTCTTTCCACTGGCCAATTTTGTCTATCCAAACCCTAGGGTTTTTTATAGAGAAATTTTTGACACTCTTCTTTTTTTAGTGAATGTGATGGGAATCCCGAGTCTTCCTCGTGTGTGTTGCAACATATTCCACCGAATGTGAAGTGCTTTGGTCCATTCTTTTTCATTCTCCACCATTTTATGTTCATTTCTACTACCATGTCTTGTTTTTCTATTATTTTATTTAGGGAATTTTGTAATTCTTGGGTCCCTTTAGGTTAACAAAATTGTCTGGTGGCTTCTCAAAGTTTTTCACACACATACATGAGTGTGTATATCTATATATACATAAATCCTCCATGCACTTATTCACTCTTGGAATATGTAATTTTTTCATTAGATTATGGGTAATATATATATATATGAGTCTATGTGTTTGCAGTTATGGGGTGACGCTCATCAAAGGTGTCATGTGACGAATTGTTTGGCTTGGTTATCTTCTTTTGAGGATGGATCCTTATGCATTAACCATTAAATTTAATAATCATCTATTTTATTTATTTTTCATCTTGTTTTACTAGTAATTATTGATATATAATTGTTATTAAAATTTTATTTCTTGAATTGGAGTGGTTTCCCAATTGTAATGTGATGAAATGAATGACATGATTGCCATTTTTACATCATGTTGTAAATGAAATTCCACTTTGGCATTTGTAAAAGTGTTTTATATTTATAATGGTGGGTTGGGATTCATAAATGTGTTTTAAAGTGTATTTCTATTTTTCAATGTGGTCAATATGTGGTTCATTAAGAAATGATTTATCTTGTGTAGGTTTTTGAGGCCTGGTTAGAACATTGAAAATGGTTTCATCAGAACACCTTCATTGAAATGTTTCCCTCACCTTGTTGGTGGATAAACGATTTTACTTTTATTTGATTAGGACGTCGCTTCTGTATTAATTCATAAAAGGATATGGACTTGTTCATTAGGGTGACATAGTGGTGACCATTTTAGGTGTGTTTAATTTGGTGTATGAAGCATGTAATTGTGATTGGATACTTTTTTGACATTTTTAGATTACCCCATTTTTAGTCATAATAAGGGATCCTTGCATAGAAAGAAAGTTTTGTTGAAAAATTTACGAACTATATTAGATTATACATTGGATAGTGTCCCTTAGTATGGACTATCTACAATGGGATTGGTCCCCTCGGTCTATCCATGAAGGGTGAGACTATGAATTTGGGCATTATGATGTCACCAGATAGGGCTTGACTTTGTGATGACTCACATGTATAGAATTACCTATATTATTCATGGGATATAGGGTTTCTCTATATAATTCCTCACCTAGTTATCTATAGTGGATGATTGTGGTAAATTGTTTGGTTGGACATTCTTGTGTAATATATTTATATTTCCCTTGATATATGAATCTTGTGTTTACTTTCTGAGTACTGTGGATTTATTCCAAAATTGATTAAATATTTTTTAAAAATGGTTTTCAAAAAGTATTAAACATTCTTCTTCTTTATACCACTTTCTTTAAAACCTTAGATCTAATTTCTTGGAAAAGAAACAGGTTTAAATAAAAATGAAAATGGACTGTGATTTTCTATTACGAGAAAATGATTGATGAAAATACCTATAGATATTTTTTCTCAAACCTGAATTTGATGTTTCATTATTTGATGTAAATCCATTAAGAATATATTACTTTGGCATGCCTACTGATTTTTAATACTCACACATATACTTTGTTCTTTTTTTGGTCTCAAGTGTTGGTTTCGGCATGATCTCAATCACCATGGGAGATGTTGAGTCTTTTGATAGATGTGTGATTCGTAGGGTCATGTAGAGATTTATTAATCATATGGTTTGTTTATTTTTATTTTTTATATCGTCCTTATTCACTATATATGTTTTTTTTATTTTGGTTTTCCGTTTTACTATTTCTATTACTTTTTTTATTTATAATCTGTGAAACCATTCCCATCATTACACTATTAATTCCCGGGAAAATTTCACTAGCCCTGGATGATAGGGAACACCTCTCGAGCATTATTGCGGACTGACTCGGGTCAGTAGTTCAGGGTCAACACAGTTTAGTTCTTGAAAAAATTGTATCAATGGTTTAGGTTCTTTTGGATAACCTAAATTTCATTGCACCCTTTGTTATTTGAGTTTTCAGTGTAAATGGAATAGGACTATTGGTGATTGGGTTGTAGGTTTGGGGGAGTGTATGTCCATAATTTTCTAGACAAAACATTTAGTTTCCATGACAAGTCCTATTTTTTATATTTTATTTTGTCTTGTGGGATTCTTGGTATTTGGGTTAATTAAATTAGAGTTGTGTTGGATTACATACTGAGATATCAGGGAATGTAA
The DNA here is from genome assembly GCA_963277665.1 of Viscum album. Classification (NCBI taxonomy): domain Eukaryota; kingdom Viridiplantae; phylum Streptophyta; class Magnoliopsida; order Santalales; family Viscaceae; genus Viscum; species Viscum album. The sequence goes on from OY728166.1 coordinate 612,589,426, forward strand.
ATCCATGTAGATCCAGTGACATGGCACTGGAAGAATCTCTGTGATGGTGGTTTTGTTTTCATATAGTTAACAACCATATTTCCATTTCAACCATTGACACTAGATTCCCCTAGTGAGTTTATTTTTGGTCCTTCTAATATTTTTGGATTGTTGACTACCTAAATGGTAGGTTTCTTTCATTTGTATATAACATTGGATGGGATGGTTTTGAGGTGCTATTATTTAAATTTGAAAATGATGTTTTCTTTTTTGAAATGTTAACTTGTTTATCAAAAATGAGATTTCCCAAACCCAAAAATTGGAATCTTTTGGAGAGTAATATGGGTTGTTTTTTAAAATGGATTTATTTTTGGAAAATGTTTTGGAGGATTTTTAAGTTTTTGTAAGATATGAAATTAGAATGAAAAAAATTAATGTGGAATTTGAATTTTTTTTTGTTTGAAAATAATTTTCTTTTAAAATTTTTTGGGGTATTTTTTATTGTGGTTTTAAAAGTGATAATGTTTCTTTATCCAACTCTTAGTATTCCTATGATTGATCACATATATTTAAATGGATGAATGTATGTGGAATGTGGATGGGTTCTTGTGATAGAATGAGAATTTATATATGTGAGGATAAATGAAATAATAATGACGGTTATTTGGTTTGTAAGGTTTGTTATATTTTCTGAAAAAACAAATTCAAGAAGTGAGGGAATTTCAATGCATCAAAAATGTATGAAAGTGTGAGCCTGCATTTTTTATTATAGTTTTTTTTTGTAATTTGACGTTGATGTGATGGAGGATTGATTTAAATGATTTTTTAATTTAAGGTTGTTTACTTGGCAATGATGTGTTGAATTTTAATTTATGATGTGTTTTGATTTGGTGTTGTGCTCCTTTTGTCCTGATTTTTCTCCCACTGAGTTCTAAGAGATTTTGAAAATAATTTTTGTGAGGTTATCTCATCATGATTCTTTCGGTTGAATAATTCTCACTTTAGATGTGTGGTTTTTCAATTTTGGATATGGAGCTTGGTTATCCATAACATCCAAATATTGTTCAGTGGTTTTGAAAGTTGAAGACTCCCCATTTATGTAGGTATCCTAAACTAGATAATTATGAGTAATGACTAAAAAATATTGATGATATCATTTATTAGATTTAATCTCATGAACCTGTCAACCATTATCTTTCTTCCTCTATGTCACAGGGCATAAGATGTGAATTGTGGAATTTTTTCTTCAGGCTGAACCAAAGAATAATTACTCATGGAATGTATTTACAGACTTTTTCATCAAATAGTATGTCCCCAATTAATTCAGGATACCAATGGTTTCATGGTTTTAGTGACCCAAGTAGGGTTATTCAACAGTGTTGCATTATTCTAATAGCTGTTCTCTGTTGGTTTTGTATCTCCTAATCCTTGTCGGGGATTAATTTTGGAATGCTCTATTATTTGAAAGGGGTATCCGGTCATAATTCCTTCAAGTAGTGACTTCATTTCTAGATGAATATAAAGAATTAACGAGGCATGCTATTTAGGTCGATGATAGTTTAGTTGATACTGGTCAGTTGAGAATAGGTACAAAAAGTCTACTTTTTTACCACCTCACAGGCTTCATCTGAGAGTAAGTTCGGGTTCTGTTTTTAGTGTGGTATGCCTGGGTATAAGAAGATTCCATGTAGAAAAGCACATAATATTTTTCATATCAATGGTTGTTTAGGTCATTTTCAATTGATTTTCCAAGGTGTTTTTAGTATGTGACATGGATCTAGATCTACTCCCTTGGAGAGCCTTTCAGCTCAGTTGGATGAATGTAGCGTTGGACCAAGAACAATCATAAACTTTATTTTTCGTAAATGTATTTTTTTTGTAATTAATATAATATGTGGTGTATTCTTCTTTTGGTGATGTATAATTATTTTTAGGTCTTTTGAAAGCTCTGTATTAATGGTAATTTTCATTGTAATGTTCTTATTGTTGTTGATATAGAATGGTGGATTTTTTTTGTCCCATGATTCGTTTTTTCGGGTTTTCTATTTTTTTTTGGTTTGGATACTCATTCGGGCTCAAGAATACAATTTTATATGGAGTCTTAATATGGTAAGGATTCCCTAATGGGATGATGTCCTAATGAACTCAATTTCTATGTGTTCTTGATGGAGAACATTGTTGTTTTTTCTCTACCCAACCCCGATAATGATAGTTGTTCAACTTGGATAGTGTTCCATGTAAAATATACTCATGGAAATCCTAAACCAATCATAACTAGTTTCTTCAATAGTTTCTATGTTATGGGTGTGGGTGTTCCTTATTTCATTGTTTTTAGAATGTATTGAGTCTCTTATATGTAATATAATAGTTGTTGTTTTAATTCTTTGGTGTGTGTAATGTTATCCTTGGATGCATGGCTTTTTTAAAAGATGGTATTTTAGTTTCTGTTGGGATTTCATAGATCTGGATTCTCAACAGAAGTGACTGTTCATTTTTTGGCCATTGATTTTTTTGGTTTTTCTGTGGGTTCTTGTTCATCCTCATTTAGGTCCTCCTCAACTGAAACTCTTTGGAAAATCTGGGGGTATAATGTGTCATGGTGGGGAGAATTTTCACACCCCCACCAGACAATTTCCCATTATTTTGATTATTTTTTAGGCCATAATTAATTTTATTTATCTCTAGGTACTTTTCCCTTGAATTGGAATTTTTTTGGCATGAAATGCATGTCACAAAATTTATGTGCATGATCTACTATATTCTACAATAAATACGCTACAAAATTCATAGTTTTGGACAGAACCAACCGCATGTAGGGTCCATAATATTCAAACCATGCATCCAACTTGTGTGGGAACTTCCTAGAGCTCAATTACTATCAACTTTGCTAGCACTCCATATTCTAAACTGTGCGACCAAAAACGTGCACCGTTGAGTCCCTTTAATAAAATTAATGTTTAAATAAAAAAAATAAATTACAATCAAAATAAAATTAAAAACTCTAATATATCTCCCACCCTCATTTCCTCTCACAATCCCCCCTAATCGTTTTGTTTCATGACGTAGCCCCCCCCCCTCATAATTCTGACCATGAATTCCCTACATCCGGAGAGCCTCCCCACTCCAAGGAAATTCCATTGGCTCACCCAGGTAAGCTTGTTTCTCCCCATCTCATATGTTTTCTGGCCCATTTACCCTCTTTTTGTCACCCTATTTGGTTCGTTTGGAACCTAGGGTTTCACATACGGGTATTTTTAACACTCTTCTTGTTTTGAGGGTGTGTAGTGGGTCTCCCAAGTCTTCCTCATGAGTATTGCACTATACTTTTCTAAAGGAAATGTGCTTCTTTCCATTCTGGTTCATCCACTTTCATTTGAGGTTGATTTCTTCTACCCTATTTTGTCTGTTCAGATTTTATTTAGGTTCATTGGTAATTATTGGGTCCCTATAGGTTAACTAAATTGTTCGGTGACTCCTCGAAGGGTTTCACACACATACACAGTTACAGATATCTATATATATATATATATATAATTTTTCCTTGAACATATTCCATCATCACTCTAGAAATATGTACATTATACTTAGGGGTATATATATATATAGGATTTAACGTGCATAAAATCGTGGGGGTATCTTCTTCAAAGGTGTCAGGTGACGAATTGTTTATATTATTTCTATACATTTGAGGTAGGATATCTATGAATTGAACATTAAAATTAACAATCATTTATTTCTTCCATTTTGAATCTATTTTTTTATTCATTATTGATATATAATTTTTTCTAATATTGTATGTCTTGAATTAAAGTGGTTTCCCTCTTGTAATGTAATGCAATAAATTAATTGATTGTATTCTTTACATCAAGTGCTTTAGGAAATTCCCCTTTGGATTTTTTAAATGTTTTTAATATTTGAAATGGTTACTAGGTTTCATAAATAATATTCCAAGTGTGTTTCTAGTTTTTAAGGTGATTTGTGTGTGATCATTTAATAAATTTTTTAGCATATGATTGATTTGGGGATCTGGTTGGAACATTAAAAATGGTTTCATTAGAAAAACCTCATTGAAATTGATCCTTGCCAAGTTTTTTTATAAATGATCATATTTTTTATTATTGGGTACTTATCATGTGTAATAATGGTTCAATGGAGAGGGACTTGGTCCTTGGGGTGTCTCAAGTGTAACCTTGTGGTGTGTGTTGAATTATGTTTGTGGTGAATGTTCCTGTGATTGGATACTCATTTGGAATTATTGGATCACCCCATTTTTTATCTGAACATGGGAACCTAGTATATCAAGATAATTTTTGTTGAATGGTTGATGCACTAGTTTAGATTATGCAGCAGGTTGTGGTCCCTAAAATGAACTATATGGTTTGGGATGGGTCCCCTCAGTCAGTCCATGTAGGGTATGACTATGTGATTTGGAATTATGATGTCAACGGGAAAGAAATAACTTCGAGGTGAGTCACATGTATAATATGTTCTATATTATTCATGATATATTATGTTTTCCCATGTATTTAGCCACTAATTTATCGGTAGTGAATGGTTATGGTGAATTTACTGGTTGGAAAGACTTTTTTGATATCATTCAAGATCCCTTATTCTATAACTCTTGTGTTTAATTTCAATGTAATGTGGATTTATTCCAAAATTGTTTAAACATTTTTAAATCTTTATGGAAAATGGTTTTAAAAATGTTTTATAGTTTATTCTTCTTTATCCCACTTTCATTAAAAGTTTAAAGATTCCTTCATAGAAAATAAATGAGTTGAAATAAAAAGGGAAATGGAATGTGATTTTTTTTTATGTTTTTTTTAAAATACATACCATTATACATTGTTGTAAAAAATTGATATTAATGTTTTTTTAATTAAATTAAATGCATTAAGAATAGATTACTTGGGAATGTCAACTATGTTTTAAAACTCACACCTATACTTTTCTATTGCATTTAGTCTCGTATGATGGTTTCACCTTGATGTTGATCATCATGGGTGATGTTGATCATCATGGGTGATGTTGAGTCTTTTGATCGGAGTTTAACCCGAGGGGTCACGTGGAGTTTTAGTGGTCATCAAGTACTGTTATTTTTATTTTTCAGTTATTGATTAATTGTTCTATTTGGTTTATTTATTTTGGGATAATATTTTAATATTTTCACTTATATTGATTATTTATTTTTGGGAGAATATTTTCCCTTTGCCACTCTGTTGATTCCCTTAGTGCTTATTACCCACCTAGGAGGATCAGGAATGCCTCTTGGGTCTTGTCGTATACCGACTCTAATGACTAGTTCGGGGTTGACTCGGGGTGCTTTGTGACCATGATTCAAATTTCACTAAAAATACATACCATAAAATCTTCTAATATTTATACATATTAAGAATTTATGAAATCATATAACACCTCCAATACTTAAAGGAATAAACCAGCAAAGAAAAATCGAGGTTGTGAATATCGTACTTTTGTTCTTTTGGCCTCTACTACTATACCCCATATGTCCCAACTCGTTCTCCCAATATCAACACTACTCCATGTATGATCTTGAACGCATCACAAAATCATTGTATACACCTCACCATTCTAAAGTAGGATAAAAACTGTTCTTTTTGTACAAATATTCTTCATCCTTTGGAAATCATTCTTGCATGCTCCAAAATATTCAATCATTACTTCCTTTTGGTCAAGATCAAATGTGGTTCTTCTATGAAGGTGAAGTCCCAGATGAACCTCCGATAATATCCCACTAAAACTAGAAAGCATCAAATATCAAAAACATTCATGGGATGATACCAAAGAACCATTACTTATAACTTATCTGGTTTCCCCAACAAATCATCATCTAAGATGATGTGACCCATTAAATATACTCGGTTGATCCCAAATCGACACTTAGATAGCTTGGAATAAATGTAACGCTCTATTAGTGAACGTAGAATGATTTCAAGATGTTAGGAATGATCATCAGGGGTCTTAGACTACACAAAGCTGTCATCCAAAAAAACACACAAAATGACCCAGGTACATATGGATGATTCAATTCATCATGGTCATAAAAACTATTGGATAATTCATCAGCCTGAAAATCAACACGAAAAACTCAAATGGTCCATACCAGCTTCACAATGTATTATATGGTACAATAAGAGTTTTATCTCTCAATGGATGATACCCAAAACTGAAGCCAATCTTGGATAAAATAGAATATCCTCTCATTTGGTAAAATATATCATCATAATGTTTAAGAGGATATATGTTCTTCACTGCAATCTTTTTCAACATATTGAAATAAACTCATAAGAGCATGGATTTAGAAGAGTTATTAACATAAATGACTAGAGAACACTAAGGTGACATACTTGGATAGAAATATCCTTATCCATCAAAACATCTAGTTGATTCCTAAGATCATGAAGATATTTTTTAAATATTATACAAGGTAGAATAGAAACTAAATCAACTCTAGTAATGAGATCTATCATAAACTCCACACCCATACCAAGTGGAAGGATTGAGATAACTTTGGAAACTTGTACTGAAATGGGTCAACTACCAGAGAAAATGAATACAACAGCACACCCCCATTATCTTGTAAGATACTTTCAAACATAGAGGTATCCGCCCCTAGTTTCAGATGAATTAGCCTTGCATAACCTACCTGTATAGTCCTTTCTCCATGGTGTACAATATTTTTACCCCCAAGATATGTAAAGTTCACTATCCTATGGTAAAAATAAATATGGGCTCAGTACACTTCCAACTAATCCATAACCAAAATAATTTCAATGATGGAAGTGTCATGTATTTAAAGATGAAAATTTAAATGATACTCACCATCCTCCATAAAACACCCCTTGAATAAACTCATGTATCTCGACCGTACTCCCAAAGGTGTGTCTATAAAAAAAACCACCCACAAACCCCACCACCAACCACAAAAAAATATCATAAAATTGGAATATATATAATAATGGGATATTTATATAACAAATAAGGAACTAGAAAGTGTAGAATATCCAAGAATATTACATGTAACTATTGATGGTCCATCCTCTCTATCCACAAGTGTAGGCTAAACTGCATGCATCTTTCCCAATCCTCTTCCCTGTTTTGTAGTCTATGTCTTGTGAGATGCATCGCTCTACATATATGATATGTCATTCCTCGAAGTACAATGTCCACCACCATGACCCCCACTACTAGTAGAACTCCATCTACCAGAATGATATGGGATAGAAGACCCCCTACCATCACCGAGATTCTACATAAATCCTATTTAATTTACAATCTGACATCAATTCCTATAGAAATATTGTATATTTCCCATACTTCAACAATCATAGCATTGTGTTGTGGTCAGTGATACAGTCTATGAAACTAACATGACCTACCACACTAGTGTATGATTACTCAGGTGGTGTCCTGAGTAACTTGTCCTTCTATAGAGCCACTCTTCCTTCCACTATTCTGGTTAATATTTTCAAAGAGTTGTTTCCTACCCTCGGAAGATGTACCTCCTAATCATCCATCAGAAACCACTTGTATCTCACTATAATCATTCTTCTGGTTCCCTTAATATGTTAGATCTTGATTCAACACTTCTGGTAAAAAATCAACTAATGGATATTAATATGGGATGTAATCTCACATTTAATACCATCTTGTAATGGTTTTTCATTGTATCATCTTCCCCTTCCAACACTAGAAAAAGAGCTATAAATTACTAACTCTTCCTTTATATACCATCACTGATGTACTCCCCTAGGACAGATTCATGAATATTGTTTTCCTCTCCATATTTAAAATATTATAGTAAAAATGATCCCATAATATATCTAGAAATTCCTTATACTCTATATTTTCTATTTTTCCATCCTGAGTATATAAGTTATACCAACACATTTCCTTACCACCTAACATATAAGAACCCCATTTTACTCTATTCTTAGTAAGAGTCTCCACATGGTCAATTATCATCATGATATATTGAATTTATAGCTCAATAGCCTTAGTTCGACCCACTCTAATGAAATTCATAGGGTTCTACAATTAGAAATATAAGTTAAATTCAAACAACGTCTTCACAACCCACTCTGGTTTTCCTTCCATAATCATTATAACGCTAGAAAATTTCTCACATAACATTACATTCAACCATTCATAGGATACTATTATATCCTCTTATACCACTACTGGAGAAATATTTTGAGCTACATTCTCCTATCAACTTATCAATAAGAATCTTCACTGCAGAATATCGATACGATTAAAAACACCGATTTTAGGAAAAAATATCATTTTAACATTTATATAAAATGTATTCACCTTAAAACATACGAATTTATGTCACATATACTTCCATATGGTCTAAACCTTGGAACTATCACTGCCCTCAACCATTCCACACCCAGGACATGTCTAAAAATGGTTAAAACTGTTTTATAAATCAATTTTTTCATATGAAAACCATTTTATCCATTTCATATTACCACTATTTTCATAATTTAAAAATATCTAATTAATATTAGGACCCATTTAATATAAATTAAAAAATCACTGAAAAGTGTTTTAGTTTAAAAACTGACACATAAAAAACCTTTTCATGTATACCAAAAATGATGCACATCATAATAACTCTTGATTGGATGAAATGATGCATGCATACACAAATCATGTGAAATTATAGGCCACTATGAAAAAATATATTAAAATAATAACATCACACTAAAATTCCATCACCTGTGGTGAAATAAAATTAAACTGTAACATCAATCATAAATAGTATCAATCCTACTCAGTGTAATTTGGGTTTCCACCAACAGGGGTTAACTACTTCAATGATTGAGATCATGACCACAACTCAACTCATACTATTATCCAATCTACCATTCCATAATAGTAATAAATTATAAAATAAAATAAAAAAATATTATTAACACCATTTGATGTCCCCACCCTTGTACCACATAATGTTTCACTAAGTTGGTAGATCACACAACCTTCAGTGAGGCTCTACATACAAAAAAGGATGTCGACTAGCTATGAGGGACTAATATATAACATAAGGAAACTACAAAATCTATATCGATGAACAAAAAAATAATACAATAACCAAATGATATAACCAAAAACAAGACTAATATTATAATCAATATTTAATAGTATAACAGGGTAAAAAATAGTGAAATAATATAAAAACTTAAAAAGTAGATATGTCAGGCCATTTAGGTGAAAAGTGTTAACACAAAAAACCCTAAAAAAGGACACACATAAAAATCACAAGCAGGTTCTGACATCATGTCGGGTTCCCTCATCCATGATATATCCCAACTCAACCATCTAACATAGTGCTGATTCATGAATAAAATCCAATAAACATGAAGTATATTCAGGTATTAATCAGGAAAACTGAATATGAAATGAGTAAGACTCAATAGGCCACCACCAACAGCGTGTAAAACAATATACAATCTATAGTATATTATGCTATTGAATTATGAATAAATTATGTTAAAGTAAAAACTTATCACATGTAATTACTCACTAATAAACCATATAACCGTAACATGTTCATGATGACACCTGAACCACCAATAAATGCTTCTTCCCTAGTTCATTTAAATCCAACTTCATAGCACAACTACATATAATATTAGTACAATGCCAATATCATAGTCCTAGAACAAAAATTATAGAACCTTGTGCGTATTTGGAGCATCATTCTATATCCCACACCTCATTTTAATCACATATGTGTATTTGGAGAAACTATATTTGTCCCACACTTGTTATCACATATTGGTATTTGGATCATCATTCCTTGTCCCATTCTCATTATCACATATAAAAAAATATCATATATCAAAACATGCTATATATCACATTTATAAATATTTATCTAGATGAACCCTCTAATAAATTATTCACATCATGATTCACCATTTCAATGTATCAAAAACCCTAGAGTTTATCATTTTAATAACATGGAATAATATGTACAATTATCTGTTAGATCGTTTATCAACATTTAATAATACAACTGATTTACCCATCTAGTTTAATCCAAACATCCATAAATTTCTAGTACCAATAAATTCATTACCATAATAGTCAACCAATTTCAAAAACCCACTAATAATACAATTATCTAATCCCATTGTTCCATCCAATCTATCATCATGTTAATTAATTAAACCATTAATTTAATTATTGCAATATATAAGTGACAAATGGGGAGTTAAAATTTCACAAACCAAAATATGAAATCAAAATTATGACTATGGGAATTTATAATTAGACGAACTACCTCATGATAATTGATGGATTTTTGAAAAACTATGAATCCTAAAATTGAAGAACATCGATCAAGAATATAATGACCCTAAAAATATAGGCCTAAATCATGTGTAAATGATTCAATGGTTTATCATCAATCAAAACCTAGATCTATACCTTCTCCAATAAGAAGATAAATAATTCATCCTCATCTTGAAAGAGAGATTTGGGAGATATAAATAAAAATGGGGAATAAATAACATACCAATGGGTAAAATATCATTTAAAATATCATTCATTTTTCTATAATGGGGTTTGAGGAGGCCCAAAATCCCCTTGGGATCATTCAAAATCATAGGAAAAAAATTTCGGTTAGAATAGGTAATTTAGTGATAATAACAATGGTGTATTGGAATTTTAAATAATATTTTTAAAGAAAAAATCCTTCGTGCTCAGTTTTAGGGGCTAGGGAACAATTTTTTTGAAACTATTCATCTTAAAATTGTGCTTATTATTATGGGGATCATAGTTTCTACTTAGAGGGATCACAGTTTCAAAACCCGTGGACTAACCATGAAATTCTCCTCTGTTTGTGAATACCTGATTTTTTTGTGTAGGCACATAGTTTGGGAAAATCATAAACAAATTGTGCACTATCCATTTTTCTCCTAAAAATATCCTCAATTTTACAAATTCGTCTAAAACATACCTAAATGAAAACCATATCCCAGATAAAATCAAAACAGTGTTAAATGAGAACCTGAATGTGAGCACTAAACATATCCATAAATGGTTGGGATCTAAAAAATATTAATGTTGATCTTTATGTTGATTATTTAATGTAATATAAAATTTAAAGCTTCCAAAGTGGTAAAGATTATTGTAAAATTTCACTTTCTTTTGTGGTTGATTACATTATCTTGAAAAAGTAACTTTATTATGATAATTTTTCATTGTAAAATACATTTCTATTAAATATAATTATTATTATATGATGGAGATGATTATTCCATAATCATTACACCATTTTTAAATAAGGTTTTTTACTTTATATATTATTTGATTAACAAGTTAAATATCAATAAATATGTATCCTTTAGTTAACATGAATATTTTATTGTAATGAATATTTAATCATGATTTAAATATATTATCCAATATATGAGGAATGATTTTTAAAATTAGTAATTAGTGGGACCTTTTTATATTTTTCCCTCAATGCATCGACATGTCTAATGAGAAAAATCAGTTCTCCAAATCAGGTGGGTTTTTATTTATATTTTTCTATTATCTTGTGATCGGTCTTAATGGTAAATGTTTCATGTTGGATGAGATTCTGAATGCCAATAAAAAATTATTTCATTCATTTATAATTTAGTTACTATTTTTATAAATTTTATTTTCACATTTTTCATATCTCATAGTGCATTTTATTCATTATTTTATTATTAAATGGAATGTGATTTATATTATTTATTCTTCCATATTGATTACTCCTTTTCCAATTATGATATTCAGGTTATTTACTAAATGGAATCTGTGCTCAGGTTTTTACCTTGTAATGTTTATTATAATAAATTTATTGATAACATGTTCTACAATATGTTTCCATTACTGAGTATTTGAGATTTCCTTTATAGTATTTCTTTTCTCTGTGATATAAATAAGTCATATTTGAATGATTTTAAAGGTTGCTAACCTTTTTTTTCTTATGTATTATTTTTTAATTTCAATTACCAGTATCAAATTAGAATCTGGTATTTATTTTCATCTTCAATACAACTAAAATATTAAGTACATTGGGATGTTATTTCATGGATCTAGTATGAATGTATTAATTTATATATTCTCCCTATTTTATTATAGTTTCAGTTATTATAATATAAAAGTATCAAACATGAACATCCTATTTTAAAATCTAGAGGTGTTACATTCTACTCCGAAAATAAATTTCTTCCAAAAAAATAATCTTGATTTCATAAATTAATATTATGAAAAATAAAATTTGTGTAAACCCCCACATTATAAAAATGGGATAATAAAAATTTCTCTTCAAAAGAGGTAAATTGAAATATGAACATCGTCACATAAATGGGTTTCTACATACAATAACATTGGAGAAAAGTGATGACATCAACATTGAAGAAAATCATAAAAAATTAAGGTGGGTGATATAGATTATTAATATCAAGATATTTAATGATCAATGGAATATTTAGTTCATCAATATCATAAATCTATGATGATTTAGAAGACCATTAGATTCATCAGATATGAAGGTAATATGATAAAATTTTGGTTCCAATATCTTTTTAAAAATGTTCATATATATTTTTAGTATAAATTAATATAAGTAGATTTAAGAAATTGATATCTTTATATTTCATAAACACATTCTCATCGTTTAGTTTGGAATCTATCAACTTCCACATCATCTCATACTGTATAAATAAATATACAAATAATTGGTATTTTATTATTGGATTAGTAAAAATAATTTTTAATAGATTGTATGATCCAAATAAGAGTATCAACATATTCTTCTAGTATTTATTAAACCACAAAGTTTATCACAATTCCTAATAAAATCCAAAATTAATATGACTATATTATTATTTAAAATTTAATAATTAATCCAAAGGTTTAAAATATATCATTCCTTAAATAAATGATCATAGATCACAAAATAAACACAATAACCTCAACATGAAATAAGGTTTTAACTTAAATGGTTATATCATACCATTTAAACTCACATATCTAATAGATAATATAACTCTTTACAAATTATCCTTTATTTATACTATAAAAGGTCAAAAATACTTTAATCAAACAAATCATCACCCAAAATATCACCATTCACACCAAAATAAAATAACTTGATCCCATAATATTTTCCCCAAAATTAAATTAATATTTATCCTTCAAAACATCTATGTAATAAAAATGTTACACTTACAATTACATCACAATGGATAGTGGTAGTTGATACACCCTCATCACCCTTCGGTTGTAGGATAAAGCCCCACGGCCATTTTGGATATGATGGGTTCTCACACTGATTGTGTGTGTTACTTTTTCTAAATATATGGAAATACATTTTTGATTATCATAAAAATAATTATCCATGATCCTATAACATTATCAAGAATATATTGATCATATTCAAAAATAAAATTAGTCAACAAATCACTTTTTTAACCAGTGTTATTTTATATAAATATAATTATTTTCTATAAAATCAATTAATTACCTAAACATTGAGTGCACCACCATTATTATTGTTTCCACAATTATGTTTTATTCCAAGATAGTATCCCCAAAAAATTAAATATCATTTTATTCCAGAGTATCATTCAATAAATTAATGAAAATAATTAATGAAAAACATGTATATAAAAATCATCCTATATATATTTCATGATTCAAATAATTATTGAATTCAAGTACATAATCAATTAAATCATTAACAATCATTCTTAAACCACTATCCATGCTATATAACATTATTCCTTATAAAATTATTAACTTCATATATAATTTTTATAATCGTTATCCTAAAAAAACCCTTAATTGTATAAACTTACTAATACTTTTCTAGATAATTCCACCAAAGAAATAAATTTTCATAATTTTCAGTCATTCCAAATTTGAAATAATAAACCATTGATGGTTCCTTATGGAACCTATTTTTATCATTAAATTAAATAACTGATATTTTCATTTTTCCTCAGAGATTACTTACTTTCTTCCCTTATTCATTACATGTAAAAAAAATTCTTATTCCTTCAAAAAAATCCCTTGAGTTCTTCTTACATTCTTAACATATAATACACTCAATATTATTTTCTCCATGGTCTACACCACCCTGAATCATAATGAAATTGATTCCTCTATTCATTAGTGCATCTGATAATTCGTTAAGGTTTAATTCATTAATCATACATCAAAACAAATTATTATGAAATATTATAATATTTTTACACAATTTATCAATACATTTGGTTACTCTATAAAAAAATATTTATTATAATAAACAGTAATTTAGTTCTTTTTAGTTCCCACCATTGACTGAAAACAGAATGCATTGTGTGAGAAATAATAAACACAAAGGGAAATCACTTAATCATAAATAATTAATGTAACATCCCAAGTAATTAATTAATAATATATATTTTTATCTTTGTCTATTAATGAATTAGATAGTGTTTTAGAGTCTTAAAATGAAAATAAATCCAATCTTAAGCATGGAATACACTAATATTCTTAAAAGATTGTTTTACTGCCTTTTGATGGAAAACCCTTTTTAAATCAAACTTTTGACAATTTTATAATCTATATTTGTCAAAATAAACATATTCATTATGATTGGGACATTTAAATTTACATTGGATAAATTTTTGGTATTTTTATGACAATGTTCATTTTTTAATGAATAGTTAAAAATACTGTATTTTACATCATAACTGTTTTTTCATTTAATTTAATTATATGGTAAGTTATATTTTTAATTGGTCTTAAATTTTAATCTGAATATATTTTTACCATTTAATACAATGGTGGTCATTATTATTAATTTCACTTTGAAATTGGTCATAAACTAATGCCAAACTTTTCATAGATATTATTTCAAAACAACCCGCTATTTGTTTTAACAATTGGAATTATTTATAAATCAATTATTGCAATTTATGTGTTTGGAATTTGGTAAAATGGATTACATATTTGGAATCAGAAGGTCCAAATTATGTACTTAAGACTCTTTTGTTTTTGGACATTATGAATAGTAACGACGGTAATTATCTTTAATTATCTTAATTAATGAGTAATCGGGTAGCTAAGGATAATAAAATAATATCATAATAATAAAATATGACACCAAAATGTGTCCTAAGGCTACAGGTTGTCTCATGGCCGACCATGGGATGCCTTGTGCCAAACTTGGGGGCCCCATGAAATCACTTTTGTGAGAAAGTGACTTTTTATCTTTTTATTTTTTAAAGAATGTTAAATGTAACAAAGAATGTATCACCTAAGTAAAATATATTTAATTTTGTCTACATAAATTATCTTTTGGACTATAAATATTCATTAGAAATATAAAAAGATTTTATACATCATAGTATTTTTATTATAATTTTTAGACCTTAAATAAATTAAATTATTTATGACATCATAATGATGTAGTGATGACCTCATTATTTGACGATTTAAATAAAATGGAAAGATAATGTAAAATATAAGACCTAAACATGTCCAAAACCTATTTGGTGGGTATATTTCGAACCCTTATCACCTTATCCTCGAATTATATCAATGTGGGACCTTTAAAATCAGAAACCCATTTGAAAATAAAGTAACATTTCTTTACTTTCCAAGAGTGCCCCTCCTCTCCTCTTATAAAAGGCCCCCACCTCTACCTCCTTACCCACACTTCCAAATCCTTTGGCTCGGCCGACCCCTGATCATTTTGTCTCTCAACTTCCCTCTCTTACTCATTGAAGCCTCACTTTGGGCAGAAGTCTTCCCAAGAAAGCCTTTGAGCTCAAACCAAAGGGAGTTACCCGATTTTATGGTAATGTCTTCACTAGAGTCCTTTTGTTTTATTTTGCTTCTCCAACCCCCTAAAAACTTTTTATTCATTTCTATTGTAACAACTACAGCATCTTAAATATAATAGGATGTTTTTATAATAAGTATTATAGCTAAACTTACACACACCTACATCTAATGGTTAAAGAACATATTGTTTCCGTGGATGGCGAATTTCTGCCTCCATAAACGATGATTGTTCAACATTATTTTAACACCTTCAAAGGAGTCCATTAAGATGACAATATATTTATATATGATATATAATATTTTTATGATTTCCTTAAGCTTATATATTTTTCATTTTGGTCATACCTTTATGGTTTCCATTATGGGTAAACGCGATATCTTCATTTAAGGAAGTGCGGACTACCGCCCCCTCAAAGTGATTTGATTCATTAAATACCATATATGGGACATATAAAGAATGGAGTTATGATATTATATATGATATTACACTGGAATTATAATATACCTTTATATCATTAATATTCCATTCTATAAATTACGAAATTGAAGTGAAAGTAGCGTTCATGCGTACGTACGGCTTACCGTCTCCATGAACGGTGCATTTCATTTATTAACTCTAAATGATTATGTAATATTATAAATGCATGCATGTACTGGATATATATGAAATATATAATATCTACATCATGAATACCATTCTGGATATAATGGATACACGAACAAATTTTAATTATAAAGGTCTTATTTTTTACTCAAGTACCAATGATCGTTAAAACGACCGTTATTAACTTAAATAATTACATAGTGTTCACAACATGGCAATAAGTGATATAAAAGGAATAATGAACTTGAAAAAGGTTCTTAAACAAGTATAAATTAACTCAAGTTTATTATTCAGGAGATTAATGAATGACCGAGTCAAGTCGGACCTGAGGTATGGGACTTCGTCTCAATCTCCTTTCATTGAGGCATATTTTGTTTTATACACAACATTCTTTTATACGGTGTATAAACCTCTTTGACTTTTACGTTTATTCAAAAGGAATCTTTTTTATACGAATCATTTACTAAAAGAAAAAAGGGAATGTTTTTGTCGTACGTATGTGGAGACAATGACTTCTCCACCGCCGTGACCATTATTTCAGTTTCAGCTTCCTCTACAAGCCATACCTTTTTTTAAAAAGAAAAATAAATACCATGTTTTACTTTTCTTTTATTTTGGTATTGAAAATGGTTTTCATAATATTGTTATATCAATGTGTGGTATTTATATCTTGTGATTTAAAGGTGTAAATGTTATGTTTCCTTTATGCATGTTTTATGTGATATGATTATGTTGAGGTTCTTGGGCATTATTATGAAGACGGGTGGTTCTGTGATAGACTAATGGCGGGTGAGCCCGATATAGCTCTCCAATGCATTGGGTAACACGAAGAAGTGAAACGTTAAGGTTTCTCTGAAGAGATTTAGGGAATATATTGTGATGGGTATTCCAAACGTAACCAAGAGGGTTACTCCCTACGGAAGAATGTTATGAATGCCTCAAGTTATCTTTATGTCTTATGATTTGTATGATTTATTCATGATTTGATGAGGTATGTTAAAGTGATTATGTTTTATGGGTAATGTATGATTTCATTCTTATGTATATATGAACTTATGTTTCCTTTCCATATTTTTTTAACCCATACTAAGCTCTTTATGCTCACCCCATGTTTTTTTGAAATGTTTTTCACAGGTCAAGGGAAAGGTACATGATATGATGATAGTGTCAGGGAAGTGTCAAGAATGAATCCATGTTTTATTTTAAATATGTTTCCATTGATGGGAAAAATGAATACTATTTTTATGTAACCACTTTGTTTATATGTGGAATGTAATGAAAGTTTTATGTTCTAATTCTCTAAAACTCTAAACCCGAAAAGATCCTCAATGTGTAATCTTGTAATAACTCAAGATTAAGTAAGGTTTAAGTCTGTGGCCTTATAGTTGGTATCAAAGGTCGGTTTAGATAACTTTAGGAGTTAGAATTATATTAAATGATTATCCAAAAATATTTTTTTATGGTCAAATTGAAATGATATAGCATTTGAAGATTACCATGTTGCTTCATCTAAGACATGTTTGTTCAGAATGGTTTTCCGTAGAGGAAACAGGGAAGCAGTGCTAGGAAAGCATACAGAAGGAAATAACCTTCCGAATCAGCATCCTGAGATGGTCGGAATTGGAATTGAATAGTTTGTTGCAGTAATGGCGCAGTTGACTCAAGCGATAAATGGTGGTGGTATCCATGCACGAGATCAGCCAGATCAACCGCAGAGGAACATGTCAGTGGTGGAACATTTCATGAGGCAACATCCCCCATCATTCAGAGGATCATCTGACCCTGTGTTAGCTAAAGGGTGGATTAAAGCACTGGAGAAGATTTTCGATGCCATGGGGTGTTCAGACAATCAAATGGTTAGTCTTGTTATTTACCGTTTGGAGGGTGAGGCAGATCAGTGGTGGTCTATGGTTAAAAATATCAGGGATGCCGATGAGATTGATGCTCTTGACTGGGATGAATTCAAAGGTGTGTTTCTTGAGAAGTATTTTCCTAAGGCTGTTCGACTTAGGATGGAAAATCAATTCTTGGAATTGAGGCAAGAGGAAGACTCAGTGGCTGCCTATGAAGAAAGGTTCACTCGATTGGAAAGGTATGCTCCAAATTTTATCTAAGAACTTGATAGTAAAATCAATCGTTTTTACTCATGATTAAAGCCAAAATATCGAAGGGCATTAGCTTCTTGTGAGTTTAAAAGCTATGAAAAGCTTGTTTGATGTGCTGAGAAGGTGGAAATGGAGTTTGCTGATAATCAAGTGTTCTATAACAACCAACAGAAGAAGAGACCGAGGTGGCAGGAGAAAGGTAAGAATTCTTCAAAAAAGTCTGATGGTAAGAAAACTAAGTTTCCAGTTTGTGATAAATGTGGGAAAAGGCATGCTGGGGAATGTCTTCTGAATTCTGGAAAGTGCTACCGATGTGGTAAGATGGGACATAAGGCTTGTGATTGCACTAAAAAAGATCAAGGTGAAGGTAAGACCAAATTTTATTTACAGTTAGTGAAATGTTTTAAGTGTAATGAGATGGGTCACTATGCAAACGAGTGTCCGACAAAGAGCTTGAGTGATGGGAAGCAGTTAGACTACAAGCAGAAAGGGGTAGTGAAATACTTTGCAACTACTTCAGCAGATGTCGGGCCTTAATGAAGTTGTATCAGGTACTTTGTTTGTTTTTTCAGATTATTCCAGTGTGTTGTTTGATTCGGGGTCTACACATTATTTCATCTCTGAAACCTTTTCTAGTAAAATGGGAATACCATCTCAAAAAATGACTCCTGAACTTGTGGTAAAAACACCTGGGGGAAATGTTGAGGCAAAAAGAATTTATAAGAATCTTCCTATCCTTATCTATGGAAAGAACCTACTTTCAAACCTTATTGTTCTACCTCTAATAGAGTTTGATGTTATCCTGGGTATGGATTGGATCTCTATTTACCATGCTAAGATTGACTGTAGAGCTAAAGAAGTTTCTTTTCAGAAATACTTTCAGTTTGTGTACAATAATGAACCCTTACTGTTGATAACATATCAAGAGGCCGAGAAACTTGTAAAAGATGGAAATGAATGTTACCTTGCACATATTGTTGAAAATAAGGGAACTGTTCAGATTAATGATGTGCCAGTGGTAAATGAGTATCCTGATGTTTTTCCTGATGAGTTTCTTGTAATAATACCAGATCGGGAAGTTGAGTTTACTATTGACTTAGTTCCTGATGCTAAGCCAATTTCAAAACCCCCTTATCGAATGGCTCAAGTTAATCTTTTATAGTTAAAGAAACAATTGCAGGAGTTATTAGATAAAGGTTTCATTCGACCTAGCACATCCCCCTGGGGTGCTCCTGTCTTGTTTGTTAAAAATAAAGATGGCTCAATGAGACTTTGCATTGATTATAGGGCCTTGAATAATATCACTATTAAGAACAAATATCATTTTCCTCATATCGATGATTTGTTTGATTAGCTCCAAGGAGCTCAGTATTTTTCAAAGATTGACCTGATATCGGGGTACCATCAGCTGAAGGTAAAGGAAGCAGATGTTCCAAAGACTGTGTTTCGTACAAGATATGGCCATTATGAATTTGTATTAATGCCTTTTGGGATAACCAATGAACCTGCTGTATTCATGGAATTAATGAATAGAGTTTTCCATGAGTTCTTGGATAAGCTTGTGGTGGTTTTCATTGATGATATTTTGGTGTTTTCTAAAAGTAAAGAGGAGCATGAAAGACATATAAGGGTTATCTTGCAAACCTTAAAAGAAAAGAAACTGTATGGAAAATTCAGCAAGTTTGGGTTTTGGTTGCAAAAAATTTATTTCCTTGGTCACATTGTTTCTAAAGATGGGATAACCGTTGATCCTGCAAAAACAAAGGTTGTTGAAGAATGGCCAAGACCCGCAAATGTAACAGAGATTCGTAGTTTCCTTGGTTTGGCAGGCTATTACAGAAGGTTTGTTATAAATTTTTCACGGTTATCTAGTCCAATGACTAAGCTAACTTGGAAGGGTGTTAAGTTTATCTGGACAAAAGAATGTGATGATTGTTTTCAGGAATTGAAAAGAAGATTGGTGAATGCTCCAGTTTTGTCACTACCTTCCAGGAATGGTGAGTTTGTTATATACAGTGATGCTTCATTGAAAGGACTTGGTTGTGTCCTAATGCAGAATGATCAGGTAATTGCTTATGCTTCACATCAGTTGAAAACTCATGAGGTAAATTACCCTACACATGATTTGGAATTAGCTTCTATTGTTTTTGCTTTAAAAATTTGGAGGCATCCTTTGTATGGAGTAAAGTGTGAAATATATAATGATCACAAAAGTTTAAAGTATATATTCACTCAGAAAGAGTTAAACATGAGGCAGAGGAGATGGCTGGAATTAATCAAGGATTATGATTTTACAATTCATTACCATCCAGGAAAATCAAATAAAGTGGCTGATGCTTTGAGTCGAAAAAGTAACGCTTCATTAGCAATGCTGCATTTGGAACATGATCCTTTGGTTAAGGATTTTATGAACTTTGGCATAGAAGTTGTTGGTGCAGGATGTTCTTCTGTTTTGTTTCAGGTATCAGTGAGATCATCTCTATCAGACAAAATCAAGCAAGCACAGAAGCAAGACAGTGAGTTACAGAAAATGGTAGAGCTGGTTCAGAAAGGTAAGTTACCTGAATTCAACATTGATAATGATTGTGTTTTGAGATTTGGGAAGATATTGTGTGTGCCTTGTGATTCACAGTTGAAGAGAGAGTTGTTATGTGAAGCTCATAGTTCTCCATTTTCAGTTCATCCTGGTAGTACTAATATGTACAGAGATATGCGGGAGTATTACTGGTGGGATGGAATGAAGAGAGATATTGCTGATTTTACTGTGAAGTGATTGACTTGTCAGCAGGTTAAAGCAGAGCGACAGTTACCGAAAGGGATGCTTAAGCCTTTACCAGTGCCAGAGTGGAAATGGGAGAATATATCCATGGACTTTGTTGTGGGATTACCGAATACATCTCGAGTAATAATGCAATCTGGGTTATTGTTGATCGCTTGACCAAATATGCTCATTTCCTTTCTATACGAGATAATTTTTCCCTAGATAAACTTTCCCATTTGTATCTTAAAGAGATAGTTAGGTTATATGAAGTTCTTCTCTCCATTGTATCTGACCGTGATCCCAGGTTCACTTCTAACTTTTGGAAAGGCCTTCAGAAGTCGTTGGGTACTGAATTAAATTTTAGTACAGCCTTTCATCCTCAATCAGATGGACAGTCAGAACGAACAATTCAGACCTTGGAGGATATGCTACGAGCTTGTTCGATGGATTATCAGGGAAGTTGGGACCAAAATATTTCTTTGGTTGAATTTTCATATAATAACAGTTTTCATTCTAGTATACAGATGGCGCCATTTGAGGCGTTATATGGGAAGCGGTGTCGAACTCCAGCTTTCTAGGATGAAGTGGGTGAAAGGAAGTTGATGGGACCAGAATTGGTAGAAGAGTTGGCAGAAAAAGTTCAGTTGATATAGAAACACATGAGAACAGCTTAGAGTAGGCAGAAGAGTTATGCGGACAACAGGAGGAAGGATCTCTCTTTTGAGGTAGGTGATCATGTTTTTCTCAAAGTATCACCGTGGAAAAGTGTGATGCGATTTGGTAAGAAAGGAAAGCTGAGTCCAAGGTTCATTGGACCATATTAAATTCTGGGGAGAGTTGGATCAGTTACTTACCGAGTGGCTTTACCTCCGAGTTTATCTCAGGTACACAATGTTTTTCATGTTTTGATGTTGAGAAAGTATATGCCAGATCCTTCTCATGTTTTGAGTCCAGAGGTAGTTCAGCTGGAAGAGAACCTATCTTATGAGGAACAATTGGTCCAGATTCTTAACCACAGGGAGCAAGTGTTACGGAATAAGGTTATTAATCAGGTAAAGGTTTTGTGGAAAAACCACATGATGGAAGAGGCAACATGGGAATCTGAAAATGCAATGAGGGATAAGTACCCCCATTTTTTGATAAGTAAATAAATTGCGGGGACGCAATTTTCTAAAGGGGGGAAGGATGTAACATCCCAATTAAGTAATGAATAATAGATATTTTTATCTATGTCAATTAATGAATTATATAGTGTTTTAGAGGCTTAAAATGAAAATAAATCCAATCTTAAGCATGGAATACACTAATATTCTTAAAAGATTGTTTTACTGCCTTTTGATGGAAAACCCTTTTTTAATCAAACTTTTGACAATTTTATAATATATATTTGTCAAAATAAACATATTAATTATTATTGGGACATTGAAATTTACATTGGATAAATTTTTGGTATTTTTCTGACAATGTTCATTTTTTAATGAATAGTGAAAAATACTGCATTTTACATCAAAACTGCTTTTTCATTTAATTTAATTATATGGTTAGATTATATTTTTAATTGGTATTAAATTTTAATCTGAATATAATTTTACCATTTAATCCAATGGTGGTCATTAGGATTAATTTCACTTTGGAATTGGTCATAAACTAATGCCAAACTTTTCATATATATTGTTTCAAAAAAACCCGCTATTTGTTTTGACAACGGGAATTATTTTTAAATAAATTATTGCAATTTATGTGTTTGGAATTTGGTAAAAATGGATTACATATTTGGAATCAGAAGGTCCAAATTATGTAATTAAGACTCTTTTGTTTTTGGACATTATGAATAGTAACGACGGTAATTATCTTTAATTATATTGATTAATGAGTAATCGAGTAGTTAAGGATAATAAAATAATATCATAATAATAAAAAATGACACCAACTTTTGTCCTAAGGCTACTTTTTGTCTCATGGATGACCATGGTATGCCTTTTTCCAAACTTGGGGGCCCCATGAAATCACTTTTGTGAGAAAGTGACTTTTTATCTTTTTATTTTTTAAAGAATGTTAAATGTAACAAAGAATGTATCACCTAAGTAAAACATTTTTAATTATGTCTACATAAATGATATTTTGGACTATAAATAGTCATTGTAAATCTAAAAATATTTTCTACATCATTGTATTTTTTTTATAATTTTTAGACATTAAATAAATTAAATTATTTATGACATCATAATGATGTAGCGATGACCTCATTATTTGACGATTTAAATAAAATGGAAAGATAATGTAAAATCTAAGACCTAAACATGTCCAAAACCTATTGGGTGGGTTTATTTCGAACCCTTATCACCTTCGTCTCGAATTATATAAATTTGGGACCTTTAAAATCCGAAACCCATTTGAAAATAAAGTAACATTTCTTTACTTTCCAAGAGTGCCCCTCCTCTCCTCTTATAAAAGGCCCCCACCTCTAACTCCTTACCCACACTTCCAAAGCCTTTGGCTCGGCCAACCCCTTCTCATTTTGTCTCTCCACTTCCCTATATTACTCCTTGAAGCCTCACTTTGGGAATAAGTCTTCCCAAGGAAGCCTCTGAGCTCAAACCAAAGGGAGTTACCCGATTTTAAGGTAATGTCTTCACTTGAGTCCTTTTGTTTTATTTTGCTTCTCCAACCCCCTAAATTCTTTTTATTAATTTATTTTGTAACAACTCCAGTATCTTAAATATACTAGGATGTTGTTACAATAATTATTTGAGCTACATTTACATACACCTACATCTAATGGTTAAAGAACATACTGTTTCCGTGGATGGCGAATTTCTGCCTCCCGAAACGATGATTGTTCAACATTCTTTTAACACCTTAAAAGGTGGCCATTAAGATGACACTATATTTATATATGATATATAATATGTTTATGATTTCCTTAAGCTTTTGTATTTTTCATTTTGGTCATACCTTTATGGTTTCCATTATGGGTAAACGCGATATCTTCATTTAAGGAAGTGCGGACTACCGCCCCCTCAAAGTGATTTGATTCGTTAAATACCATATGTGGGACGTATAAAGGATGGAGTTATGATATTATATATGATATTACACTGGAATTATAATATACATTTATATCATTATGATTCCATTCTATAAAATATGAAATAGAAATGAAAGTAGCGTTCATGCGTACGTACGGCTTACCGTCTCCATGAACGGTGCATTTCATTTCTTACCTCTAAATGATTATGTAATACTATAAATGCATGAATTTAATGGATATATATGACATATATAATATCTAAATCATGAATACCATTCTGGATATAATGGATAGATGAACAACTTGTAATTATAAAGGTCTTATTTTTGACTCAAGTACCAATGATCGTTAAAACGACCGTTATTAACTTAAATAATTACATAGTGTTCGTGACATGGAAATAAGTGATATAAAAGGAATAATGAACTTGAAAAAGGTTCTTAAACAAGTAGAAATTAACTCAAGTTTATTATTCAGGATATTAAAGAACGACCGAGTCAAGTCGGACCTGAGGTATGGGACTTCGTCTCAATCTCCTTTCATTGAGGCATATTTTGTTTTATACACAACCTTCTTTTATACGGTGTATAAACCCCTTTGACTTTTACATTTATTCAAAAGGAATCTTTTTTATACAAAGAATTTACTGAATGACAAATGGGAATGTTTTTGTCGTACGTATGCGGCAACAACGATTTCTCCGATGTCGTGACCATTATTTGAGTTTCGGCTTCCTCTACAAGCCATACCTTTTTTTAAAAGAAAAATAAATACCATGTTTTACTTTTCTTTTATTTTGGTATTGAAAATTGTTTTCATAATATTTTTATATCAATGTGTGGTATTGATATCTTGTTATTGAAAGGTGGAAATTTTATGTTTCCTTTATGCATGTTTTATGTGATACGATTATGTTGAGGTTCTTGAGCATTATTATGAAGACGGGTGGTTCCGTGATAGACTAAGGGCAGGTGAGCCCAATATAGCTCTCCAATGCATTGGGTAACGCGAAGGAGTGAAACGTTAAGGTTTCTCTGAAGATATTTAGGGAATATACTGTGATGGGTATTCCAAACGTAACCAAGAGGGTTACTCCCTACGTAAGAATTTTATGAATGCCTCAAGTTATCTTTATGTCTTATGATTTCTATGATTTATTCATGATTTGATGAGGTATGTTAAAGTGATTATGTTTTATGTGTAATGTATGATTTCATTCATATGTATATATGAACTTATGTTTCCTTTATATATTTTTATAACCCATACTGAGCTCTTTATGCTCACCCCAAGTTTTTTTGAAATGTTTTTCACAGGTCAAGGGAAAGGTACATGATATGATGATAGTGTCAAGGAAGTGTCAAGAATGAATCTATGTTTTATTTTAAATATGTTTCCATTGATGGGAAAAATGAATACTATATTTATGTAACCACTTTGTTTATATGTGGAATGTAATGCAATTTTTATGTTCTAATTCTCTAAAACTCTAAACCCGAAAAGATCCTCAATCTGTAATCTTGTAATAACTCAATATTAAGTAAGGTTTAAGGTCGGGGCCTTACAATTAATTTATTCAACATTAAAATCATGACACCATATTTTCAATCAATAAACACATATTTGTATCCTATTTCTTCAATGGATATAATCTATTAAAATACTTCAATAGGGTTCATAATGTGTTAATAAATTTTTATATCATATCCCTTGGGTGTGTCAATCCTAGTGTGCCATAATTCCAATTATCATGAACCATGTCATGCTTAGGTTAAGAGAGACGGTCGTTTTTTGAAGTTATTAAACCTAAGTGCATCTATAGTACAAATTTTTTAGCATTTAGTCTCTACAAAAGGATTTCATTTAACTAAAACTATTAAATCATAATATTAACAATATTATATTATATTATTCTATAACAATACATATCCTTATACCTATCCTTATAATTAACCTGAAATATATTCACAGATATATCACTATGTAATAACCATCCTAGTTTCAAAAGGTTAACTTCAAAATTATTCTAATACCAACTATGGATACCAAAGCATTTTTACCCATATAATTAATTAATGTTTTAGCATATCAAAACATTAATTAGAACACAAGGATCATAAAGTCCTAGTTTCATTGGATTACTAGGATAATAATACATCACATGTAACTAAAACATGGAATAAATATTTTATTATATATCATGAAATAAAAAAATTCATATTGAGATCCTTAATATATATAGGATCACTAGGAGAATACATGAAGAAATTGGTGACCTAAAATCCTAGTAACATAATAAGCATGACAAGGATGCATTGCGTGGAAATCAAAGGTATAACATGAAATTGTAAAAGGGGTGGTACATGAGTAGTCAAGTGGAATAAAAACCCAATTAGGATGTTATAATAACATAATGTAAATATGAGAACATTGTAATGAAATAAAACATGAAAAAAATCATGGATATCTTCAATGAAGACATCACATGTTGGACAATGTCCCGTAATAGATTTGTTTCACTCCCAAATCCCATACATGATATCTCATGACACTAAAAAATTACCCATTGAATTGGAGGGATATAAAATTTCAGTCACACATGTCACATTAATTTATTGTACAATCATATGTGTGACATAAAATGATAAAAAACGAAGTCATAAATATTATAATTTCCCAAGGATAGATATGGGTTGTAGAATCTGGCCCTGTAACATTAGGGAAAAAAATATAATAAAAAATTATTTTTTAAAAAAGTTATAAGGAATGTATTACCCCATGAAATGAAGGAAGAATAATCTAGGTATAAATTTTAGAGAGGAATATAGAGAATATATTAGCATTCCATAACTTATGAAAAGATAAAATTACTAAATGTAGATAATGATCATAACCAAACAAAAGGGCTCGGTTAGAAAGAACACTTACTATGTGATTAAATTCATTTGAGCTCTATTTTTCAAAAAATATAGTGTTTTTAATATTCATATTAAAATTTACCAGGATCATATTATTATTTTTAATAATATATATGATCGTTTGAAAACAACTTTTTACCCATTCATCAATAATCATTCATTAAAACTATTTTTTGGGGTGGTAATCGCTTTTTCCTCTTATACATTTCAAAGTGAATGTTTTCGATTATGAACATATGTTATAGTTCTTTCATAAATAGAATGTTATAAATGATAAAAATTTTATTTTTTATTTAATACATATATATAATCATCGTTGAATTTTTAACATAGAGAATGAATCACATCGCTTCGTGGAGACGATGGGACATACATATTTTCATGTGAAATTATCATTTCATTAACATGTTAATGGGTAAGTAGATTGTATTTTAATTTCATAGATTCAATATCACGTCGTATATATATAAATTTAAATTCATTAAATTTAACCTTTATTAACTTCCATGTAATTCTTTCATGAAAATCTTATATCATTTCTCTCTGAGGTTGTAGTCTACCATAAACAGGAACGAATAAATCATATTTACTATTTGAATGGAATGTAAGACAGTATATTTTATATTATAATACTATAATTATTATTATATCATAAATAAAATATATAATATTTGATACATCAATATATATAGTTGTGAGAAACGGTGAAGGAAAATAAATTATGTCTGTAAATAAGGCGGCAGTCCCTTGTAAACATGATCAACTATTGCATTTCCCAATTGAGGGTGAAGGATATTTTTGTATGTAATTAAAATAACATAATGATATATCATTGTATATAATAAACTTAATTTATTATATCTGTAATTTTTAATATTATATGAAGAAGTTGGACTAAGAAATAAAATAGAACGCTTGTTTAGGGATGTTACCTCTCTTCTGAAAACTTCTTTCGATTTACACAAAATATATTCCTAGGTTGTATTTATGACCATACCAAGGCCTATAGGATAATAGCAGGTATATATTGATGTGATATTTGACATTAATGGCCTAAAAATGTTTTTTATGAATTGAACGGGGAGTAGTGTCATTTTACATGTGGGGAGAGGACACACTTGGAATTTTAGAAAACAAAGAATATTACAATCATTTTCCACAACCCAAAAGGTACCAAAATGAATTATTTTTTAAAAATACAATTTATAATCCATACAAAAATATTTTTAATCATAACTACCTTTTATTTAAACACACCACCTATGAACTCGTTTTTACCACAATCATAGTAAATAATTTTACCTATATTCAATTTTAATTATACGTATAATTAAGGTGAAGATAATAGATAACATAAATAATTATAATAAAATAGATTTAGTAAATTTTTTAAAATAAAACCAACATAATTGATATAATGTAATTTAAACCACATTAGTGTGGAAAAATATTTTTCAAAAAAAATTTAATGTTTAAAAATATTTTTTTACGAAAATTAAAAAAGAAATATATTTTATTTAACTAATTTGGATTAATAAATATATATATGAAATAATTTGACTTTTTAAAAAATTAATTAATTAATTTTTTTCATGTAAATTATTTAAATAAAAAGTGTTTTTTCTATAAAAAACATTAATCTTCACTATTTATCTAAAAATAAATGTTTTAAAAAAAATCACAAAATTTACCTTAAGATAAATTTGATGTAACCATTACAAAAATTTTGTTAATTATTTTAATAAAAAAATTTAAATGTTTTAAAAATTAATATTTTTTATGTGGAAAAGAACATCAAAACTAAATTTTATAAAAATACAGTTTTCTGGAAAATTATTGTTTTTATTTTAAATTAATCTTTCTATACATATAATAAATTGATAATCAATTAATTAATATTATAAATGTGTACAAAATATTATTTTAATTATTTTATAGTCATATTAATACCTTCCAATTTAAATACGATGGTATTACAATTCATTTAGATTTTGGGTTGCGTGTTCCACAATGTATTGAAGAGATTGACATTATTTAAAAAGAAACATTTCCTAAAGTCTCAGGGTGTCACATTCTCTTCTAATCTTTGTTTTGTGGGACATATAATCTATAGAACATTATTTTTGTCTTTTATAATCACATGGTGTTATATTATAATCAAATAATATCATATATATTCAATATAAATATATTTATAATCATCCATAAGGGATATAAATAGAAAAATCAATTACACCATTCATGGTAACGGTTGGCTGTATAAAAAAATCTGTAGTGTTTTCATTTTTTATAGATATAATAAAATAAAGTTAGTTAATAATAAAAATTTATAGAATAATAAAAATTTATTATATATTATATATATTAATTAAATAAAAACTTATTACAATACATGTGAAGTATAAAGAAAAACGGTTCGTAAGGATTCCTCGAGATGGTAGTCCACACTTACACACGAGTGACATTGTAGATTTTGAAAATATTAGTATTTGAGAAGATACATATGATATTAAAATTTATAAATGAAATTAAATTCATAAATATAAAATATATTCATTATTTCCATATTTATAACCATCTAAGTGAATTTGTGTGGAAAAATTAATCACACTGATATGTGGATACTATAAGTCCTACATATGTATCAGTGATGTTTTCTATTTTAAAAATTTTGAATATTTATGTAAAATGTTTTTAAAAACATCATAATAACATCTCATTGTATTTTGGATACTATATTTGTTATGTGACAATGGCTACAACACATTAAGAGGATTCAGAAGATGAAATAAACTCGAAAGTCTCAATAATGATGATTATATCTTCTTCACTACACTTCCATTATATATCTTATTAAAGTAAATAGGGTTTGATGATTGGAAAGAAGAAAACCACTATAACTTCAATAAGGATATTTTAAAGATAAATGGATATGGTTTTTCATATTCATAGGTCTCATAGTATGTAATAAAGTGAAAGGATATGTGTCCTTTTTGAATTAAGGGGATGAGAATTCATGGATGTTACTAATATATTAAATTAATATAAATTATTCTCCATTCCAAAATAGAACAAAATTGATATAAGTATAACATTATATATTTCTATGTTAAATTTATCAATCAATTAATATATGGATAGGTTTTGGGTATGATTTCACCCTTATCTTTTAGTTTTAACCCCATCATAGCCATATTTAAAATTACCATAATATTATTGTTTTCTACACTTTCGGGGTTAATAATGTAACTACAAATTGAAAAAAATCACAGAGTTAATTTTTTATGTTTACAACCATATCACATTCATTTTTTTGAAATTAGTTTTTTTAATGAATTTACAAATGTATTATTTATTTTAAAATATAATTAATGACATTTTAACATTATTATTTTAATTTGAATTTAAATGCACAAATACAAATATGGAATTCTGTTATAAAAATATAAAACTCCCTAAAATATCTTATATTTATCTAAATTTAATGGATCACATTTACACAATAAAATAATATCACATTCCTTATTTATAATATTATATATTATATTTATAAATTAATTAAATAATTCATGTATTAGTGTTGGAAAATAATTAAAGGTAATAATTTAATAAATAAAATTCAAAAATTAATTACTATCGTAAATAGAATTTAATTATGCACAACATTATAAATAATATTTCATCGCTACATGATTTTTCCCAATGTAAACACGTAAGAGATATTTCAAACTCTGTGTGTGACATTACATAACCTTCTATGATTTCAATATTATAAAGTTCAATTTCATGAAAAAGTTACATTTAAAAATTATGTTTTGAGTCCAATTTGATAAGGTTATAATTACCTTATTTAAATAAGAATATGGATGAATACTTATGATCTTATTATTTAATTTTAACATAGATAATCAAGATTTTCCATATACCGAGGTGATAATTCTTACCACAGTTACTGTTAATACTGATCAAAAATTAAAGTGTTGTATTTACCAATTTTGAAAATAATAATTCCAAAAATTTAATCCATTTTTATAAATTTATTATAAACAAGAAGAATAATTTTATTTTATTAATAATCAGGCAAAACGTGATAAAAATTACTATTTAGGAAAATACATTTTTAACATTAAAACATGATCTATTAATATACCATTCTTAGCAAAATATTAAATGAATGAATAAAAAAATATTCAATATATATATTCATTCCATTAGAATCATTCACTAATACTATTTAATTTGATTTATTAATATATTAATACTTTACGAGTGAATTGTTTTTCATAAAATTACACTTTTACATAAAAACATTTATATAACAATAGAAAACATAACTTTTTTAGGTAGGTTTATTGTAGATATGCTATTATTGAATATAAATATAATATTGCCTATTTTTTAAATGGGAAATTTGGAAACCAATTTCTATCAAAGAGGGAAAATGCCTTAAAATCCAGTCATGAAGGTCTAAAGATGGTCTTAAGAGTAAACTCAGAAGAAAATGAAAACATAAGAAATAGAAAAAGTAATTTAAACCCCAAATAATAAAATTAAATAGTGATATTATTCAAAATGATGTGTAACCCCCTTCCTTGAAGTTGTGTCATTCTTGTCTAACACAAAATGAAATATAACTTCATGCAATCACAATGACCTATGAAGGGAGGGTCGGATGATAAGTTCTAGAACACATATCACTCAAATCAACCTCACACTAACAAATTAATATTATTAACTAAATAAACATTAGAACCTATGAAATGAAAATAATAACAAAAAAACATTCAGAAATATTGAGTTCGGGTAGCAATCTATCCAATTAGATGAGGATAGATAACTAATTAATGGGTGTTATCACAACCATCCTTCATATGAGACCACCCATTCGATGGTACCTGCAAGAAGATATAGTTCCATCCAAATGAAATGGGAAAAAAATAAAATTCATATTAAAACACCTAAAACAAAATTAAAAATAAATTCTCACCCATATATAGAATCTGAATGAAACACACCTAAATCTAATATAGCACATAGTCCTCATCCTGAACGATGACCAAAAGTTCATCAGTGACCTGGTCCTACATTCATCCATCCAAATAATTTAACCTATATAACAATTTATCACAACACATCATTACTTATATGACCCCATATTTCATTGGAAGGTGGGCCACCACTTCCAAAACACCGAACACTTTTGGCCGAAAAAACCCAATACTGTAAATACTCGAAGCTTAACGTACATGGACATTACATTACATTTGCAGAATACTTAGTACATAACAAAAAACACACACACAAGGATCGTAATAGTTTAGTGTCTTTGTAAACTCGTAATATAATCTTCTAATCGTGGTGAAAGATCTTCAAAATCTCCCATAAAGATCTTCCTTTTTTTTTACCTAAAACCTTTCTTTATATCCTGGGGAAAAGAAAACATAAAAGGGTGAGCTCAAATTCTCAGTAAGGGTAAACAAAAGAAATATCAATTACATCATATACATAAGCACATAACTTTTGGAAATCTTAACCTGCAAAAGAGATCATAATTTCATAACATGGGGTAAATCATGGCAGTGAAATGTAATCACAATAATCATAACTTAAAACATGAATCTTTGTGGCATTCACATATAATCATAGAGAATCATTTCTTGTTAGTCAAGACTCATTGCCAAAAATATCTTAGTGGACCAAGTCCCTTTCTGAATCGAGTAACCCTCGTTTCAGTCCTATTTCACTGAACCGGTATAACCTACCGTTCCAGCCCTGTCTATCTCATGAGATATAAAATCTTTACCCAATGCATTGGAGGAAGATATAGGTCCCACCCATCTTATAATTAATCCTTTCTTATGTGTGCCACATAATCATAAATCATACATCATCGCATAACCCATGTAATAAAAATGGGATTATTAAACAACATGACATCATAAAACAATTCATATAAGACAAAGGAATTCATAAAAATGTTTCCATCACAACATAATCAAATCCATGTAATAATAGGTATAAAAACATAACCCTTTTATTATCTTAGATGGAAAATAATTTTGATAAAATACTTGAAATTCATTCTTGAGGAAAATATCCTTTCTACTTCAAAAATACTTTTCATTTCTTAACATGTCATACAATTTTAAACTAAAAGAAGTTGATTAAAAATACACTTGAAAACTTGTAAAGGAAGCTTCTTGGAAATACTGTTTTAAAAATCCATTCTTTCCATATAAGTTAAAAAAAACATTCTTCGTACTTTTGTCGGAAAAGTCAAAAAGTACCTTGTACGAAAAACGACAAAAGATTCCTTTCATATCTTTTACAAAAACTTACCGAAGGGTAAAATTGGATATAAACTATTGTATAAGGATGTAAATAATTTTACACATTGAGGAAAAATGGATGTGGATAATAAAATACACCCTAGTAAATACTAAAGTATAAACAATCTCGGATAAAAATGAGATTGTGATATTTCCATTACCTTAGGTCCGATTTGCTTCGTATGTGTCTGAACCTACTGTATAATGATTTAAATAATGTAATTGACTAATTACAGAATCATATTCATTGTTATGATATCATATATGGTTCACTTATGACATTATATTACCCGTTCTTTTGTAAATTCCATGTTAAAGAAGCGTTTTGGGTAAAATCGTTTCATTTATCGTAGGTGTTTTGACTTGTTGTTCTTGACATTATTATTACTTATATCATGATTTACTTACTTCCAGAATATAAAATATTATTTATATATCATATATATATATATATAATATATAGATAAATGAAATGAAAAACATCGTTCATGGAGACGGTAGTCCGTACGTACGCATGAACGTTGTTTTCCTTACCTTATTGTCTTGAATGGAAGTAAGTAGAAGACATACATATATATATATATATACATAAATCCAG
The DNA here is from genome assembly GCA_963277665.1 of Viscum album. Lineage (NCBI taxonomy): Eukaryota > Viridiplantae > Streptophyta > Magnoliopsida > Santalales > Viscaceae > Viscum > Viscum album. The sequence continues at coordinate 612,623,597 of OY728166.1, forward strand.
TAGCTTTATAATTTCATATATTTCATTATTATTTCTTATATATACTTTATAATCATTCTTAAATGGTTAACATGGAGAATGAATCTCATCGCGTCGTGGAGACGGTAGTCCGTACGTACGCACGAGCGATGATATCATTTCCATAAATATTGAATTGAATTGGAGTGGATTATACAATATATCAGAATCAATATGATGTTGTAATAACTATGTATAGTTATTCTTTACACCACTATACCCATCCATGTAAGGTGGTGGTGGAAAATAGATTACACCACGGCGTGGAGACGGTATTCCGTACGTACGCACGCGCGGTGATTTCTTTTTCCATAGGATGGATAGATGGTGAAATTGGGTTGTTTAATACTTATAATAACATATCAGTATATGAGTGATACTGATATTGTTACTTCATAATGAAACAACCTAAGAAGAAGAAGTGGAAGAAGAAATAAATATGAAAGAATTGGTAACGGTAATTACCTCTTCTTTCAAGAGCCTCTTTGAGACCTCCTCTTAGGGCACTAAAATTGGTCCTTGAGGAAGACCAGAACCTCTAGGATGTTTCTAGGGAAGTGGAGAAGAGATTTTGGCAGGGGTTGGCCGAGCTTGAGTGCTCAAATTGGTGTGAGGAGGAGGGGGAGGAGGTGTCCTTTTATAAGGGAGGAGAGGGGCACCTTAGGAATACCTCAAAATATTATTTTATATTAATGTCAAAATCGGTTTATAATGGTTCCAAAGGGTCTTATTTCGAAGCTAAAGTGGGGATGGGTCGAAATCCTATCAACCAATATTATTTAGACAAGTTTATGGTATTATTTTAACCTTATCAATTATATTTAACTCTAAGTTAAATAATTTAACTTTTACCATGTCTTTTTGTTTTCTTTCACTATATGGTTAATACACTTACTATAACATGCCAAACGAACCCCAAATTGTTTATTATTAATATATATATACTTATCTAAGTCATTTGGCCGAACCTTAGATTTTTAGGAATAAAATAACAATTAATAATATAATATTTGATTTAAAAACTATTTTGTTTCAATTTTGACACTATTTGATATATGATTTTTGTGAAAGTCATAACAGAATTATATGTTCGAACCAAGTTTATTAAATAAACACTAATATATCATAGTAACCTAGAAAATTAGTGGAATTCATAAAAAGTCTCAAATTACATTCATTTGATCATTTATAACATCAATTATGTTAATATTTCCTTAAAAGGGTAATTACTGCATCATCGTTGTGTCATAAATAAATTAATTTATTTAAAGTCTAAAAATTATAAATAAAATATCATTATTTAGGAAATCTTTTTAGATTTCTAATGAATATTTATAGTCGAATTTATCTTATGTATAACCCCATATTAAAAATGTTTTAGTTATTAAACTTTGATTTTAACTATTTTAACTATTCATTAAATAAAATAATATTAAATGTCATAATCTAATCCAAGTGGACCTAAATGGTCATATTATATTCATAAGGTTTTTTTTGCTCGAATTACACTTAGCCAATAGAATTAGGACATGTGTTAGGGTAATAGTAATATCATATTTACCCTTAGTTACCCTATTTACTATTAACCGTGGTAAAAAAAGTAAAAAGTTACTATTCACCAAAAATTATTTTCATCTCATTGAACCACATTTTAGTCCTTGATATTAACTGTGTCTGTCGGATTTTAGAAATTCCATTCACAGAAGCGGTAAAATTAAGTTTTATGCAAAATTCAGTTTTTAACCTACCACTTAGTGGTTTCACTATTCATCAAAAATTGAAAGTTTTCAGAAAAATACCAAAATTTCATCCTAAGCTATATTTCATATTCCGAATTCAAAAAAATGAAGTCTATTTTACCAAATTCATAACATAGAAGTTGCATTAATTAATTTTATAATTAAATCCTGCTGTTAAAACAAATAGCGTGTTTTTAAGAAACAATATCTATCAAAAGATTGACACTTGTTTATGTCTGGTTTAAATGTGAAATTACATCCAATGGCCAACATTGTATTAAATTTTAAAAATATATTCTAAATATACTTTAAAACAACTCAAATTAATAATTTATCACTATTAATTATTTTGATTAAAAAAGTTGTTTTTAATTATAATTTAGTAATTTTCACTATTCATCAGAATATGAAAGTTATCCGAAAAGTACCAAAATTTTACCTTAGGCTAAATTCGATACTCCGAATCCAAAAATGAAGTCCATTTTGAGAGCTAAAATTTCTAAAATTTTAAAAGGTGGTTATTACTATTCATAACGGCTAGTTATAATAATATTTTAATATCATATCGTTGTTTAGTGAAACTCGGTATTGCGTACTACACACGCTATCGAGGAAGGTCGCGATTGCGTGTAATGCAAGGCAAGTCAAGGATGCATGTTGTGCAAGCTCCTTTTGGTGTAGCGTACAACACAAGACATTAGTGAAATAAAAAAGAATATTTTTCATAAAATCTCGGGCTGTTACATTCTACCCCCCTTAAAATGAATTTCGCCCTCGAAATTCGTCGGGGTCATAAATGGTTTACTATTTGAAAGTTTCTTTAATAGAAACCCACATCGTAAAAAGGAATACCAAAACTTGGCTTTAAAAACTAAAGTATGAAATGTAACGATTACCCAAATAAACTAATCACTGGGTTTCCACATAGGTGAAAATATGGATATTGAAGAGAAATCTAACCATCATGTTCTGATGGAGAGTGATAGAGAACATGGATATGGAAAATCCAGTAATCACAAATCCATAATTTTGTGACGATCTAAGGTACCATCTGATTCATCAGGTATAAGATCACTAGGAAAACATTTTTGGTTTTCAAGATCATTTCCCTAAAGTTGAAAATTTGAATTAGAATAAATACTTTCTTTATTTTGGTGCAATCTCACTGTTGTTCATTCCTTGAACAATTTCCACTTCATCTCTTAAATAAATGAAGTTGAATTTGTTATTCATGAAGTGTTAGAAGATCATGTGATAGAATGACGGGTCATTCCATCTGTCTCAAACAAAAGGTTAGAAAAAATTATATACATAAGTCGATCTATAGTGAGATTAATCACATATGGTTCCTAAAATGGACTTATACTTCATATATCATACTGCTTAATATAATAAAACTAGTTTCTACTAAACAGGGACTTCCTGTAGGCCAGTGGTAGGCGATAAAGGCCAGTCGCACTTCGGTTGTGGGTTCGATTCCCACAGCCTTGTCCGAAGCGATGGGTTGTCGCACATCCTGCAGGTTGTCCTTTTTCTAAAACTACATTACTATAACATCCCATCAATAATATCGAAAAAAACTTCTATCCTTAAACAATACTCACTTATGTACAACATAATCCATTTCAATCATTAGGCTTATCCATAATACTGCAGTCCACTCTCATAACATAGTGAAAATGATTACTAGAGATTTAATACCATCGTTGATCCCCATATATCATAAGATATGTTTTGTTGGTCACATTCCAAACATTCAAAGTCATTAATCATGTATTCTCTTGAATACCTTAGTGAAAACATGAATGCAGTTTAAAGTTAACACTTTCCACATACCAAAATCCTCAAAATTCTATATACTCAAACCATGATATCACTTAGTCCTTATATCAATCATGAGCTCATGAATACTATTAAACATTTCATTTTCTCATTTTCCCTTCATTATGCACATATCATCTTATTTCCAAAAAATATCTCAATCACTTTGAATACCACATCAATAAATATTGTAATACTCAATGATACAACATTACTTTGGAATCCCATTACATAAACACTTAATCATTCCACCACATCGTTATCATATTCAACATTGCCAATAGTGATCGCATGTGACTTCCCTTTGTCCTTTGCCTTCAGTGGTTGCTCATGTTGATCATCACTAACCCTTGGATTAGGGCATTTATTAGCATAATGCCCCATTTCCTTGTACTTGAAGCATTGAAGTGTTGGCGGTGCGTTCTCTGCAGTGTTTGCTTTATTCACATCATTAGAAACCCTTTTTCCATTACTTCGACACTCAGCTGCTCGATGACCTTCTTTTCCACACTTAAAACATTTTCTAGTCCCTTTAAGACAATCTCCACCATGCTTCTTTCCACACTTTGTGCATAAGAAAACATTCATCCTCTTTTCACCATTATTCTGAGATTTCTCCTTGAACTCCATCTTTCATTTCTTGTCAAAACCATGAGATGGATATGTAACACTAACTTCCATTTCTACCTTGATAGCAGAACGCACGATTTCTTCATAGCTACTGAAGTCTCTTATAGCTAATGCCCTTAGAAGACTTGGTTTTAAGCCACTAAAAAATCGATCAACTTTACTTTCAGGTTGGATGATAATGCCAGATGCATACCTTCCAAGTCTTGTAAAATTCGCTTCGTATATACCAACAGATTCATCATCCTTTTGCTTTAGTTCAAGAAACTCCTTCTCCATCTTTGTTCGAAGAATACGAGGGAAGTACTTATTGAAAAATAAGTTCTTGAACTCGTCTCATTCCATGGACTCAATTTCATCTCTTTGCCTTGTATTCTTGATAAGATTCCACCATTGATCAGCTTCACCTTCCAAACGATATACTGCTAATATGACTTTATCATGTTCAGAATATTGAAGAACTGAAAATATCTTTTCAGTGGTACTGATCCATTGTTCAGCAACAAGTGGATCAGAAGACCCACTGAAAGAAGGTGGACGTTGCCTCATGAAGGACTCAATATAATATTGTTCCCTTCTCTGCTCATTTGGAAGTCCAGAATGATTCATAGCTTGTGTAAGTATAGCAATAAGATTTTGCACTCCATCTCCCATAACATTTGTTTATTCAGGAGGAAAATCATTGCATTTTCCATTGCATTGATCAACACGGTTCCTTCGGGTTCCAGCCATCGTCTAAAACCCAAAAAGAATAGTGTGAGAGGCAAAAATCATGCTAGGGAAAACAACATAATAAAGGGGGAGCACCTTCAATATCTAACATCATAGGTTTAATTCTATGATCGTTAGCATAGTTCTAGTACTATAACCTATACGTATACTTAACCTTAGGGACATCCCTAGACATACCGTAGAAATATCTCTAGGGATCTCACTAATGTTTTCGCATCCTAGTTTCCAAAGGTTGACTAAAACTTTCCTCTGATACCAACTGTAAAGACCCGAAGCTTAACGTACATGGACATTACATTACATTTTCGGAATACTTAGTACATAACAAAAAACACACACACAAGGATCGTAATAGTTTAGTGTCTTTGGAAACTCGGAATATAATCTTCTAATCGTGGTGAAAGATCATCAAAATCTCCCATAAAGATCTTCCTTTTTTTTACCTAAAACCTTTCTTTAAATCCTGGGGAAAAGAAAACATAAAAGTGTGAGCTCAAATACTCAGTAAGGGTAAACAAAAGAAATATCAATTACATCATATACATAAGCACATAACTTTTGGAAATCTTAACCTGCAAAAGAGATCATAATTTCATAACATGGGGTAAATCATGGCAGTGAAATGTAATCACAATAATCATAACTTAAAACATGAAACATTGTGGCATTCACACATAATCATAGAGAATCATTTCTTGTTATTCAAGACTCATTGCCAAGACTATCTTAGTGGACAAAGTCCCTTTCTGAATTGAGTAACCCTCATTTCAGTCCTGTTTCACTGAACCGGTATAACCTACCGTTCCAGCCCTGTCTATCTCATGAGATATAAAATCTTTACCCAATGCATTGGAGGGAGATATAGGTCCCACCCATCTTATAATTAATCCTTTCTTATGTGTGCCACATAATCATAAATCATGCATCATCGCATAACCCATGTAATAAAAATGGGATTCTTAAACAACATGACATCATAAAACAATTCATATAAGATAAAGGAATTCATAAAAATGTTTCCATCACAACATAATCAAATCCATGTAATAATAGGGATAAAAATAGAACCCTTTTATTATCTTAGATGGAAAATAATTTTGATAAAATACTTGACCTTCATTCTTGAGGAAAATATCCTTTCTACTTCAAAAATACTTTTCCTTTCTTAACATGTCATACAGTTTTAAACTAAAAGAAGTTGATTAAAAATAAACTTGAAAACTTTTAAAGGAAGATTCTTGGAAATACTGTTTTAAAAATCCATTCTTTTCGTATAAGTTAAAAAAAACATTCTTCGTACTTTTGTCAGAAAAGTCAAAAAGTACCTTGAACGAAAAACGACAAAAGATTCCATTCATATCTTTTACAAAAACTTACCGAAGGGTAAAATTGGATATAAACTATTGTATAAGGATGGAAATAATATAACACATTGAGGAAAAATGGATGTGGATAATAAAATACACCCTAATAAATACTAAAGTATAAACAATCTCGGATAAAAATGAGATTGTGATATTTCCCTTACCTTAGGTCCGATTTGCTTCGTATGTGTCCGAACCTCCTGTATAATGATTTAAATAATGTCATTTACTTATTACAGAATCATATTCATTGTTATGATATCATATATGGTTCACTTATGACATTATATTACCCTTTCTTTTGTAAATTCCATGTTAAAGAAGCGTTTTGGGTAAAATCGTTTCATTTATCGTAGGTGTTTTGACTTGTTGTTCTTGACATTATTATTACTTATATCATGATTTACTTAATTCCAGAATATAAAATATGATTTATATATCATATATATATATATATATATATAATAGATAGATAAATGAAATGAAAAACACCGTTCATGGAGACGGTAGTCCGTACGTACGCATGAACGCTGTTTTCCTTTCCTTATTGTCTTGAATGGAAGTAAGTAGATGACATACATATATATATATATACATAAATCCAGTAGCTTTATAATGTCATATATTTCATTATTATTTCTTATATATACTTTATAATCATTCTTAAATGGTTAACATGGAGAATGAATCTCATCGCGTCGTGGAGACGGTAGTCCGTACGTACGCATGAGCGATGATATCATTTCCATAAATATTGAATTGGAGTGGAGTGGATTATAAAATATATCAGAATCAATATGATGTTGTAATAACTATGTATAGTTATTCTTTACACCGCTATACCCATCCATGTAAGGTGGTGGTGGAAAATAGATTACACCACGGCGTGGAGACGGTATTCCGTACGTATGCACGCGCGGTGATTTCTTTTTCCGTAGGATGGATAGATGGTGAAATAGGGTTGTTTCGTACTTATATTAACATATCAGTATATGAGTGATACTGATGTTATTACTTCATAATGAAACAACCTAATAAGAAGAAGTGGAAGAAGAAATAAAAATGAAAGAATTGGTAACGGTAATTACCTCTTCTTTGAAGCGCCTCTTTGAGACCTCCTCTTAGGGCACTAAAATTGGTCTTTGAGGAAAACCAGAACCTCTAGGATGTTTCTAGGGAAGTGGAGAAGAGATTTTGGCAGGGGTTGGCCGATCTTGAGTGCTCAAATTGGTGTGAGGAGGAGGGGGAGGAGGTGTCCTTTTATAAGGGAGGAGAGGGGCACCTTAGGAATACCTCAAAATATTATTTTATATTAATGTCAAAATCGGTTTATAATGGTTCCAATGGGTCTTATTTCGAATCTAAAGTGGGTATGGGTCTAAATAATATCAACCAATAGGATTTAGACAAGTTTAGGGTATTATTTTAACCTTATCAATTAGATTTAACTCTAAGTTAAATAATTTAACTTTTACCGTGTCTTTTTGTTTTCTTTCACTATATGGTTAATACACTTACTATAACATGCCAAACGAACCCCAAATTGTTTATTATTAATATATATATCCTTATCTAAGTCATGTGGACGAACCTTATATTTTTAGGAATAAAATAAAAATTAATAATATAATATTTGATTTTAAAACTATTTTGTGTCAATTTTGACACTATTTGATATATGATTTTTGTGAAAGTCATAACAGAATTATATGTTCGAACCAAGTTGATTACATCAACACTAATATATCATAGTAACCTAGAAAATTAGTGGAATTCATAAAAAGTCTCAAATTACATTTATTTGAGCATTTATAACATCAATTATGTTAATATTTCCTTAAAAGGGTAATTACTGCATCATCGTTGTGTCATAAATAAATTAATTTATTTAAAGTCTAAAAATTATAAATAAAATATCATTACGTAGGAAATCTTTTTAGATTTATAATGAATATTTATAGTCGAATTTATCTTTTTTATAACCCCATACTAAAAATGTTTTAGTTATTAAACTTTGATTTTAACTATTTTAACTATTCATTGAATAAAATAATATTAAATGTCATAATCTAATCCAAGTGGACCTAAATGGTCATATTATATTCATAAGGTTGTTTTTGGTCGAATTACACTTATCCAATAGAATTAGGACTTGTGTTAGGGTAATAGTAATATCATATTTACCCTTAGTTACCCTATTTACTATTAACCGTGGTAAAAAAAGTAAAAAGTTACTATTCACCAAAAATTATTTTCATCCCATTGAACCACATTTTAGTCCTTGATATTAACCGTGTCTGTCGGATTTTCTAAATTCCATTCACAAAAGCGGTAAAATTAAGTTTTATGCAAAATTCAGTTTTTAACCTACCACTTAGTGGTTTCACTATTCATCAAAAATTGAAAGTTTTCAGAAAAATACCAAAATTTCATCCTAAGCTATATTTCATATTCCGAATTCAAAAAAATGAAGTCTATTTTACCAAATTCATAACATAGAAGTTGAATTAATTAATTTTATAATTAAATCATGCTGTTAAAACAAATAGCGTGTTTTTAAGAAACAATATCTATCAAAAGATTGACACTTGTTTATGTCTGGTTTAAATGTGAAATTACATCTAATGACCAACATTGTATTAAATTGTAAAAAGATATTCTAAATATACTTTAAAACAACTCAAATTAATAATTTATCAATATTAATTATTTTGATTAAAAAAGTTGTTTTTAATTATAATTTAGTAATTTTCACTATTCATCAGAATATGAAAGTTATCCGAAAAGTACCAAAATTTCACCTTAGGCTAAATTCGATACTCCAAATCCAAAAATGAAGTCCATTTTGAGAGCTAAAATTTCTAAAATTTTAAAAGTTGGTTATTACTATTCATAACGGCTAGTTATAATAATATTTTAATAGCATATCATTGTTTAGTGAAACTCGGTATTGCGTACTACACACGCTATCGAGGAAGGTCGCGATTGCGTGTAATGCAAGGCAAGTCAAGGATGCGTGTTGTGCAAGCTCCTTTTGGTGTAGCGTACAACACAAGACATTAGTGAAATAAAAAAGAATATTTTTCATAAAATCTCGGGCTGTTACAAATACACCTCCAAACACTTGAAAGAGACATCAGACAGTCATCGCCAATCAAACAAACCACACCAAAACTCTAAAACACCTATGAAATAAATTTCTATTGATCATCAAACACAAACATGAATTTACTCTGGTGGATACCATATGTAAAAATTGATCCATGATTTAGGGTACATTGGGAGGACACACAATAAGGGATGGAGTCCTCGACGATGCCGAGTGACATAGAGAAGAAGAGATAGTGGGGAAATCCTTAAGTTAGGATTATTATATGAGGCCACTATAATATATTTCTATGAATATATTTATCAAATAATCTACCTCCAAATATTATTTTACACAACTGATAGAAAATAAGGAAACTGTTGAGGATCTCAAAGTACCATAGGAGTGTGATTTGTTACACATGGAGACTATAAAGCAATCAAATTGGGTATAAATTATATTCATATAACCATAATTGGATTATATAAAATATAATATACATTATATTACATTTCATTAACGTTATTTAAAATGAAAATTTTAGAATCATTCAAATGAAAATACAATTTTAAATAAAAACATATTTTTTTCTCAATTCACTGATAAATAATTGTTTTTAGAAAACTAAAAAAACATCACCCTAAGACAACTTTTTAATGTTGACTTAATACGTGAAATTATTTTTATAAATGACTATTTAATTATGTTTTTTAATAAATATTACCATTTTCTATAAAAGGCCAATAAAAATATTTTTTAAGATAACTTATTTCTATATAATAAAATAACATTATAGAAAAATTAATCACAATATCAGAAGAATTAATCAATGAATTTGTATTGTGAAAGTTATTAAAAATATATTTCTTAATTTAGTTAATAAAATACATACCCACCAATTCTACATCTATGTTTTAATAATAATATTTAAATATTTATATTTCATGGTTCATTTAAGCTTGATTATGCATGTTGTATATGATATTGAATATTATGTTATTATAAAATCATAGGTTTTAAAATTCTATCACCTTAAATAAATTACATCCACAAAATCTGATCTTTTTTTCTAAATATAATTTCTTTTCATTTGAATGTTAATTTATGGATAACCCACATTTAAAATGGGTTAATAAAACATCCTCACAAAAAATGGAAAGTAAGGTACTAAGATCACCACATAACTATATTTTAAAAAGGAGACTATCAGTGGGAGGTATATGAAAATTGAAGAGAAGTATAACTGACAAGGATTAAAAGTGTGTCATTGAAAATATATTCATGATAATTTTAGCCACCAAGAACTATAATCCATTGATGAGTTATAATAACCTTAATTAATCAGAAAGGAATGTAAATGGAAAATTTTATTATTTAATGGTCCTTTTAATAATTTTAAAGGATTCATTTACTATACAAAAAAAGCACTAGATAAAATAAACCTGATTTATCTCTTTCCATGTCAAAATTATAATATCATTCATTGTTTTTTCTTTGATAATTTTTATAATTATCTCAAATTATACAAAATTCTTATTCAAGAAGGATTTTTATACTTGTTGAACATTTAATGAATAATAAGACCAATAATTTAATCCATAACATACTAAATGTTTTCCAAAAATAAAATTTTGAACATATTTTATCCAATATGATAAATTTTAATTTTATTTCAAAAAAAATCATAACAATATATCAACATATTCCATTCCATATAAAGTAAATATTAAGGCTTAACCAATTTTTTTTACCAAATTCAATTAAAAAAATATTAGAAGGAAAGACACTAATTTTCCAAATATAAAAAATAATTATTTTCATAAACAATATAATATAGTTGTTAATGTCACATACCAAATATATGAAAACCCTTATCACCATTAAAAATTAATAAAAACATAATTACTTATAAAAATTATCATTATCCTTATTCCTTAAATAAAAACCAAGATAATAAAATGTATTTTGAAATTCAAAATGTGCAATAAAATTATCTAAATATGACCTAAATAACCAATTTAAAGGTCACAAATTCTATCCTATTTACTTTATCAGTGTCAATAATATATTTTTTTCAAATAAATGTTATTATCTCAACATTCCGAATATATTGAGTATTTTCTTTCCCTCGATCGTGTGTCTTAAAAAATAAACTCTTAACCACTAAATCTATTTTCTTGGTCCTCATTTCAACTAAACTTATTCGATATAATTCTTAATGAAAACTATTATAAAATAATCCTAGTATCTTTCATGTTTCAAATATATAAATATCATAGGGAATAAATTAAATTTAAATACACAATAATATTAATCATTCTATTTTAGTTATAGTAATAGAATATGTGTGCCCCTCTCCACATGGCTTATTTTGGGGTATGTTCTATTTCAGATTGTGGAACTAGTATGAATAATATACCATCTAAATAAATTTGAATCATTATATAGTACTTGTTATTTATTGATGTGACCCTTATCTCTATACATGTAACAAACTAACATCACCTTCAATCAATTTTCAGGATATTTCTTTCAACAACTTTCACATGATTGAAATTTCTTGGTTCCCTTCATTTTATTTGGTGTTTTACCTTTTTCTAGGTTCTCAGTTGACAACATCTTCACTTTATTTCTATTACTGATACAGAATCTGGAAAATTAATTCTTTTTTCTAATTGTACTTAATAATCTATCTTTATATGATAAGCAAAATTTTGAAAATAGTACCTATTAGATGATGGTGTAAACCCCATAAAAAATATTCAATCATATTTTCTAGACTAAAAATATATTTTGAGGAAGTCTAATCTAATATTTTGATGTTCCTATCATACATTAAATCATTTTCTTCATTATATAAATTCATGTATAGACTCTCCATTTGATAAAATTTTTATCATGAGAATTATTTATAAATGAGAATCGCATTAATATCTCTATATTCTTTAATTTTTATTTATTCAGTCTTGATTGTAATTTGGGTCAACAACTTCCATTGCCCTATATCATCCATTTAATAATAAGTTCAAAGAATATCTACTTCTCTTTCATTGTATCCAAATGATAGTAATATCTTTTTTAGAGATTAAATTGATATATTTGTTTAAAATGGATTGGTAGTTACACTATAATATGGATAATTTTTTAACAAGAAAGTATACATCATATAAAGGTCAAACTATGGAGAAATAAATTGTTTAATATAGGAAATATTACTAGAAATAACCAAACTCCAATGACATAATATAGCCATGATATTCTTAGTTCTAACACCAGCAATACAGGTTTTATTTTAAACCAAATCCCTACATTTTATATGGGTTTTTATTCCATTTATTCCATTATCATCAGTCACTAAATATTTGTTCACTCTACATTTGCTCATATTCATCAGGAATATCGATCCATTAAATAAAAATATATCTAATGTAAAAAAGTTATGAAATACTGTAAGTTATATTCATAATTTTGTTGTTAGTTGTGATTATTAAAAATATAGTTCATGGTGTTTCTATTAAACTTACTCTAATACCAAATGTAACTAACCCAACTCTAGTTACTCGGATATGGTTATACTTTATTACATTTTCATATATACAAGGGATCTGATCACGTGGGATAGATGGTTTAAAAAATCATAAAAATTAGATAGAAATCTGATTCCCAAATAACCTTGGATTGATTAATGTACATAACATAAAAAACCCATTTATCTTTCATATTATATATTTTATTCTTTTTCAAAATAAAATTAATTTTCATAACGATTTTTTAAATAATATAAATATGGATGAAAAATATACTAGATATATAATATAAATAATATCATATTTCCTTTTAAACAATTCTACAAAAATATTGACATTAAATTAATCATTTATCATAATGAATAAATAAATGTTCATATTAAAAACCACATATGTACATTTGAAACAACACATAAAAGTATATAGGTCCATATTATCGAATATGTCTTAGTTAAGTGGATATTGAGATTAAATCCCTTAACTCAAGTATCAATTTACATATAAGTCTTATATAATACATTAAAATTAATTAAAATTTACTATAAATAAACAACAGAACCATATTCATATCAATAATTACATTTTATAACCTACTTGTTAACAATTTTTTTATTTTCATAAATTCGGGTCTTAACTGCTTTTTTTTTCAAGTAAGAATTGATTCAGTACTATTGATCCATACATAATTCTACTAATTTAATCATATCCCAAATTTTATTAAAGATATAAAAAAATATTTATTTAATAAATATATATTTAATATCACACATAAAATATATAAATTTAATGTGATTTACATTGTTCTTGGAGTTGGTTGGTTATATGTATGAATGAACAATCTTTTCATTTTTTTGATAGTTGAATCAAAAAATGTCAGATAATAATTAACCATTCAAAAATTATTATTATCTTGTATATATCATATATATTTCAAAAATATTCCCTTATTATCATCTATTAAATTCTAAATAAAAAAACGAGTTATATTGTTTTGTAAAGGTGGTAGTCCACACATATGCATTACCAACATTATAGTTTTCCAAGGGATTAGAAGGTTAGATGTTAAATATGATATATGAATTCCATAGTAATTTTAATGTCATAAATATCATACATAATCATTATTTACATATTTAAAACAATCTATGTTAAACGATGATGAAAAATGAATTATACCACTACATACAGGTCGAAAGTTGTTTGTACGCATGAGTGATGTTTTCACTTTTCATAAGATTAATAAAAGTTATAAACATTTTCTACCATAGTCTTAAAAATAGATGACCATATTTTTTTTAATAGACGTAATATTTTTGAATTGGTATAACACATTAAGAGTAATTATAACCAGAAATAATCATGAAAGACTTATTAAATATGATGACCTTTTTCTTTATACACTTCAATTATATTTATTCTTTAGGGATTTAAGGTTAGTAATTTATAGTGAAAAAACATATAAAAATTTTATCAGTAAGTTTATAAGAGTACTATTTAGTTTTTTGTTGATATATATCTCATAATTTGGTTTAATAAAAAGAAATGTGAGTTTTCATTTTTTTTAATTGAGGGGAGAGGCATTTTTTAATTTCATAAATTTTAATATTAATATAAATTATTTTTCATGATCAAATTGCTCAATATATATATATATATATATATATATATATAATTTAAGATGATGATAATTAAAAGTAATTTCATCTAAAAAATAATTTACATGTTTTGGTTATGTATTCAAATTTATATTTTACTTTTAAACCCCATTAATCCTTGTGAAAAAAACAAAATATTAAAATTCTCAACACTTTAATGGTTAATAATAATAATATAAAGGAAACAAATCATAAGTGAACCATGGATGTTATTTAGAACCATATCCAATGAATTTTTCTAAATTGATGACCTTTCTAACTTGATAATTTATCATTAAGACTGTTTTAACACAATTTATGTAATTTGACCCAAAATACATAAAGAAAAATGTTGAATTCTAGTCATGTGCTTTCAAACCACCCCAACAAGTCATATAGATCTAAATTTTTTTCACATTATATCTTTGAAATTATATTATATTTAATATTGTTAAAATCACATATATTTTCGTATTTTTTTATTTAATCATTACTGTATTAGAGTTTAATAAGAGTTAAGGGTAATTATTTATTCACAAAAAATTAGTCCTAAATTTATTAAATGATGAAAATCTAATTGTGAAAACAAAATATGATTCATTCAACACATGATATTGTCTTAATGTCATAACATAATGGATATTTAAAACCAATAGTGTGAAACTGTATATCATTAAATGATTTAAAAATTTTATTATTCCTTTTCATTGACTAGTTCCCAATAAAAAAGAATTTTTGAGACTAAAGTGATAATGGTCGAATTATATTCCTCAAATAAGAATTTGGGTGAATAATGGGGACTCTGTAACATAGTTTTAACATCGATTAAACCGGTTTACCCTTTATTGAGGTGATTACTTATACCACTATTACTATTCATATTGACCAAAAATAAAATTTTCATATTTAAAAATATTTGACATCCTAATTTCATATATGGCCCAAAGTTTTTCAAATACAATACATAAAAGTGAAGGAAATTGTTTTCAAAAATATTCATGGAAGACATGGAAAAAAAGATTTTGCAAAAAATACACTTTTAAGTAAAAAAATGGTTTATTCCAATATAATGCTTATATAAATATGAAAATAATGTTACCATATTTTATTGAATATATAATATTTAAATTTCTTTAAAATCAATTACCAATAAAGACTAATTTAAATTCTAAAGATAAAATAATTTCTGTGCATATAGATTATTTTTCATAAAAATTTATTTTTACATATAAAAATGGTTTGATACTAAATTATATCATAAAATTTTTTGAAATTAATTTAATTAAATTAAATTAAATATATGATTATTAAATTTACATTAAAATCATTAAAAAACAATAATGTAACATTGTAAATTCTTGAAAGAAAAATAAATCATTCAATAAAAATCTATATTGTTCGCCATTCAATGAAAAACAACTATATTTTAACAATTTTGAAAATTTCTCCCATTTCTAAATAAAATATTATTACATCAAAATTAATATTATTTTTATCAAATAAAATTAATATATTTTCTAGAAAAAATTATGATGTTTTCTCTAAAACATAAATAAAAATAATATATGATGAAAACATATCTATGAATCATACAATAACATTACTACAGGTTGAACACTTATATCATTAGAATTAATCAATATATTTTTATTAGGTGTATTATATATATATATTTAATAATTAAATTAATATTATTCATATCCACTAATTCAATGTCTGTGTTATAATGGTAATATTTTTATAATTATATTTCGTTATTATTTGAAGCTCGGTATTGCATACTGAATATGATTTTTAACATAATATTTCCTTAACATAACTTGGTGATTCATTAATCAATAATTAAATTTTTAAATCTTTTCAATTTGAACTTGTTCTTGATATTCAATTTTTTCATATTTCAAAATTAATTTAAGGGAAACCTATAATATAACTTTTTTTAAATAAAATCGTCTTAAAAAAGAATGAAATAAAGTATAAGGTCAGTAAAAACTAGTATTATAAAAAACCAATATCATTGGGAGTTGAAAATATTAACAAGGAATAAAAAACTAATGCCCATTGATCAGTAGGGAGTAATAGAGAAAATAGTCATGAGAAAGGTAACTGGTACAAATATATTAATTTTTGTAGATTTAAAAGATAATTTATTCATCAGAAAAGATGTCAAATGTGATGATACAACCCAAAAGAGCTCTAGATGATACATTACCGAGCACACCATCCTACGCTATGTGATATAGATGAGTTTCGAAAGGCATATCTGACATGGGAGGCCATTTCTTAATGTTCTTGTATTCACACACCCAACCATCTCGATAAAAAAGTGCAAAGGAATAATAATAAAAATAAATAAAATCTAGAATATAATAATGAACGTGAAATCTCTAGTGTGTACAAGAGTACAAAAATGAAATGTAAAAGTAAATGGAAAATGAAAAACAAAATAAGAAATATGATCCAGATTGTATAAACATTAAAAGTAAAGTTTTGAGAGGGAACATCTCCAAATATCTAAGCTCTAACAACCATATGTGGTTCAATTCATCATTTATCTCTAAGATACACTATAACCACCACCAACCTATCCTTCCTCTGTATAATACACAACATGTTCTAAAAGATCACTTGTAGGGGTGAGTTATCAAAAACCCAGTAGGATTACCTTAATCCTGATGGTGGAGTAGTATGAGACAAGATAAGAATTGAGAGTATACAGATCAACCCAAATTAAGAGAGTAAATGAAATCCAACAACAAGGATAAAGTTTTATATATTTATATTTTAAAATAATGAAAACCAAATGATAGAGAAATAGGATATACATCCTCTAGACCATCCCATGAAAAGGGTTCCCATAGTTCCAAGAGTCCATCAATGATGTCCATCATATAGCGTGTCTATCGCTATAAGTATCCATGTGGAGGGGCCATGCCTCACCACTATTCCACATAGCCTAGGGGGTATAATCTCTAAGAATATAAAAAAAATGCATAGTTCATCAAGGTGTCCCACTCAATATAAGGGGGAATCATGCCTATATAATAGGGGGTACGACACAGTAGATAGAGGACCCACGCCCTAGTCTATTTGGGGGGTATAACTTATTATAAAGAGGACTTATTCCATAATTAAATAAGGGGTTCAACTCTGTAGATAGATGCATTTAATCATGATTTCATAAGTGGTTCCTATTAGTGTAATGAGGACTTTCACCATAATGTTATTGGGATTCCACTCAATGTAAGGAGGACCTGCTCTACATCTAGTGGGTGGTACCAATCAGTTGATAGAGGGCCCTCACCATAATTCATAAGGGTGTAGCGCTCAATGTAAATGGGAACCACGCCCTATCAAATATTGGTTAAATATTGATATATAGTGGACCAAAAACATAGTATGTTAAAGGGTACCACTCAGTATATAGAGAAATCACGCACAAACCCCATAGGGGGTGAAAATCTAAAATTCCACTTATCACTTATTCATCAAGCACTGCCTAAAGATGTGTCATACTCATAATATCTCACATCATATATCATGATCCACTCTGGAGGCCACAATTAAATTATATGAGTAAAAACACTATGGTTAGGCTACTCATATGCCAAAATCCAAGTCCCAACAAAGTATACACTATAGGTTGAAGTTTCGTCACAATAAAAGATGGGGTAAATGTTGTTTTACGTACCCTCACAGCGTGTGGTCCTGCTCTACTTCTTAGATGAGTCCCAATAGTACATGGTTCAGTAACTATATTTCACTACAATGCATGTTTTTGGACTATTTTTTGATTCTCATCCATCTGGGGTCCTTCCAATACCTCTGTACATGTCCTTGTAAGCATATCTATGTCCATATACTTCATTTCATAGAATGTGCCTAGAAATGTCCTCTTACTTAGGTTATGTCCCATATACACTACCAAATGGATTTTCTACCTGGGAATGACTAAATAACATGTGGTTTATCCACATGAAATGACTTATCTATCTCCATGAGAAACCATAACCGCCATAAAAAATTGGACTACAAGGTGTGTATTTTTAGAACTACATGATATGTTGTTGTAATTTTTACATAAACTCATATACATTTCCATATTTATAGATCTATCATATGAAACTGTGAATCCACCTATTGACAACCCAAAAGGGAGTATCTTCCTCCAGCCAGTGATTTTTAGCTATCAAAATTGAGAAATCAAAATATAGTTTGTCCCAAATGAACTCGAATATGTGGTACACATAGTACCAAACCAAAACCATAGCCATCATCTCTACTTTGGATCCCATATCCTCAAATCATTCACCCATAAACGAAAAATCATCCAAATTCACCCCTTATTCATTTTTTTATTGTTATAATGAAAATACCCCCAAGATATGTGGGTCTAATCTCGTTCGCTCTTTCTCAGCAATGTCGATTCCAAAATATATGGTCCCACAATTACTAAAGTCATGAAAAGAGAGAGATATGCATATATAAAAGAAGGGAAAAATCATTGTCTAAGTATTCATGGAAAATATATGCATATTTGGGGTTCACTAGGTTAGAAAACAAAATAATCAATTTAATTTGCTACACGTTCATATGTAATAAATTGTAATTAATGCAGATCAAGGTGAAACCCAAATATTCTATATCAATTCAGCATTTTTACTAAGAAAATATTAAATAAATGATTTAATAATTTCATTAATTACAAGTGGTTATTACAAATATGGGAGTGTTTGAGTCCATGAATATATGCATCCACCATTGGAACACAATAAACCAATTTCCTAAAGGACCACATCATATTCATTTTCATTACTTCATTCTTCAAAAAAAACCTCCACTTATATATAATCTCTATATTCATGTGAGGCCATCAAATTATGTTAATTTTCATTATTCATAATATAAATATAATTAGTTATGTTTTCATAAATCACATTAATTGTTCTGGATTTCAATAATTTAACAAAAAATTCATATTCAAATTCAATCTATAATGAGATAAATTGTATTTTGAATAATACCAGATTTCATAAACTGTAGCCCAATATTCTACCTCATAAGACACTCCAATTATATTGTAGTTATAAAACAAATCATTAACAAAATCAATGTATGTGCGGAATACACCTCTACAACTCAAGGTCCCTAGAATGTGGGAGGTTTCTCCAGAAATATTGACCTTGTTCCATTGTTTGATTGGAGTTATCCAAAAAATATATTTGAGAGCCTTAGGTTTTCTAGTCCTACCTATCACACCCAACATTATGAAAATATTTAGGTCATTTATATTTTTATCCACAACTACTTTTTTCACCATTGATAAGACTTACACTTCGTTATGCATGGAAAGAATGACTAGAAGTATGGAGGGGTTTTCTCATTAAAAAACATTGAATTTTGATAATTCCATATAGATAAAATGGTTTAGGCCATTGCTTCCAAAAAGGTATTCTATATTTGGTCGATGCATCCAATCATACTGAAGAGCTCCATTAGATCATCCGTTTTCATGTTAGTGTCAATCTTCATTCCAAATAGAGATCATCTATAATCCTATATATTATTCTAAAAACTACATGATAAGAAAACATTTTTTACATCAACCTATACATTCTTGAAAAAGTGATGGGCTTTCAAAATGTATTGTCATGTCCTTTTAAGATGATCAAATACATGAAATATATTTATCCATATCTTCCAATGAGTTTTAAATCTAGAAGGTTGTATGAATTTCACATTATATTTGTGAATCTATGATATTAGTCTATTATATCCGCCTATATTCAACATCATAGTATTACTTGGCATTACATTTCCAATTCCTATTGTGCTTTAAAAATAAATTCTCAATATACAGGAATGTGTTACTCTGAATCTGCACAATAATTTGTATATGGATACGACCATCAATAATATGAGTTTACTATAATAGTTCATTAATGGACATGTAAAGTCTTCCAAATGATATATTCATTTGTTCATATGGTGGTCTATCCTTCTATGAAGTGTTTTAGCTGTTTAGAGTAGATTTCCTGATTACTAGACACTTTTTATTGTAGATGATTTAATTAAATCAGTTCATGATTGAAGTCTGACCCAAGTATTCAATGTAGTATTTTTATCCCCTTAGTATCCTCCCTCTACATTTGTTTAATTAAGATTCATAGGATACAATGATTGAAATAAAATTCCATTTAAATTACAAAATAATACCATCTTTAAAAATATTGAGATCATTGATTCCAAGGCCTCTCGCTTTATTTGGATAAATTCATTCCCTCCATTAAAAATTGATCCACTTATTTTCATACACTAACCCAGTCCATCTTATGTTCTTGATCATTGCATTAAAGTTCTTTAATGATACATATAGGCCACTTATAAAGAGAGAAAGGCTAAAAAAATTGAATGTGATCAAAAATATGACAAGACATAGCCTTCCATCCTAATACATGGTCTTTCCTTCCATCCTATCAATTTTATTTACAATTCCAAACCATATTCCATCTAGATATTTCCTACTCAACTTGTCTCGGGATAAGTGGAAACCAAAGTAATTTAATAGAAGAGAACCCACTTTACTCAAAGTCTTATAGTTGTCTTGTTTTGTTTTCCACCTAGTATTCCATCACATAAAGCAATATAATATTAATCCCAAATTATAGTTTGCATGTTCACCACCTCATATTTGAAAAAAGGGATTTAATTGAGGACACAAACTTCATAGAATCTTTCTAAAGGATTATAATAACATCAAAATATAGTAGATATGGAGGAGCATTGTCACTTATGAAAAAAAATATTTTATTATAAAATTCAATCTTAGAATTTTCATGGATACATTTTCCCAAATAATCTTCATAAATAAAAAATTAATTCATGGGAGAATATTTCCTTATCTCACACACCTATTGTAATGCCCCAACAATAGTTACCCATTGTCTGTGCATTATTACGTAACATTTGCATGATCACAAGGAAATCATGTCTCGAAAGACCGGTCAGTTTCGTATTATTAGAAACAAGATTCATACATATGTTCAACATTATAGATTGAAGTGAAATACAACACAAATATATATCATTACACACATCCAAGACTCTTAGATTATGCATGCAAGTCACTTATAACTAACTTCTTCATATCCTGGGAAAATGAAACATAAAAAATGGGGTGTGATCAAACGCTCAGTAAGGGTAAGTAATACAGCGGAAAATGACATAAATATTAAGCATGGTAAATAATTGAAACCACATGCATTTACAAATAATAAACATGAATACTTTTATGGAAAGAATATGATTTGAGTAAATAATTCCATAAAAACATAATCATTGGTATTCTACTAGTCGAATGTCCACATGAACCATCAATATTATTTCCATAATGAGGGAATGTATAATGGCAGACATTCTGAAACATTTTTTCAAGGCCTCAGACCACTAATAGAAATTCGGGCTATAGCCACGGACCTATAGCCACGGTTTTATAGCTCCGTGGCTATAGCCTTTATTTTTCCATGGTTAAATTTTTTGTCCGTGGCTAAATCTGTTTCATCATTTTTTCTCCCGATCTTTTATCGGGCTCCTCCTCCTCCCCGATCCACAGCCCTCCTCCTCCCCCGATTCACACACCGTGTAGCCCTCCTCCCCAAACTCGTCTTCTCCTCCCCATATCCCTCCTCTCCTCCTCCGATTCGCAGCCCTATCCTGTACATCCATCCTCCCCGACGGCATCTCCTCCTCCCCGCAGCCCTCCTCATCCTCCCCCGGTTCGTAGCCATATCCCTAGGCAGCCTCCTCCCTGACAGCATATCCTTATCCCGACAATTACCCATTCATGCGTGCTCCCTGATAGCCTCCTCCCCATTCCGAACCTCCACCCTCGCTGGCATCACCTCCTCCTCAAGCCAGACCTCCTCTCTCACTAGCATCTCCCCTCTGATGTGTGACCCCATCGACATCATCCCCTATCTAGCACGTGGATTCCCCTTTGGTGAGATTTCTTGGATTTCTTTTTGGGGTTTTACTCATCTTGTCCAAACCCTAAGGGCTGAGGTATGATTTTTGTGCTTTATTGGATTCCAGGGGGTGC
Organism: Viscum album; assembly: GCA_963277665.1. Classification (NCBI taxonomy): domain Eukaryota; kingdom Viridiplantae; phylum Streptophyta; class Magnoliopsida; order Santalales; family Viscaceae; genus Viscum; species Viscum album. The sequence goes on from OY728166.1 coordinate 612,646,245, forward strand.
AGTTCATCCATTAGGGTGTACTCATCCATTTATGATAGTTTCATTGCATCCGTGCATGTTTGAGGTAGGTTTTTTCATGTTTTTTCCTTTTATATTGAAAAAATTAGTTCTTGAGTCGATTCAATTATCTTTTAAATATGTTTCAAACCTATATTATACATGTGGCTAGTTCATGGTAGTGTTTTCTTATTGGTAGAATTTTCTAAAAATAGGTTTTGAGATTATTTTCCATTTATGCCTATGTGTATGCCTATCCAAATTGGGTTAGATAAAATGTCATTTTAGTTTAAATATTTAAGTTAGATGATTAGGGTAGTGTTTTCCCAAAAATGTATTTTATTGAAATTGTTTGTCTGGTGTTGGGTTGGCTTGATGAAACATGTTAGTTTTCATGAAATAAATTTTGGGTTAGTGGAAGGTACACGTTGTTTTCCTTGAAAAATTGTTTGGGTAATGACTACATGTGCCATGTCATTTGACACAGGCACATCCATGGGTGATTGGAATGAATTCATGTATGAGACTTCAAATGATAATATTGTTGGAAGGGGTTCTTTTCTTGAAACTTTTTTTAAATAAAGGGATTCATTATCTTCTCCATATCCCTCCCATTATTAAAAGGTTCTATGACTTTGAAAATGTCTTGTGTAATTTTCAAAATTGGGTGGGAAGTGATGACCTCTTTGGTTTTTTATGAAGCGAATGGTTTCCTAATGGTAAAAATCCCATTTGGAACTTCTCACATTAAAAATATTGTTTTACTTTAACATTATTTTTCTTAAATGTTTTCTTGGTTTTTGAATCGTATATTGATTACATTGTTTGAATTAATTTTATTTTAGGTATGCATGGTGTTTTTGAGTCCTGGGTAATTATGGTAGGGTGTTGCAATTGGTTTCGAAGGCACGTGCTCATATTCCCAGGTATGGATATGTATGTATATATATATATATATATATTTTGTGCATGTTTCCTCATGGTATGGGGAACACATTCATAGGTTTAACGATATATATATATGGAAGTGTGTGAGTGTGAATGGGCTGCTGGTTGAGTGATAATGGTTTGGATTGACCATCCTTTAAGGTAGGATTTCTCATGCACTTTACTTTTTAATTTAAGATCTATTAGTTTCTTGATTTTTGAACCCTCTTATATTTATAAATATGAATGTATGAGCCTTGGATTAGATTTTTTGGTGTGAAATTAGTGTATTAATCCTTGTTTGTGATAACTGGAATTTTCTTGGTAAATAGAACACACTAAGTGTTTGGTTAAATTCCTGGTTGGATTTTGTGGGAAATTTAAGATGTAAAATGCATGGTTTAGATTTATATATGTATTGGAAAGATACAAAATGGTATTTGGGTATCCTTTAATGGTTTTCCATTGTGTTTTTAATTTTTATAAAAATATGAATGTTGGTTTTCTTCTCTAAAATTTGTCGGGCTCCTCCTCCCTTCTCCTCCGCAATACTGCGCGCGCGGATATCCTCCAGCTCCCGATACTCCCGAACCTTCGGCGGCGCCCTCCTCCCTGATACGCACGATCCCCACTACCTTCCTCCAGTGTGCTCGCGATCCCCACCCCATTTCTGCCCTACTCCCCGCTCGCGATCCCCACCGCCTTCCTCCCGTGCGCTCTCTACCATTCTACTCCGACGATGTGGCCACCCCCCTTGGGATGATTCTCCTCCGATGATGCGATCACCCCACCTCCCAGCCGGCGTTACTCTTCCTCTCGGTACATTCGCTCGCTCCTCTCTCAATCCCATGGCGATCTTCCTTATGCCTGGGCGTTTTGAATCTCATCATTTCACAACACCGCAGATGACACATTTTCCCCTTGTGCACAATCATTCCGTGGCTACGCTAAATGTGGAGACATTCGAAGATATCTCCTGCAGCCATCCTTTTACCAGTTGAGTCCAAGGGATTTCGTTCCTGGATGCTTTAAAAATCTCTAACCAAAGAAATGATTTCATGGCGAAGCCCCCTCTGGTAAAGCGATAGGATGATGGTGGTTATCTAGTTGAAGCGGACTCAGACGCCCTGAAACAGCGTGCACAACTATGAAAATTCTCAGTGATGGGTCGTATCTCTTACCACAAAGGTACCTACCCTTGGCCCCTTACTGAACTTCACTCTCGTATTGCACACTGCTAGAATACTGCAAATTGTAAACTAATCCCCATAAGAAAAGGATATTTTCACATACTGTTTAAATCACAAGATGATTTTGAAAGAGTTTGGAAGACTTGTAATCTCAACATCAAGTCGGGTTTACTTAAAATTTCAGAGTGGGACTCCACATTTAATCCGCACACACACAGAAACACTTTGGCACAAGTCTGGATCAAATTGCATGGACTTAACTAGTTTTTTGGGACCCAAAAATACTGAATGATATTGTCTCATACATAGTAACCGCTCTTAAAATTGATCAAAGGACCTTACATGCTAACGTGGATCTATTCGACAGAGTAATGGTTGAAATAAACCTTGACTCAAAACTTCCCATCTCAATTAACTTCAATGCCAATGAATACAAAACTAAAGATATAGTGGAATATGAGCTAAAAACCCCATTTTGGGATCACTATAAAATCATAGGGCATACTATCTTCAACTGTAGGGTGATTAGGAAGCAGGTAATACAACCATCTGAGAATGAATGGAAGGAAATGAGGAGACCTAAAAAAAGACAAAGCCCCCATGATAGACATGCCTGAAATATCCAAAAAGAAATATGAAGTTTGGGTCAAAAAAACTCACACTTTGACTCACATAAGAGGTAGTTCAGGAACCAAATGGGTGGATGAAGTGGAGGAAGAAGAAAACTCTATTAATGATCAAAACCTCTCAATTGAAATTACAAACCTTTTATTAGAAACTATTAGAGTATCAATCGAGTAGGAAAAGATTTCTAGCTATCAACATGACCTAGAAAAGAATAATCTTTAGCACCCAATATTGGATGGAGGGAATTTTTCTACTAATGAACTGATGAAACTAACATGTACTCCTAGTACTTCAGTCCACAATAATGATGTTTTCACTAAAGAAAATGATGTGGCTGACACTCCATACTTAAGTTCCAAGCAGACCTATATTAATTCCACACATAAATTAGGTATGCAAAAGGAAAATCAGGAAACCCCCTAGTCTTCTAGATCCATGGTGAAACCTGTCTCCATAGACCTAGAAGCTCGAGCAGGCATGAAAAAGATTCCAGCACCTGTTTTACATGAAAATTCAGTTTCGGTTCTCGTACCCTAACATATGTAGGTTTTTAATGTTCCCCCAGAGCAGAAGTAGAATCTCTCTCAGAACTCTATCGAACAACAATCTGCTCTAGATCCTGTTATTCCAGGTACTTCTACTCCTCTTTCTTATGCTACTAATAACTATTCCATTCTATCTAAAAAACTGTGTTATGATCAAAATGAATCTTCCTCTAATTTTTTCTCTAAGAATTCTGCTTCTCTACACTGATGCAACCTGACCACTACTATCCCATCCCATATTGCTAAAAAAACAATGCCTCTTTTATGAACAGTAGCCTGGTATTAACTACAGGTGACTCCACAATGGGAAAGTAGCATGAGACCAAATCACATGTCCATAATCCAACTTCGACTCCCGCGGCTCACACTGCCCACCTTAACAGGGTTGTTCTTTCCGAGCCCCAAAATGCTGAGCACACACCTTATGCTAACAAGATATTTGAGCCTACTACTCATGAAAATCCACTCGTTGTTCTGTCATATGATAGGCAGGAGACTAAGGACTACCTGGAACAGAAGAAAACTACCATGTTGCTATCCACAGTGAATACAAAGTCTCCGGGGGGAGGGGTGTCCGGCAGGGGGGAGGGGCGTCCGGCAGGGGGAGGGGCGTCCGGCAGGGGGGAGGGATGTCCCGCAGGGGGGAGGGGCTGTCCAGCAGGGGGGCTGTCCAGCAGGGGGAGGGGTGTCCAGCAGGGGGGAGGGGTGTCCAGCAGGGGGGGGAGGGGTGTCCAGGCAGGGGGCGGGGCTGTCCAGCAGGGGGGAGGGGTGTCCAGCAGGGGGGAGGGGTGTCCAGGCAGGGGGCAGGGCTGTCCAGCAGGTGGGAGGGGTGTCCAGCAGGGGAGGAGGAGTGTCCAGTAGTGGGAGGTGTGTCCGGTAGGGGGGAGGAGTGTCCATTCGTGTCATTGCATGACCCCTTCATTTGGTTGTTTTACATTAAAATTCTCATACTGTGTCTGGTTATCTTGAACCATTTCATCTATGATTATAACCTTCTGATAGTTACTGCATGCGGAAGTATTGCTAGATCGCCTCTATCCGAGCAATGGAGTCTTGGTTTATCCGAGCATCTCGGTCGGTGTATTTATGTCTGAACATCCCCCCTGCCCACAACACCCCCCATAACGCCTTTGAATCATCCTGCACCATCCCCCCAACACCTGCAACCAGCCCCTTTCAACCAGCATTCCAGCCTCCTCCCGCTCCCTTCGCTCCTGGTCTGAAGATGTTGCCCCGCGGATGTCGCTGGATCAGGCCAACACGCTGCGGTCACGCCGCGGTCACGCCGCGGTCACGCTGCGGTCATGCCGCGGTCACGCCGCGGTCATGCCGCAGTCACGCCGCAGTCACGCCGTGATTTGGCTCTGCTCCAGCCACATCCAGCCCACACCAACCCACACCAGCCCCCTTCCACCTTCATTTCAGCCCGCTACCATCGGCATTCCAGCCCGCAACAACCCCCCTGCCACCTTCGAATCTGCCTGCACCATCCCCCCAACACCTACAACCATCCCCCTTCCACCAGCATTCCAGCCTCCTCCCGCTTCCTTCACTCCTAGCCAGAAGATGTTTCCCCGCAGATGTCACTGGATCGGGTCAACATGTTGTGGTCACGCCGCGGTCATGCTACGGTCACGCTGTGGAAATGCCGTGATTTGGCCCTGCTCCAGCCACATATAGCCCACACCAGCCCCCTTCCACCTTCATTTCAGCCCGTTGTCACCGGCATTCCAGCCCGCAACATCCCCCCCTTCCACCTTCGAATCAGCCCGCACCATCCCCCCAAAACCCACAACCATCCCCCTTCCACCAGCATTCCAGCCTCCTTCTGATCCATTCGCTTCTGGCCGAAAGATGTTGCCCCGCGGATGTCACTGGATCGGGCCAACACGCTGCGGTAACGCCGCGGTCACGTCGCGGTCACGCCGTGGTCACGCTGTGATTTGGCCCTGCTCCAGCCACATCCATCCCACACCAGCCCCCTTCCACCTTCATTTCAGCCCGCTGCCACCAGTATTCCATCCCGCAATAGCCCCCCTGCCTCCTTCGAATCAGCCTGCACCATCCCCCCAACACCTGCAACCATCCCCCTTCCACCAGCATTGAAATCTCCCATTATAACCGAGGGATCTAATATAACTCTTGAAATCTCATTCATGTGTTTCCAATGAGTTCTTCGACTGATGTAACAGAAGAAAGCATAAACCATTTAACAAAAAGAGATCTGACCCTCGTTAAGGAAGGTGAAAGTGATAAGCTTGCAAGTCGGGTTTCATGTACTCAAAGCACACAAAATTTAGAAAAGTTCTTGAACCGTCCCTACTGTTTTGTTTACATCCACATTGCCCAAAAACTAATTCCCAGCTCACCATAAGCCTGACAAGGATAAGCTCTCTCTTTTATCCAGTTCTGATACCGCCATAACTAGCTGGTCCATTATGGACACATAATGAGTAGGTTTTCACTGAAGGTAACCTTACACCCTATGCTACAACTCTATTCTTCTATGACAATAATGAGGAAATTTCATTTGGCCAACAGGGGGGCTGTCCAGCAGGGGGGCTGTCTAGTAGGGGGGTTGTCCAGCAGGGGGAGGGGGTCCAGGGGTGGTGTCCAGGGGGTGTCCCGGGGTTTAGGGGGTCCAGGTGGTGTCCAGGTGTGGTGTGTAAGGGTGTCCAGTGGGGGTCCAGGTGGTGGTGTACAGGGGTGTCCAGTGGGTGGTGTCCAGGGGTGTCCAGTGGGGGCAGGTGTGATTGCATTTCTGATAAAAAGTTCTGGAATTTGAAATCGATGAATTATTCACGTGTAAAATCTTTTTGAGTTTTCTATGGAAATCTCTACCTTAGCTACTGGTACTGTTTGTGTTTTCCTGCAGGGTCTCAAGCAGGAAGTTATTGTTGATTTAGTGGAATAGTGCCATGCATACAAGAGAAGAGTGGTACACTTTGTTCATTTGATATATCAAATTTGGTTTTCCTGCACTTAGAATGTTATTTGTTATCTTGTGCTATTTTTAATCATGGCTGCTACAAGAATCTATTCAGACTTACTAGTTTGGTTCTTTATATAGGAATCCATATCTTCTGGGAATGTATATCTTGAATATGGTATTTTATTCTCATGATTTTATTCTATGTAATTGAATCGTTTCTATACAGAATTTCATTTTTGTTACTATGAGAATATTGTAATCCTGAATTGATGTGTAATGCCTTTGTTTAATTCTTGTTTCTATTTTTCATAGATCATGTGTGTCCAGGGGGGAGGTTTCCAGGTAGGGGGGGAGGTGTCCAGGCAGGGGGAGGTGTCTAGGAGGGGGGTTGTCCAGGTAGGGGGTGCTGCGGGGCAGGGGGTGCAGGTGGGGAGGGTTGTACGGGGGGGTGTTGCGGGGCAGGGGGAGGGTGCAGGTGCGGTGAAGGGGGGGTTTCCAGGTTGGGGGTGGGTGCGGGGGGGGGTGTCCAGACAGGGAGGGTGTCTAGACAGGGGGAGGTGTGTCCAGACAGGGGGGGGGTGTCCAGACAGGGTGGTGTCCAGACAAGGGGGGGTGTCCAGGCAGGGGGGATGTGTGTCCAGACAGGGTGGGGGGTGTCCAGACAGGGGGGGTGTCCAGTGGGGCGGTCCAGTTGGGGCATGGGGTTGTCCAGTGGGGTGCAGGGGGAAGGGGGCAAGGGGAAAGGGTGTCCAGCACGGGGAGGGGTGTCCAGCAGGGGGAGGGGTTGTCCAAGCAAGGGGGAGGGGTGTCCGGAAGGGTGGGGAGGGCTGTCCAGGGGGTGCAGGGGGTGTCCAGTGGGGCTGTCCAGTGGGGCTGTCCAGTTGGGGCATGGGGGTTGTCCAGTGGAGTGCAGGGGGGGCATGGGGGACTAAGGGGGGCATGGGGGGTGTAGGGGGGGGTGTTCTGTTTCATGTGGATTTGTGGACTCACCAGATTGGTTGTTCCATTTTGAGGTACTGTAGTGTAAGGGTAGTGATAACCCCTATGACCCTAGTATCTTCAAAATCTTGATCATTTGTATTTCTCATCCTCTAAGATATTTCTATAGGTTTCCTCTGGTGAAAACCTTGATCGCCATTGCTACTTTTCTTCATCAGAGCTCTTTCCATACCTATCTCTCCTTGAACTCATATAATTTCTTGTTTTATAGTGGAGATGACGTCCTTCCTTCAAGGAAGAAGTGAAGACCCTTCTTGGTGATAGTTCCACAAGTGCATAAATGATAATATGAACTTTTGGATCCTAGTGCAGATGGGCTGCGAGGGGGGCTGGTGCAGGTGGGCTGGGGGGTTGCAGGGGGCAGGGGGACTTACAGGGGTGGCAGGGGGGACAAGCAGGGGGCTGGGGGGCAGGGGGGACTGGCAGGGGGAGGGGGTGGGCTGGTAGGGGGACAAGCAGGGGGGCTGGCAGGGGGGTGGCAGGGGGTAGGGGGCAGGGGGGACAAGAAGGGGAGTGGAAGGGGGGACTAGCAGGGGGCAGGGGGCTGGCAGGGGGTGGCAGGGGGGACTAGCAAGGGGCTGGGGGGACTAGAAGGGGCAGGGGGGCTGGCAGGGGGCAAGCAGGTGGGTGGCAGGGGCAGGGGGGACTGGCAGGGGGTGGCAGAGGGGGACTAGCAGGGGGTGTGGCAAGGAGTAGGGGGGACTGGCAGGGGGTAGGGGGACAAGCAGGGGTGCTGGCAGGGGGGGGTGTCAGGGGGCAGGGGGCAGGGGGGACTGGCAGGGGGGTGTCTGCAAGGCAGTGGGGAGGAGGGCAGGGGGGTTTGCAAGGCATAGGGGAGGGGTGCAGGAGGTGTTTAGGGGGTGTCTAGGGGGTGTCCAGGGGGTGTCCAGGGGGTGTCCAGGGGGTGTCCAGGGGGTGTCCAGTGGGTGTCCAGGGGGGTGTCAGGGGGGTGTGCAGGGGGTGTGCAGGGGGGTTTCCAGGGGGGTGTCCCGGGGGTGTCCAGGGGGTTGGGGGGTATTTTTTTATGTATGTGCACACCCTATAGCCACGGTTTTAAACCGTGGCTATTGGTTTATTGCCACAGTTTTTAACCATGGATATAGACCTAACTTTACAGTTTCCAACCGTGGCTATAAAGCCTATCCAGCATCTAATATAGCCACGGTTGAAACCGTGGCATTAAGTATACAGCCACGGTTTGAACCGTGGCTCTAAACCTATAGCCACGGTTTGTAACCGTGGCTATAGGTCTGGGCCTATATCCATGCCAATCTTAGCCACGGTTCCTCAAACCATGGCTATTACCTATAGCCATGGTTTTAGGGCCTATAGCCACAGTTTAGAACCGTGGCTATAGCCCAAATTTCCAGTAGTGGCCAAGATGTCTAAAAATGATTAAGGCCTCAGCCAAAACCATAAATCAATTTGGGAAAGGGCATCAACAAATTTCATGTCTAGTTGTCTCATGAGACCTAACGATGCATCGAGGAGCTATATCGGGCTCCACCCGTCACTTACTAAGTCCAATACATTCTACTTATGAAAAGTTTTAAACATATCATAAACATTCGTATTAAAACTAGCATACCAAATGTCAATACTTTAACAATAGATCATGAATGGTATAAAAATAGCACATCCACAGTCAAACATATCACAAAATCTTTAGTACAATATGGATGTTTTGTATCATAACAAATCAACTCCAATTTAACTTAAAATCCATCAAAGGATGTTGACATAGATGAAATCAAAACCCTTTTTAGAGAAATATGTCTTTCTATTTTGAAATCATTTAAGAGTCACATAATTATAAAATAAAACATTTACATTGAAAATATTCTTATAATCTTGAAAGTTAAGCTTCTACGAGTTTATAATGGTAGAAAATAGCCACACCCGCCGTATAAGTTAAAAAATACATTCTTACCTTAATTTTGACGAAAAGGATAAAAACGATATTGTTTGGAAAACGATGGAAAGATTCCTTTATAAACATCTAATAAAAAGTCAAAAAGGGTATAAATGACTTTATCCCATAGCTTATAAAATAGTAATAATGTTTTGAAATAAATTTTTAAGAAACATGGATGTGGATGATAAAGAGGTCCCAGAAGATAATTGCGTATAAACAACCTCAGATAATAAAGGGATTGTGAAATAAAACCTTACCTTGTACATTTCCTTGGTTTATGGTAGTTTAACCTTCTGTATAATGGGGAAATAATTTTTATTAAATTATACAAGATTCTGATACATTAATATGATATCATATATGATCTTTTAACATTTCTTTGTTAGCATTATCATCGTTTTGGGTGTTAACTTACTCATTTTCTTTTCTATATTTTGTTACATAAACTGTGTTTGTTTTCAACAGGTTGTATCTTATTCATATCCAGAATGATATTAAGTCCTTAAAAATTATTTTTAATCATCAAATGAGAATTATAATTGCATGGATATGATGGGGAATGATTCTCATCACGTTCGTGGAGATGGTAGTCTGTACGTACGCACGAGCGAAAATATCATTCTTTTGATATTAACATAATATATAATTGGATGGTATATAGTATATAAAGAATCATTATCAGGTTATATTTATTATTTACATAAATTACACATCATTATCATACCCATACAAAATAATAATGTTTTCAATAATAATTACACCACGACATGGAGACGGTAAGTCGTATGTACGCACGTATGGTGACATGTCATTCAAAGGATGGATAGAATACTGAACATGGTTGTAACATATTTATAATAACATCATAGTATATAGAAGATACTGGAGTAATTATTTTAGAAAGGAAATAATAAAGGAAGAAGAAGTTGAAGAAGAAAGGAACTTGAAAAAGGGTGGTGAAAATATTACCTCTTCTTCGGGTTCTTCCTTTTGATTTGATCAAAAGGGATCCATAGGATGGATTTCTGACTAAAGTAAGGCCACTAATATGAAGGGAGGATAGTTCAGAGGATATTTGGGAAGAGATTGGCCCATCCAAATGGCTTTTAAGGTATGAATATTTGGTTAGAAGTGGTGTCCTTTAATAATGGGGAGGAGGGTCTCTTTAGGAAAATCATAACGTATTAATATATAATAAATTCATATTCGGTTTATAATAGCTCAAAAGTGGATTATTCAAAGTCTATGGATGGGATGGGTCGAAATACTTTCAAACAATATATTTTAGACAGGTTTGGGTCATTATATTAACCTTAATTAATTTGAAATTTACCATGTCACTTTGTATATTTATATTATATAGTTAATAAACTTACTATATACATCCAAGCGACCCCCAAATGATCCATTAATGATACACCTATCATAATTTATGTCCTTTTTCCAATCCTTAGATTTTTGGGAATATAATATCAATTAATAATATAATACTTGTATTAAAAACTCATTTATGTCAATTTTGACAATATTTAATAATTGATTTTTGTTAAAGCCTTAACATCTTTATTAATTCGAACCAAATTCATTTAAGAAATAATAACATATCATATTAACCAATAAAATTCGTTTATGGCATCAAAAAATTCAAATTATATTTATTTTAACTTTTATAATACAAATTATTTGATTCTTTCATTAATAAGTAAAATACTGCATCATTATCATGTCATAAATAAATTTAATTATTAAGTGTCTAAAATTGAAAAAAAATACCATTATATAGGAAATCGTTTTAGCTTTCTAATGAAAATTTATAGTTGAAAATATAACATATATAACCCTATGTAAAAAATTGTTTTTCTAAAAGATATATGCTTATGTCATTTTTGTATTTACTTAAACTTAATTAATATAAAGTGTCCTTATCACCTACAAGTGGCTCCATGGGGTCCCAAAATCGACCAAAAGATGCCCATGTTCGGACATGTATCTACCAATAAGGTTAGGACACATTTCAGGTTAATTTATTATTATTATAATATTATTTTGTTTACCCTTATTTACCGGATTTTCCCTTTAACCATGTTAAATAAAATATCTACCGAAGTAATTATTCAAAAATGTCTAAAAATAAAAGTCACCTATTTACATAATATGGACCTCCTAGTTATAAATATGGAATCCATTTTTCTATATTCAAAACATAGAAGTGGAAAAAATTAATTTAAAATTAATTCTCGTTGTTAAAACAAAAAGCGTGTTTTAAGAGATAATAACTATCAAAAGATTGACATTTTTTTATATCGGTTTTAAATGTGAAATAATGGTCAATGACCAAAATTGTATTAAATGGTAAAAATATATTATAAATATACTTTAGAAACACTCAAATTAATAATTTATCACTATTAATTATTTTGATTAAAAATTTTCTTTTTAATTAAAATTTATTAATTTTCACTATTCATCAAAATATAAAAGTTATCTGAAAAGTAAAAAAAAATTACCCTAGGATAATTCTGATATTATGAATCAAAAATGAAGTCCATTTTGAGAGATAAAATTTATAAAATTTCAAAAAGTGGGTATTACTATTCAGAACGGCTACTTTGATTGGTTGGAGTGTGTTAGAATCTCGAAGTTGGGTACAACACATGCTATTGTATTATTCAAAGAGAATTGTACCGTGGAAGCTTGGGGTGTTACATTCTCCCCTCCTTCCAATAATTTTTTCCTCGAAATTTTCTAGAAAATTACTGTATAAAAAGACTCGGGTGGTTCTTCATCATAAGTTCCTCAGGTTCCCACCTTGCCACTTCCATCTTATGGTTCCTCTATAGAACTTTTACCAGACGAGTCATCTGGTTTCTCGGCACTTGTTCTCTCATATCAAGAATCCTGATGGGCTCTTCGCAATAAGATAGATCAGGTTCTAGTTCTAATTCCTCATATGTGAGTACATTCGTTGGGTCAGGCATGTATTTTCTCAACAGTGATACGTGGAACACATCGTGAACTTTGGAGAGATTTGGCAGAATTTCCAAACGGTAAGCTACTGCCCCAATTCGTTCAAGAATTTCGAAAGGTACTATATACCTGGGACTCAATTTTACCTTCTTGTCGAAACATATAAATCCCTTCCATGGAGATACATTCAAGAAAACATGACCCCCTACCTGAAATTCCTAATCCTTCCTTCGGTTATCGGCATAGATCTTCTGCATACTTTGAGATGCTTTGATGTGGTTTTGGATTACCATTAACTTTTCCATCGTTTCCCCCACCAGTTCTGGGCCTACAAGTTTTCTTTCACCAACGTCATCCCAACAGGTTGGTGGGTGATATCTATTTCTATATAATGCTTCATATGGTGCCATCTGAATACTTTAATGGAAGCTATTGTTATAGGAAAATTCCACCAGAGGTAAATATTGATCCCACATACCCTGAAAGTCAAGTGAGTATGATCACAACAAGTCTTCTAAGGTTTTAATTGTCCGTTTTGATTGTCCATCTGTTTGAGGGTGGTAGGCAGTGCTAAAAAGAAGTTCAGTATCCAATGATTTCTGAAGACTTTTCCAAAATCTTCAATTAAAACAGGGATAACGATCAAAAACAGTCAATAGGGGTACTCCATGAAGTATCACAACTTCATTAATATATAGTCATGCTAGATGTTATAGTGGTAAATCTTCTCTTATAGCAAGAAAATGCACTGACTTGGTAAGATGATCAACAATGACCCATATTTCATCGTTCCTTCAAAGAGTCTTTGGTAGTCCCATGAAAAATTCTATCGTGATATTACCCCATTTACACTCTGGTATGGGAAGAGGTTGCAATACTACACCAGGTTGTTGCCTTCTAGGTTAAACTTGTTGGAAAACCATACATCTTGACACAAAATCAGCAATCTCCCTCTTCATGTTGTCCCACCATAAATTTTCCTTCAAATATCTATACATATTGGTGCTCCTAGGGTGTATAGAGAAATTGGAAATATGATCATCATCCAACAATTCCCTTTTTAGATCAGGTATATTTGGAACACAAAGTCTCCTCCCAAATTTCAAAATTTCATCTTCATACACAAAGTCACTCAATCTCCAATAATTCATAGCTTTAATCTTCTTTTGAAACTCTTCATCATCGTTCTGATAACTCTTTATCCTTTCTAGAAAATATGGTTTGGAAACCATATGAAAAAGCATTGATGTTTCACCTTCCATGGGGATTACCATATCCATCTTTACTAGATTCATGTATATAGGATCCTTTTCAACTCTCATCTTGTTCAAAACTCCATGATCCTTTCTACTCAAAGCATCCGCCACTTTATTTTCCTTCCTCGGGTGGTAGTATATCGTGCAATCATAATCCTTGAGTAGTTCAAGACATCTCCTTTTCCTTATGCTGATTTCTTTCTATGAGAAAATATACTTCAAACTCTTGTGATCAGTATAAATCGCACATTTTTCACCATAGAGATAGTGTCTCCAAATTTTCAAAGCAAATATTACAGCAGCTAACTAAATATCATGAGTAGTATAGTTTTTCTCATGAATTTTCAGCTATTGTGATGCATAGGGAATAACTCTATCATTCTTCATAAGGACACAACCAAGTCCTTTCTTTGATGCATCTCTATAAATAACAAACCGTTCATTCCCATATGGTAGATTCAATATAAGAGCATTGAGTAATCTTCTCTTCAATTCATCGAAACATTCTTCACACTCTTTTGTCCAAACAAATTTAACCCCTTTACGTGTGAGCTTCGTTAATGGGTTAGCCAATCAGGCAAAATTATGGACGAAATGTCGATAATAACCTACAAAACCAATAAAATTGTGTACCTTGGTTATACTCATTGGTGCTATACATTCTTGGATTGCTCTTGTCTTAGTGGGATCAACAGAGATTCCATCCTTAGAGACAGTATGGCTAACAAAAGAAATCTCCTGAAGCCAGAATTCTCACATGATAAACATCCCATATAATTCATGTCTTCTCAGAGTCTTCATTATAATGCAGTAGTGATTTTCATGATATTTGTAGCTTTTGGAGTATACCAAGATATCATCAATAAATACCACTACAAGGTCATCAAGATATTCCTTGAAATCCTTGTTCATTAGATCCATGAAAAAAGAGGGTGCATTAGTCTGCCCAAAAGGCATTACTGTAAACTCGTAATGCCCATACCTGGTATGAAATGTTGTCTTTAGAATGTATTCCTTCTTCACACACAACGGATGGTATCCAGATCGAAGGTCAATCTTTGAAAAGTATTGAGCTCCATGCAGTTGGTCAAATAAATCATCAATGTGAGTTAGAGGATACTTGTTCTTTATTGTTATAGCATTGATATCCATGTAGTCAATGCACAACCTCATAGATCCATCTTTCTTCATAACAAAAAGGATAGGGGATCCCCATTGAGAAAAACTAGGGAAAATAAATCCCTTATTACTCAATTCCTCAGGGTTGTTTCTTTAGTTCAAGTATTTCCACTATGGACATTCTATAAGGGGTTTTCGATATGGACCTTGAAAAAGGAATTAAATCAATGGAAAACTCAATTTCTCATTCTATAGGATGTCCAGGTAAATATTACGGAAACACATCAAAATATTCTCTCACAATAGGTACATCCTATATTTGAAAATTTCTTTCCTCACCCACAGTTATTTCATTCTCTTCTCCCCGATAATTGAATTTAGTTGAGCTACTGGGGGTGGATCTAGATAAGAATCAGGTTGCGACGAGTCTGCTCTAAAGATAAGGTGTTCTTTATCATCATCATAAAAAATCTTAACCTCCTTCTTCTTAAAATACATTTTCGCATCATGTTCTAAAAGCCAATTCATATTGAGGATTATATCAAAAAAAATCATGGGTATGATGATGAGATCAGCCGATAAAGAACATTTATATACTCTAATGGGGACTGATTCACAAAACATTGTTGCAATGATACTTCCCTTAGGAGTTTTGGCTGACAAATACCTTTTTAAATCAAATTGGAAATATCTAATTTTCTTAGAAAACTAGGAAGATATTAAACAATGTGATGATCCAGAATTAAATAAAGCATTTTCTAAACTTGAGGAAACCATTAAATTACCTGCCACCACGTCTTTCAGGGCTTCAACCTCAGCAGTAGTGATTTCATAAGCTTGGGCTCGATCCCTTGTCCTTTTCTGAGGTATGTTTCCCTAAAGCTTAGGACATTCATGTAGAGACCCGTATCTTGACGTACATTGACATTACATTACTTTTGCGGAATACTTAGTACATTACAAAAACACACACACAAGGACCGTAATAGTTTAGTGTCTTTGGAAACTCGGACTATAATCTTCTAATCGTGGTGAAAGATCTTCAAAATCTCCCATAAAGATCTTCCTTTTTTTTACCTAAAACCTTTCTTTATATCCTGGGGAAAAGAAAACATAAAAGGGTGAGCTCAAATGCTCAGTAAGGGTAAACAAAATAAATATCAATCACATCATATTCATAAGAACATAACATTTTGGAAATCATAACCTGCAAAAGAGAGCATAATTTCATAATCATGGGATAAATCATGGCAGTGAAAAAGTAATCCCAATAATCATAACTTAAAACATGAAACTTTGTGGCATACACACATAATCATAGAGAATCATTTCTTGTTAGTCAAGACTAATTGACAAGACTATCTTAGTGGACAAAGTCCCTTTCTGAATCGAGTAACCCTCGTTTCAGTCCTGTTTCACTGAACCGGTATAACCTACCGTTCCAGCCCTGTCTATCTCATGAGATATAAAATCTTTACCCAATGCATTGGAGGGAGATATAGGTCCCACCCATCTTATAATGAATCCTTTCTTATGTGTACCACATAATCATATATCATACTTCATCGCATAAAAATGGGATTCTTAAACAACATGACATCATAAAACAATTCATATAAGATAAAGGAATTCATAAAAATAATTCCATCACAACATGAACAAGTCAATTTAATAATAGGGATAAAAACAGAACCCTTTATTATCTTAGATGGAAAATAATTTTGATAAAACACTTGAACTCCATTCTTGAGGAAAATATCCTTTCTTCTTCAAAAACATTTTTCCTTTCATAACATGTCATACAACTTTAAAATAAAATAATTTGATTAAAAATAAACTTGAAAACTTGTAAAGGAAGCTTCTTGGAAACAATGTTTTAAAAATCCATTCATGCCGTATAAGTTAAAAAACATTCTTCGTACTTTTGTCGGAAAAGTCAAAAAGTACCTCGTACGATAAACGACAAAAGATTCCTTTCATATCTTTTACAAAAAAACTTACCGAAGGGTAAAATTGGATATAAAATATTGTAGAAGGATTGAAATAATATTACATATTGAGGAAACATGTATGTGGATGATAAAATACACCCCAGTAATTACCAATGTAAAAACAATCTCGGATAAAAGTGAGATTGTGATATTTCCCTTACCTTAGGTCCGATTTGCTTTGTACGTGTCCGAAGCTCCTGTATAATGGTTTAAATAATGTCATTGACTTATTACAGAATCATATTCATTGTTATGATATCATATATGGTTCACTTATGACATTATATTACCCGTTCTTTTGTAAATTCCATGTTAAAGAAGCGTTTTGGGTAAAATCGTTTCTTTTATCGTAGGTGTTTTGACTATTTGTTCTTGACATTATTATTAATTATATCATGATTTACTTACTTCCAGAATATAAAATATGATTTATATATCATATATATTCAGTATATATATATATATATAATAGATAGATAAATGAAATGAAAAACACCGTTCATGGAGACGGTAGTCCGTACGTACGCATGAACGTTGTTTTCCTTTCCCTATTGTCTTGAATGGAAGTAAGTAGATGACATACATATATATATATACATAAATACAGTAGCTTTATAATGTCATATATTTCATTATTATTTCTTATATATACTTTATAATCATTCTTAAATGGTTAACATGGAGAATGAATCTCATCGCGTCGTGGAGACGGTAGTCCGTACGTACGCACGAGCGATGATATCATTTCCATAAATATTGAATTGAATTGGAGTGGATTATACAATATATCAGAATCAATATGATGTTTTAATAACTATGTATAGTTATTCTTTACACCATTATACCCATCCATGTAAGGTGGTGGTGGAAAATAGATTACACCACGGCGTGGAGACGGTATTCCGTACGTACGCACGCGCGGTGATTTCTTTTTCCGTAGGATAGATAGATGGGGAAATAGGGTTGTTTCATACTTATAATAACATATCAGTATATGAGTGATACTGATGTTATTACTTCATAATGAAACAACCTAAGAAGAAGAAGTGGAAGAAGAAATAAAGATGAAAGAATTGGTAACGGTAATTACCTCTTCTTTGAAGCGCCTTTTGGAGACCTCCTCTTAGGGAACTAAAATTCGTCTTTGAGGAAGACCAGAACCTCTAGGATGTTTCTAAGGAAGTGGAGAAGAGATTTTGGCAGGGATTGGCCGAGCTTGAGTGCTCAAATTGGTGTGAGGAGGAGGGGGAGGAGGTGCCCTTTTATAAGGGAGGAGAGGGGCACCTTAGGAATATCTCAAAATATTATTTTATATTAAAGTAAAAATCGGTTTATAATGGTTCCAAAAGGGTCTTATTTCGAAGATAAAGTGGGGATGGGTCGAAATCCTATCAACCAACAGGATTTAGACAAGTTTAGGTTCTTATTTTAACCTTATCAATTAGATTTAACTCTAAGTTAAATAATTTAACTTTTACCGTGTCTTTTTGTTTTCTTTCACTATATGGTTAATCAACTTACTATAACATGCCAAACGAACCCCAAATTGTTTATTATTAATATATATATCCTTATCTATGTCATTTTTCCGAACCTTAGATTTTTAGGAATAAAATAACAATTAATAATATAATATTTCATTTAAAAACTATTTTGTGTCAATTTTGACACTATTTGATATATGATTTTTGTGAAAGTCATAACAGAATTAGATGTTAGAACCAAGTTGATTAAATCAACACTAATATATCATAGTAACCTAGAAAATTAGTGTAATTCATAAAAAGTCTCAAATTACATTCATTTGAGTATTTATAACATCAATTATGTTAATATTTCCTTAAAAGGGTAATTACTGCATCATCGTTGTGTCATAAATAAATTAATTTATTTAAAGTCTAAAAATTATAAATAAACTATAATTATATAGGAAATCTTTTTAGCTTTCTAATGAATATTTACAATAGAATTTATCTTATGTATAACCCCATATTAAAAATGATTTACTTATTAAACTTTGATTTTAACTATTTTAACCCTTCTTTAAATAAATTAATAATAAATGTCCTAATCTAATCCAAGTGGGCCTAAATGGTCATATTTTATTCCTAAGTTTGTTTTTGGTCGAATTACACTTGTCCAATAGAATTAGGACATGTGTTAGGGTAATATTAATATCATATTTACCCTTAGTTACCCTATTTACTATTAACCGCGGTTAAAAAAAGTAAAAAGTTACTATTCACCATAAATTATTTTCATCTCATTGAACCACATTTTACTTACTGACATCAACCGTGTCTCTCGTATTTTTGAAATTCCATTCACAGAAG
This sequence comes from Viscum album, assembly GCA_963277665.1. Taxonomy (NCBI): domain Eukaryota; kingdom Viridiplantae; phylum Streptophyta; class Magnoliopsida; order Santalales; family Viscaceae; genus Viscum; species Viscum album. Next base: position 612,665,043 of record OY728166.1, read on the forward strand.
CGGTAAAATTAAGATTTATGAAGAAATTAATTTTTTTTTAACTACCACTTAGTAGTTTCACTATTCATCAAAAATTGATGTTTTTCAGAACAATGCCAAAATTTCATCCTAAGCTATATTTCATATTCCGAATTCAAAAATGAAGTCTATTTTAACAAATTCATTACATAAAAGTTGAATTAATTAATTTTATAATTAAATCCCGCTGTTAAAACAAATAGCGTGTTTTTAAGAAACAATATCTATCAAAAGATTGACACTTGTTTATGTCTAGTTTAAATGTGAAATTACATCCAATGACCAACATTGTATTAAATTGTAAAAATATATTCTAAATATACTTTAAAACTACTCCAATTAATAATTTATCACTATTAATTATTTCAATTAAAAAAGTTGTTTTTTTAATTATAATTTAGTAATTTTCACTATTCATCAGAATATGAAAGTTATCCGAAATGTACCAAAATTTCACCTTAGGCTAAATTCGATACTCTGAATCCAAAAATGAAGTTCATTTTGAAAAATAAGATTTACAGAGTTTTAAAAAGTGATTATTACTATTCATAATGGCTAGTTTTAATAATATTTTAATAGCATATCGTTGTTTAGTGAAACTCAGTATTGCGTATTACACACGCTATCGAGGAAGGTTGTGATTGCGTGTAATGCAAGGCAAGTCAAGGATGTGTGTTGTGCAAGCTCCTTTTGGTGTAGCGTACAACACAAGACTTTAATAAAATTAAAAAGAATATATTTTTTTATAAAATCTTGGGCTGTTACATTCTACCCCCCTTAAAATGAATTTCGCCCTCGAAATTCGTCGGGGTTATAAATGGTTTACTATTCGAAAGTTTCTTTAATAGAAACCCACATCGTAAAAAGGAATATCAAAACCAATCTTTAAAAACAAAAGTATGAAACGTAACGGTTGCCCAAATAAACTAATCATTGGGTTTCCACATAGGTGAAAATATGGATATGGAAGAGAAATCTAACCATCATGTTCTGATGGAGAGTGGTAGAGAACATGGCTATGGAAAAGCCAATAATCACAAATCCATAAATTTGTGACGATCTAAGGTACCATCCGATTCATCAGGTATAAGATCACTAGGACAACATTTTTGGTTTTCAAGATCATTTCCCTAAAGTTGAAAATTTGAATTGGAATAAATACTTTCTTTATTTTGGTACAATCTCACTATTGTTCGTGCCTAGAACAATTTCCACTTCATATCTTAAATAAATGAAGTTGAATTTGTTATTCGTGAAGTGTTAGCAGATCATGTGATAGAATGACGGGTCATTCCATCTGTCTCAAACAAAAGGTTAGCAAAAATTATATACATAAGTCGATCTATAGTGAGATTAATCATATATAGTTCCTAAAATGGACTTATACTTCATATATCATACTGCTTAATATAATAAAACTAGTTTCTACTAAACAGGGACTTCCTGTAGGCCAGTGGTAGGCGATAAAGGCCAGTCGCACTTCGGTTGTGGGTTCGATTCCCACAGCCTTGTCTGAAGCGATGGGCTGTCGCCCGTCCTGCAGGTTGTCCTTTTTCTAAAACTATATTACTATAACATCCCATAAATAATATCGAAAAAACTTATATCCTTAAACAATACTAACTTATGTCCAACATAATCCATTCCAATCTTTAGTCCTATCCATAATACTGCAGTCCATTCTCATAACATAGTGAAAACGATTACCAGAGATTTAATACCATCGTTGATCCCCATATATCATAAGATATATCTTGTTGGACACATTCCAAACATTCAAAGGCCTTAATCTTGTACTCTCTTGAATACCCATTGAACCTTAGTGAAAACTTGAATGTAGTTAAAAGTTAACACTTTCCACATACCAAAATCCTCAAAATTCTATATACTCAAACCATGATATCACTTAGTCCTTATATCAATCATGAGCTCATGAATACTGTTAAACATTTCATTTTCTCGTTTTCCCTTCATTATGCGCATAATATCTCAATCACTTTGAATACCACATTAGACCAATACATAAATATTCCAATATTCCATGATACAACATTATTTTGGAATCCCATTACATAAAAACTTAATCATTCCACCACATCGTTGTCATATTCAACATTGCCAATAGTGATCGCATGTGACTTCCCTTTGTCCTTTGCCTTAAGCGGTTGCTCATGTCGATCATCACTAACCCTTGGATTAGGGAATTTATTGGCATAATGTCCCATCTCCTTGCACTTGAAGCATTGAAGTTATGGTTGTGCGTTCTCTGCAGTGTTTGCTTTATTCACTTCATTAGAATTCCTTTTTCCATTACTTCGACACTCAGCTGCTCGATGACCTTCTTTTCCACACTTAAAACATTTTCTAGTCCCTTTAAGACAATCTCCACCATGCTTCTTTCCACACTTTGTGCATAAGGAAACATTCATCTTATTTTCACGATTATTCTGAGATTTCTCCTTGAACTCCATCTTTCGTTTCTTGTCAAAACCATGAGATGGATATGTAACACCAACTTCCATTTCTACCTTGATAGCACAACGCACAATTTATTCATAGCTACTGAAGTCTCTTATAGCTAATGCCCTTCGAAGACTTGGTTTTAAGCCACTGAAAAATCGATCAACTTTACTTTCAGGTTGGATGATAATACCAGATGCATACCTTGCAAGTCTTGTAAAATTCGCTTCGTATATACCAACGGATTCATCATCCTTTTGCTTTAGTTCAAGAAACTTCTTCTCCATCTTCGTTCGAAGAATACGAGGGAAGTACTTACTGAAAAACAAGTTCTTGAACTTGTCCCATTCCATGGAATCAATTTCATCTCTTTGCCTCGTATTCTTGATAAGATTCCACCATTGATCAGCTTCACCTTCCAAACGATATACTGCTAATATGACTTTATCATGTTCAGAACATTGAAGAACTGAAAATATCTTTTCAGTAGTACTAATCCATTGTTCAGCAACTAATGGATCAGTAGACCCACTGAAAGAAGGCGGACGCTGCCTCATGAAGGATTCAACAGAATGTTGCTCCTTCCTTTGCTCGTTTGGAAGTCCTGCATGATTCATATCTTGAGAAAGTTGTGTGAGCATGGCTACAAGATTTTGCATTCCAGCTCCCATACCGTTTGGTTGCTCAGGGGGACAATCATTGCATTGTCCATTGCATTGATCAACACGGTTCCTTCGGGTTCCAGCCATCGTCTAAAACCCCAAAAGAATAGTGTGAGAGGCAAAAATCATGCTAGGGAAAAAAACATAATAAAGGGGTATTACCATCAATATCTAACATCTTAGGTTAAATTCTAAGATTGTTAGAGCAATTCTAGGACTATAACCTATACATATACTTAACCTTAGAGACATCCCTAGACATACCTTAGAAATTTCTCTAGGGATCTCACTAACGTTTTCGCATCCTAGTTTCCAAAGGTTGACTAAACCTTTCCTCTGATACCAACTGTAGAGACCCGTATCTTGACGTACATTGACATTACATTACTTTTGCGGAATACTTAGTACATTACAAAAACACACACACAAGGACCGTAATAGTTTAGTGTCTTTGGAAACTCGGACTATAATCTTCTAATCGTGGTGAAAGATCTTCAAAATCTCCCATAAAGATCTTCCTTTTTTTTACCTAATACCTTTCTTTATATCCTGGGGAAAAGAAAACATAAAAGGGTGAGCTCAAATGCTCAGTAAGGGTAAACAAAATAAATATCAATCACATCATATTCATAAGAACATAACATTTTGGAAATCATAACCTGCAAAAGAGAGCATAATTTCATAATCATGGGATAAATCATGGCAGTGAAAAAGTAATCCCAATAATCATAAATTAAAACATGAAACTTTGTGGCATACACACATAATCATAGAGAATCATTTCTTGTTAGTCAAGACTAATTGCCAAGACTATCTTAGTGGACAAAGTCCCTTTCTGAATCGAGTAACCCTCGTTTCAGTCCTGTTTCACTGAACCGGTATAACCTACCGTTCCAGCCCTGTCTATCTCATGAGATATAAAATCTTTACCCAATGCATTGGAGGGAGATATAGGTCCCACCCATCTTATAATGAATCCTTTCTTATGTGTGCCACATAATCATATATCATACTTCATCGCATAAAAATGGGATTCTTAAACAACATGACATCATAAAACAATTCATATAAGATAAAGGAATTCATAAAAATAATTCCATCACAACATGAACAAATCAATTTAATAATAGGGATAAAAACAGAACCCTTTATTATCTTAGATGGAAAATAATTTTGATAAAACACTTGAACTCCATTCTTGAGGAAAATATCCTTTCTTCTTCAAAAACATTTTTCCTTTCATAACATGTCATACAACTTTAAAATAAAAGAAGTTGATTAAAAATAAACTTGAAAACTTGTAAAGGAAGCTTCTTGGAAACAATGTTTTAAAAATCCATTCATGCCGTATAAGTTAAAAAAAACATTCTTCGTACTTTTGTCGGAAAAGTCAAAAAGTACCTCGTACGATAAACGACAAAAGATTCCTTTCATATCTTTTACAAAAAAACTTACCGAAGGGTAAAATTGGATATAAAATATTGTAGAAGGATTGAAATAATATTACATATTGATGAAACATGGATGTGGATGATAAAATACACCCCAGTAATTACCAATGTAAAAACAATCTCGGATAAAAGTGAGATTGTGATATTTCCCTTACCTTAGGTCCGATTTGCTTTGTACGTGTCCGAAGCTCCTGTATAATGGTTTAAATAATGTCATTTACTTATTACAGAATCATATTCATTGTTATGATATCATATATGGTTCACTTATGACATTATATTACCCGTTCTTTTGTAAATTCCATGTTAAAGAAGCATTTTGGGTAAAATCATTTCTTTTATCGTGGGTGTTTTGACTTGTTGTTCTTGACATTATTATTACTTATATCGTGATTTACTTACTTCCAGAATATAAAATATGATTTATATATCATATATATTCAGTATATATATATATAATAGATAGATAAATGAAATGAAAAACACCGTTCATGGAGACGGTAGTCCGTACGTACGCATGAACGCTGTTTTCCTTTCCCTATTGTCTTGAATGGAAGTAAGTAGATGACATACATATATATATATACATAAATCCAGTAGCTTTATAATTTCATATATTTCATTATTATTTCTTATATATACTTTATAATCATTCTTAAATGGTTAACATGGAGAATGAATCTCATCACGTCGTGGAGACGGTAGTCCGTACGTACGCACGAGCGATGATATCATTTCCATAAATATTGAATTGAATTGGAGTGGATTATACAATATATCAGAATCAATATAATGTTTTAATAACTATTTATAGTTATTCTTTACACCATTATACCCATCCATGTAAGGTGGTGGTGGAAAATAGATTACACCACGGCGTGGAGACGGTATTCCGTACGTACGCACGCGCGGTGATTTCTTTTTCCGTAGGATAGATAGATGGGGAAATAGGGTTGTTTCATACTTATAATAACATATCAGTATATGAGTGATACTGATGTTATTACTTCATAATGAAACAACCTAATAAGAAGAAGTGGAAGAAGAAATAAAGATGAAAGAATTGGTAACGGTAATTACCTCTTCTTTGAAGCGCCTTTTGGAGACCTCCTCTTAGGGAACTAAAATTGGTCTTTGAGGAAGACCAGAACCTCTAGGATGTTTCTAGGGAAGTGGAGAAGAGATTTTGGCAGGGTTTGGCCGAGCTTGAGTGCTCAAATTGGTGTGAGGAGGAGGGGGAGGAGGTGCGCTTTTATAAGGGAGGAGAGGGGCACCTTAGGAATATCTCAAAATATTATTTTATATTAAAGTACAAATCGGTTTATAATGGTTCCAAAAGGGTCTTATTTCGAAGCTAAAGTGGGTATGGGTCGAAATCCTATCAACCAATAGGATTTAGACAAGTTTAGGTTCTTATTGTAACCTTATCAATTAGATTTAACTCTAAGTTAAATAATTTAACTTTTACCGTGTCTTTTTGTTTTCTTTCACTATATGGTTAATACACTTACTATAACATACCAAACGAACCCCAAATTGTTTATTATTAATATATATATCCTTATCTATGTCATTTGGCCGAACCTTAGATTTTTAGGAATAAAATAACAATTAATAATATAATATTTGATTTAAAAACTATTTTGTGTCAATTTTGACACTATTTGATATATGATTTTCGTGAAAGTAATAACAGAATTATATGTTCGAACCAAGTTGATTAAATCAACACTAATATATCATAGTAACCTAGAAAATTAGTGTAATTCATAAAAAGTCTCAAATTACATTCATTTGAGTATTTATAACATTAATTATGTTAATATTTCCTTAAAAGGGTAATTACTGCATCATCGTTGTGTCATAAATAAATTAATTTATTTAAAGTATAAAAATTATAAATAAAATATCATTATATAGTAAATCTTTTTATCTTTCTAATGAATATTTACAATCGAATTTATCTTATGTATAACCCCATATTAAAAATGATTTACTTATTAAACTTTGATTTTAACTATTTTATCCCTTCTTTAAATAAATTAATAATAAATGTCCTAATCTAATCCAAGTGGGCCTAAATGGTCATATTTTATTCCTAAGTTTGTTTTTGGTCGAATTACACTTGTCCAATAGAATTAGGACATGTGTTAGGGTAATATTAATATCATATTTACCCTTAGTTACCCTATTTACTATTAACCGCGGTTAAAAAAAGTAAAAAGTTACTATTCACCAAAAATTATTTTCATCTCATTGAACCACATTTTACTTACTGACATCAACCATGTCTCTCGGATTTTTGAAATTACATTCACAGAAGCGGTAAAATTAAGATTTATGAAGAAATTAATTTTTTTTTAACTACCACTTAGTAGTTTCACTATTCATCAAAAATTGATGTTTTTCAGAACAATGCCAAAATTTCATCCTAAGCTATATTTCATATTCCGAATTCAAAAATGAAGTCTATTTTACCAAATTCATTACATAAAAGTTGCATTAATTAATTTTATAATTAAATCCCGCTGTTAAAACAAATAGCGTGTTTTTAAGAAACAATATCTATTAAAAGATTGACACTTGTTTATGTCTAGTTTAAATGTGAAATTACATCCAATGACCAACATTGTATTAAATTGTAAAAATATATTCTAAATATACTTTAAAACTACTCCAATTAATAATTTATCACTATTAATTATTTCGATTAAAAAATTTGTTTTTTTTAATTATAATTTAGTAATTTTCACTATTCATCAGAATATGAAAGTTATCCGAAATGTACCAAAATTTCACCTTAGGCTAAATTCGATACTCCGAATACAAAAATGAAGTTCATTTTGAAAAATAAGATTTACAGAGTTTTAAAAAGTGGTTATTACTATTCATAACGGCTAGTTTTAATAATATTTTAATAGCATATCGTTGTTTAGTGAAACTCGGTATTGCGTATTACACACGCTATCGAGGAAGGTCGTGATTGCGTGTAATGCAAGGAAAGTCAAGGATGCGTGTTGTGCAAGCTCCTTTTGGTGTAGCGTACAACACAAGACTTTAATAAAATTAAAAAGAATATATTTTTTTATAAAATCTTGGGCTGTTACAATTCATTTGAATAATGTACCATCTCTTTTCAATTGTAGCATTGAACATTGGTAGCGTCTTTCTTTCCTTTACAATCACCAGCTAGATGAGATTTTTGTCTACATTTTTAGCAAACTCCATTTCCTTTTAGGCAGGCACCAGGTTTCTTCCTTCTACAATTATCACAGGGTGGAAATTCAATTCTTCCCTTATTCCCTGATTCCTTATTTCCTTTCCCAGAGTGTTCAGCAGATCTATTCTTCTCTTGCTCTGATTTAATTTCATAAGACTTAGAGAATTTCTTTTCTGTCTTGATAGCACACGAGACAATATCTCCATATGATGAGAAGGATTGTGATACTAATGCTCGACAAAGAAATGGATTAACCCATCAAATAAATGATCAATCTTACTTCTTGGGTTATGTATATAATCTGCAACATGCCTCACTAACCTTGTAATGTTAGCCTCATACTTAGAGACATTCTTATCCTCCTTTTTCCTTAGACTCAGAAATTTTCTTTCCATATTCGCTTGATGGTCATGAGGAAAGTATTTTTCTAAGAGAATCTATTTGAACTCCCTTCATTTCATATTTGATACTTCATCATCTTCCTTTGTGTTTTGAATCAATGACCACCATTGATCAGCATTTCCAGTGAGGTGGTAAAATTCCATGATAACTTTTTCCCTTCCACTACTCCCCAAAGCATAGAATATTTTCTCTACGGAATTTATCCATTTCTCAGCAACTAATGGATTTGTACTCCTATTGAATATCAGTGGTTTTTTCCTCCTGAAGTGATCTAACTTTGATCCTCCATGTTGTGGATCTAGGTGCTCTATATGGGTAAGGTTATTATTCATAACCTGATTGAGTTGTCCCAGTATGGTGATTAGCTGATCAGCACCAGTTGCATCACCAGCTCCATTATAATTATCTTGAACAGGAGGGAAATCCCTACATGGAGTACGTGAATTGATACGGTTTTCATTCCTTCCACTAAGAGCAATTTCTAAACAATGGCATAAACTAGGTCAGTTTATGAATCAAAATACATAATTCCATTCTTGTAAAACACATAACATAAATTGAACTATTTATGGATATAATCCATAATCATAAAAAAAATGTTTTCATTGAGGAAGTATATACTCTTAAACCCTTCATAATGGTTTATAAAGAAAATGAGAATTATCCTAAGCATATCCCCTGGGAGTGTCGTAACCAACAGTGCAGCAAGGCCCATTGTCATGCACCAGTTCCCATTCAAGTCTACCTCAAAGTGGTGTTTTCAAGTTTTACCCCTAGTTACATCTGTTCCAAATCTGCCTCTACCTACTCATATCCAGAGAGGGATATATTTCATGGAAAACTGAAAAAATCTCTACAATACCAAAATTCTAGGATGTTCTTCTATACTAATCCTCAAAGATTGTCTTAGGGCTATGTGCTCTATTCAGAGTTTATCTAAATCTAGTTTCCATGGTTTGTATTAAACATCCTATGATACCAACTATAACTCCCTGACCCTAGTTACCCAGAGTCGGTGCATTATTACATAACATTGGCATGATCACAAGGAATTCATGTCTCAAAAAACCGATCATTTTAGTATTATTGTAAACAATATTCATACATAAGTTTAACATTACAGCTTGAAGATAAATACAACAAAAATATATTTCATTAGAAACATCCAAGCCTCCTAGATTATGCCTGCAGGTCACTCATAACTAACTTCTTCATATCCTGGGAAAATGAAATATAAGAAAAGAGGTGAGCTCAAACTCACAGTAAGGGTAAGTAATACAGTGGAAAATGACATAAATATTAAGCATGGTAAATAATTGAAACCGCATGCATTTACCAATAATAAACATGAATACTTTTATGGAAAGAATATGAGATAAGTAAGTAATTCCATAATAAAACATAATCATGGGTATTTTAGTAGTCTAATGACCACATGAACCACCAATATTATTTCCATAATGAGGGAATGTATAATGCCGGACATTCTGAAACATTTTTTCAAGGCCTCAGCCAAGACGTTTAAAAATGATTAAGGCCTCATCCAAAACCATAAATCAAATTAGGAAAGGGTCTTGTCCAATTCCATGTCCAGTTATCACATGAGACCTACCGATGCATAGAGGATCTATAGTGGTATCCACCCATCACATACTAAGTCCAATATATTCCTCATATGAAAAGGTTTAAACATATCATAAACATTCTTATTAAAACTAGCATACAAAATTTCAATACTTTAACCATAGTTCTTGAATGGGGTAAAAATAGCACTTCCAAATTCAAACATATCACAAAACCTTCAATACAATATGTAAGTTTTGTATCATAATAAATCAACTCCAAATAAACTTAAAATCCATCAAAGGATGTTGACATAGATGAAATCAAAACCCTTTTTAGAGAAATATCTATTTCTCTTTAGAAATCATTTAATAGTCGCATAATTATAAAATAAAACATTTACTTCAGATATAGTCTTATAATATTTTAAGGATATCTTCGACGAGTTTATAAAGGTAGAAAATATCCACACCCACTGTATAAGTTAAAAAATACATTCTTACCTTAATTTTGTCAAAAAGGATAAAAAGGACATTGTTTGGAAAACGACGAAAACATTCATTTATAAAAAAAATTTAAAAATTCTACAAGGGTATAAATGAATTTAACCCATAGTCTATAAAATAGTAAGAATGTTTTGAAATACATTTTTAAGAAACATGGATGTGGATGATAAAGAGGTCCCAGTAGATAATTACGTATAAAAAACCTCAGATAATAAAGAGATTGTGAAATAAACCCTTAACTTGTACTTTTCCTTGGTTGATGGTAGGTTAACCTCCTGTATAATGGAGAAATAATTGTTATTAAATTATACAAGATTCGGATACATTAATATGATATCATATATGATCTTTTAACATTGCTTTGTTAATATTATTGTCATTTCAGGTGTTAACTTACTCGTTTTCTTTTGTATATTTTGTTACATAAACTGTGTTTGTTATGGATAGGTTGTATCTTATTCATATCCAGAATGACATCAAGTCCTTAAATATTATTTTTAATAATGAAATGAGAATTATAATTGCATGGATACGATGGTAAATGAATCTCATCGCGTTCGTGGAGACGGTTGTCCGTACGTACGCACGAACGACAATATCATTCTTTTGATATTAAAATAATATATAATTGGTTGGTATATCATATATACAGAATCATTATCATGTTATATTTATTATTTACATCAATTACACATCATTATCATACTCATCCAAAATAATAATGTTTTGAATAACAATTACACTACGACGTGGAGACGGTAAGCCGTACGTACGCACGTATGGTGACATGTCATTCAAAGGATGGATAGAATACTGAACGTGGTTGAACCCTATTTATAATAACATCACATTTTATAGAAGATACTGTAGTTATTGTTTTCTTATAAAAATAACAAAGGAAGAAGAAGTTGAATATGAAAGGAACTTGAAAAAGTGTGGTGAAAACATTACCTCTTCTTCGGGTTCTTCTTTTTGATTTGATCAAAAGGGCTCCTTAGGATGGAATTATGACTAAAGGAAGGCATCTAGGAAGAAAGTAGGATAGTTGATAGGGTATTTTGGCAGAGGTTGGCCGATCCAAAAGGATTTTAAGGTACGATGATTTGGTTATAAGTGGTGTCCTTTTATAAGGGGGAGGAGGGGCTCTTTAGGAAAAGCATAAAGTATTGATTTATAATAAATTCATTATCTGTTTCTAATGTCTCAAAAGTGGATTATTCAAATTCTAAGTGGGTATGGGTCACAATAATTTCAACCAATAGATTTTAGACAGGTTTGGGTCATTATATTAACCTTATCTTTTATTTTTAACACTTAGTTAATTAGTTTGACATTTACCATGTAACATTGTATTTTTATATTATATATTTAATAAACATACTATATACATCCAAGAGACACCCAAGTGGTCCATTAATTATAATACTATCATGATATAAGTACTTTGGACAAACCGTAGATTTTTGGGAATAGAATATCAATTAATAATATAATACATGTTTTAAAAACTCATTTTGACAATTTTGACAAAATTTAATAATTGATTTTTTTTAAGTCTTAAAAACATAATTGATTCCAAAAACACCGTTTAATAAATCCTAAAATGTCATATTAACCAACAAAATTTGTTTATGGCATCAAAACATTCAAAATATATTTTTTTAACTTTTATAATACAAATTATTTGATTCCTTCATTAATTAGAAAAATACTGCATCATTATTGTGTCATAAATAAATTTTATTATTAAAGGTCTAAAAATTATAAATAAAATACCATTATATAGGAAATAATTTTAGCTTTATAATGAATTTTCATAGTAGAAAATATAACATATATTACCCTATGTAAAAATTGTATTGCTAAAAGATATATTCTTATGTCATTTTTGTATTTACATTAACTTAATTAATATAAAGTGTCCTTATCACCTACAAGTGGCTCCATGGGGTCCCAAAATCGACCCAAATATGCCCATGGTCGGTAATGTATCAACCAATAAGGTTAGGAAACTTTTTAGGGTAATTTATTATTATTATAATATTAATTTCTACCATTATTTACCGGATTTTCCCTTTAACCATGGTAAATAAAATATTTACCGAAGTAATTATTCAAAATGTCTAAAAATAAAAGATACCTATTTACAAAATTTGGACCTCCTGATTAAAAATATGGAATCCATTTTTCAAAATTCAAAACACTTAAGTGGAAAAAAAATATTTTAAAATTAATTCCCGTAGTTAAAACAAAAAACATGTTTTTAAGAGGTAATAACTATCAAAAGATTGACACTTGTTTATGTCCGGTTTAAATGTGAAATTATGTTCAATGACCAAAATTGTATTAAATGGTAAAAATATATTCTAAATATACTTTAAAACCACTCAAATTAATAATTTATCACTATTAATTATTTTGATTAAAAAAGATGTTTTTAATTAAAATTTAGTAATTTTCACTATTTATCAAAATATAAAAGTTATCTGAAATGTACCAAAATTTTACCCTAGGATAATTTCGATATTCCAAATCCAAAAATGAATTCTATTATGAGAGATAAAATTTATAAAATATCAAAAAGTGGGTATTACTATTCATAACGGCTACTTTGATTGGTCGTGGTGTGTTAGAATCTCGAAGTTGCATACAACACATGCTACTGTATTATTCAAAGAGAATCATACCATGGAAGCTTGGAATGTTACACCTAGTGCATTGACTGAAGCATATAGGGATCCATTTACAAGAATGGAATTCCTTGAAAAAATTACATTGGTGCTTAAAAACCTAATAAAATAATTTTGGACAGTTATCATCTTAGTTATGTAAAAAATATATCCCCATTTAAATGTATCAAATTCAATGGAAATGTGAATTTTAAGTGAATAGTTTCAATCCTTAATTTTCCTCAACATTATATTTATAATTTTTGTGTTTGTGAAGGTAAAATTATGAATATTTCTTCTTTTGAAAATCCATATTGATTTGGGGTAATATTATTTTTATCAATTCACCCATCATAATCATAATTATCTTGGTAATATGTTTGGATTTTGTTTTCCCATGGGAAACATTCCAGAAGTACTGGATATTAAATGTATTCTACATCTTGGGTATTAAGCAAATGAAATATGAGTTTCTCTAAAAAGGAATTGATAAATTATTGACAAACTCTTTGCTTCCATAGGTTATATTATTCTATATAATAACCCATTAATAAATTAAAAAATTGAATAATTCTTGGCTAGGAGCTCTCTCCATGTTAAGAGGTAATAGGGATTCTTCGATTTCAACTTTTGGTGTATCCAAGGTGACACCTTGGTATTGATGATCATAATTGCATGGGAATATATTTTCAATCATAATTTTAAATCATACCATACAATCATTAATGTATAATCCTTTTATATAGTCTAAAAGTACCATAGAGGTCTTATTTTTAGAAATTTATAAGAATCAATTTATGTTGATTGCTTGGTTTTCCCCTTTAAACCACTTTTATTTATGAAATATATGAATGAAATTTGAATTATTATATACATAATTTAACCACTTAACATTAATTTTATTTTTTTCAATTGTTTATATAGTCATTAAAATATCATTTTATTTGTGATGAGCTATAATATCTTCTATAGATGGAGTATTTTGATGTTTGTTCTTAATTTCACAGACTGTAAATTGATGCTAAGAGGCCTTGATTTCTAAATAAATCATGGAAAATTATTTTCGCTTTAATACTCATAGTAACTCCATATTATTATTTGGTTTTCCATCCATATTTTAGAGTGTAATTCCATTGGGAATAAATTTCCAAGACTCTAACAATGATTCCCTAAATCTAGGAATCGCAAGCCACCTACAATTGAATTGAAAAGGAAGAGGATCTAAACATTATAGATGTGTGGAGACTTCCATAATGATGGGTTTGTGATATAAATGATTGTTGGGGAGAGTTATCCTGGAGATCCCATCTAACGAACTCCTATAAATCAATTATTTATAGAATTTATCAAGCTTACATATTTGTCTTCAATTCATTGTATTTATACTCTATGTGAAGTCATATCCTATAATAGGGTCCTCAATAAGATATCATTTCTCAGTGTAATAGGGGAACTCCCTAGATAGAATCTTTCAAATTTATACCTATCTTATTCATAATGCATCAATACAGTGTTGAAATTCCAAAGAATCACCAATTTATGATTAATGTTTTCTGATATTACCTCAAATTTCTTTCCATAATTTCCTTCTATTGATATATTATGTCGATGCATGCAAAAAAAGAAACTAGGATATTATAGCTAGATATGCTGCATAAAACTTAAACACTTTGATCTTTCTTGTTCCATGTGATACTATGGCTGACTTCATTCTTTAAAACCCATAGGTTATCCATATATGAATCAAGCATGTATTTTGATACAAATTTCTAACCAAATGAGTCACATTTTATGTCTTTATAGTCACCAACGAGCATATTTTGTTCATAAATACCAAAAATAATAGGGTTCTATGATATAATAATTATTATATGGGTTTTGGAAATTATATAATTCAATAGAACATCCCAGTTCCAATTGAGAAGCTTCGTTATTTCAAGTCCTTCTCATATATCTAATGCTCTCCTTCATTTTCCACAATCTTTTGGCATTTTCCTTTCTTCCCTTTTCTATTACAATTTCATCCTTTTATAGTTTTGTACATTCCTAATCACTTTATATGTCCAACTATTTAGCATTATTCATTATTTTAATCTATTGAAGTAATCTTAGTTTTCCAAAGGAGTTGTGTGTCTTCATATTCATCAGGAAAAAAAAAGACACTAGTCCAAGGTTAGATTTTGTTACCTAAATTCCCATGATAAGTGGGTTTCTCTAGGAATTCCTTCTTTCTAGAATCCTTGTTGTGAGAAATCTCTATGAAGGATTCATCAAAATCACTATTTTTATCATCTCAAGAATGATGAAATTATCCATTTCATCCTAGAGTGGGTATTTTTTCACATTACCCTCATGAATTGGAATTACATGAACACACACATACATATCATGGTAATGTGAGCATGTTTATAACACCAATAAATGATCCTCATCAGAATGAATTTCTCTTTTCCAATGTGTAATTAGCACTTGTTAAATCTCTTATGCATATGCATAACCCAACTCCTTTTCATGACAATGTGGTGACTATAAATTTATTCAATCATTAAAAAGATAGTGTTCAAGTGAGGTGGCTTCCAATAAATCCCCTTTAATATACCTATTAGTAGGCACCCCTCAAAAAATCTTCAGTGAGAATTCAGGTGCATTCCCCTTATGAGTTGAAATTTTGATTACACATTCCTCCATAGCCTAATATTGAGGTAATGTTTCTATCATATAGTTATGTGCCTCATCATAATAAGTCTCATGATTCTATCTTGAAATAAGTGCCAATGAAATATCTTTTTTCTTCTTATCACATAGCTCTTTTTTCTAGCCTAAAGGAGTGATTGAAATCATTGTCTCCTTATGACATCGATTGTGTGAGATGGGGGCATGGTCGTCCAACTACAAATTCTGATCAGTGACCATTAAACTATTTGGTAGTATTTTATTTTCCACCTTCGTAGTGTGTCATGACTTTTGAGATAGCCTCTGAAAGTAATTAATTATCTGAGGGGAATTTCTACATCCACTCTACCTTTAATAAATCTAGCCCAAGGGACATTATAGATATCCATCCCATGAAACATAGTCATAGAAGGTGGCATGAACTACCATGAATAATATGGAAATTCAACAAGAGTGTGTTACATCACTCTAGCCTCATTCTTATAACCTTCTATCTAGGGTTCAGTATTCTAGTTGTACTATGATTCAGTGTGTAAAACATCTTTCCCTTTCCATATTCTACATACAAAAACATCATTTCCACTAAACATGTAGAATCCACATTCATTATACCTCATTAACATAGAATATAGATATCTAAATAAAATGTATTTCATGAAATAAAAGGCTTCATATAATCCAGGATCTCAAGTTTTATGTGGTCTTATCTTTTTGTGTGTACTGACTCTTCCACAATGGTTTTTGAAATATCAACCTCCAACAAGATTCTGGCATAATACCCAAATATCCTATTATAAATTTTCTTATTCTTCATGATGGTACTTCCAATAGAGGATTTTATATCCCATTGAATCCTTATATTCCAATATTTCTCGTTATGTTTGGATACGCAGATCCTATACAATGTAAATTTGTTCCTCACATTGTGAGGATCCATATTAATATATCATTCCTTGATTCACAAAACTCCAAACATCATAGAAACTGACCAATGACTCCAATATCTTCTCTTACAGTAATCATATAGGAAGAAAACATGGTAATAACCTCACCCCCTTTCACTATTTCTCCACTCATCAAGGCTCCATAATTCTACAATTCTTCAATTGAGGTCATTTAACTTCAATATTTTTTCTTCCTTTGGGACCAAAACTCTTGTGATAATGTAATACCTTCATAGACTCACTTTTTATTCAACAACATCATGGATGGACAAGACATGTGCTATTATACTTTTCATGATAACCATTATAGTAATTTTTATATCAAAATTCTCTTAATAATTAGTGTCAGAAGATTTCACCACCAGTGTAAGGTTCTTCTGTATAGAAATAACAAAATTAGGGTAGTGTTTCACCAAATTGTAATTTTAAAAAATCTGTAAAAGAATTTTTGTTCATGAAATTATACAATTGATTTAAATCTATTATATATTCTAGGAAATCATGTTTCCCATAGGTATTAGAATCTTAAAATTTAGGGTTTTCCAACATTTCCCCCTATTCTACCATCAGATCATGGAATAAAATTATCACACAAAAATAGTTTGATCGATTCAAGAAGAATCCAAAAATTTACAAGTCCAAACTTATCATATATTATTATTTAATGAATAATTACCCTTCCAATAATTATGATTCATTACATTCGCGGTGCCCTTTACTTCTTAGATCTGAAGTTTCCTCATTGTAGGTTATTAATTCGATAATGAGCTGTTGAAGGAAAGACCCTCAATAATTCATGGGTTACACGACAAACCCTATATATCCATCCATAATATTGTATATAATGGAAAAATAAAGTTAATTTGATTTAACTAAATATATAATATAAATTATTTAATTACATTAAATGAACCCTCGAAAGGTCACCATATTTGAATTCCATGTTCAGACTTACTAGGGTCTCACATACGGTAAAACTAACATTCCAGGATCAAATGTGGTAACAAATTTTTAATATGAGATACCATTTAATAGTTAAACCTTTTTTTAAGAATCCATGATTTATTAATACAACATATCATTAAAAAATTTATAAAATTACTCTTGGGAACACAGGGCCTCATAACCACACACTATCTTAGCTCTTGTCTCGGAAAAAAATGTCTAAAAATATTCAAATATTATACAAGGGAAAATAGGTTTTTACTTAATTCACTCTATCATTTTTTTCCCATGAAATAATATATAACTAGAAATCATGGGATAATATGCTACATCTGGATCTCCAAATCCCATAATCTCTCATGTATGCTCCCATTCTACTACAAAAAACAAACCAAGGGGAGTATAAATCCATATAGGGAAATATACTTCCAATCCATTATTTCCACCGAGTGATCTGAAGAAGTCGATTTTTCCTCAATGTCTAGATCTCCAATGTTGAAAATATGTATAGGTTAATTGATATATATCTATATATTTGACACATTAAAGACATTTTTAACTCACTCCAACAATGTTTGTATGATGAAGTAGTAAAAAACCTCAACAAAACACTACAATATCTTTAATTTCATGATGAACTTTAAGATTATCTAGCCTCCCAAGAAAACCTGATACAATCTCTAATGTATAGTGATGTTTAAAAAATTGTTTTCTCCTTTCTTGAACTCCAAGGGACTATGACATCTATTTTAATAAGATTTATTCCTACTCTAGGATGTCCTAATCTGCTCATGGATGGTCTGTACCTTCTCCATCATCTTCTACACCATCTTTATACACATAAGATATGCCTCTCTAATCTCTATCAAATATAAAGGAAACCTACAGGGTCTCCCATAATGTTCTAGGAAAAGTTCCATGTAGAAATTAGAGTAGTATATATTGTTTAATGAAATATCTACTAGGATAAAGTGATCCTCTTGTGTCTAACTGAAGTCTATTAAGCAATCCGTCAACATATCCTCCATCAAAAGGATAGTTTTCCTTGTCGACCAATCAGTATAGGGGTGAAGTTTGTACTCAAACGACACTAGGTTTGGTATAGCCACTATAGGACTCTCCAAAATCAATATGTGAACCACACATCATGGTTGGAGACAATATTTAAGGGACCCCCTGAATTTTAACTAAATCTCATTCAAACATATTCTCCAATTTCTCCATCAAACTCTACTCCCTAATAGCAAAGAAGTGTGATGCCCTTCTGAGTTGGACAACTATCACCCAGATAATTTCATGGACCATAACTATCAAAGGATTCCATCTCTTAATGTATATATATATTTCATCCCAATTCCAATTCAGTTATCAAGGGGTTGCAACAAATGTTACAGAACATGGTCCTCCGCCTTCACCTAATAATAAGTGATGAATCTTGAGATAAACTCAACAACATTCTATATCACACCGACCAACCCAAACTGCCTATAAATGTAATAATACATCTTCCCCACATGGGTATGTAAATACAAGGTATATTTTTGTAAGTATCTCATCACTTCCTCTCACATATGGAAATGGACCATTCCCAATCCATGGAAAAGGATGAGGTGATTCCCTCATTAAGAAAATTAATCTGATGAATATCTTAAGGATATATAGTCATGATATTGAACACAATCAATGTCTCCGAAGTAGGACTCTCTCACATTCTAGGGGATCAAGGGATTGAATTCCATCGAATAATGAAAAACTGAACCTTCCTCCTCAACCAGGGAAAACTTTACAGAATCCAAGTGCTCAAGAGAATCATCCACCAAATGATCCTAGGACATCCTACTAATGGAATCTACTACTATAATTCCCCTTCATATGATTATATAATATCTCATTTTCATAGTCCTTCAGTAACTTGTACCAGCACCTCTTTCATAGATTTGAGTCTCTCGGTGTAAATATGTACCTAAGACTCTACAAGAAAGAGTAAACAAAAAAACACTCTCCCAGAAGTCTATTTATCAATATCCTCTAAACAATGAATATTGTTACCAACTATCAGTCATGTGGTATGTAGATATACTCATCGGATCTCAACTACCTTGAACCATATTAAAAAACACAATACCTATTCATCAACATGTAACCAATCCTTCCTCCTGATGCATCAAAATACACTATGTACTCCATGCCCTCCTACGGTACTCTAAAAAAATGAGTTCTAATCATCTTTATCATTAACACCTTGAATGTAATCTATAACTACTCCTTCCAAGTAAATATATTACCTTTTCCTTTTGAGGTGGTAAAAGAGTTCATAATCCTAGAGAACTCCACCACAAACCTATGATAGTATCCGACTAAGAAAAGAAAACTATGTACTTCCTACACTATCTTATGTGGATCCCAATAAAACATTTCATTGAACTTAAATAGATCTATGTATAATCAATGCATTGAAATTAAATTCATAATGATGTGAATCTCATTAATCCATAACTAGAACTTTGAGAGATTTCCATAACGGTGTGCCTCTTGAAGAAATTAAAAAACCATACTTAAGTGGTATGGATGGTAATCCTTTGATGTATAGTATATATTTATGTTATCATTGAATAAGAACATGAACTAGTCCATGTTCAGCTAAAAAATTTATTTCATCACAACTATAATCATGGTGGGTACATTGATCATGCCAAAGGGAATCACCATAAACTCATTGTGCCCATAGAGACATCAGAATTCCATCATTGGAATATCAGCCTTAAAAACTATCAACTAGTAATATCTGGGCCTAAGATCGATCTTTGAGAAGTAACTTGAACCTCACTACTGATTAATTAAGTTATAATTCATTAGGAAGGGGTGTTTTTTTATCTTGGATAGATTATGGAAATGATTATCCATGAAAAGATGTATAATATCATCTTACTTTTTCATGAACAACACTAGAGCTTCTTAGGGGGGCACATAGTGCCTAATAAAACTTTTCTCTAAATGGTCCACCACTACAACTGTAGATCCCATAGATCGGTATGGGATATCAAATATTCTACAGAAGATATCAGAGTAGTCATGAGATGCATGTCAATAAAAAACTCTATATCCAACCAAATAGGTATTCTTAGAATATCCTCAGAGAAGACGTTCAAAAAATCCTCCACAACTGAGGGCATCCATGTACTAGAAGAACCCGCTGCAATAGGGGCTACACTCTCTGACTAATGGGTGATGGTTTATAGCCTCCTACTTCCAAAACCCACTCACCATTACATGATATCTCACCCCCACATAAAATATAATCCCACCCTAGATGTGTGAAGGAATTTACCTTGCCTGTGGTGATAGTGAAACTGGGCCAGTAAAATAGTCAACCAATCTATAACCATAGTGACATTATAGGGATTCATTGTGATGAAAAAAGTTACAATGAGATACTCAACCAATGAATATATATTATTCATTTATAGAAGATAAAATACATGGAAGAATAGTTCCCTATGTGACTTTAAGAAAAAGAATTTGGGATAATTCATCAAATGGGAGCACAAACTATTGAACTTCAAGGAAAGTTATGACGTAATAACTCACACCTATGCCAAATAATAATGAATAAAGAGTATAATAATCATATATCATGGCCCTAATAATATCATATGCTACAGATTCAAAAGTATCTATCACCTTCAACTACCCATGGCCCTGAATGAGAGATCCCTAAGCTTGATGTGGGCTGGTTGGTGGTGGTGCAGAAAGGATCTCGTAGCACCATCCACCGCCCATAGCTCCACCTACCATAAGTACACCTACTCTAATTACATCCCCTCCTCTATATGGACCAACCTACCCTTGGTTGGGGTATCACTAATCATAGTGTTTCTTCTATCGTGGT
Source organism: Viscum album (assembly GCA_963277665.1). Classification (NCBI taxonomy): domain Eukaryota; kingdom Viridiplantae; phylum Streptophyta; class Magnoliopsida; order Santalales; family Viscaceae; genus Viscum; species Viscum album. The sequence goes on from OY728166.1 coordinate 612,686,445, forward strand.
GGTCCATCTTCTATCATCATTCCCTCTTCTTCATTCCAGGTTGGAAAACCATGCATCATTTGATCATGCCCATCACATGCATAGAACCGACCCTCTCCTTACATCCCAATTCCTCTTTGTTCTTCTTGTTTTGCATTACCACATTCCAGAGTGTTCTCATGGGGTGGTCTTCTATGTTTAAAACCTTTCAGTTGGATTTTTCTAGTAGCTACAGATGACTCATCCTTGTAACACCCACTTCCATATCTAGCTTCCATGGATCACACACAGGGGAAAAGTTATATCAAAAAACACCCACTCCAATACCCAAACAAATCTTATAATTAACAAGGTTAATACACTGGAAAAATATCTTCATGGAGAATCATCTTAATCTTCCTTGATTATGAGTAGTCATCCCAGATCATTTTGAGGGAGGATAGTGTATGGGTTGTGAATCTCGCAGCTTACTCAGCCCCTATCACTCCTCCCTGGTACAAATCTAGATACTCTGGAATCATAACTGATGAAAAAAGGGGTTATTATCCTTATATGATAGAAAAAATAAGTAGGTTCATATGATTTTTGACTCTTCATACATATTCAAAAAAGGATTTCACTAGTTCCCAAATGCTCTTTGAAAAAGAAAAACTTCCAGTTCTCAGATAATCTTGAATACAAGGACCATTGAATCTTGTAAATCATCCACTTCTTGGGGACCTAGATCATTGAAAAACCAAAGCATCCTATGGTATTAGAACTTACGAACTCAATTATGCCTATGTTAATCATCAACATTCCCTTACTGTATGATATGTTTCTCGATAAGTACAGGTTCTAAAACATATACCCATAGAGGAAGGATCTCACAGGATAGACCCTAAAATGATTCCTCATCGCTCGTCAAATCAAAATCAGGATCCTACACATGTATCATGGTTGGATATTGTAGCATAGATGTCATTAAAATTTATTTAATATGTACCATAGTCATTTGATCAGATATACACATTGGGGAGCTGAATCATGAAGGATATTCATGGACTTAATACTATATTATGAAATTACCATTGATACCTGCAACCAATTCCATGGTATGCTGAGTAAAAAACTGGAATTCAAGGTGAATTTGAATTGAATCATTGACAGTCTCCACAACATCCGGTTCCCTGGACTAAGATCTACAATCAATACACATTGAAACTACTTCTCTAAATTATAACCAAATTTACATAGGGGGGATACTCTAAACACCATCCAAAAGATAAAACCAGCTCTAATACCAGTCTATCATAATCTGACCAAATGGATATCAAGACACAACTACCCCATGTATTCCTACATTAGGTAGGGTTTGTAGACACACAATTGAAAATATCGATTAAAATTTTCGAAGTAATAAAAAAATGATGATACAATATCTAGAATATAAATATTAATGTGAAACCATCTATGGTGTACAATAGTACAATTGTGATAACTAAAAGTAAAGGAGAAAAATACATGACCCACGAGAAATATGTTCCAACCTATAAACCTATAGAAGTAAAATGTTGAGAGATCCCAGCTCCATATCCCTATTCAATGACCAACATATGTGCTCCAATAAACCAATTATCAATATGCTTATATGTAGTAACTTTCAACATGTTGTTGTTAGCACAATACCTAAAACATGTAAAAAAATATCATGTGTGGGTGAGTAAATACATACCTAGTATAAATCCATGAAAGCTGAAGTCAGAGATGTAGTAGGACCAATTAGAATATAAAGTTGACAAATCAACCTAAAATAAGGGAGTAAATAGAATCCAATAGCATGAAAAGAAATATATATATATTCTAAAACTAGTGATTCCTAAAAGGGAGAGAAAGGGGATCTCAAAATCATATCCCCACCTAGAAAAAGAGTTCCAACTATTTTAATAGTCTATCAATGATGCCCAATTTCTCAAGTGTTTTTCTAATGAAGAAACCATATGGGGTACCCAGGCATCACAACAAATTAGAAGATTCAAGGTAGTACAATTTCTAATTATAGGACCCATTCTATTTTTCATCTGAGAATTAAAATCAGTATAAGGAGGATTCGTGCACTATATAATAGGTGTAAAACTCTATAGATAGGGGACTTGTACTCTATTCTATCAAGGCATATCACTTAGTATATGGAGGACCCATGCCCAAATTATATACGGGGTTCCACTCAGTAGTAAAGGACTGAAACCCTAATTATATAGGGGGTACTGCTCAGTGTATGTATGACCCTCACCATTGTTCCATAAGGAGGTCCACTCAGTGTATCCATTACCAACACCCTATCTGATAGGGGTAACACTACTAGATATTGAAACAACACTATAATTCCATAGGGGTTACCACTCCATTTAAGGAGGACCTGAACCCAATTTTATACTGGTACCACTCAGTAAATTGGGGACCTGAAACATAGTACAACAGTGGTAATACTATGTAGAAAGAGGACTCGCACCATAACATTATAGGAAGGTACCACTCTATGATCTTGTTCAATCACTATCATAATCGAGCGATGCCTATAGAAGCATGACGCATGAAACATCTCACATCGTATCTCAAAATCTAAAATATAGGTCATAATCCTATTTTATGTGGATAAACACTCAGAATAGGCTACATGAAAAAAACCAATTCCAAATAGAGGACATACAAGAGGATGAAGTTCCCTATCAAGGAAAAGTTGTACACGATGTGTAATGGGACAACGCAACATATGGTACCACTCAAATTCATGGATGTTTCCTAGCCAGTACGTGGATCACTAATCATTTTTCTCTATACAATATTTATTTGGACTACACGGCATGCCTCACACACCCATGGTCTAGCTCGTGCCTCTAAGTGTGTATGTGTAAGCATTTATGTGTCATTATACTTCAATATATGGAATGTTCATGTTCTAGTCGTCCCACATGGGGTCCTTCCCATGTGCTCCACTACATATATTTTCTAAAACATAAATAATAAATGTTGTGTGTCTCTTCCACACAATGTGTAATATTTAATTCCACATGAAACCCTCGGTGCCACAGAAACCAAACTACACAGAGTACGTGTTTTAAATTACATGGTGTGTAGTAGGGATTTTCACATAAACTAGTATCCACTTGTGGAGATCTATATCTAGTATCTCCATATATTAATCTTTTAATTAACATAAAAAAATTATGTTCCTCTATCAGATGATTTCTATCCCTCCAATGGGTGGAATCACACTTTAGATCTTCCTGAATGAACATACATGCTTCATATGCCATGTATACCTCAAAACCTATCTACTCCTTCTCTGATTTGTATCTAGGATTAAAAAAAATCAACCATAAACATACAATCCTCTAAATCCATAACTAATTCCACGTTCCATTCATGTGATGCGAATTATCCACTGATCCTGGTGTCAGGTCATGCTTGGTCCTATAGATTATGTCGAATCACAACCCAGTGGTACAAAGATGAATAAAAAAATAAAAGAGGATGAAATTCCCAAGAAACAGAAGTTATATGATCATTTTCCAGCCATTCCTGGCCAACAGATATAGATTTGTGGTTCCTGGGGGATAAAATAGAATAATTAATTGAATTTTATATATGGGCGCTTTCAATGGATTGTAATTGACATAGACCGAGAAATAATATGACATCGATTGAAAAATTTAATAAATTATTGGATGAGTAAACATATAAATGATTATGAATAGGTTTTCAACTATTATTTAATGAGGAACATGGTCCCCAATGATGAAGTGGAATCATTTTGTTCACAGCATCTCGATCTTCCTAGTTATGGAGTTTCATTCTCATAGTAACTTGATTCTCCAACACAAGGTAGAAGGAGAACCTCTCAATGACCCAAATATTATAAGTATTACCCTATAAGTACTTCCATAATAGAGTATTAAAGTAGTAAATTAGTATTAGGTGACTTAATATAAAAAATTATTTATTTTGATAAAAAAATCATGGAAAAATTATCCATATCAAAATGCCGCATGCCGACATACAACAGGTCATGCCTAGGTTAAACATTGTTTTCTAAACTCAACCATTGTGTCATAATTTTAATACAATAATCCATTTAATTTTTATCCATTTTCAATTATTAAACCTTTATGACTTAATCTAAAATATATAAAATATTATTTATAAAATAAATATTGGAAACCCCACATTGTATAACTATATGTTTTTTCAGCACTTGGACCTAAAAAATGTAACTAGAAATATTCCAATGTAATTCAAGGAAAAATAGGGTCTCTAATATAAATGAATAACTCTTTTTATTTTATGTCCCCTTTCCTAAATTCAAATGATTAATTTACTATTGATTTAAAGAACTTGATAAAGTAATCATTATTTATTTATTTCTATGTCATTAACAAATCCCAACCTTTTGTTGTGCTTTGATCAATTTCCAATTCATCTATTATAATAGTTTATTGATATTCAAGATGAATTTATCATGCATTGAAATTTTTTTATCAATCATAATATCTATAATTCATTCCTTCAACCACCTTAATTTTACTTAGACCAACATAATTTAAAAGTATTATAAAATATGATAAATTATACTTCAACCTCAAACAATAATATCCAAATTCATTATAATACATTCCATATATAGTTAACCATGTGACCCTTCCAAAATATTTTTTACAAATTTGACATCCAATAAAATATTTCAAATAACTTTAATAAATTTATAAAATAAATTTATCATTAGTTTCATAAAAAATATGAAGTAATACTGAATTTTATATACCAAATATTGGAATATCATGATTCTTATAAAAAATTAATAAAAACAAAATTAAATCCCAGAAACAATTTTATCCTCAGTCATTAAATATAATCCTAGATTATCAAATATATTTCATAAATCCAAAAATTAAAAAAAAATTCCTTAAATATTAGATAAATAACTTTATCAAGAAATCATTAACCAATTTCAATGGAACTAATGGTATCACATTAACTTTATTAAGTTAAGGCATATTTTTATTTAAATAATCATTAATATCTCAACATTGGTAACATATGAAGGGTTTCACTTAACTCAATATTGTGTTTTCCATTAATAATTACCCCTAAATATCATTTTTAGGTGATTATTTCTATTATACATATTCATATATATCCATAAAGAATGTCTATTGTAGTATAATCATTATATGATTTATAATTCAGCTAACCAATATACCATTGAAAAATATATTTTAAAAATATTAATATAAAAACACATTAATCATTCCATTTAGGATGTAGTAATAAAATAATCATGTACAACTCTACTTAGCTTCTTTTATAGTGTGTTTTCTTTACAATTGGGTAACTCATTTTTTTAATGTCCCATATCGTTACAATCGATGCTCAATATAATAGTGTATTTTTTATTTTCCTAATATTCATTATCCAAATTACACTTATCTATAAACTTTTAAAAATATACCATTCCCATCAATCATATTTCTGGATGTTTCGTTCCATAATTTTCACATGATGAAAATTGATTGCTTCCCTTTTTCTTTATTCATGCATTTAAATTTACAAGGTGCTCAACTTGCCTCTTATTATCATGAGAAATATTGATTATATGGTATATGGAATATCTATTCTCTATATTAATGGAATTTTATAATGTGTCATAATATGGGGAAAACATTAGAGAAACTGGTTCACTTCAGAGACTCTGCTTAAGCCTATCAAAGAGGCTATCAATACTATTATCCATATTATATATGTTCTGAAATGCATGATAATGTAATCTTGTGATGTTAGCCTCATATTATTCCACATTATATTTCTTCATATACATTAAAGTGTTGAATTTCCTATCCATCATAGATTTATGTTCTTAAGGGAAGTATTTATCAATAAAAATCACCTTAATAGTTCTCCATTCCATCTTATTTAATTTTCATCCTCGTTGGTGTTTTGGATCAAGGACCACTATTGATCGAATTCTCCTTTTTAAAAATTAACTATTTTAAAAACATTTTCATATTGAATACTTTCAAAATATGGTAATATCCTTTAGGGAGATTTAAATTGTTACGAAGTTACCAATGGAATATAAGTTCCACTAATATATGGAGACTTTTGATGCATAAATTGAACAATCATAGGAAAATAATGTTGTATAATAATAATTTACAAAAAAATTATGGTTAATTTTAATAACATAATTCAACTATCAAAATATTGTAATTATCTTCTCATTTTTAATGACAGTTGTATTGTTTTTCTCTATATTAAAATCTATGTGTCCTTTACGGGTGTTGATTGCCTTTCATTCGTTGGGCATTATCACTTAATAGTTTTAAACATTGTGTTATCTCATAATCATCAGGGATATTGGGTCACAAAAAAAAACCCATCTAATGGTAAATTTTAAAAAAAATCTCCAACGGATTATCATAATTTTCATGTTAGATACGCATTTTTTCAATCGTGTTCCCAGGCATTCTACTAAAGTTTCTCTAATACCAAATTTAAAATATCAAACTCTAGTAACCCAGATCTGGTGTATTCATTATTAAATTCTTATTTATAAAATGGATCTCAGCATGTAGGATAGATCAGTTTAGCAGTCTTGGAAAACAACTTACATGCATGATTACTATATTACATTAAAAATATAAAAGACATAGTATAAAAAAATTCTACATTCCATATTATTTTTCATAATAATCTTCTTAAAATCTTAATGAAATGAAAAAAATAAAAGTGGGAGACCAAAGTCATAGTATAGGTTACATAAAATAGAATCTATCTTGGGTTTACATGGAATAATCAATATAGAAAGGTAATTAATTGAAATGATGATCCAAATAACCTTTAAATGAAGCACAAAATCAATATACGGGTATTATCAATGTATTAATATCAATAAAAATAATAAATGGATTACAAATCAAGGCAAAGAATACGATTGTATAAAAAAAATTAGATATCATGATATCTCTATCATCAAGACTTTATTCCAAGAATGATTAAATATATGAGTGAAGATACATTTTTTTATTCATTTATAATTTATCTAATAGTACTTATAGATGCATCAAAGGTCTATATATTTCTATTCCACTCATAAGACTATATTTCCAATGTATTTCTCACATATCAAACAAATAATTTAATTCGTGACATATATTTTTTATCAACCAGTATTTTCAATGTATTTGGAATAGTTATTTTTTAAGGTATTTCTTAGTTAATTAAATAATATTCAATGTAAAAAAAATATGTATAGTTTTATATGTTTTAATATATAATTATATTCACAATACGATAAATATTATTATTTAATACAATTGTTTTGTCCAATGATCATTGGAATGTGTATATTTTATGTGAAAGATACTATTCACAAAATTAATTAAGATACAAGAGACAACCATCAAAAAGTATATTATTGTAGTAAAAATGATTATTTTAAGGGATAAATGAAAATGAAAAAAATAAAATAACTTTTCATTAAATAGTTTTCATTGTTTAAAATTAAAAACATGTAGAATAAGTTATATGTTTTAGAATGATTATGGGGGAGAGGCTTTCTATTAACACCATGTACATTAAAAAACAATCTTTTGAATTTTCATAACCAATATTGAAAATGATCTGTGTTGAGAAAACATTATAAATATTCCATACATACATTGTAAAAAGTCAAGGATATTACAAAATATCCATTATATATTATTTTTATAAATAAAAATTATTTTTTAAAAACATTTTAGAAGTATATTGAAATGGAATAAAAATATACTGGATCAAGAAGAGAAATAAGACCTCATTTATTCTTTTAAAATTTTCTCTTGAATGAGTCGAATGAAATGAATAATTAATAATCATAAATAAATATATATTCATTTTAAATACCATAATAGGATGGTATATAAACAATATATAACTAAAAAGGTACAAAATAAAAAATATGTCTTAATAGATTGTAAATTGAGAAAAAAGTTGTTGCATAATGTTTTACTTTCCTCATTGGACCTTCTAACATTGTGTATAATAAATTTAAATCTATATTACTCAGATCGGAGTGAGATCTTTAAGACGGGGAGGGGTGAATCAGTGATCCCTTTTTCTTTTCACGAATTTTATATTTTCAATTCATCCATTATGGCTAGTTAAAGTATCTATCCACCCTTCTCGTGTCTTTGAGCCTTACCTCGAATAATGTTCTAAAAAAGTTAGAGAACAAAAGTATTTATAAGTTATTGTACAATGATCAAACCCATTCCATGTTGTTTAGTCTCCCAAAAATATATTATCACATATAATATAATCAATTATTAAAATAGTTTATGAATAAATTGGTCATACACAGTAATATAATTTACTGAAGTTGATCTTAGTTTTACCCCTTACCAATCCAACTCATCGACCTTAGTTAGTTGCACCACCCAACCAACTTCTACTACTCAAGCCTCTTGAACAACTTCTTTTACAACCTAGTTAAAATATACACCATCTCCTATATCTTGAGAAATTGTAGTATTATCTCTTGATCTTCCTTATTGATCATGTTAGTTGAAACTTTCTCATGTACACTTAAAGAGTCATTGCCTATTGATGATATTTCTACTATATATGAAAACCAATCTGTATCAGTTATCTCATTCTATCCATGCTTTGGAAATTCATACTTTAGCTAATGTCCTGGAATCACATGAATTTTATCAAGTTATGAACACAAATACTTCAAGAATATTTTATACAATAATGGTATTTAAAATATTCAATTCAGTTTCCCTTCATTAATTCTCAATCTTTATTCATGAATGCATGTGATAGATCATTAGGCATGAACAATTCTCAGAACCCATTATCTTTTTCATTATCATTTTTTTGACTTATAAATTCAAATATTTCATATAAAAATATCTCATGGTTTTTCAAGTATTGTGTGTATGAATAATCTCATGAGTGAAATGCATGAAAATATTTCCTTCTTCATCATTCAAGTGCCCGACTTTGATTTACGTGATTTGTCTTCTCTATATTCGTGTAATCTAAGTAAGGATTCTGGGCTCTCCTTATTCCTTTGTGAGATGATATCACGCGATGATATTTATTTTATTATGAAAGTAGTATTCATGATCAAGGAACATTTATTTCTTCCCTTCCATGGAAAATATTTTTCCTCAGTTTTTTCTTCTTGAGAAAAAACAAAATTCTGGGAGTTCATCTCAGTCAGATTCATACTAGAAAGTGGTTATTAATTAGGTGTCTTCCAATGACTGAATCATGAAAAACACTTAATCCTACATTATGATACATAAAAGGACTACTAAATTATTATTCCTTCATTTGAATAAATCACATGGATGAAGACTATCTATTTCATGATCAGTTCCAACATATACTCTAATCCATGAAGAAGCATGAACTATCTATGAAGTCTAAAATATTAGCCACCGTCTCACCATACGTCTATCTATATAAGAACATTTTCATCTCTTATATCAAATAAAGGTATCATATTTTAAAAAACATGTGAGATAATTATTATATCAAACTCAAAAATATCATGGAATTCCTTTGAATTCTAAATCTTATATCATTATGAACATTATGAAACACTAAAGGTGTCACAAGATTCATGTGATATCATAGATTGATAATGTGACTACTCCCTGTAAATAATCTTAGTACTAAAAATAATTAACGTTATGAAGTAAATAAATGATATAACACTCACATTGTGTAAGGTTACAATCCATTTCACATGAATGAATCTTAATATATCTTAGTGTTCATCCAATGTTTCTAGTGATTCTCTGTACAAATTTATTGATTGTATCCATTAAATATTTTAACCCATAAATAATATTTTTATAGATTAATTAAATGAATTCATTAGATGATTATCTTTTATTTAAATAAACTTATTTATATACTATCATGTATGAGACAATATTTTTTTTAATGGATAAATTTGGATCTATCATGCATCACTCCTTCAATTTGATCAATGGGGATATTCATAACATAATTTATTTCTAGTAGGTGACCATGGGTTATAAATATTTCATGTTGATAACCTTTTATATTATACGTTTAAAAATTATTGATGGATCGCATATATCAAATAGATCGGATATTTATCATTCAATCCATGTCTTTTCAAGTGGGTGAATAGTGTATACTTATCCATGCCCAACATAGATGATACAATCATCCAAAAAGATATTAATAATACAATTTTTTTAACTACCACTTCATTCTATGACTCTAGGGTTGGATTTAAGAAATACTACACATACATGATCATCGTTTGTGCCTCACTGCACTAGTGCACCCACATAGACCCATGAACATCTCATCCGAGTCTACTCATGTGGACCTCTACATGACCCAATCTCCTACCCCAGACAACACGATGTCTCCATAGGTCAAACCCCCCCCCCCCCATAATGATGAACATTGGGTCCATCGATTGTGGTTGATGGGTTGGCCCTCGTATTCTTATATTGGTTTGACAATTTTTTATACATGTCCCATTAATCTGTGATAAGTAATTCTTAGTTACAAAATATAAATCCAATCATTCAAAAATGCCTTCATCAAAAATAAAATTATATGAATATAATTTTTCATGGTCACTGTTATTATTTCATACAATAACTTTTTGGCATGCTATTCTTCAAATCCTGAGGTAAATAAAAATTTACAAGCTATTATTCAATTTCTATTCATCTTCATTATGTTTTAATCATTATAAAAACTCATTATGACATGTATTTTACATTTATTATCATCATTAACAATCACCACACTTTACATTGAAAATTTATCAAGTGTTGAATCCAACTATATTAAATGATTCCATAACAATTCTACAAGAATCACCACACCATCACATATGGCCACATTATTGAAAAAATGAAACAGTTTGGTTCAACACTCTCCCAAATTTAATTTTTTTATCAATAGAATGAAATATAAAAAAGGTAGATATATGGTGAAAACATTTTCCACAATATTAATAATAAAATTAATATGGTAACTGGGGAATTCACTTTTTATATTTATTCTTTAAAATATATTCTCCTCCATTTTAAGATAATTTCTTCATAACATCATATAGATGGATGATATCACATGGTTCTCATATAAAATGCCTCTATTTAATATACTATAATTTTTTCTAGGATAAATCGGTGTAGAAAAAAAATGACCCTATTTGTCTTTTATATATAAAAATTTCCATTAATGTGAAATAATTCTCAGAAATTCCCAATTTTTATTTCAGGGAATGAAAAACTATTTTTTACTGAAATGAAAAAACTGTTACACACTTCAACAAACAAATCAATATGTTTTAGTGAAAAAAGAGTCATCTCCCCATTTTCTCATATTTTCATCAACCAAGAACTCCCCCATAATTGATATGATTTATAAAATTATGAATGATGGATAAATGTTTGATTGAAATTCCACATATTCCAAATAAATAAAACTGTTTAAAAGTTTCACATACACTATATAGTAAAAATTATATATCTTTAACTCATTAACAGCCCCTATAAATGAATTCACACATATCCTTCAGTTCCATTCATTTTAGTATGAAAGTATATATATAATGGGGAAGAATGAGAGACCTATTAGTATCTCATAAAAAAATTAATACAGAGAGTTTCCTCTCGATATATGATTCTTATTAATTTTATATTTGTTATGTGATGTGACGCCATTAATGTTTTTATTAGAGTGTATTTTTCATTTTTTCTCATCAATTGACACTTATGATATGGATTTATATTCTTTTATAGTACTAGGATAATTTCATTGAATATTCCATATATTCATCATGGTTTCTTATTGGGATAGAAGAATTTAAATTAAATGTTTTATTTCATTCCATATTTCTTCACACCATTCACAATTAAGTATTTTGAATTCAGAATTATTAGACGAATTATCATCAAAAATAACATCTTCTACTGTCAGTACCTTCATTCCTTTTTTCTCATAATGATTTTATTTTGCCATATTTTTTATGGTTTTATAATTTGTAAGTATAGGTATGTAAAAATTATTTTTAATTTTGTCATATTTTTTTGGATTCTCACATAATTCACTGGTGATAATGGATTTATTTTCTATCTAAATTATCTTTAAATTTACATTTTGATGAATCTCACTTAGTGAGATAAATCTATATTTCTAAAATTTGTGACCTATGTGACCACATCCACCACAAATAACCATCAAGATTAATAAAAATCTATTTTCACAATTTATTGGATTTATTTATCATGGGAATCTCTTTCTAATAATATGATTAAATTTACATAGTATCCCCATTGATTAATTCCTCATTACTAGTATTAAAATGTTATCATTTTAAGAATAATTTTTATAGAAAAAAAGTCCACAACAATAGCATTATCCAATGAGCCTCGGTCATACAGACTGATAATACTTCATATCTAATGGTTTTTGTTTCTATAGTTTCAGAGTTTTTCAAGGTTTATTATTATGAGGAAAATATATGGCTCAATTAGTCCGCTCATAATTTGTAAAAAAAATCACATTTTTTATTTCTATCTTGATCTAGTCATATCTCAAGGACCTGTATTTTCAGAAATAAAAAATCCACATTTAGATTTATTAGATATTGAAGAATCCATTTTTTGTGAAACATTTTTCTTAGAAGATTTAGATGATTCAACCTTAAATTCAATAGCATTAGTGAAGTCTTATTTCATCATATTAAATACCCTTTGAGATAAATGGAACATACACTGTGTGATAGAAAATTATATATATTTATCAACAATATTTTCACGTAGATAACTCACATACTTCTCAAATTGTAATAAATTCAATATTTTATAATATTTAAAAATAAAAGATTCATCATTTCCAATATCTCCCTTTAAATCTAGTTTCTATTGAAAAAAATTCATGTTTCAGTCTAACTCTATTATATTCATTTTAATTTGAATAATTTCATTATGATATGTCTCCTATTATTTTTAATATTCTTTATTCTCAAAAAAATTGTTGTAAATTTATTTCAACTTATTTATCTTGTAATTATAACTCTTCATATTTAACCCAATTATATCTTCTATATTTACTTTTAACATTCACACTAATTCGGTTCAATCAATAACATCCCTAATATATAATGAGTCATTCGATGTTTTAACTTCACTCATAAGACACATATGATTCACAGAATATCATGTACCTTCTAAATCACTAGTTGTTGATAAAGAATAATTCATTTCTCTACACATTATATTTAACTTCTTGGAATTAAACCACTTCATAAAATTATTCCCTTTAATTTTTTAGGAATTCATATCTTCATCATCCATTTATAGGTAAATGTTCTTTTTGGTGGACATTTAATAAAAATACGACAACTAATTTGGAAATTCCCACATTTGAGTGAATGTTTTACTTTCACATTTCACTATCGCTTTTTGAAAATTATTCATAATAAGGTTCATGTTTTAATGAATTCTTCTTCATCAACCTCATTTTTAGAATAAAATGATTCTAGTTCTTCATCAACTATGGTTTTTTTATCATGCCTTCGATGGTCGTATAAACTTTTACATTATTATTAAAAGTTATTATTTCAATTGTTTAATATTCAATAAGAATAATATCAAGTTCATCAAATGATATATATTCATGGAATTCAAGATTAAAGATTTTTTGATGAAATCTATTTGTAATTTTACTCATTAGCATATACACAATGGTTGATTCATAATGTTTTTTCACTAAATACTTGAATGTCATTATAAACATCATTTACTCTAGTTTGGTAGTCATGAAACATTCACTCTTCAACAATTTTTATATATTAAAATATAATTCTTTATATATTCATCAGATCTTATTTGAATTAAAATTTCTTTGATAACTACTTCTTAGAATATACTATATGTCCTTGGTGGTATGGAGACCAATCACATTAAGTTATAATATTTTTGAGAAATCCATCAGGATTTCATTTTGAACCATTGCATCCATAAAACATTGCTTCTTACATACAAATTTCGTAGAAGAATTATCATTATGTTATTGAAATCCAATTGTACCTTCATTTCTCACTTTTACCACTTCTGATAGGGGGTAAGGTATCATCATATTTTTCATCCACAGTAGTTATCACCATTGAAAATTGGAACACCCTTATATTTTATGGAATTCGTATTCCATATCCTCAGTAGTAAAATGGATCTATTAGAGGAAAACATATCTCTGATACCATATGCAGTTCCCGGGTCAGTGTGACATCACTACGTGGGGGAGGGGGAGAATTAGTAACACCTTTTTTGTTTACAAGTTGTTTCTTTTCAATCCAACATCTGTTGATGTTAAAATACATTATAGAATCGTATATGTCTCTCATCCTTATCATAAAAAAAGATGTCACGTATTGCGACATAGAATAAAAGGATTTAAAAGGATCGTTACAAATACCTATTTTTTGTGTTGTTTAGTACCCCTTACAGGGATTCTCAACTATGATATTATAAATGATTACAATGGTTCAAGAAAAAATTATAAACACCAAAAATTTAATTAATATAATCCACTTTGTGTTTTTGTTAAATCCCTATGTAATGTTGTTAGGAAAAAACACATGATGTTTTTGGGTTATATCCTATCAGATTCAAAATGAATTTATGAATCATGAAATTATTAATATATACATTAACCAATGATCATATGATTACAATACATTAAGTGTTATTGAAAATAAAATTGTAAAAGAAAAAGTAAGTGATGGCCCCTACCAGTTGGATAGTACCCTATAAATCCCATTTATATGAAATTTTGAGAGAGATAACATGTCTCCCATATTCCCTTGATCATGAAAATGAGGAGACACAAAAACTATAGCATTATTAATCCCATTTATGGTGTAATTTCAATATCATCATGATCATGAGTGAATCTATGTCCATCGAAAAAACCTAAAAAATATTATTATCCAACACCTTATCCTTATATCATTCATTGTTGTAATAAATAGATTTGTATATGAACCCTAATAGTATAATCATATATATATATTGTTTTCAGTAAATTATTTTTTATAATTATTATATATTATTTTTACTTTATAAATAATTAAATAAATTAATTTGATAAAAACTGTATATTTACCTGATGGTACAAAAAATGTATTTTTGGATAATATTAAATCTAAATTAAGATTTTCCTTCTTAAGAATTCATGAATTTCATAAATACAATAAATTTTCACAAAATATTATTATTGAAAATTATATATTAAAAAAATTGATAATGTAATTTTATGATGTCAAGATGTAATTAATATAAGTGTCTGAAAAATGTTATTGGTAAAAAATAGTATTTTTCAATAAAAGGATAGTTTAAATTAAAATTTTAATTTTATATATTTATATAATTATTCGGATATAGAAAATATTATTTTTAAATTTTTCACGTATAAATTTTCAAATGGTGATTTTCACATAATTTTCTAATATGGTTGTAATTCCGATTAAAAATTAAAAATGTTATAAATATACATTATGTATTATGAAAATATAATGAATCAAAAGGGATGTAATATGTGTCATAAAAGCTATCGATGAAAAAATATATATTTTAAAATTAATATATTTTTCTTTCATGTTATTTTATTAATGTTTAACTATTTATGAATCTTACAAAAAAAATTATATTTTATTATTAATGAACAAATATTTGAAAAGAAGCCTCACATACACATTAGTAAGTTTATTATTTTAATCTTCCCAGTTAATTTAAATATAATATAATTCAAATCCCTCCAATTTCATAGAAATAACAGGAATTAACCATGTGTTTTTTTCTATTCATTTATTTTATATAGAAGAAATTGTAAATTTTGAAAATAAATAAGAAATCACCACACTTTTCAATATAAAATTCACCAAAGATCCAATTTATTTTCAATTAAAAACATTGGATCATTATATAAATCTTCCAAATCCTTTTTAGATTTCTTGGAAGGCTCCCCCAAGCATCCAAGAATCTCCTAACATGCTTTCAGAATCACCTACTGAAGGTAAGGGATCCCATTTTTATCCTATTTATTCAATAAATTTATTTATTTAATTACTTATCTATTCCAATTAATATTGATGGGATATGATTTACCACTTCAATTATACTTACCATATTATTTATATTTGATTATATGATAATTGAACTCAATTTAATCTCTCCCTATATTCATTATATTTCATAATTATGCTATCAAAATTATCTTGTAGGTTTTCCAAGCCAAAATTTAATTTAAGAAAACTTTTTATGTCTTTTAACTCACAATGTTTCATGTTTTACTATGTTCTTAATTATCCATCTTGTTGACCTTATGATATCCAAGTGATTATAGACCCCTTTCAATCTCATTAATGCCAATATATGTCCCAATGGTGCTCATTCTATGAATCCCCAAACCTGTGTCAAATATTCCAGGGGATAGAGACTAGATCCAAGTAGGAATATCACTAAAATGGGAGGTTATATCCTAAGTATCTGTACACATGAGAACTTCTCCAAGACCATAAAATGATTAAAGACAAAATACAACTAGACAATAATTCATGCATAGATATAAATCCCTTTAATAGAGTATGACATGAAGTAATGTAAACAACTCCAAATACAATCCCACGAAAAGAGTATAACTGTCACGACCCCCTCCCCACAATGTGTACCCCTCCTGGGCCGGCAATGTGAAAAGGGAGATAATGACCCCCGAGTCCCGCCTCCAGTAGGCCCCGGGTTGGCGACTAGCACCGAGGGTATAATAACATACAAATGGGAGGCATTACCCTCTAAGAGAACACATGCAGAAGAGAGAGATAGAATAGACTACAATCAACTCCAACTTAGAACTAAGATATAAAAGGAAACCAAGTACATATATGAAATGTCATGCAAAAGTACTACAACTGAAAGGGGGAAAACTCAAAGTACCCAAAAGAAATTGAAATGGCAGCGACCACAAGCCCGAACAGCTCCTCCTCCAACCGCAAGCTAGTAGTAACCAGCATGATCTCCAACCTACTCCAAGTGACCTGAAAAACAGTTTATATGTACATAGGGTGAGTATAACAGTATACTCAGTAGGATCCTCCCCAAGCCTCTCGTGCAAAAGTAAAGAAAGCATGCTAAAGCCCAGTGAACAACAAGTGAAACTAACTCGTTACCTAAACAGGTATACTAAGTTCCCAACCTCACCATGGCTACTCTCACCAAGTAACACATACAAGAATATAGCATATAGTAAAGAATATCAAGGGTACCCTGCTACTACTTCCCCATTGGTTTTCCGCTTTTCCCCAACAACATACGAAGTGTGCATCTCTCTCCAAAGACTTTCCCGCAGACACCTGGGCTAAGCTCCACAATCTGCACCTCGTGCACCACATAGGCTTGCCCGCAGACACCTGGGCGAAGCACCACACCGTCCTCACAACCAAAAGTAACCAGGTAGTTTCCGGGAGCCACCACAGCCCGCATAACGTGTATCATACGTCGGGTATAATACCTCAAGCCATTACAGCCCATACTCCGAGTAAGGATCCTCAAGCCATCCTAGCCTATACACATTACACCTATAGTAGCACATAGGATACTATATTCAGAATATATGTGTGTGAATAACCACAAGCCATTACAGCCCTCTACACACATATATGGGGTAACTAACCGCTGTGCCTCATGGCACAAGTATCTACCAAGAGAAGAGAGCAGGACCAAAGGGGGTAGTCAACCATTCAACCTCCCATCAGAATGTTGGGGAAAACACCTCCCCAGGGCTCAGAATACCCGGGGTGTCAGTTTCCCTTACTGACAGGGTGGAGTAGCGTACAGAAACACAAAAAGTATAGAATATATATAACTCACAACCACACTATGGGCATTACCTAGTCATAGGCACAACTGCAGCTAACGTCTCTCAGACTCCAGGCTGCTACTTCTAAGACTAGGTATCCTATAAGCACACAACCATTTGAAGAGCTTTATTAGATTACTCCATTCTCATTTTATCAGTTCCACTGTACGTTAATTAATTCTTTAAACATTAATTAACCATGAGCAATTTACCACATTAAACTAAATTGGCATCACATTCAAAAACTGGTCCTTTTTAGGATTCACATCACTATTAAATTCCAGTTTCTCCATCCCCGTGGATTATCACCATTTAAAAAAACTTTCATTATGGAATTACCTTCCCCATATTCCCAGGCATTCTAGAAAATCATCCTATTCTACTAAACACAAAGGGCTCAACACGATGAGTAGATATACTACCCGTCGAGTCTTTGCCGCCTATAGCAAGAGCATAGACCCATCCTCCATCGAGAGGCTAAACACGGAAAGCACGTGGCATACCCTGCGTGTCTTCGCCTCCTTCGGAAAGAGGGTAAGCAAAACCAGCTGCCTTGAGCAGTGAGGAAAAGTAAAGTAGAAAAACAACCAAACCAAACTACCAACATCAAACCATCACATTCATCTCATACCATCATCCTTGGTGTCCTCCCCGACACCCACATGCATAAACTGATGCATCTCGCCACACTAGGCGTCATCCGCTGCCACAACCACAAGTCCCCATGCCTCCACATATCACAACAGCCATCCAGGATCACATCAAATCACAAGCAGCAGGAAATCAAATATCACAAAATGGGCTCTCGGCCCTTTAACAAGGCATTCAACCTTCATACAAAATGAGCACTCAGAGCTCCAAACCACAAGGCACTCAGCCTTACAAGCAAGCGGGTAACTCAGAACCCTTTTGAAATTATCGAACTAATAGTTCTTTAATCCATCTTGAATTAACAGATTCATTAACATGCCTCTTTATCTTTAGCCAATTATTTAACAAATAATTCCGGCTTTACGTTCTTTATCAATTTCCATCATGAACGAGCAACTAATTAAAGAAAAACATAGATATCACTCTATCTAGGAAAACATGAGGCAAACCGTTATCACGGTACAAAGCAACAACATGCGATCAACCAATTCTTTTAATCCGGTTCAAGTTTTTAATTTGGTCAATTTCATTGTGATCCAAAGGGTTAAATCGTGCTAATTCTACAGTTGCACATAAACAATTAGAGAAGCCATGAATCCCCTACCTCGAAGAGTTCTTGATGTCCTCTATCCACACAACGGGTCACAGTCCTCTTCTCCTCACGACAGCTGCATCCACCGGAGGATGCCACGGTACGACAGTACCAACCAACCCAAAGAAAACCCATTAGAACCATGGAGATTACATGCTAATATGGAAGGAAGACAAGAGAAGGTGATCCCCGAAGGAACGATGATAAAACATACCTTATATGGAAGAACGATCAACACAACTTGGTTGCGTCAAACAGAGCGGAACTGATCCGAGTAACTTTTGATTGTGAAACTCCTACGGGAATGATTTCAAGGTTCTAGAGGCTTGTAGATGAGAACCGGAAGGAAGAACAATGAAGAATGATATCTCATTCCCTTTAAAAAAAAATAAATTAGAGAGGCGACGGTTTAAGATCCGATTTATTCTCCATTAAAAACGGATCCCATTAACCCACGCGGTTTGACCAAGTAAAAACATCCTGGCCTTAGGAATAATTAATATAGGATTTATGGCCTTTGAATCGGCCTTAAAGTCCTTAAAAATAAGGTTTTAAAAGTATTTTATGTCAAATAAAACGTCAAATTTGCGAAGCTGGAAACACTGTTCACATACTCAAAATTTGGAAAAGTATGGAATCGGTAGCTCTTAGGATTCTGGAAACACTGTTCATTCGTGAAATTTGGGAAAGTATGGAATCGGTAGCTCTTAGGATTCTGGAAACACTGTACAAGTCCACCGATAGAAGGTCACTGATAGAACCCCACCGATAGAAACACTGTTCAAGTCTACCGATAGAAGTCCACCGATAGAACCTCACCGATAGAAACACTGTTCAAGTCTACCGATAGAAGTCCACCGATAGAACCTCACCGATAGAAACACTGTTCAAGTCTACCGATAGAAGTCCACTGATAGAACCTCACAGATAGAAACATTGTTCAAGTCTACCGATAGAAGTCCACCGATAGAACCTCACCGATAGAAACACTGTTCAAGTCTACCGATAGAAGTCCACCGATAGAACCTCACCGATAGAAACACTGTTCACCTACCGATACTGTTCATAAAACTGGAAACACTGTTCCTAGAACTAGAAATTTGGCAAAGTGTTAGCCGAGCTACTGCTGGACTGCGGCTACTAGTAGGCAGCAGCTACCGGTAGACTGAGCTACCGGTAGGCAGCAGCTACCAGTAATCAGCAGCTACCAGTAGACCAGCTACCGGTAGGCAGCAGCTACCGGTAGACCGAGAAACCGGTAATCAGCAGCTACCGGTAGACCGGCTACAGGTAGGAAGCAGCTACCGGTAGACTGAGCTACCGGTAGGCAGCAGCTACCGGTAGACTGGCTACCGGTAGGCAGCAGCTACCGGTAGACTGGATACCGGTAGGCAGCAGCTACTGGTAGACCGAGCTACCAGTAGGCAACAGCTACCGGTAGACCGAGCTACCGGTAGGCAGCGGCTGGGGGATAAGTCACCTTGACATCCCGGAACACCTCCAACGCCACATTTTCACAAAGTAATGGACCAGGGAGGTCCGGGCCATTACATTAGATACCTCTCAAAACATTCTCGTCCTCGAGAATTAAAAACCAACCCAGAAGAAAAGAGGGGTCCAAACAACCACCCCATAAGATACCTCTCAGGGGAAAACCACCATGAGTTGTTCAAAAGCTGGAACAAAACTACGACATCCGAGAGTATGGAAACAAACAATCCATAACCAAACAATTCAAACATAACATCACATCAAAGGTACATAAATAAAACATGAAAGGTATTACCATAAAGGAAACGTCATTACATGAAAAGAGTTAAACATTAAACAACTCTGGGTACTGAGCACGTATATGTGACTCACGCTCCCAGGTACTCTCCTCCATGCCACCGTGTCGCCACAAGACACGAACTAAGGGGATAGAACTCCCACGCAACACCTTCTCCTTGTGGTATTGGATCTCAACAGGTCGCTCCTCGAAGGTTGCATCATCGTCAATATCGATCTCTCCCCAATCGATAACATGAGATTCATCATGAAGATAACGACGGAGCTGTGATACATGGAAAACATCATGTATCCGACTCGTCTGAGGGAGAAGTGCTACTCGATACGCCACAGCTCCAACACGAGCTAACACCTCGAAAGGCCCAACAAACCGGGGAGAAAGCGTACTTCCATGACCAAACCTTCGCTGCCCACGACGGGGAGTCACCTTTAGAAACACATGATACCCAACATTAAACTCTAATGGTCTCCTTCTTTGATTAGCATATGATTTCTGACGATCTTGTGCTGTCTTCATCCTCTCACGAATCACCTGAACCATCTCTGTTGTATTCTACACTAGTTCTGGTCCAAGAATTGCTGACTCTCCGACCCCAGTCCAGCACAACGGAGAACGGCATGGCCGGCCATAGAAGGCTTCAAATGGAACCATACCGATGGTAGAGTGAAAACTATTATTGTAAGCGAACTCTAAAAATGGTAAGTGCTTCACCCATGAACCTCCAAAATCAAGAACACAAGAGCGCAACATGTCTTCAAGAGTCTGGATGGTTCGCTCTGTCTGACCATCCGTTTGAGGATGAAAAGCAGTTCTAAGGCATAATTGAGAACCAAAAGCATGCTGGAGACCTCTCCACACCCTGGAGGTAAAACGAGGATCTCGATCAGAAATGATCGTCTTAGGAACTCCGTGAAGCCTCACCACCTCCTCCAGATACTGCCTCGACAAAACTTCCACTGAGCTCGACTCCTTGATCGCTATGAAGTGGGAGGATTTTGTTAAACGATCCACTACCACCCATATAGCATCATGTCCTCCCGGAGCTCGAGGTAAACCTGTAACAAAGTCCATTGAGATGTCCTCCCACTTCCACTGAGGAATCTCTAAGTGCTGGAGAAGACCACCAGGAACACGGTGTTCGGCCTTTACCTTCTGGTAGGCTAAACATCGAGACACACATTCTGCAACTGTACGCTTCAGCCCAGGCCACCAAAACTGACTCCTCAAGGATCGATACATCTTTGTCACACCAGGATGTACCGCCAAGGGTGAACTATGGAACTCTCGGAGAACCGTCTCACGCATCGCCAAGGGAACAAAAAGCCTGACATGATACAACACTCGGTGTTGTTCATCCTCCGACCAACCATCAGGGGCCTCACCACATACAACTTTGTCTCTCCAAACTTCCACCTCTAGGTCACCCAATTGAGACTCTTCCACCTTCTGCATCAGGGATGACTGCACCGTCATCTGGAAAAGACAACCTCTACCCCCAACTTCTCCCCTATCAAGATGCAAAGCTGATAGCTCTTCCATCACTCTCCAAGAATCACCAGATTCACGCACAACATCATTACGTATCTTTCGGCTTAGTGCGTCAGCTACAAAATTCCCTTTTCTAGGTGTATACGATATTTCAAAGTCGTATTCCTACAAGAACTCCATCCACCGACGCTGCCTCAATTTCAAGTCACGTTGGGAGAAAACATACCTCAAACTCTTATGATCGGTGAAAACCACAAAGTGCTCACCAATGAGGTAATGTCTCCACAACTTTAGAGCAAACACCACGGTTGCCAACTCAAGGTCATGGGTGGCATAGTTTCATTCATGGGGACGCAACTGCCGAGACCCATAAGAAACAACTGACCTCTGCTGCATGAGAACACAGCCTAGCCCTAGATGTGAAGCATCACAGAAAACATCAAACTGCACTCCCTCCACTGGAAGACAAAGGACTGGAGCACTTACCAACTTCTCCTTTAGATACTCGAAAATGTCTGAAACTGATAAGTCCATATGAACTCTTGATCCTTCCTGGTCAAAGCTGTTAGAGGAGTCGCAACTCGGGAGAAATTAGCTACAAACCTCCTATAATAGCATGCGAGACCAAGGAAACTTCGCACCTCTGACACGGTCTTGGGGGCTGGCCAAGACACCACTGCTTCTATCTTCGAGGGATCCACAGATACTCCCTGTTGGGACACAACATGTCCCAATAAATGAACTTCTCGAGCCCAGAACTCACACTTGGACAACTTCCCAAACAACTGATGTTGGCGAAGAACTCCCAAAACGGCTCGTAGATGCTCTGCATGCTCCTCTTCAGATATGGAGTACACAAGGATGTCATCGATGAAAACCACAACAAACTTGTCCAGGAATTCCCGGAACACAGTATTCATCAACCCCATGAAAATAGCTGGAGCATTCGTCACGCCGAATGGCATTACAACAAACTCATAATGCCCATGACGACAGCGGAAAGCAGTCTTCGGGATATCCTCATCCTTTACACGCATCTGATGATATCCTGACCGCAAGTCTATATTTGAGAACCAACTTTCACCCTTCAGTTGATCGAATAGGTCATCAATCCGCGGGAGAGGATAGCGGTTCTTTATTGTCACTTTGTTTAACCGACAATAATCGACGCACAACCGCAAACTGCCATCAGCCTTTTTCACAAACAAAACTGGTGCACCCCACAGTGACACACTTGGCCGAACAAAACCACACTTCAACAGACCTTCGAGCTGAATACGTAGCTCTCGTAACTCATAAGGGGCCATCCTATACGGAGACATAGAGATAAGAGACGCTCCTGAATGTTTCTCGATCCCAAACTCGATCTCTCGTCGAGGGGGTAAGGATACAACCTCTTCTGTAAAGACGTCAGGGTACTCCTCTACGACCCTAGGAAATGCCAACTGTTGAACCTCTGAAAAACTCAGCGTCATCCCAGCCATCATGGATGATAAGGATGGAACTCGTCTATGACTCATCTGAGGATCTCTCTCCCCAACAAAAACCACTTTCTCTCCATCTTCATCAAAGAAAATGACCTTCTTCCTGTACCAATCCACAATAGCCTGTACTGAATACAACCAATACATGCCAAGTATGACATCATATGGTTGTATTCGCAAACATAGGAAATCTCCCCAAGAGCAGTGTTTCCCCAACACTAGCTCACAGTCTCTACATACTTCAAACAAGTCAGCTCGACCTCCAACTGGCATAGTCAACGCCAAGGGCACTAGAAGCCTCTCTACCTCAAGTCCCAAAGCATGGACAAGGGTAGGTGATATGAAGGAGTGTGTTGCTCCTGAATCAAACAAGGCATACACCAAGGTAGAAAACAAGCAAAGGGTACCTCGAACGACATCTGGCTCGCCTAGGGCTAGTAACGCTAGAGCATGAAGCTGACCACAACCTCCTCCACGGCCTCTCTGACCCTGATGACGACCACCACCACGGCCGTGCTCTGCTCTCTAAGGACGGGGAGCGTCATGGGGCTGTCCTCTGCCTGCTCCATCTACCCTTTGGTGATCTAAAGCTAGTGCAACCTGATGCTGCTGCCTCGGCTGGAACTGCCTCAACGGGGGAACCTGAAGTGGAGCGCCTGGTGCACGATGACTGCTCTGAAAGGTCGGGCACTCCCGCTGCTGATGACCATGACCACCACAAGAAAAACAAGTGCCTGATCCCTTGGCATAGGCCTGAGAGTTTCTGCCTCTGGAGAAACGAGATGGGAAGGGCTGGGACCTACCCCTAGGTGAACAGAAACTCTTCTGTCCTGAAAACGGGGAACCCCGGACCACAGCTCTGCTTCGTGAAGAATCATGACGATTCCCCTCTCGTGACGATCCAGTCCTAGCCAAAGTCCTCTCGACAACCTCTTCCCTCGCCAGCACCTCAAGATATGTCTTCAGCATAAATGGGGTGACCTGGCGCTGGATCTCTGGACGCAAAGCCTCCTCAAATTGCCTCGCCCTGGCCTCATCATCTGGTAACAGGTCTGAAGCATATCGTATAAGGTTCCTGAAACGGATTCCAAACTCTCGAACACTGGCGCTCCCCTGTCGAAGGGTGAGAAGCTCCCGGCGACTGGACACCTTTGCAGTCGACGAAAGAAACTTGACTCTAAACCTGTCTCGAAACTCCTCCCATGAGATTGCTGACTCCTCACGATCACCGAGGAACAAGAACCACCACTGCCTCGCTGCTCCACGCAGCATCGTCACAACCAAGGACACCCAGTGTTCCTTCCGAGCACGAATCGAACTGAAGCCTATCTCGATCTCCTCAAACCAGTCTTCTGTGACTGCATCTGAAACGGATCCCTCGTACTTCTGTAGACTCTGGCGCTGAAACTCTCAAAGTGTCTTCCTCCAAGTGTCATCGTCGTCAACCTCTACTCGGCGGCGATCTTCTGGAACAGCCTGATGGGCATCTTCTGCACAAACATGACGAGGACGTCGACCTGGAGCCATACCTGGAAAATAACAATTGTTAGAGCTCCTAAGCCTGGAATATGGAAGACTCAACATTAATTAATTAATTGTTTTGTTTTATTTATTTTAGGTTACCTATCCCAAGGTCTACCCATTCAAACACAAGCGCAAAGAATAATGATGCATGATCCTTTCCTAGGTCTCTACCCTGCAACCGGTATCACTTTTTTTAGTAGCCATCGTAAGCTTAAAGGTCTGTGCAACAGATCATAGGGGGCCCTAAACGCCTATGTCTCTGCCGGTCTCCAGTGTTTACCCCACTTTCTAAACATGAATGACACCGTTGCCCTACCATCCCATGCATCCTCACCTGTGCCTAACTCCAAACTCCATCCTATCCCTCAACCAGACCTCTGATACCACTCTGTCACGACCCCCTCCCCACAAAGTATACCCCTCCTGGGCCGGCAATGTGAAAAGGGAGATAATGACCCCCGAGTCCTGCCTCCAGTAGGCCCCGGGTTGGCGACTAGCACCGAGGGTATAATAACATACAAATGGGAGGCATTACCCTCTAAGAGAACACATGCAGAAGAGAGAGATATAATAGACTCCAATCAACTCCAACTTAGAACTAAGATATAAAAGGAAACCAAGTACATATATGAAATTTCATGCAAAATTACTACAACTGAAAGGGGGAAAACTCAAAGTACCCAAAAGAAAGTGAAACGGCAGCGACCACAAGCCCGAACAGCTCCTCCTCAAACCGCAAGCTAGTAGTAACCAGCTTGATCTCCAACCTACTCCAAGTGAACTGAAAAACAGTTTATATGTACATAGGGTGAGTATAATAGTATACTCAGTAGGATCCTCCCCAAGCCTCTCGTGCAAAAGTAAAGAAATCATGCTAAATCCCAGTGAACAATAAGTGAAACTAACTCGTTACCTAAACAGGTATACTAAGTTCCCAACCTCACCATGGCTACTCTCACCAAGTAACGCATACAAGAATATAGCATATAGTAAAGAATATCAACGGTACCCCGCTACTACTTCCCCACTGGTTTGCCACTTTTCCCCAATGACATACGTCATGTGAATCTCTCTCCAAAGGCTTGCCCACAGACACCTGGGCTATGCTCCACAATCTGCACCTCGTGCACCACATAGGCTTGCCCGCAGACACCTAGGTGAAGCACCACACCGTCCTCACAACCAAAAGTAACCAGGTAGTTTCCGGGAGCCACCACAGCCCGCATAACGTGTATCATACGTCGGGTATAATACCTCAAGCCATTACAGCCCATACTCCGAGTAAGGATCCTCAAGCCATCCTAGCCTATACACATTACACCTATAGTAGCACATAGGATACTATATCCAGAATATATGTCTGTGAATAACCACAAGCCATTACAGCCCTCTACACACATATATGGGGTAACTAACCGCTGTGCCTCATGGCACAAGTATCTACCAAGAGAAGAGAGCGGGACCAAAGGGGGTAGTCAGCCATTCAACCTCCCATCAGAATGTTGGGGAAAACACCTCCCCAGGGCTCAGAATCCCTGGGGTGTCAGTTGCCCTTACCGACAGGGTGGAGTAGCGTATAGAAACACAAAAAGTACAGAATATATATAACTCACAACCACACTATGGGCATTACCTAGTCATAGGCACAACTGCAGCTAACGTCTCTCAGACTTCAGGCTGCTACTTCTAAGACTAGGTATCCTATAAGCACACAACCATTTGAAGATCTTTATTAGATTACTCCATTCTCATTTTATCTGTTCCACTGTACGTTAATTAATTCTTTAAACATTAAATAACCATGAGCAATTTACCACATTAAACTAAATTGGCATCACATTCAAAAACTGGTCCTTTTTAGGATTCACATCCCTATTAAATTCTAGTTTCTCCATCCCCGTGGATTATCACCATTTAAACAAACTTTCATTTTGGAATTACCTTCCCCATATTCCCAGGCATTCTAGAAAAGCATCCTTTGCTACTAAACACAAAGGGCTCAACACGATGAGTAGATATACTACCCGTCGAGTCTTTGCCGCCTATAGCAAGAGCATAGACCCATCCTCCATCGAGAGGCTAAACACGGAAAGCATGTGGCATACCCCGCGTGTCTTCGCCTCCATCGGAAAGAGGGTAAGCAAAACCAGTTGCCTTGAGCAGTGGGGAAAAGTAAAGCAGATAAACAACCAAACCAAACCACCAACATCAAACCATCACATTCATCTCATACCATCATCCTTAGTGTCCTCCCCGACACCCACATGCATAAACCGATGCATCTCGCCACACTAGGCGTCATCCGCTGCCACAACCACAAGTCCCCATGCCTCCACATATCACAACAGCCATCCAGGCTCACATCAAATCACAAGCAGCAGGAAATCAAAGATCACAAAATGGGCTCTCGCCCCTTTAACAAGGCATTCAGCCTTCATACAAAATGAGCACTCAGAGCTCCAAACCACAAGGCATTCAGGCTTACAAGCAAGCGGGTAACTCAGAACCCTTTTGAAATTATCGAACTAATAGTTCTTTAATCCATCTTGAATTAACAGATTCATTAACATGCCTCTTTATCTTTAGCCAATTATTTAACAAATAATTCCGGCTTTATGTTCTTTATCAATTTCCATCATGAACGAGAAACTAATTAAAGAAAAACATAGATATCACTCTATCTAGGAAAACATGAGGCAAACCGTTATCACGGTACAAAGCAACAACATGCGATCAACCAATTCTTTTAATATGATTCAAGTATTTAATTGGGTCAATTTCATTGTGATCCAAAGGGTTAAATCGTGCTAATTCTACAGTTGCACATAAACAATTAGAGAATCCATGAATCCCCTACCTCGAAGAGTTCTTGACGTCCTTTATCCACACAACGCGTCACAGTCCTCTTCTCCTCACGACAGCTGCATCCACCGGAGGATGCCACGATACGACAGTACCAACCAACCCTAAGAAAACCCATTAGAACCATGGAAATTACATGCTAATATTTAAGGAAGACAAGAGAAGGTGATCCCCGAAGGAACGATGATAAAACATACCTTATATGGAAGAACGATCGACACAACTTGGTTGCATCAAACAGAGCGGAACTGATCCGAGTAACGTTTGATTGTGAAACTCCTACGGGAATGATTTCAAGGTTCTAGTGTCTCATAGATGAGAACCGGGAGGAAGAAAAACTAAGAATGATATCTCATTCCCTTTAAAAAAAATAAATTAGAGAGGCGACGGTTTAAGATCCGATTTATTCTCCATTAAAAACGGATCGCTTTAACCCATGCGGTTTGACCAAGTAAAAACATCCCGGACTTAGGAATAATTAATATAGGATTTATGGCCTTTGAATTGGCCTTAAAGTCCTTAAAAATAAGGTTTTAATAGTATTTTACGTCAAAGAAAACTTTAAATTTCCGAAGCTGGAAACACTGTTCACATACTCAAAATTTGGAAAAGTATTGAATCGGTAGCTCTTAGGATTCTGGAAACACTGTTCATTCGTGAAATTTGGAAAAGTATGGAATCGGTAGCTCTTAGGATTTTGGAAACACTGTACAAGTCCACCGATAGAAGGTCACTGATAGAACCTCACCGATAGAAACACTGTTCAAGTCTACCGATAGAAGTCCACTGATAGAACCTCACCGATAGAAACACTGTTCAAGTCTATCGATAGAAGTCCACCGATAGAACCTCACCGATAGAAACACTGTTCAAGTCTACCGATAGAAGTCCACCGATAGAACCTCACCGATAGAAACACTGTTCAAGTCTACCGATAGAAGTCCACCGATAGAACCTCACCGATAGAAACACTGTTCAAGTCTACCGATAGAAGTCCACCAATAGAACCTCATCGATAGAAACACTGTTCACCTACCGATACTGTTCATAAAACTGGAAACACTGTTCCTAGAACTAGAAATTTGGCAAAGTGTTAGCCGAGCTACTGCTGGACTGCGGCTACCAGTAGGCAGCATCTACCGGTAGACCGAGCTACCGGTAGGCAGCGGCTGGGGGATAAGTCACCTTGACCTCTCGGAACACCTCCAACACCACATTTTCACAAAGTAATGGACCAGGGAGGTCCGGGTCATTACAATAACAAACAAGTCCATACTCTAAGTAAAATAGGGGACTATTTTCAGTATACTACATGAAATAACCACGGTCAGTCTAGCCTCACTATGAACTATCTGGTCCATGTCCATCCAAGACTGTGTTAAAAGGTTAGTTGTCTACACAAGACATGAAACATGTGGGAAAAGATCATGTAGGGGTGAGTATAACAACACCCAGAAGCATACCCTAAAAAAATATCATATAATAATATAAAAACATTCAACCCTACATAATTTTATGTCACCATAAAATATAAAATGAATATCCAGATATAAAAAACACTTACACATGATTTAACGTTAATTCACAATCATAATTCTGTACTAGGATTCCCGTATAAAAATTCCACATTACACTCATCTGGGAAAACACACTCCATGACTCAGATAACATCGATAACATTCCTCTAATAGGTAGTGCTCTTTGGGATTATCCATAGGAAATTAATTGTCAAACATCCGAATATATATGATAAAAATATGGGTATCACTACAAATACCATAGGGTATACCAAAAACTAAATATAGATTCTCCTTATAATTATAGGATTAGAACCTACATCATTTTGGTTTGGATGATACCAATAAGTTTACTAAGGGAATGATGATGAATATAGTATCTTATTCCAAGCCTCATTGATGGATTCCTACAACTCTATCCAAGAAGTCTTTCTGAATGGATCAATATCTTATATAAAGGAGGATATTCCATACTAACCCTTAGGGAATGGATTTAGGGAACGAACCGGAATAAAACATATATAACATATAGAGGAAATAGGATCCAATCCTTTATTTTATAAATACATTAGATGTAGTAGTTTTACATTCTATTTTCTTTTGACCCCAAGTCATGCTCTTGTAAATTTATCATGTTTGTGTTTGTCTCCATGTATGTGTGAATGTACATGAAATGTTATTTCCCTTAAACTTCACACCATGTCCCATTGCATGGATTATACCATGTATACTTGGGTTTTCCATGCCCATGTGGGAGAACACAGAATTCACATGCCCGTGTTCTCCATCCTGTGTTCATGTACCCTCTAAGGTACACACCAATCTCAAATAATTGAATCACACATTTTGGGAAAAGGTCATATGTTATGGGATGATTTTCTCCTTCCTGGAACAATATATTCTACTGATATAGGGACCACATGGCATGTGGCTCCATAATACATTCCACGCCATGTGTAATCTTCCATATTTTCTATTCTAGTTTCCACATCATCAGCCTCTTCATCACCCACCATTCCAGCCTCACCCTTTATTCATATCAATGGATATCATCATCAAAACCTCTTCATCTTTGAATATAAGGATTCAACCCTTAAAACCAATTTTGGAAAACTAATTCTTATATCAATATTTTCTTTGCACTAAATAACATGAAATTGGGTATCCAAAACCATAGGATCTTATGTCTCTTCCATCATCACACCACCGCTATGTTAAGATGATCCCAAGTCAATGGTTTTGGAACAATCCACCAAGATTCAGGTGTTGAACATTCAATTTCTGGCATATTTCAAACCACATGACAAACAAATAATTCCCCCAATGAATGAAGAATCATAGATGAAAAAAATACAAAAAATTATGAATAAAATTTCTTGGTTGGTGTTTTTATATCAAAAATTAATTTCCTTTAAAATGAATAACAAAGGGAAAACAATTAATCACCCTGATAATCTTTGTAAACCTAAATCTTCTAAACCATCATTCAAGATGACTAAACCACGAATCGATTTTTTGGTTTGTTAATTTATGTTTTTTGTGGTAATTAAGTACTCATAAATAATCCAAACATAAAAAACATACTACCTCAATTTGGATCAATCATATATAATGTATGAAGTTGATTAATTTTATGTGGGGACGTCCTCATATATTTTCGCACATTGATCTTTGATCTATGATCTGGGTTCTGTTCATATATGATATATCCTTTAACTCTCTCTCCAATATCTCTCTAACAGATCCAAGGTTATGTAGTTAACTATATAATTTCATCATAACATTCTGTATAAAGGCATTTCAGTCACTGTATCAATTAATTAAATATAAAGTAATTCAATAAATTATATTTTATGTTTACACCAGTGATGAATTTTCTACAAATTTATCATGTGTATGATACCAAATTTCTCTATAGTTTTATCGACCTTATATTTAGGTACTCTTGTATTCATTTTTTAGTATACTTTTTGGGTTTTAACATGGGTGTTTTTTGGATTGAATTTTGAGAAATATAAAATTAAAATGGGGATATTCATAGTTAGAGAATGGTTGGGGAAACCTATGTTTCATAACCCTATAAACCATGAAACCTTGAAATGTTGGAAATTTTGTTGTTCGCACATGGTTCTTCAAAATGTGTGACTTTTAATGAGTAATCGTGCACCCCTAAAATAATATGTGCATGATTGGCACATGGTTTGGGTGAACATTGTGCCAGATACCAGCTAACAGTGGGTGAGATTTAATTAACTGTGATAATTAATTTTAAAATTTCTAGAACCCCCGAAAATCACCTATTTCTACCACCATTTTACCATAGTTACTATTTAACATTTTTTGAGCTCTCCAAATAAATTCCAAGCCCTCCTAACTACCATTATTCAATTAATTTAATATTATATCAAAGGTGAAATCTTCACATAGTTATTGAATACTCTCTCGGTTCTTTAATTATACATACCACATTCTTTTCTCTTTCTATTAGTGATGTAATATACTATTATGTTAAAATAAATATCTAATTTTTTAAATGTATATCTATGATTATATAAATATATATATATCAATATTTACAAGATCATGATTTATCTAATTAAGATTTAGGGTTTTGATATTCATATCTAGATCTACGTCGTTGTGATGCTAAATTTTGGGATTTTCATTGGGTGATTATATTATGGAAAATTGAGTTAGGTGGTATAATCTTAAATTTATATATTCATTAATTTGATACATGTATGAAAATTGTAGATTTTCTAGTGTTATTTAGAGCTTTGTTGTCTTAAATTTATTTAATTACATTGTCCAATTGAATGGTTGAATTATTATTGAAATATATGATTAATTAAGGAATTAATTATGATATTTGGAGGTTCTCCAATTATATAATTAATTGGGGAATTAATTATTACATTTAGGTATTTTTATTTGATATAATTAATTTTGGAATTAATTATGTAATATTGATGTTCTGAAATTGAAAAATAATTGTATAATAATTATGTTAATATTGAATTTTTTTATTCGAGATAATTTATTTTGGAATTAATTAGGGGTTTTCACTTGTTATTATTGATTAATTTATGGTTAGATTAATTAATGGGTTAGACATAATTAATTGTGGAAATTATTAAGCGAATATGATTTTAAATAATAGTTGAATTTGTAATGAAAATTGTTTGTATAATGAATTAGTGAATTAATTATTTATCTATCAATGGGAAAATAGTAATTATAATGCATTTTGTTTTAATGGGAACATTCTCATTCAATAATGAATTAAAATATGGGAACACGGTCATTTTGATGTATTATGTGTGAATGGGAACATTGTCAATCAAGCATGAATTAAAGAATGAGAACATGTTAGTTCTAATGTCTAATGTGTGGATGGGAACATGGTCATTGAATTATTAGTTAATTAATGGGATCATGCTCATTCTATTGTATTTAGTATGAAAATTAACATTGAATTCAAGTATGAAATAAATAATGGTAACAAAGGTAATCTGAGATATGACCTCACTTGAGAATACTTTAGGCTCCATTATGGGATGATTATGGTATTAAGATACAATATCACCTTTGAACAATTAATGATTTCTCAAGAGCCTATATAGGTATTATGATATGATATTACCTAAGAAAACTTTATGTTCTTGTATGAGCTGAAGTGGTCATGAGGTACGGGTTTCCTCAGGAACCCTGGAGTTAATGTGGTAATGTAAAGGGTAAATGATAATGTGATAACTATTTTCTTATCCATTGTAAATATTTCATTATATATATGCATATACTATTATCAAACTATATATTATTTTAGAGACCATTAATTCATTCATACTATGTTGTAATCCTAAATTACTCAGTGTTCCTGGTCAATACCGGAATACACATTATTGTTTCATGATAGGTTAAGGGAACATGCCTTGGGTTAAATGGATAATTTTTTCACGAATAATTGATAATGGAACTAGATATGAATGGAGAATTGATTGGGATTTTGTGATCTCATTATTTTCATTTTTCATTTTAGACAATAAACACCAACATTAGCATGCAATGTTTTCCTCATTAGTTGGATATTGTAATTCTTCCAAGATTTATCTTGAGATTTTGGAATTTTTTATGATTATATAAGTTTTCTCTTTTGTTTTATTATTTTCACTATTGTATTACTCTAATCAAAGAGGGTATAGTATCCCTTAGAATTTCATATCAAACCTCGTTGCTATTCGGCGGCCTCTCGTGTATGGGGAGGTTCACATGAGGTCATGTGGCAGACCGACTAGGGGTACTGGCGTGTGCCACCTAAGTATGGATGTTAAAAAGGCATACCAAAGGTGTTTTACTTTATTTTTCTTTTGTATTACTTTTTATGAAAGGGGTGAAAAGAGACAAGGAAGATTTAGGTATTGGTAATGAAATCATCATTGGAGTTGTAAACCCATGTATGGGGGAAACCCCAAGTACCCAGGGTACGGTTGTTGTTATTATTGTCTGTTTTTACGATTGAATATTAATTAACCTTGAGAAACACACATGATCGATATTAAGAAAATTGTTTTTGAACTTTTCTGATAATTGACTCATGGCCCAAAATGGCACAGCAGTTGAGTCTTCATACATCATTCTAGGCACTCATGATTATTTTGAGACATTAAATATTTTAGCAATTCAAATGAAAAATTGATTTTGTGTAATTTGGTGGACATTAACTATTTTTCCTTGTAAAATTATATAGAAAATTGTTCATAATATGAAATTGGATATTTTTAATGATGAAATGACATGAATAATTGGGTTTATAAATTATAAAATTGATATTCGAATGGTAATTCCCTTATATTATCAAGACCTATGTGTAGGATGGTTAAGGGTAGTGATAGCTCTTCAGTTTTGACTGTGTGGTGTGGTTTGGGGAAAAGACTTGTTGTGATTATTCCACTTCTGTATATCTGATAAAAAAATTATGATTCATAAGACATGTATTTTTCATTGTAAAGATATTCCTCCATGATGATGATTTTTCTAGAGTACAAAAAATGTTATTTTTGGTAACACTCAACCAGCAGTGGAACCTAAGGCACTAATCCTTCCAGGTGAGGAAGCAAGTGATAAGTTCAAGAGAATTTTAATATCTTCATGAAATTCATGGGAAAAGACCCAGGGAGGGTCGAGAAGATCATGTCTGACCTGATGAGAGAGTTTTAGTTAAAAAACACTCCAAATTTTACTAGAGAGTGCGGACCAGAGGGAGAAGAGTTCTAGGTTAAGTCTATTGTGATGATACATGACCATTTGGAGACTCCTACTAAGTGGAGGGTCAGTCTAGATGGTTATATGATAAAAGGATCAGTGAAGCATTTGTGGGATGTTAAGGCATGGTCTGGACATAATAGAGGTATATTATGGATGGGATTCCTGGAGAGGTTCTTGGATCCCTTCTATCCAGATATATTGAGGAGGGAGATAGTATCAGATTTTATGTGGTTGAATAAGGGGATCATGTCTGTGATGGATTATGTGGGACTCTTAACAAACCTAATGAAATTTTCTCTAGAGTTTGTAGGAGTTTACCAAGCTATAAATATACACTTTTATAATGTACATAACTGCGATATTATGTAAAAGGTTAACCTATATTTGTTAAAAAAATTATTGAGGTGGTATACCAAGCTCTCATATATGATGGGAACCTGAAGGAGGCCTCTAGTGCAGGATATGTAGTGACTACTAGACGATCATGAGGTGTGACTAACAAGAGTAGTAATCATTATTATGATAACATTATCTAGGTCCTTAAAAGTTGAGTGTTCATAGAAGTGGGTCGATTACAAAAAAACAAACATAAGTGATCTTTCATCAGCATTGTAGGCTAGGAAATTAATGAAGAAATAGCCTTGGATAACCAGTAGAGTGCCAATATTAGGGAATTATGGGATATCAATAGATGTTATGAAGGATACAATGATAGATAGTAAGTGTTGGTTAATATAGATAGATTCATAGTGTGGGAAAGGGATCTTCTACACCTTATCAGAATAAAGAATAGAGTTTCACTAGCCATAGTGGTAGATGCATAGGATATGGTGCTTCTAAGAAAGATCACCCATATCATTGGAGTGGTACATTTCTGGGGAGTTAGATACCATCAAGGGGGAGAGTGGTTGGAATAATACATGCAGTGCATATTACCCTTGTGGATAGCGATGTTGGACTATAAAGAGTGATACATACTATTCTTATAGTTTCTACCTTAGCTAGTGACTTATTTGATACTCATGCCTCTCATTCCATTATATCTGAAAATTTATTAATGGTTTGAGTCTGGTGGTGGAGTTTGTGAGAAAGGTAATAACTATTGATACACCATTTGGAGTACAGTCTAAAGACATCAATATATGTAGTGGATGTTCTGTTAATGTCAAATATTATCATTTTTTGTGGGATCTATATATCATTAACATTTTAGGATTTGAAGTAATACTGGGTATGGACTAGATAATCATATACCAAAACCACATAGATTTTTATCATGAGAGAGTGACTTTTAAATATCTAAAGGGTGACAATTTTATTCATCATGGGGAGTGGGAAATCCAAGAAGGATGTTTATGTCCAATTACTCAGCAACGGCGAGAGCTCACAGCCTAGGTTTCTAGTTTATTGTCAGATAAAGGAGGTTTAAGAATGATATCTTCCCACTATTGGTGGAATAGTTTGAATATTTATTCATGAAGACTTCACTTGGAAACATTTGGGAGGGGTGTTAAATTCACTTTTTAGCTCATGTTGGGGGCTTAGACAGTATTTATTCCACCATACCGAATGACAGTAGTAGAGATTCATGAATTAATGAATCTGATAGAGAAGTTAGAGGATAAGGGATTTATCCATCAGAGTGTGTCACCATGGGGATCACCTACGTTTTTTGTCAATGAAGGATGATAGGAGTTTGTGCTTGTGTTTCAATTAGTGGATGTTGAACAAGATGACTATAAAGAATAGTTATCCTCTACCATGTATGGAAATTTATTTGACCAGGTTAGAAGGGTTTTTGGGTTCCCAAAAATTTACATGATATTAGGGTATCATCATTTGAGACTATGGAATTTTGATATACTGAGGACTATATTCATAAGAAGGTATATCTTTTAGGATATCATCGTAATTTCATTTGAGTTGATGCATGCATTAGTAGTTTTTATTCCCTTGATGAACAAAATCTTCCATTCATACCTGAATTAGTTTGTGGTAGGGTTTTTGGATGACATCATGGTGTACTCAATGACTCAGGAATATCATTCCAATAATATTAAAATTTTCTTGAGTATACTAATAGAACATCATATATATTCCACACTATCAAAGTGTCAATTTTGAATCTATCAATTTCACTTCATGGGGCGCATCATCTTAGAGGAAGGTGTGTAATTGAAACTAGTGAAGGGTTGGACAGTGGTTTCATGGGAGAATCCTAATAAATTTTTCAAAATCCATGGATTTATGTAGTTAGATGGATATTATTTGGCATTCGTCCAGGAAATTTCCCATTTGGCAGTGCAACTTTTGGTATTATCCCAAATGGATACAATGTTTGATTGGTCAGAAACATGTGATAAGGCCTTCTAGGTGTTAGAGAAGAATTTAAAATCATCACTAATTTTGATCCTACTAGATCTATGTGAAGATTACATAGTGTATTTGACACTTCTAGAATAGGGATTGGAGCTGTGTTGATGCATGGAGATCGATTCATGGCGTATGATTCTTGCAAGATGAGGCTACATTAACAGAAGCGCACTATGCACGAACCAAAGAAACTGGTAGAGGATTAGGCTCTCAAGTTTTTGTGGAAATAACTATTGGGAGATAAGTTCACTGTGTATATGGCTCATAATATTTTAATGTATATCTTCTCAAAGACATATTTTAATCTCAGGCAGTGAATATGGGTTGAGTTTAGGAAGTTATTTGATTTTTATTTACCATATAAACATAGTAATGGAATCATTGTTTCTAGTTCATTGATAAGAAAAACTCAAACTCAAAAAGATCAAGAGTCTAGAGACAAGTGTAAGATGATGACCTTCCTACTAGAGATGTATGTATTGGTTCGGAATAAATAGGAACTGATGAATCTAGTATCAGTTTTAATGGAGTCTATACCTTTAAGATCGATCCAATATATAATATATGAGTATCTAGAGTGTTTTTACTTGATTTATAGACTTTATAGGGTGGATCCACCTTTATATTGGTTGATATAGGATAAGGGGAGCATCTATATCAGGTTTCTTGTTTTTGTGCCTACGATCGTGATAGATGAGCTAATGTGAGAATATCATGCCTCAAAGAGGGTGGTACATCGTGGTTTGACCCAAATGTATTATGAATGACAACAATAGTTTGGTTGTATAGGAAATAAAAGGATATATTAGGGTTCCTGACTTGATTCTACACCAATATATAGGTGAAGGAATAGAATCAATGACTTGACGGTTTAATATAGTTGTTATCCATTACGTAGTGGAAGTGGGATGATGTGACAATTGATCTTGTGTTGGGACTCCCAAATACACCATGGAAGAATGAATATTTATTGGTTATTATGGATCCCCTGATTAGTGTATCACATTATTTTCCTATATGTAATATTTTATTAGTGGTGATTCTTTGAGTTTTTTATGTTTGGGTGATAGTCCATCTGTATGGGGTGCCACAAACTATTGTTTTAGATCATGAATCTTGTTTCACTTCACACTTCTAGCTTGAATTATAGAGAGT
This sequence comes from Viscum album, assembly GCA_963277665.1. NCBI lineage: Eukaryota > Viridiplantae > Streptophyta > Magnoliopsida > Santalales > Viscaceae > Viscum > Viscum album. Next base: position 612,725,067 of record OY728166.1, read on the forward strand.
TCTTGGTAAAAAAGTATTATTTAGTATGGATTTAAACCCACTGATATATGGGAACTCATATAATATTGAACATGTTCTTGAGGATTTTCTACAAGCATGTGTCCATGACTTCATTAGTTTGTGGGAAATGAAATTAAATTTAGTAGAGTTTTTTTATAAACATGTTTATCATAAAACTATACTTATGGAACCTTATAAGTATCTTTATGATAGGTCATAAATATCACCAATATAATGGATAGAGTCTGGTGATTCAGAGTTATTTGGTAGAGACTTTGGTAGCTGATGTTAGAGCAGTTTCAGCTAATTCAGAAATATATGGCTATGGCTCAGAGTGGGAAGAATTAGTCTGATGAAAGATAAAACTTTCCCCATCAGTTTATAGAGTGTGATCCTGTATTCCTTTTGGTGTCTCATAGGATAGGTCACCATGGTATATGAATGTTGGGAAGCTTAATACCTATTTTTCTTGGACCGTTTGATGTAGCGCAGAGAATCAGACTGGTGGAATATTGATTGGATCTTCAATATAAATATAGTTCTATGCATGATGTTTCCCATGTGTCACAACTACATAGGTATCACCCCAACCTTTATCATTTGATTGATGTGGGTTATTTTTATTGTGAGATAGATTCATCCTTTAGGGAGCATCTGATATATTTGTTGGATCAGAGTGAGAAAGTGTTTTGGGGAAAGTTCATGCACATAGTATATGTTTTTTTGAAACATGGTGTCTATAGGAGGAGACATGGGATAGGGTAGTTAATATGAATGAACATTTGGCCAATATTTTTGGATTGGAGTCATATCTATGATTTGGAGTGCATCTTGAGGATGAGTTGTTATATGGTGGGGAGATTGTAAGATCCTAGCCTTTTCCGGTTTTCACTCGATCTTTTTTTCAAGAACACAACTATTCATATTTGAGTAATTAATTTTTGTGTTATAACATGGGCTATGTTTTGGTTTAATTTTAAGAAATATTAATGAAAATGTTTTTTCATGGGTGTCACATGGTTATGGAAAACCATGAGCCCCAACCCCGAAAATCATGAAACCCTGGATGGTGGGGAATTTAACTCTAGGTGAAAAGTTTTCCAAACCATGAACCCTCATATGAGTAACTATTATCCCATAAAACAACAGGTGAATTTTTGTTGAATAGTAAGGGAAAGCTATGAGCCCCCACCCAGCTAATCATGCAAGTTAATTAATTAAGCCCTAATAATAATTTTAAAATTCGTCAAACCCCTAAAAGTCATATATTTCAACCCCTATTTGATCATAGGTATTATTTTACGTTTTTTGAGCTCTCTAGGAAAATTCAAACCCCTCCTAAGAACTATTCTTCAAGAATTGATTCCTAGATCAAAGTTCATCTCCTCTCCCAATTAGTAAATCCTCTCCATGATCTTCTCTTATCCTTCCCCCATTCATGACACCTTGTTGAAGTGATGTAATCTGTTTTTATAGACATATATATATCCATTTAATGACATATATCTATTATTCTAGATCTAGATATATATATTCATGATCTTTATTTCTTTAATCAAAATTTAGGGTGTTGAGATTTGGATATAGATCTACTCCATTGTGCTACTCAATTTTTAGGAATTTTATTTAGGTGATTATTCATAGAAAATTTGAGTTAGGTGGTCCAATCTTTAATTCCCAATGTCTTGAATTTGATATGTTTTTTTAAATTGTAGAATTTCTATATGTCGTTTTCAATTTTAATTCATAAATTGGGTTAATAAAGTTAGACATTTTATTAATTGATGTATTTTTGAAATAGATGATTAATTGAGGAATTAATTATGAGATTAAGGGGTTCTGAAATTATATAATTATTGAGGAATTAATTATTTGATTTAAGGATTTGTTATTTTAGATGATTAATTGTGAATTTAATTATGTAATATTAATTTTTGTTAAATTTAAAAATCATTTTAGAAATAATATTGATAATACTGATTTGTTGATTTGATTTAATTAATTATGGAATAAATTATGGTATTTGATTTGTGAGTATTGATTAATTAATAGTTAAATTATTTAATTTGTTTGAAATTCATAATTAATTGGGGAATTAATTAAGTGAAATTGTAATTAACTAATTGTTGAATTAGGAATATAAATTATCTGGGTAATCAATTGTTGAATTAATTCTTTGTTGTATAATAGGAAAATGATAATTCTAATGTGTGGTATGTGAATGGTAACATGGTCATTCAAGAATGAGTTAAATAATTATATCATTTTAATTATAATGAGTTATGTAATAATAGGAACTTGGTCATTAAATAATTAATTAAATAATGGTAACATTTCCATTCTAATGTGTGATGTGTGAATGGGAACATGGTAATTCAAGTATGAATTAAATAATGGAAACATGTTCATTATATTGTTTGTTTTGTGAAAGGTAACAAGTAATTAATGTATGAAATAAAGAATGGTAACAAAGGTACTCCGAGATATGTGCTTACATGATAATACTTTGGGCTCCAATAAGAGGCGAAGAAGTTATTGAGACATGATATCACCTGTGAATACATTAGGCTCTGGCATGGGCCGAATATGGTATTAAAATAGTATATTACCTAGGCACACTTGGGTCCCTAACATGAGTCGAAGAAGACAAGATGTACGGGTGCCCTTGACAACCCTATAGTTATTAGGTATTTTTAATGAATAAATGATAATATGATAATTGTTTATGTATGCATTGTACTAATTTATTTATATTTCTATATACACTATTATTTTAATGGATATTGTTTTATATACCATTGGTGGTGGACTACTGAGTTATATTCACACCCTACTCAGGCTTCTTTATTAGTATCGGAATATACTTTATTGTTGAAGGATAGGTTATGGAAAAAGGCCCTAGGTTATATGGAAAATTTGGGTATGGATCTTGGATGAGGGAACCAGATGTGGTTAAGTACCTTCATGGTAGTTATTCTTGTCTTTCTTTTTAATTATTATTTTTTTCACTTGACACACACATTCGAATGGGGAATTTTCTACATTAGTTGGATATTATAATTATTTCCTAATTTATCATGACATATTATAATTGTTCATGGTTATATATTATTCTACTATTTTTTTAATTCATTTGATATATTACTCTAATAAAATAGGTTATCGCCTCCTCATGAATGACTTATAATACCATCACTGATAGTTGACAGCCTCTTTAATATGAGGTGGTGAACATGAGGTCATGTAACTGACCACATCGGGCTACTTACGTGTGGCACTCAGGTTAATATGTTTCATGCATTACCATGGTTTTAACATTCCTATGGTAAATAGTATGTTTTAAACTCATAAGTGAACACATATTTCTGATACATTTCCCCATTTAGAATTTATTCCACTTGTCTAGGGAAATTTTATGTGTGTGATATTTAATATATTTAAAACATTAATTCTAGGTACTCCAACCTCAGAATATCATTCGATCAGAGACCCTAGTCTCAAAAATAATCAATCCATCAAAAAAATACTTAGAAAATACGGGTCACTGCTTTCTACCCACCTTAGAGAATTATGTCCCTGAAAACCCAAAAGTTGTGGCTACACAAAGAGATGTGGGTACTGAGATTGTATCTAAGCCTCTAGCTCATATTTTCTCTCTTCAAGATTCTTTTTCTTCAATGGGACACACACTAAAGGAATTTCTCTCCCATGAATAATCAACTCCATTAAATCCTCAATCACTACAAGGTACTCAAAAATGGTAGCTCCATCATTGATATCCAGCTCTCCCTAATTGATAACGTGTAAGGGTTCATGCGTATAACTCCACATATATGGATAGTACAATATTTCATGTACCCTATCTATCTATGTCGGTAGATCTAAGTGGTAAGCCACATCACATGCCCTAATTAGTATCCCGAATGCACCAACTAATCTTTGAAATAACATTCCACCCTTGATAAATTTCCTTAACACTCATCGAGGTGAAACCCATAGGAACACATGGTCTCCCTACATGAACTACAAAGGCCTCTTTTATCTATCCAGATATAAATTCTGATAGCTCTATGTAGTCTTCAACCTCTCCAAGATGATCAGAGGCTTCTAGGTAGTCTTTTTCACCAAATTGGGGACCTTTATTTCAAAATATCATGGTTTAGTATAACAATGTGGTGACCTTTAGGGTCACCATTACATATCCAGGAATGGTTCAATACCTAGGATTTAATGTTAATGACTATTACATTCAAAATCCACCAGTTCTAGGTGATACAACCATAGGATACTAAAGTCAAACATGAAAACTCCCAACATGCGCACACATGACTTGAATGGTCCTCTCTTTCAAGCCATCATCTTGGGGGTGGGATGATATACTCATGTGTAACTGAGTACCCAAAGCCTTTTGAAATCCCTTTCATAAATAATATGTGATGCATGAACCATTGTTATAATTAATCTTTAATGTTATACCATGGTTCTAGACTCTCTCATACACATAGAGTCATCCTAAGTTCTCTACTAAATTATTCTCTTAAATTATGATCAAATGGTATGGCATGGTGAGTTGTTCTATAATCATAAATAGTAAAACTTTTCCCTTGAAATTATGTGGAAATATCATCATGAAGTCCATCGATATCTTATCACATTTTTGGAAGCGCGTCAAATTAGATGTTTTATTTTACTATAATTTTTACAATATTGCAGGAACCCTATGTCACTTCTTGAAGGAGAATTAGTTAATTAAATTTCAAAAAAATGATTATTAATATAAAAGTGTAATTGGGTTTTATTAAATATAAGTTTTTTTATCTTAAAATATAAATTTAAACTATGTTACTAAGTGAGAGAAATTGTTTATATAAATCCTGATCAATCATAATGGGTATCCCATTATGATGAATCCCTCATCACTCTTAAAGGAAATTGGATGGATCAAAGATTCATTGATTAATATAAAATAAAACTAGTATAGTATGTGAGTTAAAACTATGTTACCACCTTTGATTTTATCGATCAATGATACCGATTATTAGTGACCACTCGAAATCTATACAATTATATTGATGTAAGAATCGAACTCAATCAAGGAATCACATCCATAATTTAATGAGATCTCTAGAATTGGTTCTATCTAAAAAAATTCAAATAAAAAAATATAGTCTTAATCATGGTTTGTACATTCAAAATTTAATCTAATGTTATAATCCACAATAATAGTAATGAAAAAGAATAGGTGGGATAATTGGAAAATACATTAAAATCGTCACAATAACATATTTATGCATGGAAGCATGAGGATTATTGTTCCTTTGATTTGTATTAAATCATACCAGAATAAAAAAAATGTATAAATTAATAACAACATAGAAAAAACCAAAAAATTCGATTACCTTTCAAATCTTACAATTGTGGAAGTTGGGATTATAAAAAATAACCCCCCCCCCCCAATTCATCACTAAGATGTACAGAATTACATGATGTTGAAGAGGGAGATGATGGAATAATAAAGATATCAAATTAAAATAAGCCTTACCCCTATTTGATCCAACTTTTACAATGATATATGGAGTTATTTTAAAGATAAATTTTTAAAGATGGATACGAAAATAATTAATGGTATATTGGGGTAGGTGAGATGACTGTGATAGATTTTTGGACCAATATGATTTGGTTGGTTGACTGACTAAAACATGTTCAATTGTAAAAAAAATGATGGAGAGGTAATCCATTAAGTTATTTGTGCAACAGAAGTGGAATCCCACAAATTTGAGTTTGGATGCCCATGTTACGGCTCAAATACGTAAAGTTGGTCCAATATGTGCTGCTTAGAATCTCTTGTCATTATGGTCCATAATTAGGGCATCTAAATTGACAAATTGGCTCCATGGTAATCTATATAAATATATCACATACATATTTACAGTATTACACTAATTTGAAGCCCAATTGGATATAGGGATTACCCATAGTAAATGTTGAAGTCTACAAGTGCGCTTAGCTTCTCATGCAGTGTTGGCCAGTTTTTCATGATTTCTATGTGGGCTCCCCAAATCACCTCATAGTACAATTTAATCATTAAAACAAGTAAAATTTACCTATTTAATAGTGTTAAAAAATAAATTATTAAATAAAACATGAACTTAATGTTTTAATTATATTTGGAATTTTCACTACAAAACTAGTATAAAACAATGTTGTAAGGGTTCAAATAAATAGTGATTCACATTGTGATCACACCCCCACATCTAAAAATTTTAACACTTAGGAAAAATAATATTTTTATTAACAAATATTAATTTAATTAGATACTAAAAAATTAATGAAGATTTAATATTAAATTAAATTTTTATTCATTATAGAAATGTTATTAAATAAAAAACTACACTAAGGAGTTATTCACAGTGATCATAGAAAAAGATGTCTTATAAATGGTATCAAAATTAAATTCAAAGTGATTTCTGATAAAAATATACGAAATGTATTAAAAAATATACCATAAAAATAACTCTCAATTTGTGTGTGAAACTCATTTGATTCATGTCTTTACATTTTCTATCCAGTAATTATATATTATTTTCTAAAAAAATATTCTAACATTATTTTTTCAACTGAATAGTAAAATACACTAGATTTTAATTGAAAACAACTTATTTCAATGAAATAATTTATATGGTCAAATTATAATAATTATTGGCTTTAATGTTTAAATATAATATATTTTTATCATTAAATATAATTTTTTTAATTAGCATTAATTTTTCATTGAGTTCAGATGTAAAAAAATTTCAATCTTTTTCAATGTTTTGGCATTTTAAATTTGTTCCCTCTTTTAAAAAATTTCATTAATATTAAATTATTTACCGAAAATTCTCTATTTTGAATTTTTAAAAATTGAATCTGTATTTGGAATTATTAGGTCCAAATTATGTTAATATATTTATTTTATTTTTGGGCATTATGAATTGTAACTTTAGTAATTTTTAATAACACGGTGAAAGGGTAAAATGGGTAATTAAGGGTAAGAATACTATAATAAAACTACCCTAAAACTTGTTATAATCTTATTTTATGAGATATGGATGTCTTACACAACCCTTGGAATAGAAATTTGTCCTTTGGAAGCCACGTTGGTTTGATTACGACACTTATAACTTTTAATTTCAAGTAGAGGGAAATATGTTATTAACATATATCATCATACTAAAACCATTTTTATATGAAGTTATATAAGCAATATATTTAACTATAAATAGTAATTATAAAGATAAAAATATTACATAAGTCATGCTTATTTATTTATAATTTTTAGATATTAAATAATTAAATTTAATTATGACACAATAATGATGCAGTGATTGCTTTATTAATGAAGGAATCAAATAAATTATATTGTAAATATTAAAATAATTATTATATGACATAATTTATGTAATTAAATATATTTATATTTGAATATGATATACTATATAACTATTAAATTATTTGGATTGATTTTATATTTTTGTTTATATTTTATTTAAATTCGATAAAATGATTAGTGAAAAATGGACATATTTGATGTTTTGTAAAAATAATAAATTATGAAATTATTTAAATACACATAAAATATTTTAAAATAAAAAATTGAATAAAATAATGTCTAAAATTTAATTTTGTGTCCAATTATGGTAAAATTACCCCATATAAGTAATATTTATATCCAATTCATACTTTAAATGATGTTACAACAATTAGATTTAAAAGACATTAATTAAGGGTAAACTGAAAAGATTTGGTTTTAAAAAAATAAATACATGCTTCAAAATTATTGGATGAGATGTTTTAGAACTATCCTAATATTATAGTCTATATATTACAATTTTTATTTATTTTGAAAAAAAAATAATTTGTATTAATTTAATATTTTTATAATTTACAAGGTTGCCCTCATCTAAATTATAAAAGGGAACCACCTCCATCGCCTATTCAATTCAATTTGAGACTTAATGATTAGAAATACCATTAATTTTTCCCTTATTAACTTTCATATTTACATTATAGATATTATTTTATTCTTCAATGTCCATCCTTAGTGCTCTAATATAATATTTAAAGGAAGAACGTCGGGGAAGAGGTTATCTCTTGTACCGATTTTGTCAAAATTATTCATTCTTATACTTCCTCATAATTAGTTGTTTAATTATACAGTAATAAGATAATTATAATTCATATACTTATTTTTTAATATAATTATGAAAAAACCATATTTCACTTTATATCTATCTTATGAAAAACTAAATCACCACGCATGCGTACGTACGGCTTATAGTCTCCATGACATCGTGTAATCTGTTTTTCACCACCACCATACTTGGATTGGTATAATTATGGAAATATTAACTATATATTATTAATATTACATGATATTGATTCTGATAAATTATACACCATCCACTTCAATACCGTTCAAAAATTATGGGAATGATGTCGTCGCTCGTGTGTACGTACGATCTACTGTCTCCACGATGTGATGTGATTTATTCTACATTATTTTAATTAGAACATGATTATATAAATTAATTTAATGAATAAATATGATATATATTAAACTTATATAATTATATAAATGATATAACTATGACCTAAGAAGTTGAACATGATCTTATCTATCAATACATGCATAAGAACACAATGAAATTAATACCTGAATAACGAGTAATAATGAAATGATAATAAAAACGAATTATTATATTATAATATATGATATCATTCTGTATTAATTCAATAAAATTATTTATATATTTATATCATAGGATCAGATACATATGAAGGATATTGGACCTAAGGTAAGGGATGATTTATCAATCTCATTTTTCTCTGAGATTGTTTATTCGTTAGTATTTACTAGGGTATATTTATCATCCACATAAATGTTCCCTAAATATCTAATATTATTTATATTATTCCTCAATTTTATATGGTCAATTTTACACACTGGTGAGTTTTTATTAAATGTTATTAAATGAATCTTTTTTCCTTTTCGGTTCGATCTACTTTTTGACATTACTGACAAAAGTACTAGAAGAATGTTTTTTTACCTTATATGGTATGAATGGATTTTTATGCTTTTATGATGCCTTATTTCCTTGAAACATACCTTAAACGTGTTCATTGTTGTTTTTAAGTAAATTATTTTATTTTAAAAATGTGTGTAGTTTTGAGAAAATAATAATTTTTTGTAGAAAAAAAGTTATTTTTCTCAAGAATTAATTTCATGTATTATATCAAAACTATTTTCCATCTAAAATGGAATTATTTAAATTGGGTTATGTTTCTGACCGTATTTTTACAATGATTTTTTTATGGAACTATATTTATGAAATAAATTGGTTTTACATGGATTATATTATGATGGAATTACGTTTAAGAAATCTATCTTATTCTTTGGGTTATGCAAGGATGAATGATTTATGAATTTTAGAAAACATGTAGGATTGATTTCATTATGAGATGGGTGGGACCTATATCTTGGTCCAATAAATTATGTTATGATTTTTTTTCTCATGATATAGACATGACTATAATGGATAGTAACTATTTTTCAGTAATACAATGATGTAATGGAAATAAAACCTCATTCAGTAATGGACATCGTCCACTATGATTGTCTTGGCTATGAACCTTGACTAATATGAAATTATTTATCTATGCTTATGTGTATTCCACAAAATCTCATGTCTTATGTTATGAATTTTGAGATTACATGCATTGATTCTTATGAAATATCATGATTTATCCCATGGCATGATATCACGATCTTTTATATGCAAGATTAGATTCTAAAATGATATATTGTTTTGACTTATGATTATGATATGATGGATATCTCCCTTGTTTAACCTTACTAAGATTCTGATATCACCATATATTTTTTTTATTTTCCCCAGGTCATGAAGAGTGTTTTTAAGTAATATGTTTCAAAAAGGGATCTAGTTATGAATAAATACGTGGGAGACAATGAAGATGTCTTATGAACCAGCTGTTTATGTTTCCCAGTGTCTAAAGACGTTATACCTGTACGACCCTAACATGTATTTTTTATATCTTTTAATGAATATAATTCAACTTTTATGTTATATAAATCTATGAAAATTATGGGTCAATATATTTGATATTAGAGGAAAGGTATAGTTATCCTTTATAAACTATGAGGGGAAAGCCTTAGTAAAAACTGAAAGGATGTGTCAATGTTTTGGTTATAAACCTAGTATTTTATAAATGACTATGAATAACCTAGTATCCAACCTAAAGTGTCCAAAATTTAAATTTTAATCTTGATTATTAGGTTTTCTCATTACGATTAGTTTTTCTTACACTATGATTTTAGGTTTTAGTCGATGGTTGTAAACCAACGGAACCCTGTTAATGATAAATGTGAAGGGAAATGTAATGATTTTACTCTTGAGAAACCAAATATTATGGGATATATAATGAATAATATTCTATCAATTCTCATACAACATTCTCATGCAATGAATCAGGAAGGACATCAAAATAAGAAAAGGAGGGAACAACATTTTGTTCAGCCGTTCATGAGATAGCAACCACCTTCTTTCGTCGGGTCTTCGGATTCATTAGTGGTTGAACAATGGATTAGTATCACTGGAAAGATATTTTCAGCTCTCTAATGTTTAGAAAATGATAAATTCATCTTATAAGTCTATTGTTTTTATGTTCAAGTTAATCAATGGTGGAACCCTATCTAGAATATGAGGAAAATAGATGAAATTCAATCCACGGAATGGAAAGAGATCAATAACTTATTTATCAATACGTACATTCCTCATATTTTTATTAAAAATATGGATAATGGGTTCCTTGAACTTAAGAAAAAGGATGATGAATCTATTGGTACATACGAAGTGAATTTAACAAGACATTCAAGGTATGCTACTAAAATATTATCCAACATGAGAGTCAAATTGATCGATTCTTTAGTGGCTTAAAACCAGGTCTTAGAAGGGAATTAGCCGTAAGGGACTTCAATATCTATGAAAATATAGTTCAATGTTCTCTAAAGTTTGAGATAAATAGTGGAGTAACTCATTAGTCTTATTGGTTTGATAAGTATAAAAAAATGGAATTCGATGGAAAATCTATAGACTACAGTGAAAAGAAGATGATTTTTCCCTAAGGCTCAAAGTGTGGAAAGAAACATGGAGGAAATTTAATTAAAGGGACTAGTAAATTTGTTATGTGTGGAAAATAAGGTCATTGGGAAATTGAATGATGTAGTAATGGGAAAAAAATTTCTAATGGTGAGAATAAAGAAATGGACACACATAATTCATCTCTTAAAATTCAATGTTACAAGTTAAAGAAAATAAGGATTTATCCAAATCAATTCCCTAATCAAAAAATTTATTGATGATGATCGAGGTCAGCATACTCTTAAGTCCATATATTATGGAATGTCACATGCGATCAGTATCTATGATATGGAGTATGATAGTGAAGTGATGAAATTCACACTTACCATCCACTCTAAAGTATCCAATGTTTTATTTGATTATGGATCCACACACTCTTTTATTTCTGAAGATTTGTTTAAGGGAATCATTATATTACCTCAACAATTAGATATAGAGTTAGTTTTCACAACTCAAAAGGGCACAATAGTCACATAAAAAGATTATAAATCTTCTCCAGTTGAAGTTTGTGGGAAAGTGTTTCCTTCCAATCTTGTGAACCTAACTATAGTGAAATTTGATGTGATTATTATCATGGATTGGATTTCTATATATGGTTCTCATATAAAATTCCAAATAATGGAAGTCACATTTCATATTATAGATCAATTTATGATCATCTATCAATCTATATATGAATATAAACTTCTAGTATAAATTTATACCATATTATGGGTCTTGATTCCTATTAATGATGGTTATTTCACCCAAATGGTTGGGTATAAACTCATGATTAAAAATAAATACACTATATGGGAGTTTTATGATGTATTTACATTATAATTTACTAGTATTCCACCAAATCGGGAAGTTTGTTTTTCAATAGTACTCATATTGGGTGTTATGCCTATTTCAAATACACCTTATCGAATGGAACCAATTATGTTGCAGGAATTTAAGAAGAAACTACAAGATAATATTGATAAGGGATTTATATGCCCTAGTTCATCATCTTAGGAGAACTTTTTCTATTTGTTAAGAATAAATGATCGATCAAAGAGACTATTCATTGATTATCAAGAACATAACAAGATCATTTTTAATAACAAATATCCTCTTCCCCATATTGATGACTTATTTGGAAAACTACTCAGACCTCAATAAATTTCTAAGAAATATATTCATTCAAGATATCATCCATTAAGGTCTAAGAAAGAGGATATACAAAATATATAATTCCATACAAGATATATACACTATGAATTTATAGTGGTACATTTCGTTCTTAGTAATGAATCATCTATCTTCATAGATCTAATAAGTATTTTCTTTAGAGACTATATTGATCCGTTTGTGGAAGTATTTATAGAAAATATTTTTTTCTATTATAAGAGAAAGGACGAACAAGAAGACCACTTGAGAATTGTACTGAAGACCTGATAAATGAGAATCATTATGAAAGCATTCACCAAAGTGTGAATCTTTTTTCAGAATGTTTTGTTTTTTGGTCAAATAATCTCAATAGAGGGGATAGCTGTGGATCCACCCAAAATAGAAAATTTTAAAAGTTGGCCGAGTCAAAAAATGGTAAATAAGATCTAATGTTTTCATTGGCTTTATCGATATTAATGATGTTTTGTGAAATATTTTTCACGATTATCTAATCCAATCACCAAGACAACATGGAATGGAGTTAAGTTCTTATGGATGGAGGAATATAAAGAGAATTTCAAAGCACTAAAAATAAGGTTATCTAGTGCACCTATGCTAACACAACATTGTCCAGGAGAAAGGTTTATAATCTAAAATGATGTATCCAAGAATGGGTCTGGGTTGTTCTCTCATGAAAATTTATATAGTGATAGCTTACGCCTAGCGGCATTTGAAAATACATGAGAGAAATTAACCAACTTGGAATATGGAGTTCGTTGTGAAAATGTTTTCATTAAATACATGGTGGAATTATCTTTATAGTGAAAGGTGTTATATTTAAACTGATCATAAAAGTTTAAAATTTATTTTCACACAGAAGGAGCTGAATATAAGCTAAATAAAATGGTTGGAATTTATTAAGGATTGAAACTTCTCAATACATTTCTACCATAGAAAACCGAACAAGGTGGCAGATACTTTGAGTCGACAATACCATGCTAGCCTATCCATGATGAATATCACAAAATAACCAATATTTATGGATTTTAAAAGGATATATCATGAAATTTTAATGGGTAGAAATATTATCTTTCTCAAAGAATGTTCATCCATCTATTCAAGTGAAGATTAATCAGGCATAGAAGGAAGACATATATCTATAAAAGAATGTGATAAATGATCCTAAATTAAACCTTTATTTTCATGGAATAATAAGGTTTAGGAATTTGTTTTATATTTCTCCCATAATATAACTAAATAAGGAGTTGTTCGATGAGACTCGTAGTTATTCATTTTATATTCACCATAGAAGCTCGAAGATGGACATGGACATGAAATAGTATTTCTGGTGGGATGGCAGGAAAAGAGATTTTTCTGAATATGTATCTCAATACTTGGATTGTTAGTAAGTTAATACTAAGAGACCAAACTCTAAAGGGAAGTTACAACCATTAGCATACTATAATAGAAATGGGAAAACATCACTATGGACTTTTCCATTGGAAATCACAAAAAATTAAAGGGAAATAATGATATCTAGGTTATATTTGATCACCTTATGAAGTAATAACAATTCATTTCTATTAGAGTGTATTTCACTCTTGATCATATTTATATGATATATATATAATTAATTTGGTAAGATTTCATGGAGTACCACTTTCTATTATATCTGATCTGGATCTGCGGTTTTCCATGGAGTTCTAAAGATTTATTCAGCAGGAACAGGATATAGAGTTGTGTTTTAGCACTACTTATCATCCTCAAATAGACGATGAGTCTATAAGGAAATCTCAATCTCTGGAAGACATTTTGAGTGATTTTTCTATGGATTTCAATGGTAGTTGGGATCAAAACCTACATTATGTGGAATTTTCATAAAACTATTTCTTTCACTCTAGTATTTAGATGGATCCTTATAAATAAATCTATTAAAAGAAGTTCATAACTTCATATAACTAAGATGAGGTTGGGGAAATAAACCTATTAGTACCTGAATTTGTGGATGAAATGGTAGACAAAGTCAAATATATTCAACAACACATAATAGCAGTAAAGATTCAACAAAAACATTATACTGAAAACTAAAGAAAGGATCTAGTGTTTGAAGTGGGTGATAAATTGTTTCTATGAATATCTCACTTGAAGAGAGTAATGATATTTGGAAATAATGGAAAGCTAATCCCTAGGTATATCGGTCCTTTTTAAATTCTTGATCGTGTTGGGAAGGTACCTTACGGATTGGTGCTTCCACTAAATCTCTCTCAAGTTCATGATGTGTTCCATATATCTTTCCTGAGTAAGTTCATATATAATCTTTCACATGTACTAAAAAAAGAATAAATTCCACTAGATCAAGATCATTTTTAGGAAGAATAACTGATAGAGATTCTGGATCACAGAGAAAGTGTTTATAAAACAAGACCACTCATTTGGTTAATGTTCTATGGTAGAACAATCAATTTGAGTAAAACAGTTAGGTACATGAGAATATAATGAGGAAGATTTATCATCATCTATTTGTTTCCAAGTGACGAATTTTGGAGGTGAAATTAACTTTATGGGGGTAGAAAGTAACACCCAGATGGTTTTATGAAATATTTTCTTTAAATAATTTTAATTACTTATTAGAATAAATTGCATGAAATCATATGTTTAAACAAAATACAAGATTATTTTATTATAAAATTTTTGTTATAGCCTTGTCGTTAGCCTAGTGGGAATAAGTATAACTAACTTATTAGAATGTATTTTGAATTCATTGGATGCGAATTATTTATGAAAAATATAATTCAATTGGATATTTGTATTTTTAAGTGAATTACTATTAATAATGAAATTAATTAAATATATATTTTTTGTATATTTAATAATGTATTTATAATAATCATCTAATGGATGTTTTAGTTATAGGATGTGAATAAACCATATTTGATGTATAAAAACATATATTTTTCTAAAGGGTAATTTTGCACCATTGAATGTGAAACCCATTTTAAATTAATATTTTGACATATAAATAATTTTTTATGAGATCATAAACATTTTCTTTGAATGAAAAATATAAAAAATTATTTTTCTTGAAATTTTATTATTTTCATGATAATTTTCAAATTTCTATGAGTATTTACATGCAGTAAATTTTAATTGAAAACAAATTTTTTCATTAAAATGATTTATATGGTTAAATTATAATATTGAATGGTTTTTTAGTATAAATATAATATAGTTTTATCCATAAAAAATGTATTTCATTATCCCTGATTTTACATTGAATTCATATGTAAAACTATTTCCATCTTTTGCAATGTTTTAACTTTTAAAACTTTTTCTCTATTTTTGAAAATAATATTAATTTTAAATATATTACTATATCTTCAGTGTTTTGAATTTTAAAAATTGGAATCAATTTTATTAATCATTTCTTCCAAATTATGTATATTGATTTATTTTATTTTTTGACTTTATGAATATTATACTCGGTATTTTTTATTAATATGGTAAAAGGGTAAAAAGGGTAATTAAGGGGAATAATGATTTTATAAAAATACCCTATAACTTCACCAAATATTATTGGATGATATATGGAAAACTGAGAATACACTTGGGAAAAAAAATTGGCCATTTGAAGCCACTATTTTTTTATTATTACACTTATAACTTTTATTTTACAGTAATGGAAAATATGTTATAAACATATATCTTCTTACTAAGACAATTTTAATAAGCAGTTATATAAGTGATATATTCTAATATAAATTGTAATTAGAAATATATAAAGATTTAATATATCATTTAACTTTATTTAAAAAAATTATAAATTAAATTATTATATTTAATTATGACACAATGATGATGCATTAATTTCATTATTAATGAAAGAATAAAAAAATGATATAATAAATATTTGAATAATAATTATATGACATAATTTATGTCATACACAATTTTTATAGGTGAATATGAAATTTTAGAAGACTAATTTATTCTTTGGTTTGATGTTAACTCTTTTTTTATATTTTATTTAAATTCAATAAAATGAATACTGTAAAAATGGACATAATTGATGTTTTTTATAAATTGTACATTATTAAATTTTTTAAAAACCCAAAAAAATATGTCAAAATCACAAAGTTATTGTGATAAGGTATACAAGATAATTATGTGTACAATTATGTGATTTTGACCCCATATAAGTAAACTGTATATCCTCTTGATACTTAAAATGTCTTTATGAGAGTTAAAATTAAAAAAGCATAATAAATGGTAAACCAAAACGATAAGGTTTAAAATAAAATTAATACCTGTCTAAAAATTATTGGATGATATTATTTGGAAATATCCAAATCTTATCTTAGAAATATTTCAATTTGGATTCATTTTGAATAAAAAAATTATTATATATTAATTTAATATTTTATGAATTTCATAGGGTTCCCCTCACCTTAATTATAAAAGAGAACCTCATCCCTCACCTCTTTGCTTCAACGTGATCCTTAGATATTATTCATACCCTACCATTTAACCTTCCTTAATTACCAATATAAATTATATATGTTATGGTATTCTTCAAACACCAACTCCAGTTCTCTACGAAGAGATTTATATAAAGCAAGTCGAGGAAGAGGTAATCTCTTATACCGATTCATTCAAAAATAATTCTTCTTCTTATTCCTCTTAAATTTTTTTTAACTATAAAATTATTACATAAGCATCACCCATATAATAATATGTTATTATAATTATCAATAAAACCATATTCCACCTTCTCTACATCCTATGAAAAAAAATCATCACGCGTGTGTACGTAAAATATACCGTCTCCACACTCTGGTGTAATATGTTTTTTGCCACCAACTTACCTGGATTTTTATAATTATGGAAATAATAATAATATATTATTATTATCGCATGATACTGAATCTGAAATATTATACAACATCCACTTCAATACCATTCAATAATTGTAGAAATGACATCATCGCTCGTGTGTATGTACAACCTACCGTCACCACGATGTGATGTGATTCATTCAACAAGATTTTAATAAAACCATGATTGTATAATTTAATGGTATAAGTAAATATGATATATATTATACTAATATCATTCTATAAATTATTTAACTATGTCCTAAAAAGTGTAACATGAAGTTATCTAACAAAACATACATAATAACATAAAGTAGTAAATAACTGAAAAATGAGTAACAATGAAATGTTACTAAAAATGGATTACAATATAATCATATATGATGTCATTATAGAATAAGTAAAAAAATTATTTAAATAATTATAATGTAGTTTTGGATATATATGAAGGATATCAGATCTATGGTAAGGGATAATTGTTCATTCTCATTATTATCAAAGATTGTTTATTCATAAGTATTTATTGGGGTATATGTATCCTCCACATCCATGTTCTATAAATAAGTAAAAAAAATATATTATTATTAAATTTTTTAAGTTCAATTTTATGAATAGGTGAATTTTTATTAAACAATATGAAAAGAGTCTTTTTTCATTTTCTTTATGATTCACTTTTTGAGTTTACCGAAAAAAAGTATGATAAGAATGTTTTTGGAAACTTGTATGACATGATTTTATTTTTATGCTTTCATGAAAACTTATTTCTAAGAATCTTCCCTTACATGTTTTCAGGTTTTTCTCAAATAAATTATTTTCTTTTAAAATTGTTAGGCGTTTTGATAAAAGAAAAAGTTTTTGAAGAAGAAATTATATTTTCCACAAGAATAAATTTCATGTATTATATGAAAACTATTTTCCATCTAAGATGACTTTATTTAAATAGGGTTATGTTTCTATCCATATAATTTATATAATTTGGTTGTGTATAGGATGGAATACTATTTATGAAATTCATTTCTTTTATATGGATTATGTTATGATGGAATAATGTTTATGAAACCCATCTTATTCCTTGGGTTACGCTATGATAAATTATTTATTTTTATCTAGAACACGTTGTAATGATTTCATTTTGAGATGGGTGGACCCAATATCTCCCTCAAATAAATTGGGTAACGATTTATATCTCATGAGATATACATGACTAGAACAGAATGTAAATCCGGTTCAATAATGCAGGGATGGAAGGGACATAAACTCGGTTCAGTGATGGACATTGACTACTATGATGGTCTTGGAACTGAACCTTGACTAATATGAAATGATTTAATATGATTTTGTGTATGCCACAAAATCTCATGTCTTATGTTATGACTTTTGGGATTACATTCATTGATTCTTATGAAATTTCATGATTTATCCCATGGAATGATATCACAATCTTTCATATGCAGGATAAGATTTTAAAACATTCTGTTTTTTTTTCTTATGACTAGGATATGATTTATATCTCCCTTTTTTACCATTACTGATCATCTAAGCACACCCTTTAATATGTTTTTTTAGGTCATGAAGGAGGTTATTAAAAAGATATGTGAAAAAGGGGTCTAGTTATGTTGTCCAGTGAAGTAATTATTTATATTTCCCAGTTTTTAAAGACATTATACCTATATGGTCCTAACATGGATTTGATATATTTTCTAAAGAATATTCTTCAACATTGAATTAATATCAATGTATGTAATGTATTGGTCATTATACTACTCACACAAAGGTAATCATTTGTCTCAAATGTTTCATAGAGAAAAAAGAATTTATATCATCAACAAATAACGAATATACTAAAAAGGAAAATAATAAAGAACAGAAACCTAATAACTTCTGATGTGGTTCTTTTTTACATACTTTTGCCCCATATTTTATTTAATTTTTATCAATTTAAATAATTTTTTTGACAGTTATTAATAAATAATGGAACTTTTTTATATTTAACACTAAATCTGTAAATTAATCATTTTTTATAATTTAATATGTGTTTTTAGTCTTTTAGTTAGTAATTCTAATTATTTTATTATATTAAATTACTTTTTATTTTAATAATCTTAATCTGGTTTACTTTTTAATAATTTAAAATGTTTATTAATTAATTAATTGTTCAATTTAATTTTCATTATTCTAATTTAGTTTTTAATTTCAAAAATTACCTTTAAAATTAGTTTTATTTAAATAATTCAACTTTATTAATTTACTGGTCCAATTATTTTGATAAATAAATAAGTAAAAATTTTAATTTAATATTTAATAAAGTGATGTGTTTTTTATTTTATGATTCCTTTTGCATTTTAATTGATTAACTAAGTTATTCGAAATCTTAAGTTGATCTTAATTATTTTAATATCATGTTATGCAATTAATTATTCCTAAGTGTTTCTCATTTATTGAGACATTTATTTAATTAATCTTAATATTTATATTTTTAGTTAATAATGAACTTAACTTTTTTTAGTTTGATAAATAATTTAGATAGTTTTTAGTTATTGTTAATTATTTAATCTTAAATAATTTATTTAATTTCCTTTTTCTGTTAATTAATTAATGTTTTATAATTTTATTATTTGCTTTAAAATAATTATTATGGATAATGTTCCAATTTGTTCTATCGGTGAGTTGTCACACCGATGTCGTGTCACACCAATGTCATGTATCAATGATTCCTCATCACAAAAAAAGTTTTTTATAACTATCAGTGAGTCGTCACTCACCGATTAAATTGAAACACCATCGGTCTCTCACTTTGAACTGATGTTGCAATGCACCGATCCTTCATATCGGTTTCAATCCATTATTTTATCTATGAGTTCTAATTTTATTTTCAACTATTGGTGAGTCGCTGACTCACTGATCACCCAAAACATCATCAGTTTCACATCACACTGATTTATTTTCTCTTCGGTCTCTCTTGCACATCATCTTTGGTATCTCGTTTTTTTTTATTATCGGTGACTCATCTTTTATTTTAACAATCGGTTTGTCACCTCGCACCGATGTTTTCACTCACCGATACTTATTTTTAACTATCGGTGACTTTTTTTTATCTTATTTAATTGTTATATTTAGTGTCTTTATTTATTTAGCTATCGGTGAGTTAATGACTCAACAATCTAATCCCTCACAATCGGTTTCATCCACTCACCGTTAGTTCACCATTTTAGTAAACTATATGTGTCACCCCCTGTTTCATTTCCTTGATTCTGAATTGATCCTCTGCTGCTATCGATATGACTATCGTTGTCTCGTGTCAAACCGAAGGCCTCCCCTGTAATCTCATCTTCCTCCCTGAGAATCAGTCTCTTCCTTCTGCCTCCCACCATCTGCCCGGTCATCTTTCCCACCAGCAAAACTTTAGGTCTGAAACGCCAGCTGAAACGCCCTCCAAAGCATCTTCACACACACCCTTCTTCGGGCACCCCTGTTGGGCCCCATCACCTTTCTTCTTTCCTGCACTGTTTCTAGGTTAATACCATAACTATCACAGATCAAAGATTCACAGTCACCACTGACCTTAATCACCAACTCTATACAACTCGATGAAACATCTACCATGGATTCCTTGATTTGCATCAGGAAGATATTGTCAATGTGAATTTTGCAGCTCTGGAATAGTTTGGTTTCTTCCTCCTTGCTCCACTCTGACGATTCGATATCGCCCTTAATCTGATCATTCGTCGTAGCATATACATCATTTAGTTCAACGAAGGATGACAAAAGGATTTAATCTTGTCCAGCAGCTAGTTCAATGGCGGAGCCATTTTCCTATTCTCCAGGTTGGCGATATGCTCTTCGAATTTACAATACAATGATGCTGGAGTCCTCAATGCATCAAGCATCATCGCGGGGATACTTTCAAACCACACCAGAACCTTCAAGATTTCACATGTGGATCACCGGATTTGAATTTTCGACGGATGAATCTGAGGAAGTGAAAATCTCCTGGGTCTCGTTCGTCAATTCCTCGAACTATCGCTCCGTTTGTCTGCGGAATGTAAAGAGCTCTCTCATGTCCTAGTTTAGAAGGATTCAACGGAATATTTTATCTCCATGGTCGATTTCTCATTCTTCTTCATGTCTTCTTCCATATTCTAGAAATACGCTGATCTACGACCCCAAAATGGATCAATATTCATGCGTCTGGTTTACAGACCGATGATGGATATATACGAACCTCTTTGTCATCTCTGCTAGCACGTCCGCCATTCTTCACTTCATGCACGCTGCTGGGTTGAGCAGTATGAGTCGTATGGTGAAATAGGGGAAGAAGACCCCCCCCTAGGGTTGCTATGCGCCGAATTAGGGGGGAGAAGAATTAGTTTTTTTAAAAACACAGTAATTTAAAATAAAAACTAACATAATAATAATTGAATCAAAATATTAAACAATAATTAAAAATAAATTACTACTAATGAAATTTTATAATTATAAAGCATAATTTTTAATTTAATTAACTTAAATAAAACTTTTATTAAACAATCTAATTTATAATAACTTATAAATTAAAATTAATAAACTATAATAAGCGGGTTAAGTTACATTTTAATTTTCATTTTTAAATAATTATAAATATCTAATAATAAAATATATAAAAATCATATACTAATAATAATTTATAAATTTAATCAATATTAATTGATAGATTAATTTAGTATAGTAAATAAATTTATTTTTCAAAATAAAATTAAACATAATAATTATAATTAATATTAATATGTAATTTTTTTAACTAATTAAATTATAAATATTTTTCATTCACAACTATGTATAACATTAAAAAAATAAGTTACATAATTAAAAAATAATATTATTTAATAATTAATAATTTATATTTTAGATTAACTAAATAAAATATCCAGTTAATAATTGTTAAGTGATTTATTTTTCACTATTGTGTTTTTAACAAATTTAAGATTGTTTTGATGTTCTTTAACATTCAGGTTCACACCAAGGCCATAAAAACGCCTAGGTGCATTAAACTAACTCAGCGAGAATTAGTTATGAAGGAAAAACTTGTGTAGCATGCGAGTCGCGGAAAAAACGCATGTGTACAGTGCAACAGTGAAAGATGAATATTAGTTGGTGACAAACAAGGTGTGACGTACAGTAAACGACAGTGGATTAAAAAGAATATCAAGCAACAGATTGTAGGAAGATTGATACAACACATCCATGGATCTAGTTCCTAGAGAGGCAGTGCAGAGGGAGACTCTGGTACCCCTTCCTGGAGCTAGAGGAGTTCAGGAGAAGTATATCATCTCAAGGGTTTATCTTCCTTATTAATTCTAGAATTAGAACTCTCAATATATTACATGTTTATGTGTAGATAATAAACATGTTTTCTAGCTAAATCTTGTAGTTTGGGGTTAAATTGAAGTATCAGTAGTTGTCATTTAATTCCCTTTTCTCTTTATCATTTCAATGATTTCAGTATTGATCGTCGAGATCAATAATGATTTCACCAAATTTCCTATACCATCTGTATGTAACTTTAAAAATTTCATGATCAATTGGAGAGTTTTATTTTGGATACACAATTCAAAATATAATAAATTCTAAAGGCTTCAGAACATACGACGAGTTCGTCCTGTTGTTATTTTCAAATTGTTCACAGTTGATTTATTTTAGAGTTACAAACTCTAGAATAGATTGGCTTGTGTGATTTAACTCCTGATGAGGGAGGTAATTCATAATATTATAATGGCTCTCTGCAATATCTTTTAAGTGAATTGAAACAACTCTAAAATCAGTGGTACAGACATTGTTCCCCGATTATTACATTCTAGTAGTTCATTGGTGACCATTTAATATTTTTGTTGTTCACTATTTTCAATTTGTTTTCTATTTCACCTTAGTTTAGATAAAAAACACCAAAAAGTGTGGTGTATTTACTTCTTAATAGTTTTCACAAAAAGAAAAAAAATAAATGTGGAAAACATAGAGTATCCAATACACTGCACACAACAGTATAGTTTTTGATGTTTTTAGAAGAATAGTGGCCAAAATTACCTTCCCAATGGGTTCGGCCCTGCTTACCACATATACAGTATTTAGTAAGATTATAAATTTTAAACATTGATTGACTTTAATGATGGTTTATGTCAATTTTTTAGCGTCATTTCTGGGGAAGGCACTGGCCATTTCGTTTCTTTAAACAAAATCGAATAAAAAACATATATAAAAATCTTCTAAAAAAATTTCAAAAAATAGAAAATTGTAATGAAAAAATATTTGTTTCACTTCTTGATGAATTGTTAATATGAAGTACTATTTGTTGCTATTTGTATGACAACAAGACACTCTACTGTTATTCTAGAGCCACCGAACTTAGAAATAGACAAACATCTCACTACTCTAAGAAAGAAGAACAAAATTTTAACGGAGAACATAGAAAATAGAGTTCCAGATAAAAAAATTCAAAACCATCCAGAACTCATTGAATAAAATTAAAGGCTTAGGATGTGGGAGTTCAAAATACCTCAAGTTTCAAGTAATTCATCTTCCATTAGACTTATTCTTAGTGCCAGAAATTATCAACATAAACAGTCACATATTTCAATACTACCTACATTTAATGGACTGTCTATTGAGGACTATCTAGCCTTCATTAGAGACTTCTATAATACTGTGCAACAATTCCATCTTCTATGACTCACTGAAAATGAGCTAAGAATTAGGGTCTTTCCTTTTTTGCCTTAATGGGAATGCTAGGATCTAGATTCTGATTTTAGATGAGAATATTTTTAAAAACTAGGATCATGTGTACAACTCTTTCATTATGAAATTGTATCATGAAAGTATTAAGGTTGTACTTAGAACAAACCTAACTTGTTTTTATCAAGAGGATGGAGATTCTTATCATGAATCTTGGGATAGATTCTTGGATCTATTAAGGCAGTGTCCCCATCATCAAATCTCATCACACCTTCTTATGGATACATTCTAAGATGGTTTGTCCTCCTCTGGATAGAATATGGTTAACCAAGATGCTGGGGGTAATTACAATGATAAAACAGATTAAGAACATATAAAAATTATTAATAATCTTTCACTGAATTCACAACATAAAAATTCAAGAAGGAAAAGAGTCAATAGAAATATTATCCCAAACACTGGTTCAATAAATAAAACTCAACCTCAACTTGCTGAAATCACCAACAAAATTCCTTCATTAATGAACTAGAATTCAAACCAAACTGTTAACCAAATTGGATGTCAAAATACCATCCAATACTTAAGGGAACAGTGTGTCCAGTGTGGTATGTTTGGGCATACTGAAATCTTCTATCCTAATTTTGATATGTCATCCCAACAACATGAGAAATAAAGCATTGTTAACTATGGTCCTGTGATGCCTCCTAAAGAATATCCATTTTCAAATTTTTACAACCAAGGCTATACGAACCACCATAATTTGCTTCATAAAGATCAAGGATTAATTAAATAACTCACTACCCCTAATTACTCTAATCATCCAAGACCAAATTTTTAGAATCAACAAAGGTGTGAGTTTTTTAATTCACAAGGATACAATAACAGTCACAAGTCTTCTAAACTTGATCTAATCAGGAATAAAAGTAACTCTCTAGAAGAAAGATACATGACTCAATTAACCAAACATCAAAATCAATATGAGTCAGATAAAATGAAAACTGATGTGAGAATGAAATAATTTGAAAAGAAACTTGGTCAACTTTCTAAGAATTTTTAATCTAAGGAAAAAGGTAGACATCTAAGTACAACTGAACTTACCCCTAGGGAGAATTCCAGGGCTATAGTAACTAGAAGTGGGATAAATACTCAAATTGTTTTTAAAAAAGGCCATTAAAATGCCAAAAATGAAAATGGGCATCAGTATGGAAATTGAAACTTGATTTGTCTACAGGTTATAATTTTACAGAAAAGTTATAAAAATGATCAAAATCAGAATTTTTCACCTGAAACTCAAGCTGAAACTTCATCTAAAAATAAAAAGAATAAAGGAAAAGAAAACATTGATGAAGATGTGAGGAATATACCCACTACACTTAAAAATGTTTCCCCTACCATCCCTTTCCCTGAGAAGCTGAATCCAAAAAGTAACACTAGGGATGAACTTCTGTAGTTCCTTAGTCTCCTTTCCAAAGATCAAGTGATCATTCCATTCTTTCAAGCTTTAATTAAATTTCCATCTTACAAGAAATCTCTTAAAAATTGTTTCTAACAAAAAAACTCTGGAAGAATTTGCTACTTACAGCCTCACTGAAGAGTACAATGCTGTAATTCAAAAGAAAATTCCACCTAAATTGAAAGGCCTAGGTATTTTTGTCAGACCTTTCACACTCGGAAATTCTGATTAGCAGAACTATTTGTGTTATTTACGTGCTAGTACTAATCTACACCCATACACACTGTTTCAGCAGTTGAGGTTGGGAGACCTTTAACCCACCACAGTCATATTGTAGTTGGTTGATAGATCATTCACTCATCCTATGGGAATTATAGATGACTTGATAGTAGGGATTGGGAAGTTGTTTCTACCTACATATTTTTTAGTCGTGGACATGGAGTGTGATCAAGAGGTGCCTAAAAACTTGGGTAGGCCCTTCTTAGCCATAGGTGGTACTATTATTGATGTTTCTAAGGGTCATCATATCTTCAAAATTGGTGAACAAAAAATAGAGTTCAATGTGTTTAAAACTTTTAGAGGAACAATGATTTATGAAAAATATTCAATGGTATAGTCCATAGAAGATGAGAACTCAATTGGAAACACTGAAAAATCTAAAAATCAATCCTCTGCTGAAGAAAAAAATTTAGAAGCTGAAAATTCTGTTGAATATGTTTTAGAAGATGAAAATACTGCTCGAATACTGAGTTCCGAAATATTTTCAGAACTGGACAACTATTCAGTTTATACTATAGTAGAGTCCTCTATTTCTGAACTTATGTGCTTTTTAGTGAATTTTAGGATGTTTCTGTTAACACCAACCTTGCTGAACAGTTTGATGATATTAATGGAGAACTCATAAGTTAACAAGATGATTCTTATTTGATTAACATTTTAAATTCTGATCGGGAAAATCTAGACATTATACTACCCACTATGGACAGCAACGCTGTTTCTTCTGAATCATAGCATGAAATTGAAAATCTTTCATAATTTCAAACTTCATACAAGAGGTATGTTAAAGATCTTTGACCTCCCAGGACTAAGAGTCTTCCTTCTAGTGTAGAAACACCCAATCTTGAACTAAAACTTATCCCTGATCATCAAAATATTCATTTTTGGGTGAGAATTCAACTTTTCCTATCATAATTTCTGCTAAACTAAATAAAAATCAAGAGGAAAGATTGTTGAATGTTTTGAAAAAAAATTAAATCTGCCATGGGGTGGATAATATCTGATATCAAGGGTATTATTCCCTCATTTTCTATGCATAAAATACCTATGGATCCTGACCATAAGCCTATGGTAGAGTGTCAAAGACTATTGAACCCAAACCTGAAAGAATTTGTGAGAGAAGAAGTGATCAAATTTCTAGACACCAGAATGATATATCCCATTTCTTATTGTTCTTGGGTCATCCCTGTTCAGGATGTTCCCAAGAAGGGGGGTTTTACAGTTGTTAAAAATGAAATGAATGAAGAAATACAATTTAATAAAGCTACAAAATGGAGAGTGTGTATAGATTAAACGAAGCACAATTCAGCCACTAGGAAAGACCATTTTCCAATGCACTTTTTGGACCAGATGCTTGAGAGGCTTGCTATAATTGAATATTCCTATTTTATGGATGGGTATTCTTGTTACAACTAGATTCCACATGCTCTATAGGACCAGGAAAAGACCACATTCGCATGCCCCTTTGAGACATTTTCCTACAGGCAGATGCCCTTTGGGTTGTGTGGAGCTCCAACCATCATTCAAATGTGAATGATGGTTATATTCTAAAATATGATTGAAATAATCATTGAGGTTTTCGTGGATGATTTCAAAATTGTGGCTAGCACTTTTGGAACTTGTCTTGGAAATATTGAGTTAGTTCTAGAGAGATGCATTGAAACCAACCTTTTTTTAATTGAGAGAAGTGTCAATTCATGGTCATAGAAGGTATAGTGCTTGGTCATAAAGTGTCAAAAGGAGGTTTAGAAATTTATACAACTATTATTGATGTTATTTAGAAAATGACACCTCTTAGAAATGTTTAATGTGTTAGATGATTCCTAGGGTATGTCTTTTTCTACCAGAGATTCATAAAATACTTTTCCAAAATAACTAATCCCTTGTGATCTTTGGTGGTAAAGGATTCACCTTTCAATTTTGATGAAATATATTTGAAATCATTTAATCTGCTTAAAGAGAAACTCACTACATCACCTATTATAACTTCACCTGATCGGAAGTTACCTTTTGAACTTATGTGTGGTTCTATTGACATGGTTGTAGGTGTTTTCCTTGGAAAAAGAAGAGCTAGGAAGTTACATGTGGTGTATTATGGTAGTAGACTTCTAGGTGATGCCCAAACAAATTTTACCACCATTGAAAAAGAATTGTATGCTGTTGTGTTTTCTCTATAGAATTTTAGACAGTATTTGTTAGGATAAAAGTCATCATTTTCACTGATCATTATACCTTAATGTATATAATGTCTAAGAAGGAAACCAAACCCATGCTAATTATATGGATTCTATTGCTACATGAGATTGATTTAGAGATTAGGGATAAGTAGGGAGCTGAAAATTTAGTTGCTGACCACCTTTCTAGGCATCCCCTTACTCAATTTGAAGATCTTATAAAAATTAAATCTTCTTTTCCTAATGGAAATATACTCACTTTGTCAATCAGGAAATCGAATTAGGTTTCATATTTTGCCAACTACCTGTAAGTAGGTGTCTTTCCAAAAAATATGTCCAATAACCAAAGAAAGAAATTCATTTCTAAGTTTAAATAATACCTTTGGGATGACCCACTATTATTTAGGAGGTTTGCTTATGGTATTCTTAGATTGTGTGTTCTTGAGGAAGAGATTGTTCCCATCTTAGAGAGTTGTCACTCCTCACCTTGGGGAGGTCACCATGGTGGTGAAAGAACTGATCAGAAGGTCCTACAATCTGGTTTCTATTAGCCTACTCTTTTTAAGGATTCTAGGATCTTTTTAGTTGGTTGTGATAAATGTATGATGTTAGGTAATGTTGGCAGGAAGTAGGTTTAACCCCAAAAAGGAATTCTAGAAGATGAGATTTTTTATGTCTGGGGTTTATATTTTATGGGTCCATTTCCATCATCTCATGGGAATGAGTATATTCTTCTTGTTGTAGATTATGTTTCGAAATGGGTTAAGGTAGTAGCACTTCCCAACAATCAATCTAACTCTGGAATAAAATTTATAGGAAATAATTTTTTTCAAGATATGGTGTTCCCAAATCCTTTGTCACTGATAATGGAGCACATTTTAAGAATTAAAAATTTGATGCTTTGATGGATAAATATGGTTGTGTTCATAAAAGTAATACTCCTTATCATTCACAGTCTAGCAGACATGTAGAAATTTCAAATTGAGAAATGAAACAAATACTTGAGAAAATTGTGCCAAATTCTAGGAAAGACCAGTCTCTTAAATTGGATGAAGCTTTATGGTCATATAGGAGTACTTTCAATACACCAATAGGAATGTCTCTTTATAGACTGTTGTTTGGGAAATGATTTCATTTACCTGTGGAGTTGCAACATAAGTCTTATTGGGCAGTTAAAGCCTTGAATATTGACGTTAATAGTGCTGGAGAGAGGTGATTACTTGAAATGAGTGAGTTAGATAAGATTAGGAGAGAGAGTTATGATATATCAAGTATATATAAATAAAGGGAAAAAATATTTCATGATTCTATCAAACAAACTAAAGAGTTTAAACATGGACAGAAGGACCACCTCTTTAACTCTCGATTTAATCTCTTTCCTAGAAAGATGAATTCCAAATGGTCTGGACCCTTCCATGTAGTGATAGTTCTGATGAATGGAGATGTTGAAATTGTAGGTGAAGAGAAAAAAAACCCATGTTATTTAATGGGAAGAGGGTGCAGTTGTATTTTGAGGGAAAACAAAAGTGCCTGGCTACCTTCATTGTGCTTGAAGACTTATCTTGAATAATGTCTAGATGAAGACATTAAAACATAGAACTTCATGGGAAGGAACCCATGATCACTTTTGTCTTTATTTTATTTCTTTTTAACCATGAATAAAGTGCGGCTTTTGTGCTCTGTTTTTTCACAATTCCTATTACTGGTTGTTCATGGTCTCTTGGTTCGGTCTCAGGATGTTGCTACTTGTGTCAATAAAGGAGTGGAATTACCATACTAGTGGGTAATTGACATATAAATTCACGGAAGTACTCAATTAATAATTTTATTCATTTGTTTTTCTACTCATATTGACTATAAGGATAAAATCTGCTGAATGTTTTCTTTTAAAAAATATGTTACATGTCACATTGTTGAAAAATTTCTGTTATATGGGATTATGTTGTACACAAATTATTCTTCTTACTCCTTACCGAAAAATTAAATTTCACCATTGTTAAAACCATTCCACTACATGAACAATGTGTGGGGGTACTTGTAGGTAGGAATATTTTGAATTAAATCCACTTTAGGTTGGGGTGTTTTAGCATTCATTTTTCTACTCTATCAAACATATTATTGAACTCAATCTTTTAAAATTCATACACACTTCTCACTGTGAATTTCCAAGTTACATTCCATGTATGTACTTTACTAGAATATTTTATTCACTGGACATAAATATTCATGCATGTACTTGATTTTGAACCTGATGATTATTTATTCATTGTGGAAAACAACATTCGTGAACATCAAAGAGACCCTTTTTACATGTCATAATTCTAACAAATTGATTATCTGTTTTGAACCTAAATGTTTAGTTATTCTTCTTCGTATTTAGAAATATAAATTGGGGACAAGGATGGGATTTAAGTGTGTGGGAGGGGGTCAATTATTGAATGTGCTAAACTATTCTTAATTGAAAGCCCAACAATTCCCATTACTACTTAATACTTTTTTTAAAAAAATTGGTAATTTTTTTCAAAATTCTAGCACAATTTTAGGCTTTACATCATTTTTCAAATCGGTCTTGCCTATGGACAATATATATTTGGTATTTAAGTTGTTCATTTAGTCTGAAATTAATGATAATGGATGATTGATGAGTTGTATTTACTTAGGGAATGAATGGATATCATGGTTTAGAGACTATTTTTATTGTGATTTGGGTTAAATGTATGTGGAGTAATGATCATATTTGTTGGAAATATAAGTTTTACTCTATCGTAGGGGCTTCATTCTTCTTATTTTATTTCAAATATTAATATAATTTTCTTTAGTGACACAGTATAAAAGATTTTTATATAAATCTTTTAAAACTGGGGGAGTCTGGGCATCGGGGATCCCATGGTGAATTTTCGAGACCCTAGATGCGGGGTGGATTTCTATTTACAATAAGCCCTCAGTAAACCATAAATAAGTGCATTGAACAGTGTTTAGCACATGATACGTTGCATGAGAAAATAAATATAAAGTCTCTCGGTCAATAATGAATTCATTAAGGTGAGGGGAATGATGAACCCCGGATGAATAAAAGGTCAATTGGTTTATATGGGATCCATTTATGTTTTATCTATAAGGTCATTCAAAAAAATATTGTTTTGGGTACCTAGGATTGAGTCATTGTACAATGTTCCTATTGTTACGTTCTGAATTTCACATAAATATTTCCACTTGTCACTTTTGGACTTAGAATGTGAGCTTAGATTGAAATGAGTCATTAAGTTGTATAACATATGAGGCATGACATTTGCATTTCTTGATGATTCATAGAATTTTAGATTACTCTTTCATTATTTGTTCTAGCCAAGTCATCATTTGAAACATAGTTTTTAACAAAAAAAACCGTTGACAGTTTCTGTCCTCTTTTATTAATTGTTGAACATGTTACAGTGTGATCAAAATCATAAATACACTGCAATATGTTTTTCAAAGATAATGAAATATGGGATTGTTTTAGGACGAACAATGTTTATGTGTGGGGGAATTTTATGTGGATATTTTTTACATAGGTTTGCCACAACTTTTATTTAATCATTATTAATTGAATTAATTATTTTGACATTTTTTAATAAATAATGGCACTTTTGTATATTTAACACTAAATCTGTTAATTAATCATTTTTTATAATTTAATATGTTTTTTGTATTTTAGTTAGTCCTTATAATTATTTTAATTATATTAAATTACTTTTTATTTTAATAATCTTAATTTGGATTACATTTTAACAATTTTAAATGTTTATTAATTAAATAATTGGTCAATTGAATTTGCATTATTCTAATTTAGTTTTTAATATATAATATTACATTTAAAATTACATTTCTTTAAATAATTTAACTTTATTAATTTACTGGTCCAATTATTCTGATAAATAAATAAGTTAAAAATTTAGGTTAATATTTAATAAAATAATATGTTTTAATTTTATGTTTCTTTTTGCCTTTTAATTGATAAACTTAGCTATTTGCAGTCATCATTTGATTTTAATTTTTTTTAATTTCATGTTAAGAAATTTATTATTTGTAAGTGTTTCTCATTTTTTTAGAAATTTATTTAATTAATCTTAATATTTATATTCTTATTTAATAATTAAGTTACCTTTTTTAGGTTGATAAATAATACAGTTAGTTTTTAGTTACAGTTAATTATTTAATCTTATAAAATTTATTTAATTTCTCTTTTGCGTTAATTAATTAATGTTTTATAATTTTATTATTTTCTTTAAATTTATTTTTATGGTTAACGTTCCAATATGTTCAATCGGTGAGTTTTCTCGATGATGCCCTGCCACACTGATGTCGTGTCTCGCCAATTCATTGTCACACAAAAGCTCTTTATAACTATCAGTGAGTTGTCACTCAACGATTACTTTGAAACACCACGGGTCTCTCACCTGAAACTGATGTTGCAATGCAGCAATCCTTCGCATTGGTTTCAGTGACTCATTTTATCTGTGAGTTATAATTTTATTTTCAACTATCGGTGAGTCAGTGACTCACAAATCACCCAAAACATCACCAGTTTCACATCACATTGATTTATTTTCTCGTCTGTATCTCTTGCACTTAGGCTTCAATATCTCTTTTTTTTTATTGTTGGTGACTCGTATTTTATTTTAACTAGCGGTTTCCCACCTCCCACCAATGTTTTCACTCACTCATACTTAGTTTTATCTATCGGTGACTTGTATGTTATTTTTATCTTATTTCATTATTATATTTGGTGTCTTATTTTATTTAACAATCATTGAGTCAATGAATCCCCGATCTAATCCCTCAGCATCAGTTTCATCCAATCACAATTAGTTCAGCATTTTATTTAACAAACGGTGCCACCCCCTGTTTCATTTCCTTAATGGTGAATTGATCCTCTACTACTACCAATATAACTATAGTTGTCTCCTGTCAAACCGAAGGCCTCCCCTCTAATCCCATCATCCTCCCCGAGAATCTGTCTCTTATTTCTGCCTCCCACCATCTGCCCAATCATCATGCCCACCAGTAAAACTATAGGTCCGAAACGCCAGCTGAAATGCCCTCCAAAGCGTCTTCACTCACGCCCTTATTCAAGCACCCCGTTTGGGCCCCATCGCCTCTCTGCTTTCCAGCACCATTTCTACGTTAATACAAGAACTATCACTTATCACAGATTCACAGACACCACTGGTCTTAAGCGCCAACTCCATACAGCTCGATGAAACATCTAACATGGACTCCTTGACTCTCATTAGGATGGTGAAGTCAAAGTGAATTTTCCATCTCTGGAATCGCTTGGACTCTTCCTCCTTGCTCCGCCCCAACAATTCGATTTCATCGTCTATATGATCATTCACCGCCACATATACATCTTTTAGTTCAACGAAGGATGAAAAAAGGATTCAATCGTGTCCTGTAGCTGGTTCAATGGTGGAGCCATTTTCCAGTTCTCCAGGTTGGAGAGATGCTCTTAATATTTACAATACAATGCTGCTGCTATCCTCGATGCTTCAAGCATCTTCGCTGGGAAACCTTTGAACCGCGCTAGAACCTGCAAGATTTCACATGTAGATCACCAGATTTTAATTTTCGAAGGACGAATCTGAGGAAGTGAAAATCACCTGGGTCTCGTCTGTCAATTCCTCGAACTGTCGCTTCCTGTGTATGTGAAACAGAATTTTTAATTTAATTAACTTCAATAAAACTTTTATTAAACTAAACAAATCTATAATAACTTATAAATTAAAATAAATAAACTATACTAAGCTTATTAATTTTAATTTAATGTTTCATTTTTAAATAATTATAAATATCTAATAATAAAATTTATAAAAATAATATACTATAAATTATTTGTAAATTTAATCAATATTAATTGATAGATTAATTTAGAATAGTAAATAAATTTAATTATCAAAGTAATAATAAACATTATAATTATAATTAATGCTAATTTGTAATTTTATTAACTAATTAATTTGTAAATATTTTTCTTTTACAACTAAGTTTAACATTAATAAATATAAATAAGTTACTTAATTACAAAATTATATTATTTAAAAATTAATAATTCAAGTTAAAGAATAACTAAATAAAATATCCAGTTAAAAATTTTTAAGTGATTTATTTTTCACTATCATGTTTTTAACTGCTTAAACATTGTTTTGATGTTCTTTACCATGCAAGTTCACACCAATGACTTTAAAATGCATGGGTTCATTCAACTAACTCAGCGGGAGTTAGTTACGAAGCCAAAACTAGAGCGACATGACAGTCGCGGGAGAAACGCATGTGAACGGTGTAATAGTGAAAGATGAATTCATGTCGGTGACAAACAAGGTTGGATGTGCAGTAGATGACAACGGATTAAAAAGAAGAGCAAGCAGCAGATGGTAGGGAGATTGACACAACACATCCAGGGATCTAGTTCCTAGAGAGGTAGTGCAGAGGGTGACTTTGGTAACACTTTTGAGAGCTGGAGGAGTTCTGGAGCAGAATATCTTATCAGGAGTTTATATCCCTTCTTAATTCCACAATTATGATATTTAATATGTTACAGGTTGTTGTATTGATAATAAACATGTTTTCTAGCTAAATATTGTAGTTTTGGGATAAATTGAAGTTCCAGTGGTTATCTTTTAATTCTCTTTTAGCTTTATCATTTCGATGATTTCAGTATTGATCAGTGAGATCAATACTAAGTTCATCCAATTTCCTATACCATCTGTAGTTAACTTTTAAAGTATCATGATCAATTTGTGATATTGATCGTGGATATACCTTTCAAATGATAATAAATTCTAAAGACTTCAAGACTTAAGGTGAGATTGTCCTGTTGTTATTTTTAAATTGTTCATAGTTGATTTATTTTGGAGGGCTGAACTCTAGAATATATTGGTTTGTGTGATTAAAATCCTGGTGAGGGAGGTAATTCATACCATTATGATGGATCTATACAATATCTTTTATGTGAATTCAAACACCACTAAAATCAGTGGTAAAGACAATGTTCGCCGAGCATTACATTTTGGAAGTTCATTTGTCACAGTTTAATATTTTTGTTGTTCACTTTTTTCAATTTATTTTCTATTTCATCTTAGTATAGATCAAAAACACCCAAAAAGTGTGGTTTCTTTACTACTTAATAGTTTTCACAAAAAGAAAAAAAAATTAGAAAAGATAGAGTATCCACTCCACTACAGACAACAGTAGAGTTTTTGATGTTTTTAAAAGAATAGTGTCCAAAATTACATTCCATGTGGGTTCGACACTACTTAACACATATACAGTAGTTAGTAGGATTAAAATTTTAAACATTTACTGACCACAAAAACAATTTAGGTCGACATAAAAAAGGTGGGGAAAATAAAAATACTATTTAGAATGTAAAAAAGGGAAGAAAGAAGAAAGACGATCAAAATCCTAATGATCCTAGGAATGTAGGCCCCCCTTCCCACACACACATTGAGTGTGGAGTATCCTGAGTATAATAAAATAGAATGTGGTAAGGATGAATAAAACTTGGTGGGTGTCACTACTAAATGGCTTCTTCATAGTGGATTTCCTCTAGTGAGTGCTTTGGAAAATCATTGTAATTATTAAATTCTATAGCCATTGATTGTAATACTTTAGAAGCTCTGCTCGTGTAATACATGTATTTCAATAAAAGGGTAAACATTACTAATAGTGTAAGGACTGATCCATCAGACACAAATCTTACCTGGATGGTGATTTAGCCTAGAATTGTACAAGAGGACCTTCTCACCAATATGAAACTTCTATTGATGAATCATCTCAACATGGATAGGTTTTTTCTTCTAATTATAGATTTGAGTGTTCTCAAATGAATCATGCTAAATTTATTCCAAATCCTGAATCTACGAATTTTTATTCTCTCCTATATATGAGAGATTCATATTAAATTTTTTAACAACCAAATATTCTGGGTTTTTCCCTCTAACAGGTGGTGATAAGCCTTTCTAATCACCATCTTGTATGGTGATGTTCTGATCATGCTTTTAAAAGTCATTCGATATTCCCAAAGTTCATCATCCAACCCCAGAATCCAATTTTTCCAATTGGATTGTACCATATTTTCCAACATTATCTTAACATACTAATTTGAACTTTTATCTAGTCATTTCGTTTGGTGGTGATATGAAGTATATACTTTATGATCAACACCATCCATAAAAAGCATGTTTTTCACATTCTGATTGTAAAAATGTGAACCCTGATCACTAGTGATGATTTGTTGAAAACCAAATTTGATAAAAAATCTAGGGCCTTTAAAAATCAACAACCACTCAAATGTTATATGTATTGGTTTCATTTTCTTCCAATCATTTAGAGACATAGTCAATAACTAATAAGATGTACACGAAAACAAAAGAATTTGTAAAAGGCCCCATGATGTTGATTCCCCATGTATCAAATTTCTCACAAAATAACATGGGATACATGGACATTTCATTCCACTTTGGGATATTCCATGTGAATTGAAATTGAGTAAATGACAAAAAAATAGATGGAATGTCTATAAACTTTGGCCTAATTAAGTCTCGAGTGAATGACCTTTTGAGAAAGGATTTGAGATCCAATGTGTCCCCTATAAGGAAATGTGTAGAAGAAGCTCAAACCATAGGATAACTCATTGTTAGGAACTCAACTTTGAACAACATGGTTACTATAAATTCTCCAAAAGTAACGGTCACCAAAATTTACCATCATCAATCATTTTTTAGTCTCCCAAATTGTGAAGTGCTCAAATTAGTGTGAACCCTAGACACTGGTATATAATTAACAACGTCACCATACCTAGGGGTATGGTACACATAATCAAAAAGGTTCTCATGAGGAAATAATTATCCCATTGGGATGGATGATTCATGATGGTAGTCTAATGGTTGGTAAATCCTACTAATGTGTTACGATAGCACATTATCGACTCCTCTCTCATCTGGAATCTCATGTTAAAACAAATAGAGTAGGATCATCCCCTAAATGAGTCAGGACAGATCTTCGGCTTTCATAAGGAGAAATCTAAGTTCAACATTGTCACAAAACACCATGACATCTGAACTAAGAATATATGAACCTAATTTTTATAAGAAAAAAATATGAAGAGGTTCTTTTTCAATGGTTCTGTAGTTATCCTAGGTAGGTTCAAGGGTACGTAAAGCATAAGCAATGACATGAGGATCCTTCTTAACTCTTTATGATAAAACTACATGAACTATCAAGTTATTGTGATAGCATGTATGTTTCATGGGAATATACCACATTGTTGGTTGTGTTATGGGGGTGATGTGAGACTCCTTTTTAGTGAATTTAATACATGATCAAATTTAAAAAAAACAATTCAAAATCGTTTTTCAATAATCGAGACAAGGTAAGTACGATCTTACTAAATTATTTAATGAATCGATGGTAAAAAATAGTATGAACCAAGAAATATCTCACCAATTGAACAATTTTTAGATATAGAAGGGTATAAATAAATTTAATTTCTATTTATCCACTTTAATTCACTCATATTAAACAACATTCCCATGAACTGTTCCCCACTAAACCATGAAATAAAATTTCTCATATCTTTATACAATATCTTCAACAATGAAAAGGTGGAGGGTAGAACCTGTGTGTTCAAAATAGTCATCAAATAAGAAGCCATAAAATGTGAAATCTTCCATAATAACATCCATTATATTCTCAAGGTAGTCTGAAAAAATAAAAAACATACATCATTGAAAATTACCATGATAATTATATAGATCAAAAGTAGTCATCTTGTATTAAAATTTCTTATTGGAAAGGTAAATGTTGTCTTTTCTTTATCCTCATGGGCTATGTGGATTTGAGAATAACCCAAATAGCTATCAAGGAAAAAATAATGGTACTTACCAGCCAGTATCTCTAGCATTTCGTTAATGAAACGTATAGGTAATTGGCCCATCCACATGGCTTGATTTAGTCGATGGCAGTCAATATAGAACCTACAACTATTTTTCACAGGTGTTGGAACTAATTCATTCAATTCATTTACCACAACCACTATTCTAGTTTTTAGGGAAATTATCAATGAGCTAACCTATTTACTATCATATATAGGATAACTAATCCATGAAGTAAGTAATTTATTGACATCCAATTTTACCACTTCAATGAGAGTAGGATTTAACTAGTGTTGAACTTTCCTTATGGGTTTAGCATCATCATATAAAAGTATATGGTGCATAAAAATAGATGGAATAATACCTAAATATATTTCAATGTCTATACTATTGCCTTTTTATGCTCTCTAAAATGGCCGATCATTTTTTATTCTTGCTTTGTTGTGGTGTATTTAGTAATAATGAAATTCATTTTTTCAATACCCTTAATATTTAAATATTTTAAATTTGATTTAAGTGGTTTTAATTCAAACACCAGTAGTTTATAGATTATAAGAGTGGATTTTGGGGGGTTAGGTCCATGAAAGTGTCTATTTTCTCATCTCGATTCCCTTCAAAAAGAGAATCTGTGGAAATAAAATTTACCATATCATCAATGGTCATTTCAACCTCAGAATGAAGAAACTCATCAAATAAAGAAAAACATTTACGCATTTCTAATCCTAAAAAATACTCAAAATAAGAATAAAAACACAAATCACTCAAGAGTGATGAAGAATAAAAAAAATAGCGTATGGGTTGAGGATAGAATGTTTTGTGTGTTTTTTTTCATTATAGATAACATATATAAATTAGATATAAAGAGTTGAGTTCTCTTCAACGGGGCGTTTCATAGAATCAAGGATATTAAAACATGCCTTTTATCCCTCAAACACCATAGACATCACACCCTTTTTAATGTTTATGATTATATTTTCTATTTTAAAAAAAGGACACCCATGTATGATAAGAGAATGTTCTTTGGTTCAATTATCAACCGTATTAATAATTTAGATGTCTTCATTGTGGATGAGATCCTTTAATCATATAAGGACTTCCTCGATCACTCTTGATGAGAGTGTTGTTTTCTTGTGGGAATGTTAAAAGAAAATTACCATTGGTTGAGGATCTCC
The DNA here is from genome assembly GCA_963277665.1 of Viscum album. Classification (NCBI taxonomy): domain Eukaryota; kingdom Viridiplantae; phylum Streptophyta; class Magnoliopsida; order Santalales; family Viscaceae; genus Viscum; species Viscum album. The sequence goes on from OY728166.1 coordinate 612,763,955, forward strand.
TACCAAAAGAGATGTATACACAATGTGAGGAATGATATTTATTGAATTTTCTAAATCTAGAATTTCAATATAAAAGAATTCCTCCCATATGGTCTAATATACGGTTAATGTTCCCAGATCCATGCATTTGGACGGGATTTCTAGTTTTATCAATGATAATAAATTCTTTACAAGTTTCCCTCTCTCATTTCCCTTTAACTGTCGTCAATGGGTGAAAGGTTATCTAAGAAATTTGGCATTAGAGAGAATTTTATTAGATGAATACAAAAGAGGAATGTAAACTTTTACCTTTTTAAATGTATCCATTATTTCTTTATCAATCACATTATCAAAATTTTATTAGTTTTTGAGAGTATTTATTGAAAATGAAGAGGAATGGATTGTTTAAGGGAATTCCAAAATTATTATTTTTACCTTTTTTTTCTTTATTTATTATAATAATTTTTAGATAGATAAAGTGATTTTTCAAAAGGGGGACATAACAAGAAGGTAGAATTATTGTAATGAGAAACTTATTTACCATTATGATGTCTAATTGAATATACAATACCATTATCCTTTGGATGAGAAATAGGTTGTTATGGTAGTTGTCCTGAACCATGTATATTTATCTCACTAATGGTGTTTTCTAATTGTTCCACTAGAGATTGTAGGTCTTAAATAGCCCAGAGTGTGTTCAATTGGAACTAAAGGTTCTGTGATTCAATTTTCATCACTGTTCCCTCAAGGTTTATATCATATTCAGTAGGAGGGGGGATTTTTGAAGATGTTTAAGGATTAAACAATTCTATATCTTCTGATTGTTGATACTAATTCTTTTTAGGGTAGCCTGAGTTTCCTCCTTCTCAGTACTGTAGTTTTGTTGGCCACTCGGGGTTTGGATTTGGATTCAATGATTATTTCATGAATTGAGGTTCTTATTGTAATGGATTCCTAGGGAATAATGTTGCACAAGACTCAAGTTAATTCTAAAGTTGTGAGTAGTGTTTAGAAAAATTAGTGTTATCATAACAAATAACATAGTGAAATGAAATAGGAGGAGAATGTAAATTACTTTGTTCTTGAGAAAATTTCTTTATCAGGGTATTGGTATCATCAATTTTGGTATATATATTTTTTTTTCTAGGGATAAATTATGTACCTTATTAACTCCTCGAGTTGGTGAAATTGATCGTGTACTAAATCGTTGTCCATTTTCAGCCATGTTGGCTATTGTTTCACAAGAAGCAGAATGATTTTTCTCATCTAGGGAACCATCAATTCCAAAATCTTTCATACAACAATCCTTATTTATAAATCCCACATAGAATTATTAATTTAGTAATTGATCACTTCTTTATTGGTGGGGTCAACTGTAGAAATGTATTTTGAATCTATCCCAATATTCATGAAGGGTATCTCCTTGTGAGTTCCTAATGCCACATATATCTTTTCTAATTGATGATGTTCGAGAGGTAGGGAAAAACATATATAGTATTAGTCATTTCAGCTGATTCCAACCCCTAATTTTCTAGGAATATTGTATAGAAATTATTTGGCTACACCATAAAGGGAGAAATATAAATACCTAATATTTATGAAATCCTCAGTTACATTTTGTGGTTTCATGGTGAAGCAAACTATTTGAATATCCTTAAGATGTTTGTGAGGGTCCTCACTAGGAAGACCATTGAATTTTGGAAGAAGGTGGGTGTTTCTCGATCTCACCTCATAGTCATATTCTTTCATGGGGGATTGGATGTATGATTGTTGGTACTTTACATCATGGTTGGTTAGCTATTTTATTTTTCGATGATTTTTTCCACGATATATGGGGTTCAAATCGCTTCATTTTGTGATCAGTTTTAGTCCACTTGAGGTTTCATAATGGGTTCCTCAGTGTTACTTTACATCACAAAATTAGATGACCTAATTATTTATTAAAGAGTATTTTTAATTCCAATGTCAAAATAAAATAGTTTTTCCTTTTCAGATCATTTCATGATAAAAAGTTATGATGTTTTTTTAAGGAAGATGGATAAAATACTATCATTAAAGAATAATAAAAGGATAAACTAAAATAAAATGTTATACTATATAATTAGACAGAGAGAGTAGATGAGAGAGATGGAGAGTATGATAATAATAATCAAACACAAACAAAAACGAGTAAATATGGAAATATATAATAATTAAAAATTAAAAAGAATGAAATGAATAGAAAAATGACAATGTCTCCCTAGAAATAGCTCCAAACATTGATCACATTATCGAGTGTGACAAATTGATGTTATTTTTTACTAGAATTTCTATAGTATATAAATAACCCAAGTTCATATCATAATGGATCCTTGAATCATTATTATAAAAAATAAAGACTTTTTATTTTAAAAAAAGGGGGACGAAATATTTTAAAATATGGGGTTTATTGATTTTAGAATATAAATTGAAACTATATTATTAAGAGAGATAATTGGTTGGATAAATCAAGATCAACCTATCATCACTATAAATGAAAATTGGAAGGATCATTGATTCCATGATTTGTAAAAACTACAACATATATGGTATGTGATTTCTTACTAGGTTACCACCTAGAATTTGATCAATTTATGACATTCATTATGGGTGATCGCTTGCGAGGATAAAATTATGTCGATGTAAGAACTGAACTCAATAAATTCATCACATCAACAACATGATGTTATTTATAGATATGGGTCTCTATAAAACTTTTTCTAAAGAAAAAAAAAGTAGGTTATAGCCTTCTTGATTTAATCAAATTACAAAATCCATAATTATGCTCTTGAAAGAGAAGTGGTGAGATAAAAGGAAGCCACACTCAGCTCATCATAAGATATGATTTATTCGAGGAAGTAAGATGATTATTTTTCATTTGATTTGTGTTATATCATACCATAATAAACAAAAAATATAAATTTGAACATATATAATAATTTTAAAAAAAACCTATAAATTAAATTACCTTCCAAATATTACAAGTTTGGTGCTCGGAATAACAATAATGAACACCCCACACCAAATTGATCACTAAGATGGTTAAAAGTACATGACGTAGAGTTGGTAGAATAAAGATGTGTAATGCTCTATAATTAGTCTCACCCTTAATCCTAGTTGTGAAAATCATTCCAATGATCCATGCTGTGCATTTAATGATAAATTGGGCATGTGGATCCAAGAATAGTCAATTGTGTATGGGTGTAGGTGAGCCACTCAAATCAGAATTTCCACCAAGTTGATTCAGCTGGTTGGATGGTAAAAACCTATTCTATTGTACTTAAATTTTTTTAATATGTGGGACTTCATGTAAAATGTTAAATTAATGTATATTTATCCAAATTTGAGTTAATAGTTCCATGTTATGAAACAAATATATAAGGGTGTCCCAAGCATGCCTGAACAAAATCTCTTCAAATTGGGGGCCACATTTGGGCCTCCAAATAGACAAAGAGGGCTCTATGGTATTATATAGAAATGTATCTCAAATAATAATTCATGTATCCAATAAATTTTCTCCCCAATTGGATTAAATTAGTATCCTTAATAAATGTAAATTTCTAGAAGTGTTCTCGGGCTCTGGTAAAGTTTGGGCATGTTTTTACAGAATCTCATGTTGGATATCCAAATAAATTCTTCATATAATGTAATAAATAAAACTAATATAACATTTCTTTTTAATAGTAATGAAAAATAAATTATATAATCAAATGTGTAGTGTAATTTTTTTTTATATTTGTAATTTTTAATATAAAATCAGTTTAAAATAGTGGTCTAAGGGTGTATATAAATATTGAAATAAAATGCGATAAATTTATCACCCAACATAAAATTTAGAACCTCAAGAGGTTGCTATTAACATAATGTAACATGGTTTATAGACATCACTTTCCAAAAAGTAATGAATCATGTGAAAAACTCTTCAACTACCATCTTCATCCACGACCAGGAAAATAGGCGTAGGATGTCCTTGTACATATTTGTCAAAACTGGATGTACCATTAAAGTAGTTGTATGAACCTCTCTCAAAACAACCTCTAGTAATTTTATGGGTACCATATTATGTCATACAATATGAAAACAATTCTCCCCACCTTCATAAATAACATCAAGAGCACATCCAGTGGATATATATGTTTGTAGGGTCTCACACTCAACATCCCTAATATGTGTCTCCCTAAGTCGTTGTAGGAGCAGAGGGGTGAAAACTACAAATTGCAGGTATGATTTTCCATATCAATACACAAGGTATAACAATAATGAGTCTAATTGATCTTATTCCCCATTCATCAAATTTGAACAATATCTCTAAAAATGTGCATCTTCTACCACATTCCCCTTCCCAGTTGAATAATCAATTTCAAAGTCATAATACTAGAAGAAATATATACATTGCCTCTATCCCAAGATAGTTTACTATTGATAAAATATGTAATTGAGTCATTGGTAATCAAAATAGATAAAAAAATTATCTCCCATTAGGTTGTGTCACTACATATTTATTGTGAATACTACTACTGCTAACTCAAGATCATGGATCATGTAGTTCTACTCATGTTGTCTCAAAAAACATGAACCATAAGAAATAAATACCAAACTCTGCATCAGAAAAAAACCAACACCTTTTCTTGATGCATCAATCAAAACAATATATTGTACTCCCTCCTCTAGTAATAAAAATATGGTATTTATTGCAAATTATTTATCAACAGCTGGAAAGACTATTGAAACCAATCTGTCCACATGAATGGATTCCCCTTTCGGGTCAAATCTATCATGGTTTATAATATCCCATAGAAATTAGGTATTAATATATAATAATAGCCTTCTATACCAAGGAAGCTGCGTACCTCCATCTCACTCTTGGGTGGCTCCCAGTCTGTGATAGCCTCAACCATGGTCGAGTCCACTACCACTCCATCCTCTGAGATAACAAGTCCTTGGAAGTTGACATACTACTTTCTTAATTAACACTTTGAGAGAATCCCATAAATCGGTGGCTCTCGGTATACATCTAAGACCATCTTCAAGCTTCTTTCATGATCCTCCTCAGACATAAAGTATACAAGGATATCATTGATGATGACAACCATGAACTGATCTAACAAAGGGTGAAAGATCTGGTTCACGAGTCCCATGAACACTTCTGAGGAATTCATCATACCAATGGGAATCTCCAAGTACTCATAGTGACAATTAAAAAAATTGAATTTCATACCTGTTATATCATCATCCTATAATAACAACTATTAATAGTCTCACCTAAGTTCCACATCAAGAACCATCACAAACCTATGAACTGATCAAAGAGTTCATCGATCCTCATTAGTGAATAGATGTTCTTTATACTCATATGGTGTATGCATTGGTAGTCCACACATAACCTCATGTTCTCATCCACATTCTTCGAGAGAAAAAAATAGGTCTAACAAGGGTGAAACATTGTGTCTAACAAATACCTTCCTCTATAAGACCTCCAAATACACCCTCGTCCTCTGAATCTCTACGAGATCCAATTGATATACTGCCATAGAAATCGGTACCATATCATGGTTTTGATCAGTGAAAATTTATATCTATTGGTGGGGAGGTAAAACTAGAACATACTTAATGAATATTTCCTCATACTCCTCCATGACCACAGGATGCCAGGAACTCATAACATCCACTAGAACAAGGTTTAGTATAGAAAAATGATGATTAATCTATTACACCATCCTGTGCATGAGTCCATCCTACACTACATGAGTTTCCTTTTCACTAAAAAATGAGAACCTTGTCACATCACTATGGTAAGACCCCATCCTCTTCCTGAAACTTTAAAATTGGTAATTTACTTTGGATAACCATTCTATATCTAATATGTAATCATAATACCTCATCCCTGATATAAATATATTCCAACATAAACATTCACATCCATGTGTCAAGTGACATTATCTTCACAAGTCGGTGATCATTGTTTCATCTTCAATTAGAGTCTCTAAGGGAAAAGGTTTACCCAAGGGCTTAATCAGAATCTCTAATGTTTGAAAAATATAGGTATCAAGATTGTAATGACTAGAACATGTGTCTACATGTACTGAATGTAAGGTCTATAAGACATGTATCAGACCTCATATCATTTATAGAGCCCCCCTGTCATATGCTTTATCCACCAGAAGTTATCCCCATCCCTATATTCCAGCTCCCTAAGCCTGGTGCAGATCAACTAGTGTTGTTGGTGGTAAAAATTCAAGGAGTTTACCACCTCCATATTCTATCCTAACTCCTATTCCATGTCTTCTTCATTTTGGAATTTTCTTCTACTGCTGCTTCCTCTACCTCGACATCCCATCCACAGTCTCTCTATCAATCATACAAAGTGTTATAAAATCTTAGGCAAGATATCACTTGTCATCACACGTGTATCACCACCTCTCCCTTGGATAACTAGAAAAATCATGATATCCCTAAACTGCATACCCAATATCAGGGGACCTCCTCCAAAAACATCTTACGTGTCCAGGTCCATGATACTGAAGACGGCTCCTCATTTTTGAGGTCTCTACTCTTGTGTGCCATCTTTTGGAAACCATTGGTTGTGTCTCTTTATCCAATAAACACTCGATCACACAAACTTTATCTAGAACCACATCTTATGTATTAATTTTTATTGTGATAAAAATTCCATAGATGTATCTACTTGTACTGGATTGATGGTCAAATCCCAAAAGATCTTATCCCAAATCATATCCTTCTTGTACCTACAAAGGTTGGGAAACCTTGCTTAAAACTCAATTACTGTCATATTTCCCTATTGTATCTATAGAATATCTTAGATGCAAACATCAATCAACATATATGGGTATAAATATTCTCTAAAAAGGATCCTAAATACAGTACGTGCTAGAGTCCCCTCATCATAATATTGGGTTACTAACCCCCGCCATCGACCTGTTGAGCCAAGGAAAAGGCTGGACGATCGGACCACCATTTGATATTATGGTTTATTGAATATATGGAAAACGTGGGTCACCACCTCATTCCAATCCTAAAATAACATTGGGTTGGGCTCACCTCATAACTTGAGTGATCTCTTTCCCTAAAACTCATGTTGTGCCCTCATGCAGTGCTCCTCATCAACTATTACCTCAGGTACCATCTGGGGTCAAAAGGTCGTGGTATTGCTAATGAATCACCTGAACATAACATCTCTAGAAAATACTCTTTTATCGATTCCTTTTCACTGAGGGGATCATCCTCAGGATTATGATTTTGAATCCCAGCTTGTAGAAGTCATTAAGGCATACTAAAAGTAAACAACATCTTCTATACTCAATGAGTATATTTCGAGAGCTGACTCAAGAAGGACATGGAAACCACAACCCATTCCAATTTAATTATTTTACCATTTTTCCCTAAAGAAAATGTTCTCATGTAACAATTTGAAATAAATAAGGTCATAGTCATTATGTATGGATATGTTTCCTTACACAACATCACTAGATCCCCTGGAATACAAATCAAACTTTAAACACTTAGCATTGTTTACCCAAACCAATTCAATAGACTTCAAACCTAAAGTTGAAATGACTACTATGATACCACTGTATCATGAACTGTACTAACTGGGAATGTTCCTCGACTACCCATTCCCACCTCCAATAGGCTATTTTCTTGGAAATAGTTTCAAGTATGCATATTAATAACATGGGAGGTCATAGAATAAGTACCCATACACACACACATCTCCAATCCCATACGATGATGAAACTAAAAAACAATTGGACTTACATTCATGAATACATATATATCCCACAACTTTAGTAAAATATGATGTAGGGGAATGTAAAAAAGTCCATATACAATCCCACCACAATGATCCTAAAAACAGGTCCAACCCAAAAGTAAGATTGGGTACTACTGTCAAGATACCACAGGAACACACCTTGGTCTATCAGGTCTCACTAAGAATCATCTGGTCCTAGTCTATAAAATAACCCCATCAAATGGTTGATCTTATGCTGAAGATACTGCACTTATGGGAAAATCCCATGCAGTAATGATTAATTACCAGTAGCCAACTACAAAATCACAATGCATAATACAATGGAAAAATATTTATCTCTACAAAGGTATATGTCTAAAGTTCATATATTAAGAATATCAATATATAATCAACAAATACACATATTATAAAGTTAAGTAGCAAACAAAATTTCATCTTAGGATTGCAGCATAATGATTAAACATAAAACTAGTCTGGTTGAACACATGACATGATCCAGATGACACTGATGATGTCCTTCTGAGAGGTGGTTCTCATTGAATTTTTCCATAGGAAAGTACATGAACAAGGATCCAAAGTGATATTATAAAAAGATTAGTATCACCCCCAAGTACATGTTGTATACAATAAAATCACTATGGACTAGCATGTTATGTAGAGTATTGGTGCTCGCATAGTGTTGGTCATGAAGATACCAAGAAATACACCTAGGTAATGATTGTGAATAAAGGATCTCCCTCCATTCATCAGGAAATGATTCTAACTACTCCATCCAAGAAGTCCTACTAAAGGGATAACTATACTACATGTACGAGGTGATTACATACTAATGAATAGTGAATGGATATAGTGAATCACCCTAAGAAATCATGTCCAATATAAATATGACAAGGGTGGAAGCCAACATTTTAAGATTACATGGTGTGTAATGGTGTTACATTACATGTCACTATGACACTAGGTCCTACCCTTGTAAACAACAAATATTTGTGTCTATGACCATGTCCATGTGAATGAAGATGATGTGATTCTACACATGTACTTCACCATTTGTCCTGATACATATATTATCCTATGTACGCTTGGCCTAGAAGTGTTTGTGGTGGAGTAAACTGTGTGATCGTTCTTGTGTACTCCAACTCTTGTATTTGTATACTCTAAGGTACAGACTGATCTCAACAAAAGTTACTACATGTTGTGTGACACGGTCACTCTCCCTATCATACTTATCTCCATCCCAAAATCAAATCGTCCACCAATAGGTCCCACATGGCGTGCGGCTTTGAATTACAAGAAATGTAGTGCAGAATATTCCATATATTTAGATCTAGTTTCCATGTCTCCAGCTACACATCTAACACCATTCTTGCATCACCCTTCACTATAATTAAAGAATATCATTATCATAACCTCATCATATTCGAATAAATGGATTCCAACCATCAATTTTTTGGGTAAATAAATTTGTACGTCATTATTCATTACAGTCTAAAGAAAACAAAATTGAGTTTAAATAAACATCTCTAACACCACTACTTCCATCATCACACCAATTTTGTGTCACGCTGATACCGTATCTATAGTTTTGAATTGTTGATCTAGAAATTGGGTGCACTAAGTTAAATTTTCCAACATTAGTTAAACAGTGGGGAAAATGAAGAACCCCCTCAAGTAATAAATAATCGGGGGAGAAAGACACAAGAAACATTATGAGGAATGAGCTTTTTCAATGTTTTTTTCAGACTCGATTAATTTATTTTAGAATGTAGAATGAAGAGATAACAAATCATCAAAATAAATCTCCTAAACACATAATAATCTAACCCATATTAAAAGATGGTGGAACCTATGATCAATTTTTTGGTTGATTGATTCATGTTTCTTATAAGAATTAAGAAATTTGAAATAATAAAAACCTAAAAAATTTCATAAATAAATTTTGGTAAATCACTTATAATGAATGAATCTCCATTAATTTAATTAGAGAGATACTCTTATTTCATGGCATGCCAATCACCATTCTATGATCTGGTTATCGTTCTCCTGAGAGTGCTACTCCAACGCTCTCCCTAAATGATCTCCCAAAACTCCAGGGTTTTGCATCAAACATGGGAATTTTTTAAAAACTTTCTATTTAAATACACTGAATTCACTAATTCAAATAATTAATAACTAAATAATAATATAAATTATTTTATTCATTTTTACATCTATGATGAACTTTCTTCAAACACCCCACACTGACCAAGGTTATATTGTAAAATGTGTAAACATCTCATTTTGTAAACAATGGTTCCCAATATTTTTTTATTCGGTCCCCATTTAGAGTTTATTCACTTTTCTATGAAATTTAATGTACATGATATTTAATTTTTTATTTATATTTAAAACATTTATTCAGGGCACATCGGGCCATGAAATCACATGTCGTCTTAGTGTATGGTCTCGAAAATAATCCATACAATATACAAAAGTAACACATAGAAAATATTAGTGAATAAAATTATTACCTACCATTATTTATTATGTACCCCAATATTCCACTGAAATCGTATATGATTTTCCCATACCAAAACATCATATTGTGGATACCATTGTCATTTCCCATCAATTTTATTCACCTAGAAATTCGTAACCTTATTAGATTAGTAAAATCTATATATGTATTCTACACTCCATAATCATGGAATTATATGTGATGAAATGTGATCCTATATTTACTTATCTATGTGTTACACTTATAAATGTTCATGATATGATAGTAATAAATTTTCTTATAATTATATATCACTCATATGCATTGGGTAATGTTTTAGTCTCATGAGATTCCATGTATTGTATTAGAGGGAATGAATAATTAATTATGGGACTAATACCAAAATTTTATTATGTATTTGTGGTTAGAGTTAACCTCTATTTATGATTTCATTTTTAATGTTGATTCCACATTATTAATTTAGATTTATGATAACATGTTTTATAATGCCTCATTGTTCAAGATTTATATTCTCACCATATTTTTTCCGAATTAAAATTCCTATGGACTTACATTAACAATTCATTCATGCTATGTTTTTTTATTACCTTACTAGTCTTTATCTATCACCCCACTCATATTTCTGTCTCTATGTTATCCCATGTAGTTTTAGAAATTATAGATTATTATAAGAATTTTATTGAAGTTTCTAATATTTTTTTTATACCCATGTATCAATTTGATTTTATATAAACCTAATTAAGAAATACACAAGTATTCATGATCTCATCTAATATTTATATGTGTTACTTTTTGTATGAAATCATGTACTACAATGTATCATTTTCAAGGGTTATCATAATTAGTATAAATGAAAAGTTTATATATTTTTTGAGAATAGGATTTAAAAAGCTTATACAATGTATTTAGAATCATACCAAATATAATAAAAAATATTTAAATTTTATAAAATTATAGAGTATGTGGTTCACAACAAAATTAATCCCTATAAAGATACTACAAGTGGATGTGTCTCGATCACATATGTAGCTTGGGGTAACAACCTCGAAAATACTTTATTGAGATAAATTCGACTAGGAATTGGTGAATGACAATGGGCCATGCTACACACTCAGTTTCAAAATACTAGATGATATTCTAGGGTAAATTATAAATCTCATTACAAACCACTATTAAGAGAATGTAATTTCCCACAATATTTTATTTTAGTAAATAGATCATGGATAAAAAATAATTAAAAGTAGATATCTATAGTTTAAGGATTATATATTATTTATGGGTTATTCATTTAATATTAATGGTATCCAACTTATGTCATTAATAGATTTAAAATTATTACTCTTAAGTGTTGTTTGGAAGAAATAATTGATTATTGTTAGAATAAAATATTGATAAGTTGGACTATATTATATGGTTTTATGCACTATTTCTTATCTCATATGTTTAGTTGAACATTTCACACACCACTATGAAACATGGAAGTATAACCATTGGTGAAAATGGAAAATCGTAAAAAAAAATTGAATCCCAGTTATAGAACTCATATACTATCCAAATTTGTGGGATTAACTTCTGATAAATCATTTTCATTTTATCTTTAGTGAAATTTGATATAATTTTACATATGGATTATATTTTCTTATATAGAGGTGGAAATATATTTTGAGATAAGAAAATCAACCTCCATATCATGAATCACCATTTGATTATATAAAACATAATGGATGATGAAAAAAAAATCATCTTTAGTATAAATAACCTAGGCTTGGATAGTATATCATGGATAAAAAAAATTCATTCTCAAATGATTGAGATTAATGAAAATATTATCATTAAATACATGCCCATTACAATGAAATAGGGTAATCTGTTGCTCAATGAATTTCCTTATATTCCTCCTATCTGAGAGGATTATTTTTTATCTGATATTATATCTTGGGATTTTCTAAAATAAATCAATCCATACCTATTGGTAACTATTAAAATGATGGAACTAAAGAAACAAAAACAAGAGAATTGTGATAAAGGGCTTATATGACCTTGTACTTCACCATGGGGTGCATCAGTCCTCTTTATCAATAAGAATAATGGGTAAATGTTCTTCTTCATTGATTATCATGAGATCCACAAGATCGTGATAATGACAGTGTGTCATATTCATGAATTGATGAATTGATCAATTAGTTTCTTAGAGCCCATTATTTCTTTAGGATATATCTTAGATCAATAAATTATCATGTAAAGGTGAAGAAGGTGTACATCCCCTAGACAACATTTCTTACAAAGTACCAGCACTATGAGTTCATAGTGATTCCATTTGTACAAACTAATTATCTATAAATATTTGTGAATTTTATAAATGAAGTCTTTATGGACTACTATAACAAAATTTTGGCAGTCATTATTGAACATATTCATATATACTAAAAATAGTTGATGAACATAATCATAATTTGAGTACTATATTGTGGAACATGAAAAATAATGATTTATGAAATGTACAGTAAATGTGAGTTCGATTTAGATAATGTAATATTCTTTAGCAATGTCATCACCTGCAAAGGGATATCTATGGATCCATAAAAAAATATAGATGATTAAAATGTGTCCTTGAACAACCTCTAAAATAGAAATTTGTAGTTTAAACGGACTAACTGGATATTATCATAATTTTTTGAAAAACAAATTTCACTATTTAAAATCCCACTGACCATGATAATTTAAATTTAAATTATGATTATCTAGAAAGATGAATGTGAGGAATTATTTACATATTAGAATAATAGTATAATCATTACACACATACTCACATTACCTACCATTGGGGAAGGATTTGTGATCTGAAATGATGTATCTAAATAGGTATTGGGTTTTATATTGAGAAAAAAATGAAATCGTGATAGAATTTTCCACCTTCCAACTAAATAACCTTGACCAAAACATCCCAAATAATTATATATAGTTGGATGATGTAGTCATTGTGATAATTTTATAGAGACTCTAAATCTATAATGATAAGTGTGTATATATACAACACATAAATTCTGCAATGGTATATTAACACACAAAGAGAGTTATATGAACTGATAGTGGTGGTCAAAGATGATACAGGATTATAATTTTTCAATCCATTTCCATCATGGGAATTAAAAAAAAGTAGAAAATATTCTAATTAGAAAGAATCCCTCGACAATATACATGATGAGGATTGAAAGGGATCCAATCTTCTCAGATGTAAAAAATATGGATATGGGAATAATAAAATGATATTTATCTTACCTTGATAAAATATATTCTCAAATATCCATTCATTAAAGAATAATAGAGCTCATAATGATTCTAAGTTAATATAAAAAAAGATAGATAATATTATGGTGTTCAAAAATGTTTAATATGGATTTATGGGGTTTGGAACCAAGTTATGTGTCCTATCAACACCCAAAATGAAGATGGTGCATCTGGATGTTTTGAAAGTCTCATACACCCTTATTGGCCTAGAATTCATTGAGATGTATTGTGATTTGAAGACAAATTTCATGTGGGGTAAGATGAGGAGAGAGATTGTAGAGTTTTTATCTCAATTATTAGTATTAAATAATTAAAAATAATAACGATAGAATTATAATGGTGTGATGTAACAATTTCCCATACCTATATGAAAATATAAAAATTAGAACCATGGATTTCATATTGGTACTCCCAGGACTACTAAATTTAGTAATTCCATATGGGTGGTAGTTGAACACTTTACCATGTAAGAAACATTTCATTATTATCAATGAATATTTTCCTCATGACTATGTTGATAACATTTACATAATGGACATGGTAGGACTGAATGGGGTTTCACTCTCCATTATATCTTATTGAGATATATGGTTTATGTCATGTTTTTTAATAATCATTCAGCAATTTTTGAATAATGAACTAAGATTCATCGCTACTCAACACGATCATATGGATATTAAATCTAAAATTACCATTAATGTTCTTTAAGATATTATAATATCATTCTTTATGGGCCTCTAAGGATGTAGATATCATCACTATACCCAAGTTGTGTTATCATATGACAACGTTTTCCATTATAGAATTCAGATGGATCATTATGAGGCTCCATATAAGAATAGTTATCAAATTAGAACATGTTGAGATGAATTTTGATAGTAGAACATGTTGTGACCAGATCATATACAAGAGGGGACAGGAAAATTTTAAACCATTCACTATGATAGGAAATGAAAAGAAATTTACATAGAAATTTATTCATATAATAATCAATGATACCAAGAGTCTCTTTATGGTGATAATTATTCCTTAATATATCACCTTCGATAAAATTAATGAGTTTTGAGATAAAGGTAACCTCTTTTATTGAACATATGACCTTTTTTGGATCCTTGATCATGTCGGGGTGGTGAAATATCAACTAGAACATCCAAAAAACCAATATCTAGTACATGATGTGTTCCATTTAATCCTCTTGAGAACATAAACAACATACCCCTCATATGTAATAAATATAGTGGAGATACTATTGGAATAAGATCTTTCATACGATGAGTGGCCAATGAAGATCTGAGATCATAGTCACAAAGTAATACTAAATAACATAACTCACTTAGACCACATGTTATAGTTGATATAAATTTTGGATGAAGTGATGTGGGAATCATAGGAGAAGATGAAATTAAAGTACCTACATCTAGTTTAGTGTATGAAATAAAAAAATTTGGGGTGAATTTTCTAAAGTGGGGATAATTTGATGGCCATAACATTTATAAATAATATTCCAATTATTATTGAATTAAATTCAATGTTATGTATTGGGGTTATATAAAACACAATCACTTCATTGGTTATATCCTATAAGATTCAATGGAATTTAAAAAATCATGACTATTTTTAATATAATCAATGACCAATATCATATTATTTGTATATATTATGGTTTAGGATAAATATAATTGGCATAGATAAAAGATGTGGTGGCTTCAACTAGTGGGATCACACACTATGAAGACCATTTTTCAAGTTATTTAAGGGAGATAACATCTTTGCGATCTTTCCATGACTAATTATATGTTTACACCAAACAACTAAAGTGTGATTAAAACCATTCCAGGGGGATGTTCACTCTAAATGAGATGTTGTCCCAAACCCTATTTTCTGCACCACTGCAACAAAATCTCAATGTTTCACACCTTACCATTATAGAATTCACCAGTTTAAAAAACATCCATATATCTCAACCCTAACATTATGAATATGTATATTTCATGTTCAATAAAGTAATTATTATATTTATTCCATATTTTATTTAATTTGTAATGGGTAAATAAATTACTTTGAAATAAATTATACTTTCATATGATATAACAACAATTTTATTTTTGGGTAATATGATTTATCAATTAAGACATTCATTTTAATGAATGTGTGAATTTTTTAAATAAATTATATTTTAATAATATATTATTATTTAATTTAATATATTATATATAAATAATAAAATAATTTTATATAGATAAATTGTAATTTTTATAACGATGAGGAAACTATTATTATCATAAAAAGTAGTTTTCAATAAATGGGAATTTTTATTTAAAATTTTAATTTCTCATATATAGATAATTATTTCAATAAAATACATATTTTTTTCTGAATTAGTACATCAAAATTATATAATAGGGAGTTTTTCATAATTTTCTATGATGGCCGAATAATTAAGTAAAAATTAATATGGTATAAATATACTTTATATAATATGACATCATAATGAATGAAAGGTGATATAATATTTTCTATAAATGGTATAAAAGAAAAAATATATACTTCCCTACTAAAATAATTTTATTTTAGGTTAATTTTTTAATTTCAAACACACTTTATGAATCCTCTAAAACCTATATTTTATTTTAATGTTTTAAATCAATTATTCATATACATGACTGGCTTCCACCATAAGAGGGTAAGTACATTAATGTTATCTATTCATGGAATTAATGTACAAGACCACTCCTTTTGGTAAAAAATATAGTAAAACCCATGGTAATTTTTTAGTTTTTTATTACATTATTATATAGAGTCCAAAAAATTGATTTCAAAAATAATAAAGAACTCCCCTTAATATTACAATATGAAACAACCCAAGATCAAATTTATATACGCTAAAAAAAATTTAATAACAAAATTAACCTTCCCATTTTGTTATATACACCTCCCAAGGTTCCGCTAATCTCTCAAAAAGATTTTACCATGATTTTGGAATCATCCTCTCAAGGCAACAGATCCTCTCCTCCCCGTTATTATTCAGACACCTTCTGTGTATAATGCATTTTTTTCATTCAATTCATAATGATAAGATATGATTTTACACATATATATTAAATACTTTATTAATTAAATGTGATTTTAGTCCCCATTAACTCCCAATAAACCCTCCCATGATTCATCATGTTCCCCCATAAAGGTGATGAAATTATCCTTTACTTTCCATTCCATTATTTTATTCAAGAACCATTTGTTTATGGATGTTATTTTAAAAAATAATTTTCTTGGATTATGTTCTTAAATTTTTATATTAATTGAATTGTAATTTAAAAGGGATGATATATCCATTTCACTCTCATCAATCCCTCCAATGATTGGTAATGTACCACTCTTATTCAATAAAAATTATTTCATGGTTTTTCCATTTCAAACATTTTTATTATTAACAAAATTTCAATTTTAACTCAATGAAATTTAGTAACCCATAAAAATAATTATTTTTTGGGTGCTTACATGTATTTAATAAATAATAAATTATCATTAAATTAATTTTAGGAAATAAAACCATATTTTAAATGATATATGTGACAGACATATGCATGATCATGTTAAGAAAGTGACGGGTGTGCTATAAAATGTATATTGATCAATAATTGCGTACTTTTTTATTCTTGTTAGACATCATTTAGGAGAATAATGGTTAAATATACATCATTATGGGACTTTTTTCAACATTCAATGATGTCTTAGTGGTTTTTCTTAGCGTATGTTTAAGATGTAATATAAAATGTTGTTTCACATTCCTTGGATTTCATTATGTTATCATGTGGTATCATTCCTCATTGTTCATGATTATGATTCTCCACCATCATATGTCCCTGTTAAATATTTATTTATAAACATGTATGTCACGACCCGACCCTACTCGGGCTCGCGCCGCAACTACCCCAGGCCCACCTCCATAGGCCAGGGGCTGGCGACCAGCACCGAAGGCACAATAACTCAGGGAGACCTTTGCCTAAGTACCTGTACACACACACGCATCACACTCAATGCAAAAGTGCAGAGTAAAAGAAAAGACAAGCAAGGAAAAGGGGAAACTGCTATATATATATAAACCACAGATGTGCATCAACCTCTAAACAGCACAAAGTAAATGCTGAAGGTAACTGAAAAGAAATAGGGCAAAACACGCACCCAACCAAAAAGTGCCACAACCCTGCAACAGGTAAAACAACAGTAAACAGCTGGGAGGGTTCCACACCTGGAACCCAACAACGACCACCACACGCGGTCCAAGCTCCCAGCTCCTAAGCTCCTCGAACGTCACGACCAACCTATCAGTCGTCTGCAAGGGCACACCAAGTGTGGGAAAAGACCAAGAAGGGGTGAGTATAAAAATACTCAGTAGGAAACACCGAAGGCTCAAGGAAGAAATAGAAGAAGGTACTGAAGGGTGAGTAGTAGAGTAAACAGGAAAGTAAAGGGGTATAACAGAGAGTACAGTAAAGATTCCAGCACAACCCAACAAGCGAAAGGGAGTAGACTCGTCTAGGTAGAAGGAGCTGGAAATGGTGAGAAGATGAACTTCATGTCGAGTCTTCGCTGCCTATAGCAGGAGAGTCGACTCATCCAACCATGAGAATCTAGACACGGAAAGCACGTGGAATACCCCGCACGTCCTCACCTCTCCGGGAGGGAGAGTAACCAAGCCCAAGAAGTGGGTACTCAAACAAGATATATACATATATATATGCTATACAAGAAGCCCGAACAAGCTCGTAATGGGATCTCCGTCTCATAGCTCAGCCCAAGAAAAAGATTAGCCAATAGTCCCAGAAGAAACACCATCGATGCCTAGCATCCCGCACGTCTGCCCTGAAATGCAAGACAAGGGGCTCAAACCACCGCACCTCGACACTATCCGCTTTGGGCGGCACTGACTCGCCCGCACGGTTTTAGGTCGCTTCACAAGGACGCGTCTCGGTGGGGAAAAGCACCCCTCATACTTGAGAGTTCTAGGGAAAGTAAAACCACACCTCGTCACTGCCCTGCAGTCGAGAGGTCTCCTCAAGCCAAAGTCGTTCCATCACCGACCCGTACAACCAAGGGTCCCGCTCCGGTAAACACGGAGGAAAAGCAACAGACTAGCCTAGTAGAAAGGACTGAGTCTGGAATTCCAACAAATGACCCACTGCCCAGCCCTGCTGGAGGGTAAACCCTAATACATCGTCTGGCAACCCACTGCCCAACCCCGCTGGAGGGTAAACCATAATACATCATCAGGCGACCCACTGCCCAGCCCCGCTGGAGGGTAAACCATAATAAGATACTGGGTGACCCACTGCCCAGCCCTACTGGAGGGTAAACCATAACACATCATCCAGTGACCCACTGCCCAGCCCCGCTGGAGGGTAAACCATAACACATCATCTAGCGACCCACTGCCCAGCCCCGCTGGAGGGTAGGACTTGAATAAGTCGACATGTGACCCACTGCCCAGCCTTTCTAGAGGGTGGACCTGGAGCTAGACGATGGGTGACCCACTACCCAGCCCTGCTGAAGGGTAGACCCTAAGAGGTCGTCGGGTGACCCACTGCCCAGTCTCTGCTGGAGGGTAGACTCTAATAGCATCGGGTGACCCACTGCCCAGTCTCTGCTAGAGGGTAAACCCTAATAGCATCGGGTGACCCACTGCCCAGTCTCTGCTAGAGGGTAAACCCAAGAAGTCAGTGAGAAACCCACTGCCCAGCCCTGCTGGAGGGTAAGCCCGAGGAAGTCGATGAGTAACCCACTGCCCAGTCTCACTGGAGGGTAAAACTCAGAACTGCTCTAGCCATCTCTATAGGAGGGTACAACACTGGCCAACCGAACATGGAGTGGGTTTCGCGCAACCACCCAACTCCAGAACAACTCTCCCAAAAGAGGTGCAGAGTCTACTCCAGCACTGGGTGTCACTAGCACCGCTACCGGCCAATCCATTGCAAGCGAAACCAGGGGGAGACCACTCAACCCTGCTGGTCAAACAAACGAGCACCGAGCCAGGGGAAAAACTCCACCCTTCTGGTCAAACAAACACACATCGGGACCCTCTACGCCGCGAGAGGTCCAAGTATGCGAAGCAGAACACATCACGCACTTGGAGCCCACACGACGTGTGGCCCCAAGTCAAACCCCAGCCAAGCGCACAAACAGTCTCAGGTACAAACCGCACGTACCTTCAAGCGCTCCCGTATACTCCCTGGGTATTCCTCGTTCCATCCCAAAGGCTATCGTGCACACGGCACTCAGCGTCAACGCAAAGGCGTGACGTAACAACTCCACCTCAAAGGCCCAGTAATGGCCAACCACATCTTGTGAACCATTTACATCAATCTCCCAAGAGTGCGCGATCACACACCAAGGGTCCGCTACAAACAAGGTAGGTCAAACCACCACTGGAGCACCTTCCATGCTTCCACTGTTAACAAGACTGCGCAAGAGGATCCGCATAGCCAAACGGATCACACCGTTGTAATCCTCATGAAAAAACACGCGAGATCGACTACTTACTCACCTCCAACGGATATCCGACAAAAAAGTCACCAACACCGCCTCACGCCTGATCGGCGTCCCGTGATCCCAAGCCTCGGCCCCGAAAACAGTCGGGTGCATCGCACCATTGCGATCCCCTCGGGAAAACACATAAAAAGCACTACTCACTTGAGTGCAACAGATATCCGGAGAAAAAGGTGCATCCTAGCACACCGCACACGAGCGGTGCCACATGGGACCCGCATCCCAGTCCCAAAACTCTACGAACGGATCACACCGTTGCGATCCTCTCGAAAAAGTACACGAAATAGACTACTCACTTGTCCAAAACGGTCGCCCGGTGATAAAGCTGGAAATCACCGTCAACTCCCAAAACAGCCCTCGCGGGGCCCGCACCATCGTGCAGAATTACAGCGAGCAGATTTCGCCAGCGCGATGCCCTCGGAAAAACGCCCAACATCAACTGCTCGCACGCCCCGAACGGACGTCCGAGGAAATATTCGCTACTATCTGCACGCAGCTCAAAAGACGGGTCGTGGGGCCCATGCCTCAACTTCAGCCTCAATGCTTGAACCCCCCTGGAAACCTCCGCTTCGGTGCCAGGGTCATAACGCCGCTGACGGTGCTCAAAACGGACGTCGGACGCGTCCGTGCCATCCAAAACAAGATTCTCGGGGAAACCCTCGTCCACTTAAGGACACGTCGCGCCTCCGCGGCCCCTCGTTTCGGGAATTTAAAATTCCCAAAACTAGCTCAAAACATTCCCCTCAACGTCAGGAAGACATTGTCGTAGATGACAAGTAAAACGGACACCCGTAGCTATATTTACGGGTGTCCGAAGCCGGAAGGGACAACCCTTGGGCTGGACCGGCCTAGCTGGCCGGTCCACCCGGCCTGGGCCGGCCCGAGCCGGCCGGCCCGGCTTGCTGCGCCGCCCACGGCTTTTCCGCGTGGGCCGGCCACAGACCTGCGGTCCCCTCGCGGTTCCCGCTTCAGCCGACCGGCCGTGAGGCCGGTCTTCGGTCTTTGAGGAGACCCGCTGGAAGCGGGTCTCGGTTCCTCGCGAGGGGTCGCGGCGCGACCCCTGTCAGGCCGGACTACCACGCCCCGCTGCCCTCGCGAAGTGCCGCGCCGCCGTCCGCACGCCACGCCGCCACCTGCTCGCCGCGCTCCCGCCTGCTCTCCATGCCATTGCCTGGAACCGGAGCCGCCGCCTGCGAGCCGCCGTCCGCAGGTGCCGCGCCGCCGCCTAAGCCCGCCGGACTGCCGGAACCCGCCAGAAACACCCAGAACCTCCCAAATTTCCCGCAACATTCGGCGAACGATTGCAAACAACTCTGAACTCTGATTTCAAATCTGAAACAAGCGTCAGAAAGAGAAAATTGTATGTTATGCGTTCATGGGCTTCCTTCGAAAATCGGGCAGCAAATCGATAGGATTAACTAGGCTCGAAGTAGGTGCGGGAAAACAAAATGAAACGACACATCCTACCTCGCTGGGCTTCGCCCGAAGCTTCGCCGCGATCCGTCGGAGCCGCACTTCACCGGACCATCTCCCCTGAGTCGCCTCGCCGGAGATGGAGAGGGGAGAGGCTGCCGCGCCAGGGAGAACAGCCAAGAGGGGGGGGGAGAAGTGTTTAAAAACAAAACACTTAAACTCCAGCCCGCGGGCCCCGTACCCAAACTCCCGACGGGGTCGGGATTTAGCCTCCCCTAGGCTAAGAACCACGCTCTGAGCGTAACGGCGGTCTCGGAATTTTATTCCGAGCCCCGTTCAAAAGTTATTAAACTTAGCGCCCGAGGCCGCCAAATTACAAAAACGCCCCTGGGACCATTTTTCACAAACGGCCCGCGCCCGCAAAACTTATACCCCTCCTAGGGTAAACGGCATGCGCCGAACTCAACGGTATCCTCAATTTCTCAATCCGAGCCACCGTTTAACAGATACTCGAGTTTCACCATTAAACGAATAAATTAATTAATTAATTTATCTGTTTAGCATTCCAGAAGTGGGCGAGGGGTCCAAACGTCCCTTGTCGACAAGTTTTATGTCGTTCCTAGTGTAAAAACCCCATTCCGGACCCATCCGTACACTCGGATCTCTGATCTGAAGCTCCATTTAGGAGTTATCCCATTTATTTAGCAATTCCAGTGTGAACACACTGAAAATTTAATTTCGTCCACTCCGGGGCTCGGAATCGCACGCTGTCTGAAGGCGCTGCTTTGGAATATCATCAAGAATATTCCAAAGTCTTTCGTAGTGAAAACCGGGTTCTTACATCATTCCCTCCTTCAAGCTTTTTGTCCCCAAAAAGAAAAGCCAGGGAGCAACATAGGGTACTAAGCCCACACCTGGCTTTCCCATACCCAGAAGAATCCACACACAGCTCTGTGCCTCCGCACACATACCAAAGGATTGATCTGTTCATGCGAGGTCGGCCCTTGCCGATGTCGTGCACCCACTCCAGAATTTGGGGTTAGGGCAAGGCGGTAGGGTACCTCGTCATCCCTTTACACGGTCTCAAATGGCCTGAAGGCCCTCAGGGGTAGCTCACCTCCCCGGTCAAACCTCTACATTGCACGCCACGACTGGAATCACCACTCATACCTGAAACAAGGTTCAGTGATTCCCTCCTTTAGAATATCTATATGGTGAAACACCCAAGGATATCTGGTCACGCAAGGTTCCACAGTCGATGCTCTCTTACACGCTCAAAAGACGAAGGAGCCAACACCATCGACTAAAGGAAAAGGTCTCACACCTTTTTCCTCACCAACACAGGGTTAAACCCGACGCCCTACGTCACCCTGGTAACACCTCAAACAAGGAGCTGGGAGAAAAGCCTTTCACATGCAGAGCCCAACAATTCTACAGAAAAAGGTAGAAGAGTCTCAAGTGGTACCTCTCACCATCCCATGCTCTACAGAATCGTAGACATCCAAAGCTCGCGGCTACCCGTGGTCCCAACCGTCAACTCCCGGAGCCTAACATGGACCGCCTAGTGGTGATGGGGAGATCTCGTAACGTCATCCCCCACCTCCAGCTCCTCCTGCTCCTCTGCTAGCACCACCTCTTTGGCCACTACTCCGATCACTGCACTGCCTCTGCCGTGGTGGTGCGCCTGCTGCCTGCCCGAAGCTCTCAGCAACTCAGGTCGGGCAGTCTCGTGCCAAGTGACCTCACCCATCACAAGTATAGCATCGGCGCTCTCTGGGCTTCCCTGGTGCCCTCCGGCGCCACTGTGGTGTACGACCAAGGCCCGGGATCCACTCACGGAATGGAATCCTCGGCTGAGGCCCTGCGCCTTTTCTCCATAGTGGTATATGACAACATCTCCGAAACCGGCAGTGGGAAGGCCACCTACATCGAGATCCTGTCCTCTGGCGCCTGCTAACTATGGCAGACGTCCCGGCTCCGTCGCGCCCACTGCCACTACCAACCGCAAAACATGACAGGAATCCCTCTATCACCAGTGCCTGCTCTAGCACCCTGGCATATGTGGAAATGCCCAAGGGTACTATGACAGCACAAATCACTCGGCGGAGACCCTGCTCAAACTTCCATGCTCGGATGTCGTCGTCACAGACCAAGTCCGGGTAAATTCGTGCACGGTCTGCAAAACTAGCCGCGTACTCGGCCACCATCATCCCACCCTGCTGAAACTGCAGGAGTTCCTGAATCCGAACGGAGTGCAAGCAGGAGGGGAAAAACTCCTCACAGAGAAACAACTGAAAGTCATCCAACGAAAGCGACGACTCGTCAAGAAACTGAGTTACCAGACTCCACCAACGCCGAGATGCTCCACGAAAAAGGGTGGCTGCCAAAGCCACTCTCTGATCTGTCGGCGTCTGCACAAGCCTGAAAAGGTGAACCACTGCCTCAAGCCAAACCTATGCTGCCTGAGGGTTTGGCTCACCACTGAACCCCAGCGGTCTCTGCCACTGGAACTCGCGGAGCGCGCTCAACCTGTGCTCAAGCTCATCCTGCTCTGCTGAAACTGCCTGCTGCTCAACAGGTGGGGGTGCTGCTACCGGCCCACCCGGAGAAAAGGGCTTGCACGATGGGTCCTGGACTATGGCCTCGTAGCTCATAGGGTCGTCGTCACACACCCAAAGCTGGTATCCTGGCTGGATGTCTTCACGGAGACATCCTGATCATTATCAAGGAGTGTCGCG
This sequence comes from Viscum album, assembly GCA_963277665.1. Lineage (NCBI taxonomy): Eukaryota > Viridiplantae > Streptophyta > Magnoliopsida > Santalales > Viscaceae > Viscum > Viscum album. The sequence continues at coordinate 612,788,202 of OY728166.1, forward strand.
GTCAGATGAGCATATATGTATATACCAAAAACAAAAATGATGAGGAGCTAACTCAAGAAGGAAAGTCAAGACTCAGTCCTATGTGATGCACAAACCAAATTTTTCCTGCAACAAGTGTCTCAGCATGTTGAGTCGACAAGCGGGTTATCATGGTCCTGGTGAATGGATACTTTGGCCGCTGCACCATCACTGGACTCCCTGGCCTGAGAGCCGCTCTCGAGACACGTTAACACTCCTGCCCTAAATCCCAACCAATTCCTCTTTTAGGGACGTCCGCACAACGTCCAAAGGAACGAACCACCTCTGATACCACTTTGTCACAACCCGACCCTACCCGGGCTCAAGCCGCAACTACCCCAGGCCCGCCTCCATAGGCCAGGGGCTGGCGACTAGCGCCGAAGGCACAATAACTCGGGGAGACCTTTGCCTAAGTACCTGTACACACACACGCAACACACTCAATGCAAAAGTGCAGAGTAAAAGAAAAGACAAGCAAGGAAAAGGGGAAACTGCTATATATATATAAACCACAGATGTGCATCGACCTCTAAACAGTACAAAGTACAAGCTGAAGGTAACTGAAAAGAAAAGGGGAAAAACACACGCCCAACCAAAAAGTGCCACAACCCGGCAACAGGTAAAACAACAGTAAACAGCTGGGAGGGTCCCACACCTGGAACCCAACAATGACCACCACATGCAGTCCAAGATCCCGGCTCCTAAGCTCCTCGAACGTCACGACCAACCTGTCTGTCGTCTGCAAGGGCACACCAAGTGCGGGCAAAGCCCAAGAAGAGGTGAGTATAAAAATACTCAGTTGGATACCCCGAAGGCTCGAGGGAGAAACAAAAGGAGGTACCGAAGGGTGAGCCGTAGAGCGAACTGGAAAGTAAAGGGGTACAATAGAGAGTACAGTAATGAGTCCAGCTCAACTCAACAAGAGAAAGGGAGTAGACTCATCCAGGCACAAGGATATGGAAACGGTGAGAAGATGAACATCCCGTCGAGTCTTCGCTACCTATAGCAGGAGAGTCGACTCATCCAACCATGAGAAGCTAGACACGGAAATCACGTTGCATACCCCGCGCGTCTTCGCCTCTCCTAGAGGGAGAGTAACCAAGCCCAAGAAGTGGGTACTCAAACAAGGTATATACATACATATATATATGCTCTACAAGAAGCCCGAACAAGCTCGTAAGGGGATCTCTGTCCTGTAGCTCAGCCCAAGAAAAAGGGTAGCCAACAGTCCCAGAAGAAACACCATGGATGCCCAGCATCTCGCATGTCTGCCCTGAACCGAAAGCCAGGGGGCTCAAACCACCGCACCTCGACACTATCCGATTTGGGCGGCACTGACTCGCCCGCACGGTTTTAGGTCGCGTCACAAGGACGCGTCTCGGTGGGGGAAAGCGCCCCTCGTATTTGAGAGTTCTAGGGATAGTCAAACCACACCTCGTCACTGCCCTGCAGTCGAGAGGTCTCCTCAAGCCAAAGTCGTTCCATCACCGACCCGTACAACCAGGGGTCCCGATCCGGTAAACACGGAGGAAAAGCCACAGACTACCCTAGTAGAAAGGACTGAGTCTGGAATGCCAACAAATGACCCACTGCCCAACCCTGCTGGACGGTAATTCATAACCAGATATTGGGTGACCCGCTGCCAAGCCCTGCTAAAGGGTAAACCCTAATACATCATCAGGCGACCCACTTCCCAGCCCCGCTGGAGGGTAAACCATAATACATCGTCAGGCGACCCACTGCCCAGCCCCGCTGGAGGGTAAACCATAATAAGATACGGGGTGACCCACTGCCCAGCCCTGCAAGAGGGTAAACCATAACACATCATTCAGCGACCCACTGCCCAGACCCGCTGGAGGGTAAACCATAACACATCATCCAGCGACCCACTGCCCAGCCCCGCTGGAGGGTAGACCTGGAATAAGTCGATAGGCGACCCACTGCCCAGCCTTGTTGGAGGGTAGACCTGGAGCTAGACGACGGGTGACCCACTACCCAGCCCTGCTAGAGGGTAAACCCTAAGAGGTCGCTGGGTGACCCACTGCCCAGTCTCTGCTGGAGGGTAGACCCTAATAGCATCGGGTGACCCACTGCCCAGTCTCTGCTGAAGGGTAAACCCTAATAGCGTCGGGTGACCCACTGCCCAGTGTCTGCTGGAGGGTAAACCCTAGAAGTCAGTGAGCAACCCACTTCCCAGCCCAGCTGGAGGGTAAGCTCGAGGAAGTCGATGAGTAACCCACTACCCAGTCTCGCCGGAGGGTAAAACTCAGAACTTCTCTGGCCATTTCTACAGGAGGGTACAACACTGGCCAACCGAACATGGAGTGTGTGTCACGCAACCACCCAATTCCAGAACAACTCTCCCAAAAGAGGTGCAGCGTCTGCTCCAGCACTGGGTGTCACTAGCACCGCTACCTGCCAATCTATCGCGAGCAAAACCAGGGGGAGACCACTCAACCCTACTGGTCAAACAAATGAGCACCGAGCCAGGGTAAAAACTCCACCCTGCTGGTCAAACAAACACACAGAGGGACCCTCTACGCCGTGAGAGGTCCAAGTACGCGAAGTAGAACACAACACGCACTTGGGGCCCACACGACGTGTGGCCCCAAGTCAAACCCCAACCAAGCACACAAACAGTCTCAGGTACAAACCACACGTACCTCCAAGCGCTCCCATATACTCCCTGAGTGTACCTCGTTCCATCCCAAAGGCTATCGTGCACACAGAACCCAGCGTCAACTCGAAGGCGTGATGTAAAAACTCCACCTCAAAGGCCCAGGAACGGCCAACCACATCTTGTGAACCATTTACATCACTCTCACAAGAGTGCGCGATCACACGCCAAGGGTTCTCTACAAACAAGGTAGGGTGAACCACCACTGGAGCACCTTCCATGCTTCCACTGTTAACAAGATTTCTCAAGAGGCTCCGCACAGCCAAACGGATCACACCGTTGTAATACTCGTGGAAAAACACGTGAGATCGACTACTTACTCGCCTCCAACGGATATCCGACGAAAAAGTCACCAACACCGCCTCACGCCCAATCGGCGTCCCGTGATCCCAAGCCTCGGCCCCAAAAACAGTCGGGCGCATCACACCATTGTGATCCCCTCGGGAAAACACGTCAAAAGCACTACTCACTTGAGTGTAACGGATATCCGGAGAAAAAGGTGCATCCCGGTGCACCGCACATGAGCGGTGCCACGTGGGACCCGCATCCCGGTCCCAAAACACAACGAACGGATCACACTGTTGCGATCCTCTCGAAAAAGTACACGAAATGGACTACTCACTTGTCCAAAACGGTCGCCCGGTGATAAAGCTGGAAATCACCGTCAACACCCGAAACGGCCCTCACGGGGCCCGCACCATCGTGCCGAATTATAGTGGGTAGACTGCGCCAATGCGATGCCCTCAGAAAAATGCCAAACATCGACTGCTCGCACGCCCCGAACGGACGTCCGAGTAAAAAGTCGCTACTAGCTGCACGCAGCTCAAAAGACGGGCTGTGGGGCCCGCGCATCAACTTCGGCCTCAATGCCCGAAACCACCGTGGAAACCTCCACTTCGGTGCCAGGGTCACAACGCCACTAACGGCGCTCAAAACGGACATCGGACGCATCCGCGCCGTCCAAAACAAGATTCTCGGGGAAAACGCTCGTCCACTTAAGGACATGTCGCGCCTCCACGGCCCCTCGTTTCAGGAATTTAAAATTCCCAAAACTAGCTCAAAACGTTCCCCTCAACTTCAGGAAGACACTGCCGTAGACGGAAAGTAAAACAGACACCCGTAGCTATATTTACGTGTGTCCGAAGCCGGAAGGGACAACCCTTGGGCTGGACCGGCCTAGCTGGCCGGTCCACCCGGCCTGGGCCGGCCCGAGTCGGCCGGCCCGACTTGCTATGCCGGCCCACGGCTTGGTCGCGTGGGCCGGCCGCAGACCCGCGGTTCCCGCTTCACCCGACCGGCCGCGAGGCCGGTCTCCGGTCTTCGAGGAGACCCGCTGGAAGCGGGTCTCGGTTCCTCGCGAGGGGTCGCGCCGTGACCCCTGTCAAGCCGGACGACCACGCCCCGCCGCCCTCGCGAAGTGTCGCGCCACCGCCTGCTCGCCATGCTACCTCCTACTCGCCGCGCCACTGCCTGGAACCGGAGCCGCCGCCTGCGAGCCGCCGTCCGCAGATGCCGCGCCGCGTCCTAAGCCCGCCGGACCGCCGGAACCCGCCGAAAACACCCAGAACCTCCTGAATTTCTCGCAACCTTCGGTGAACGATTGTGAACGCCTCCAAACTCCGATTTCAAATCCAAAACAAGCGTCGGAAAGAGAAAATTTTATTCTATGCGTTCATGGGCTTCGTTTGAAAATCGGGCAGCAAATCGACAGGATTAACCAGGCTCGAAGTAGGTGAGGGAAAACAAAATGAAATGACACATCCTACCTCGCTGGGCTTCGCCCGAAGCTTCGCCGCGATCCGTCGGAGCCGCGCTTTGCCAGACCGTCTCGTCGGAGTCGCCTCGCCGGAGATGGAGAGGGGAGAGGCTGTCGCGCCAGGGAGAACAACCAAGATGTGGGGGGAGAAGTGTTTGAAAACAAAACACTTAAATTCCCACTGAAATCATATGTTTTATGAATAACTCATAGAAATCATAAATTGTAATGGTAGCTTGTGGAATTCATAACATACTTACATTGTTGCATTCATAGGCACATAGGTAGTAACCTTCACAGTTACGTTTGGAATACCCATCATAGTATATTCCAAAAATGTATTAGGAGAAAAATTAATGTTTTCCATATTCATGTTACGTAATGAATTGGAGAGCTATCACGAGCTCACCTTCCCTGAGTTTATCATTGAACAACTCGTATACATAAGTAATGCCCAAGAATTATTGCATAATCCTAACACATGATCAAGAATAATGGAAAAATAACATTTCTACATTGCAATCGTAAGACATCATTTCAAGATATTGATATAAAAAATCCATTCTAAAAACGATTTTAAAAAAAATACATAAATATTGTATTTACTTTTCTTCTTAAAAACATCACAGCTTATAGAGTAATCCAGATATCAATTAATGCTCACGGTGGTGGAAAGGTTGTTGGCATCGTGTACGTCAACAAAAAATTCCTTTTGTCATTTAGTAAAATGATTTGAAAAAAATGATTCCCTTTTGAAAACCATTGAATGAAATTAAAATTAAAATAGGTTTATTATACACCATATATAATAAAGCCATTTATAAACCAAAATATGCTTCAATGAAAGGAGATTTAGACAAAGTCCCTTATAAAGATCGTGTCATTAGATTAAGGATAAATAAATGACATAAATATGTGTGAAAAATATAAATACACCCAATATACGTTGATATTACCTATGAAACAATAAGAGTTAATTCACCCATATTCTTGTAAAAACAAAACCAATGACATGGATATTTAACTCAATAAATGATGATTGAGTTAAGATTTCCCTTACCTTGAATCCGACTTGTCTCATTTAGTCTTAATATTCATGACAAATAAATTTAGTTTAATTTATACATTCTTGATAACCTCTTTCAATCTTATTATTAGTTTTATATCACTTATTAACATGTTATTAAAATTTCATATTTATTTATGTTCATATTGTTCTTTTTGTCGATATTCAATACTTGAGTTGAAAATGAACTTCTTTGATGTAAATGGTCCATTGGGTCAAAATTCAATCATCTACAGAATATTATTCATGATTTAAATATAATATATATCTAGTATATATTTATTTATAATAGTCCATAACATTGGGATATAATAAATGAAATGCATTTTTCATGGAGATGGTAGTTCATATGTATGCAGGAACGATACTTTCATTTCATTGTCATATTTAAGGAAGGAAAACTAAATGATACATAGGTATATTATAATTCCACTATAATATCAATGTTATATATTTTACATAAGTTCATTAACATAATCCTTTATATGTTCCATGTATGGAATGAACGAGTCATATAACTTTGAGCGGGAGGTAGTCCCCACTTCCTCGAAAGAAATTATCATGTTTACACATTATAGAAATAATAAAGGTATGTTGTAAATAATAATTAAAAAATCATAGAGTCAATATTAATATAATATATACAATATTTATTCATTTTATTCAAGTATATTATTTTTGTTTAATGAAGATCATGAAAAATTAATCACACTTCATCATTGAGACAGTGGGTCGTATGTAGGCATGAGCGACGATATAATTCACATAATAGTTTAAAGGTGTAGAATTGGATTGTATATTAATTATATATAATAATTATCTTTTTACATTCATTATTTAAATCCATTATTCTCGTCATTATACCCATCCAAATTAAGTCTAGTTGAATAAAAAATTACACCACAAGTATGGTGATATAGTTTTTCGTAGGATGGATAAAAGAATTTATATATAAGGCCCTATCATTAAACAAAATTTATTCTTTATCTTAGTCAAAAATTGATTTTAATTCACTTCAAGGATAATTTCAGGTTTATATTATTAGATATTTCAGACCTAACACATACATAGCAACATAAATATCACAAGTACTACACACTATCCATTTTTTCATAATACAAAAACACTTTACAAAGAAACAAGGTATCATATTATTTTTTAATAGAATATGTTTTCTTTTATCCCATCCTTGACTCTATTCTTCTTTAAGTTATGTCAAAAACTTTTTAAAACATGTGATGAGCATAAAACGTCGGTAAGGGATACACAAAAAAGGAAAACGGTTTGTCTTGGAAAACATGAAAACCGTGAATACTTTATAATAATTTAATAACATTCACCCTTAAGAAGTATAAAAACCACATTAATAGATATAATCTCATTGAATACCATTTTTGTAACCAAAATATTACCATAAATCCCATTGAAATGTATATATAACATGTAAAGAATACTTGGGACATAAACATACTTAAATGAAATTACCATACGGTTGACTTATAAACATATTGCTAAATGGAATATTCATATGATCGACTTCCATAACCATTTAATTTGAGGATATAACATAACCACCCATCATTGGTTTATCAAGGAACAACCAGTCATTTGGTTTATCACGTAACCAACCATCCTGGTTTATACTGTAACTACCTGTAAAATGTCAAAGTAACATTTAATAATTATAAAACACAAAACAATCATAAATGATAAATAATATTTCTACACTGCAACCATAAGAGAACATTTTTTGATATAGAAATATTAAACATATTTCCAAGACAATTTAAAACATTTAATAATGAGTATTTTTAATGAAAGGGTCCCATACAAAAATGAAACATTTGAAATAAATTTTCATTTTAAAACATATATTTCCATATAAATAAATTTTTAAAATCCATTTTGAAAACATGGAAATGAAATATAAGGTTTTATATGAGTAATTATTTAAAACATTTGTAACGATGTTTTAGTTAAAGAGTCCCTTACCACATGAGAAACCATTGAATAAAAATCATTAAGGAATAAAAATAAACATAACATTAGATGTTATCATAATATATTAATTGATAATATAAATATTCAAAATGGTTCAATATACACATTATAGGATATTAAAAGTTAATAACAAAAAAATATTCCTCATTGAAAGGTGATTGAGATGAAATCCTTTACGTTGAGTACAAATCATCACATATATTCCTTTATCTCCCATAATAATAATTTTAAGTTAATTTAAAATTGGTTGATATCATTTTTCAAGTTTATTATTCCTTTTATATAAATTATTACCTATTTATTACAATTATATAATTATTTAAGTTAATATTGGTCATTTTCTCAATATTCAGTACTTGAGTAGAAAATTAACTTGTTTTGATGTAAATTGTCCATGTTGTCAGAAGTTCATTATCTCTAGAATAATATACATGGTTTAAATATCATTTATATCCAGTATAAATGTATTTATAATCCATAATATGTTTATATAAGAAACAACATGCGTCATTAAGGGAGATGGTAGTCCGTATGTACACATGAACGCTACATTCATTTCTTTATCATTTTAAAAAAATGAAAACAAAATGATACATAGGTATGTTATAATTATTGTATAATATATATGTTATATATGTTTCATTATTTCATTAACATCATCCTTTAAACATTTAATGTATGGTATGAATGAGTGACATCACTTTGAGGGGCGTTAGTCTGTACATCCTCAAATGAAATTATCATATTTACACATTATGGAAAGCATAAAATTTTATTATAAATAAAAATTACAAAATAATATATTCAATATAAATATAATATATATAATTTATAAATATAATGATATCATAATATCCACCATGATAAGTGGTAGAATAAAATTGAAAAATCATCGTTTCGTGATCCATGAGTTCATTGAATAGAGAAACAGTATGCTCGTATCGATAAGATGGTGGTGTGTGTATGTATTGTTCGAAACCATCTCATAAAAACATCCTAGAATATTTATGATACTGGATTTGTTATTTAATCCTAGAATAATAAGGGAATAGTGATTGTATAAGGAAAATAAAGGAAATGAACATGAGAGAAGAAGTTAACTCTAAATCGGGTAACTTCTTTTGATTTGTGCCAAAATGCTTTCTTGGATTTCTAGAATCCCAAGGTATGGCTTATAGGATGAAGTGAGGGATTTTGGTAGATTATTTTAGAATAATTTGGACAAGAAAAAAGGTTTTAGAGGTGTGAGTAAGTGGGTAGAGATGGTTTCCTTTCATAAGTGGGAGGAGGGGAACTTTAGGAATGTCTTGAAATATTATATTATTATATATTTATTTTATAATTAGAAACACTCAAAAGTTATATATTTCAAGAATAATATGATTATGGGTCCAAAAACTCTCAAAAAATAGTTTTTAGACAATTTTATGTCATATAATTAACCTTATCATTTAGCTTTAACCCTTGGTTAAAAAAATAACTCTTACCAAGTCGTCTTGTATTTTAACAATATATGGTTTCTATAGTAACTATTTAATGCCAATATAACCAAAATTGGATCATTAATGACATTCTAAAAAATATATGAGTCATTTTTATGAATCTTATATTTTTATAAAAATTATACCATTTAATAAAATAGTATTTTTTTTAAAAACTCATTTATGTCAGCTTTGACACTATTTAGTAATTGAAATTTTTTAAAAGTTATTACAACTTTATTACTTGAAACAAAATGAATTAAATCATCCATCACATTTCAATTTCATTGAAAAAAATTCCGGGATGGCATAAAAATATTTAAAATACAATTTTTTTTTAAAATTATAATATAACTTATTTGAATATTTCATTAGTAAAGTAATCACTACATCATAATTATTGTTGAAACCATGGTCATCTAAGCATGAATTGGAGTATGGTTACTGTTTATTGTCAATCCGGAGAGAAAGTTTATAATTTGTGCTAGCAATGTACTCATACAGGTCATGCAGATAATAGTATTGAAGGTGGCATTTTTTTCCAGTGTTTCCCAAATTTATAGAGCTCAAAAATTGACAAAAGGGGATAACAGTATTTTTTGGGAAAGGGACTTGTGTGGCAGATATGTTTTGCACAAGTGACTTGTGCGCCAAGAAAGGACTTGTGCGCCGGTTCCTATAATGATTGGAAATTTGTGCGCCATATGTTTTTCAAGATCAGAACTTTAAAATATGGAAAAGTAAAGAGGGTTGTGCAAGAATTGGTTTGGTTGCGCAAGTGAGTAGCACGACAGAGGCTAGAGCGGTTGGAGTTGCGTGCCGGGACATGCACGTCGAGAGGAGGCTTGCATGCCACTGTTCAAAGTGTCCAGTTTGCCTATAAATATAGTACCACCCCTCCTCAGTAGTAATGAATTTCAGACTTAGAGAAAATCAGAGCTCCCGTCGTGCAGGTGTAGTGGTCGCGCAAGTGGTGGTGGGTCGCGCAAGTCAAAGTTGCGTGATTGTTATTATTTTCATGTCCAAGGTGGTTTGAACGAGAAAGGGGTTGAGTCGCACAAGTTTGACGTTGAAGAAGGTTGGGTCACACAAGTGGATGAGGTGGACTTGCGCGCCATTTTGGACATGCACGCTGAGACTTGCACGCCGTCTTGAAATTTGCATGCCACTCTTGGAGAAGTGCACCAGATGTTATTGAAGTACGCCGGTCTTTTTTGGAGCTGCACGAAAGCTAGAACATTTCCCGATACCTTCGGTGCAAAGTGAGATTAGTATATGGGTGATATTTGGAATTCAACAGAGCATCTACATACAACAAAGGTTGCATTATTTTTCTATGATGAAGAGACCTTCACGTCTATAAACTAAGTGGGACTTCACCAAAGGCAGTGAGCCAGGGGGAGTCAATAGGAGTGACCCAAGGGACGCAGTGAGCTATCCCTGATCTTTTGTAAAGGCAGTGAGCCTCGGATAGAGTGACGTTTCTCAAACCTTTGTAATCCACAACGAGTGAAGAATAGTGGAATTTGGTACAACCGACAATCTGTCAGCATATGCACCTTGGACATAGCCCTTAGTGGTGAACCAAGTAAAAATTATTGTTTCATCTCTTTGCATGTGAATGTTTTATTTATTATCATATTCATCATAATGGTTAAACTACTTTTTACCAACATGGGAACAAGATAATTTAGTTTTGAAGAAAAAGTTGACATCATGATTCACCCCTCCCATCTCATGGTGTCCTGGGGTACTACAAGTAGTATCAGAGGGAATTACCGGTGTTTGATCTGTACTTTTTCATCATGGAAAATGATGTCAATGTTAGGGGAATCCCTCTCTTCAATGGCAGTAATTTTTAGATTTGGAAAAACATAATGAGATATCATTTATGATCTCTAGGTATGGAATTCTGCTTTGCTACCGTGTAAGGAATACATGTTAATGACACAACAGGTCTAGCTATGACTGATACAGATAGGAAAGTTCTTGATGCAGATGCTAAAGCTTATAATTCTATCACTGAGGTTCTTTTTGATCAAATTTATCTAAAGGTGATGAGTTGGACATCAGAAAAGTCTATGTGGGATAAACATTAAAATATCTATGAAGGAGACAACAAAGTGAAAGATGAAAAACATTTTGTCCTGCACAACAGGTTTGACGATATAAAGATACATCCTGATGAGAATCCAGATTCATTCTTCAATCGAATCACTGAAGTAGTGGGAGAAATTCGAGGTCTTGGAAAGGAAATCAAAGACATTGATATCGTAAAGAAAATCTTGCGAAGACTTCCTCTTATGTATGATGAAAAGGTATCATCCCTTGAAGAATGAGATATAACTATACTATCTCTGGATGATCTTCTAAGTAGTCTAGTGGCATATGAGATGAGATTCAATCCCGAAGAAGCTATGACTTGTGTTAGGAGTAAAATGGAATTCAAATCCATGGAAAAACTGAAAATTTCGGAAGATAGTGGTGGTGAAGATGATGAGGAAAAAAATTCTCTTATTTCCATGAATCTGAAGAAGGGAAAATTTAAATTTAAATGTAAGTTACATATGGCATGCTTTTGCTATGGAAGAGTTGGGCACATTGCCTCTCAGTGCCAAAGAAAGTTCGATGATGAAGAAAGTGAATCAGAAGACATTGAAATGCCTCCGAAAAGTTTTTCCAAAAATGGAGACTTCAAATCTGGAAATAAAATACAGATTAAGAGTTTTTTCTGTGGAGAGGAAGAGGATGATATTGAATTTTGTGAAGAAGAAGAACCTGAATTTAAAATTAGAAACCATGCTTCCATTCTGGCTACAATTGAAAAGTCATAACCCTCTATCGATAAAGACAGAGACAATCATATCACTCATAATTGTGATCCCAAGTTGAAAATTAAGGATTCCTTTTCAAAGGTTGAGAAAAAAATGCAAGAAATGTATTAATTGGAAAGAAATTTGGAAAGAATCATCAGAATATGTGGATGAGAATGAAGTTGAATTTGAACAAATAGAAGAATTATTGAGAGTTCAATATTCAATCCTTGAAAGCACATCTGACATTGTGGAATTGAAGCGTAGAATTGAAGAACAATAAAAGGTCATAAATGACCTTACATCCAGACTGGAAGAAAAGTCCAAGACTATTGAGGGTCTTGAAGAAAAATTTCTTACACTTAGGAGTAAACTTGAGTGTCAATCAACCACAAATGAGGGTAAGAAGAAACTTCATTTTGGAAGATTCTCAGATGTAGAATTACTAGCAAGATCCAAGTGTGATTCAAATGGGGTTGAAAAAATCATGAGTGATCAAAGATTTGCTTTCATGGGAAAGAGTGGAATTGGTTGTGATGTTGGGCCATCAACTTTTGGATTTGAAGAGAGACAAAATAAAGACAAGATGAAATTTGGACATGTTGAAATGTTGTCTGAAGTTCTGAAAAAGAAACACTCAATCCAAAGTAAAAGAAGAACTGAATATTATCCACAAAATTTCAGAAATTACAGGTATTCCAACCGTTCTCCCAAGTAAGAAGGCATGAGAGGATATTTAAGTGAGAAGACATTTCCCTTCATGAAGTGTTAGTGTTGTGGCTATATGGGTCATACCATGTTCTATTGTGAAGAGGCAAGGAGCTACTTGAATGGGGAAGATCTGGGAATTCAACGAAGGAGATCGATTTCATATCCTCCATATTATAGAAGAAATAGTTTCTATGGTTACTGTTTTCATTGTTCTAACATTGGCCTTAAAGCTATGTATTGCAGGCAGAGGTAGGATATGAGAAATTCATACAACTCTCAGAGACGTGCCAGTTTTCACCCACATGATGGTGTTATTCTCAAAAACAGTTTTTCTCATTTGGAAGAAGATTATGGGTATGAAGAATTAGATTAGGTGGAAGAATGTATTAGAAGGCCATCAGTATCCTATACTCAATCCAATGTCAAATGGAAAGAAAATAAGAAGTTCTAGAAATCCAATCTAGCAAAATTAACCCTCAAATATAAAAAGAGTAGCAACACCTGGATCCTTGATAGTGGATGCTCTTCCCATATGACTGGAAATTTTGACCTTTTAAATAACATTAAAATGAAGATTTATGGAATAGTGAGGTTTGGTAATGATGTCTCTTTGAAGATTAAAGGTAGTGGGAATACAAATCTCACCAATGGTGAGATAAATAAGACTGGAGTTCTTTATTTAGACGGTTTACGTCAAAATCTCCTTAGTGTGAGTCAACTCTGTGACTCAGGGCTCATAATAACATTCAATCAAAAAGGCAGCACTATAAAGGGAAAACTTGTTATTATCTTATGAAAGGCTGTATAAAAGATGGAAACTTATATCAAGTTGATAGCAAAGTGAACTCATGCTATTTGTCTGTTGAAGAAGAAAACAATTTGTGGCATCGAAGGCTGGGGAACATTAACCAACAAGACATGGAAAAGATATCTAAGCTGAAGATAGTCATGGATATCCCCATTCTTAAATGTGAATGGGAAAAATATTGTGATGATTTCATTCGTGTGAAGTTGGTATGTAGTTCATATTGGCCAAAGAAGAAAATGGTACCTCATCTTCTTAATCTCATTCATAAAGACGTATGTGGCCTGATAAATATTGCTGGAAGTCCTGGAGAAAGGTACTTCATCGTTTTCAAAGATGATTATAGTATAATGGAATGTGTAATGGTTATACATAGGGAACAAAATGTGCTTGACTACTGAAAACGTATCGTCGAATCGCAGAGAATGATACTGGATGAACAATCAAAGTGTTCCGATAAAAAAATGGAGGGTAATACACATCCATTGAATTTGAAAACTACCTGGAGAAGCACAAGATACAACATGAGGTAGCTTCCGTGAGAACTCCATAATAAAATGGAGTTGTTGAGCGTAGAAATTGACATGTGAACAACATGGAAAGAACAATGTTGATTGAGACTCGTATTCCATGACATTACTGGAAAGAGGCCGTTCAAGATAAAGTGTATATTCAAAATCAAACAGGACTTTATATGGGTGAGACGAAGACACCTTATCAAATGTGGCATAGAAGGAAGACCTTAATGAAATACTTTCATGTTTTTGGAAGTAAGTGATTCATCAGGAATAAAGAAGAAAATCAAGGGAAGTATGGTGACAATGCAGATGAAGGAATTTTCCTTGGATACTCAATAAACTTCAAAGCCTACAAGTGTTTCAACAAGATATTAGGAAGGATTGTGGAAAGAAGTGATGTTAAGATCATTGAAGGGAAAACCACAAATGCTTCAAGGTCTCCATATGATGATGTGATAGAAAGTGAGGAAGAAAGTGAACGTGGAGAAAATACAAATACAGAAATAGAGGAATGGGTACAAAACAATTAGTAGTCACATCATAATGTTGACTCAGAAGAAGAATCTGTAGAGGAAAACTTGGCTGGAAAGAATGCAACTGAACCTCCCAGGAGAAATCGAAGAGCTGAGATTGATCCATCAAACATAATTGGGATAAATGTGCACCCACACATTCTAGGAGGATGAATAATAACAAGAAATATGCATTTCTATCAGTTGTGGAGCCATCCTCATTTGAAGACGCTGCAAAGGACGAATCATGGGTGAAATCCCTGAATTAAGAGATAGATCAGATTGATAAGAATCAGACTTGAGATCTTGTCCAGAGACCCGAAGGTCACAATGTGATTGGTACAAAATGGATCTTTAAGAACATGTTTGATGAGCCTGGAAGTGTTATTAGAAACAAGGAACGACTAGTATGTAAAGGATACTCCCAGATTGAAGGTGTTGATGTTGAAGATACCATTGCTCCAGTGGCTAGATTGGAGTCAATCAGGCTTTTCCATTCCATGGAACTCTAAATAGGATATAAAGTATATCAATTGGATGTCAAGAAAACATTTTTGAATGGTGTACTCGAAGAAGAAGTCGACATTGAATGACCGGTGGTTTTTCTTCTTGGTACTAATGAAACAAAGGTTTGAAATCTCAAGAAAGTCTATATGGTTTGAAGCAGGCACCATGAGCATGGTATTCTCGGCTGGACTCTTATCTCAAGATGCTGGAATTCAAAAGAGGAGGAGTAGATCACAATCTATATGAAAATAATTATCCAAAAGATTAATTCATGGTTCTATTCTACATGGATGACATTATATTTGGTGGCACCAAGAAGAAATCAGTTGATGAATTTTCCAATCACATGAAATGAGAATTTGAAATGTCAATGATTGAGGAACTCACATATTTCATTGGATTTCAGGTGACTCAAAAGAGATATTATACTTTCATCTCTCAGGAAAAGTACGCAAGAGAGCTATTGAAGAAGTTTAATATGCAAGACTCCAAACCAATGTCAACTCCAATTGCAGTTGGAACCAAACTAGGAAAGCAGGAGGATGTGAAATCTGTAGATCCCACCATGTACAGAAGGATCATTGGGAGCCTACTGCACCTGACACCGACACGGATAGATATTGTCTTTGCAACATGTCTAGCAGCCTGATTTTAGAGTAATACAAAGGAGGAACATATCGCGGAAGTAAAAATGATCATGAGGTACATTAAAGGTACTCATAACTTTGGGTTATATTTTGATGCAGTAGAGATAGTGAATTATCAGCGTTTTCTGATGCTGACTGGGCTAGAGATGTAGTTGATAGAAAGTCCACCAGTGGTGGAGCTTTCTATATTGGGAATAAATATGTTGGATGGTTGATCAAGAAACAAGAAATTACTTATCTTAGTACTACTGAAGCTGAGTATATCTCTGCCACAAAGGCATGCACTCAACTGCTATGGATGAAGCAACAACTAACATATATTGGTGAAGAGTTGAAGCAACCAATAGTAATTTATTGTGATAACAAGAGTGCAATTGATCGTACGAATAATCCTATTCAGCGTTATTGTACAAAACATATTGAAATCAGGTATCACATTATAAAAGAAAAAGTTGAACGCAAGGTGATTAGAATGGATCATGTGGGAACTGATGAGCAAGTGGCTGATATCCTAACCAATCCACTGTCTGTAGTAGTGTTTGAGAAGCATCGGTTGAACCTCGGTGTTCAGGCACCTCTCGGTGCATAAGAAGGTTACGCAATACCCCTCTCTCCAGTTATGTTAACTATTTTTAATCTATTTATGGATGTGATGTAGGTTTGTGTGGGAGATACTATCCAGGGGGACTGTGGTTTGATCTAAACAAGGAACAATTACTGGTCTTTGGGTTTATTGTCAATGGAGGGGAAAGGAATAATTTCAGGCATGTCTAGGAACATAATGATTCTGTGACACTGTAAGAGAATTTCTTGGGCGTCATTGAGAATTTCAAAACATGGGAACCCAATTCTAGCTTCCTCTATTGTTTTCTACACTGATGATTGCTCATGTAGACTTAGAGTGTTGGATGAGTTGGTTCTTGCATTATTGGTCTACATGTGGATGGTGATCTATTGAATTTATTTACTGATTGCCAACAATCCCAAAGGGGGAGATTGTTGGAACCATGGTCATATAAGCATGAGTTGGAGTATGGCTTGTTTTTGTTGTCAATCCTGAGAGGATGTTCAGAATGTGTGCGAGAAAATTACTCATACATGTCATGCAGATAACAGTATTGAAGGTGGCACCATTTTCCAGTGTTTTCCAAATTTCTAGACCTCAAAATTGACAAAAGGGGATAGTAGTGTTTTTCGGGAAAGGGACTTGCGTGCCAGATATGTGTCGTGCAAGTGACTTTATTTCCGAGAAAGGACTTGCACACCGGTACCTAGGTGGATTGGAAATTTGTGTGCCATATGTTTTTAAACATAAAAACTTCAAAATATGGAAAAGTAAATAAGGTCACTCAAGAATTGGTTTGGTCTCCCAAGTGAGTAGCGCGACAGAGGCTAGGGCGGTTGGAGTTGTGTGCCGGGACTTGCACGCCGAGAGGAGGCTTGCGCACCACCTCACAGGGTGGCCAGTTTGCCTATAAATATAGTACCACCCCTCCACATTTGTAATGAAGATCAGACTTAGAGAAAATCAGAGCTCCCGTCGCGCAGGTATAGTGGTTGCGCATGTGGTGGTGGGTCACGCATGTTGAAGTTGCGTGACAACTGTTAGCTATGCGTTCAAGGTTGTCTAGGCAAGAAAGGGGTTGAGTCATGAAAGTTTGAAGTTGAAGAAGGTTGGGTCGTGCAAGTGGTTGAGGTGGACTTGTGTGCCAGTTTGGAAATGTGCGCCGAGACTTGTGTGTCGTCTTAAAACTTGTGTTCCAGTTTTGGAGAAGCACGCCCGATGTTATTAAAGTACGCCGTTATTTTTTGGAGCTGCACAAAATCTAGAAGATTTCCCGATACCTTCAGTGAAAAGTGAGATTAGTATATGGGTGAGCGTTTTACTTCAACAGAGCATCTACATAGAACAGAGGATGCATTCTATTGAAACGATGAAGAGACCTTCATGTCTATAAACTGAGTGGGACTTCACCAAAGGCAGTGAGCCAAGGGGGTCAATGGGATTGACCCAAGGGACACAGTGAGCTATCCCTGATCTTTTGTAATGGAAGTGAGCCTATTATAGAGTGACAGTTCCTAGACCTTTTTAATCCACAACGAGTGAAGAATAGTGGAATTTGGTATGACCGACAACCTATCAGCGTATGATCCTTGGAAGTAGCCCTTAGTGGTGAACCAAGTAAAAAGTGTTGTGTCATCTCATTACATGTGAATGTTTTATTTATTCTCATATTCATCATATAGGTTAAACTACTTTCTACCAATGTGGGAAAAAGATCCTTTAGTTTAGAAGAAAACTTTGACACCATGATTCACACCTCCCCTCTCAGGGTGTTACGGGGTACTAAAAGTGGTATCAGGGGGAAGTTACTGGTGTTTGATCTGTACTTCGTCACCATGGATAATGCTGTCAATGTTAGGGGAATCCCTCTCTTCGATGGAAGTAATTTTGAGATTTGGAAAAACAGAATGAGATCTTATTTTAGATATCTAGGAATGGAATTCCTCTTTGCTACTGTGCAAGGAATACATTTTACTGACCCAACAGGTCTTGCTATGACTGATACAGACATGAAAGTTCATGATGCAGATGCTAAATCTCAGAATGCTATCACTACGGATCTTTATGATCAAATTTATCTAATGGTGATGAGTTGGACCTCAGCAAAGTCTATGTGGGATAAACATGAAAATATCTATGAAGGAGAAAACAATGTGAAAGAGGAAAAACTTCAAGTCATGCACAACAGGTTTGATGATCTAAATATATATCCTGATGAGAATGCAGATTCATTCATCAATTGAATCACTGAAGTAGTGGGAGCAATTCTAGGGATTGGAGATGAAATCAAAGAGATTGATATCGTAAAGAAAATATTGCGAAGACTTCCTCCAATGTACAATGAAAAGGTATCAGCCCTTGAAGAAAGAGATCTATCCTTACTATATCTGAATGATCTAATAAGTATTCTAGTGGCATATGAGATGAGAGTCAATCTCGAAGAAGCTATGACTCGTGTTAGCAAGGAAATTTCATTCAAAGTCTTGGAAAAACTGAAAAGTTTAGAAGATAGTGGTGGTGAATATGATGAGGAAAAAGATATTCTTTCTCTTATTTCCAAGAAACTGAATATAGGAAAAGGTAAATTTAAAGGTAAGTAACCTCAGGCATGCCTTCGCTGTGGAAGAGTTGGGCACATTGCCTCTTAGTGCCAAAGAAAGTTTGATGATGAAGAAAGTGAAGCAGAAAACATTGAGAAGCCTCAGAAAAGTTTTTTCAAAAAGGGAGATTTCAAATCTAGAAAGAAAATACAGATGAAGGGTTTTGTCTGTGAATAGGAAGAGGATGATATTGAATTCTATGAAGAAGAAGAATCGGAATTTAAAACAGGAAACCATGATTCCATTATTTCCGCCTTTGAAAATTCAGAACCCTCTATTTATTAAGACAAATACAATCATATGACTCATAATAGTGATCCAATGTTGAAAATTAAGGATTTATTTTCAAAGCTTGAAAAAAAATGCAAGAGGTGTAGTAAGTGGAATGAAATGGTGAAAGAATCATCAGAATATGTGGATGAGATGGAAGCTGAAATTGAACAACTAGATTAATTAGTCAGAGTTCAATCTTCAATTTTTGAAAGCACAGATGACATTTTGGAATTGAAGAATAGAATTTAAGAACAAGAAAAGGACATAAGTGACCTTACATCCAGACTCTAAAGAAAAGTCCAAGACAATTAAGGGTCTTGAGGAAGAAGTTGTTTCACTTAGGAGTAAACTTGAGTGTCGATCAACCACAAATGAGGGTAAGAAGAAAAATCATTTTGGAAGATATTCAGATGCAGAATTACTGGAAAGATCCAAGTGTGGTTCAAATGGGGTTGGAAAAATCATGAGTGATCAAAGAACCACTTTCATGGGAAATAGTGGAATTGGCTGTGATGCTGGGCCATCAACTGTTGTAAGTGAAGAGAGATAAAATAAAGACAAGATGAAAGTTGTACATGTTGAAATGTTTCATGAAGTGCTGAAAAAGAAACCCTCAATCCAAAATAAAAGAATAACTGAAGATTATTCTCAAACGTTCAGAAATAATAGGTAGTCCAACCATTCTCCCAAGGAAGAATTCATGAGGAGATATGTAAGTGAGATGAAATTTCCCCTCATGAAATGTAAGTTCTGTGGCTATCTAGGTCATACCATGTCATATTGCGAAGAGGAAAGGAGCTACTTGAATGGGGAAGATCTGGGAAGTCAACAAAAGAGGCCGATTTCATATTCTCCATAATATATAAGAAATAGCTTCTATGGTTATAGTTTTCATTGTTCTAACTTTGTACAGAAATCTATGTATTGCAGGCACGGGTAGGATATGAGAAATTCATACAACTCTCATAGACATGCTAGATTTCTCCCTCATGATGGTGTTATTCTCACTAATAGTTTTTCTCCTCTGGAAGAAGATTATGGGTATGAAGACTTAGATTATGTGGAAGAAAGAATTAGAAGGCCATCAGTATCCTATACTCAATCCAATATCTCATAAAAAGAAAATATGAAGATCGAGAAATCCAATCTTGCAGATGTAGCCCTCAAATCTAAAAAGATAAGCAGCACATGGATCCTTGATATTGTATACTCTTCCCAAATGACGAGAAATGATGAACTTTTAAGGAACATTAAAAGGAAGATTGATGGAATAGTGAGGATTGGTAATGATGGCACTTTGAAGATTAAAGGAAGTGGGAATACTGCTCTCGCCAATGGAGAGCTAAAGAATACTGAAGTTCTTTATGGTGACGGATTATGTCACAATATCCGTAGTGTGAGTTAACTCTTTGACTCAGGGCTCATAGTAACATTCAATAAAAAAGGAATCACTATATAGGGAAAATAGGGAATTATCTTATGGATGGATGTAAAAAAGATGGAAACTTATATCAGGTCGATAGCAAAGTGAACTCATGCTATTTTTCTATTGAAGAAGAAAACAATTTTTGGCATAGGTGGTTGGAGCACATTAACCAACAAGACATGGAAAAGATATCTAAGCTGAAGATAGTCATGGATATCCCCATTCTGAAACATGAACAGGAAAAATGTTGTAAAGATTTCATTCGTGTGAAGCTGGTATTTATTTCATATCGACCAAAGAATAAAAAGGGATCACATATTCTTGATCTCATTCATACAGATGTATGTGGCCCGATAAATATTGCTTGAACTCATAGAGAAAAGTAATCCATAATTTTCATGGATGATTACAGCAGAATGGCATGTGTAATGGTATTACATAGGAAACTTCATCTGCTTGACTGCTGAAAATGTATCGTCAAATTGATGAGAATGATACTGGACGAACAATCAAAGTGTTGCGATCAGAAAATGGTGGGGAATACACATCCATTGAATTTGAAAACTATGTGGAGAAGCATGGGATACAACATAAGGTAGCTGTCCTAAGAAATCCACAAAAAAATGGAGTTGTTGAGTGTAGAAATCGACAAGTGAACAACATGGAAAGAACAATGCTAATTGAGAGTCGTATTCCATGGAATTACTGGAATGAGGCCGTTCAAGCATCAGTGTATATTCAAAATCAAACAAGACTTTATATGGGTGAGATGAATACACCTTATGAATTGTGGCATAGAAGGAAGCCCTCTTTGAAATAATTTCATGTTTTTGGAAGTATGTGCTTCATCAGGAATAAGGAATGAAATCAATGGAAGTATGGTGAAAATGCAGATGAAGGAATTTTCCTTGGATACTCAATGAACATCGAAGCCTACAAGTGTTCCAACAAGATATTTGGAAGGATTCTGGAAAGAAGTGATCTTATGATCATTGAAGAGAAAACCACAAATTCTTTAAGGCCTCCATATGATGATGTAATAGAAAGTGAGGAAGAAATTGAACGTGTAGAAAATACAAATATAGAAATAGAAGAATGTGTACAAAACAATCAGCAGTCACATCATGATGTTGACTCAGAAGAAGAATCTGAAGAGGAAACCTTGGCTGGAATGAATGTAACTGAACCTCACAGGAGAAATCGAAGAGCTGAGATTGATTCTTCAAACATAATTGGGGATATAGTTGCACCGACACATTCAAGGAGGATGATGAATAACACGCATTATGAATTTCTATCAGTTGTGGATCCATCCTCATTTGAAGACACTGCAAAGGATGAATCATGGGTGAATGCCATGAATAAAGAGTTAGATCAGATTGACAAGAATCAGACATGGGATCTTATCAAGATACCCAAAGGTCACAATGTGATTGGTAAAAATGGATCTTCAAGAAAATGTTTGGTGTTCATGGAAGTGTTATTAGAAACGAGGAACAAATACTATGTAAATGATACTCCCAGATTGAAGGTGTTGATATTGAAGAAACCTTTTCTCCAGTGGCTAGACTGGAGTCAATCAGGCTTTTCCTTGTCCTGGCACTCCAAATAGGATATAAAGTATATCAATTGGATGCCAAGAGAGCATATGTGAATGGTGTACTCGAAGAAGAAGTCTACATTGAACAACTAGTGGGTTTTCTTCTTGTTACTAATGAAACAAAGGTTTGAAATCTAAATAAAGCTCTATATGGTTTGAAGCAGGCACCATGAGCATGGTATTTCCGGCTAGACCCTTATCTCAAGATGCTGGAATTAAAAAGAAGATAAGTAGATCACAATCTATATGTAAAGAATTATCCAAAATATCAGTTCATGGTTCTAGTCTACGGGGATGGAATTATATTTAGTGGAAGTAAGCAGAAATTAGTTGATAAATTTTCCAATCACATGAAATCAGAATTTGAAATGTCAATAATTGAGGTGCTCACATATTTTTGAGGATTTCAGGTGACTCAAAAGAATGATTATACTTTCATCTATCAAGAAAACTATGCAAGAGATCTGCTAAAGAAGTATAATATGCAAGACTCAAAACCAATGTCAACTCATATTGAAGTTGGAATCAAACTGGGAAAACATGAGGATAAGACATCTGTAGATCCCACCATGTACAGAAGGACCATTGGGAGCCTACTGTACCTGACAGCGACACAACCAGATATTGTCTTTGCAACTTGTCTAGCGGCCCGCTTTCAGAGTAATCCTAAGGAGGAACATATGGCGGTAGTAAAAAGGATCATGATGTATATTCAAGGTACTTATAACTTTGGGTTATATTTTGATGCAGGCAGAGATAGTGAATTATCAGCGTTTTTTGATGCTGACTGGGCTGGAGATATAGTTGACAGAAATTCCACTAGTGGTGGATCTTTCTATATTAGGAATAAATGTGTTGTTAGGTTGAGAAACAAACAAGAAAGTACTTCTCTTAGTACTACTGAAGATGAGTATATCTCTGACAGAAAGGAATGCACTCAACTACTATGGATGAAGCATCAACTAACAGATATTGGTGAAGAGGTGAAGTAACCAATGGTAATTTACTGTGATAACAAGAGCGCAATTGATCTTATGAACAATCATGTTCAACATTCTCGTATGAAACATTTTAAAATCAGGTCTCACTTTATCAATGAAAAAGTTGAGCAAGGGGGTGATTAGAATGGATCATGTGGAAACTGATGAGTAAGTGGTTGATATCCTAATGAAGCCACTGTCAATGGCTGTGTTTGAGAAGCATCAGTTGAACCTTGGTGTTCAGCCACCTCCCGGCGCATAAGGAGGTTATGCAATACCCCTCTCCCCAGTTAAGTTAACTGTTTTTAATCTGTTTGTGGATGTGATGTAGGTTTGTGGGGGAGATACTATCCTAGGGGAATGTGTTTTGAGCTAAATAAAGAATAATTACTAGTCTTTGGGTTTATTGTCAATGGGGGAGAAAGTAATAATTTCAGTCATGTTTAGGTATGTAATGCTTCAGTGACACTGTAAGAGAATTTCATGGGAATCATTGAGAATTCCAAAACATGGGAACCCAATTCTAGCTTCCTCTCTTGTTTTCTACACCGAGCATTGCTCATGTAGACTTTGAGTGTTGGCTGAGTTGGTTCTTGCATTTTTGGTCTGCATGTGGATGGTGATCTATTGAATTTATTTATTGATTTCCAACAAACCCAAAGGGGGAGATTGTTGGAACCAAGTTCATCTAGGCATGAATTGGAGTATGGTTTGTGTTTGTTGTCAATCCTGAGAGGATGCTCAGAATGTGTTCCAGAAAAGTATTCATACAGGTCAAGCAGATGACAGTATTGAAGGTGGCACCATTTTCCAGTGTTTTCTAAATTTCTAGACCTCAAATTGACAAATGGAAATAACAGTGTTTTTTGGGAAAGGGACATGCACGTCGGATATGTGTCACACAAGTAACTTGCGCACTGATAAATGACTTTCAGGCCGGTGCCTAGTAGTATTAGAAATTTTAGTGCCATATGTATTTCAAGATCAGAACATCAAAATATGGAAAAGTAAATAGGGTCGTTCAGGTATTGGTTTTGGTCGCACAAGTGAGTAGCGCGATAGAGGCTAGGGAGGTTTGAGTTGCACGCCGAGATTTGCATGCCGAGAGGAGGCTTGCGCGCCATCGCGCAGGGTGTCCAGTTTGAGTATAAGTATAGTACCACCCTTCCTCATTTGTAATGAATTTCATACTTAGAGAAAATTCAGAGCTCCCGTCGCACAGGTGTAGTGGTTGCACAAGTGGTGGTGGGTTGCGCAAGTTGAAGTTGTGCGACAGTTGTTAGTTCGCGTCCAAGGGTTTTTGGGTGAGAAAGGGGTTGAGTCATGCATGTTTGAAGTTGAAGAAGGTAGGCTCACGTAAGTGGTTGAGGTGGACTTGCACGTCAGTTTGGACTTGCGTGCTGAGACTTGCGCGCCGTCTTGAAACTTGTGTGCCAGTCTTGGAGAAGCGTGCCAGATGTTATTGAAGTACGCTGGAGTTTTTGGAGCTGCACAAAAGCTAGAAGATTCTATGATAACTTTAGTGCAAAGTGATATTAGTATACGGTTGAGAGTGGGACTTCAACAGAGAATCTACATACAACATAGGATGCATTCTTTTGCAATGATGAAAAGACCATCACGTCTATAAACTGAGCGGGACTTCACCAAAGGAAGTGAGCTAGGGGGAGTCAACAGGAGTGACCCGAGGGACGCAGTGAGATATCCCTGATATTTTGTAAAGGTAGTGAGCCAGGGATATTGTGACTGTTCCCAAACCTTTTTAATCCACAACGAGTGAAGAATATTGGAATTTGGTACGACTGAAAACATGTCAGCGTATGCTCCTTGGACGTAGCCCTTAGTGGTGAACCAAGTAAAAAGTGTTGTGTCATCTCTTTTCATGGGAATGTTTTATTTATTCTCATATTCATCATACAATTTAAACTACTTTCTACCATCGTGGGAACAAGATCTATTATTTTATAAAAATAATTTGAAACCATGATTCACCCCTCCCCTCTCAGGGTGTCCCGGGGTACTACAAGTGGTATCAGAGGGATGTTACTGGTGTTTGATCTGTACTTTGTCATCATGGAGAATGTTGTCAATGTTAGGGGAATCCCTCTCTTCGATGGAAGTAATTTTCATATTTGGAAAAACAGAATGATATCTCATTTAAGATCTCTAGGAATGGAATTACTCTTTTCTACTATGCAAGGAATAAATGTTATTGATCCAACATGTCTGGCTATGACTGATACAGACAGAAAAGTTCTTGATGCAGATGCTAAAGCTCAGAATGCTATCACTGTGGCTCATTCTGATCAAATTTATCTAAAGGTGGTGAGTTGGACCTCAACAAAGTCTATGTTGGATAAACATGAAAATATTAATGAAGGAGACAATAAAGTGACAGAGGCAAGACATCAATTCCTGCACAACAAGTTTTATGATCTATTGATACATCCTGATGAGAATGCAGATTAATTCTTCAATCGAATCATTGAAGTAGTTGGAGGAATTCGAGGGCTTGGAGAGGAAATCAAAGACATTGATATCATAAAGAAAATTCTTACGAAGACTTCCTCCTAAGTATAATGTAAAGGTATCATCCCTTGAAGAAATATATTTATCTATACTATCTCTGTATGATCTGATAAGTAGTCTAGTGGCATATGTGATGAGAGTCAATCCTGAAGAAGCTATGACTCGTGTTAGCAAGGAAATGTCATTCAAATCCATGGACAAACTGAAAATTTCTGAAGATAGTGGTGGTGAATATGATGAGGAAAAAGAAATTATTTCTCTTATTTCCAAGAAGCTGAAGAATGGAAAAGGTAAATTTAAAGGTAAGATACCTCTTACATCCTTTCGCTATGGAAGAGTTGGGCACATTGCCTCTTATTGCCAAAGAATGTTTGATGATGAATAAAGTGAAGCAGATGACATTGAAAAGCCTCAGAAAAGGGATTTCAATAAGGGAGACTTCAAATCTTGAATGAAAATATAGATGAAGAGTTTTGTCTGTGAAGAGGAAGAGAGCAATATCGAATTCTGTGAAGAAGAAGAACCTGAATTTAAAACTGGAAAACATGATTCCATTATGGCTACCATTGAAAAGTCATAAACCTCTATCGATAAATACAGAGACAATAGTATGACTCATAATTGTGACCCCAATTTGAATATTAAGTATTCCTTTTCAAATATTGAGAAAAAATTCTAGATATGTAGTGAGTGGAAAGAAATGGTGAAAGAATCATCAGAATATGTAGAGGAGATTGAAGCTAAAAATAAACGACTAGAATAATTAGTGAGAGTTCAATCTTCAATCCTTGAAATCACATACAACATTGTGGAATTGAAGCATAGAATTGGAGAAAAAGAAAATGTCATAAATGACCTTACATCCAGACTGAAATAAAAGTCCAAGACTGTTGAGGATCTTGAGGAAGAAGTTGTTGCCCGTATGAGTAAACTTTAGTGTCAATCAACCACAAATGAGGGTAAGAAGAAAATTAATTTTGGAAGATTCTTAGATGCAGAGTTACTGGCAAGAGCCATGTGTGGTTCAAATGGGGTGGGAAAAATCATGAATGATCAAAGACCCACTTGTATGGGAAAGTGTGGAATTGGCTGTGAAGCTGGGCCATCAACTGTTGAAAGTGAAGAGAGTCAAAATAATGACAATATGAAAGTTGGACATATTGAAATGATTCCTGAAGTGCTGAAAAAGAAAACTTCAATCCAAAATAAATGAAAAACTGATGATTGTCCTCAAACATTCATAAATAACAGGTAGTCCAACCATTCACCCAATGAAGAAGGCATGAGGATAAATTTAAGTGAGAAGACATTTCCCCACATGAAGTGTCAGTTGTGTGGCTATCTGGGTCATAACATGTCATATTGCGAAGAGGCAAGGAGCTACTTGAATGGGGAAGATCTGGGAAGTCAACAAAGGAGACTGATTTAATATCCTCCATCTTATATAAGAAATAGATTATATGGTTACTGTTTTCATTGTTCTAACTTTGGCCATAAAGCTATGTATTACAGGTAGAGGTAGGATAAGATAAATTCATACAACTCTCAGATATGGGACATTTTTCACCCTCCTGATGGTGTTATTTTCAAAAATAATTTTTCTCCTCTAGAAAAATATTATGGGTATAAAGAATCAGATTATGTGGAAGAAATTATTAGAAGGCCATCAGTATCCTATACTCAATCCAATATCTCAATGAACGAAAATAAGAAGATCGAGAAATCCAATCTTTCAGAAGTAGCCCTCAAAGCTAAAAAGAGCAGAAACACCTGGATACTTGATAGTGGATGCTCTTCCCATATGACGGGAAATGCTAAAATTTTAAAGAACATTAAAAGGAATATTTATGGAATAGTGATGTTTGGTAATAATGGTGCTTTGAAGATTAAAGGCAGCGGGAATACAACTCTTGCCAATAGAGAGCTAAATAATACTAAAGTTCTTTATGTGGATGGTTTACGTCACAATCTCCTCAGTGTCAGTCAACTTTGTGACTCAGGGCTCATAGTAACATTCAATAAAAAAGTCTGGACTACAAAGGGAAAATAGGGAATTTTCGTATGAAAGGCTGTATAAAATATGGAAACTTATATCATGTTGATAACAAAGTGAACTCATGCTATTTGTCCCTTGAAGAAGAAAACAATTTGTCACATCGAAGGCTGGGGAACATTAAACAACAAGACATGGAAAAGATATCTAAGCTTAAGATAGTCATGGATATCCCCATTCTGAAATGTGAACGGGAAAAATCTTGTGATGATTGCATTCGTGTGAAGCTGGTATGTAGTTCATATCAGCCAAAGAATAAAATGGCATCAAATCTTCTTGATCTCATTCATACAGACGTATGTGGCCCGATGAATATTGCTGGAACTCATGGAGAAAGGTACTTCATCCTTTTCATAGATGATTACAGCAAAATGGCATGTGTAATGGTTATACATAGGAAACGACAAGTGCTTGACTGCTGAAAACGTATCATCGAATCGCTGAGAATGATACTCGATGAACAATCAAAGTGTTGCAATTAGAAAATGGAGGGGAATACACGTCCATTGAATTTGAAAACTAACTGGAGAAGCATGGGATACAACATGAGGTAGATGTTATGATAACTCCAAAGAAAAATGGAGTTATTGAGCGCAGAAATCGACAGGTGAACAACATGGAAATAACTATGCTGATAGAGAGTCGTATTCCAAGTCATTACTCGAAAGAGGTCATTCAAGCTGCAGTGTATATTCAAAATCGAACAAGACTTTATATGGGTGAGAAGAAGACACCTTATGAATTGTGGCATAGAAGGAATCCCTCGTTGAAATACTTTCATGTTTTTGGAAGTAAGTGCTTCATCTGGAATAAAGAAGGAAATCAAGGGAAGAATGGTGACAATGCAGATAAAGGAATTTTCCATGGATACTCAAAGAACATCATAGCCTACAAGTGTTTCAAAAATATATTAGAAAGGATTGTGGAACGCAGTGATGTTTAGATCATTGAATAGAAAACTAAAAATGATTTAAGTCCTCCATATGATAATGTGATAGAAAGTGAGGAAGAAATTGAACATGGAGAAAATAAAAATACAGAAATAGAGGAATGTGTAAAAAACAATTAGCTGTCACATCATGATGTTGACTCAGAAGAAGAATCTGAAGAGGAAACCTTGGCTGGAAAGAATTCAACTGAACCACACAGGAGAAATCGACGAGCTGGGATTGATCCATCAAACATAATTGGGGATAGATGTGCACCAACACATTCAAGGAGGATGAAGAATAACACACAATTTTCATTTCATTCAGTTGTGGAGCTATCCTCATTTGAAGACGCTTTGAAGGATGAATCATGAGTGAAAGCCATGAATAAAGAGTTATATTAGATTGACAAGAATCAGACATGATATATTGTCCAGAGACCCGAAGGTCACAATGTTATTTGTACAAAATGGATCTTCAATAACAAGATTGATGAGCATGGAAGTGTTATTAGAAACAAGCCACGACTAGTATGTAAAGAATACTCCCAGATTGAAGGTGTTGATGTTGAAGAAACATTTTCTCCAGTGGATAGACTGAATTCAATCAGGCTTTTCCTTTCCATGGCACTAAAAATAGGATATAAAGTATATCAATTGGATGTCAAGACAACATTTTTGAATGGTGTACTCGAAGAAGAAGTCTACATTGAACAACCAATGGATTTTCTTCTTGGTGCTGATGAAACTAAGATTTGAAAACTAAAGAAAGCTCTATATGGTTTGAAGCAAGCACCACGAGCATGGTATTCTCGGATGGACTCTTATCTCAAGATGCTGGAATTCAAAAGAAGAGGAGTAGATCACAATCTATATGTAATGAATTCTCCAAAATATCAGTTCATGGTTCTAGTCTACATGGATGACATTATATTTGGTGGAAGCAAGCAGAAATCAGTTGATGAATATTCCAATCACATGATATTAGAATTTGAAATGTCAATGATTGAGGAGCTCACATATTTCTTAGGATTTAAGGTGACTCAAAAGAGATATTATACTATCATCTCTCAGTAAATGTACGCAAGAGAGCTGCTGAAGAAGTTTAATATGCAAGACTCCAAACCAATGTCAACATCGATTGTAGTTGGAACCAAACTGGGAAAACATGAGGATGGGTCATCTGTAGATCCCACCATGTACTAACAGATCATTGGGAGCCTGATATACCTAATAGAGACACGAACAGATATTGTCTTTGCAAAATGTTTAGCGGCCCGCTTTCAAATTAATCTGAAGGAGGAACATATGACAGGAGTAAAAAGGGTCATGTGGTATATTCAAGGTACTCATAACTTTGGGTTATATTTTTATGCAAGCAGAAATAGTGAATTATCAGTGTTTTTTGATGCTGACTGGGCTGGAGATGTAGTTGAAAGAAACTCTACAAGAGGTGTATCCTTCTATATTGGGAATAAATGTGTTGTCTAGTTGAGAAAGAAACAAGAATGTACTTCTTTTAGTACTACTGAAGCTGAGTATATCTCTTCCACAAAGGAATTCACTCAACTATTATGGATGAAGCTACAACTAATAGATATTGGTGAAGAGGTGAAGCAACCAATGGTAATTTACTGTGATAAAAAGAGCGCAATTGATCTTAAGAAGAATCATTTTTAGCGTTCTCGTACGAAGCATATTGAAATCAGGTATCACTTTATAAAAGAAAAAGTTGAGAAATGGGGTGATTAGAATGGATCATGTAGGAATTGATGACCAAGTGGCTGATATCCTGACCAAGCCACTGTCAGCGGCTATGTTTTAGAAGCATCGGTTGAACCTCAGTGTTCATCCACCTCCTAGTGCATAAGGAGGTTATGCAATACCCCTCTCCCAAGTTATGTTAACTGGTTTTAATCTGTTTATGGATGTGATGTAGGTTTTTGGGGGATATATTATCCAGGGGGAATGTTGTTTGAGATAAACAAGGAACAATTACCGGTCTTTGGGTTTATTGTCAATGGGGGAGAAAGGAATAATTTCATCCATGTTTAGGCATGTAATGCTTCAATGACACTGTAAGAGAATTTCTTGCTGTCATTGAGAATTCCAAAACATAGGAACCCAAGTCTAGCTTCCTCTCTTATTTTCTACACCTACCATTCCTCATGTAGACTTAGAGTTTTGGTTGAGTTGTTTCTTGCATTTGTGGTCTGCATGTGGATGGTGATCTATTTAATTTGTTTACTGATTGCCAACAAACCCAAAGGGGGAGATAGTTGGAACCATGGTCCTCTAAGAATGAATTGGAGTATGGTTTGTGTTTGTTGTCAATCCTGAGAGTATGTTCATAATGTGTGCCAGAAAAGTACTCATACATGCCAAGCAGATAACAGTATTGAATGTGGCACTATTTGTAACGACCCGAGAAACCATGTTTTGATTTTTGACAAGTTTGCTTTTCAATGTCACCATTAAGTGAACAAACAATCAACTTATAAGGTAATAATAATAAAATGCACCAAATGAATGAAATCTCCTTTTATTCAAATAAGTAACATCTCAGCTACAACTTCCACTGACTGAACAAGAAGATAAACTAACCAAATATCCCAACTAAGAACCCGATTACAATAATGGGGAGACTGCTTAAAACCACAAAGAGCCCAAGAATGCGGTAGGGGTTTCTGGCATCCATCAAAATGAACATGAGGATGGCCGAAGCCACTGAAATCGTGCTGAGCACCAAGGGAATCACACGAACCATCTCTTCCTTTCTCCTTCAGTTACCTGGAGTTAGGGACACCCCGAGACCATACCCTTTATAAGCATACTAATCCGACCGTTGAACCCAAACGGCTATAAATATGACCGTTGGTTTCTCCTATCCTCTAAGTTTTGTTTTTGACCATTGGAAATAAGATGGCTTACCCCTAGAAGGTTTGGAAAATTAATTATGTAATTTGCTTTAATGACATCAATGATAACTTAATTTATTTCTTGTTTTCCCAAAAATTCGAATTATGTTTTATGAAAATTAATATTATTATTCACTACACTTATTATCTTAATTTGAGAAATTAAAATTTTATGTTTTAATTATATTAAAGCTGATGGGTTTATATTTTGTCTAAATATGTACTAACCCTTGAGTTATATATATATATATATATATATATTTCATCAAATTAAATGATTATTTTCCTCTAAATTAAATATAAGGGATAATGTTAATGCAAATGTTTATAACATGGATAAACAGTTTTGGAAACTACGTCAAACTATGATTTCTTTTACTTATGTGTTTTGTGGTGATTATATTTATGTCAACGCACTCTTATGTGTGATTGAATGTAGTTACGTTTAATTTTTAATTAATATTAATATTTAATTAAGAAAATTAAGGTAATTAGCTAATAAAGGAAATTAAAACATATATATATATAAGAAATTTTTTTCATTAACCACTGTTTTAATCATTGACCTTCATAATGTAATATTAAGTAATTAATAATTATAGTTAATAATAATAATGATAATATAATAAAAATTATTGATGTTTTAAGAATAAAATATATATATATACATATATTTATATAATAATATGTTTTGATTGAATCAATATAATTATTAACCAATGAATTTTATTAAAATAATAAAAGTTAGTTTAATAATTGAATGAAATAATAAAAACAATGTTATAATAAATTAATAATAATATTAATAAAACGATTTTGTTTTTTTAAAACCCAGTGAACCGTGTTTTTTAAATGCTGCATCACCCCTGGGCCGTCTGATCTTCCTCCCCCTGATCGCGGCCGTCCATCTCTTTTAAAAACGCATCGTCCTAGGCCACACGATCTCCCTCTTTTAATCTCGGTTGTCCGCCTTTTTCTCGGTTTTTCTTCTACCTCGCGCACCGCGGCTTCTTCCTCCCTGCGCCTCCTTTGTCTTCATCGCCGCGCTACTGAACCAGTAGGGTGTAGGGCCTCGTTTTCTTCATCTAGTCCGGTGGGTGGACCCGCTTTGCCCCTCTTTTCCACATGTTGACACTGACTTCACCTCGGATACCCCGGGTCGATGTCTTCGTGTTGAGTTCTGTGTTTTTTTTAAAACCCCAAGTTGCACCGAAGGCCGGAAGTTTTGCACCCGAGCCTCTTTGATCCTTCCGACCACCGGTCCAGCGTCGCTGCAACGTTTCCTCTCCTCCTCTCTGATCTAAGGTATGGGTGAAGTCCTGTTTTGGTTTTTTTTAGCTTCGGTTTTTATATATATACATATATACGTGTTATGTGTATATGTAAACCTTCTGTGTTTATACTTCTGATTTCACTTGCCTCGTTTCCTCCTTCTCACCCCCTCCCCAAGCTAAGGTAAGGGGGCACGTTTTATTTTGTTTGGTTTTGTTGAGTTTCGGTTTATATAAAATATATATATATATATATGTTATATGTATATATTTTCGGTATGTATGAACCTATTGCAAACCCAGTTCTTGGGGATCTCCCTCTCAACCCAGAGAACCGAATAGGAGTAAGGGGGAATCCTCTCCTTCGTTTCTTACTGTTTCTATAAGATTTGCAAAGTTATATAATCATGTTGTATAATTGTGTATAAGAATATACAGGACCATATAAACCTGTTTATACCCATTTTACCTATTCCTAGGACCGATCCAGAGAAGGGGAGGTCTTCTTGTTTTAATTTGTCACCCACTCTAGTGAATATACACTAATATATATATGTATATATACCTCATGCGTATGTGGGTACATATATATATATATATTTGTATTCATACATATACTATAACGACCCCCACTCATTACATACATAATCTTGAATTTATTCAATAAAACACTTCCTTTTACATTGAGGATCTTTTCAAGTTTAGATATTTAGAGAATTAAGAAAAAACATTCATAACATTACACATTGTTACATAGTGGATACCATAAAATCAGTTTCAATTTTTCTCAGCATATAAAACATTAAAACTTAAAACAAGACTCCTTGACAATTCTTCAACATTTAACATGTCTTCCTTCCTTGTATTACTCATCATTAACCTGTGAAAAAAAATCATTTAAAAACTTCAGATGAGCACAAAATCCCAGTAAGGTATGAAAAAGAAGGAAAAATCACATTAGTCCATGAATACTTATAACGTATGAAAACATTTTCAAAAGACATGCTTTTCACGCATAAAAACTTACTTCATGTAACATGATATTTACACAAGATCCACGCAAACATAAATATAATCATAGAGGTATCTTGGGGCATTACTTATATAATCTTGTAATCATCTTGGCTACCTTAAAATTTGTAACCCTCACGGCTACCATACTTTGTGTAACCATCACAGTTACACTTGGAGTAACCATACGGCCGACCTCCAACTTAATAATACCCAATGTATTGGAGGGAAATATAGGTCCCACCATTCCTCATAAACAATTCCCAATAACCAAAACATAATCATACAATATAAAAAATGGCATAAAAACATTACTTTTGAATCTTATAAAACAGAATTTTAAAAGAGGATTTTAGAAGAAAAGTCCCTTATAAACATCATATACTTGAAGTGAGACTTAATAGAGTGGATGGAATATGTATATACTCTGTAAATACACATAATGAAACATAATATAAACATAACCCATCACACAAACAATTTAAATAGAACATAACTTATAAAGTAGAAGGTTAACCCAATGAATGGAAATCGGGTTAAGAATTCCCTTACCTTAGGCTTGTCTTACTTCAAACTTGTTTAAAAGTCGTGTATAATGGTTAAAATAGTGTTATTAGTATTTTAAATGAACATGTTCATGTTTATAATATCTTATATGGTCATTTCATAACCTCATTTCACCCCTTAATTGTTAGTATTTTGTTCCTTGCATTATTTTGGGTGAGTTCTATTGTGATTTTCATGATCGGTTCATGATGAATCGTTCTTGTTGATTGGAAGTGAAACTCCAGAATTGGAATGGATTAGTATTTACATATTTCCAGTACCTTAAATTACACCATTTATCACTTTGATTCTTTATATGAGGATGATTCATTAGATAAAACATTAATGATGTTCGTTTAGATCATTTAAGTGGTTCTTTGATAATAACAACGTCATTTTGTCTTTTATATTAGAACCATGAGTAAAAAAGAATTCCAGAACATTATATGAGTCATAAAACATATATTATAACCTGGTTGAACCATATAAATGGTTTCATGACCAGACTTTAATGAATTAATGGAATTTGAAAATACATCGTCCACGATGTCGGTAATTCGACACAAATGGACAATGTTTTTTGATTCTTTAAATAAGTGGAAGAGGAGAAGAGTACTGATGATGAATTTTACATAATCATGAGAAAATAATGAATATACATGATTCTGGAGATTTCATGCCTCTTGGATAAGAGGGAGTGAGGAAAGAAGAAAAACGAATCATGAAATAAAAGAAAATCATGAGAAATTTCTCACGAAAATTCGGCAGCCTAACGATGTCTCTTAAAATTTTATAAAAACAAGATTGATGAGAGGAATGGAATATCTCATAATTCATAAAAAATATTGACAGTAAGAGGGAATATTTAATGAAATATCCCAACAAAAGACAAAGGGAATGGAAGAGAATAACATAAAATGAAAGAAAAGAAAGAAAAAAAAGAGGTTGTTTACCTCTTGATCTCTTCTCCTTGAGATCCTTCTTAAGGGCTTTGATTTTGGTCTTTTGGTGAGACCAGAAGCTCTAGGACGTGGGGAAGAAGATTGGGGAGGGAATTTAGAAGAAATTAGAAAATTCTCAAGGCTTGAGAGGTGTGGGAGGAAGAGGGGAGTGAGGGTGGTATTTATAGTGGAGGAGGGGAGGTATTTTAGATTATTTTAATCATTATTATAATATTTTTATCAATACTATGAATAATATCAAATAAAGTGGCCCTAAATAGTGATAATATCATGTGAGTTCGAAGGAAGTGGCCTTTCATCACTTATGAGGCCATAAATAGTGCATTTTTACTGATAAATTGATTATACGGTAAGTTATCGTATTTCACTATTCATCGAAAATTCAAGAGTTTCAGAAAAATACCAAAAATTTACCCCAACCATTTTTCGATGTGTAGAATTAAAAAATGAACTCCATTTTTCAAAAATAATTTTCTAAATATTATTAATTTAATTTTTAAATAAGGTCACAGTTAATTCGAAAAATAACAATATTGAAGTGCAATTAGTTTTATGTGACATTGGAAAATTAATTAAGATCCCATTATCCTTTTTCATTGGGAAAATAAAATAATATTATTATTTACTATTCATGAGGTCATATTACTATTCATATTACTATTCATAAGGGTATGTTACTATTCCCCAAAAAACAAGTTTGTTTCATCAGACTCTAAATAACATACTGAACACAATTGTAGATGACAGCTTCTTGAAATTCAAAACATAGAAGAAATAAAATTTTGTTTAAAGGATACTTATAAATATATACCTTAAACAAAATTTCAAGAATTTTCAATTTATTTTTAGAAAACCTTGGGATGTTACATTATCCCCACCTTCTTGAAATTTTGTCCTTGCAATTTTATTTACTTATTAAAAAAATGAGTGTATTTTTCCCTTATAGCATTTTCAGACTCCCATGTTGCTTCTTCAACCATGTGGTTTCTCCACAAAACCTTTACTTGGTGGATTACCTTATTCCGCAATACCTGTTCTCTTCGATCAAGAATCTGAACCAGTATTTCTTAATCAGAAAGGCTCTCTGCCAATTGAACTACTTCCTGGCTCAAGACATGTGATGAATCTGGAGCATACTTTCTCAACATCAAAACATGAAAAACATTGTGTACCTGAAACAAGCTCGGAGGCAAATCTACACGGTATGCAACTATTCCAACTTTATCCAAGATTTAAAAAGGACCGATGAACCATGGACTTAGTTTCCCTTTCTTACCAAAATGCATCACACTTTTCCAAGGAAAGATTTTAAGGAAAACATGGTTACCTACCTCGAAAGAGAAGTCTTTCCTTCTGTTATCTGCATAACTTTTCTGTATGCTCTGAGTTTTCCTCATGTGTTGTTGGATCATCCTCACTTTCTCAGCCACTTATTCTACTAATTCTGGCCCCATCAACTTTCTTTCACCAACTTCATCCCAAAACGCAGGATTCCGATACATCTTTCCATACAAGGCC
Source organism: Viscum album (assembly GCA_963277665.1). Taxonomy (NCBI): domain Eukaryota; kingdom Viridiplantae; phylum Streptophyta; class Magnoliopsida; order Santalales; family Viscaceae; genus Viscum; species Viscum album. The sequence continues at coordinate 612,824,894 of OY728166.1, forward strand.
TCAAAAGGTTCCATCTGAATACTGTAATGGAAACTGTTATTATAAGAAAACTCAACTAATGAAAGATGACGATCCCAACTTCCCTGATAGTCCATTGAACAAGATCAAAGCATATTCTCCAAAGTTTGAATCGTTTGTTCTAATTTCCCTTCTGATTGAGGATGAAAAGTTGTACTGAAATTCAACTTTGTGCCCAATGACTTTTGAAGTCCCTTCCAAAATTTAGAAGTGAACCTCGGATCTCGGTCAGACACAATGGAAAGAGGAACTCAATGTAACATGACAATCTCTTTGAGGTACAATCGAGAAAGCTGATCTAATGTCATTGTATCTCGAATAGAAAGAAAATGCGCAGACTTTGTTAGATGATCAACAATAACCCAAATCGCATTGTTACCTCGAGAAGTCTTTGGTAGTCCCACCACAAAATCCATGGATATATTCTCCCATTTCCACTCTGGCACTGGAAAAGGATGAAGCATCCCCTTTGGTAACTGCCGCTCTGCTTTAACCTATTGACATGTCAAACATTTCATTGTAAAATCAGCAATATCTCTTGTCATCCCATTCCACCAATAATACTCTCAAAGGTCTTTGTACATCTTAGTACTTCCAGGATGAACAAAAAATGGAGAACTATGAGATTCACAGAACAATTCTTTCTTCAACTGGATATTACAAGGCACACATAACCTTTTTCCAAATCTTAAAACACAATCTTTATCAAGATTAAATTCTGTCAACTTACCCATTTTAACCAATTCTACCTTTTTCTGTAGCTCATGGTCTTCCCTCTATGCTCTCATAATTCTGTCTGACAACGAAGACTGCACTGAAACCTGAAACAAAAAAGATATATTCCCTGCACCAACAACTTCTAAGCCAAAATTCATCAAATCATTAATCAAGGGATCATGTTCCAAACATAGCATGGTTAATGATGCATGATGTTTCCGACTTAAGGCATCCGCTACTTTGTTTGCTTTTCCAGGCTGGTAATTGATCGTGCAGTCATAATCCTTTATCAGTTCTAGCTATCTTCTCTGCCTCATGTGTAATTCCTTATGAGTGAATATATACTTTAGACTTTTACGGTCAGTATATATTTGGAATTTGGTTCCGTATAGATGATGCCTTCATATTTTCAAAGCAAAAACCACAGCTAAAAATTCCAAATCATGTATGGGATAACTTAGCTCATGAGGTTTATGTTGTCTCGAAGCATAGGCAATTACCTGATCATTCTGCATCAAAACACAACCAAGTCCCTTCAAAGAAGCATCACTGTAGATGACAAACTCACCATTTCGGGAAGGTAAGGCCCAAACTAGAGCATTCACCAATCCCTTCTTCAGTTCCTAAAAACAGACATCACATTCTCCCGTCCAAACAAATTTAACCCCTTTCTGTGTTAACTTAGTTATTGGGCTAGATAACCGTGCAAATTTCTTAACAAACCATCGGTAATAAATTTCTAAGCCCAGAAAAAAACGAATCTCTGTAACATTGGAGGGTCTTTACCATTCATCAACTACTTTTGTTTGGTAGGATCAACTATTATTCCATCCTTATTTACAATGTGCCCAAGAAAAGAAATTTGTTGTAACCAAAAATCACATTTTCTGAATTTTCCATATAGTTTCTTTTCTTTTAAAGTTTGTAAAACAACCCTTAGATGTTTTTCATGCTCCTCTTTAGCATCCATGTTCCTTCTGTGGAAAACCATTATGAACAAACATTTCTTAGATTAAGAAACATGGTAATCATTAAATGCTATAACGAATTAAACATACAGTGAAAATAATTTATGGTATTCTATTAACATCACCCTAATCCCCTTATCTAAACCATCCTCTGATACCAACTATAACGACCCGCACTTATTACATACATAATCTTGAATTTATTCAAGAAAACACTTCCTTTTACATTGAGGATCTTTTCAAGTTTATAGCTTTAGATAATTAAGACAAAACATTCATAACATTACACATTGTTACATAGTGGATACCATAAAATCAGTTTCCATTTTTCTCAAAATATAAAACATTAAAACTTAAAAAAAGACTCCTTAACAATTATTCAACATTTAACATGTCTTCATTCCTTGTATTACTCATCATTAACCTATGAAAAAATCATTTAAAAACTTGGGATGAGCACAGAAGCTCAGTAAGGTATGAAAAATAAGGAAAAATCACATTAGTCCATGAATACTCATAACGTATGAAGACATTTTCAAAAGACATGCTTTTCACCCATAAATACTTACTTCATGTAACATGAGATTTACACAAGATCCATGCAAACATAAATATAATCATAGAGGTATCTTGGGGCATTACTTGCATAATCTTGTAACCATCTTGGCTACCTTAGAATTTGTAACCCTCACTGCTACCCTACTTTGTGTAACTATCACAGTTACACTTGGAGTAACCATATGTCCGAACTCCAACTTACTCATACCCAATGCGTTGGAGGGAAATATAGGTCCCACCCTTCGTCGTAGACAATTCCCAATAACCAAAACATAATCATACAATATAAACAATAGCATAAAAACATTGCTTTTGAATCTTATAAAACAGAATTTTAAAAGTGGATTTTAGAAGAAAAGTCCCTTATAAAAATCATATACTTGAAGTGAGACTTAATAGAGTGGATGGAATATGTATATACTCTGTAAATACACAAAATGAAACATAATATAAACAGAACCCATCACACAAACAATTTTAATAGCACATAACTTATAAAGTAGAAGGTTAACCCAAAGAATGGAAATCGGGTTATGAATTCCCTTAACTAATGCTTTTCTTACTTAAAACTTGTTTAAAAGTCATGTATAATGGTTAAAATAGTGTTATTAGTATTTTAAATAAACATTTTCATGTTTATAACAACTTATATGTTCCTTTCATAACCTCATTTCACCCCTTAATTGTTAGTATTTTGTTCCTTGCATTATTTTGGATGAGTTCTTTTGTGATTTTCATGATCAGTTCATGATGAATCGTTCTTGTTGATTGGAAGTGAAACTCCAGAATTGGAATGGATTAGTATTTACATATTTCCAGTACCATAAATTATACCATTTATCACTTTGATTATTTATATGAGGACGATTCATTAGATAAAACATTAATGATGTTCGTTTAGATCATTTAAATGGTTCTTTGATAATAACAACGTTATTTTGTCTTTTAAATTAGAACCATGAGTAAAAAAGAATTACAGAACCTTATATGAGTCATAAAACATATATTATAACCTGTTTCAACCATATAAATGGTTTCATGACCAGACTTTAAAGAATTAATGGAAATTGAAAATACATCGTCCATGATGTCGGTAATTCGACACAAATGGACAATGTTTTTTGATTCTTTAAATAAGTGGAAGAGGAGAAGAATACTGATGAGGAATTTTCCATAATCATGAGAACATAATTAATATACATGATTCTGGAGATTTCATGCCTCTTGAATAAGAGGGAGTGAGGAAAGAAGAAAAATGAATCATGAAATAAAAGAAAATCCTGAGAAATTTCTCACGAAAATTTAGCAGTCTAACGGCGTCTCTTAAAATTTCATAAAAACAAGATTGATGAGAGTAATGAAATATATCATCATTCATACAAGATATAGATATTAAGGGGGGAATATTTAATGAAATATCCAAGCACAAGACAAAGGGAATGGAAGAGAATAACAAAAATGAAAGAAAAGCAAGAAAAATAAAAGAGGTTGTTTACCTCTTGATCTCTTCTCCTTGAGATCCTTCTTAAGGGATTTGATTTTGGTCTTTTGGTGAGACCAGCAGATCTGGGACGTGGGGAAGAAGATTTTGGAGGGAATTTTTCAGAAATTAGACAATGATCAAGGCTTGAGAGGTGTGGGAGGAAGAGGGGTTTCACGACCCGACCCTACCCGAGCTCGAGCCACAACTACCCCAAGCACGCCTCCATAGGCCAGGGGCTGGCGACCAGCGCCGAAGGCACAACAACTCGGGGAGGCCTTTGCCTAAGTACATGTACACACCCACACGCAGCACACTCAATGCAAAAGTGCAGAGTAAAAAGAAAGAACAAGAAGAGTAAAAAGAAAAACTGCTATATATAAACCACAGAGTGCATCGACCTCTACAAGTACAAAGTACAAACTTAAAAGAAAAGGGTCAAAACACGTGCCCAACCAAAAAGTGCCACAACCCGGCAACAGGTAAACGAAAAGAAACTGCTGACGGGTCTGCCACCTGGAACCCGGCCACGACCACCGCATGCGGTCCAAGCTCCCAAGCTCCTACGCTCCATAGAAGTCATGCTCCACCTGTCCGTAGTGTGCAAAGGCACACCAAGTGTGGGCAAAGACCAAGTAGGGGTGAGTATAAAAATACTCAGTAGGATACCCCGAAGGCTTGAGGGAGCAACAAAGGAGGTACCGAAGGGTGAGAATTAGAGAGAACAGAGAAAATTAGAGAAGTACAACCAAGAGTGCGGTAAAAAGTCCAGCTCAACCCAACAAGAGGAGAGAAGGTAGACTCGTCCAGACACAAAGAGCTAGAAATGGTGAGAAGATGAAATTCCCATCGAGTCTTCGCTACCTATAGTCGGAGAGTAGACTCGTCCAACCATGAGATTCTAGACACGGAAAGCACGTGGCATACCCAGCGTATCTTCGCCTCTCCTGGAAGGAGAGTATCCAAACCCAAGAAGTGGGTACTCGAACAAGGTATATACATACACACACACACACACACACACACACACACACACACACACACACACACATATATATATATATATATTCTCTACAAGAAGCCCGAAAAAGCTCGTAAGGGGATCTCCGTCCCGTAGATCAGCCCAAAAAAATGAGTAGTCAACAGTCCCAGAAGCAACTCCATCGATGCCCAGCATCCCGCATGCCTGCCCCGAACTGCAAGCTAAGGGGATCAATCACCGCACCTCGACACTATCTGCTTTGGGCAGCACTGACTCACCTGCACGGTTTTAGATCGCGTCACAAGAACACGTCTAGGTGGGGAAAGTTCCCCTTGTACTTGATAGTTCTAGGGGAACGTCAAACCACAACTCGTCACTGCCCTGTAGTCGAGAGGTCTGCTCAAAGTCAAAGCCCATCACAACACTGACCCGTATAACCAAGGGTCCCACTCCGGTAATCACGGAGGAAAGCCACAAGCTAGCCTAGCAGAAGGAATGAGCCTGGAATGCCAACAGGTGTCCCACTGACCAGCCCTGCTGGAGGGTAATTCATAACCAAATATCGGGTGACCCACTGCCCAGCCCTGCTGGAGGGTAAACCATAACACATCATCAGGCGACCCCCTGCCCAGCCCTGCTGGAGGGTAAACCATAACACATCATCAGGCGATCCACTGCCCAGCCCCATGGAGGGTAAACCATAAAACATCATCAGGCGACCCACTGCCCAGCCCCGCTGGAGGGTAGACATGGAATAAGTCGACAGGCGACCCACTGCCCAGCCGTGCTGGAGGGTAGACCTGGAACAAGACGATGGGGGACCCACTGCCCAGCCCTGCTAGATGGTAGACCCTAAGAGGTCATCAGGTGACCCACTGCCCAGACCCTGCAGGAGGGTAGACCCAAAGAGGTCGTCGGGTGACCCACTGCCCAGACCCTGCTGGAGGGTAGACCCTAATAGCGTCGGGTGACCCACTGCCCAGTCTCTGCTGGAGGGTAGACCCTAAGAACATCGGGTGACCCACTGCACAGTCTCTGCTGGAGGGTAGACCCTAAGAGCATCGGGTGACCCACTTCCCAGTCTCTGCTAGAGGTTAAACCCTAGAAATCAGTGAGCAACCCACTGCCCAGCCCTGCTGGAGGGTAAACTCAAAGAAGTCGATGAGTAACCCACTTCCCAGCCCCACTGGAGGGTAAAACTCAGAATTGCCCTGGCCATCCCCACTAGAGGGTACAACACTGGCCACCCAAACGCAGAGTGGGTATCACGCAACCACCCAGCTCCAGAACAACTCTCCCAAAAGAGGTTCAGTGCCTATTCCATCATGGGGTGCCACTAGCACCGCTACCGGCCAATCCATCGAGAACGAAACCAGGGGGAGGCCACTCAACCCTGCTGGTCAACAAACGAGCATCGAGCCAGGGGAAAAACTCCACCCTGATGGTCAAAAAAACACAAAGAGGGAACCTCTACTTCACGAGAGGTCAAAGTACGCAAAGCAGAACATGGCACGCACATGGGTCCCACACGACATGTGGCCCCACTTCAACCCCAACTGAGCGCACAAACTTATCAGGTACAAACCACACATACCTCCAAGAGATCCCGTATACTCCCAGAGTATACCACATTCCAGCCCAAAGGCTATCGTGCACACGGCACCCAGCGTCAACATGATGGCGTGATGTAAAAACTATATCTCAAAGGCCTAGACACATACAACCACAACTCGTGAACCATTTTTATCACTCTCCCAAGAGTGCGCGATCACACGCCAAGGGTCCGCTACAAACATGGTAGGACGAACCGCCACTGGAGCACCTCTCATACTCCACATTCAATAAGATCGCGCAAGAGTCTCCGCACAAAAAAATGGACAACACCGTTGTAATCCTCGCGGAAAAACACGAGAGATCGACTATTTACTCGCCTCCAACGGATATCCGACGGAAAAGTCACCAACATTGCCTCACGCCCGAATGGCGTCCCATGATCCCGAGCCTCGACCCTGAAAATAGTCGGGCGCATCGCACTATTGCGATCCCCTTGGGAAAACACGTCAAAAGCACTAATCGCATGAGTGCAATGAATATCCGGAGAAAAAGGTGCATCCTGGCGCACCGCACATGAGCGGTGCCACATGGGACCCACATCCCAGTCCCGAAACTCAACGAACAGATCGCACCATTGCGATCCTCTTGAAAAAGTACATGAAATGGACTATTAACTTGTCCAAAACGGTCGCCCAGTGATAAAGCTTGAAATCACTGTCAATTCCAGAAATGCACCTCGCGGGGCCCACACCATCATGCGGAATTACAGCGGGCAGATTGCACCATTGCAATCCCCTCGGAAAAACATCCAGAATTGACTGCTCACACGCCCCGAACGGACGCCCGGTGAAAAAGTCATGAAACGCTGCATGCAGCTCAAGAGACGGGCCATGGGGCCCACACCTCAACTTCGGCCTCAGTGCCTAGAACTACACTGGAAACCTCTGCCTCAGTTCCAGGGTCGCAATTCCACTGACGGTGCTCAAAACGGACGTCGGACGCGTCCACGCCGTCCAAAACAAGAATCTCGGAAAAAATCCTTGTCCACTTAAAGACGCATCGTGCCTCCGAGGCCCCTCGTTTCGGGAATTAAAAATTCCCAAAACCATCTCAAAATGTTCCCCACGAATCAAGGTCCGCGCTGCTGCTGACGGCGTGCAAAACAGACGCCCGTAACGAAAGTTACGGGCGTCGGAAATTCAAAGAAGGGGGGCACTCCCTAGGCCCGGACTGGCCCGGTCCGCCCTCAGCCGGCCCGCGGCCCGACCGCGGGCCAAGTCCAGTCCGTAGTGGCCAGCTGGCCACGGCCAGTGCCCTCGACTGTCCGTTAAGGCCGGTCTCCTTTCCCCAGCAGCGACCCGCGACATGCGGGTCGCGGTCGCACCGCACGCGTGGTCGCCCCCCCCCCCCTCTGCCCTATGCCGGAGCCGCCAGGCCGCCTCCGCCTGCCGTCCCCCTGAAGCCGGCCCGCCTTCGCCCTCGCACACCCAACCGCCACCCGGATCACCGCACCGCCGCCTATCATGGCTGGCCGCCGCGCCTACCCACTGGAAAGCCCCAGATCTCCTCCGCAAACACGCAATCTTCGTCGAAAGATTGTGGGTTCCTCCGAACTACAAAACCAAATCCGAAAGATGCGTCGGATAGATTATCAGAACTACTACGTGCTCATGGGTTTTTATTTGAAAATCGAACAAAAATCTATGCATATAATTGAGGTTGAAATAAGGTTCGGGAATTAAAATGTTCAAAACCTCCTACCTCTTGGGCGATGTCCGGAGCTTCACGGGGAGTCCGCCACCGCGCCACGCCTTGCCGGAGCTACTTCGCCGGAGCTGGAGGAGGAGAGGGAGGAGTTACTCCTTGCTGCTATCCAGGTGAGGAAGAGGAAGAGGGAGGGGTGACTTAAGCGTTTAACTAGAAACGCTTAAGCACCCGCCCGTCGGCCCGAACCCGAACCCTCAGCAGGGTCGAGGTTAAGCCTCCCCTAGGGTAAAAATCACCTCCCAAGCACAACGACAGTCTCAGAATTTTAATCCAAGACCTCGTTCAAAAGTTATTAAACCTAGCGCTCGAAGCCGGCAAACTACGAAAACGCCCCTGGAGCCATTTTTCACAAACGGCTCGCGCCCGCGAAACTTATACTCCTCCTAGGGTAAACGGCACGCTCTAAACTCAACGGTGCCCTCGGTTTTCCAATCCGAGCCACTGTTTAAGAGATATTCGAGTTTAACCATTAAACGAATAAATTAATTAATTAATCTATCCGTTTAACATTCCAGAAGCGGGCGAGGGGTCCAAACGTCCCGTGCCGACATGTTTTATGTCGTTCCTAGGGTAAAAACCCCATTCCGGACCCATCCATACACTCAGATCTTTGATCCGGAACTCTGTTTAAGAGTTATCTTATTTATTTAGCGTTTCCAGTGTGAACGCGTTGAAATTTTAATTCCGGCCACTCCGGGGCTCAGAATCGCACGCCATCTGAAGGTGCTGCCCTGGAATATTGTCAAGAATATTCCATAGTCTTTCGTAGCAAAAACCGGGTTATTACATCATTCCCTCCTTCAAGATTTTCATCCCCGAAAAGCAAAAATAGGGAGCAACATAGGGTACTAAGCCCAAACCTGGCTTTCCCATACCCAGAAAAACCCACGCACAGCTCCGCATCACCGCACATGGACCAAAGGATTGATCTGTTCATGCGAGGTCGGTCCATACTGAAGTCGTGCACCCACTCCAGACTTTGGGGATAGGTCAAGGCGGTAGGATACCTCGCCATCCCTTTGCACGGTCTCAAACGGCCCGAAGGCCCCCGGTGGTAGCTCACCTCCCCGGTCAAACCTCTATGTTGCATATCGCGACTGGAATCACCACCCACACCTGAAACAAGGCCCATTGATTCCCTCCTTCAGAATATCCATATGGTAAAACACCCAAGGATATCTAGTCATACAAGATTCCACAGCCGATGTCTCTCAACCAAGACTCTCTTACATGCCCGGAAGTGAAGGAGCCAACACCGTCGACGAAAGGAAAAGGTCTCCCACCTTTTTCCTTACCAACACAGGGTTACACCCGACACCCTACGTCACCCTGGTAACACCTCAAACAAGGAGCAGGGAGAAATGCCTTTCACATGCAGAGCATAAAAATTCTACTGCAAGAAGTAGAAGAGTTGCAAGGGGTACCTCTCACCATCCCGTGCTCTACAGGATCGTAGACATCCAAAGCTCGCGGCTACCCACGGTCCCAAACGTCAGCTCCCGGAGCCTGACGTGGACCACCTAGTGGTGATGGGGAGATCTCGTAACGTCATCCCCCACCCCCAGCTCCTCCTGCTCCTCTACTAGCACCACCTCTCTGGCCACTACTCCGATCACGGCGCTGCCTATGCCGTGGTGGTGCGCCTACTGCCTGCCTGAAGATCTTAGCAACTCGGGTCGGGCAGTCTCTTGCCAAGTGACCTCGCCCGTCACAAGCATAGCACCGGCACTCTCTAGGCTGCACTAGTGCCCTCTAGCGGCACTGTAGTGTACGACTACGGCTCGGGATCCACTCACGGAAGCGAATCCTCAGCTAAGGCCCTGCGCCTTTTTGCCACAGTGGTATACGACCACGTCTCTGAAACCGGTAGTGGGAAGGCCACCTGCATCGAGGCCCTGTCCTCCGGTGCCTGCTAGCTATGGCAGACGTCCCGGCTCTGTCGTGCCCACTGCCGCTACCAACCGCAAAACATGACAGGAAGCCCTCTGTCACCAGCACCTACTCTAGCACCCCGGCATATGTGGAAATTCCCAAGGGTACTATGACAGCACGAATCTCTCAGCATAGACCCTGCTCAAACTTTTGCGCTCAGAGGTTATCGTCACGGACCAAGTCCAGGTAAAAGCGTGCACGGTCTGCAAAACTAGTCGCGTACTCGGCCACCGTCATCCCTCCCTACAGAAACTGCAGGAGCTCCGGAATTCGAATGGAGCGCAAGCAGGAGGGGAAAAACTCCTCACGAAACAACAACTGAAATTCGTCCAATGAAAGCGACGACTCATCAAGAAACTGAGTCACCAGACTCCACCAATGCCGAGCTACCCCACGAAAAAGGGTGGCTGCCAAAGCCACTCTCTGATCTGCCAGCGTCTGCACAAGCCTAAAAAGGTGAACCACTGTCTCTCGCCAACCCTCTGCTGCCTGAGGGTCTGGCTCACCACTGAACCTCAGCGGTCTCTGCCGCTGGAACTCACGGAGCACGCTCTACCCATGCTCAAGCCCCGTCTGCTCTACAGAAGATGTCTGCTAATCAACAGGTGTGGGTGCTGCTACCGGCCCACCCAGAGAAAGGGCTCACATGATGGGTCCTGGACTGTGGCCTTGTAGCTCACAGGGTCATCGTCACGCACCAAAGCTGGTATCTGGGCTGGCTGTCTTCACGGAGACATCCTGAGTATTATCAAGGTGTGTCGCGGTCAGATAAGCATATATGTATATACCACAACAACAACGATGGAGAGCTGACTCAAGAAGTACAGTCAAAGACTCGGTCATATGTGATGCACAAACCAATTCTTCCCTCCAACAAGTGTCTCAGCATACCGAGTCGACAAGCGGGTTATCAGGGTCCTAGTGAGTGGATACGTCGGCCGCCGCACCATCACTGGGCTCCCTGTCCTGAGAGCCGCTCTCGAGACACATTAACACTGTTGCCCTATATCCCAACCAATTCCTATTTTAGGGACGTCCGCACAACATCCCAAGGAATGAACCACCTCTGATACCACTTTTTCACGACCCAACCCTACCCGGGCTCGAGCCGCAACTACCCCAAGCCCGCCTCCATAGGCCAGGGGCTGGCGACCAGCACCGAAGGCACAACAACTCAGGGAGGCCTTTGCCTAAGTACCTATACACACCCACACGTAGCACACTCAATGAAAAAGTGCAGAGTAAAAAGAAAGAACAAGCAGAGTAAAAAGAACAACTGCTATATATAAACCACAGAGTACATCGACCTCTAAAAGTACAAAGTACAAACTGAAAAGAAAAGGGGCAAAACACACACCCAATCAAAAAGTACCACAACCCGACAACAGGTAAACAAAAAGAAACAGCTGACAAGTCTGCCACCTGGAACCCGGCCATGACCACCGCATGCGTCCAAGCTCCCAAGCTCCTACGCTCCACTGAAGTCATGCTCCACCTGTCTGCTGTTTGCAAGGGCACACCAAGTTCGGGCAAAGCCCAAGCAGGGGTGAGTCTAAAAATACTCAGTAGGATACCCCGAAGGCTCGAGGGAGAAACAAAGGAGGTACCGAAGGGTGAGCAGTAGAGAAAACAGAGAAAAGTAGAGAATTACAATCGAGAGTGCAGTAAAGAGTCCAGCTCAACCCAACAAGAGGAGAGAAGGTAGACTCATCCAGACACAGGGATCTGGAAACGGTGAGAAGATGAACTTCCCGTCGAGTCTTCGCTACCTATAGCTGGCGAGTAGACTCGTCCAACCATGAGAAGCTAGACATGGAAAGCACGTGGCATACCCCACGCATCTTCGCCTCTCCTGGAAGGAGAGTATCCAAACCCAAGATGTGGGTACTCGAAAAAGGTATATACATATATATTTATTCTCTACAATAAGCCCGAACAAGCTCGTAAGGGGATCTCTGTCCCGTAGCTCAGCCCAAGAAAATGAGTAGCCAACAGTCCTAGAAGCAACACCATCGATGCCCAACATCCTGCACGCCTGCCCCGAACCGCAAGCTAAGGGGCTCAATCACCGCAGCTCGACACTATCTGCTTTGGGAGGCACTGACTCGCCCGCACGGTTTTAGATCGTGTCACAAGAACTCATCTCGGTGGGGAAAGTTCCCCTCGTACTTGAGAGTTCTAGGGGATCGTAAAACCACAACTCGTCACTGCCCTGCAGTCGAGAGGTCTGCTTAAAGTCAAAGCCCATCACAACACTGACTCGTATAACCAAGTGTCCCGATCCGGTAATCACGGAGGAAAGCCACAGGCTAGCCTAGTATAAGGACTCAGCTTGGAATGCCAACAGGTGTCCCACTACCCAGCCCTGCTGGAGGGTAATTCATAACCAGATATCGGGTGACCCACTGCCCAGCCCTGCTGGAGGGTAAACCATAACACAGCATCAGGTGACCCCCTGCCCAGCCCTGCTGGAGGGTAAACCATAACACATCATCATTAGACCCACTGCCCAGCCCCGATGGAGGGTAAACCATAACACATCATCAGGCGACCCACTACCCAGCCCCGCTGGAGGGTAAACCTGGAATAAGTCGACAGGCGACCCACTGCCCAACCGTGCTGGAGGGTAGACCTGGAACTAGATGATGGGCGACCCACTACCCAGCCCTGCTGGAGGGTAGACCCTAAGAGGTCGTCGGGTGACCCACTGCCCAGCCCTGCTGGAGGGTAAACCATAACACAGCATCAGGTGACCCCCTGCCCAGCCCTGCTGGAGGGTAAACCATAACACATCATCGTTAGACCCACTGCCCAGCCCCGCTGGAGGGTAAACCATAACACATCATCAGGAGACCCACTGCCCAGCCCCACTAGAGGGTAGACCTGGAATAAGTCGACAGGCGACCCACTGCCCAGCTGTGATGGAGGGTAGACCTGGAACTAGACGACGGGCGACCCACTGCCCAGCCCTGCTGGAGGGTAGACCCTAAGAGGTCGTCGGGTGACCCACTGCCCAGACCCTGCTGGAGGGTAGACCTTAAGAGGTCGTCGAGTGACCCACTGCCCATACCCTACTAGAGGGTAGACCCTAATAGCATCGAGTGACCCACTTCCTAGTCTCTCCTAGACGGTAGACCCTAAGAACATTGGGTGACCCACTGCCCAGTCTCTGCTAGAGGGTAGACCCTAAGAGCATCGGGTGACCCGCTGCCCAGTCTCTGCTGGAGGGTAAACCCTAGAAATAAGTGAGAAACCCACTCACCAGCCCTGCTGGAGGGTAAAATCGAAGAAGTCGATGAGTAACCCACTGCCCAGCCCCGCTAGAGGGTAAAACTCAGAACTGCCCTGACCATCCCCACTGGAGGATACAACACTGGCCACCCGAACGCGGAGTGGGTATCACGCAACCACCCAGCTCCAGAACAACTCTCCCAAAAGAGGTTCAGCGCCTGTTCCATCATGGGGTGCCACTAGCACCACTACCGGCCAATCCATCGAGAACGAAACCAGGGGGAGACCACTCAACCCTGCTGGTCAACAAACAAGCACCGAGCCAGGGGGAAAACTCCACCCTGCTGGTCAAACAAACACACAGAGGGACCCTCTACGTCACGAGAGGTAAAAGTACGCAAAGCAGAACACGACACGCACATGGGGCACACACGACGTGTGTCCCCACGTCAACCCCAACTGAGTGCACAAACCTCTCAGGTACAAACCACACGTACCTCCAAGCGCTCCCATATACTCCCAGAGTATACCACGTTCCAGCCCAAAGGCTATCGTGCACATGGCACCCAGAGTCAACGTGATGGCGTGACGTACAAACTATACCTCAAAGGCCCAGACATGGCCAACCAAAACTCGTGAACCATTTGTATCACTCTCCCAAGAGTGCGCGATCACACGCCAAGGGTCCGCTACAAACAAGGTAGGACGAACCACCACTGGAGAACCTCTCATTCTCCACATTCAATAAGATCGCGCAAGAGGCTCCGCACAAACAAATGGACCACCCGTTTTAGTCCTCGCGGAAAAACACGCAAGATCGACTATTTACTCTCCTCCAGCGGATATCCGATGGAAAAGTCGCCAACACCGCCTCACACCCAAACGAAGTCCCGTGATCCCGAGCCTCAGCCCTGAAAATTGTCGAGCGCATCGCACCATTGCGATCCCCTCAGGAAAACACGTCAAAAGCACTAATCGCATGAGTGCAATGAATATCTGGAGAAAAAGGTGCATCCCAGCGCACCGCACATGAGCGGTGCCACGTTGGACCCTCATCCTGGTCCCAAAACTCAACGAACGGATCGTACCATTGCGATCCTCTCGAAAAAGTAGACAAAATGGACTATTCACTTGTCCAAAACGGTCGCCCGGTGATAAAGCTGGAAATCATCGTCAACTCCAGAAACGGCCCTCACGGGGCCCACACCATCGTGCGGAATTATAGCGGGCGGATTGCACCATTGCAATCCCCTCGAAAAAACATCCAGAATCGACTGCTCACACGCCCCGAACGAACGCCCAGTGAAAAAGTCATGAAACGCTGCACGCAGATCAAGAGACGGGTCGTGGGGCCCACGCCTCAACTTTGGCCTCAATGCCTAGAAGCACACTGGAAACCTCTGCCTCAGTGCCAGGGTCGCAATTCCACTGACGGTGCTCAAAACGGACGTCGGACGCGTCTGCACCGTCCAAAACAAGAATCTCGGGAAAAATGCTCGTACACTTAAAGATGCATCGTGCCTCCCAGGCCCCTTGTTTCGGGAATTTAAATTCCCAAAACCATCTCAAAACATTCCCCATGACGCAAGGTCCGTTCTTCCACTGACGGCGTGCAAAACGGACGCCAGTAATGAATGTTACGGGCGTCGGAAAATCAAAGAAGGGGTGGCACTCCGTAGGCCCGAACCGGCCCGGTTCGGCCGGTCCGCCCTCAGCCGGCCCACGGCCCGGCCGCGGGCAAGGTTCAGTCCGCCGCACCCAGCTGGTTGCGGCCAGTGCCCTTGACCGGCCGTCAAGGCCGGTCTCCATTCCCTAGCAGCGACACGCGACATGCGGGTCGCGGTCGCGCCGCACGCGGGGTCGCGCACCCCCCCTCCCCCCTCTGCCCTACGCCGGAGCCGCCCGGCCGCCTCCTCCGGCCGTTTTAGGTACCTGGTTTTTACTGAGAAAGACTTTGGAATATTCTTGATGATATTACAGAGCAGCGCCTTCAGACGGCGTGCGATTCCGAGCCCCGGAGTGGCCAGAATTAAATTTTCAGTGCGTTCACACAGGAAACACCAAATAAATTAGATAACTCCTAAACGGAGTTTCGGATCAGGGATCCGAGTGTACGGATGGGTCTGGAATGGGGTGTTTACCCTAGTAATGACATAAAACTTGTCGGCGCAGGATGTTTGGACCCCTCGTCCACTTCTGGAACGTTAAACGAATTAAATAAATAAATAAATTTGTTTGATGTTGAAACGCCGGTATCTCTTAAACGGTGGCTCGGATTGGAAAACCGAGGGAACCGTTGAGTCTTGAGCATGTCGTTTACCCTAGGAGGGGTATAAGTTTCACGGGTGCGGACCGTTTGTGAAAAATGTCCCTAGGGGTGTTTCCGTAATTTAGCGGCTTCAGACGTTAAATTTTATGACTTTTGAACGGGGACTCGGAATAAAAATCCAAGACCTTCGTTGCGCTCAGAGCATAGTTCTTATCCTAGGGGAGGCTAAATCCCAACCCCGCCGGG
Source organism: Viscum album (assembly GCA_963277665.1). Classification (NCBI taxonomy): domain Eukaryota; kingdom Viridiplantae; phylum Streptophyta; class Magnoliopsida; order Santalales; family Viscaceae; genus Viscum; species Viscum album. The sequence goes on from OY728166.1 coordinate 612,840,616, forward strand.
AGTTCGGGTACGGCGCCCACGGGCGGGGGTTTAAGTGTTTTGTATTTAAACACTTCTCCCCCCACCCCCTCTTGGTTGTTCTCCCTAACATGGCAGCCCCTCCTCTCCCCTCTCCTCCTCCACCTCCGGTGAGAAGGTCCGGCGAGGTGACTCCGGCGAGGTGCGGTGATGCCGGCGGATCATTGCGAAGCTCCAGGCGAAGCCCCATGAGGTATGATTTGTCGTTTGCGTTTTCATTCACCACACCTACATCGAACTCAAATAATTATATTGGAACTCTGTCGGATTTTCGAATGAAGTCCATGAACATGTAGTGTACAATTTTCTCTTTCCAATGCTTATTTCGGATTTGAAATCAGAGTTCAGAGGGGTTCGCAATCGTTCACCGAAGTTTGTGGGAACTTCGGGTTGTCCCGGCGGTTTCCGGCCGGTTTGGGTGCTCCGGCAGTCCGAGGCGCGGCGGCAGGGGCTTCGGCGGTGGCTCTGGCGGCGACGGCGTGTGACAGCTGGCGGCGGCGCCCTTCGACGGTAGGCGGCGGCGGCCTCTGGCTCGGCGGCGGCAGGCCGAGGGCACCGGCACGGGGCGGCGACCCGGGGTCACGGCGCGGCGCGTCTTCGGTGGACAGAGACCCGCGAACCGCGGGTCTCCGCGGGGGTGCAGCAAGACCGGCTGTCCGGGCCGGTCAGGTGTCGGCAGGCTGCAGGAAGCTGGCCGCGGCGAGGTGAGCCGGGCCCGCGGCCGGGCCGCGGGCCGGCTGGGGGCGGACCGGGCCGGTCCAGCCCAAGGCCCCCCCCCCCCTTCTAACTTCCGATGTCCATAGCTTTCACTACGGACGTCCGTTTTGGGCACCGTCTGCGGCGGCGCGGGCCTGACGCAAGGGTGGAACTTTTGAGATGGTTTCGGGAATTTTTAATTCCCGAAACGATGGGCCTCGGAGGCGCGACACGTCTTAAAGTGGAATGTCGTTTTTCTGGGAATATTGTTTTGAGTGGCGCGGACGCATCCGACGTTCGTTTTGAGCGCCGTCAGCGGCGTTGTGACCCTGGCACTGAGGCGGAGGTTTCCAGGGCGGTTTCGGGCATAGAGGCCGAATTTGAGGCGTGGGCCCCATGGGCCATCTTTTGAGTTGCGTGTAGCTTTTAGCGACTTTTTCCTCGGACGTTCGTTCGGGGCGTGCGAGCAGTCGATGTTGGGTGTTTTTTTCGAGGGCATTGCGTTGGCGGTCTGCCTGCCCTACTTCTGCAGGATGGTGCGAGCCCCGCGAGGGCCGTTTCGGGAGTTGACGATGATTTCCAGCTTTATCATCGGGCGACCATTTTGGACAAGTGAATAGTACATTTCGTGTACTTTTTCGAGAGGATCACAACGGTGCTATCCGTTCGTGGAGTTTCGGGACCGGGATGTGGGTCCCACGTGGCACCGCACGTGTGCGGTTAGCCGGAATGCATCTTTTTCTCCGGATATCCGTTTCACTCAAGTGAGTAGTGCTTTTGACGTGTTTTCTCGAGGGGATCGCAATGGTGCGATGCGCCCGACAGTTTTCAGGGCCGAGGATCGGGATCACGGGACGCCGTTCGGGCGTGAGGCGGTGTTGGTGACTTTTTCGTCGGATATCCGTTTGAGGCGAGTAAGTAGTCGATCTCGCATGTTTTTCCACGAGGATTACAACAGTGCAATCTGTTTGGTTTTACGGAGCCTCTTGCATGATCTTGTTGAATGTGGAAGCATGGAAGGTGCTCCAATAGTGGTTCACCCTACCTTGATTGTAGCGGACCCTTGGCATGTGATCGCACCCTCTTGGGAGTGGGATACAAATGGTTTATGAGATGTGGCTGGTCGTACCTAGGCCTTTGAGGTGGAGTTGTTACGTCACGCCTTCGTGTTGACGTTGGGTGTCGTGTGCATGATAGCCTTTGGGCTGGAATGAGGTATACTCCGGGAGTATACGGGAGCTCTTGGAGGTACGTGTGGTTGTTTGTACCTGAGGATGTTTGTGCGCTCAGTTGGGGTTGACATGGGGCCGCATGTCGTGTGGGACCCACTTGCGTGTCATGATCTGTTTGATGTACTTTTGACCTCTCACAACGTAGAGGGTCCCTCTGCGCTCATTTGTTTGACCAGCAGGGTGGAGTTTCCCCTGGCCTGGTGCTCTTTTGTCTGACTAGTAGGGTTGAGCGGTCTCCCCCTGGTCTTGTGCTTGATGGTTTGGCCGGCAGAGATGGTTTGGTTCCTCTGCTTCTTCAGCTGTGAGGGGTTTCAGTACTGTGCCCTTTCACCGGACTGCGACATCGTCTGCGACTACGGGTGTTCGTGTAGCGTTGGCGTTTTCCCTGCTTTCTGGGATGGGTTGACTTGGTCCGCTTCGACAGTGACTCAGCGGATTGGAGCGTGATCACCTTGTTAGGCCTAGGGAGTTTCTCCCATTGCTCCGTGTTCCTAGTAGAGCTTGTGGTTTTGGTATGACCAATACATTACGCGGGCACCGATCCTCAACCCAGGAGGTTGTTCCAGCAGTGCTGAGGTTGTTTCGAGCAGGGATGAGGTTGTTCCAGAAGGGTTGAGGTTGTTCTAGCAGGGCTGAGGTTGTTTCCAGCAGGTCTGAGGTTGTTTCCAGTAGGGCAGAGGTTCTATCGGCAGGACTCGTCAGTGGGTGACCATCCAGCAGGGATGGCCAGTACAGTGGTGTTCACTGAGTAGTACCATCCAGCAGGGATGTCCAGAGCTGTTCCGGGCTTACCTCCAGCGGGGCTGGGCAGTAGTCCCCGATGCCGGGCTTACCTCCAGCGGGGCTGGGCAGTGGTCCCCGATGTCGGGCTTACCTCCAGGTGGGCTTGGCAGTGGTCCCCGATGCCGGTCTTACCTCTAGCGGGGCTGGGAAGTGGTCCCCGATGCTGGGCTTACCTCCAGATGGGCTGGACAGTGGTCCCCGATGCCGGGTTACCTCCAGCTGGCCTGGGCAGTGGTCCCGTCACCAACTTTAGCTGGGTCACCCTCCTGTGGATCACCTTGTTATGGGACTGGGCAGTGAGGCACCCGTCGACTTTTCGGGTATCCCTGTAGTGGGAACCCGTTGACTTCTAGGGATCCTCTAGCGGGGCTGGGCAGGGGGTCGCCTATCAACTTTGAGAAGACCTCTCGACTACAGGGCAGTGACGTGGTGTGGTTGGACGTTCCCCCAGAACTCTCAAGTACGAGTAACTTTTCCCCCACTGACACACGTCCTTGTGACATGACCTAAAATCGTGCGGGCGAGTCAGTGCCACCCAAAGCGGATAGTGTCGAGGTGTGGTGATTTAGCCCCTTGTCTTGCGGTTCGGGGCAGACGTGCGGGATGTTGGGCATCGATGGAGTTTACTTCTGGGACTATTGGCGACTCATTTTCTTGGGCTGAGTTACGGGACGGAGATCCCCTTACGAGTTTGTTCAGGCTTCTTGACAGAGCATACATATGTATATACCTTGTTTCCGGCACCCACTTCTTGGGTTTGGCTACTCTCCTTCCAGGAGAGGTGAAGATGCGCAGGGTATGCCACGTGCTTTCCGTGTCTAGCTTCTCATGGTTGGACGAGTCTACTCTCATACTATAGGTAGCGAAGACTCGACGGGATGTTCATCATCTCACCATTTCCAGCTCCTTGTGTCTGGATGAGTCTACTTCCTTTCTCTTGTTGGGTTGAGCTGGACTCTTTACTGCAATCCTGGTTGTACTTCTTTACTTTTCCCATTCGCTCTACTGGTCACCCTTCGGTACCTCCTTTTGTTGCTCCCTCGAGCCTTCAGGGTATCCTACTGAGTATTTTTGTACTCACCCCTGCTTGGGCTTTGCCCGCACTTGGTGTGCCCTTCCAGAAGACGGATAGGTGGATCATGACTTCAGTGGAGCGAAGGAGCTTGGGAGCTTGGACCGCGTGCAGTGTTCGTGGCCGGGTTCCAGGTGGGAGACCCGTCAGCTGTTTCTTTTTGTTTACCAGTTGCCGGGTTGTGGCACTTTTCTGGTTGGGCGCGTGTTTTGCCCCTTTTTCCTTTTCAGTACTTTGCTTGTACTTGTAGTGGTCGATGCACTTTGTGGTATATATATAGCAGTTGCCCTTTCCTTTTCTTTGCTTGTCTTTACTTTTACTCTGCACTATTGCATTGAGTTTGCTGCGTGTGTGTGTACAGGTGCTTAGGCAAAGGCCTCCCTGAGTTATTGTGCCTTCGGCGCTGGTCGCCAGCCCCTGGCCTATGGAGGTGGGCTTGGGGTAGTTGCGGCTCGAGCCTGGGTAGGGTCAGGTCGTGACAAAGTGGTATTAGAGGTGGTTCGTTCCTTGGTACACTGTTCGGACGTCCCTAAAATAAAAGGAACTGGTTGGGATTTAGGGCAATAGTGTTAACATGTCTCGAGAGTAGCTCTCAGGCCAGAGAGTCCAGTGATGGTGCGGCGACCGACGTATCCATTCACCAGGACCTTGATAACCCGCTTGTCGACTCAGCATGCTGAGTAACTTGTTGCAGGGAAAAAAAATTTGTGCATCACATAGGATTGAGTCTTTGACTATCCTTCTTGAGTCAGCTCCCCATTGATGTTGTTATTGGTATAAACACATATTATCATCTGACCGCGGTACTCCTTGATAATTTTCAGGATGTCTCCGCGAGGACATCCATCCAGGATACGAGATTTGGTTCGTGACGACGACCCTGTGAGCTACGAGGCCACAGTTCAGGACCCATCATGCGAGCCCCTTTCTCTAGGTGGGCTGGTATTAGCACCCCCACCTGTTGAGCAGCAGGCAGTTTCAGCAGAGCAGGCTGAGCTTGAGCGCAGGTTGAGAGCGCTCTGTGAGTTCCAGCGGCAGAGACCGCTGAGGTTCAGTGGTGAGCCAGACCCTCAGGCAGTAGAGGTTTGGCTCGAGGCAGTGGTTCTCCTTTTCAGGCTTGTGCAGACACTGACAGATCGGAGAGTGGCTTTGGAAGCCACCCTTTTTCATGGAGTAGCTCGGCGTTGGTGGAGTCTGGTGACTCAGTTTCTTGACGAGTCGTCACTTTCATGGGATGACTTTCAGTTGTTGTTTCGTGAGGAGTTTTTCCCCTCCTTCTTGCGCTCCGTTCAAGTTCAGGAGCTCTTGCAGTTTCAGCAGGGAGGGATGACGGTGGCCGAGTATGCGGCTAGTTTTGCAGACCGTGCACGCTTTTACCCGGACTTGGTCCATGACGAGAACCTCCGAGCATGGAAGTTTGAGCAGGGTCTCCACCGAGAGATTCGTGCTTTCATAGTACCCTTGGGCATCTCCACATATTCCGGGGTGCTAGATCAGGCGCTAGTGATATAGGGCTTCCTGTCACGTTCTAGAGTTGGTGGTGGCAGCAGACACGTTGGATCCGAGACATCTTCCGCAGCTAGTGGGCGTCAGCAAGCAGGACCTCGACGTAGGTGGCTTTCTGACAACCAGACTCAGGGGCGTGGTCGTACACCATAGTGGTACCGGAGGGCACCAGTGCAGCCCAGAGAGAGTCGGTGCTATGCTTGTGATGGGCGAGGTCACTTGGCACGAGACTGCCCGACCCGAGTTGCTGGGAGCTTCGGGCAGGCAGCAGGGGCACCACCACGGCAGAGGCAGCGCCGTGATCGGAGTGGTACCCAGTGAGGTGGTGCTAGCAGAGGAGAGGGAGGAGCTGGTAGTGGGGAATGACGTTATGAGGTCTACCCATCACACTAGATGGTCCACGTCAGGCTCCGGGAGCTGACAGTTGGGACCGCAGACAGCCGTGAGCTTTGGATGACTATTATCCTGCAGAGCATGAGGTGATAAGAGGTACGCTCTACAGCTCTTCTGCCTTTTTGCAGTAGAATTGTTAGACTCTGTGTGTGATATGCTTTCCTCCCAGGTCCTTGTTTGATGTGTTACCAAGGAGACGCAGGGTGTCGGGTGTAACCCTGAGTTGGTATGGAAAAAGGTGTGAGACCTTTTCCTTTAGTCGATAGTGTTGACTCCTTCACCTTTTGAGCGTGTAAGAGAGCATCGACTGTGAAATCTTGTGTGAGCAGATATCCTTGGGTGATTCACCATATGGATATTCTGAAGGAGGGAATCACCGGGCCTTGTCTCATGTCTAAGCGGTGATTCCTGTCGCGGGGTGCGATGTAGAGGTTTGACCGGGGAGGTGAGCTACCCCCGAGGGCCTTCGGGCTGTTTGAGACCTTGCAAAGGGATGGAAAGGTACCCTACCGCCTTGCCCTAACCCCAAAGTCTGGAGTGGGTGAAAGACGTTAGCAAGGGCTGACCTAGCGTGAACAGATCAAGCCTTTGGTCTGTGTGCGGTGACGCAGAGCTGTGCGTGGGTTCTTCTGGGTATGGGAAAGCCAGGAGTGGGCTTAGTACCCTGTGTTGCTCCCTAGTTTTTCTTTTTAGGGACGCAAATCTTGAATGATGGAATGATTTAAGAACCCGGTTTTTACTGAGAAAGACTTTGGAATATTCTTGATGATATTCCAGAGCAGCACCTTCAGACGGCGTGCGATTCCGAGCCCCAGAGTGGCCGGAATTAAATTTTCAGTGCGTTCACACTGGAAACGCAAAATAAATGAGATAACTCCTAAAGGAGTTCCAGATCAGGGGTCTTAGTGTACGGATGGGTCCAAAATGGGCTGTTTACCTTAGGAATGACATAAAAATTGTCGGCGCGGGATGTTTGGACCCCTCGCCCGCTTCTGGATCATTAAAATAATTAAATTAATTAATTAATTTGTTTGATGTTTAAACGTAGGTATCTCTTAAACGGTGGCTCATATTGGAAAACTGAGGGCACCGTTGAGTTCGGAGCGTTCCGTTTACCCTAGGAGGGGTATAAGTTTCACGGGCGCGGGTCGTTTGTGAAAAATGGCCCCAGGGGCGTTTCCGTAATTTAGCGGCTTCAGACGTTAAATTTTATAACTTTTGAGCGGGGTCTCAGAATAGAATTCTGAGACCTCCGTTGCACTCAGATCATGGTTCTTATCCTAGGGGAGGCTAAATCCCGACCCCGTCGGGAGTTCGGGTACGGGGCCCACGGGCGGGGGTTTAAGTGTTTTGTATATAAACACTTCTCGCCCCCCCCCCCTCTTGGTTGTTCTCACTAGCATGGTATCCCCTCCTCTCCCCTCTCCTCCTCCACCTCCATCGAGAAGGTCCGGTGAGGCAACTCCGGCGAGGTGCGGTGATGCCGGCGGATCGTCGCGAAGCTCCGGGCGAAGCCCCACGAGGTAGGATTTGTCGTTTGCGTTTTCATTCATAGCACCTACTTCGAACTCAAATAATTATATTGGAACTCTGTCGGATTTTTGAACGAAGCCCATGAACGCGTAGTTTACAATTTTCTCTTTTCGACGCTTGTTTCAGATTTGAAATCGGAGTTCGGAGGCGTTCGCAATCGTTCACCGAAGTTTGCAGGAACTTCGGGTTGTCCCGGTGGTTTCCGGCCAGTTTGGGTGCTCCAGTAGTCCGAGGCACGACGGCAGGGGCTTCGGCGGCGATGGCGGTGGCTCTGGCGGCGATGGCATGCGGCAGCTGGCGGCGGCGCCCTTCGACGGCAGGCGGCGGCGGCCTCTGGCTCGGCGGCGGCAGGCCGAGGGCGCCGGCACGGGGCGGCGACCCAGGGTCGCAGCGCGGCGCGTCTTCGGTGGACAGAGACCCGCGAACCGTGGGTCTCCGCGAGGGTGCAGCGAGACCGGCCGTCTGGGCTGGCGGGTGTTGGCAGGCCGTGGCCAGCTGGCCGCGGCTAGGTGAGCCGGACCCGCGGGCCGGCTGGGGGCGGACCGGCCGGACCGGGCCGGTCCAGCCCAAGCCCCCCCTCCCTTCTAACTTCCGACGTCCGTAGCTTTCGCTATGGACCTCCGTTTTGTGCGCCGTCTATGGCAGCGCGGGCCTAACGTAAAGGCGGAACTTTCGAGATGGTTTCAAGAATTTTTGATTCCCGAAACGATGGGCCTCAGAGGTGCGACGCGTCTTAAAGTGGAATGTCGTTTTTTCGGGAATCTTGTTTTGAGCGGCGCAGACGCATCTGACGTTCGTTTTGAGCACCGTCAGCGGTGTTGTGACCCTGGCACTGAGGCGGAGGTTTCTAGGGTGGTTTCGGGCATAGAGGCCGAAGTTGAGGCGCAGGCCCCATGGGCCGTCTTTTGAGCTACGTGCAGCTTTTAGCAACTTTTTCCTTAGACGTCCATTCGGGGCGTGCGAGCAGTTGATGTTGGGTGTTTTTTTTTGAGGGCATTGCGTTGGAGGTCTGCCCGCCCTACTTTTGCACGATGGTGCGGGCCCCGCGAGGGCCGTTTCGGGAGTTGACGGTGGTTTCCAGCTTTATCACCGGGCGACCGTTTTGGACAAGTGAATAGTCCATTTCGTGTACTTTTTCGAGAGGATCACAACGGTGTGATCTGTTCATGGAGTTTCGGGACCGGGATGCGGGTCCCACGTGGCACCGCTCATGTGCGGTGCGCCGGAATGCATCTTTTTCCTCGGATATCCGTTGCACTCAAGTGAGTAGTGCTTTTGACGTGTTTTCCCGAGGGGATCGCAATGGTGCGATGCGCCTGACTGTTTTCGGGGCCGAGGCTCGGGATCATGGGACGTCGTTCGGGCGTGAGGTGGTGTTGGTGACTTTTTCGTCGGATATCCGTTTGAGGTGAGTAAGTAGTCGATCTCGCATATTTTTTCGTGAGGATTACAACGGTGCAATCCGTTTGGTTGTGTGGAGCTTCTTGCGCGATCTTGTTGAATGTGGAAGCATGGAAGGTGCTCCAGTGGTGGTTCTCCCTACCTTGATTGTAGCGGACCCTTGGCGTGTGATTGCGCCCTCTTGGGAGTGGGATACAAATGGTTCACGAGATGTGGATGGTTCTGCCTAGGCCTTTGAGGTGGATTTGTTACGTCATGCCTTCGCGTTGACGCTGGGTGCCGTGTGCACGATAGCATTTGGGCTGGAATGAGGTATTCTCCGGGAGTATACGGGAGCACTTGGAGGTACGTGTGGTTGTTTGTACCTGAGGATGTTTGTGTGCTCAATTGGGGTTGACTTGGGGCCGCATGTCGTGTGGGCCTCACGTGCGTGCCGTGATCTGCTTTACATACTTTTGACCTCTCGCGATGTAGAGAGTCCCTCTGCGCTCGTTTGTTTGACCAGCAAGGTGGAGTTTCCCCTGGCCTGGTGCTCTTTTGTCTAACCAGTAGGGTTGAGTGGTTGCCCCTGGTCATGTGCTCGATGGTTTGACCGGCAGAGATGGTTTAGTTCCTCTACTTCTTCGGCTGTGAGGGGTTTTAGTACTGTGCCCTTTCACCGGAATGCAACACCGTCTGTGACTATGGGTGTTCGTGTAGCATGGGTGTTTTCCCCATTTTCTGGGATGGGTTGACTCGATCCTCTTCGACAGTGACTCAGCAGATTGAAACGTGATCGCCTTGTGAGGCCTGGGGAGTTTCTCCCGTTGCTCCGTGTTCCCTGGTAGAGCTTGTGGTTTCGGTGTGACCAACACTTTACGCGGGCACCGATCCTCTACCCAGGAGGTTGTTCCAGCAGGGCTGAGGTTGTTTCCAACAGGGCTGAAGTTGTTCCAGCAAGGCTGAGGTTGTTCCAGCAGGGCTGAGGAGGTTTCCATCAGGGATGAGGTTGTTTCCAGCAGGGCAGAGGTTGTATTGGGTAGGGCTCGTCAGTGGGTTACCATCTAGTAGGGATGGCCAGTACAGTGGTGTTCACCGAGCAGTACCTTCCAGCAGGGATGGCTAGAGCAGTTCCGGGCTTACCTCCAGCGGGGCTGGGCAGTGGTCCCCAATGTTGGGCTTACCTCCAGCGGGGCTGGGCAGTGGTCCTCGATGCCGGGCTTACCTCCAGCTGGGCTGGGCAGTGGTCCCCGATGTCGGGCTTACCTCCAGCGGCTCTGGGCAGTGGTCCCAGATGTCGGGCTTACCTCTAGCTGGGCTGGGTAGTGGTCCCCGATGCCGGGTTACCTCCAGCTGGGCTGGGCAGTGGTCCCGTCGCCGACTTTAGCCAGGTCGCCCTCCAGTGGATTACCCTGTTATGGGACTGGGCAGTGAGGCACCCGTCGACTTTCTGGGTATCCCTGTAGTGGGAACCCATTGACTTCCCGGGATCCTCCAGCAGGGCTGGGCAGGGGGTCGCCTGTCGACTTTGAGTAGACCTCTCGACTGTGGGGCAATGACGTGGTGTGGTTTGACGTTCCCCCAGAACTCTCAAGTACGAGGAGCTTTTCCCCCACTGAGACGCGTCCTTGTGACACAACCTAAAACCGTGTGGGCGAGTCAGTGCCACCCAAAGCGAATAGTGTCGAGGTGTTGTGATTGAGTCCCTTGGCTTGCGGTTCGAGGCAGACGTGCGGGATGCTGGGCATCGATGGAGTTTACTTCTGGGACTGTTGGAGACTCGTTTTCTTGGGCTGAGTTACGAGATGGAGATCCCCTTACGATTTTGTTCGGGATTCTTAATAGAGCATACATATGTATATACCTTGTTTTCAGAACCCACTTCTTGGGTTTGGCTACTCTCCTTCCAGGAGAGGAGAAGACGCGCGGGGTATGCCACGTGCTTTCCGTGTCTAACTTCTCATGGTTGGACGAGTCTACTCTCCTACTATTGGTAGCGAAGACTCGATGGGAAGTTCATCTTCTCACTGTTTTCAGCTCCTTGTGTCTGGATGAGTCTACTTCCTTTCTCTTGTTGGGTTGAGCTAGACTCTTTACTGCACTCCTTGTTGTACTCCTTTACTTTTCCCATTCACTCTACTGATCACCCTTTGGTACCTCCTTTTGTTGCTCCCTCGAGCCTTCGGGGTATCCTACTGAGTATTTTTTATACTCACCCCTGCTTGGGCTTTGCCCGCACTTGGTGTGCCCTTGCAGACGACGGACAGGTGGAGCGTGACTTCAGTGGAGCATAGGAGCTTGGGAGCTTGGACCGCGTGCGGTGGTCGTGGCCGGGTTCCAGGTGGGAGACCAGTTAGCTGTTTCTTTTTGTTTACCTATTGCTGGGTTGTGGCACTTTTCTGGTTGGGCACGTGTTTTTCCCCTTTTTCCTTTTCAGCACTTTGCTTGTACTTGTAGAGGTCGATGCACTTTGTGGTATATATATAGCAGTTGCCCTTTCCTTTTCATTACTTGTCTTTGCTTTTACTCTGCACGGTTGCATTGAGTTTGCTACATGTGTGTGTACAGGTGCTTAGGCAAAGGCCTCCCCGAGTTATTGTGCCTTCGGCGCTGGTCGCCAGCCCCTGGCCTATGGAGGCGGGCTTGGGGTAGTTGCGGCTCGAGCCTGGGTAGGGTCGGGTCATGACAGCCGTCCCCCTGAAGCCGGCCCGCCATCGCCCTCGCACACCCAGCTGCCTCAAGACACTGCCCGGCTCACCGCGCCGCCACCTGGCATGGCCGGCTGCCGCGCCTACCCGCCGGAACGCCACAGATCTCCTCCGCAAACCCGCAATCTTCGGCGAAAGATTGCGGGTTCCTCCGAACACCAAAACCAAATATGAAAGATGTGTCAGATAGCTCATAAAAACTACTACGTGCTCATGGGTTTTGATTCTACAATCGAACAATAATCGATGCATATAATTGAGGTTGAAATAAGGTTCGGGAATTAAAACGCTCAAAACCTCCTACCTCTTGGGCAATGCCCGGAGCTTCATGGGGAGTCCGCCACCGCGCCACGCATTGCCGGAGCTGCTTTGCCGGAGCTGGAGGAGGAGAGGGAGGAGTTCCTCCTTGCTGCTATCTTGGTGAGGAAGAGGAAGAGGAAGAGGGAGGGGGTGACGTAAGCGTTTAAATAGAAAGGCTTAAGCACCCGCCCATCGGCCCGAACCCGAACCCTCAGCAGGGTCGAGGTTAAGCCTCCCCTAGGGTAAACATCACCTCACGAGAACAATGGCGGTCTCAGAATTTTAATCCGAGACCTCGTTCACAAGTTATTAAACCTAGCGCTCGAAGCCGGAAAATTATGAAAACGCCCCTGGAGCCATTTTTCACAAACGGCCCGCGCCCGCTAAACTTTTGCCCCTCCTAGGGTAAACGGCACGCTCTGAACTCAACGGTGCCCTTTGTTTTCCAATCTGAGCCACGGTTTAAGAGATACTCGATTTTAACCATTAAACGAATAAATTAATTAATTAATCTATCTATTTAACATTCCAGAAGTGGGCGAGGGGTCCAAACATCCCGCGCCGACAAGTTTTATGTCGTTCCTAGGGTAAACACCCCATTCTAGACCCAACACTCGGATCTCTGATCCGGAACTATGTTTAAGAGTTATCTCATTTATTTAGCGTTTTCAGTGTGAACACACTGAAATTTTAATTCCGGCCACTCCGGGGCTCAGAATCGCACACCGTCTGAAGGCGCTGCCCTGGAATATTGTCAAGAATATTCTAAAGTCTTTCGTAGCAAAAACCAGGTTCTTATAAGGGGAGTGAGGGTGATATTTATAGTTGAGGAGGGGAGATATTTTAGATTATTTTAATAATTATTATAATATTTTTATCAAGTTGGAACAGTTGCATACCGCGTAGCTTTGCCTCCGAGCTTATTTCAGGTACACAATGTTTTTCATGTTTCGATGTTGAGAAAGTATGTTCTAGATTCATCACATGTCTTGAGGCCGGAAGTAGTTCAGCTGGCAGAGAACCTTTCTTATGAAGAAAAACCGGTTCAGATTCTTCATCGAAGAGAAAAGGTATTGCGGAATAAGGTAATCCACCAGGTAAAGGTTTTGTGGAGAAACCACATGGTTTAAGAAGCAACATGGGAGTCTGAAAATGCTATGAGGAAAAAATACCCCCAGTTGTTTAATAAGTAAATAAAATTGCGAGGACGCAATTTCAATAAGGTGGGGATAATGTAACATCCCAAGGTTTTCTAAAAATAAATTGAAAATGCTTGAAATTTTGTTAAAGTATATATTTATAAGTATCCTTTAAACATAATTTTATTTCTTCTATGTTTTGAATTTCAAGAAACTGTCATCTACAATTGTGTTCAGTATGTTATTTAGAGTCTGATGAAACAAACTTGTTTTTTTGGTGAATAGTAGCATGCCCTTATGAATAGTAATATGAATAGTAATATGACCTCATGAATAGTAAATAATAATATTATATTATTTTCCCAAAGAAATAGGATAATGGAATCTTAATTAATATTCCAATGTCACATAAAACTCATTGCACTTCAATATTGTTATTTTTCGAATTAACTGTGACCTTATTTAAAAATTAAATTAATAATATTTAGAAAATTATTTTTTAAAAATGGAGTTCATTTTTGAATTCTACACATCAAAAAATGGTTGGGTTAAATTTTTGGTATTTTTCTGAAACTCTTGAATTTTCGGTGAATAGTGAAATACGATAAAATACCGTATAATCAATTTATCAGTAAAAATGCATATTTATGACATCATAAGTGATGAAAGGCCACTTTCTTCGAGCTCACATGATATTTTCACTATTTAGGGCCACTTTATTTGAGATTATTCATAGTCTTGATAAAAATATTATAATAATAATTAAAATAATCAAAAATACCTCCCCTCCTCCACTAAAAATATCACCCTCACTCCCCTCTTCCTCCCACACCTCTCAAGCCTTGACCATTGGCCAATTTCTGCCAAATTCCCTCCCCAATCTTCTTCCCCATGTCCTAGAGCTGCTGGTATCACCAAAAGACGAAAATCAAAGCCCTTAAGAAGGATCTCAAGGAGAAGAGATCAAGAGGTAAACAACCTCTTTTATTTTCTTTCTTTTCTTTCATTTTTTGTTATTCTCTTCCATTCCCTTTGTCCTGTGATGGGATATTTCATTAAATATTCCCCCCTTACTGTCCATATATTGTATGAATGATGATATGTTCCATTCCTCTCATCAATCTTGTTTTTATGAAATTTCAAGAGACGTCGTTAGGCTGTAGAATTTTCGTGAGAAATTTCTCAAGATGTTTTTTTATTTCATGATTCGTTTTTCTTCTTTCCTCACTCCCTCTTATCCAAGAGGCCTGAAATCTCCAGAATAATGTATATTCATTATGTTCTCATGATTATTTAAAATTCATCATCAGTATTCCTCTCCTCTTCCACTTATTTAAAGAATCAAAAAACATTGTCCATTTGTGTCGAATTACCGATATCGTGGACGATGTATTTTCAATTTCCATTAATTCTTTCAAGTCTGGTCATGAAACTATTTATATGGTTGAATCAGGTTATAATATATTTTTTATGACTCATATAAGTTTATTTAATTCTTTTTTACTCATGGATATATTTTAAAAGACAAAATGACATTGTTATTATCAAAGAACCACTTAAATGATCTAAACGAACATCATCAATGTTTTATCTAATTAATCATCCTCATATAAAGAATCAAAGTGATAAATAGTATAATTTATGGTACTAGAAATATGTTAATATTAATCCATTCCAATTCTGGATTTTCACTTCTAATCAACAAGAATGATTCATCAGGAACCGATTGTGAAAATCACAAAAGAACTCACCCAAAATAATGCAAGGAACAAAATACTAACAATTAAGGGGTGAAGTGAGGTTATCAAATGACCATATAAGATGTTATAAACATGAAAATTTTTATGTAAAATAATAATAACACTCTTTTAACCATTATACAGTAGGTTTTAATGAGTTTTAAGTAAGACAAGCTTAAGGTAAGGGAATTCTTAACCCGATTTCCATTCTTTGGGTTAACCTTCTACTTTATAATTTATGTTCTATTTAAATTGTTTGTGTGATGGGTTCTATTTATATTATGTTTAATTATGTGTATTTATAGAGTATATACATATTCCATCCACTCTATTATGTATCACTTCAAGTATATCATGTTTATAAGGGACTTTTCTTCTAAAATCCTCTTTTAAAATTCTGTTTTATAAGATTCAAAAGAAATGTTTTTATGCTGTTGTTTATGTTGTATGATTATGTTTTAGTTATTGGGAATTGTTTATGATGAAGTTTGGGACCTATATTTTCCTCCAATTCATTAGGTATGAGTAAGTTGGAGGTCGGCCATATGGTTACTCCAAGTGTAACTGTGATGGTTATACAAAGTAAGGTAGCCGTAAGGGTTACAAATTTTAAGGTAGCCAAGATGGTTACAAGATTATGTAAGTAATTCCCCAAGATACCTCTATGATTATATTTATATTTGTGTGGATCTTGTGTAAATCTCATGTTACACAAAGTAAGTATTTATGGGTGGAAAACATGTCTTTTGAAAATGTTTTCATACGTCATGAGTGTTCATGGACTAATATGATTTTTCCTTCTTTTTTCATACGTTACTGAGATTTTGTGCTCATCCCAAGTTTTTAAGTGATTTTTCATAGGTTAATGGATGATTAATACAAGTAAGGAAGACATGCTAAATGTTGATGAATTTTCAAGGAGTCTTGTTTTAAGTTTTAATGTTTTATATTCTGAGAAAAATGGGAACTGATTTTATGGTATCCACTATGTAACAATGTGTAATGTTATGAATGTTCTTTCTTAATTCTCTAAAGATATAAAATTGAAAAGATCCTCAATTTGAAAGGAAGTGTTTTCTTGAATAAATTCAATATTATGTATGAAATAAGTGTGGGTCTTTATAGTTGGTATCAAAGGATGGTTTAGATAACTTTAGGGGTTAAGGTGATGCTAATAGAATACCATAAATAATTTTCACTCTATGTTTAATTTGTTATAGCATTTAAAGATTACCATGTTGCTTCATATAAGAAATGTTTGTTCAGAATGGTTGTCCGCAGAATTAATAGGGATGCTGAAGAGGATAGGCACCGACAGAATGACATCCTTCTTGATCTACAGCCCGGAATGGAAGGGATTGGAACCGAGCAGTTTGTGGTAGTAATGGCTCAGCTAACTTTGGCTGTAAATGGTGGTGGCATCCATGCAAGAGAACCAATAGAGGTACCCCAACGGAACATGACAGTGGTGGAACATTTTATGAGACAACATCCTCCTGCATTCAATGGATATTCTGACCGAGTGGCAGTAGAAGGATGGATTAAAGCCCTTGAAAAGATATTTGATGTTATGGGATGTTCGGAAAATCAAAAGGTAAGTCTTTCCATTTATCATTTTGAAGGCGAATCTAATCAGTGGTGGTCAATGGTAAGGAATATCAGGGGTAGAGAGGATTTTGATGCCTTAGTGTGGGATGAATTTAAAAGTACTTTTCTTGAAAAATATTTTCCTAAGGTGGTGCGACTTAGAATGGAGAAGCAATTCCTTGAATTGAAACAAAAGGAGGAAGATTCAGTGGCTGTGTATGAAGCGAACTTCACCCGACTAGCGAGGTATGATCCAAATCTTATTCTGGATCTTGATAGCAAAATCAATCGCTTTTACTTAAGATTGAATCCAAGGTATCGAAGGGCTTTGGCCTCCCGTGAATTCAAAAGTTATGAGAAACTTGTCCGATGTGCTGAGAGGGTAGAGATGGAATTTGTTGACGATCACATGCATTTTGGAAACAAATAGAAGAAGAGGTCTCATTGGTAAACATTGGGTAAGAATCAACCAAAGAAATTTGATGGTAATAAAATCCAGTTTCCAGTTTGTGAAAAGTGTGGCAAGAAACACCCTGGGGAATGTCTTATCAAAACTGGGAAGTGTTTTAAATGTGGTAAGTTTGGACATATGGCCCGAGATTGAAATGAAAATGATCTAAAGACTAATATTGATAAGAAAACTGTAAAGTGTTTTAAATGTGGTGAGATGGGTCACTATGCAAATGCCTGTCCAAAGAGGGATCCAAATGATGCAAAGAAGCCAGACTACAAGCAGAAAGGTGTAGTGAGATCATTTGCGACTATGTCAGTAGGTGTTGGGCCATCCAATGAAGTTGTATTAGGTACTTTGTTTGTTCAATCATATTTTTCTAAAGTTTTGTTTGATACGGGGTCTACACATTCCTTTATCTCTGAGAAATTTTCTAGTAAATTCGAAATATCACCTCAAAAAATGAGACCCGAACTTGTTGTTAAAACACCAGGGGAAATGTTAAAGCAAAGAAGAATTATAAGAATATTTCTATTGTGGTATGTGGAAATACTTTACCTGCAAACCTTGTTGTTTTACCCTTAGTCGAGTTTGATGTTATTTTGGGGATGGACTGGCTTTCTGATTATCATGCTAAGATTGACTGTAGATCTAAAGAAGTTGTTTTTCAGAATGAGTTTCAGTTTGTATACAAGAATGAACCCATAAAATTGATAACATATCAAGAAGCTGAGAAACTACTGAAAGATGTAAGTGAAAGTTATCTTGCTCATATTTTTGAAAACAAGGGAACTATTCAAATTAATGATGTGCCAGTTGTAAATGAATACCTTGATGTTTTTCCTGAGGAGTTACCCAGTGTCATACCTGAACGAGAAGTCGAATTCACAATTGATTTAGTTCCTAATTCTAAGCCAATTTCAAAACTCCCATATCGTATGTCTCCAATAGAACTTCTTGAATTGAAAAATCAGTTACATGATTTGCTTATAAAGGGCTTCATTCATCCAAACACTTCACCATGGGGAGCCCCTGTTTTGTTTGTTAAAAAAAAGATGGTTCCATGAGACTTTGCATTGATTATAGAGCTTTGAATAACATCACTGATAAAAACAAGTATCCTTTGCCTCATATTGATGACTTGTTTGATCAGCTCCAGGGAGCTCAGTACTTTTCCAAGATTTACTTGAGATCCGGATACCATCAGCTGAAGGTGAAGGAGGATGACATCCCAAAAACAACCTTTCATACTAGATATGGGCATTATGAATTTGTTGTTATGCCATTTGGGTTAACTAATGCACCTGCTGTATTCATGAATCTTATGAATAGAGTATTTCATGAGTTCTTAGATAAG
Source organism: Viscum album (assembly GCA_963277665.1). Taxonomy (NCBI): domain Eukaryota; kingdom Viridiplantae; phylum Streptophyta; class Magnoliopsida; order Santalales; family Viscaceae; genus Viscum; species Viscum album. The sequence continues at coordinate 612,858,510 of OY728166.1, forward strand.
TTTGTGGTTGTATTTATTGATGACATTCTGGTTTTTTCTAAAAATAAAGAAGAGCATGAAAAACATCTAAGGGTTGTTTTACAAACTTTTAAAAAAATAAACTAAATGGAAAATTCAGCAAGTGTAATGTTTGGTTGCAACAGATTTCTTTTCATGGGCACATTGTAAATAAGGATGGAATAACAGTTGATCCTGCCAAAAAAAGTAGTTGATGAATGGCCAAGACCCACAAATGTTACAGAGATTCGTAGTTTTCTGGGCTTAGCAAGTTATTACCGATGGTTTGTTAAGAACATTGCACAGTTATCTAGCCCAATAACTAAGTTAACATAGAAAGGGGTTAAATTTGTTTAGATAGAGTAATGTGATGTTTTTTTTCAGGAACTAAATAAGAGATTGGTGAATGCTCCAGTTTTGGCCTTACCTTCCCAGAATAGTAGTTTTTCATCTACAGTGATGCTTCTTTGAAGGGACTTGGTTGTTTTTTGATGCAGAATGATCAGGTAATTGCTTATGCTTCGAGACAACTTAAACCTCATGAGCTAAATTATCCCACACATGATTTGGAATTGGCAGCTCTGGTTTTTGCTTTGAAAATATGGATTCATCATCTATACGGAACCAAATTCCAAATATATACTGACCATAAAAGTCTTAAGTATATATTCACTCAGAAGGAATTAAACATGAGGTAGAGAAGATGGCTATAACTAATAAAGGATTATGACTGCACGATCAATTACCATCCTGGAAAAGTAAATAAATTAGCGGATACCTTAAGTCGGAAAAATAATGCATCATTAACCATGCTACGTTTGGAACATGATCCCTTGATTAATGATTTTATGAATTTTGGCTTAGAAGTTGTTGGTGCAGGGAATATATCTGTTTTTTATTCAGGTTTCAGTGAATTCTTCGTTGTCAGAAAGAATTATGAAAGCACAGAGGGAAGACCGTGAGCTACAGAAAAAGGTAGAATTGGTTAAAATGGGTAAGTTTCCAGGATTTAATCTTGATAAAGATTGTGTTTTAAGGTTTGGAAAAAGGTTGTGTGTGCCTTGTGATTCCCAGCTGAAGAAAGAATTGTTGTGTGAAGCTCATAGTTCTCCATTTTCTGTTCATCCTAGAAGTACTAAGATGTACAAAGACCTTCGAGAGTATTATTGGTGGAATTGGATGAAAAGAGATATTGCTGATTTTACAATGAAATGTTTGACATGCCAGCAAGTTAAACCAGAGCGACAGTTACCGAAGGGGATGCTTCAGCCTTTGCCAGTGCCAGAATGGAAATGGGAGAATATATCCCTGGATTTTGTGGTGGGACTACCAAATACTTCTTGAGGTAACAACGAGATATGGGTTATTGTTGATTGGATAACAAAGTCTGCTCATTTCATTTCTATTCGAGATAAAATGACATTAGATCAGCTTTCTCGATTGTACCTCAAGGAGATTGTCAGGTTACATGGAGTTCCTATTTCTATTGTGTCTGACCGAGATCCCAGGTTCACTTCTAAATTTTGGAAGGGACTTCAGAAGTCTTTGGGCACAGAGTTGAATTTCAGTATAGCTTTTCATCCTCAATCAGATGGGCAGTCAGAACGAACGATTCAAACTTTGGAGGATATGCTTCAAGCTTGTTCAATGGACTATCAGGGAAGTTGGGATCATCATCTTTCATTAGTTTAGTTTTCTTATAATAAAAGTTTCCATTCCAGTATTCAGATGGCACCTTTTGAGGTCTTGTATGGAAAGCGGTATCAGACTCCTACGTTTTGGGATGAAGTCGGTGAAAGAAAGTTGATGGGGTCAGAATTAGTAGAAGAAGTGGCTGAGAAAGTGAGGATGATCCAGCAACACATGAGGACAGCTCAGAGCAGGCAGAAAAGTTATGCAGATAATAGAAGGAAAGACTTCTCTTTCGAGGTAGGTGACCATGTTTTCCTTAAAATCTCTCTTTGGAAAAGTGTGATGTGTTTCGGTAAGAAAGGGAAACTAAGTCCACGGTTCATTGGTACTTTTGAAATATTGGATAAAGTTGGAATAGTTTCATACTGCGTAGCTTTTCCTCTGAGCTTATTTCAGGTACACAATGTTTTTCATGTTTCGATGTTGAGAAAGTATGTTCCAGATTCATCACATGACTTGAGGCCAGAAGCAGTTAAGCTGGAAAAGAACCTTTCTTATGAAGAAAAACCGGTTCAGATTCTTGATCGAAGAGAACAGGTATTGCGGAATAAGGTAATCCATCAGGTAAAGGTTTTGTGGAGAAACCACATGGTTGAAGAAGCAACATGTGAGTTTGGAAATGCTATGTGGGGAAAATACCCTCAGTTGTTTAATAAGTAAATAAAATTGCGAGGACGCAATTTCAAGAAGGTGGGGATAATGTAACATCCCATATTTTTCTAAAAATAAATTGAAAATTCTTTAAATTTTGTTTAATTTATATATTTATAATTATCGTTTAAACATAATTTTATTTCTTCTATGTTTTGAATTTCATGAAACTGTCATCTACAATTGTGTTCAGTATGTTATTTAGAGTCTGATGAAACAAACTTGTTTTTTTGGTGAATAGTAACATTCCCTTATGAATAGTAATATGACCTCATGAATAGTAAATAATATTATTATTTTATTTTCCCAAGGCAATAGGATAATGTGATCTTAATTAATTTTCCAATGTCACATAAAACTAATTGCACTTCAATATTGTTATTTTTCGAATTAAATGTGACCTTATTTAAAAATTAAATTAATAATATTTAGAAAATTATTTTTGAAAAATGGAGTTCATTTTTGAATTCTACACATCAAAAAATGGTTGGGGTAAATTTTTGGTATTTTTCTGAAACTCCTGAATTTTCAGTGAATAGTGAAATACGATAAAATACCGTATAATCAATTTATCAGTAAAAATGCACTATTTGTGACATCATAAGTGATGCAAGGACACTTTCTTAGAACTCACATGATATTTTCACTATTTAGGGCCACTTTATTTGAGATTATTCATAGTCTTGATAAAAATATTATAATAATGATTAAAATAATCTAAAATACCTCCCCTCCTCCACTATAAATATCACCCTCACTCCCCTCTTCCTCCCACACCTCTAAAGCCTTGATCATTGTCTAATTTCTGCCAAATTCCCTCCCCAATATTCTTCCCCAGGTCCTAGAGGTGCTGGTCTCACCAAATAACCAAAATCAAAGCCCTTAAGAAGGATCTCAAGGAGAAGAGATCAAGAGGTAAACAACCTCTTTTATTTTCTTTCTTTTCTTTCATTTTTGTTATTCTCTTCCATTCACTTTGTCTTGTGTTGGGATATTTCATTAAATATTACCCCCTTAATGTCCATATCTTTTATGAATGAAGATATATTTCATTCCTCTCATCAATCTTGTTTTTAGGAAATTTTAAGAGACGCTGTTAGGCAGTTGAATTTTCGTGAGAAATTTCTCCAGATTTTCTTTTATTTCATGATTCGTTTTTCTTCTTTCCTCACTCCCTCTTATACAAGAGGCATGAAATCTCCAGAATCATGTATATTTATTATGTTCTCATGATTATGGAAAATTCCTCATCAGTATTCTTCTCATCTTCCACTTATTTAAAGAATCAAAAAACATTGTCCATTTGTGTCGAATTACCGATATCGTGGATGATGTATTTTCAATTTCCATTAATTCTTTCATGTCTGGTTATAAAACCATTTATATGGTTGAATCAGGTTATAATATATCTTTTATGACTCATATAAGGTGCTGTAATTCTTTTGTACTCATGATTCAAATTTATAAGACTAAATGAGGTTATTATTATCAAAGAACCACATAAATGATCTAAACGAACATAATTGATGTTTTAACTTATGAATCATCCTCATATAAAGCATCAAATTGACAAATGGTATACTTTATGGTACTAGAAATATGTAAATACTACTCCATTCAAATTCTGGAGTTTCACTTCCAATCAATAAGAACGATTCATCATGAACCGATTGTGAAAATCACAAAAGAACTCACCCAAAATAATGCAATGAACAAAATACTAACAGTTAAGGGGTGAAATGAGGTTATGAAATGACCATATAAGATGTTATAAACATGAACATGTTTCTATAAAATACTAATAACACTATTTTAACCATTATAAAGGAGGTTTAAACAATTTTTAAGTAAGACAAGCCCAAGGTAAGGGAATTTTTAACCCGATTTCCATTCTTTGGGTTAACCTTCTACTTTATAAATTATGTGCTATTTAAATTGTTTGTGTGATGGGTTATATTTTTATTATATTTTATTATGTTTATTTAAAGAGTATATACATATTCCATCCACTCTATTAAGTCTCACTTCAAGTATATGATGTTTATAAGGGACTTTTCTTCTAAAATCCTCTTTTAAAATTCTGTTTTATAAGATTCAAAAGCAATGTTTTTATGCTATTTTTTATGTTGTATGATTATGTTTTGGTTTTTGGGAATTGTTTATGATGAAGGTTGGGACCTATATTTCCCTCCAATGCATTGGGTATGAGTAAGTTGGAGGTCAGTCGTATGGTTACTCCAAGTGTAACTGTGATGGTTACACAATGTATGGTAGCCGTGAGGGTTACAAATTTTAAGGTAGCCAAGATGGTTACAAGATTATGTAAGTAATTCCCCAAGATACCTCGATGATTATAATTATATTTGTGTGGATCTTGTGTAAATCTCACCCTCACTCCCCTATAAATATCACCCTCACTCTCCTCTTCCTCCCACACCACTCAAGCCTTGAGCATTGTCTAATTTCTGCCAAATTCCCTTCCCAATATTCTTCCCCACGTCCTAGATCTGCTGGTATCACCAAAAGACCAAAATCAAAGCCCTTAAGAAGGATCTCAAGGAGAAGATATCAAGAGGTAAACAACCTCTTTTATTTTTCTTGCTTTTCTTTAATTTTTTGTTATTCTCTTCCATTCCCTTTGTCTTGTGTTGGGATATTTCATTAAATATTCCCCCCTTACTGTTAATATATTGTTTGAATGATGGTATTTTCAATTCCTCTCATCAATCTTGTTCTTATGAAATTTTAAGAGACGTCGTTAGGCTGCCGAATTTTTGTGAGAAATTTCTCAAGATTCTCTTTTATTTCATGATTTGTTTTTATTCTTTCCTCACTCCCTCTTATCCAAGAGGCATGAAATCTCCAGAATCATGTATATTCATTATTTTATCATGATTATGAAAAATTCATCATCATTATTCTTCTCTTCTTCCACTTATTTAAAGAATCAAAAAACATTGTCTATTTGTGTCGAATTACCGACATCATGGACGATGTATTTTAAATTTCCATTAATTATTTCAAGTCTGGTAATGAAACCATTTATATGGTTGAACCAGGTTATAATATATGTTTTATGACCCATATATGGTTCTATAATTCTTTTGTACTCATGGTTCTAATTTAAAAGACAAAATGATGTTGTTATTATCAAAGAACCACTAAAATGATATAAACGAACATCATTAATGTTTTAACTTATAAGTCATTATAATATAAAGAATAAAAGTGATAAATGGTATAAATTATGGTGCTGGAAATATGTAAATACTACTCCATTCCAATTCTGGAGTTTCACTTCCAATCAACAAGAACGATTCATCATGAACCAATCGTGCAAATCACAAAAGAACTCACCCAAAATAATGCGAGGAACAAAATACTAACAATTAAGGGGTGAAATGTGGTTATGAAATGACCATATAAGATGTTATAAACATGAAAATGTTTCTGTAAAATACTAATAACACTCTTTTAACCATTATACAAGAGGTTCAAAAAAATTTTAAGTAAGACAAGCCTAAGGTAAGGGAATTCTTAACCCGATTTCCATTCTTTGGGTTAACCTTCTACTTTATAATTTATGTGCTATATAAATTGTTTGTGTGATGGGTTTTGTTTATATTATGTTTCATTATGTGTATTTATAGAGTATATACATATTCCATCCACTCTATTATGCCTCACTTCAAGTATATGAAGTTTATAAGGGACTTTTCTTCTAAAATCCCCTTTTAAAATTCTGTTTTACAATATTCAAAAACAATGTTTTATGCTATTATTTATGTTGTATGATTATGTTTTGGTTATTGGGAATTGTTTATGATTAAGGGTGGGACCTATATTTACCTCCAATTCATTGGTTATGAGTAATTTGGAGTTCGGCCGTATGGTTACTCCAAGTGTAACTGTGATGGTTACACAAAGTAATGTAGCCGTGAGGGTTACAAATTTTAAGGTAGGCAAGATGGTTACAAGATTATGTAAGTAATGCCCCAAGATATCTATATGATTATATTTATGTTTGTGTGCATCTTGTGTAAATATCATGTTACACGAAGTAAGTATTTATGGGTGAAAATCATGTCTTTTGAAAATGTTTTCATACGTCATGAGTATTCATGAACTAATGTGATTTTTCCTTATTTTTCATACCTTACTGAGCTTTTGTGCTCATCCCAAGTTTTTAAATGATTTTTTTCACAGGTTAATGATGAGTTATACAAGGGTGGAGGACGTGTTAAATGTTGAAGAATTGTCAAGAAATCTTGTTTTAAGTTTTAATGTTTTATATTCTGAGAAATATAGAAACTGATTTTATGGTATCCACTATGTAACAATGTGTAATGTTATGAATGTTTTATCTTAATTCTCTAAATCTCTAAACTTTAAAAGAGCCTCAATGTAAAATGAAGTGTTTTCTTGAATAAATTCAAGATTATGTATGTAATAAGTGCGGGTACACATTGTTACATAGTGGATACCATAAAATCAGTTTCCATTTTCCTCAGAATATAAAACATTAAAACATAAAACAAGACTCCTGGACAATTCTTCAACATTTAACATGTCTTCCTTCCTTGTATTACTCATCCATTAACCTTTGAAAAATCATTTAAAAACTTGGGATGAGCACAAAAGCTCAGTAAGGTATGAAAAAGAAGGAAAAATCACATTAGTCCATGAATACTCATGATGTATGAAAACATTTTCAAAAGTCATGCTTTCCACCCATAAATACTTACTTTGTGTAACATGATATTTAAAAAATATCCACACAAACATAAATATAATAATAGTGGTATATTGGGGCATTACTTACATAATCTTGTAACCATCTTGGCTACCTTAAAATTTGTAACCCTCACAGCTACCTTACTTTGTGTAACCATCGCAGTTACACTAGGAGTAACCATACGGCCGACCTCCAACTTACTCATACCCAATGCATTGGAGGGAAATATAGGTCCCACCCTTCATCATAAAAAATTCCCAATAACCAAAACATAATCATACAACAGAAACAATAGCATAAAAACATTGCTTTTGAATCTTATAAAACAGAATTTTAAAAGAGGATTTTAGAAGAAAAGTACCTTATAAACATCATATACTTGAAGTGAGACTTAATAGAGTGGATTTAATATGTATATACTCTGTAAATACACATAATTAAATATAATATAAATAGAACCCATCACAAAAACAATTTAAATAGCACATAAATAATAAAGTAGAAGGTTAACCCAAATAATGGAAATCGGGTTAAGAATTCCCTTACCATAGGCTTGTATTACTTAAAAATTGTTTAAACCTCCTTTATAATGGTTAAAAGAGTGTTATTAGTACTTTACAGAAACATTTTCATGTTTATAACATCTTATATGGTCATTTCATAACCTCATTTCACCCCTGAATTGTTAGTATTTTGTTCCTTGCATTATTTTGGGTGAGTTCTTTTGTGATTTTTACAATCGATTCATGATGAATCATTCTTGTTGATTGGAAGTGAAACTCCAGAATTGTAATGGAGTAGTATTTACATATTTCCAGAACCATAAATGATACCATTTATCACTTTGATTCTTAATATGATGATGATTCATAAGTTAAAACATTAATTATGTTTGTTTAGATCATTTAAGTGGTCCTTTGATAATTACAACCTCATTTAGTCTTATAAATTTGGATCATGAGTACAAAAGAATTCCAGAACCTTATATGAGTCATAAAACATACATTATAACCTTATTCAACCATATAAATGGTTTCATGACCAGACTTTAAATAATTAATGGAAATTGAAAATACACCGTCCACGATACCGGTAATTCGGAACAAATGGACAATGTTTTTTGATTCTTTAAATAAGTGGAAGAGGAGAAGAATACTGATGATGAATTTTCCATAATCATGAGAAAATAATGAATATACATGATTCTGGAGATTTCATGCCTCTTGGATAAGAGGGAGTGAGGAATGAAGAAAAACGAATCATGAAATAAAAGAAAATCTTGAGAACTTTCTCATGAAAATTCAGCAGCCTAACGACGTCTCTTAAAATTTCATAAAAACAAGATTGATGAGAGGAATGAAATATATCATCATTAATACCAGATATGGACAGTAAGGGGGGATATTTAATGAAATATCCCAACACAATACAAAGGTAATGGAAGAGAATAACAAAAAATGAAAGAAAAGAAAGAAAATAAAAGAGGTTGTTTACCTCTTGATCTCTTCTCCTTGAGATCCTTCTTAAGGGCTTTGATTTTTGTATTTTGGTGAGACCAGCAGCTCTAGGACGTGCGAAAGAATATTGGAGAGGGAATTTTCTAGAAATTAGACAATTCTCAAGGCTTGAGAGGTGTGGGAGGAAGAGGGGAGTGAGGGTGATATTTATAGTGGAGGAGGGGAGGTATTTTAGATTATTTTAATTATTATTATAATATTTTTATCAAGACTATGAATAATCTCAAATCAAGTGGCCCAAAATAGTGAAAATATCATGTGAGTTCGAAGTAAGTGGCCTTGCATCGCTTATGATGTCCTAAATAGTGCATTTTTACTGATAAATGGATTATACGGTATTTTATCGTATTTCACTATTCACCGAAAATTCAAGAGTTTTTGAAAAATACCAAAACTTTACCCTAACCATTTTTCTACATGTAGAATTCAAAAATGAACTCCATTTTTCAAATATAATTTTCTAAATATTATTAATTTAATTTTTAAATAAGGTCACAGTTAATTCGAAAAATAACAATATTGAAGTGCAATTAGTTTTATGTGACATTGGAAAATTAATTAAGATCCCATTATCCTATTGCCTTGGGAAAATAAAATAATATTATTATTTACTATTCATGAGGTCATATTACTATTCATATTACTATTCATAAGGGCACATTACTATTCACTAGAAAAACAAGTTTGTTTCATCAGACTCTAAATAACATACTGAACACAATCGTAGATGACAGTTTCTTGAAATTCAAAACATAGAAGAAATAAAATTATGTTTAAAGGATACTTATAAATATATACCTTAAACAAAATTTCAAGCATTTTCAATTTATTTTTAGAAAAACATGGGATGTTACATTATCCCCACCTTCTTGAAATTGCGTCCTCGCAATTTTATTTACTTATTAAACAACTGAGGGTATTTTTCCCTCATAGCATTTTCAGACTCCCATGTTGCTTCTTCAACCATGTGGCTTCTCCACAAAACCTTTAAATGGTGGATTACCTTATTCTGCAATACCTGTTCTCTTTGATCAATAATATGAACCGGTTTTTCTTCATAAGAAAGGTTCTCTGCCAACTGAACTGCTTCCGGCCTCAATACATGTGATGAATCTGGAACATACTTTCTCAACATCGAAACATGAAAAACATTGTGTACCTAAAATAAGCTCGGAGGCAAAGCTACGCGGTATTCAACTGTTCCAACTTTATCCAAGATTTCAAAAGGACCGATGAACCGTGGACTTAGTGTCCCTTTCTTACCAAAACACGTCACACTTTTACAAGGAGAGATTTTAAGGAAAACATGGTCACCTACCTCGAAAGAGAAGTCTTTCCTTCTGTTATCTGCATAACTTTTATGCCTGCTCTGAGCTGTCCTCATGTGTTGCTGGATCATCCTCACTTTATCAGCCACTTCTTCTACTAATTCTGGCCCCATCAACTTTCTTTCACCGACTTCATCCCAAAACGCAGGAGTCCGACACCGCTTTCCATACAAGGCCTCAAAAGGTTCCATCTGAATACTCAAATGGAAAATGTTATTATAAGAAAACTAAACTAATGAAAGATGTTGATACCAAATTCCCTGATAGTCCATTGAACAAGCTCGAATCATATCCTCCAAAGTTTGAATCGTTCGTTCTGACTGCCCATCTGATTGAGGATGAAAAGTTGTACTGAAATTCAACTCTGTGCCCAATGACTTCTGAAGTCCCTTCCAAAATTTAGAAGTGAACCTTGGATCTCGGTCAGACACAATGGAAAGAGGAACTCCATGTAACCTGACAATCTCCTTGAGGTACAATCGAGAAAGCTGATCTAATGTCATTGTATCTCGAATAGAAATAAAATGAGCAGACTTTGTTAGCTGATCAACAATAAACCATATCGCATTGTTACCTCGAGAAGTCTTCTGTAGTCCCACAACAAAATCCATGGATATATTCTCCCATTTCCATTCTGGCACTGGAAAAGGCTGAAGTATCCTCTTCGGTAACTGCCGCTCTGCTTTAACCTGCCGACATGTCAAACATTTCATTGTAAAATCAGCAATATCTCTTTTCATCCCATTCCACCAATAATACTCTCGAAGGTATCTATACATCTTAGTACTTCTAGGATGTACAAAAAATGGAGAACTATGAGCTTCACACAACAATTCTTTCTTCAGCTGGGAATCACAAGGCACACACAACCTTTTTCCAAATCATAAAACACAATCTTTATCAAGATTAAATTCTGGAAACTTGCCCATTTTAACCAATTCTATCTTTTTCTGTAGCTCACGGTCTTCCCTCTGTGCTTTCATATTATAATAATGATTAAAATAATCTAAAATACCTCCCCTCCTCCACTATAAATACCACCCTCACTCCCCTCTTCCTCCCACACCTCTCAAGCCTTGAGAATTGCCTAATTTCTACCAAATTCCCTCCCCAATCTTCTTCCCCACGTCCTAGAGCTTCTGGTCTCACCAAAAGACCAAAATCAAAGCCCTTAATAAGGATCTCAAGGAGAAGAGATCAAGAGGTAAACAACCTCTTTTTTTCTTTCTTTTCTTTCATTTTATGTTATTATCTTCCATTACCTTTGTCTTTTGTTGGGATATTTCATTAAATATTCCCTCTTACTGTCCATATTTTTTTAAGAATTATGAGATATTCTATTCCTCTCATCAATCTTGTTTTTATAAAATTTTAAAAGACACCGTTAGGCTGCCGAATTTTCGTGAGAAATTTCTCATGATTTTCTTTTATTTCATGATTCGTTTTTCTTCTTTCCTCACTCCCTCTTATCCAAGAGGCATGAAATCTCTAGAATAATGTATATTCATTATGTTCTCATGATTATGGAAAATTACTCATCAGTATTCTTTTCCTCTTCCACTTATTTAAAGAATCAAAAAACATTGTCCATTTGTGTCGAATTACCGACATCGTGGATGATGTATTTTCAATTTCCATTAATTATTTAAAGTCTGGTCCTGAAACCATTTATATGGTTGAACCAGGTTATAATATATGTTTTATGACTCATATATTGTTCTGGAATTCTTTTTTACTCATGTTTCTAATTTAAAAGACAAAATGATGTTGTTATTATCAAAGAACCACTTTAATGATCTAAACGAACATCAGTAATGTTTTATCTAATGAATCATCCTCATATAAAGAATCAAAGTGATAAATGGTATAATTTATGGTACTGGAAATATGTAAATACTAATCCATTCCAATTCTGGAGTTTCACTTCCAATCAACAAGAACGATTCATCATGAACCGATCATGAAAATCACAAAATAACTCACCCAAAATAATGCAAGGAACAAAATACTAACAATTAAGGGGTGAAATGAGGTTATGAAATGACCATATAAGATGTTATAAACATGAACATGTTTATTTAAAATACTAATAACACTATTTTAACCATTATACAGGACCTTTAAACAAGTTTTAAGTAAGACAAGCCTAAGGTAAGGGAATTCTTAATCCGATTTCCATTCTTTGGGTTAACATTCTACGTTATAATTTATGTGCTATTTAAATTGTTTGTGTGATGGGTTCTGTTTATATTATGTTTCATTATGTGTATTTATAGAGTATATACATATTCCATCCACTCTATTAATTTTCACTTCAAGTATATGATGTTTATAAGGAACTTTTCTTCTAAAATCCTCTTTTAAAATTCTGTTTTATAAGATTCAAAGGCAATGTTTTTATGCTATTGTTTATGTTGTATGATTATGTCTTCGTTATGGGGAATTGTTCATGATGAAGGGTGGAACCTATATTTCCCTCCAATGCATTGGGTATGAGTAAGTTGGAGGTCGGCAGTATGGTTACTCCAAGTGTAACCGCGATGGTTACACAAAGTATGGTAGCTTTGAGGGTTACAAATTTTAAGGTAGCCAAGATGGTTACAAGATTATGTAATTAATGCCCCAAGATACCTATATGATTATATTTATGCTTGCATGGATCTTGTGTAAATCTCATGTTACACGAAGTAAGTATTTATGGGTGAAAGTCATGTCTTTTGAAAATGTTTTCATACATTATGAGTATTCATGGGCTAATGTGATTTTTCCTTCTTTTTCATACCTTACTGAGATTTTGTTCTCATACCAAGTTTTGAAATGATTTTTTTCATAGGTTAATGATGAGTAATACAAGGAAGGAAGACATGTTAAATATTGAAGAATTGTCAAGGAGTCTTGTTTTAAGTTTTAATGTTTTATATTATGAGAAAAATGGAAACTGATTTTACGGTATCCACTATGTAACAATGTGTAATGTTATGAATGTTTTGTCTTAATTATCTAAATCTCTAAACTTGAAAAGATCCTCAATTTAAAAGGAAGTGTTTTCTTGAATAAATTCAAGACTATGTATGTAATAAGTGCGGGTAGTTATAGTTGGAACTATAAAGACCCGCACTTTTTTCATACATAATATTGAATTTATTCAAGAAAACACTTCCTTTTACATTGAGGATATTTTCATGTTTAGAGATTTAGATAATTAATACAAAACATTCATAACATTACACATTGTTACATAGTGGATACCGTAAAATCAGTTTCCATTTTTCTCATAATATAAAACATTAAAACTTAAAACAAGACTCCTTGACAATTCTTCAATATTTAACATGTATTCATTCCTTGTATTACTCATCATTAACCTGTGAAAAAAATCATTTAAAAACTTCATATGAGCACATAATCTCAGTAAGGTACGAAAAAAAGGAAAAATCACATTAGTCCATGAATACTCATGACGTATGAAAACATTTTCAAAAGTCATGCTTTCCACCCATAAATACTTACTTTGTGTAACATGAGATTTACACAAGATCCACAAAAACATAAACATAATCATAGAGGTATCTTGGGGCATTACTTACATAATCTTGTAACCATCTTGGCTACCTTAAAATTTGTAACCCTCACAGCTACCTTACTTTGTGTAACCATCACAGTTACACTTGGAGTAACCATACGGCCGACCTCCAACTTACTCATACCCAATGCATTGGATGGAAATATAGGTCCCAAACTTCATCCCAAACAATTCCCAATAACCAAAACATAATCATACAACATAAACAATAGCATAAAAACATTGCTTTTGAATCTTATAAAACATAATTTTAAAATAGGATTTTAGAAGAAAAGTCCCTTATAAACATTATATACTTGAAGTGAGACTTAATAGAGTGGATGGAATATGTATATACTATGTAAATACACATAATGAAACATAATATAGACAGAACGCATCACACAAACAATTTAAATATCACATAACTTATAAAGTAGAAGGTTAACCCAAATAATGGAAATCGGGTTAAGAATTCCCTTACCTTAGGCTTGTCTTACTTAAAAATTGTTTAAACCTTCTGTATAATGGTTAAAAGAGTGTTATTAGTATTTTACAGAAACATTTTCATGTTTATAACATCGTATATGGTCATTTCGTAACCTCGTTTCACCCCTTAATTGTTCGTATTTTGTTCCTTGCATTATTTTGGGTGAGTTCTTTTGTGATTTTCACGATCGGTTCATGATGAATCGTTCTTGTTGATTGGAAGTGAAACTACAGAATTGGAATGGAGTGGTATTTACATATTTCTATTACCATAAATTATACCATTTATCACTTTGATTCTTTATATGATGATGATTCATAAGTTAAAACATTAATTATGTTCGTTTAGATCATTTAAGTGGTTCTTTAATAATTACAACCTCATTTATTCTTATAAATTTGAATCATGAGTAAAAAAGAATTCCATAAAATTATATGAGTCATAAAACATATATTATGACCTGTTTAAACCATATAAATGGTTTCATGACCAGACATGAAAGAATTAATGGAAATTGAAAATACATCGTCCACGATATCGGTAATTCGGCACAAATGGACAATGTTTTTTGATTCTTTAAATAAGTGGAAGAGGAGAAGAATACTGATGAGGAATTTTCCATAATCATGAGAACATAATTAATATACATGATTCTAGAGATTTCATGCCTCTTGGGTAAGTGGGAGTGAGGAAAGAATAAAAACAAATCATGAAATAAAAGAAAATCTTGAGAATTTTCTCACGAAAATTCGGCAGCCTAACGGCATCGTTTAAAATTTCATAAAAACAAGATTGATGAGAGGAATGGAATATATCATCATTCATACAAGATATGGACAGTAAGGGTGAATATTTAATGAAATATCCCAACATAAGACAATGGGAATAGAATAGAATAACAAAAAATGAAAGAAAAGAAAGAAAATAAAAGAGGTTGTTTACCTCTTGATCTCTTCTTCTTGAGATCCTTCTTAAGGGCTTTGATTTTGTTATTTTGGTGAGACCAGCAGCTCTAGGACGTTGGGAATAATATTGGGGAGGGAATTTGGCAAAAATTAGACAATGCTCAAGGCTTGAGAGGTGTGGGAGGAAGAGGGGAGTGAGGGTGATATTTATAGTGGAGGAGGGGAGGTATTTTAGATTATTTTAATTATTATTATAATATTTTTATCAAGACTATGAATAATCTCAAATCAAGTGGCCCTAAATAGTGAAAATATCATGTGAGTTCGAAGAAAGTGTCCTTGCATCACTTATGATGTCATAAATAGTACATTTTTACTGATAAATTGATTATACGGTATTTTATCGTATTTCACTATTCACTGAAAACTCAAGAGTTTCAGAAAAATACCAAAAATTTACCCCAACCATTTTTCGAAGTGTAGAATTCAAAAATGAACTCCATTTTTCAAAAATAATTTTCTAAATATTATTAATTTAATTTTTAAATAAGGTCACAGTTAATTTGAAAAATAACAATATTGAAGTGCAATTAGTTTTATGTGACATTGGAAAATTAATTAAGATCCCATTATCCTATTGCCTTGGGAAAATAAAATAATATTATTATTTACTATTCATGAGGTCATATTACTATTAATATTACTATTCATAAGGGTATGTTACTATTCTCCAAAAAAACAAGTTTGTTCTATCAGACTCCAAATAACATACAGAACACAATTGTAGATGACAGTTTCTTGAAATTCAGAATATAGAAGTAGAAAAGTTATGTTTTAAAGACTAATTAAAAATATCTATTTTTTTAAAAAAAAGTTTCATGCATTTCTATTTTTTTTTTAAAAAACTGGGATGTTACATTATCCCCAACTTTCGTAAATTGCGTCCTCGCAATTTTATTTACTTAGTAAACAAGTGAGTGTACCTTGATCTAGGTGTCCACCTGGTCTCATCATCATGTTACTCACGTAAATAGAAGGTCCATGCATTGCAAAAATGATTTTGATATCCTTAAAAATCATTTGCTTACTTTATCCAAATACACCTTCTACAACTTGGGTCATATGGATGTTCACAGAAAAATAGTTTTGGAAAATAATCATGTATGACATATAATTTCAAAATATCTGATAAAACTTGATTTTTATAAAATTGTCGGACCGAGTTTGAGTTGAAACCTTCCATCAATGGTCCTTTTAAAATACCATAAGTATGTGTGGAAATATTATACTGTAAAACCAAATATAAATAGGTTGCACAAGGGTCTCCTTCTTCAGCACCTATTTCAAAATCATAACATGCTTCAAAATCTCTTGATAAGGTAAAATATTTAAAAATTCCTTGATAATATTTACCTTTCTTAAAAATATGAGAATATTGAGAAAATAAGATTTTTTTAAATATAACCCATGATCCACGATGGTATCGAGGTATAGTGGAGGTGTTTGATATCTTAAACAGTTGCATGCAAGTGAGTTGCATTTTAAAAAAGGTTTCAAAGTCGTCTCGACAAGACTTTGCAATAATTATTTCAAGAAACTCATCGGGAAGAGATAGGAATTTCATTTGAGATCCTCCTCCTTCCATTTGTAACTGAATTTTCTTAATCTGAAAAGTTATAAAACAAGGATTTAACATAAAGAATAGACATACAGACTAACCATATGTTTAACGAAAACATCTAATCCCTAAAGTTGTCTAAACCTTTCCTCTGATACCAACTATAAAGTCCCGCACTTAATACATACATAATCTTGAATTTATTCAAGAAAACACTTCCTTTTACATTGAGGATATTTTCATGTTTAGAGCTTTAGAGAATTAGGACATAATACATTCATAACATTACACATTGTTACATAGTGGATACCAGAAAATCAGTTTCCATTTTTCTCAGAATATAAAACATTAAAACTTAAAACAAGACTACTTGAAAATTCTTAAACATTTAACATTTATTCCTTCCTTGTATTACTCATCCATTAACCTGTGAAAAATCAATTCAAAAATTGGGATGAGCACAAAAGCTCAGTAAGGAATGAAAAATAAGGAAAAATCACATTAGACAATGAATACACATAACGTATGAAGACATTTTCAAAAGACATGATTTCCACCCATAAATACTTAATTCATGTAACATGAGATTTACACAAGATCCACACAAACATAAATATAATCATATAGGTATCTTTGGGAATTACTTACATAATCTTGTAACCATCTTGGCTACCTTAAAATTTGTAACCCTCACGGCTACCATACTTTGTGTAACCATCACAGTTACACTTGGAGTAACCATACGACCGACCTCTATCTTACTCATAAACAATAAATTGGAGGGAAATATAGGTCCCACCATTCATTATAAACAATTCCCAATAACCAAAACTATAAGAACCCGTTTTTTTCTATGAAAGAGTTTGGAATATTCTTGATGATATTCCAGAGCAGTGCCTTCAGACGGCGTGCGATTCCGAGCCCCGGAGTGGCCGGAATTAAATTTTCAGTGCGTTCACACTGGAAATACTAAATAAATGAGATAAATCCTAAACGGAGTTCCAGGTCAGGTATCTAAGTGTACGGATGGGTCCGGAATGGGGTGTTTACCCTAGAAACGACATAAAACTGGTCGGTGCGGGATGTTTGGACCCCTTGCTCGCTTTCGGAAGGTTAAACGGATAAATTAATTAATTAATTTATTCATTTAATGGTGAAACGTTAGTATCTCTTAAACGGTGGCTCGGATTGGAAACCTTAGGGCACCGTTGAGTTCCTAGCATACCGTTTACCCTAGGAGGGGTGTAAGTTTTGCAGGCGCGGGCCGTTTGTGAAAAATGGCCCTAGGGGCGTTTTCGTAATTTGGAGGCCTCGGGCGTTAAGTTTAGTAACTTTTGAATGGGGTCTCGGAATAAAATTCCGAGATCTCCGTTGCGCTCAGAACGTGGTTCTTAGCCTAGGGGAGGCTAAATCCCGACCGCGTCGGGAGTTCGGGTTCGGGGCTGTCGGGCGGGCGTTTAAGTGATTTGTACTTAAACACTCCCCCCCTCTTCTTCTTCCTCTTCTTCCTCAAACCCTCCTCCCCCTCCTTCACCTCCGGCAAGGCGAGATCCGGCGAGGCGAGGTCCGGCGAGGTGACTCCGGTGAGGTGACTCCGGCAAGGTGCGGTGGTGCCGGCGGATCGACGCGAAGCTCCGGGCAAAGCCCAGCGAGGTAGGTGGTGTTGTTGAGTTTTAAATCCCGAGCCCCCCTTTGAACACCAATCTTAGCATCGTTTCATCGTTTAATCTTCGAAAAAATCCCATCGACGCGTAGTATACAATTTTCTCTTTCCGACGCTTGTTTCAGATTTGAAATCGAAGGTCGGAGGCATCCGCAATCGCTCGCTGAAGTTTGCGGGAAATTAGGGAGGTTCTGGGTGTTTCCGGCGGTCCGGCGGCTTAGGCGGCGGTGGTCCGAGGTTGAGGTGGCAGTGGCGGCATCGACACAGGGTGGCGCGGTGGCTCGGTCGGGCGAGCGTGACGGAGGGTAGCGGCGGCTTGCCGGGGCGCGCGGTCGGCGAGTGGGGTCATCGGCCTTCGGCGGCGACGCGGGAGGAGCAAGGACCCGCATCTTGCGGGTCCTGTTGGCGCGACGCGGAGACCGGCTCTGGCCGGTCTTCTAGGAATAAAACCGGACCCAAGGCGGGTCTGGTTCAGCTGGAGTGGGCCGTGGCCAGCCGGCCGCTGCAGTTCGGACCGGGCCGGCCTGGGTGGACCGGCCCGGTTGGCCCTCTTATTTTCGGGAGGCCGTAACTTCCAAACGGCGCGTCCGTTTGATGTGCTGTCAGCGGTAGTAGATCTGTATTGACGAGGCAGATTTTTTGAGATGGTTTCGGGAATTTTTAATTCCCGAAACGAGGGGCCACTGAGGTGCGACGCGTCCTTAAGTGGATAAGTGTTTTTTCAGGATTCTTGTTTTGGACGGCGCGGACGCGTCCAACATCCGTTTTGAGTGCCGTCAGCGGCGTTGTCACCCTGGCACTGAGGCGCAGGTTTCCAGTGCAGTTCCAGGCATTGAGGCTGGAGTTGAGGCGCAGGCCCCACGGGCCGACTCTTGAGCTGCGTGCGGCGTTTCACGACTTTTCCATCGGACGTCCGTTCGGGGCATACGAGCAGTCATTTCTGGATGTTTTTCCAAGGGTATTGCAATGGTTCAATCCACCTGCTCAAATTCGGCATGATGGTGCGGGGCCCACGAGGTCCATTTCGGGAGTCGACGGTGATTTTCCCTCTTTATCACCGGGCGACCGTTTTGGACAATTGAGTAGTCCATCTTGTGTAATTTTTCGAGAGGATCACAACGGTGCGATCCGTTCATTGAGTTTCGTGACCGGGATGCAGGTCCCATGTGGCGCCGCTCGTGTGCGGTGTGCCGGAACGTATCTTTTTCTCCGGGTACCCGTTCCACGCAAGTAAGCAGTCTATTTGACGTGCTTCTCTAAGAGCTTTGCGATGACGAAGTCCGCCAGACCTTTTTCGAGAACGTGGTGTGGGCCCCACACCAGTTTGGTCATGGTGAATAGTACCTTTTTCACCTGTTGACCGTTTCGGGTGAGCGAGTAGTCTAACTCTCGTGTTTTTGCGCAAGGATTGCAACAGTATGATCCGTTTGGCTGTACAGAGCCTCTTGCGTGATCTTGTTAAATGTGGAAATGTGGAGGTGCCCCGGTGGCGGTCCTTCTACCGTGTTTGTAGTGGAACTTTGGCGAGTGGTCGCGCGCACTCTTGGGCGAGTGATGTAAATGCTTGAAGTGATGTGGTTGGTCATGCCTGGGCCTTTGAGGTGGAGTTGTTATGTCACGCCTTCGCGTTGACGTTGGGTTTTGTGTTCACGATAGCCTTAGGGATGGAGACGAGGTATACTCTGGGAGTATACGGGAGCGCTTGGAGTTACGTGTGGTCTGTACCTGAGATGTTCGTGCGCTTGGTTGGGGTTGACTTGGGGCCACACGTCGTGTGGGGCCCATGTGCATGTCGTGTTCTGACTTACGTACTTTGACCTCTCAAGGCGTTGAGGGTCCCTCTATGTGTTTGTTTGACCAAGCAGGGTGGAGCTCTTCCCCTGGCTCTGTGCTCGTTGGTTTGACCAGCAGGGTTGAGTGGTCTCCCCCTAGTTTCGTCCTCGATGGATTGGCCGGTAGCGGTGCTAGCCACCCAGTGCTGGGACAGGCGTTGAACCCCTCAGGGTGATTTGTGCTGGAGTTGGGTGGTTGCACGATACCCACTCCGCATTTGGTTGGCCAGTGTTGTACCCTCCTGTAGGGATGTGGCCAGAGCAGTTCTGAGTTTTACCCTCCAGCGGGGCTGGGCAGTGGGTTACTCATCGGATTCTAGGGTCTACCCTCCAGCAGAGACTGGGAAGTGGGTCGCCCGACGCACTTAGGGTCTACCCTCCATCAGAGACTGGGCAGTGGGTCACCCGACGACCTCTTAGGGCCTACCCTCCAGCAGGGCTGGGCAGTGGGTCGCCCGTCGTCTAGTTCCAGGTCTACCCTCCAGCAAGGCTGGCCAGTGGGTCGCCTGTCGACTTATTCCAGGTCTACCCTCCAGCGGGGTTGGGTAGTGGGTCGCCTGATGATGTATTATGGTTTACCCTCCAGCAGGGCTGGGCAGTGGGTCACTGAATATCTGAATATGGTTTACCCTCCAGCGGGGCTGGGTAGTGGGTCGCCTGACGATGTATTAAGGTTTACCCTCCAGCAGGGCTGGGCAGTGGGTCACCTGACATTTGGTTATTGATTACCCTCCAGCAGGGCTGGGCAGTGGGACACCAGTTGCTATTCCAGACTCAGTCCTTCCGACTAGGCTAGTCTGTGGCTTACCTCCGTGATTACCGGAGAGGGACCCTTGGTTGTACAGGTCAGTGATGGAACGGCTTCGGCTTTGAGGAGACCTCTCAGCTGCAGGGCAGTGATGAGGTGTGGTTTTACTTTCCTAGATCTCTCAAGTATGAGGGGCGCTTTCCCCACCGAGACGCGTTCTTGCGACGCGATCTAAAACTGTGCGGGCGAGTCAGTGCCGCCCAAAGCGGATAGTATCAAGGTGCAGTGAATGAGCCCCTTGGCTTGCGGTTCAGGGTAGACGTGCGGGATGCTGGGCATCGATGATGGTTATGTCTAGGACTGTTGGTGACTCATTTTCTTGGGCTGAGCTACGGGACGGAGATCCCCTTATGAGTTTGTTCGGGCTTCTTGGCAGAGCATAAGGATATGTATATACCTTGTTTCTGGTACCCACTTCTTGGGTTTGGTTACTCTCCTTCCAGGCGAGGCGAAGATGCGCGGGGTATGCCACGTGCTTTCCTTGTCTAGATTCTCGTGGTTGGATGAGTCTACCCTCCTTCTATAGGCAGCAAAGACTTGACAGGAAGTTCATCTTCTCAACGTTTCCAGCTCCTTGTGCCTGGACAAGTCTACTTCATTTCTTTTGTTGGTTTGAACTGGACTCTTTACTGCACCCTCAGTTGGACTCCTTTACTTTCCCTGTTCACTCTACTGCTCACCCTTCGGTACCTCCTTTTTTTGCTCCCTCGAGCCTTTGGGGTATCCTACTGAGTATTTTTATACTCACCCCTACTTGGGATTTTCCCGCACTTGGTGTGCCCTTGCAGACGACGGACAGGTGGAGCATGACTTATGTGGAGCGTAGGAGCTTGGGAGCTTGGACTGCGTGCGGTGGTCGTCGCCGGGATCCAGGTGGGAGATCCGCCAGCTGTTTCTCTTTTTGTTTACCTGTTGTCGAGTTGTGGCACTTTTTGGTTGGGCGCGTCTTTTCCCCCTTTTCTTTTCAGTTTGTACTTTGTACTTGTAGTGGTCGATGCACTCTGTGGTTTATTTATAACAGTTGTTCTTTTTTACTGTGCTTGTCTTTTCTTTTACTCTGCACTTTTTCATTGATTTTGCTGCGTGTGCGTGTGTACAGGTGCTTAGGCAAAGGCCTCCCCAAGTTATTGTGCCTTCGGCGCTGGTCTCCAGCCCCTGGCCTATGGAGACGGACCTGGGGTAGTTGCTGCTCGAGCCCGGGTAGGGTCGGGTTGTGAAAAAGTGGTATCAGAGGTGGTTCGTTCCTTGGGACGTTGTGCGGACATCCCTAAAAGAGGACGTGGTTGGGATTTAGGGCAACAGTGTTAACGTGTCTCAAGAGCAGCTCTCAGGCTAGGTAGTCCAGTGATGGTGCGGCGGCTGACGTATCCATTCACCAGGACCTTGATAACCCGCTTGTCGACTCGGCATGCTGAGAAACTTGTTGCAGGGAAAATTTGTTTGTGCATCACATAGGACTGAGTCTTGACTGTCCTTCTTGAGTCGGCTCCCCATCGTTGTTGTTGTGGTATATACATATATGCTCATCTGACCACGGCACTCCTTGATAATATTCAGGATGTCTCCGTGAGGACAGCTAGCCAGGATACCAGCTTGGGTTCGTGACGACAACCCTATAAGCTACGAGGCCACAGTCCAGAACCCATCATGCGAGCCCTTCCTCCGAGTGGGTCGGTAGCAGCACCCCCCCCCCCCCCACCTGTTGAGCAGCAGACAGTTTCAGGAGAGCAGGCTGAGTTTGAGCGCAGGTTGAGCGCGCTCCGTGAGTTCCAGTGGCAGAGACCGCTGAGGTTCAGAGGTGAGCCAGACCCTCAGGCAGTAGAGGTTTGGCTCGAGGCAGTGGTTCGCCTTTTCAGGCTTGTGCAGACGCCAACAGATCAGAGAGTTGATTTGGCATCCAACTTTTTTTTTCGTGGAGTAGCTTGGCGTTGGTGGAGTCTGGTGACTCAGTTTCTTGACTAGTCGTCGCTTTCGTTGGATGACTTTCAGTTGTTGCTCCGTGAGGAGTTTTTCCCCTCCTGCTTGTGCTCCTTCTGGATTCAGGAGCTCCTGCAGTTTCAGCAGGGACGGATGACGGTGGCCGAGTACGCGGCTAGTTTTGCAGACCGTGCATGCTTTTACCCGGACTTGGTCCATGACGACAACTTCCGAGCGCGGATGTTTGTGCAGGGTCTCCGTTGAGAGATTTGTGTTGTCATAGTACCCTTGGGCATTTCCACATATGCCGGGGTGCTAGAGTAGGCGTTGGTGACAGAGGGAATCCTGTCACATTCTAGAGTTGATGGTGGCAGCAGGCACGTCGGAGCCGGGACGTCTCCCATAACTAGCAGGCGTCGGAGGACAGGACCTCGATGCAGGTGGCCTTCCCACTGCCGGTTTTGGAGATGTGGTCATAGACCACTGTGGTGAAAAGGGCGCAGGGCCTCATCCGAGGATGCCCTTCTGTGAGTGGATCCCGGGCCGTGGTCGTACACCACAGTGGCACCGGAGGGCACCAGGGTAGCCCTGATAGCGCCGGTGCTATGCTTGTGATGGGCGAGGTCACTTGGCGTGAGACTGCCCGACCCGAGTTGCTGGGAGCTTCGGGTAGGCAGCAGGCGCACCACCACGGCAGAGGCAGCGCCGTGATCGGAGTAGTGTCCAGAGAGGTGGTGCTAGCAGAGGAGCGGGAGGAGCTGGAGGTGGGGGATGACGTTTCGAGATCTCCCCATCACCACTAGGCGGTCCATATCAGGCTCCAGGAGCTGACGATTGGGACCACGGGTAGCCGCGAGCTTTGGATGTATACGATCCTGCAGAGCACGGGATGGTGAGAGGTACCCCTTATGACTCTTCTACTTCTTGTAGTAGAATTGTTGGGCTCTGCGTGTTAATGGATTTTCTCCCTGATCCTTGTTTGAGGTGTTACCCGGGTGACACAGGGCGTCGGTTGTAACCCTGTGTTGGTGAGGAAAAAGGCATGAGACCTTTTCCTTTAGTCGATGGTGTTGACTCCTTCGCCTTTTGAGCGTGTAAGAGAGCATCAACTGTGGAGCCTCTAGCGTGACCAGATATCCTTGGGTGTTTCACCATATGGATATTCTGAAGGAGGAAATCACCAGGCCTTGTTTCAGGTGTGGGCGGTGATTCCAATCGCGGTGTGCGGCGTAGAGGTTCGTTCGGGGAGGTGAGCTACCCCCGAGGGCCTTCGGGATGGTTTAGACCATGCAAAGGGATGGCGAGGTACCCTACCACCTTGCCCTAACCCCAAAGTCTGGAGTGCGTGAACGACGTCGGAAAGGGCCGACCTAGCATGGAAAGATCATTCCCTTGGTCTGTGTGCGGTGACGCAGAGCTATGAGTGGGTCCTTCTGGGTATGGGGAAGCCAGGTGTGGGCTTCGTACCCTGTGTTGCTCCCTAGTTTTTCTTTTCGAGGACGAAAAGCTTGAAGGAGGGAATGATGTAAGAACCCGGTTTTTGCTGTGAAAGACTTCGGAATATTCTTGATGATATTCCAGAGCAGCGCCTTCAGACGGCGTCCGATTCTGAGCCCCGGAGTGGCCGGAATTAAATTTTCGGTGCGTTCACATTGGAAATACTAAATAAATGAGATAACTCCTAAACGGAGTTCTAGATCAGGTATCCGAGTGTACGGATGGGTCCGGAATGGGGTTTTTACTCTAGGAACAACATAAAACTGGTCGGCGCGGGATGTTTGGACCCCTCGCTCGCTTTCGGAAGGTTAGACGGATAAATTAATTTATTTATTTATTCATTTAATGGCGAAATGCTATTATCTCTTAAACGGTGCCTTGGACTGAAAAAACAAGGGCATCGTTGAGTTCGGAGCATGCCGTTTACCCTAGGAGGGGTGTAACTTTCCCGGGCGCGGGCCGTTTGTGAAAAATGGCCCCAGGGGCGTTTTCGTAATTTGGCGGCCTCGGGCGCTAAGTTTAGTAACATTTGAACAGGGTCTCGGAATAAAATTCTGAGACCTCCGTTGCGCACAAAACGTGGTTCTTATCCTAGGGGAGGCTAAATCCCGACCCCGTCGGGAGTTCAGGTTCGGGGCTGTCGGGCGGGCGTTTAAGTGATTTGTACTAACCCCCCCCCCCCTTCTTCTTCTACCTCTTCTTCCTCAAACCCTCCTACCCCTCCTTCACCTCCGGCGAGGAGAGCTCCGGCGAGTTGAGCTCCGGTGAGGCGACTTCGGCAAGGTGCGGTGATGCCGGCGGATCGACGTGAAGCCCAGCGAGGTAGGTGGTGTTGTTGAGTTTTAAATCCCGATCCCCACTTTGATCCCCAATTTTAGCATCGGTTCATCGTTTAATCTTCAAAAAAATTCCATGGATGCGTAGTATACAATTTTCTCTTTCTGACGCTTGTTTCAGATTTGAAATCGGAAGTCGGAGGTATCCGCAATCGCTCGCCGAAGTTTGCGGGACATTCGGGAGGTTCTGGGTGTTTCCGGCGGTTTCCAGCGGTCCGGCGGCTTAGGCGGCGGCGGTTTCCGGCGGTCCGGTGGCTTAGGCGGCGGTGGTCCGAGGTTGAGGTGGCGGCGGCGGCGTCGACGCAGGGTGGCATGGTGGCTCGGTCGGGCGAGCGCGACGGAGGGCAGCGGCGGCTTGCCGGGGCGCGCGGTCGGCGAGCGGGGTCGTCGGCCTTTGGCGGCGATGCGGGGGGAGCAAGGACCCGCATCTTGCGGGTCCTGTTGGCGCGACATGGAGACCGGCTTTGGCCGGTCTTCTAGGAATAAAACCAGACCCGAGGCTGGTCTGGTTCAGCTGGAGTGGGCCACGGCCAGCCGGCCGCGGCGGTTCGAACCGGGCCGGCCGGGGTGGACCGGCCCGGTTGGCCCCCTTGTTTTCGAGAGGCCGTAACTTCCAAACGGCACATCCGTTTGATGCGCCGTCTGCGGCAGTAGATCCGTATTGACGAGGCAGAGCTTTTGAGATGGTTTCGGGAATTTTTAATTCCCGAAACGAGGGGCTACTGAGGCACGACGCGTCCTTAAGTGGACGAGCGTTTTTTCGGGATTCTTGTTTTGGACGGCGCGGACGCGTCCGACATCCGTTTTAAGCGCCGTCAGCGGCGTTGTGACCCTGGCACTGAGGCGGAGGTTTCTAGTGCGGTTCCAAGCATTGAGTCTGGAGTTGAGGCGCGGGCCCCACGAGCCGACTCTTGAGCTGCGTGCGGCGTTTCATGACTTTTCCATCGGACATCCGTTCGGGGCGTGCGAGCAGTCGTTTCTGGATGTTTTTCCAAGGGGATTGCAATGGTGCAATCCGCCTGCTCAAATTCGGCATGATGGTGCGGGGCCCACGAGGGCCGTTTCGGGAGTCGACGGTGATTTTCCATCTTTATCACCGGGCGACCGTTTTGGACAAGTGAGTAGTCCATCTTGTGTACTCTTTCGAGAGGTTCACAACAGTGTGATCCATTCGTTGAGTATCCGGACCGGGATGCGGGTCCCACGTGGCGCTGCTCGTGTGCGGGGTGTCGGAACGTATCTTTTTCTCCGGGTACCTGTTCCACGCAGGTAAGCAGTCGATTTGACGTGCTTCTCTGAGAGCTATGCGATGGCGCAGTCCACCCGACCTTTTTCGAGAACGTGGTGTGGGCCCCACACTGGTTTGGTCATGGTGAATAGTACCTTTTCACCTGTTGACCGTTTCGGCCGAGCGAGTAGTCTAACTCGCATGTTTTTGTGCAAGGATTGCAACGGTATGATCCGTTTGTCTGTACGGAGCCTCTTGTGCGATCTTGTTAAAAGTGGAAATGTGGAGGTGCCCCGGTGGCGGTCCTTCTACCGTGTTTGTAGCGGACCTCTGGCGAGTGGTTGCGCGCACTCTTGGGTGAGTGATGTAAATGCTTGAAGTGATGTGGTTAGCCGTGCCTGGGCCTTTGAGGTGGAGTTGTTATGTCATGCCTTCACGTTGACATTGGGTGCCGTGTGCACGATAGCCTTAGGGCTGGAGACGAGGTATACTCTGGGAGTATACGGGAGCGCTTGGAGGTACGTGTGTTTTTTACCTGAGATGTTCGTGCGCTTGGTTGAGGTTGACTTGGGGCCACACGTCGTGTGGGCCCCATGTGCGTGCCTTGTTCTGCCTTACATACTTTGACCTCTCGCGGCGTTGAGGGTCCCTCTATGTGTTTGTTTGACCAAGCAGGGTGGAGCTCTTCCCCTGGATCTGTGCTCGTTGGTTTGACTAGCAGGGTTGATTGGTCTCCCCCTGGTTTCATCCACAATGGATTGGCCGGTAGCGGTGCTAGCCACCCAGTGCTGGGACAGGCGCTGAACCCCTCAGGGTGAGTTGTGTTGGAGTTGGGTGGTTGCACGATACCCACTCCGCGTTTGGTTGGCCAGTGTTGTACCCTCCTGTAGGGATGTGGCCAGAGCAGTTCTGAGTTTTACCCTCCAGCGGGGCTGGGCAGTGGGTTACTCATCGGATTATAGGGTCTACCCTCCTGCAGAGACTGGGCAGTGGGTCGCCCGACGCACTTAGGGTCTACCCTCCAGCAGAGACTGGGCAGTGGGTCACCCGACGACCTCTTAGGGCCTACCCTCCAGCAGGGCTGGGCAGTGGGTCGCCCGTCGTCTAGTTCCAGGTCTACCCTCCAGCAAGGCTGGGCAGTGGGTCGCCTGTCAACTTATTCCAGGTCTACCCTCCAACGGGGCTGGGCAGTGGGTCGCCTGATGATGTATTAGGGTTTACCCTCCAGCAGGGCTGGGCAGTGGGTCACCCCATATCTGAATATGGTTTACCCTCCAGCGGGGCTGGGTAGTGGGTCGCCTGACGATGTATTAAGGTTTACCCTCCAACAAGGCTGGGCAGTGGGTCACCTGACATTTGGTTATAGATTACCCTCCAACAGGGCTGGGCAGTGGGACACTAGTTGGCATTCCAGACTCAGTCCTTCTGACTAGGCTAGTATGTGGCTTACCTCCGTGATTACCGGAGCAGGACCCTTGGTTGTACGGGTCGGTGATGGAACGACTTTGGATTTGAGGAGACCTCTCGACTTCAGGGCAGTAATGAGGTGTGGTTTGACTTTCCTAGAACTCTCAAGTACGAGGGGTGCTTTCCCCACCGAGACGCATTCTTGCAACGCGATCTAAAACCATGCGGGCGAGTCAGTGCCACCCAAAGCGGATAGTATCAAGGTGCGGTGACTGAGCCCCTTGGATTGCGATTCAGGGTAGACGTGCGGGATGCTAGGGATCGATGATGGTTATGTCTGGGACTGTTGGTGACTCATTTTCTTGGGCTGAGCTATGGGACGGAGATCCCCTTACGAGTTTGTTCGGGCTTCTTGGTAGAGAATAAGGATATGTATATACGTTGTTTCTGGTACCCACTTCTTGGGTTTGGTTACTCTCCATCCAGGCGAGGTAAAGACGCGCGGGGTATGCCACGTGATTTCCATGTCTAGCTTCTCGTGGTTGGACGAGTCTACTCTCCTGCTATAGGCAGAGAAGACTCGACGGGAAGTTCATCTTCTCACGGTTTCCAGCTCCTTGTGCCAGGACGAGTCTACTTATTTTCTTTTGTTGGGTTGAGCTGGACTCTTTACTGCACCCTCGGTTGGACTCCTTTACCTTCCCTATTCGCTCTACTGCTCACCCTTCAGTACCTCCTTTTGTTGCTCCCTCGAGCCTTCGGGGTATCCTAGTGAGTATTTTTATACTCACCCCTGCTTGGGCTTTGCCCACACTTGGTGTGACCTTGAAGACGATGGACAGGTGGAGCATGACTTTAGTGGAGCGTAGGATCTTGGGAGCTTGGACCACGTGCGGTGGTCGTGGCCGGGATCCAGGTGGGAGATCCGCCAGCTGTTTCTCTTTTTGTTTACCTGTTGCCGGGTTGTGGAACTTTTCGTATTGGCGTGTGTTTTTTCCCTTTTCTTTTCAGTTTTTACTTTGTACTTGTAGTGGTCGATGCACTCTGTGGTTTATTTATAGCAGTTGCTCTTTTTTACTCTGCTTGTCTTTTCTTTTAATATGAAATTTTGCATTGAGTTTGCTGTGTGTGCGTGTGTACAGGTGCTTAGGCAAAGGCCTCCCCGAGTTGTTGTGCCTTCGGCGCTGGTCGCCAGCCCCTGGCCTATGGAGTCGGGCCTGGGGTAGTTGCGGCTCGAGCTCGGGTAGGGTCGGGTCATGACAAAAACATAATCATACAACATAAAAAATTGCATAAAAACATTGCTTTTGAATCTTATAAAACAGAATTTTAAAAGAGGATTTTAGAAGAAAAGTCCCTTATAAACATCATATACTTGAAGTGAGACTTAATAGAGTGTATGAAATATATATATAATCTATAAATACACATAATGAAACATATTATAAATATAACCCATCACACAAACAATTTAAATATCACATAAATTTTAAAGTAGAAGGTTAACCCAAAGAATGGAAATCGGGTTAAGAATTCTCTTACCTTAGGATTTTCTTACTTCAAATTTTTTTGAACCTTTTGTATAATGGTTAAAAGAGTGTTATTAGTATTTTACAGAAACATGTTCATGTTTATAACATCTTATATGGTCATTTCAGAACCTCATTTCACCCCTTAATTGTCAGTATTTTGTTCCTTGCATTATTTTGGGTGAGTTCTTTTGTGATTTTACGATCGGTTCATGATAAATATTTCTTGTTGATTGGAAGTGAAACTCCTTAATTGGAATGGATTAGTATTTAAAAATTTCCATTACCATAAATTACACCATTTATCACTTTGATTCTTTATATTAGGATGATTCATGAGATAAAACATTAATGATGTTCGTTTAGATCATTTAAGTGGTTATTTGATAATAACAACGTCATTTTGTCTTTTAAATAAGAACCATGAGTAAAAAAGAATTCCAGAACCATATATGAGTCATAAAACATATATTATAACATGGTTCAACCATATAAATGGTTTCATGACCATACTTGAAAGAATTAATGGAAATTGAAAATACATCGTCCCCGATGTAGGTAATTCGACACAAATGGACAATGTTTTTTGATTCTTTAAATAAGTGGAAGAGGAGAAGAATACTGATGAGGAATTTTACATAAACATGAAAACATAATAAATATACATGATTCTGGAGATTTCATGCCTCTTGGATAAGAGGGAGTGGGGAAAAAAAGAAAAACGAATCATGAAATAAAAGAAAATCTTTAGAAATTTCTCAAGAAAATTCGGCAGCCTAATGGCGTCTCTTAAAATATCATAAAAACAAGATTGATGAGAGGAATAGAATATATCATCATTCATACAAGATATTGACATTAAAGGGGGAATATTTAATGAAATATCCCAACACAAGACAAATGGAATGGAATAGAATAACAAAAAATGAATGAAAAGAATGAAAATAAAAGAGGTTGTTTACCTCTTGATCTCTTCTCCTTGAGATCCTTCTTAAGGGATTTGATTTCGGTCTTTTGGTGAGACCAGCAGCTCTAGGACGTGGGGAAGAGGATTGAGGATCTAATTTGGAAGAAATTAGACAATGCTCAAGGCTTGAGAGGTGTGGGAGGAAGAGGGGAGTGAGGGT
Organism: Viscum album; assembly: GCA_963277665.1. Taxonomy (NCBI): domain Eukaryota; kingdom Viridiplantae; phylum Streptophyta; class Magnoliopsida; order Santalales; family Viscaceae; genus Viscum; species Viscum album. Next base: position 612,888,849 of record OY728166.1, read on the forward strand.
GATATTTATAGTGGAGGAGGGGAGGTATTTTAGATTATTTTAATCATTATTATAATATTTTTATCAAAACTATGAAAAATCTCAAATAAATTGGCCCTAAATAGTGATAATATCATGTGATTTCGAAGAAAGTGGCCTTTAATCACTTATAATGTCATAAATAGTGCATTTTTACTGATAAATTGATTATACAGTATTTTATCATATTTCACTATTCACCGAAAATTCAAGAGTTTCAGAAAAATACCAAAAAATTACCCCAACCATTTTTCGACGTGTAGAATTCAAAAATGAACTCCATTTTTAAAAAATAATTTTCTAAATATTAGTAATTTAATTTTTAAATAAGGTCACAGTTAATTCGAAAAATAACAATATTGAAGTGCAATTAGTTTTATGTGACATTGGAAAATTAATTAAGATCCCATTATCCTATTGCCTTGGGAAAATAAAATAATAATATTATTTACTATTCATGAGGTCATATTACTATTTATATTACTATTCATAAGGGTATGTTACTATTCACCAAAAAACAAGTTTGTTACATCAGACTCTAAATAACATACTGAACACAATTGTAGATGACAGCTTCTTGAAATTCAAAACATAGAAGAAATAAAATTATGTTTAAAGGATACTTATAAATATATACCTTAAACAAAATTTCAAGCATTTTCAATTTTTTTTTAGAAAAACTTGGGGTGTTACATTATCCCCACCTTCTTGAAATTGGTTCCTCGCAATTTTATTTACTTATTAAACAACTGAGGGTATTTTTCCCTCATAGCATTTTCAGACTCCCATGTTGCTTCTTCAACCATATGGTTTCTCCACAAAACCTTTACCTAGTGGATTACCTTATTTCACAATACCTATTCTCTTCGATCAAGAATATAAATTGGTTTTTATTCATAAGAAAGGTTCTCTTCCAGCTGAACTGCTTCTGGCCTCAAGACATGTGATGAATCTGGAACATACTTTCTCAACATCGAAACATGAAAAACATTGTGTACCTGAAACAAGCTCGGAGGCAAAGCTACGCGGTATGCAACTGTTCCAACTTTATCCAAGATTTCAAAAGTACCGATGAACCATGGACTTAGTTTGCCTTTCTTACTGAAATGCATCACACTTTTCCAAGGAGAGATTTTATGGAAAACATGGTCACCTACCTCGAAAGAGAAGTCTTTTCTTCTATTATCTGTATAACTTTTCTGCCTGCTCTGAGCTGTCCTCATGTGTTGCTGGATCATCCTCACTCCCCTCTTCCTACCACACCTCTCAAGCCTTGAGCATTCTCTAATTTCTGCCAAATTCCCTCCCCAATCCTCTTCCCCATGTCCTAGAGCTACCGGTCTCACCAAAAGACCAAAATAAAAGCCCTTAAGAAGGATCTCAAGGAGAAGAGATCAAGAGGTAAACAACCTCTTTTATTTTCTTTCTTTTCATTAATTTTTTGTTATTCTCTTCCATTTCCTTTGTCTTGTGTTTGAATATTTCATTAAATATTCCCCCCTTACTGTCAATATATTGTATTAATGATGATATATTCCATTCCTCTCATCAATCTTTTTTTTATGAAATTTTAAGAGACGCCGTTAGGTTGCCGAATTTTCATGAGAAATTTCTCAAGATTTTCTTTTATTTCATGATTCGTTTTTCTTCTTTCCTCACTCCCTATTATCCAAGAGGCCTGAAATCTCTAGAATCATGTATATTCATTATGTTCTCATGATTATGGAAAATTCCTCATCAGTATTCTTCTCCTCTTCCACTTATTTAAAGAATCAAATAACATTGTCCATTTGTGTCGAATTACCGACATCGTGGATGATGTATTTTCAATTTACATTAATTCTTTAAAGTCTGGTCATGAAACCATTTATATGGTTGAACCAGGTTATAATATATGTTTTATGAACCATATATGGTTCTGGAATTCTTTTGTACTCATGGTTCTAATTTAAAATACAAAATGATGTTGTTATTATCAAAGAACCACTAAAATGATCTAAACGAACATCATTAATTTTTTAACTTATGAATCATCATCATATAAATCATCAAAGTGATAAATGGTATAATTTTTGGTACTGGAAATATGTAAATACTAATCCATTCCAATTCTGTAGTTTCACTTCCAATCAACAAGAACGATTCATCATGAACCGATTGTGAAAATCACAAATGAACTCACCCAAAATAATGTAAGGAACAAAATAATAACAATTAAGGGGTGAAGTGAGGTTATGAAATGACCATGTAAGATGTTATAAACATGAAAATGTATATTTAAAATACTAATAACACTCTTTTAACCATTATACAGGAGTTTTTAACAAGTTTGAATTAAGAAAAGCTTAATGTAAGGGAATTCTTAACCCGATTTCCATTCTTTGGTTTAACCTTATACTTTATAATTTATGTGTTATTTAAATTGTTTGTGTGATGGGTTCTATTTATATTATGTTTCATTATGTGTATTTACAGAGTACATACATATTACATCCACTCTATTAAGTCTCACTTCAAGTATATGAGGTTTATAAGGGACTTTTCTTCTAAAATCCTCTTTTAAAATTCGATTTTACAAGAATCAAAAGAAATGTTTTTATGCTATTGTTTATGTTGTATGATTATGTTTTGGTTATTGTTCATTGTTTATGATGAAGGGGGGAACTATATTTCCCTCCAATGCATTGGGTATGAGTAAGTTGGAGGTCGGCCATATGGTTACTCCAAGTGTAACTGTGATGGTTACACAAAGGAAGGTAGCCATGAGGGTTACAAATTTTACGGTATCCAAGTTGGTTACAAGATTATGTAAGTAATTCCCCAAGATACCTCTATGATTATATTTATGTTTGTGTGGATCTTGTGTAAATCTCATGTTACACAAAGCAAGTATTTATGGGTGGAAAGCATGTCTTTTGAAAATGTTTTCATACGTCATGAGTATTTATGAACTAATGTGATTTTTCCTTCTTTTTTCATACCTTAATGAGCTTTTGTGCTCATCCCAAGTTTTTAAATGATTATTCACAGATTAATGGATGAGTAATACAAGGAAGGAAGACATGTTAAATTTTGAAGAATTGTCAAGGAGTCTTGTTTTAAGTTTTAATGTTTTATATTTTGAGAAAAATGGAAACTGATTCCTTCCTTGTATTACTCATCCATTAACCTATGAAAAATCATTTAAAAACATGGGATGAGCACGAAATCTCAGTAAGGTATGAAAAATAAGGAAAAATCACATTAGTCCATGAATACTCATAACGCATGAAAACATTTTCAAAAGACATTCTTTCCACCCATAAAACTTACTTCATGTAACATGATATTTTCACAAGATACACAAAAACATTAATATAATCATAGAGGTATCTTGGGGCATTACTTACATAATCTTGTAACCATCTTGGCTACCTTAAAATTTGTAACCCTCACGGCTACCTTACTTTGTGTAACCATTGCAGTTACACTTGGAGTAACCATACGGACGACCTCCAACTTACTCATACCCAATGCATTGGAGGGAAATATACGTCCCACAATTCATCATAAACAATTCCCAATAACCAAAACATAATCATACAATATAAACAAGAGTATAAAAACATTGGCTTTGAATCTTATAAAACAGAATTTTAAAAGTGGATTTTAGAAGAAAAGTCCCTTATAAACATCATATACTTGAAGTGATACTTAATAGAGTGGATGGAATATGTATATACTCTGTAATTACACATAATGAAACAAAATATAAACTGAAACCATCACACAAACAATTTAAATAGCACATAAATTATAATGTAGAAGGTTAACCCAAAGAATGGAAATCGGGTTAAGAATTCCCTTACCTTAGGCTTGTCTTACTTCAAATTTTTTTGAACCTCCTATATAATGGTTAAAATAATGTTATTTGTATTTTACAGAAACATTTTCTTGTTTATAACTTCTTATATGGTCATTTAATAACCTCACTTCACCCCTTAATTGTTAGTATTTTGTTCCTTGCATTATTTTGGGTGAGTTCTTTTGTGATTTCCACAATCAATTCATGATGAATCGTTCTTGTTGATTGGAAGTGAAACTCCAGAATTGGAATGGATTAGTATTTACATATTTCACTACCATAAATTATTCTATTTATCACTTTTATGCTTTATATGAGGATGATTAATTAGATAAAACATTAATGATGTTCGTTTAGATCATTTAAGTGGTTCTTTGATAATAACAATGTCATTTTGTCTTTTAAATTAGAACCATGAGTAAAAAAGAATTCCAGAACCATATATGAGTCATAAAATATATATTATAACCTGGTTCAACCATATAAATGGTTTCATGACCAGACTTGAAAGAATAAATGGAAATTGAAAATACATCGTCCACGATATCGGTAATTCGACACAAATGGACAATGTTTTTTGAATCTTTAAATAAGTGGAAGAGGAGAAGAATAATGATGTGGAATTTTCTATAATCATGAGAACACAATGAATATACTTGATTCTGTAGATTTGATGCCTCTTGGATAAGAGGGAGTTAGGAAAGAGGAAAAACGAATCATGAAATAGAAGAAAATATTGAGAAATTTCTCACGAAAATTCGGCAGCCTAACGGCGACTCTTAAAATTTCATAAAAACAAGATTGATGGGAGGAATGGAATATATCATCATTCATACAATATATTTACTGTAAGGGGGAATATTTAATGAAATATCCCAACACAAGACAAATGTAATAGAAGAGAATAACAAAAAATGAAAGAAAAGAAAGAAAATAAAAGAGGTTGTTTACCTCTTGATCTCTTCTCCTTGAGATCCTTCTTAAGGGCTTTGATTTTGGCCTTTTGGTGAGACCAGTAGCTCTAGGACGTGGTGAAGAAGATTGGGGAGGGAATTTGGCAGAAATTAGACAACGCTCAAGGCTTGAGAGGTGTGGGAGGAAGAGGGGAGTGAGGGTGATATTTATAGTGGAGGAGGGGAGGTATTTTAGATTATTTTAATTATTATTATAATATTTTTATCAAGACTATGAATAATCTCAAATCAAGTGGCCCTAAATAGTGAAAATATCTTGTGAGTTCGAAGAAAGTGGCCTTTAATCACTTATTATGTCATAAATAGTGCATTTTTACTGATAAATTGATTATACGGTATTTTATCGCATTTCACTATTCACCGAAAATTCAAGAGTTTCAGAAAAATACCAAAAATTTACCCCAACTATTTTTCGATGTGTAGAATTCAAAAATGAACTCCATTTTTCAAAAATAATTTTCTAAAGATTATTAATTTAATTTTTAAATAAGGTCACAGTTAATTCGAAAAATAATAATATTGAAGTGCAATTAGTTTTATGTGACATTGGAAAATTAATTAAGATCCCATTATCCTATTTCCTTGGTAAAATAAAATAATATTATTATTTAATATTCATGAGGTCATATTACTATTCATATTACTATTCATAAGGGCATGTTACTATTCACCAAAAAACAAGTTTGTTTCACCAGACTCTAAATAACATACTGAACACAATTGTAGATGACAGTTTCTTGAAATTAATAACATAGAAAAAATAAAATTATGTTTAAAGGATACTTATAAATATATACCTTAAACAAAATTTCAAGCAATTTCAATTTATTTTTAGAAAAAATTGGAATGTTACATTATCCCCACCTTCTTGAAATTGCGTCCTCGCAATTTTATTTACTTATTAAACAACTGAGGGTATTTTTCCCTCATAGAATTTTCAGACTCCCATGTTGCTTCTTCAACCATGTGGTTTCTCCACAAAACCTTTACCTGGTGGATTACCTTATTCCGCAATACCTGTTCTCTTCGATCAAGAATCTGAACTGGTTTTTCTTCATAAGAATGGTTCTCTACCAGCTGAACTACTTTCGGCCTCAAGACATGTGATGAATCTAGAACATACTTTCTCAACATTGAAACATGAAAAACATTGTGTACCTGAAATAAGCTCGGAGGCAATGCTACGTGGTATGCAACTGTTCCAACTTTATCCAAGATTTCAAAAGGACCGATGAACCGTGGACTTAGTTTCCCTTTCTTACTGAAATGCATCACACTTTTCCAAGGAGAGATTTTAAGGAAAACATGGTCACCTACCTCGAAAGATAAGTCTTTCCTTCTGTTATCTACATAAATTTTCTGCCTGCTCTGAGCTGTCCTCATGTGTTGCTGGATCATCCTCACTTTCTCAGCCACTTCTTCTACTAATTCTGGCCCCATCAACTTTATTTCACTGACATCATCCCAAAACGCAGGAGTCCGACACCGCTTTCCTTACAAGGCATCAAAATGTTCCTGTAAGAACCCAGGGTTTTTTGCTGAGAAAGACTTTGGAATATTCTTGATAATATTCCAGAGCAGTTCCTTCAAACGGCGTGCGATTACGAGCCCCGGAGTGGCCGGAATTAAATTTTCAGTGCGTTCACACTGGAAATGCTAATTAAATGAGATAACTCCTAAACGGAGTTCCGGATCAGGGATACGAGTGTACTGATGGGTCTGGAATTGGGTGTTTACCCTTGGAACCGCATAAAACTTGTCAGCGCGGGATGTTTGGACCCCTCGCCTGCTCTCGGAATGTTAAACGGATGAATAAATTAATTAATTTATTCGTTTAATGGTGAAATGCTAGTATCTCTTAAACGGTGGCTCGGATTGGAAAACCGAGGGCACTATTGAGTTCGCAGCGTGCCGTTTACCCTAGGAGGGGTGTAAGTTTCGCAGGTGCGAGCCGTTTGTGAAAAATGGCCCCAGGGGCGTTTTCGTAATTTGGCGGCCTCGGGCGCTAAGTTTAGTAACTTTTGAACGGAGTCTCAGAATAAAATCCCGAGACCGCCGTTGAGCTCAGAGCGTGGTTCTTAGCCTAGGGGAGGCTAAATCCCGACCCCGTCGGGAGTTCGGGTTCGGGGCTGTCGGGCGGGCGTTTAAGTGATTTGTACTTAAACACCCCCCCCCCCTTCTCCTTCTTCTTCTTCTTCTTCCTCAAACCCTCCTCCCCCTCCTTCACCTCCAGCGAGGCGAGCTCCGGTGAGGCGACTCCGGTAAGGTGCGGTGGTGTCGGCGGATCGACGCGAAACTCCGGGCGAAGCCCAGCGAGGTAAGTGGTGTTGTTTGAGTTTTAAATCCCGAACCCCCCATTGAACCCCAATTTTTAGCATCATATTGCCATTTAATCTTCAAACAAATTCCATGGCCGTGTAGTATGCATTTTTCTCTTTCCGACGCTTGTTTTGGATTCGAAATCGGAGTTCGGAGGCGTTCACAGTCGATCGCCGAAGTTTGCGGGATTTTGGAGGTTTTCCGGCCGGTTTGGGAGCTCCGGCGGAAGGAGGCGGGCCGCCCCGGCTTCGGTAAGAGGAGGTGGCCGTGGGGCGTCGTGGTGGTTCAGTTTCCAGGTGGAGCAGCTCTGGTTGGCGGCGGCATTTTCCGGTGCTGGCGATGGGCGGCGGCCTTTGGCTCGGCGGCGGCAGGCCGAGGGCGCCGGCACGGGACGACGACCCGGGGTCGCGGCGCGACGCGGCCTCGGTGGATAGAGACTCGTGAACTGTGGGTCTCCGCTGGGGCGCAGCGAGACCAGACATCCAGGACCCTCGGATGTTGGCAGGCCACGGCCAGCTTGCCGCGGGCCGGCTGTGGGCGGATAGGCCGGACCGGGCCGGTCCGGCCCAAGGGGTGCCCCCCCCCCCCCATTTTTCTAACTTCCGATGTTCGTAGCTTTCGCTACAGACGTCCTTTTTGCGCTCCATCTACGGCGGTGTGGGCCTGACGCAGAGGCGGGACTTTTGAGATGGTTTTGGGAATTTTTACTTCCCGAAACGAGGGGCCGCGAAGGCGCGACGCGTCTTTAAGTGGTTTGTCATTTTCCGGGGGAAACTTTTTTTGGGCGGCGCGGACGCATCAGACGTCCGTTTTGAGCACCGTCAGTTGCGTTGGGACCCTGGCGTCAGGGAGAAGTTTTCCAGGGTGGTTTCGGGCATTGAAGCCGAAGTTAAGGCGAGGGCCCCATGACCTATCTTTCGAGTTGCGTGCAGCGTTTCACGACTTTTTTGTCGGACGTCCGTTCGGGGCGTGTGAGCAGTCAATGTTGGGTGTTTTTCCGAGGGCATCGCGTTGGCGCAGTCTGCCCGCTGTAATTCCGCACGATGGTGCGAGCCCCACGAGGGCCGTTTCGGGAGTTGACGGTGATTTCCAGCTTTATCACCGGGAGACCATTTTGGATGAGTGAGTAGTCCATTTCGTGTACTTTTTCGAGAGGATCGCAACGGTGCGATCTGTTCATTGGGTTTCCAGACCGGGATGTGGGTCCCACGTGGCACCACTCGTGTGTGGTGCACCGGGATGCATCTTTTTCTCCGGATATCCGTTGCACTCATGTGGGTAGTGCTTTTGACGTGTTTTATTGAGGGGATCTCAATGGTGTAATGCGCTCGACTGTTTTTGGGGCTGAGGATCAGGATCACGGGACGTCATTCGGGCGTGAGGCGGTGTTGGTGACTTTTCCGTCGGGTATCCATTGGAGGTGAGTAAGTAGTCGATCTCGCGTGTTTTTCCACGAGGATTACAATAGTGCGCTCCGTTTGGTTGTGTGGAGCCTCTTGCACGATCTTGTTAAATGTGGAAATGTGGAGGTGCCCTGGTGGTGGTCCATCTACCGTGTTTGTAGCGGACCTTTGGCGATTGATCGCGTGCACTCCCGTGTGAGTGATGTAAATGCTTGATGTGATGTGGTTGGCCGTGCCTGGTCCTTTGAGGTGGAGTTGTTACGTCACGCCTTCACGTTGATGTTGGGTGCCGTGTGCACAATAGCCCTTGGGCTGGAGACGTGGTATACTCTGGGAGTATACGAGAGTGCTTGGAGGTACGTGTGGTTCGTACCTGAGACGTTCATGCGCTTGGTTGGGGTTGACTTGGGGCCACACGTCGTGTGGGCCCCAAGTGCGTGCTGTGTTCTGCTTTGCATACTTAGACCTCTCGCGGCGTAGAGTGTCCCTTTGTGCTCGTTTGTTTGGTTAGCAGGGTGGACTGTATTTCCCCTGGCATTGTGCTCGTTTGTTTGACCAGCAGGGATGAGTGGTCTCCTCCTGGTTTCTTTCTCGATGGATCAGCCAGTAGCGGTGCTAGTGGCACCCCGTGATGGAACAGGCGCTGAACCCCTCGGGGTGAGTTCTGCTGGATTTGGGTGGTTGCGCGATACCCACTCCGTGTTTGGTTGGCCAGTGTTGTACCCTCCAATGGATATGGCCAGAGCAGTTCTGAGTTTTACCCTCTAGTGGGGCTAGGCAGTGGGTTACTCATCGGCTTCTAGGGTCTACCCTCCAGCGGAGACTGGGCAGTGGGTCACCCGACGCTCTTAGGTTCTACCCTCCAGCGGGGCTGGGCAGTGGGTCACCTGACGCACTTAGGGTCTACCCTCCAGTAGAGACTGGGCAGTGGGTCACCCGACGACCTCTTAGGGTCTACCCTCCAGCAGGGCTGGGCAGTGGGTCGCCCGTCATCTAGTTCCAGGTCTACCCTCCAGCAAGGCTGGGCAGTGGGTCGCCTGTCGACTTATTCCAGGTCTACCCTCCAGCGGGGCTAGGCAGTGGGTCGCCTAATGATGTATTATGGTTTACCTTCCTGCAGGGCTGGTCAGTGGGTCACCCAGTATCTTATTATGGTTTACCCTCCAACAGGGCTGGGTAGTGGGTCACCCAGTATCTTATTATGGTTTACCCTCCATCGGGGCTGGGCAGTGGGTCTCCTGACGATGTATTAAGGTTTACCCTCCAGCAGGGCTGGGCAGTGGGACACCCATTGATATTCCATACTCAGTCCTTCCTACTAGGCTACTCTGTGGCTTTCCTCCATGACCACCGAAGCAGGACCCTTGGTTGTACGGGTCGGTGATGGAACGACTATGGATTTGAGGAGACCTCTCGACTACAGGGTAGTGAAGAGGTGTGGTTTGACTTTCCCTAGAACTCTCAAGTACAAGGGGCACTTTCCCCACAGAGACGCGTTCTTGTGACGTGATCTAAAACCATGCAGGTGAGCCAGTGCCGCCCAAAGCGGATAGTGTCGAGGTGCAGTGATTGAGCCCCTTGGATTGTGGTTCGGGGTAGACGTGCGGGATGCTGGGCATCGATGGAGTTTACTTTTGTGACTGTTGGTGACTCTTTTCTTGGGCTGACCTGTGGGATGGAGATCCCCTTACGACGTTGTTCAGGCTTATTGCTGAGCATAAGGATATGTATATACCTTGTTTGAGTACCCACTTCTTGGGCCTGATTACTCTCCCTCCAGGAGAGGCGAAGACGCGCGGGGTATGCCACGTGCTTTCCGTGTCTAGCTTCTCATGGTTGGAGGAGTCTACTCTCCTGCTATAGGTGGTGAAGACTCAACGATAAGTTCATCTTCTCACCGTTTCCAGCTCCTTGTGACTGGATGAGTCTACTTCCTTTCTCTTGTTGGGTTGAGCTGGACTCTCTGCTGTGCTGTTACTCTTTACTGCACCCTCGGTTGTACTCCTCTACTTTTCTGTTCGCTCTACCACTCACCCTTCAGTACCTCCTTTGTTGCTCCCTCGAGCCTTCGGGGTATCCTACTGAGTATTTTTATACTTGCCCCTGCTTGGGCTTTGCCCGCACTTAGTGTGCCCTTGCAGACGACGGACACGTGGAGCGTGACTTCAGTGGAGCGTAGGAGCTTGGAAGCTTGGACTGTGTGTGGTGGTTGTGGTCGGGATCCAGGTGGGAGACCCGTCAGCTGTTTCTTTTTGTTTACCTATTGCCGGGTTGTGGCACTTTTTGGTTGGGCGCATGTTTTTCCCCTTTTATTTTCAGCTTATACCATGTACTATTTAGAGGTCAACGCACTCTTGTGGTTTATTTATAATAGTTTCCCTTTTACTCTTCTTTTTACTCTGCACTTTTGCACTGAGTGTGCTACATGTGGGTGTGTACAGGTGCTTAGGAAAAGGCCTCCCCGAGTTTTTGTGCCTTCGGCGCTGGTCGCCAGCCCCTGGCCTATGGAGGCGGGCTTGGGGTAGTTGCGGCTCGAGCCCGGGTAGGGTCAGGTCATGACAAAGTTGTATCAGAGGTGGTTCGTTCCTTGGGATGCTGTTCAGATGTCCCTAAAAGAGGAATTGGTTTGGATTTAGGGAAATAGTGTTAACGTGTCTCGAGAGCGGCTCTCAAGACAGGTAGTCCAGTGATGGTGCGGCGGCCGATGTATCCATTCACCAGGACCTTGATAACCCGCTTTTCGACTCGGCATGCTTAGACACATGTTGTAGGGAAAATTGGTTTGTGTATCACATAGGACTGAGTCTTTGACTGTCCTTCTTAAGTCAGCTCCCCATCATTGTTGTTGTGGTATATATATATATCCTCATCTGACCGCGGCACTCCTTGATAATATTCAGGATGTCTCCGCGAAGACAGCCAGCCCAGATACCAGCTTTGGGTGCGTGACGACGACCCTGTGAGCTTTGAGGCCACAGTCCAGGACCCATCATGCGAGCCCCATTCTCCGGGTGGGCTGGTCGCAGCACCCCCACCTATTGAGCAGCAGACAGTTTCAGCAGAGCAGGCTGAGCTCGAGCACAGGTTGAGCGTTCTCCGTGAGTTCCAATGGTAGATACTGCTGAGGTTCAGTGGCGAGCCAGACCCTCAGGCAGTAGAGGTTTGGCTCGAGGCAGTGGTTATCCTTTTCAGGCTTGTGCAGACGCCGATAGTTCAGAGAGTGGCTTTGGCCGCCACACTTTTTCGTGGAGTAGCTCGGCGTTGGTAGAGTCTGGTGACTCGGTTCCTTGATGAGTTGTCGCTTTCGTGGGGTGACTCTCAGTTGTTGTTTTGTGAGGAGTTTTTCCCCTCCTACTTGCGCTCTGTTCGGATTCAGGAGCTCCTGCAGTTTCAACAGGGAGGGATGACGGTGGCTGAGTACGCGGCTAGTTTTGCAGACCCTGCACGCTTTTACCCGGACTTGGTCCATGACGACAACTTTCGAGCGCGGAAGTTTGAGAAGGGTCTTCGTCGAGAGATTCGTGCTGTCAGAGTACCCTTGGGAATTTCCACATATGTTGAGGTGCTAGAGCAGGCGTTGGTGACAGAGGGCTTCCTGTCACGTTTTTCGGTTGGTAGTGGCAGTGGGTGCGATGGAGCCGGGACGTCTGCCATAGCTAGTAGGCGCCGGAGGACAGGACCTCGATATAGGTGGCCTTCCCACTGCCAGTTTCGGAGATGTGGTTGTATACCCCTGTGGTGAAAAGTCGCAGGGCCTCAGCCGAGGATGCCCTTCCATGAGTGGATCCTGGGCCGTGGTCGTATACCACAGTGGCGCTGGAGGGCACCAGGGAAGCCCAGAGAGTGTCGGTGCTATACTTGTGATGGGTGAGGTCACTTGGCACGAGACTGCCTGACCCGAGTTGCTGAGAGCTTCGGGCAGGCAGCAGGCACACCACCACGGCAGAGGCAGCGCCGTGATCGGGTAGTACCCAGAGAGGTGGTGCTAGAGGAGGAGTGGGAGGAGCTGGTAGAGGGGGACGACTTTACGAGATCCCCCCATCACCACTCGGCGGTCCACGTCAGGCTCCGGGAGCTGACGGTTGGGACCACGGACAGCCGCGAGCTTTGGATGTCTACGATCCTGGAGAGCATGGGATGGTGAGAGGCACACCTTGCGACTCTTCTACTTTTTGAAGTACCATTGTTAGGCTCTGCATGTGAAAGTATTTTCTCCCTGCTCCCTGTTTGAGGTGTTACCAGGGTGACGCAGGGCGTTGGGTGTAACCCTGTGTTGGTATGGAAAAAGGCATGAGACCTTTTTCCTTTAGTCTATGGTGTCGGCTCCTTCACTTCCGAGCGTGTAAGAGAGTCTTGGTTGAGGGACATCGACTGTGAAATCTTGTATGACCAGATATCCTTGGGTGTTTCACCATATGGATATTTTGAAGGAGGGAATCACCGGGCCTTGTTTCAGGTGCGGGCGGTGATTCCAGTCGTGACATGCGACGTAGAGGTTTGACCGGGGAGGTGATCTACCCCCGAGGGCCTTCGGGCCGTTTAAGACCGTACAAAGGGATGGCGAGGTACCCTACCGCCTTGCCCTAACCCCAAAGTCTGGAGTGGGTGCACGACGTCGGCATGGGCTGACCTCGCATGAACAGATCAATCCTTTGGTCTGTGTGTGGTGATGCAGGGCTGTGTGTGGGTTCTTCTGGCTTTGGGGAAGCCAGGAGTGGGCTTAGTACCCTGTGTTGCTCCATATTTTTTCTTTTCGAGGACAAAAATATTAAAGGAGGTAATTATGTAAGAACCCGGTTTTTTTGTTGAGAAAGACTTTGTAATATTCTTGATAATATTCCAGAGCAGTGCCTTCAGACGGCGTGCGATTCCGAACCCTGGAGTGGTCGAAATTAAATTTTCAGTGCGTTAACACTGGAAATACTAAATAAATGAGATAACTCCTAAACAGAGTTCCGGATCAGGGATCTGAGTGTACGTATGGGTCTGTAATGGGGTGTTTACCCTAGGAATGACATAAAACTTGTTGGCGCGGGATGTTTGGACCCCTCGCCCGCTCCCTGAACGTTAAACGGATGAATAAATTAATTAATTTGTTCGTTTAATGGAGAAATGCTAGTATATCTTAAAAGGTGCCTCGGATTGGAAAACCGAGGGCACCGTTGAGTTCGGAGCGTACCGTTTACCCTAGAAGGGGTGTAAGATTCGCGGGCGCGGGCCGTTTGTGAAAAATGGCCCCAGGGGCGTTTTCATAATTTGGCGGCCTCGGGCGCTAAGTTTAGTAACTTTTGAACAGGGCCTCGGAATAAAATTTTGAGACTTCCGTTGCGCTCAGAGCGTGGTTCTTAGCATAGGGGAGGCTAAATCCCAACCCCGTCGGGAGTTCGGGTTCGGGGCTGTCGGGCGGGCATTTGAGTGATTTGTACTTAAACACCCCCACCCCCCTTCTCCTTCTTCTTCTTCTTCTTCCTCAAACCCTCCTCCCCCTCCTTCACCTCCGGAGAGTCGAGATCCGGCGAGGCGACTCCGGGAAGGTGCGGTGGTGTCGGCGGATCGACGCGAAGCCCAGCGAGGTAGGTGGTGTTGTTTGAGTTTTAAATCCCAAACCCCCCTTTGAACCCCAATTTTTAGCATCGAATTTTATTTTAATCTTAGAACAAATTCCATGGTCGTGTAGTATGCATTTTTCTATTTCCGACGCTTGTTTTGGATTCGAAATCGGAGTTCGGAGGCATTCGCAATCGATCGCCGAAGTTTGCGGGTTTTTGGAGGTTTTCGGCCGGTTTGGGAGCTCTGGTGGAAAGAGGCGCGGCCGCCCGGCTTCGGTCCGAGTTGGCGGCTGCGGGGCGTCGCGGTGGTTCAGTGGCCAGGTGGAGCGGCTCCAGCTGGCGGTGGCATTTTCAGGCGCTGGCGGTGGGCGGCGGCCTTTGGGTCGGCGGTGGCAGGCCGAGGGCACAAGCACGGGACGACGACCCGGGGTCGCAGCGCGACCTCGGTGGACAGAGACCCGCGAACCGCGGGTCTCCGCGGGGGCGCAGCGAGACCGGCCATCCGGGCCGGTCGGATGTCAGCAGGCCACAGCGAGGTGATTCAGGCCCGTGGTCGGGCCGCGGTGAGGTGAGTCGGGCCCGCGGTCGGGCCGCGGGCCGGCTGTGGGCGGATCGGGCCGGTCCGGCCCAAGGGGTGCCCCCCCCCCTTTTCTAACTTCCGACGTCCGTAGCTTTCACTACGGACGTCCGTTTTGTGTGCCGTCTGCGGTGGCACGGGCTTGAAGCAGAGGTGGGACTTTTGAGATGGTTTTGGAAATTTTTAATTCCCGAAAGGAGGGGCCGCGGAGGCGTGACGCGTCTTTAAGTGGTTTGTCGTTTTCCGGGGGAAACTTGTCTTGGGCGGCGCGGACGCATCGGACGTCAGTTTTGAGCGCCGTCAGTTGCGTTGGGACCCTGGCGTCGGGACGAAGTTTTCCAGGGTGGTTTCGGGCATTGAAGCCGAAGTTGAGGTGCAGGCCCCACGACCCGTCTTTCGAGATACGTGCAGCGTTTCATGACTTTTTTGTCGGACATCCGTTCGGGGCGTGTGAGCAGTCGATGTTGGGTGTTTTTCCGAGGGCATCGCGTTGGCGCAGTCTGCCCGCTGTAATTTCGTACGATGGTGAGAGCCCCACGAGGGCCGTTTCGGGAGTTGATGGTGATTTCCAGCTTTATCACCGGGTGACCGTTTTGGACGACTGAGTAGTCCATTTCGTGTACTTTTTCGAGAGGATCACAATGGTGCGATCCGTTCGTTGGGTTTCGGGATCGGGATGCGGGTCCCACGTGGCACCACTAATGTGTGATGCGCCGGGATGCATCTTTTTCTCTGGATATCCGTTGCACTCATGTGGGTAGTGCTTTTGACGTGTTTTCCCGAGGGGATCGCAATGCTGCGATCTGCCCGACTGTTTTCGGGGCCGAGGCTCGGGATCACGGGACGCCATTCGGGCGTGAGGCGGTGTTGGTGACTTTTCCGTTGGGTATCCATTGGAGGCGAGTAAGTAGTCGATCTCTCGTGTTTTTCCGCAAGGATTACAACGGTGTGCTCCGATTGGTTGTGCGGAGCCTCTTGCACGATCTTGTTAAATGTGGAAATGTGGAGGTGCCCCGGTGGCGGTCCTTGTACCGTGTGTGTAGAGGACCTTTGGCGAGTGATCGCATGCACTCCCGTGTGAGTGATGTAAATGCTTGAAGTGATGTGGTTGTCCGTGCCTGGGCCTTTGAGGTGGAGTTGTTACGTCACGCCTTCGCGTTGACGTTGGGTGTCGTGTGCACGATAGCCCTTGGGCTGGAGACGTGGTATACTCTAGGAGTATATGAGAGTGCTTGGAGGTATGTGTGGTTCGTCCCTGAGACGTTCGTGTGCTTGGTTGGGGTTGAATTGGGGCCACACGTCGTGTGGGCCCCAAGTGCGTGTTCTGTTCTGCTTTGCGTACTTGGACCTCTCACGGCATAGAGGGCCCCTTTGTGCTCGTTTGTTTGGTTAACAGGGTGGAGTGTATTTCCCCTGGCTTTGTGCTTGTTTGTTTGACCATCAGGGTTGAGTGGTCTCCCCCTGGTTTCGTTCTCTATGGATCAGCCAGTAGCGGTGCTAGTGGCACCCTGTGATGGAACAGGCGCTGAACCCCTTGGGGTGAGTTGTACTAGAGTTGGGTGGTTGCGCGATACCCACTCTGTGTTTGGTTGTCCAGTATTGTACCCTCCAGTGGATATGGCCAGAGTAGTTCTGAGTTTTACCCTCCAGCGTGACTGGGAAGTGGGTTACTCATCGGCTTCTATGGTCTACCCTCCAGCGGAGACTAGGTAGTGGGTCACCCGACGCTCTTAGGGTCTACCCTCCAGTGGGGCTGGGCAGTGGGTCACCCGACGACCTCTTAGGGTCTACCCTCCAGCAGGGCTGGGCAGTGGGTCACTCGTCATCTATTTCCAGGTCTACCCTCCGGCAAGGCTGGGCAGTGGGTCACCTGTCGACTTATTCCAGGTCTACCCTCCAGCGGGGCTGGGCAATGGGTCGCCTGATGATGTATTATGGTTTACCCTCCAGCAGGGCTGGGCAGTGGGTCACCCAGTATCTTATTATGGTTTACCCTCTAGCAGGGCTAGTGTAATAACCCAGTTTTTGCTACGAAAGACTTTGGAATATTCTTTATGATATTCCAGAGCAGTGCCTTCAGACGGCGTGCGATTCCGAGCCCCGGAGTAGCCAGAATTAAATTTTCAGTGCGTTCACACTGGAAACACAAAATAAATGCGATAACTCCTAAACGGAGTTTCAGATCAAAGATCCGAGTGTACGGATGGGTCTGGAATAAGGTTTTTACCCTAGGAACGACATAAAACTGGTCAGCGCGGGACGTTTGGACCCCTCGCCCGCTTTTGGAACGTTAAACAGATTAATTAATTAATTAATTAATTCGTTTAGTATTGAAACTCCAGTATCTTTTAAACGGTGGCTCAGATTGGAAAACTGAGGGCACCATTGAGTTCGGAGCGATCCATTTACCCTAGGAGGGGTATAAGTTTCGCGGGCGCAGGCTGTTTGTGAAAAATGGCCTCAGGGGCGTTTTCGTAATTTGGCAGCCTCAGGCGATAAGTTTAGTAACATTTGAACGGGATCTCAAAATAAAATTTTGAGACCGCCGTTGCACTCAGAGCGTGGTTCTTAGCCTAGGGGAGGCTAAATCCTGACCCCGTCGGGAGTTCGGGTTCGGGGCTGTCGGGCGGGCGTTTAAGTGATTTGTACTTAAACACCCCCACCCCACCCCCCTTCTTCTTCTTCTTCTTCTTCCTCAAACCCTCCTCCCCCTCCACCTCCAGAGAAGCATCTCCGGTGAGGCGAGCTCTGGCGAGGCGACTCCGGCAAGGTGTGGTGGCGCCGGCGGGTCGACGCGAAACTCCGGGCGAAGCCCAGTGAGGTAGGATGTTGCGTTCTGCATTTTCATTCCCGCACTTAACTTCCAACGCAATTTTTCACGTTGAAATGCTGCCTGATATTAAATCCAAGCCCATGAATGTGAAGTAGATTTTATTCTATTTCTGATGCTTGGTTCATATTTGAAATCGGAATTTGGAGGCGTTCACAATCGTTCGACGAAGGTTGCGGGAAATTCTGGAGGTTCTGGGTGTTTCCGGCGGGTTCCGGTGGTCCGACGGCTTAGGAGGCGGCGGTCCGAGGTTGAGGCGGCGGCAGCGGTGGCTCCCAGGGTGGCGCCGTGGCTTGGTCGGGCGAGCGGCCAGTGGAGGCGGCCAACTTCAGGGGCGTCAGGCGAGTGCGACGGAGGGCATTGGCGGCTGGCCGGGGCACACGGTCGGCGAGCAGGGCACTGGCGGGGTCGTCGGCCACCGGCGGCGACGCGGGGGAGCAAGGACCCGCATCCAGCGGGTCCTGTTGGCGCGACGCGGAGACCGGCTCTGGCCGGTCATCTGGGAATAAAACCGGACCCGGGGCGGGTCCGGTTCAGTTTGAGTGGGCCGCGGCCAGCCGGCTGCGGCAGTTCGGACCGGGCCGGCCGGGGTGGACCGGCCCGGTTGCCCCCACTGTATTCGGGAGGCCGTAACATCCAAACGGAATGTCCGTTTGACACGCCGTCTATGACAGTAGATCCATATCGACGAGGCGTTCTTTCAGAGATGGTTTTGGGAATTTTTAATTCGCGAAACGAGGGGCTTCGGTAGCACGAATCGTGCGTTAAGTGAGTTGGCGTTTCCGGGAATCTTGTTTTGGGCGGCGCAGACACATCCGTCGTCCATTTTGAGCGCCGTCAGTGGCGTTGGAACCCTGGCGTCAAGCGGAGGTTCCAGGGTGGTTCCGAGCGTTGAAGCCGGAGTTGAGGTGTGGGCCCCACGACCCATCTTTTGAGCTGCGTGCAGCTTTTAGCGACGTTTTCCTCGGACGTCCGTTCGTGGCATGCGAGCAGTCGATGTTGGGTGTTTTTCTAAGGGCATCGCGTGGGCGCAGTCTGCCCGCTGTAATTCCGCACGATGGTGCGGGGCCCGCGAGGGCCATTTCGGGATGAGACGGTGATTTTCCATCTTTATCACCGGGCGACCATTTTAGACAAGTGAGTAGTCCATCTTGTGTGCTTTTTTGAGAGGATCGCAATGGTGCAATCCATTCTTTGAGTTTCGGGACCGGGTTGTGGGTCCCACGTGGCACCGCTCGTGTGCGGTGCACCGGGATGCATCTTTTTCTCCGGATATCCATTGCACTCAAGTGAGTAGTTCTTTTGACGTGTTTTTTCCGAGGGGATCGCAATGGTGCGATGCACCCGACTTTTTTCGGGGCCAGGGCTCGGGATCACGGGACGCCGTTCGGGAGTGAGGCGGTGTTGGTGACTTTTCCGTCGGGTATCCGTTGGAGGTGAGTAAATAGTCTATCTCGCGTGTCTTTCCGCGAGGATTACAACGGTGTGATCCGTTTGGTCGTGCAAAGCCTTATACGTGATCTTATTAAATATGGAAGCATGAAAGGTGATCCAGTGGTGGTTTGTCCAAACATGTTGGTAGCGGACCCTTGGCCTGTGATCGCGCACTTTTGGGAGAGTGATATAAATGGTTCACAAGATGTGGTGGGTCGTGCATGGGCCTTTGAGGTGGAGTTGTTACGTCACGCCTTTGCGTTGACGTCGGGTTCCGTGTGCACGATAGCCCTTGGGCTGGAGACGAGGTATACTCTGGGAGTATACGAGAGCGCTTGGAGGTATGTGTGGTTTGTACCTGAGACGTTCATGTGCTTGGTTGGAGTTGACTTGGGGCCACACGTCGTTTGTGCCCCATGTGCATGATGTGTTCTGCTTTGCGTACTTTGACCTCTCGTGACATAGAGGGTCCCTCTGTGCTTGTTTTTTTGACCAGCAGGGTTGTGTGGTCTCCCCCTGGTTTCGTTCTTGATGGATCGTCCGGTAGCGGTGTTAGTGACACCTAGTGATGGGACAGGCGCTGAACCCCTTTGGGTGAGTTGTTCTAGAGTTGGGTGGTTGAGAAGTGCCAACTCCGTGTTCGGTTGGCCAGTGTTGTACCCTCCAATGGAGATGGCCAGGGCAATTCTGAGTTCTACCCTCCAGTGGGGCTGGGTAGTGGGTTACTCATCGACCTCTTCGGGTTTACCCTCCAGTAGGGCTGGGCAGTGGGTTGCTCACGGACTTCTAGGGTTTACCCTCTAGTAGAGACTGGGCAGTGGGTCACCCTATGCTATTAGGGTCTACCCTCCAGCAGAGGCTGGGTAGTGGGTCACCCGACGACCTCTTAGGGTCTACCCTCCAGCAGGTCTGGGCAGTGGGTTGTCTGTCGTCTAGTTCCAGGTCTACCCTCCAGCAAGGCTGGACAGTGTGTCGCCTGTCGACTTATTCCAGGTCTACCCTCCAGCGGGGTTGGACAGTGGGTCGCCGGATGATGTGTTATGGTCTACCATCCAGCGGGGCTGGGCAGTGGGTTGCCGGATGATGTGTTATGGTCTACCCTCTAGCGGGGCTGGGCAATGGGTCACTTGATGATGTGTTGGGGTTTACCCTCCAACCGGGCTGGGCAGTGGGTCAGCCGATATCTAGTTATGAATTACCCTCCAGCAGGGCTGGGCAGTGGGGATACTAGTTGGCATTCCAGACTCAGTCCTCTCGACTAGGCTAGTCTGTGGCTTTCCTCCGTGATTACCAGAGCGGGACCCTTGATTATACGAGTCAGTGTTGTGACGACTTGACTTTGAGGAGACCTCTCAACTGCGGGGCAGTGACAAGTTGTGGTCTGATGTTCCCCCAGAACTCTCAAGTACGAGGGGCACTTTCCCCACTGAGACACGTTCTTGTGACGTGATCTAAAACTGTGCGGGTGAGTCAGTGCCGCCCAAAGTGGATAGTGTCGAGGTGCGGTGATTGAGCCCCTTGGCTTGTAGTTCAGGGGAGATGTGCGGGATGCTGGGCAACGATGATGGTTATGTCTGGGACTGTTGACTATTCATTTTCTTGGGCTGATCTACAGGACATAGATCCCCTTATGACATTATTCAGGCTTCTCGATAGAGCATATGGATTTGTATATACCATGTTTCGAGTACCCACTCCTTGGGTTTTGGCTACTCCCCTTCAGGAGAGGCGAAGACGTGCGGGGTATGCCACGTGCTTTCCGTGTCCAGCTTCTTGTGGTTGGATGAGTCTACTCTCCTGCTATAGGCAGCGAAAGCTCGACGAGAAGTGCATCTTCTCACCATTCATAGCTCCTTGTGTTAGGACGAGTCTTCTATCTTTCTCTTGATGGGTTGAGCTGTTACTCTTTATGCACCCTTGGTTGTAATCCATTCTATTCCTTGTTCGCTCTACTGCTCACCCTTTGGTATCTCCTTTTTGCTCCCTCGAGCCTTTGGGGTATCCTACTGAGTATTTTTATACTCACCCCTGCTTGGTCTTTGCCCGCACTTGGTGTGCCCTTGCAGATGGAGGACAGGTGGAGCGTGACTTCAATGGAGTGTAGGAGCTTGGGGATCTTGGACCACGTGCAGTGGTCGTGGCCGGGTTCCAGGTGGGAGACCCGTCAGCTGTTAATTTTGTTTACCTGTTGTGAGGTTGTGGCACTTTTTTTGGTTGGGCGTGTGTTTTGCCCCTTTTCCTTTCAGTGTTCCTTCAGCTTTCTTTGTACTTGTAGAGGTCGATGCACCTTGTGGTATATATATAGTAGTTCCCCTTTCCTTTTTCTTGCTTTTTTTACTTTTACTCTGCACTGTTGCATTGAGTTTGCTGTGTGTGTGTGTACGGGTACTTAGGCGAAGGCCTCCCCGAGTTGTTGTGACTTCGGCGCTGGTCGCCAGCCCCTAGCCTATGGAGGCGGGCTTGGGGTAGTTGCGGCTCGAGCCCGGGTAGGGTCGGGTCGTGACAAAGTGGTATCAAAGGTAGTTCATTCCTTGAGATGTTGTGCGGACGTCCCTAAAAGAGGAATTGGTTGGGATATAGGGCAACAGTGTTAATGTGTCTCGAGAGCGGTTCTCAGGCCAGGGAGTCCTGTGATGGTGCGGCGACCGACGTATCCATTCACCAGGATCTTGATAACCCGCTTATCAACTCGACATGCTGAGACACTTGTTGTAGGGAAATTGGTTTGTGCATCACATAGGATTGAGTTTTTGACTATCTTTCTTGAGTCAACTCCCCATCGTTGTTGTTATCGGTATATACATATATGCTCATTTGACCGCGACACTCCTTGATAATATTCAGGATGTCTCTGTGAAGACAGCCAGTCAGGATACCAGCTTGGGTTTGTGACGACGAACCTGTGAGCTACGAGGCCACAGTCCAGGACCCATCGTGTGAGCCCCTTTCTCCAGGTGGGCCAGTAGCAGCACCCCCACCTGTTGAGTAGCAGGCAGTTTCAGCACAGTAGGCTGAGCTTGAGCGCAGTTTGAGCGCGCTCCGTGAGTTCCAGCGGCAGAGACCGCAGAGGTTCAGTGGTGAGCCAGACCCTCAGGCAGTAGAGGTTTGGCTCGAGGTAGTGGTTCGCCTTTTCGGGATTGTGCAGACACCGACAGATCAGAGAGTGGCTTTGGCAGCCACCCCTTTTTTGGAGCAGCTTGGCGTTGGTGGAGTCTGGTGACTCATTTTCTTGGCGAGTCGTTTCTTTCGTGGGACGACTTTCAGTTGTTGTGTTGTGAGGATTTTTTCCCCTCCTGCTTGTGCTTCATTTGAATTCTGGAGCTCCTGCAGTTTCAGCAGGGAGGGATGATGGTGGCCGGGTATGCGGCTAGTTTTGCAGACCGTGCACGCTTCTACCCAGACTTGGTCTTTGACAAAAACCTCCGAGCCCGTAAGTTTGAGCAGGGAATCTGCTGAAAGATTCGTGCTGTCATAGTATCCTTGGGAATTTCCACATATGCCGGGGTGCTAGAGCAGGCACTAGTGACAGAGGGCTTCCTGTCACGTACTAGAGTTGGTGGTGGCAGCAGGCACGTTGGAGCTGAGACGTCTGCCACAACTAGCGGGCGTCGGTAAGAAAGACCTCGATGCAGGTGGCTTTCTGACAACCGGACTCAGGGGCGTGGTCGTACAACACAGTGGTTCCATAGGACACCAGTGAAGCCCAGAGGGAGTCGGTGTTATGCTTGTGACGGGCGAGGTCACTTGGCACGAGACTGCCCGACCCGAGTTGCTGAGAGCTTCGGGCAGGCAGTAGATGCACCACCACGGCAGAGGCAGCGCCGTTATCGGAGTAGTGGACAGAGAGGTGGTTCTAGAAAAGGAGCAGTAGGATCTGGGGGTGGGGGAAGACGTTACAAGATCTCCCCATCACCACTAGGCAGTCCACGTCAGGCTCCGGGAGCTGATGGTTGGGACCGCGGGTAGCCGCGAGCTTTTGATGTCTACGATCCTGCAGAGCACAGGATGGTGAGAGGTACCCCTTGCGACTCTTCTACTTCTTGCAGTAGAATTGTTAGGCTCTGCGTGTGAAAGGTGTTTCTCCCTGCTCCTTATTTGACGTGTTACCAGGGTGACGCAGGGCGTCGGGTGTAACCCTATGTTGGTAAGGAAAAAGGCGTGATACCTTTTCCTTTCGTCGATGGTGTTGGCTCCTTCGCCTATTGAGCGTGTAAGAGAGCATAGACTGTGGAATCTTGCGTGACCAGATATCCTTGGGTGTTTCACCATATGGATATTCTGAAGGAGGGAATCAACGGGACTTGTTTCAGGTGCGGGCGGTGATTCCAGTCGCGGCGTACGATGTAGAGGTTTGACCGGGGAGGTGAGCTACCCACGAGGGCCATCGGGTCGTGTGAGACCGTGCAAAGGGATGGTGAGGTACCCTACCGCCTTTCCCTAACCCCAAAGTCTGAAGTGGGTGCACGACGTCGGCAAGGGCTGACCTAGCGTGAACAGATCAATCCTTTGGTCTATGTGCGGTGATGCAAAGCTGTGTGTGGGTTCTTCTCGGTATGGGAAAGCCAGGTGTGGGCTTAGTACCCTATGTTGTTCCCTGGTTTTGCTTTTCGAGGATGAAAATTGTGAAGGAGGGAATGATGTAAGAACCCGGTTTTTTCTACGAAAGACTTTGGAATATTATTGGTGATATTCCAGAGCAGTGCCTTCAGACGGCGTGCGATTCCGAGCCCCGGAGTGGCCGGAATTAAATTTTTAGTGCGTTCACACTGGAAACGCAAAATAAATGGGATAAATCCAAAACGGAGTTCCGGATCAGAGATCCGAGTGTACAGATGGGTCTGGAATGGGGTGTTTACCCTAGTAACGGCATAAAACTGGTCGGCGTGGGACGTTTTGACCCCTCGCCCGCTTCTGGAACGTTAAATGGATTAATTAATTAATTAATTAATTCTTTCAGTGTTGAAACTCCAGTATCTTTTAAACGGTGGCTCAGATTAGAAAACCTAGGGCACCGTTGATTTTGGAGCGTGCCGTTTACCCTAGGAGGGGTATAAGTTTCGCGGGCGCGGGTCGTTTGTGAAAAATGGCCCCAGGGGCGTTTTCGTAATTTGGCGG
Organism: Viscum album; assembly: GCA_963277665.1. NCBI lineage: Eukaryota > Viridiplantae > Streptophyta > Magnoliopsida > Santalales > Viscaceae > Viscum > Viscum album. The sequence continues at coordinate 612,912,912 of OY728166.1, forward strand.
CCTCAGTCGCTAAGTTTTGTAACTTTTGAACGGGGTCTCGAAATAAAATTTCGAGACATCCGTTGTGCTCAGAGCGTGGTTCTTAGCCTAGGGGAGGCTAAATCCCGACCCCATCGGGAGTTCGGGTTTGGGGCTGTCGGGCGGGCGTTTAAGTGATTTGTACTTAAACACCCCCACCCCCCCTTCTTCTTCTTCTTCTTCTTCCTCAAACCCTCCTCCCCCTCTACCTCTGGCGAGGCAGCTCCAGCAAGGCGAGCTCTGGCGAGGCGACTCTGGCAAGGTGCGGTGGTGTCGGCGGGTCGACGCGAAGCTCCGGGCGAAGCCTAGCGAGGTAGGATGTTGCGTTTTACATTTTCATTCCCGCACTTAACTTCCAACGCAATTTTGCACGTTGAAATGCTGCCCGATCTTCGATCCAAGCCCATGAATGCGAATTAGATTTTATTCTCTTTCTGATTCTTGTTTTGGATTTGAAATCAGAATTCGGAGGCGTTCGCAATCGTTCGCCGAAGGTTGCGGGAAATTCGGGAGGTTCTGGGTGTTTCCGGCGGGTTCCGGCGGTCCGGTGGCTTAGGCAGTGGCAGTCCGAAGTTGAGGCTGCGGCGGCGGCGGCTCCTAGGGTGGCGCGGTGGCTCGGTCGGGTGAGCGGCCAGTGGAGGCGGCCGGCTTCAGGGGTGTCGGGTGAGTGCGACGGAGGGCAGCGACGACCGGCCGGGGCGCGCGGTCGGTGAGTGGGGCGCCAGCGGGGTCATTGGCCACTAGCGGCGATGCGGGGGAGCAAGGACCCGCATCCTGCGGGTCCTATTGGCGCGACACGGAGACCGGATCTGGCCGGTCTTCTGGGAATAAAACCGGACCCGAGGCAGGTCCGGTTCAGTTGGAGTGGGCCACGGCCAGCCGGCCGCGGCGGTTCGGACTGGGCCGGCCGGGGTGGACTGGCCCGGTTGCCCCCCCCCCCCCCCTTGTATTCGGGAGGCCGTAACTTCCAAACGGCGCGTCCGTTTGACGCTCCGTCTGCCGCAGTAGATCCGTATCGACGAGGCGGTCTTTCGGAGGTGGTTTCGGGAATTTTTAATTCCCGAAATGAGGGGATTCGGTAGCATGACTCGTGCATTAAGTGAGTTGGCGTTTCCGGGAATCTTGTTTTGGGCGGTGCGGGCACATCCGTCATCCATTTTGAGCGCCGTTAATGGCGTTGGAACCCCGGCGTCAAGGAGAAGGTTTCTAGGGTGGTTCCGGGCATTGAAGCTGAAGTTGAGGCATGGGCCCCACGGCCCGTCTTTTGAGCTGCGTGCAGCTTTTAGCGATTTTTTCCTCGGTTGTCCGTTCGGGGCGTGCGAGCAGTCGATGTTGGGTGTTATTCCGAGGGCATCACGTTGGCGCAGTCTGCCTGCTATAATTCCACACGATGGTGCGGGGCCCGTGAGGGCCATTTCGGGATTAGACGGTGATTTTCCATCTTTATCACCGGGCAACCATTTTGGACAAGTGAGTAGTCCGTCTTGTGTGCTTTTTCAAGAGGATCGCAACAGTGTGATTCGTTCTTTGAGTTTCGGGACCGGGTTGCGGGTCCCACGTGGCACCGCCTGTGTGCGGTGCGCCGGGATGCATCTTTTTCTCCAGATATCCGTTGCACTCAAGTGAGTAGTGATTTTGACGTGTTTTTTCCGAGGGGATCGCAATGATGCGATGCGCCCGACTGTTTTTGGGGCCGGGACTCGAGATCAGGGGACACCGTTCGGGCGTGAGGCGGTGTTGGTGACTTTTCCGTCGGGTATCCGTTGGAGGCGAGTAAATAGTCAATCTCGCGTGTTTTTCCGAGAGGATTACAATGGTGCAAACCGTTTAGCCGTGCAGAGCCTTATAGGTGATCTTATTAAATGTGGAAGCATGAAAGGTTCTCCAGTGGCAGTTCATCCTACCATGTTGGTAGAGGACCCTTGGCGTGTGATCGTGCACTCTTGGGAGAGTGATATAAATGGTTCACAAGATGTGTTTGGTCGTGCCTGGGCCTTTGAGGTGGAGTTGTTACGTCACGCCTTTGCGTTGACGTCGAGTTCCGTGTGCACGATAGCCCTTGGGCTGGAGATGAGGTATACTCTGGGAGAATACGAGAGCGCTTGGAGGTACGTGTGGTTTGTACCTGAGACGTTCATGTGCTTGGTTGGGGTTGACTTGGGGCCACACGTCGTGTGTGCCCCATGTGCGTGTTGTGTTTTGCTTTGCGTACTTTAACCTCTCGCGACATATAGGGTCCCTCTGTGCTCGTTTGTTTGACCAGCAGGGTTGAGTGGTCTCCCCCTGGTTTCGTTCTCGATGGATCGGCCGGTAGCGGTGTTAGTGACACCTAGTGATGGGACAGGCACTGACCCCCTTTGGGTGAGTTGTGTTGGAGTTGGGTGGTTGCGAGGTGCCCACTCCGTGTTTGGTTGGCTAGTGTTGTACCCTCCAGTGGAGATGGCCAGGGCAAATCTGAGTTCTACCCTCCAGCGGGGCTGGGCAGTGGGTTACTCATCGACATCTTTGGGTTTACCCTCCAGCAGGGCTGGGCAGTGGGATGCTCCATGACTTCTAGGGTTTACCCTCCAGCAGAGACTGGGTAGTGGGTCACCCGATGCTATTAGGGTCTACCCATCAGCAGAGGCTGGGCAGTGGGTCACCCGACGACCTCTTAGGGTCTACCCTCCAACAGGGCTGGGCAGTGGTTCGCCCGTCGTCTAGTTCCAGGTATACCCACCAGCAAGGCTAGGAAGTGGGTCACCTATCGACTTATTCCAGGTCTACCCTCCAGTGGGGCTAGGCAGTGGGTCGTCGGATGATGTGTTATGGTCTACCCTCCAGCGGGGCTGGGCAGTGGGTCGCTAGATGATGTGTTAGGGTCTACCCTCCAACGGGGCTGGGCAGTGGGTCGCTTGATGATGTGTTGGGGTTTACCCTCCAGCAGGGCTGGGTAGTGGGTCACCCGATATCTGGTTATGAATTACCCTCCAGCAGGGCTGGGCAGTGGGGACACCGGTTGGCATTTCAGACTCAGTCCTCTAGACTAGGCTAGTCTGTGGCTTTCCTCTGTGATTACTGGAGCGGGACCCCTGATTATACGGGTCATTGTTGTGATGGCTTGACTTTGAGGATACCTCTCGACTGCGGGGCAGTGATGAGTTGTGGTTTGACGTTCCCCCAGAACTCTCAAGTACAAGGGGCGCTTTCCCCACCGAGACGCGTTCTTGTGACGCGATCTAAAACCATGCAGGTGAGTCAGTGCCACCCAAAGCGGATAGTGTCGAAGTGCGGTGATTGAGCCCCTTGGCTTGTAGTTCGGGGCAGACGTGCGAGATGCTGGGCGACGATGATGGTTATGTCTGGGACTGTTGACGATTCATTTTCTTGGTCTGAGCTACGGGATGGAGATCCCCTTACGATGTTATTCGGGCTTCTCGACAGAGCATATGGATTTGTCTATACCATGTTTCGAGTACCCACTCCTTGGGTTTTCACTACTCCCATTTAGGAGAGGCGAAGACGCGTGGGGTATTCCACGTGCTTTCTGCATCCAGCTTCTCGTGGTTGTATGAGTCTACTCTCCTGCTATAGGTAGCGAAAACTCGACGAGAAGTGCATCTTCTCACCGTTCCTAGCTCCTTGTGTTAGGAAGAGTCTTCTATCTTTCTCTTGATGGGTTGAGCTTTTACTCTTTCTGCACCCTTGGTTGTACTCCTTTCTATTCCTTGTTCGCTCTACTGCTCACCCTTCGGTACCTCCTTTGTTGCTCCCTCGAGCCTTCGGGGTATCCTACTGAGTATTTTTATACTCACCCCTGCTTGGGCTTTGCCCGCACTTGGTGTACACTTCCAGATGACAGACAGGTGGAGCGTGACTTTAGTGGAGTGTAGGAGCTTGGGGACCTTGGACCGCGTGCAGTGGTCGTGGCCGGGTTCCAGGTGGGAGACCTGTCAGCTGTTTCTTTTGTTTACCTGTTGCCGGGTTGTGGTACTTTGTTTTTGGTTGGGCACGTGTTTTTCCCCTTTTCCTTTCAGTGTTCCTTCAGCTTTCTTTGTACTTGTAGAGGTCGATGCACTTTGTGGTATATATATAGCAGTTCCCCTTTCCTTTTTTCTTGCTTGTCTTTACTTTTACTTTGCACTTTTGCATTGAGTTTTCTATGTGTGTGTGTACAGGTACTTAGGCAAAGGCCTCCCCGAGTTGTTGTGCCTTCGGCGCTGGTTGCCAGCCCCTGGCCTATGGAGGCGGGCTTGGGGTAGTTGCGGCTCGAGCCCGGGTAGGGTCGGGTTGTGATAGCTGGGCAGTGGGTCACCCAGTATCTTATTATGGTTTACCCTCCAGCGGGGCTGGGCAGTGGGTTGCCTGACGATGTATTAGGGCTTACCCTCCAGCAGGGCTGGGCAGTGGGACACCCGACATCTGGTTATGAATTACCCTCCAGCAGGGCTGGGTAGTGGGACACCCGTTGATATTCCAGACTCAGTCCATCCTACTAGGCTAGTCTATGGCTTTCCCCTATGACCACCGGAGCGGGACCCTTGGTTGTACGGGTCGGTGATGGAACGGTTATGGCTTTGAGGAGACCTCTCGACTACATGGCAGTGGCGAGGTGTGGTTTGACTTTCCCTAGAACTCTCAAGTAAGAGGGGCACATTCACCACCGAGATGTGTTCTTGTGACGCGATCTAAAACCGTGCGGGCGAGTCAGTGCCGCCCAAAGCAGATAGTGTCGAGGTGCGGTGATTGAGCCCCTTGGCTTGCGGTTCGGGGTAGACGTGCGGGATACTGGGCATCGATGGAGTTTACTTTTGGGACTGTTGGAGACTCTTTTCTTGGGCAGAGCTACGGGACGGAGATCCCCTTACGACGATGTTTGGGCTTCTTGCTGAGCATAAGGATATGTATATACCTTGTTCGAGTACCCACTTCTTGGGCCTGGTTACTCTCCCTCCAGGAGAGGCGAAGACGCGCGAGGTATGCCATGTGCTTTCCGTGTCTAGATTCTCGTGGTTGGAGGAGTCTACTCTCCTGCTATAGGTGGCGAAGACTCGACGGGAAGTTTATCTTCTCACTGTTTCCAGCTCCTTGTGCCTGGACGAGTCTACTTCCTTTCTCTTGTTGGGTTGAGCTGGACTCTCTGCTGTGCTGTTACTCTTTACTGCACCCTCGGTTGTACTCCTCTACTTTTCTGTTCGCTCTACCGCTCACCCTTCGGTAACTCCTTTGTTGCTCCCTCGAGCCTTCGGGGTATCCTACTGAGTATTTTTATACTCAACCCTGCTTGGGCTTTTCCTGCACCTGGTGTGCCCTTGCAGATGATGGACAGGTGGAGCGTGACTTCAGTGGAGCGTAGGAGCTTGGGAGGTTGGACCGTGTGCAGTGGTCGTGGCCGGGATCTAGGTGGGAGACCCGTCAGTTGTTTATTTTTGTTTACTTGTTTCCGGGTTGTGGCACTTTTTGGTTGGGCGCGTGTTTTGCCCCTTTTTTTTCAGCTTGTACCCTGTACTGTTTAGAGGTCGATGCACTCTTGTGGTTTATTTATAGTAGTTTCCCTTTTACTCTTCTTTTTACTCTGCACTTTTGCATTGAGTGTGCTGCGTGTGGGAGTGTACAGGTGCTTAGGAAAAGGCCTCCCCGAGTTGTTGTGCCTTCGGCGCTGGTCGCCAGCCCCTGGCCTATGGAGGCGGGCTTGGGGTAGTTGCGGCTCTAGTCCGGGTAGGGTCGGGTCGTGATAGTTCCATCTAAATAATGGAATGGAAACTGTTATTATAATAAAACTTAACTAATGAAAGATGTTGATCCCAAATTCCCTGATAGTCCATTGAACAAGCTCGAAGCATATCCTCCAATGTTTGAATCATTCGTTCTGACTGCCTATCTGATTGAGGATGGAAAGTTGTACTGAAATTCAACTCTGTGCCCAATGACTTTTGAAGTCCCTTCCAAAATTTTGAAGTGAACCTGGGATCTCAGTCAGACACAATGGAAAGAGGAAATCCATGTAACCTGAAAATCTCATTGAGGTACAATCGAGAAAGCTGATCTAATGTCATTGTATCTCGAATAGAAAGAAAATGAGCAGACTTTTTTAGCCGATCAACAATAACCCATATCGCATTGTTACCTCGAGAAGTCTTTGGTATTCCCACCACAAAATCCATGGATATATTCTCCCATTTCCATTCTGGCACTAGCAAAGGCTGAAGCATCCCATTCGGTAACTGCCGCTCTGCTTTAACCTGCTGACATGTCAAACATTTCATTGTAAAATCAGCAATATCTCTTTTCATCCCATTCAACCAATAATACTCTCGAAGGTCTCTATACATCTTAGTACTTCCAGGATGAACAAAAAATGGAGAACTATGAGCTTCAAACAACAATTCTTTCTTTAGCTAGGAATCACAAGGCACACACAACCTTTTTCCAAATCTTAAAACACAATCTTTATCAAGATTAAATTCTAGAAACTTACCCATTTTAACCAATTCTACCTTTTTCTATAGCTCACGGTCTTCCCTCTGTGCTTTCATAATTCTGTCTGACAACAAAGACTGCACTGAAACCTAAAACAAAATAGATATATTCCCTACACCAACAACTTCTAAGCCAAAATTCATCAAATCATTGATCAAGGGATCATGTTCTAAACGTAGCATGGTTATTGATGCATGATTTTTTTAACTTAAGGCATCTTATACTTTGTTTGCTTTTTCAAGATGGTAATTGATCGTGCAGTCATAATCCTTTATCAGTTCTAGCCATCTTCTCTACCTCATGTTTAATTCATTCTAAGTGAATATATACTTAAGACTTTTATGGTCAGTATATATTTGGAATTTGGTTCTGTATAGATGATGCCTCCATATTTTCAAAGCAAAAACCACAGCTGCCAATTCCAAATCATGTGTGGGATCATTTATCTCATGAGGTTTAAGTTGTCTCGAAGCATAGGCAATTACCTAATCATTCTGCATCAAAACACAACCAAGTACCTTAAAAGAAGCATCACTGTAGATGACAAACTCACCATTCCAGGAAGGTAAGGCCAAAACTGGATCATTCACCAATCTCTTCTTTAGTTCCTGAAAACAAACATCACATTCCTCTGTCCAAACAAATTTAACTCCTTTTCATGTTAACTTAGTTATTGGGATAGATAACCATGAAAATTTCTTAACAAACCGTCGGTAATAACTTGCTAACCCCAGAAAACTACGAATCTCTATAACATTCGTGGGTCTTGGCCATTCATCAACTACTTTTGTTTCGGCAGGATCCAATGGTATTCCATTCTTATTTACAATGTTCCCAAGACAATAAATCTGTTGCATCCAAAAATCACACTTGCTGGATTTTCCATATAGTTTCTTTTATTTTAAAATTTGTAAAACAACCCTTAGATGTTTTTCATGCCCCTCTTTATTTTTAGAAAAAACCAGAATGTCATCAATAAATAAAACCACAAACTTGTCCAAGAACTCATGAAATATTTTATTCATACGATTCATGAATACAACAGGTGCATTAGTTAACCCAAATGGCATAACAAAAAATTTATAATACCCATATCTAGTATGAAAGGATGTTTTCAGAATGTCATCCTCCTTCACCTTCAGCTCATGGTATTCGGATCTCAAGTCAATCTTGGAAAAGTATTGATCTCCATGGAGCTGATCAAACAAGTCATCAATATGAGGCAAAGGTTACTTGTTTTTAACAATGATGTTATTCAAAGCTCTATAATCAATGCAAAGTCTCATGGAACCATCTTTCTTCTTAACAAACAAAACAGGGGCTCCCCATGGTGAAGTACTGGGACGAATGAATCCTTTGACAAGCAAATCTTGCAACTGATTTTTCAATTCAAGAAGTTCTATTGGAGCCATATGATATAGGGGTTTTGAAATTGTCTTAGCATCAGGAACTAAATCAATTGTGAATTAGACTTCTCATTCAGGTATGACACTGGGTAACTCCTCAGGAAAAATATCAAGGTATTCATTTACCACTGGCACATCATTAATTTGAATAGTTACCTTGTTTTCAACAATATTAGTAAGATAACTTTCACTTCCATCTTTCAGTAGTTTCTCATCTTCCTGATATGTTATCAATTTTATGGGTTAATTCTTGTATACAAACTGAAACTCTTTCTGGAAAACAACTTCTCTAGCTCTACAATCAATCTTAGCATCATAATCAGAAACCCAGTCCATCCCCAGAATAACATCAAACTTGACTAAGGGTAAAACAACAAGGTTTGCAGGTAAAGTCTTTCCACATACAACAACATAAATATTATTATAATTCCTCTTTGCTATAACATTTCCCCCTGGTGTTTTAACAACATGTTCGGGTCTCATTTGTTGAGGTGATATTTCCAATCTACCATAAAATTTCTCAGAGATGAAGGAATGTGTAGAACCCGTATCAAACAAAACTTTAGAAAAATCTGAGTGAACAAACAAAGTAACTGATACAACTTCATTGGATGGCCCAACACCTGCTGACGTAGTCGAAAAGGATCTCACTACACCTTTCTGCTTATAGTCTGGATTCTTTGCATCATTTGGATCCCTCTTTGGACAGGCATTTGCATAGTGACCCATCTCACCACATTTAAAACACTTTACTGTTTGCTTATCAGGATTAGTCTTTGGATCATTTTCATTGCAATCTCGGGCCATATGTCCAAACTTACCACATTTAAAACACTTCCTAGTTTTGATAAGACATTCCCCAGGGTGCTTCTTGCCACACTTTTCACAAACTGGAAACTGGATTTTCTTACCATCAGATTTCTTTGGTTGATTCTTACCCATTGCTTGCCAACGGGACCTCTTCTTCTCTTTGTTTCCAAAATGTATGTGATCGTCAGAAAATTCCATCTCTACCCTCTCAGCACATCGGACAAGTTTCTCATAAATTTTGAATTCACGGGAGGCCAACGCCCTTTGATACCTTGGCTTCAATCCTGAGTAAAAGTGGTTGATTTTTCTATTGAGATCCAGAATAAGATTTGGATCATACCTCGCCAATCGGGTGAAGTTCCCTTCATACACAACCACTGAATCTTCATCCTTTTGTTTCAATTCAAGGAATTGCTTCTCCATTCTAAGTCTCACCACCTTAGGAAAATATTTTTCAAGAAAAAGACTTTTAAATTCATCCCACACTAAGGCATCAAAATCCACTCTACCCCTGATATTCCTTACCATTGACCACCACTGATCTGCTTCCCTTCAAAACGATAAATGGAAAGACATACATTTTGATTGTCCGAACATCCCATAACATCAAATATCTTTTCAAGGGATTTAATCCATCCTTCTGCTGCCACTGGGTCATAAGATCCATTGAATGCAGGAGGATGTTGTCTCATAAAATGTTCCACCACTGTCATGTTCCGTTGGGGTACCTCTATTTGTTCTCTTGCATGGATGCCACCACCATTTACTGCCTGCGTTAGCTGAGCCATTACTGTCACAAACTGCTCGGTTCCAATCCCTACCATTCCAGGCTGTAGATCAGGAAGGATTTCCTTCTGTCGGTGCCTCTCCTCTTCAGCATACCTGTTCCTTCTGCGGACAACCATTCTGAACAAACATTTCTTAGATGAAGCAACATGGTAATCTTTAAATGCTATAAAGGGAAAAATACCCTCAGTTGTTTAACAAGTAAATAAAATTGCGAGGACGCAATTTCAAGAAGGTGGGGATAATGTAACATCCCAAGGTTTTATAAAAATAAATTGAAAATGATTGAAATTTTGTTTAAGTTATATATTTATAAGTATTCTTTAAACATAATTTTATTTCTTCTATGTTTTGAATTTCAAGAAACTGTCATCTACAATTGTGTTCAGTATGTTATTTAGAGTCTGATGAAACAAACTTGTTTTTTTGGTGAATAGTAACATGCCCTTATGAATAGTAATATGACCTCATGAATAGTAAATAATATTATTATTTTATTTTCCCAAGGCAATAGGATAATGGGATCTTAATTAATTTTCCAATGTCACATAAAACTAATTGCACTTCAATATTGTTATTTTTTGAATTAACTGTGACCTTATTTAAAAATTAAATTAATAATATTTAGAAAATTATTTTTGAAAAATGGAGTTCATTTTTGAATTCTACACGTCGAAAAATGGTTGGGGTAATGTTTTGGTATTTTTCTGAAACTCTTGAATTTTCGGTGAATAGTGAAATATGATAAAATACCGTATAATCAATTTATCAGTAAAAATAAACTATTTATGACATCATAAGTGATACAAGGCCACTTGATTCGAACTCACATGATATTATCACTATTTAGGGATACTTGATTTGAGATTATTCATAGTCTTGATAAAAATATTATAATAATGATTAAAATAATCTAAAATACCTCACCTCCTCCACTATAAATATCACCCTCAATCCCCTCTTCCTCCCACACCTCTCAAGCCTTGAGAATTGTCTAATTTCTGCCAAATTCCCTCCCCAATCCTCTTCCCCACGTCCTAGAGCTTCTGGTCTCACCAAAAGACCAAAATCAAAGCCCTTAAGAAGGATCTCAAGGAGAAGAGATCAAGAGGTAAACAACCTCTTTTATTTTCTTTCTTTTCTTTCATTTTTTGCTATTCTCTTCCATTCCCTTTGTCTCATATTGGGATATTTCACTAAATATTTCCCCCTTACTGTCCATATCTTGTATGAATGATGATATATTCCATTCCTCTCATAAATCTTGTTTTTATGAAATTTTAAGAGACGCCGTTAGACTGCCAAATTTTCGTGAGAAATTTCTCAAGATTTTCTTTCATTTCACGATTTGTTTTTCTTTTTTTCCCACTACCTCTTATCCAAGAGGCATGAAATCTCCAGAATCATGTATATTCATTATGTTTTCATGTTTATGGAAAATTCCTCATCAGTATTCTTCTCCTCTTCCACTTATTTAAAGAATCAAAAAACGTTGTCCATTTGTGTCGAATTACCGACATCGTGGACGATGTATTTTCAAATTCCATTAATTCTTTCAAGTCTGGTCATGAAACCATTTATATGGTTGAACCAGGTTATAATATATGTTTTCTGTCTCATATAAGGTTCTGAAATTCTTTTTTACTCATGGTTCTAATTTAAAAGACAAAATGACGTTGTTATTATCAAAGAACCACTTAAATGATCTAAACGAACATCATTAATGTTTTATCTAATGAATCATCCTCATATAAAGAATCAAAGTGATAAATGGTATAATTTATGGTACTGGAAATATATAAATACTAATCCATTCCAATTCTGGAGTTTCACTTCAAATCAACAAGAATGATTCATCATGATCCGATTGTGAAAATCACAAAAGAACTCACCCAAAATAATGCAAGGAACAAAATAGTAACAATTAAGGGGTGAAGTGAGGTTATGAAATGACCATATAAGATGTTATAAACATGAAAATGTTTATGTAAAATACTAATAACACTCTTTTAACCATTATATAGGAGGTTTTAACAAGTTTGAAGTAAGACAAGCTTAAGGTAAGTGAATTCTTAACCCGATTTCCATTCTTTGGGTTAACCTTCTACTTTATAATGTGATGTTTGTTTTCAGGAACTAAATAAGAGATTGGTGAATGCTCCGGTTTTGGCATTACCTTCCCGAAATGGTGAGTTTTTCATCTACAGTGATGCTTCTTTGAAGGGACTTGGTTGTGTTTTGATGCAGAATGATCAGGTAATTGCCTATGCTTTGAGACAACTTAAACCTCATGAGCTAAATTATCCCACACATGATTTGGAATTGGCAGCTGTGGTTTTTTCTTTGAAAATATGGAGGAATCATCTATACGGAACCAAATGCCAAATATATACTGACCATAAAAGTCTTAAGTATATATTCACTCAGAATGAATTAATCATGAGGCAGAGAAGATGGCTAGAACTAATAAAGTATTATGACTGCATGATCAATTACCATCCTGGAAAAGCAAATAAAGTATCGGATGCCTTAATTTGGAAAAATCATGCATCATTAACCGTGATACGTTTGGAACATGATCCCTTAATTAATGATTTGATGAATTTTGGCTTTTAAGTTGTTGGTGCAGGGAATATATCTATTTTGTTTCAGGTTTCAGTGCAGTCTTCATTGTCAGACAGAATTATGAAAGCACAGAGGGAAGACCATGAGCTACAGAAAAAGGTATAATTGGTTAAAATGGGTATGTTTCCAGAATTTAATCTTGATAAAGATTGTTTTTTAAGGTTTGTAAAAAGGTTGTGTGTGCCATGTGATTACCAGCTGAAGAAAGAATTGATGTGTGAAGCTCATAGTTCTCCATTTTCTGTTCATCCTGGAAGTACTAAGATGTACAGAGACCTTCGAGAGTATTATTGGTGGAATGGGATGAAAAGAGATATTGCTGATTTTACAATGAAATGTTTGACATGTCAACAGGTTAAAGCAGAGCGACAGTTACCGAAGGGGATGCTTCAACCTTTGCCAGTGCTAGAATGGAAATGGGAGAATATATCCATGGATTTTGTGGTGGGACTACCAAAGACATCTCGAGGTAACAATGTGATATTGGTTATGGTTGATCGGCTAACAAAGTCTGCTCATTTTCTTTCTATTCGAGATACAATGACATTAGATCAGCTTTCTCGATTATACCTCAAGGAGATTGTCAGGTTACATGGAGTTCCTCTTTCCATTGTGTCTGACCGAGATCCCAGGTTCACTTCTAAATTTTGGAAGGGACTTCAGAATTCATTGGGCACAGAGTTGAATTTCAATACAGCTTTTCATCCTCAATCAGATGGGCAGTCAAAACGAAAGATTCAAAATTTGGAGGATATGCTTCGAGCTTATTCAATGGACTGTCGGGGAAGTTGGGATCAGCATCGTTCATTATTTGAGTTTTCTTATAATAACAGTTTCCATTCCAGTATTTAGCTAGCACCTTTTGAGGCCTTGAATGGAAAGAGGTGTCGGACTCCTGTGTGTTGGGATGAAGTTGGTGAAAGAAAGTTGATGGGGCCAGAATTAGTAGAAGAAGTGGCTGAGAAAGTGAGGATCATCCAGCAACACATGAGGAAAGCTCAGAGCAGGCAGAAAAGTTATACAGATAAAAGAAGGAAAGACATCTTTTTCGAGGTAGGTGAACATGTTTTCCTTAAAATCTTTCATTGGAAAAGTGTGATGCGTTTCGATAAGAAAGGGAAACTAAGTCCACGGTTCATTGGTCCTTTTGAAATCTTGGATTAAGTTGGAACAGTTTCATACCACGTAGCTTTGCCTCCGAGCTTATTTCAGGTACACAATGTTTTTCATGTTTTGATGTTTAGAAAGTATGTTCCAGATTCATAACATGTCTTGAGGCCGGAAGCAGTTCAGCTGGCAGAGAACCTTTCTTATGAAGAAAAACCGGTTCAGATTATTCATCGAAGAGAACAGGTATTGCGGAATAAGGTAATCCACCAGGTAAAGGTTTTGTGGAGAAACCACATGGTTGAAGAAGCAACATGGGAGTCTGAAAATGCTATGAGGTAAAAATACCCTCAGTTGTTTAATAAGTAAATAAAATTGCGAGGACACAATTTCAAGAAGGTGGGGATAATGTAACATCCCATGTTTTTCTAAAAATAAATTGAAAATGCTTGAAATTTTTTTTAGGGTATATATTTATAAGTATCCTTTAAACATAATTTTATTTCTTCTATGTTTTGAATTTCAAGAAATGGTCATCTACAATTGTGTTCAGTATGTTATTTAGAGTCTGATGAAACAAACTTGTTTTTTGGTGAATAGTAACATGCCCTTATGAATAGTAATATGAATATTAATATTAATATTAATATGACCTCATGAATATTAAATAATAATATTATTCTATTTTCCCAAGGCAATAGGATAATGGGATCTTAATTAATTTTCCAATGTCACATAAAACAAATTGCACTTCAATATTGTTATTTTTCGAATTAACTGTGACCTTATTTAAAAATTAAATTAATAATATTTAGAAAATTAATTTTGAAAAATGGAGTTCATTTTTGAATTATACACGTCGAAAAATTGTTGGGGTAAATTTTTGGTATTTTTCTGAAACTCTTGAATTTTCGGTGAATAGTGAAATACAATAAAATACCGTATAATCAATTTATCAGTAAAAATGCACTATTTATGACATCATAAGTGATGCAAGGACACTTGATTCGAAATCACATGATATTTTCACTATTTAGGGCCACTTTATTTGAGATTATTCATAGTCTTGATAAAAATATTATAATAATAATTAAAATAATCTAAAATACCTCCCCTCCTCCACTATAAATATCACCCTCACTCCCCTCTTCCTCCCACACCTCTCAAGCCTTGAGCATTGCCCAATTTCTGCCAAATTCCATCCCCAATATTATTCCCCAGGTCCTAGTGCTTCTGGTCTCACCAAAAGACAAAAATCAAAGCCCTTAAGAAGGATCTCAAGGAGAAGAGATCAAGAGGTAAACAACCTCTTTTATTTTCTTCATTTTCTTTCATTTTTTGTTATTCTCTTCCATTTTCTTTGTCTTGTGTTGGGATATTTCATTAAATATTCCCCCCTTACTTTCCATATATTGTATGAATGATGATATTTTACATTCCTCTCATCAATCTTGTTTTTATGAAATTTTAAGAGACGCCATTAGGCTGCCGGATTTTCGTGAGAAATTTCTCAAGATTTTCTTTTATTTCATGATTCGTTTTGGGAATTTTTAATTCCCGAAACGAGGGGCCGCGGAGCCGCGACGCGTCTTTAAGTGGTTTGTCGTTTTCCGGGGGAAACTTGTCTTGGGCGGCGCGGATGCATCAGACGTCTATTTTGAGCGTCGTCAGTTGCGTTGGGACCCTGTCGTCGGGGCGAAGTTTTCCAGGGTGGTTTCGGGCATTGAAGCCGATGTTGAGGCGCAGGCCCCGCGACCTGTCTTTCGAGATGCATGCAGCGTTTCATGACTTTTTTGTCGGATGTCCATTCGAGGCGTGTGAGCAGTCGATGTTGGGTGTTTTTCCGAGGGCATCGCGTTGGCGCAGTCTGCCCGCTGTAATTCCGCACGATGGTGAGGGCCTCGCGAGGGCCGTTTCGGGAGTTGACAGTGATTTCGAGCTTTAACACCGGGAAACCATTTTGGACGAGTGAGTAGTCCATTTCATGTACTTTTTCGAGAGGATCGCAACGGGGCGATCCATTCGTTGGGTTTTGGGACCGGGATGCGGGTCCCACGTGGCACCACTCGTGTGCGGTGCGCTGGGATGAAACTTTTTCTCCGGATATCTGTTTCACTCATGTGGGTAGTGCTTTTGACGTGTTTTCCCGAGGGGATCGCAATGTTGTGATCCGCCCGACTGTTTTCGGGGCCGAGGCTCGGGATCACGGGACGCCGTTCGGGCATGAGGCGATGTTGGTGACTTTTCCATCGGGTATCCGTTGGAGGCGAGTAAGTAGTCGATCTCACGTGTTTTTCCGTGAGGATTACAACGGTGTGCTTCGATTGGTTGTGCGGAGCCTCTTGCATGATCTTGTTAAATGTGGAAATGTGGAGGTGCCCCGGTGGCGGTCCTTCTACCATGTTTGTAGCGGACCTTTGGCGAGTGATCACGTGCACTCCCGTGTGAGTGATGTAAATGCTTGAAGTGATGTGGTTGGTCGTGCCTGGGCCTTTGAGGTGGAGTTGTTACGTCACGCCATTGCGTTGACGTTGGGTGTCGTGTGCACGATAGCCCTTGGGCTGGAGACATGGTATACTATAGGAGTATACGAGAGTGCTTGGAGGTACGTGTGGTTCGTACCTGAGACGTTCGTGAGCTAGGTTGGGGTTGACTTGGGGCCACACGTCGTGTGGGCCCCAAGTGTGTGCTGTGTTCTGCTTTGCGTACTTGGACCTCTCTCGACGTAGAGGGCCCCTTTGTGCTCGTTTGTTTGGTTAGAAGGGTGGAGTGTATTTCCCCTGGCTTTGTGCTCGTTTGTTTGACCAGCAAGGTTGAGTGGTCTCCCCTTAGTTTCGTTCTCGATGGATCGGCCAGTAGCGGTACTAGTGGCACCCCGTGATGTAACAGGCACTGAACCCCTTGGGGTGAGTTGTGCTTGAGTTGGGTGGTTGCGCGATACCCACTCTGTGTTTGGTTGGCTAGTGTTGTACCATCCAGTGGATATGGCCAGAGCAGTTCTGAGTTTTACCCTCCAGCAGGGCTGGGCTGTGGGTTACTCATCGGCTTCTATGGTCTACCCTCCAGCGGAGACTAGGTAGTGGGTCACCCGACGCTCTTAGGGTCTACCCTCCAGTGGGGCTGGGCAGTGGGTCACCCGACGCACTTTGGGTCTACCCTCCAGCATAGACTGGGAAGTGGGTCACCCGACGACCTCTTAGGGTCTACCCTCCAGCAGGTCTGGGCAGTGGGTCGCTCGTCGTCTAGTTCCAGGTCTACCCTCCTGCAAGGCTGGGCAGTGGGTCACCTGTCGACTTATTCCAGGTCTACCCTCCAGCAGGGCTGGGCAGTGGGTCGCCTGATGATGTATTATGGTTTACCCTCCAGCAGGGCTGGGTAGTGGGTCACCCAGTATCTTATTATAGTTTACCCTCCAGAAGGGTTGGTGTAAGAACCCGGTTTTTTTATATGAAAGACTTTGGAATATTCTTGATGATATTCCAGAGCAGTGCCTTCAGACGGCATGCGATTCCGAGCCCTGGAGTGGCCGGAATTAAATTTTTAGTGTGTTCACACTGGAAACGCAAAATAAATGTGATAACTCCTAAACGGAGTTTCGGATCAGAGATCCGAGTGTACGGATGGGTCTGGAATGGGGTGTTTACCATAGGAACGACATAAAACTGCTCGGCGCGGGACGTTTGGACCCCTCGCCCGCTTTTGGAACGTTAAACGGATTAATTAATTAATTAATTAATTCATTTAGTATGGAAACTCCAGTATCTTTTAAACGGTGGCTTAGATTGGAAAAATGAGGGCACCATTGAGTTCGGAGCGAGCCATTTACCCTAGGAGGGGTATAAGTTTCGCGGGCACGGGCCGTTTGTGAAAAATGGCCCCAGGGGCGTTTTCATAATTTGGCAGCCTCAGGCGATAAGTTTATTAACTTTTGAACGGGATCTCAAAATAAAATTTCGAGACCTCCTTTGCGCTCAGAGCGTGGTTCTTAGCCTAGGGGAGGCTAAATCCCGACCCCGTCGGGAGTTCGGGTTCGGGGCTGTCGGGCGGGCGTTTAAGTGATTTGTAATTAAACACCCCCACCCCACCCCCCCACCCCCTTCTTCTTCTTCTTCCTCAAACCCTCCTCCCCCTCTACCTCTAGAGAGGCATCTCTGGTGAGGAGAGCTCCGGAGAGGCGACTCCGCCAATGTGCGGTGGTGCCGGCGGGTCGACGCGAAGCTCCGGGCGAAGCCCAGTGAGGTAGGATGTTGCGTTAGGCATTTTCATTCCTGCACTTAACTTCCAATGAAATTTTGCACGTTGAAATGCTGCCCGATATTCAATACAAGCCCATGAATGCGAAGTAGATTTTATTCTCTTTCCGATGCTTGTTTCAGATTTGAAATCAGAAATCGGAGGCGTTCGCAATCGTTCGACGAAAGTTGCGGGAAATTCGGGAGGTTCTGGGTGTTTCCGGCGGGTTCCGGCGGTCCGGCGGCTTAGGCGGTGGCGGTCCGAGGTTGAGGCAGCGGTGGCGGCGGCTCCCAGGGTGGCGTGGTGGCTCGGTCGGGCGAGCGGCCAGTGGAGGCGGCCAGCTTCAGGGGCGTCAGGCGAGTGCGACGGAGGGCAGCGGCGGCTGGCCGGGGCACGTGGTCGGCGAGCGGGGCACTGGCGGGGTCGTCGGCCACCGGCGGTGACACGGGGGAGAAAGGACCCGCATCCTGTGGGTCCTATTGGCGCGACGCGAAGACTGGCTCTGGCCGGTCTTCAAGGAATAAAACCAGACCCGGGGCGGGTCCGGTTCAGTTGGAGTGGGCCGCGGCCAGCCGGCCGGGGTGGACCGGCCCGGTTGCCCCCCCTGTATTCGGGAGGCCGTAACATCCAAACGACATGTCCGTTTGATGCGCCGTCTATGGCAGTAGATC
This sequence comes from Viscum album, assembly GCA_963277665.1. NCBI lineage: Eukaryota > Viridiplantae > Streptophyta > Magnoliopsida > Santalales > Viscaceae > Viscum > Viscum album. The sequence continues at coordinate 612,931,027 of OY728166.1, forward strand.
CGTATCGATGAGGCATTCTTTTGGAGATGGTTTCGGGAATTTTTAATTCGCGAAATGAGGGGCTTCGGTAGCACAACTCGTGCGTTAAGTGAGTTGGCGTTTCTGGGAATCTTGTTTTGGGCGGCGCGGACACATCTGTCGTCCATTTTGAGCGTCGTCAGTGGCGTTGGAACCCTAGCGTCAAGTCGGAGGTTTCCAGGTTGGTTCCGAGCGTTGAAGCCGGAGTTGAGGTGTGGGCCCCACGGCCCGTCTTTTGAGCTACGTGCAGCTTTTAGCAACGTTTTCCTCGGACGTCCGTTCGGGGCATGCGAGCAGTCGATGTTGGGTGTTTTTTTGAGGGCATCGCGTGGGCGCAGTCTGCCCACTGTAATTCCGCACGATGGTGTGGGACCCGCGAGGGCCATTTCAGGATTAGACGGTGATTTTCAACCTTTATCACTGGGTGACCATTTTGGACAAGTGAGTAGTCCATCTTGTGTGCTTTTTTGAGAAGATCGCAATGGTGCGATCCGTTCTTTGAGTTTCGGGACCGGGTTGCGGGTCCCACGTGGCACCGCCCGTGTGCGGTGTGCCGGGATGCATCTTTTTCTCTGAATATCCGTTTCACTCAACTGAGTAGTGCTTTTGACGTGTTTTTTCCGAGGGGATCGCAATGGTGCGATGCGCCCGACTTTTTTTGGGGTCGGGGCTCGGGATCACGGGACGCCGTTCGGGCGTGAGGCGGTGTTGGTGACTTTTCCGTCGGGTATCCATTAGAGGTGAGTAAATAGTCTATCTCGCGTGTCTTTCTTCGAGGATTACAACGGTGCGATCCATTTGGCCGTGCAGAGCCTTATTCGTGATCTTATTAAATGTGGAAGCATGAAAGGTGCTCCAGTGGTGGTTCGTCCTACCATGTTGGTAGCGGACCCTTGGCGTGTGATCGCGCACTATTGGGAGAGTGATATAAATGGTTTACAAGATGTGGTTGGTCGTTCTTGGGCCTTTTAGGTGGAGTTGTTACGTCACGCCTTTGCGTTGATGTCGGGTTCCGTGTGCACGATATCCCTTGGGCTGCAGACGAGGTATACTCTGGGAGTATACGAGAGCGCTTGGAGGTACGTGTGGTTTGTACCTGAGACGTTCGTGCGCTTGGTTGGGGTTGACTTAGGGCCACACGTCGTGTGTGCCCCATGTGCGTGCTGTGTTCTGCTTTGCGTAATTTGACCTCTCGTGACATAGAGGGTCCCTCTGTGCTCGTTTTTTTGACCAGCAGGGTTGAGTGGTCTCCCCCTGGTTTCATTCTCGATGGATCAGCCGGTAGTGGTGTTAGTGACACCTAGTGATGGGACAGGTGCTGAACCCCTTTGGGTGATTTGTGCTAGAGTTGGGTGGTTGTGCAGTGCCAACTCCGTGTTCAGTTGGCCAGTGTTGTACCCTCCAATGGAGATGGATAGGGAAATTCTGAGTTCTACCCTCCAGCGGGGCAGGGCAGTGGGTTACTCATCGACCTCTTCAGGTTTACCCTCCAGTAGGGCTAGGCAGTGGGTTTCTCACGGACTTCTAGGCTTTACCCTCCAGCAGAGACTCGGCAGTGGGTCACCCGATACTATTAGGGTCTACCCTCCAGCAAAGGCTGGGCAGTGGGTCACCTGACGACCTCTTAGGGTCTACCCTCTAGCAGGGCTGGGCAGTGGGTCACCCGTTATCTAGTTCCAGGTCTACCCTCCAGCAAGGCTGGACAGTGGGTCACCTGTCGACTTATTCCAGGTCTACCCTCCAGCGGGGTTGGGCAGTGGGTCGCCGGATGATGTGTTATGGTCTACCCTCCAGCGGGGCTGGGCAGTGGGTCATCGGATGATGTGTTATGGTCTACCCTCCAGCGGGTCTGGGCAATGCGTTGCTTGATGATGTGTTGGGGTTTACCGTCCAACAGGGCTGGGCAGTGGGTCACCCGATATCTAGTTATGAATTACCCTCCAGCAGAGCTGGGTAGTGGGGACACCAGTTGGAATTCCAGACTCAGTCCTCTCGACTAGGCTAGTCTGTGGCTTTCCTCCGTGATTACCGGAGCGGGACCCTTGATTATACGGGTCAGTATTGTGACAGCTTGACTTTGAGGAGACCTCTCAACTGCGGGGTAGTGACGAGTTGTGGTTTGATGTTCCCCCAGAACTCTCAAGTGCGAGGGGCGCTTTCCCCACTGAGACGCGTTCTTGTGATGCGATCTAAAACTGTGCGGGCGAGTCAATGCTGCCCAAAGCGGATAGTGTCGAAGTGCGGTGATTGAGCCCCTTGGATTGTAGTTCAGGGTAGACGTGTGGGATGCTGGGCGACGATGATGGTTATGTCTGGGACTGTTGACGATTCATTTTCTTGGGCTGATCTACGGGATACAGATCCCCTTACGACGTTATTCAGGCTTCTCGACAGAGCATATGGATTTTTATATACAATGTTTCGAGTACCCACTCCTTGGGTTTTGGCTACTCCCCTTCAAGAGAGGCGAAGACGCACGGGGTATGCCACGTGCTTTCTGCGTCCAGCTTCTTGTGGTTGGATGAGTCTACTCTCCTGCTATAGGCAGCGAACGCTCGACGAGAAGTGCATCTTCTCACTGTTCCTAGCTCCTTGTGTTAGGACGAGTCTTCTATCTTTCTCTTGATGGGTTGAGATGTTACTCTTTCTGCACCCTTGGTTGTACTCCTTTCTATTCCTTGTTCGCTCTACTGCTCACCCTTCGGTATCTCCTATGTTGCTCCCTCGAGCCTTCGGGGTATCCTACTGAGTATTTTTATACTCACCCCTGCTTGGGCTTTTCCCGCACTTGGTGTGCCCTTGCAGATGACGGACAGATGGAGCGTGACTTCAGTGGAGCGTAGGAGCTTGGGGAGCTTGGACCGTGTGCGGTGGTCGTGGCCAGGTTCCAGGTGGGAGACCCGTCAGCTGTTTCTTTTGTTTACCTGTTGCCGGGTTGTGGCACTTTTGTTTTGGTTGGGCGCGTGTTTTTTCCCTTTTCCTTTCAGTGTTTCTTCAGCTTTCTTTGTACTTGTAGAGGTCGATGCACTTTGTGGTATATATATAGTAGTTCCCCTTTCCTTTTTCTTGCTTGTATTTACTTTTACTCTGCACTGTTGCATTGAGTTTGTTATGTGTGTGTGTGTACAGGTACTTAGGCAAAGGCCTCCCCGAGTTTTTGTGACTTCGGCGCTGGTCGCCAGCCCCTAGCCTATGGAGGCGGGCTTGGGGGTAGTTGCGGCTCAAGCCCGGGTAGGGTTGGGTCGTGACAAATTGGTATCAAAGGTGGTTCGTTCCTTGGGACGTTGTGCGAACGTCCCTAAAAGAGTAATTGGTTGGGATATAGGGAAACAATGTTAATGTGTCTCGAGAGCGGCTCTCAGGACAGGGAGTCCAGTGATGGTGCGGCGGCCGACGTATCCATTCACCAGGATCTTGATAACCCGCTTGTTGACTCAACATGCTGAGACACTTGTTGCAGGGAAATTGGTTTGTGAATCACATAGGATTGAGTTTTTGACTGTCCTTGAGTCAGCTCCCCATCGTTGTTGTTATCGGTATATACATATATACTCATTTGACCGCAGCACTCCTTGATAATATTCAGGATGTCTCTGCGAAGATAGCCAGTCAGGATACCAGCTTGGGTTAGTGACGAAGACCCTGTGAGCTATGAGTCCACAGTCCAGGACCCATCGTTTGAGCCCCTTTCTCCGGGTGGGCTGGTAGCAGCACCCCCACCTGTTGAGCAGCAGGCAGTTTCAGCAGAGTAGGCTGAGCTTGAGCGCAGGTTGAGCGCGCTCCGCGAGTTCCAGCGGCAGAGACCGTAGAGGTTCATTGGTGAGCTAGACCCTCAGGCAGCAGAGGTTTGGCTCGAGGCAGTGGTTTGCCTTTTCGGGCTTGTACAGATGCCGACAGATCAGAGATTGGCTTTGGCAGCCACCCCTTTTTTGGAGCAGCTTGGCATTGGTGGAGTCTGGTGACTCAGTTTCTTGGCGAGTCGTCGCATTAATGGGACGACTTTCAGTTGTTGTTTCGTGAGGAGTTTTTCCCCTCCTGCTTGCACTTCGTTCGGATTCAGGAGCTCCTGCAGTTTCAGCAGGGAGGGATGACGGTGGCCGAGTATGCGGCTAGTTTTGCAGACCATGCACGCTTCTACCAAGACTTGGTCCATGACGACAACCTCCGAGCACGGAAGTTTGAGCAGGGTCTCTGCCGAAATATTCGTGCTGTCATAGTATCCTTGGGCATTTCCACATATGTCGGGGTGCTAGAGCAGGTGCTGGTGACAGAGGGCTTCCTGTCACGTACTAGAGTTGGTGGTGGCAGCAAGCACATTGGAGCTGATATGTCTGCCACAACTAGCGGGCGTCGGCAAGCAAGACCTCGATGCAGGTGGCTTTCTGACAACCGGACTCAGGGGCGTGGTCGTACAACACAGTGGCACCAGAGGGAACCAGTGAAGCCCAGAGGGAGTCGGTGTCATGCTTGTGACGGGTGAGGTCACTTGGCACGAGACTGCCCGACCCGAGTTGCTGAGAGCTTCGGGCAGGCAGCAGGTGCACCACCACGGCAGAGGCAGCACTGTTATCAGAGTAGTGGCCAGAGAGGTGGTGTTAAAATAGGAACGGGAAGATTTGGGGGTGGGGGACGATGTTACGAGATCTCCCCATCACCACTAGGCAGTCCACGTCAGGCTCCAGGAGCTGATGGTTGGGACCACGGGTAGCCGTGAGCTTTGGACGTCTATGATCCTGCAGAGCACGGGATGGTGAGAGGTACCCCTTGTGACTCTTCTACTTCTTGCAGTAGAATTGTTAGGCTCTGCGTGTGAAAGGCGTTTCACCCTGCTCCTTGTTTGAGGTGTTACCAGGGTGACGCAGGGCGTCGGGTGTAACCCTTTGTTGGTAATGAAAAAGGCGTGAGACCTTTTCCTTTAGTCGATGGTGTTGGCTCCTTCGCCTATTGAGCGTGTAAGAGAGCATTGACTGTGGAATCTTGCATGACCAGATATCCTTGGGTGTTTCACCATATGGATATTCTGAAGGAGGGAATCAACGGGCCTTGTTTCAGGTGCGGGCGGTGAATCCAGTCGCGGCGTGCGACGTAGAGGTTTGACCGGGGAGGTGAGCTACCCCCGAGGGCCATCGGGTCATGTGAGACCATGCAAAGGGATGGTGAGGTACCCTACCGCCTTTCCCTAACCCCAAAGTCTGGAGTGGGTGCACGACATCGGCAAGGGATGACCTAGCGTGAACAGATCAATCCTTTGGTATGTGTACGGTGACGTAGAGCTGTGCCTGGGTTCTTCTCGTTATGGGAAAGCCAGGTGTGGGCTTAGTACCCTGTGTTTTTCCTTGGTTTTTCTTTTCGAGGACGAAAATCTTGAAGGAGGGAATTATGTAAGAACCTGGGTTTTGCTATGAAAGACTTTAGAATATTCTTGATGATATTCCAGAGCAGTGCCTTCAGAAGGCGTGCGATTCTGAGCCCCGGAGTGGCCGGAATTAAATTTTCAGTGCGTTCACACTGGAAACGCAAAATAAATGGGATAAATCCAAAACGGAGTTCCGGATCAGAGATCCGAGTGTACGGATGGGTCTGGAATGGGGTGTTTACCCTAGGAACGACATAAAACTGGTCAGTGCGGGACGTTTGGACCCCTCGCCCGCTTTTGGAACGTTAAACGAATTAATTAATTAATTAATTAATTCGTTTAGTGTTGAAACTCCAGTATCTTTTAAATGGTGGATCGGAATAGAAAACCTAGGGCACCGTTGAGTTTGGAGCATGCCATTTACCCTAGGAGGGGTATAAGTTTCGCGGGCGCGGGCCGTTTGTGAAAAATGGCCCCAGGGGCGTTTTCATAATTTGGCGGCCTCAGGCGCTAAGTTTAGTAACATTTGAACGGGGTCTCGAAATAAAATTTCAAGACCGCCGTTGCACTCAGAGCGTGGTTCTTAGCCTAGGGGAGGCTAAATCCCGACCCCATCGGGAGTTCGGTTTCGGGGCTGTCGGGCGAGCGTTTAAGTGATTTGTACTTAAACATCCCCCCCCCTTCTTCTTCTTCTTCTTCTTCTTCCTCAAACCCTCCTCCCCCTCCACCTCCGGCGAGGTAGATTCGGCGAGGTGAGCTCCGGCGAGGTGACTCTGGCAAGGTGCGGTGGTGCCGGCGGGTCGACGCGAAGCTCCGGGCGAAGCCTAGCGAGGTAGGATGTTGTGTTCTGCATTTTCATTCCCGCACTTAACTTCCAACGCAATTTTGCACGTTGAAATGCTGCCCGATCTTCGATCCAAGCCCATTAATGTGAAGTATATTTTATTCTATTTTTGATGATTATTTCGGATTTGAAATAGGAATTCGGAGGCGTTCGCAATCGTTCGCCGAAGGTTGCGGGAAATTCGGGAGGTTCTGGGTGTTTCCGGCGGGTTCCGGCGGTCCGGTGGCTTAGGCGGCAGCGGTCCGAGGTTGAGGCGACGGCGGCGGCGGCTCCAGGTTGCCGCGATGGCTCGGTCGGGAAAGCGGCCAGCGGAGGCAGCCGGCTTCAGGGGCGTCGGGTGAGTGCGACGGAGGGCAGCGGCGGCCGGCCGGGGCGCGCGGTCGGCGAGCGGGGCGCTAGCGGGGTCGTTGGCCACCGGCGGCGACGCGGGGGAGCAAGGACCTGCATCCTGCGGGTCCTGTTGGCGCGACGTGGAGACCGGCTCTGGCCAGTCTTCTGGGAATAAAACCGGACCCGAGGCAGGTCCGGTTCTGTTGGAGTGGGCCATGGCCAGCTGGCCGCGGCGGCTCGGACCGGGCCGGCCGGGGTGGACCGGCCCGGTTGCCCCCCCCCCCTTGTATTCGGGAGGCCGTAACTTCCAAACGGCACGTCCGTTTGATGCGCCGTCTGCAGCAGTAGATCCGTATCGATGAGGCGGTCTTTTGGAGGTGGTTTCGGGAATTTTTAATTCCTGAAACAATTGGATTCGGTAGCACGACTCGTGCGTTAAGTGAGTTGGCGTTTCCGGGAATCTTGTTTTGGGCAGCGCGGACACATCCGTCGTCCGTTTTGAGCGCCGTCAATGCCGTTGGAACCCTGGCGTCAAGGAGGAGGTTTCTAGGGTGGTTCCGGGCATTGAAGCTGGAGTTGAGGTGTGGGCCCCACGGCCCATCTTTTGAGCTGCGTGCAGCTTTTAGCGATTTTTTCCTCGGACGTCCGTTCGGGGCGTGCGAGCAGTCGATGTTGGGTGTTATTCCGAGGGCATCACATTGGCGCAGTCTGCCTGCTGTAATTCCACACGATGGTGCGGGGCCCGTGAGGGCCATTTTGGGATTAGATGGTGATTTTCCATCTTTATCACCGGGTGACCGTTTTGGACAAGTGAGTAGTCCATCTTGTGTGCTTTTTCAAGAGGATCGCAACGGTGCGATCCATTCTTTGAGTTTCGGGACTAGGTTGCTGGTCCCACGTGGCACCGCCCGTGTGCAGTGCGCCGAGATGCATCTTTTTCTCTGGATATCCGTTGCACTCAAGTGAGTAGTGCTTTGACGTGTTTTTCCCGAGGGTATCGCAATGGTGCGATGCACCCGACTTTTTTCGGGGCCGGGGCTCGGGATCACGGGACGCCGTTCGAGCGTGAGGCGGTGTTGGTTACTTTTCCGTCGGGTATCTGTTGAAGGCGAGTAAATAGTCTATCTCGCGTGTTTTTCCGCGAGGATTACAATGGTGTGATCCGTTTATCTGTGCGGAGCCTTATACGTGATATTATTAAATGTTTAATCATGAAAGGTTCTCTAGTGGTAGTTTGTCCTACCATGTTGGTAGCGGACCCTTGGCGTGTGATCGCGCACTCTTGGGAGAGTTATATAAATTGTTCACAAGATGTGGTTGGTCGTTCCTGGGCCTTTGAGGTGGAGTTGTTAGGTCACACCTTTGCGTTGATGTCGGGTTCCATGTGCACGATAGCCCTTGGGCTGGAGATGAGGTATACTCTGGGAGTATACGAGAGCGCTTGGAGGTACGTGTGGTTTGTACCTGAGACGTTCGTGTGCTTGGTTGGGGTTGACTTGGGGCCACATGTCATGTGTTCCCCATGTGCGTGTTGTGTTCTGCTTTGCGTACTTTGACCTCTCGCGACATAGAGGGTCCCTCTGTGCTCGTTTTTTTGACCCGTAGGGTTGAGTGGTCTCCCCCTGGTTTCGTTCTCGATGGATTGGCCAGTAGCGGTGTTAGTGACACCTAGTGATGGGACAGGCACTGACCCCCTTTGGGTGAGTTGTGTTGGAGTTGGGTGGTTGCGCGGTGCCCACTCCGTGTTCGGTTGGCCAGTGTTGTACCCTCCAGTGGAGATAGCCAGGGCAATTCTAAGTTCTACCCTCCAGCGGGGCTGGGCAGTGGGTTACTCATCGACCTCTTCGGGTTTACCCTCCAGCAGGGCTGGGCAGTGGGTTGCTCACTGACTTCTTGGGTTTACCCTCCAGCAGAGACTGGGTAGTGGGTCACCCGATGCTATTAGGGTCTACCCTTCAGCAGAGGCTGGGCAGTGGGTCACCCGACAACCTCTTAGGGTCTACCCTCCAGCAGGACTGGGCAGTGGTTCGCCCGTCGTCTAGTTCCATGTATACCCTCTAGTAAGGCTGGGCAGTGGGTCACCTGTCGACTTATTCCAGGTCTACCCTCCAGTGGGGCTAGGCAGTGGGTCGCCGGATGATGTGTTATGGTCTACCCTCCAGTGGGGCTGGGCAATGGGTCGCTGGATGATTTGATATGGTCTACCCTCTAGCGGGGCTGGGTAGTGGGTCTCTTGATGATGTGTTGGGGTTTACCCTCCAGCAGGGCTGGGTAGTGGGTCACCCGATATCTGGTTATGAATTACCCTCCAGTAGGGCTGGGCAGTGGGGACACCGGTTGGCATTCCAGACTCAGTCCTCTCGTCTAGGATAGTCTGTGGCTTTCCTCCTTGATTACCGGAGAGAGACCCTTGATTATACGGGTCAGTGTTGTGATGGCTTGACTTTGAGGATACCTCTCGACTGCGGGGCAGTGACGAGTTGTGGTTTGACGTTCCCCCAAAACTCTCAAGTACAAGGGGCGCTTTCCCCACCGAGACACGTTCTTGTGACGTGATCTAAAACCATGCAGGCGAGTCAGTGCCACCCACAGCGGATAGTCTCGAAGTGCGGTGATTGAGCCCCTTGGCTTGTAGTTCGGGGCAGACGTGCGAGATGCTGGGCGACGATGATGGTTATGTCTGGGACTGTTGACGATTCATTTTCTTGGGCTGAGCTACGGGACGGAGATCCCCTTACGATTTTATTCGGGCTTCTCGATAGAGCATATGGATTTGTATATACCATGTTTCGAGTACCCACCCTTGGGTTTTCGCTACTCCCCTTTAAGAGAGGCGAAGACGCGCGGGGTAAGCCACGTGCTTTCCGCGTCCAGCTTCTCGTGGTTGGATGAGTCTACTCTCCTGCTATAGGCAGCGAAAACTCGACGAGAAGTGCATCTTCTCACCGTTCCTAGCTCCTTGTGTTAGGAAGAGTCTTCTATCTTTCTCTTGATGGGTTGATCTGTTACTCTTTCTGCACCCTTGGTTGTACTCCTTTCTATTCCTTGTTCGCTCTACTGCTCACCCTTCGGTACCTCCTTTGTTGCTCCCTCGAGCCTTCGGGGTATCCTACTGAGTATTTTTATACTCACCCCTGCTTGGGCTTTGCCCGCACTTGGTGTACCCTTCCAGACGACGGACAGGTGGAGCGTGACTTTAGTGGAGTGTAGGAGCTTGGGGAGCTTGGACCGCGTGTGGTGGTCGTGGCCGGGTTCCAGGTGGGAGACCTGTCAGCTGTTTATTTTGTTTACCTGTTGTCGGGTTGTGGCACTTTGTTTTTTGGTTGGGCACGTGTTTTTTCCCTTTTCCTTTTACTGTTCCTTCAGCTTTATTTGTACTTGTAGAGGTCGATGCACTTTGTGGTATTTATACAGCAGTTCCCCTTTCCTTTTTCTTGCTTGTATTTAATTTTACTCGGCACTTTTGCATTGAGTTTGCTACGTGTGAGTGTACAGGTACTTAGGAAAAGGCCTCCCCGAGTTGTTGTGCCTTCAGCACTGGTCGCCAGCCCCTGGCCTATGGAGGCGGGCTTGGGGTAGTTGCGGCTCGAGCCCGTGTAGGGTCGGGTCGTGATAGCTTGGCAGTGGGTCACCCAGTATCTTATTATGGTTTACCCTCCAGCGGGGCTGGGCAGTGGGTCGCCTGACGATGTATTAGGGTTTACCCTCCAGTAGGGCTGGGCAGTGGGACACCTGACATTTGGTTATGAATTACCCTCCAGCAGGGCTGGGTAGTGGGACACCCGTTGATATTCCAGACTCAGTCCTTCCTACTAGGATAGTCTATGGCTTTCCCCCATGAACACCGGAGCGGGACCCTTGGTTGTACGGGTCGGTGATGGAATGGTTATGGCTTTGAGGAGACCTCTCGACTGCAGGGTAGTGACGAGGTGTGATTTGACTTTCCCTAGAACTCTCAAGTACGAGGGGCACTTTCACCACCGAGACGCGTTCTTGTGATGCGATCTAAAACCGTGTGGGCGAGTTAGTGCCGCCCAAAGCGGATAGTGTCGAGGTGCGGTGATTGAGCCCCTTGGCTTGCAGTTCGGGGTAGACGTGCGGGATGCTGGGCATCGATGGAGTTTACTTTTGGGACTGTTGGCGACTCTTTTCTTGGGCTGAGCTACGGGATGGAGATCCCCTTACGATGTTGTTTGGGCTTCTTGCTGAGCATAAGGATATGTATATACCTTGTTCGAGTACCCACTTCTTGGGCCTGGTTACTCTCCCTCCAGGAGAGGCGAAGACGCGCGAGGTATGCCATGTGCTTTCTGTGTCTAGCTTCTCGTGGTTGGAGGAGTCTACTCTCCTGCTATAGGTGGTGAAGACTCGACGGTAAGTTTATCTTCTCACTGTTTCCAGCTCCTTGTGCCTGGACGAGTCTACTTCCTTTCTCTTGTTGGGTTGAGCTGGACTCTCTGTTGTGCTGTTACTCTTTACTGCACCCTTGGTTGTACACCTCTACTTTTCTGTTCGCTCTACGGCTCACCCTTCGGTACCTCCTTTGATGATCCCTCGAGCCTTCGGGGTATCCTACTGAGTATTTTTATACTCAACCCTGCTTGGGCTTTGCCCTCATTTGGTGTGCCCTTGCTGACGAAAGACAGGTGGAGCGTGACTTCAGTGGAGCTTAGGAGCTTGGGAGCTTGGACCGCGTGCGGTGGTCGTGGTCGGGATCCAGGTGGGAGACCCATCAACTATTTCTTTTTGTTTACTTGTTGCCGGGTTGTGGCACTTTTTGGTTGGGCGCGTGTTTCCCCCCTTTTTTTTCAGCTTGTACCCTGTACTGTTTAGAGGTCGATGCACTCTTGTGGTTTATTTATAGTAGTTTCCCTTTTACTCTTCTTTTTACTCTGCACTTTTGCATTGAGTGTGCTGCGTGTGGGTGTGTACAGGTGCTTAGGAAAAGGCCTCCCTGAGTTGTTGTGCCTTCGGCGCTGGTCGCCAGCCCCTGGCCTATGGAGGCGGGCTTGGGGTAGTTGCAGCTCGAGCCCGGGTAGGGTCGGGTCGTGATAGTTCCATCTAAATACTGGAATGGAAACTGTTATTATAAGAAAACTCAACTAATGAAAGATGTTGATCCCAACTTCCCTGATAGTCCATTGAACAAGCTCGAAGCATATCCTCCAAAGTTTGAATCGTTCGTTCTGACTGCCCATCTGATTGAGGATGAAAAGTTGTACTGAAATTCAACCTTGTGCCCAATGAATTCTGAAGTCCCTTCCAAAATTTTGAAGTGAACCTGGGATCTCAGTCAGACACAATAGAAAGAGGAAATCCATGTAACCTGAAAATCTCATTGAGGTTCAATCGAGAAAGCTGATCTAATGTCATTGTATCTCGAATAGAAAGAAAATGAGCAGACTTTTTTAGCTGATCAACAATAACCCATATCGCATTGTTACCTCGAGAATTCTTTGGTAGTCCCACCACAAAATCCATGGATATATTCTCCCATTTCCATTCTGGCACTGGCAAAGGCTGAAGCATCCCCTTCAGTAACTGCCGCTCTACTTTAACCTGCTGACATTTCAAACATTTCATTGTAAAATCAGCAATATCTCTTTTCATCCCATTCAACCAATAATACTCTCGAAGGTCTCTGTACATCTTAGTACTTCCAGGATGAACAGAAAATGGAGAACTATGAGCTTAAAACAACAATTCTTTCTTCATCTGGGAATCACAAGGCACACAGAACCTTTTTCCAAATCTTAAAACACAATCTTTATCAAGATTAAATTATGGAAACTTATCCATTTTAACCAATTCTACCTTTTTCTGTAGCTCACAGTCTTCCCTCTATGCTTTCATAATTCTATCTGAAAACAAAGACTGCACTGAAACCTAAAACAAAATAGATATATTCCCTGCACCAACAACTTCTAAGCCAAAATTCATCAAATCATTGATCAAGGGATCATGTTCTAAACGTAGCATGGTTAATAATGCATGATTTTTCCGACTTAAGGCATCTTCTACTTTGTTTGCATTTCCAGGATGGTAATTGATCGTGCAGTCATAATCCTTTATCAGTTCTAGCCATCTTCTCTTCCTCATGTTTAATTCCTTTTGAGTGAATATATACTTAAGACTTTTATGGTCCATATATATTTGGAATTTGGTTTTGTATAGATGATGCCTCCATATTTTCAAAGAAAAAACCACAGCTGCCAATTCCAAATCATGTGTGGGGTCATTTATCTCATGAGGTTTAAGTTGTCTCGAAGCATAGGCAATTACCTGATCATTCTGCATCAAAACACAACCAAGTCCCTTAAAAGAAGCATCACTGTAGATGGCAAACTCACCATTCCTGGAAGGTAAGGCCAAAACTAGATCATTCACCAATCTCTTCTTTAGTTCCTGAAAATAAACATCACATTCCTCTATCCAAACAAATTTAACTCCTTTTCATGTTAACTTAGTTATTGGGCTAGATAACCATGAAAATTTCTTAACAAACCGTCGGTAATAACTTGATAACCCCAGAAAACTACGAATCTCTATAACATTCGTGGGTCTTGGCCATTCATCAACTACTTTTTTTTTGGCAGGATCCACTGGTATTCCATCCTTATTTACAATGTGCCCAAGAAAATAAATCTATTGCAACCAAAAATCACACTTTCTGAATTTTCCATATAGTTTCTTTTCTTTTAAAATTTGTAAAACAACCCTTAGATGTTTTTCATGCTCCTCTTTATTTTTAGAAAAAACCAGAATGTCATCAATAAATACAACCACAAACTTATCCAGGAACTCATGAAATATTCTATTCATAAGATTCATGAATACAACAGGTGCATTAGTTAACCCAAATGGCATAACAACAAATTCACAATGCCCATATCTAGTATGAAAGGCTGTTTTCAGAATGTCATCCTCCTTCACCTTCAACTGATGGTATTCGGATCTCAAGTCAATCTTGGAAAAGTACTGATCTCCTTGGAGATGATCAAACAAGTCATCAATATGAGGCAAAGGTTACTTGTTTTTAACAATGATGTTATTCAAATCTCTATAATCAATGCAAAGTCTCATGGAACCATCTTTCTTCTTAACAAACAAAACAGGGGATCCCCATGGTGAAGTACTAGGATGAATGAATCCTTTGACAAGTAAATCCTGCAACTGATTTTTCAATTCAAGAAGTTCTATTGGAGCCATACGATATAGGGGTTTTGAAATTTTCTTAGCATCAGGAACTAAATCAATTGTGAATTCGACTTCTCGTTCAGGTATGACACTGGGTAACTCCTCAGGAAAAACATCAAGGTATTCATTTACCACTGGAACATCATTAATTTGAATAGTTCCCTTGTTTTCAACAATATGAGCAAGATAACTTTCACTTCCATCTTTCAGTAGTTTCTCATCTTCCTGATATGTTATCAATTTTATGAGTTAATTCTTGTATACAAACTGAAACTCTTTCTGAAAAACAACTTCTTTAGCTCTACAGTCAATCTTAGAATGATAATCAGAAATCCAGTCCATCCCCAGAATAACATCAAACTCAACTAAGGGTAAAACAACAAGGTTTGCAGGTAAAGTCTTTCCACATACCACAATAGAAATATTCTTATAATTCCTCTTTGCTATAACATTTCCCCCTGGTGTTTTAACAACAAGTTCGGGTCTCATTTGTTGAGGTGATATTTCCAATCTACCAGAAAATTTCTCAGAGATGAAGGAATGTGTAGAACCCATATCAAACAAAACTTTAGCAAAATCTGAGTGAACAAACAAAGTACCTGATACAACTTCATTGGATGGCCCAACACCTATTGACGTAGTCGCAAAGGATCTCACTACACCTTTATGCTTATAGTCTGGATTCTTTGCATCATTTGGATCCCTCTTTGGACAGGCATTTACATAGTGACCCATCTCACCACATTTAAAACACTTTACAGTTTGCTTATCAGGATTAGTCTTTGGATCATTTTCATTGCAATCTCGGGCCATATGTCCAAACTTACTACATTTAAAACACTTCCTAGTTTTGATAAGACATTCCCTAGGGTTCTTCTTGCCACACTTTTCACAAACTGGAAACTGGATTTTCTTACCATCAGATTTCTTTGGTCGATTCTTACCCATTGCTTGCCAATGGGACCTCTTCTTCTCTTTGTTTCCTAAATGCATGTGATCGTCAGAAAATTCCAACTCTACCCTCTCAGCACATCGGACAAGTTTCTCATAACTTTTGAAATCATGGGAGGCCAACGCCCTTCGATACCTTGGTTTCAATCCTGAGTAAAAGCGGTTGATTTTGCTATTGAGATCCAGAATAAGATTTGGAGCATACCTCGCCAATCGGGTGAAGTTCGCTTCATACACAGCCACTGAATCTTCTTCCTTTTGTTTCAATTCAAGGAATTGCTTCTCCATTCTATGTCTCACCACCTTAGGAAAATATTTTTCAAGAAAAAGACTTTTAAATTCATCCCACACTAAGGCATCAAAATCCTCTATACCCCTGATATTCCTTACCATTGACCACCACTGATCAGCTTCCCCTTCAAAATGATAAATGGAAAGACATACATTTTGATTGTTCGAACATCCCATAACATCAAATATCTTTTCAAGGGATTTAATCCATCCTTCTTCTGCCACTGGGTCATAAGATCCATTGAATACAGGAGGATGTTGTCTTATAAAATGTTCCACCACTGTCATGTTCCATTTCGGTACCTCTATTTGTTCTCTTGCATGGATGCCACCACCATTTATTGTCTGCGTTAGCAGAGCCATTACTGTCACAAACTTCTCGGTTCCAATCCCTACCATTCCGGGCTATAGATCAGGAAGGATGTCATTCTGTCGGTGACTCTCCTCTTGAGTATCCCTGTTCCTTCTGTGGACAACCATTCTGAACAAACATTTCTTAGATGAAGCAACATGGTAATCTTTAAATGCTATAAAGGGAAAAATACCCTCAGTTGTATAATAAGTAAATAAAATTGCGAGGATGCAATTTCAAGAAGGTGGGGATAATGTAACATCCCAAGGTTTTATAAAAATAAATTGAAAATGCTTGAAATTTTTTTAAGGTATATATTTATAAGCATCCTTTAAACATAATTTTATTTCTTCTATGTTTTGAATTTCAAGAAACTGTCATCTACAATTGTGTTCAATATGTTATTTAGAGTCTGATGAAACAAACTTGTTTTTTTTTGGTGAATAGTAACATGCCCTTATGAATAGTAATATGAATAGTAATATGACCTCATGAATAGTAAATAATAATGTTATTTTATTTTCCCAAGGAAATAGGATAATGGGATCTTAATTAATTTTCCAATGTCACATAAAACTAATTGCACTTCAATATTGTAATTTTTCGAATTAACTGTGACCTTAATTAAAAATTAAATTAATAATATTTAGAAAATTATTTTTGAAAAATGGAGTTCATTTTTGAATTCTACACGTCGAAAAATGGTTGGGGTAATGTTTTGGTATTTTTCTAAAACTCTTGAATTTTCGGTGAATAGTGAAATATGATAAAATACCGTATAATCAATTTATCAGTAAAAATAAACTATTTATGACATCATAAGTGATGTAAGGACACTTGCTTCGAACTCACATGATATTATCACTATTTAGGGCCACTTGATTTGAGATTATTCAAAGTCTTGATAAAAATATTATAATAATGATTAAAATAATCTAAAATACCTCCCCTCCTCCACTATAAATATCACCCTCACTCCCCTCTTCCTCCCACACCTCTCAAGCCTTGAGAATTGTCTAATTTCTGCCAAATTCCCTCCCCAATCCTCTTCCCCACGTCCTAGAGCTTCTGGTCTCACCAAAAGACCAAAATCAATGCCCTTAAGAAGGATCTCAAGAAGAAGAGATCAAGAGGTAAACAACCTCTTTTATTTTCTTTCTTTTCTTTCATTTTTTGCTATTCTCTTCCATTCCCTTTGTCTTGTGTTGGGATATTTCATTAAATATTTCCCCCTTACTGTCCATATCTTGTATTAATGATGATATATTCCATTCCTCTCATCAATCTTGTTTTTATGAAATTTTAAGAGACGCCGTTAGGCTGCCGAATTTTCGTGAGAAATTTCTCAAGATTTTCTTTTATTTCATGATTCGTTTTTCATTTTTTTCCCACTCCCTCTTATCCAAGACGCATGAAATCTCCAGAAGCATGTATATTCATTATGTTTTCATGTTTATGGAAAATTTCTCATCAGTATTCTTCTCCTCTTCCACTTATTTAAAGAATCAAAAAACGTTGTCCATTTGTGTCGAATTACCGACATCGTGGACGATGTATTTTCAAATTCCATTAATTCTTTCAAGTCTGGTCATGAAACCATTTAAATGGTTGAAACAGGTTATAATATATGTTTTCTGACTCATATAAGGTTCTGAAATTCTTTTTTACTCATGGTTCTAATTTAAAAGACAAAATGACGTTGTTATTATCAAAGAACCACTTAAATGATCTAAACAAACATCATTAATGTTTTATCTAATGAATCATCCTCATATAAAGAATCAAAGTGATAAATGGTATAATTTATGGTACTGGAAATATATAAATACTAATCCATTCCAATTCTGGAGTTTCACTTCCAATCAAGAAGAATGATTCATCATGAACCGATTGTGAAAATCACAAAAGAACTCACCCAAAATAATGCAAGGAACAAAATAGTAACAATTAAGGGGTGAAGTGAGGTTATGAAAAGACCATATAATATGTTATAAACATGAACATGTTTATGTAAAATACTAATAACACTCTTTTAACCATTATACAGGAGGTTTTAACAAGTTTGAAGTAAGACAAGCTTAAGGTAAGGGAATTCTTAACCCGATTTCCATTCTTTGGGTTAACCTTCTACTTTATAATATGATGTTTGTTTTCAGGAACTAAATAAGAGATTGGTGAATGCTCCAGTTTTGGCCTTACCTTCCCGGAATGGTGAGTTTTTCATCTACAGTGTTGCTTCTTTGAAGGGACTTGGTTGTGTTTTGATGCAGAATGATCAGGTAATTGCCTATGCTTCGAGACAACTTAAACCTCATGAGCTAAATTATCCCACACATGATTTGTAATTGGAAACTGTGGTTTTTGATTTGAAAATATGGTGGTATCATCTATACGGAACCGAATGCCAAATATATACTGACCATAAAAGTCTTAAGTATATATTCACTCAGAATGAATTAAACATGAGTCTGAGAAGATGGCTAGAACTGATAGAGTATTATGACTGCATGATCAATTACCATCCTGGAAAAGCAAATAAAGTATCAGATTCCTTAATTTGGAAAAATCATGCATCATTAACCATTCTACGTTTGGAACATGATCCCTTGATTAATGATTTGATGAATTTTGGCTTTGAAGTTGTTGGTGCAGGGAATATATCTGTTTTGTTTCAGGTTTCAGTGCAGTCTTCGTTGTCAGACAGAATTATGAAAGCGCAGAGGGAAGACCGTGAGCTACAGAAAAAGGTATAATTGGTTAAAATGGGTAGGTTTCCAGAATTTAATCTTGATAAAGATTGTTTTTTATGGTTTGGAAAAAGGTTGTGTGTGCCTTGTGATTCCCAGCTGAAGAAAGAATTGTTGTGTGAAGCTCATTGTTCTCTATTTTCTGTTCATCCTAGAAGTACTAAGATGTACAGAGACCTTTGAGAGTATTATTGGTGGAATGGGATGAAAAGAGATATTGCTGATTTTACAATGAAATGTTTGACATGCCAGCAGGTTAAAGCAGAGTGACAGTTACCGAAGGGGATGCTTCAGCCTTTGCCAGTGCCAGAATGGAAATGGGAGAATATATCCATGGATTTTGTGGTGGGACTACCAAAGACTTCTAGAGGTAACAGTGCGATATGGGTTATTGTTGATCGGCTAACAAAGTCTGCTCATTTTCTTTCTATTCGAGATACAATGACATTAGATCAGCTTTCTCGATTTTACCTCAAGGAGATTGTCAGGTTACATGGAGTTCCTCTTTCCATTGTGTCTGACCGAGATCCCAGGTTCACTTCTAAATTTTGGAAGGGACTTCAGAAGTCATTGGGCACATAGTTGAATTTCAGTACAGCTTTTCATCCTCAATCAGATGGGCAGTCAAAACAAAAGATTCAAAATTTGGAGGATATGCTTCGAGCTTGTTCAATGGACTATCGGGGAAGTTGGGATCAGCATCGTTCATTAGTTGAGTTTTCTTATAATAATAGTTTCCATTCCAGTATTCAGATGGCACCTTTTGAGGCCTTGTATGGAAAGCGGTGTCGGACTCCTGTGTGTTGGGATGAAGTCGGTGAAAGAAAGTTGATGGGGCCAAAATTAGTAGAAGAAGTGGCTGAGAAAGTGAGGATGATCCAGCAACACATGAGGACAGCTCAGAGCAGGCAGAAAAGTTATACAGATAACAGAAGGAAAGACTTCTTTTTCGATGTAGGTGACCATGTTTTCCTTAAAATCTCTCATTGGAAAAGTGTGATGCGTTTCGGTAAGAAAGGGAAACTAAGTCCACGGTTCATTGGTCCTTTTGAAATCTTGGATAAATTTGGAACAGTTGCATACCGTGTAGCTTTGCCTCCGAGCTTATTTCAGGTACACAATGTTTTTCATGTTTTGATGTTTAGAATTTATGTTCCAGATTCATCACATGACTTGAGGCCGGAAGCAGTTCAGCTAGTAGAGAAACTTTCTTATGAAGAAAAACCGGTTCAGATTATTCATCGAAGAGAACAGGTATTGCGGAATAAGGTAATCCACTAGGTAAAGGTTTTGTGCAGAAACCACATGGTTGAAGAAGCAACATGGGAGTCTGAAAATGCTATGAGGGAAAAATACCCTCAGTTTTTTAATAAGTAAATAAAATTGCGAGGATGCAATTTCAAGAAGGTGGGGATAATGTAACATCCCATGTTTTTCTAAAAATAAATTGAAAATGCTTGAAATTTTTTTAGGGAATATATTTATAAGTATCCTTTAAACATAATTTTTTTCTTCTATGTTTTGAATTTCAAGAAACAGTCATCTAGAATTGTGTTCAGTATGTTATTTAGAGTCTGATGAAACAAACTTGTTTTTTGGTGAATAGTAACATGCCCTTATGAATAGTAATATGAATATTAATATGAATAGTAATATGACCTCATGAATATTAAATAATAATATTCTTTTATTTTCCCAAGGCAATAGGATAATGGGATCTTAATTAATTTCCCAATGTCACATAAAACTAATTGCACTTCAATATTGTTATTTTTCGAATTAACTGTGACCTTATTTAAAAATTAAATTAATAATATTTAGAAAATTAATTTTGAAAAATGGAGTTCATTTTTGAATTATACACATCGAAAAATGGTTGGGGTATATTTTTGGTATTTTTCTGAAACTCTTGAATTTTCGGTGAATAGTGAGATACGATAAAATATCGTATAATCAATTTATCAGTAAAAATGCACTATTTATGACATCATAAGTGCTGCAAGGCCACTTGATTCAAACTCACATGATATTTTCACTATTTAGGGCCACTTTATTTGAGATTATTCATAGTATTGATAAAAATATTATAATAATAATTAAAATAATCTAAAATACCTCCCCTCCTCCACTATAAATATCACCCTCACTCCCCACATCCTCCCACACCTCTCAAGCCATGAGCATTGTCCAATTTCTGCAAAATTCCATCCCCAATCTTATTCCCCATGTCCTAGTGCTTCTGGTCTCACCAAAAGACAAAAATCAAAGCCCTTAAGAAGGATCTCAAGGAGAAGAGATCAAGAGGTAAACAACCTCTTTTATTTTCTTTCTTTTCTTTCATTTTTTGTTATTCTCTTCCTTTTGCTTTGTCTTGTGTTGGGATATTTCATTAAATATTCCCCCCTTACTGTCCATATATTGTATGAATGATGATATATTCCATTCCTCTCATCAATCTTGTTTTTATGAAATTTTAAGAGAGGCCGTTAGGCTGCCGAATTTTCGTGAGAAATTTCTCAAGATTTTCTTTTATTTCATGATTCGTTTTTCTTCTTTCCTCACTCCCTCTTATACAAGAGGCATGAAATCTCTGGAATAATTTAGATTCATTATGTTCTCATGATTATGGAAAATTCCTCATCAGTATTCTTCTCCTCTTCCACTTATTTAAAGAATCAAAAAACATTGTCCATTTGTGTCGAATTACTGACATCGTGGACGATGTATTTTCAATTTCCATTAATTATTTCAAGTCTGGTAATGAAACCATTTATATGGTTGAACAAGGTTATAATATATGTTTTATGACTCATATAAGGTTCTGGAATTATTTTTTACTCATGGTTCTAATTTAAAAGACAAAATGACGTTGTTATTATCAAAGAACCACTTAAATGATTTAAACGAACATCATTAATGTTTTATCTAATGAATCATCCTTATATAAAGAATCAAAGTGATAAATGGTATAATTTATGGTACTTTAAATATATAAATACTAATCCATTCCAATTATGGAGTTGCACTTCCAATCAACAAGAACGATTCATCATGAACCGATTGTGAAAATCACAAAAGAACTCACCCAAAATAATGCAAGGAACAAAATACTAACAATTAAGGGGTAAAGTGAGGTTATGAAATGACCATATAAGATGTTATAAACATGAAAATGTTTATTTAAAATACCAATAACACTCTTTTAACCATTATACAGGAGGTTTTAACAATTTTTATGTAAGACAGGCTTAAGGTAAGGGAATCCTTAACCCGATTTCCATTCTTTGGGTTAACCTTCTACTTTATAATTTATGTGCTATTTAAATTGTTTTTGTGATGGGTTCTGTTTATATTATGTTTCATTATGTGTATTTACAGAGTATATACATATTACATCCACTATATTAAGTATAACTTCAAGTATATGATGTTTATAAGGGACTTTTCTTCTAAAATCCACTTTTAAAATTCTGTTTTACAAGATTCAGAAGCATGGTTTTTATGCTATTATTTATGTTGTATGACTATGTTTTGGTTATTGGGAATTGTTTATGATGAAGGGTGGGACATATATTTCCCTCCAATTCATTGGGTATGAGTAATTTGGAGGTCGGTCGTATGGTTACTCCAAGTGTAACTGTGATGGTTACACAAAGTATGGTAGCCGTGAGGGTTACAAATTTTAAGGTAGCCAAGATGGTTACAAGATTATGTAAGTAATGCCCCAAGATAACTCTATGATTATATTTATGTTTGTGTGGATCTTGTTTAAATCTCATGTTACACAAAGTAAGTATTTATTGGTGTAAAGCTTGTCTTTTGAAAATGTTTTCATACGTCATGAGTATTCATGGACTAATGTGATTTTTCCTTCTTTTTCATACCTTACTGAGCTTTTGTACTCATCCCAAGATTTTAAATGATTTTTAAAAGGTTAATGGATGAGTAATACAAGGAAGGAAGACATGTTAAATGTTGAAGAATTGTCAAGGAGTATTGTTTTAAGTTTTAAAGTTTTATATTCTGAGAAAAATGGAAACTGATTTTATGGTATCCACTATGTAACATTATGTAATGTTATGAATTTTTTGTCTTAATTCTCTAAAGATCTAATCTTGAAGAGATCCTCAATGTAAAAGGAAGTCTTTTCTTGAATAAATGCTTTCCACCCATAAATATTTACTTCGTGTAACATGATATTTACACAAGATACACACAAACATAAATATAATAATAGAGGTATATTTGGGCATTACTTACATAATCTTGTAACCATCTTGGCTACCTTAAAATTTGTAACCCTCACGGCTACCTTACTTTGTGTAACCATCACAGTTACACTTGGAGTAATTATACTGTCGACCTCCAACTTACTAATACCCAATGCATTGGAGGGAAATATAGGTCCCACCCTTCATCATAAACAATTACCAATAACCAAAACATAATCATACAACATAAATAATAGTATAAAAACATTGCTTTTGAATCTTGTAAAACAGAATTTTAAAAGAGGATTTTAGAAGAAAAGTCCCTTATAAACATCATATACTAGAAGTGAGAGTTAATAGAGTGGATGGATTATGTATGTACTCTATAAATACACATAATGAAACATAATATAAACAGAACTAATCACACAAAAAATTTAAATAGCCCATAAATATTAAATTAGAAGGTTAGCCCAAAGAATGGAAATCGTGTTAATAATTCCCTTACCTTAAGCTTTTCTAACTTAAAACTTGTTAAAACCTCTTGTATAATGGTTAAAAGAGTGTTATTAGTATTTTACAGAAACATTTTCATTTTTATAACATCTTATATGGTCATTTAATAACCTCATTTCACCCCTTAATTGTTAGTATTTTGTTCTTTGCATTATTTTGGGTGAGTTCTTTTGTGATTTTCACGATCGGTTCATGATGAATCGTTCTTGTTGATTGGAAGTGAAAATCCAGAATTGTAATGGAGTAGTATTTACATATTTCCAGTACAATGATTTATACCATTTATCACTTTTATTCTTTATATGAGAATGACTTATAAGTTAATACATTAATTATGTACATTGAGATCATTTTAGTGGTTCTTTGATAATAACAACATCATTTTGTATTTTAAATTAGAACCATGAGTACAAAAGAATTCCAGAACCGTATTTGGGTCATAAAACATATATTATAACCTGGTTCAACCATATAAATGGTTTCATGACCAGACTTGAAATAATTAATGGAAATTGAAAATACATCGTCCACGATATCGGTAATTCGACACAAATGGACAATGTTTTTTTATTCTTTAAATAAGTGGAAGAGGAGAAGAATACTGATGAGGAATTTTCCATAATCATGAGAACATAATGAATGTAAATGAATATGGAGATTTCATGCCTCTTGGATAAGAGGAAATGAGGAAAGAAGAAAAACGAATCATGAAATTAAAGAAACTCCTGAGAAATTTCTCACAAAAATTCAGCAGCCTAACGGCGTCTGTTAAAATTTCATAAAAACATGATTGATGAGAGGAATGGAATATATCATCATTAATACAAGATATGTACAGTAAGGGTGGAATATTTAATGAAATATCCCAACACAAGTCAAAGTGAATGGAAGAGAATAACAAAAAATGAATAAAAAGAAAGAAAATAAAAGAGGTTGTTTACCTCTTGATCTCTTCTCCTTGAGATCCTTATTAAGGGCTTTGATTTTAGTCTTTTGGTGAGACCAAAAGCTCTAGGACGTGGGGAAGAAGATTGGGGAGGGAATTTGGCAGAAATTAGACAATTCTCAAGGCTTGAGAGGTGTGGGAGGAAGAGGGGAGTGAGGGTGGTATTTATAGTGGAGGATGGGAGGTATTTTAGATTATTTTAATCATTATTATAATATTTTTATCATGACTATGAATAATCTCAAATAAAGTGGCCCTAAATAGTGATAATATCATGTGAGTTCAATGAAAGTGTCCTTGCATCACTTATGATGTCATAAATAGTTCATTTTTACTGATAAATTGATTATACGTTATTTTATCGTATTTCACTATTCACCGAAAATTCAAGAGTTTCAGAAAAATACCAAAAATTTACCCCAACCAATTTTCGATGTGTAGAATTAAAAAGTGAAATCCATTTTTCAAAAATAATTTTCTAAATATTATTAATTTAATTTTTAAATAAGGTCACAGTTAATTCGAAAAATAACAATATTGAAGTGCAATTAGTTTTATGTGACATTGGAAAATTAATTAAGATCCCATTATCCTATTTCCTTCGGAAAATAAAATAATAATATTATTTACTATTTATGAGGTCATATTACTATTCATATTACTATTCATAAGGGTATGTTACTATTCTCCAAAAAAACAAGTTTGTTCTATCAGACTCCAAATAACATACAAAACACAATTGTAGATGACAGTTTCTTCAAATTCAGAATATTGAAGTAGAAAAGTTATGTTTTAAAGACTAATTAAAAATATCTATTTTTAAAAAAAAGTTCCATGCATTTCTATTTTTTTTTTAAAACTGGGATGTTACATTATCCCCACCTTCCGAAAATTGCGTCCTCGCAATTTTATTTACTTATTAAACAAGTGAGGGTACCTTGATCAAGGTGTCCACCTGGTCTCATCACCATCTTGCTCACATAAATAGAAGGTCCATGCATTGAAACAATGATTTAGATATCCTTAAAAATCATTTTCTTTTTTTATCCAAATACACCTTGTACAACTTGGGTCATATGGGTGTTCACAGAAAAATAGTTTTGGAAAATAATCATGTATGACATATAATTTCAAAAAGATCTTATAAAACTTGATTTTTATAAAATTTTAGGACCGAGTTTGAGTTGAAACATTCAACCAATGGTCCTTTTAAAATACCATAAGTATGTGATGAAAGATTATACTGTAAAACCAAATATAAATAGGTTGCGTAAGGGTCTCCTTCTTCAGCTCCTATTTTAAAATCATAACATGCTTCAAAATCTCTTGATAAGGTAAAATATTTAAATATTCCTTGATAATATTTACCTTTCTTAAAAATATGAGAATATTGAGAAAATAAGATTTGTTTAAATATAACCCATGATCCACGATGGTATCAAGGTATAGTGGAGGTGTTCGATATCTCAAACAGTTGCTTGCAAGTGAGTTGCATGTTAAAAAAGGTTTCAAAGTCATCTTGACAAGACTTTGCAATAATTATTGCAAGCAAGTCATTGGGAAGAGATAGGAATGTCATTTGAGATCCTCCTCCTTCCATTTGTAACTGAATTCCCTTAATATGAAAAGTTATAAAACAAGGATTTAACATAAAGAATAGACATACAGACTAACCATATGTTTAACGAAAACTTCTAATCCCTAAAGGTGTATAAACCATTCCTCTGATACCAACTGTAAAGACCCGCACTTAATACATACATAATCCTGAATTTATTCAAGAAAACACTTCCTTTTACATTGAGGATATTTTAAAGTTTAGAGCTTTAGATAATTAGGACATAATACATTCATAACATTACACATAGTTACATAGTGGATACCATAAAATCTGTTTCCATTTTTCTCAGAATATAAAACATTAAAACTTAAAACAAGACTCCTTGACAATTATTAAACATTTAACATGTCTTACATCCTTGTATTACTCATCTATTAACCTGTGAAAAATCAATTCAAAACTTGGGATGAGCACAAAAGCTCAATAAGGTATGAAAAGTAATGAAAAATCACATTAGTCTACGAATACACATAACGTATGAAAACATTTTCAAAAGACATTCTTTCCACCCATAAATATTTACTTCGTGTAACATGAGATTTAAAAAAGATCCACACAAACATAAATATAATCATAGAGGTATCTTTGGGCATTAATTACATAATCTTGTAACCATCTTGGCTACCTTAAAATTTGTAACCCTCACGGCTACCTTACTTTGTGTAACGATCGCAGTTACACTTGGAGTAACCATACGGACGACCTCCAACATACTCATTACCAATGCATTGGAGTGAAATATAGGTCCCACCCTTCATCATAAACAATTCCCAATAACCAAAACATAATCATACAACATAAATAATAGCATAAAAACATTGCTTTTGAATCTTGTAAAACAAAATTTTAAAAGAGGATTTTAAAAGAAAAGTCCCTTATAAACATCATATACTTGAAGTGAGACTTAATAGAGTGGATGGAATATGTATATACTCTGTAAATATACATAATGAAACATAATATAAACAGAACCCATCACACAAACAATTTAAATAGCACATAAATTATAAAGTAGAAGGTTAACCCAAAGAATGGAAATCGGGTTAAGAATTCCCTTACCTTAGGCTTGTCTTACTTCAAAATTGTTTAAACCTCCTGTATAATGGTTAAAAGAGTGTTATTAGTATTTTACAGAAACATTTTAATGTTTATAACACATTATATATTCATTTCATAACCTCATTTCACACCTTAATTGTTCATATTTTGTTCCTTGCATTATTTAGGGTGAGTTCTTTTGTGATTTTCACAATCGGTTCATGATGAATCGTTCTTGTTGATTGGAAGTGAAACTCCAGAATTGTAATGGAGTAGTATTTACATATTTACAGTACCATAAATTATACCATTTATCACTTTTATTCTTTATATGATGATGATTCATAAGTTAAAACATTAATTATGTTCGTTTAGATCATTTAAGTGGTTCTTTGATAATTACAACCTCATTTAGTCTTATAAATTTGAATCATGAGTACAAAATAATTACAGAACCTTATATGAGTCATAAAACATATATTATAACCTGGTTCAACCATATAAATGGTTTCATGACAAGACTTGAAAGAATTAATGGAAATTGAAAATACATCGTCCACGATATCGGTAATTCGACACAAATGGAGAGTGTTTTTTGATTCTTTAAATAAGTGGAAGCGGAGAAGAATAATGATGAGGAATTTTCCATAATCATGAGAACATAATGAATATACATGGTTCTAGAGATTTCATGCCTCTTTTATAAGAGGGAGTGAGGAAATAAGAAAAAAGAATCATGAAATAAAAGAAAATCATGAGAAATTTCTCACGAAAATTCGGCAGTCTAACGATATCTCTTGAAATTTCATAAAAACAAGATTGATGAGAGGAATGGAATATATCATCATTCATACAAGATATGGACTGTAAGGGGGAATATTTAATGAAATATCTAAACACAAGACAAAGGGAAAGGAATAGAATAACAAAAAATGAAAGAAAAGAAACAAAATAAAAGAGGTTGTTTACATCTTGATCTCTTCTCCTTGAGATCCTTCTTAAGGGCTTTGATTTTGGTCTTTTGGTGAGACCAGCAGCTCTGAGAATTGGGGAAGAATATTGGGGAGGGAATTTGGCAGAAATTAGACAATTCTAAAGGCTTGAGAGGTGTGGGAGGAAGAGGGGAGTGAGGGTGATATTTATAGTGGAGGAGGGGAGGTATTTTAGATTATTTTAATTATTATTATAATATTTTTATCAAGACTATGAATAATATAAAATAAAGTGGCCATAAATAGTGAAATTATCATGTGAGTTCGAATCAAGTGGCCTTTCATCACTTATGATGTCATAAATAGTGCATTTTTACTGATAAATTGATTATACTGTATTTTATCGTATTTCACTATTCACTGAAAATTCAAGAGTTTCAGAAAAATACCAAAAATTTACCCCATCCATTTTTTGACCTGTATAATTCAAAAATGAACTCCATTTTTCAAAAATAATTTTCTAAATATTATTAATTTAATTTTTAAATAAGGTCACAGTTAATTCGAAAAATAACAATATTGAAGTGCAATTAGTTTTATGTGACATTGGAAAATTAATTAAGATCCCATTATCCTATTACCTTGGGAAAATAAAATAATATTCTTGTTTACTATTTATGAGGCCATATTACTATTCATATTACTATTCATAAGGTCATGTTACTATTCTCCAAAAAAAAGTTTGTTTCATCAGACTCTAAATAACATACTGAAAGTGGTACTCGTAACGCTTCCTGGTTGGCCTTTAAGCCTGTGGTCACGGGTTCGAGTTGCGGGGGAGGCAATTTAAATCCCCATCGGGCAGGGGACAGTTCCTGCCACATGTTATCTTGGCCGGTCTGAGGTGGGGGCCTGTTATCTGCCTGAGGGTGGGGGTCTGCTATCTACCAGAGGGCTGGGCTCGGCCGTGGCCGAGTTTGGTTGGGCTTTAGGCCCACCGGGTTCGTTACAGTAACCATACGACCGACCTCCATCATACTCATACCCAATGAATTGGAGGGAAATATAGGTCCCACCCTTCATCATAAACAATTCCAAATAACCCAAACATAATCATACAACAAAAATCATAGCATAAAAACTTTGCTTTTGAATATTGTAAAACAGAATTTTAAAAGGGGATTTTAGAAGAAAAGTCCCTTATAAACATCATATACTTGAGGTGAGACTTAATATAGTGGATGGAATATATATATACTCTGTAAATAAACATAATTAAACAAAATATAAACAGAACCCATCACACAAACAATTTAAATAGCACATAAATAATAAATAAGAAGGTTAACCCAAAGAATGGAAATCGGGTTAAGAATTCCCTTACCTTAGTACTTCAAAATTGTTTAAACCTCCAGTATAATGGTTAAAAGAGTGTTATTAGTATTTTACAGAAACATTTTCATGTTTATAACATCTTATATGGTCATTTCATAACCACATTTCACCCCTTAATTGTTAGTATTTTGTTCCTTGCATTATTTTGGGTGAGTTCTTTTGTGATTTTCAGGATCGGTTCATGATGAATCGTTCTTGTTGATTGGAAGTGAAACTCCAAAATTGAAATGGATTAGTATTTACATATTTCCAGTACCATAAATTACACCATTTATCACTTTTATTCTTTATATGAGGATGATTCATGAGATAAAACATTAAGGATGTTCGTTTAGATCATTTAAGTGGTTCATTGATAATAACAACGTCATTTTGTCTTTTAAATTAGAACCATGAGTACAAAAGAATTACAGAACCTTATATGATTCATAAAACATATATTAAAACCTGGTTCAACCATATAAATGGTTTCATGACCAGAATTTAAATAATTAATGGAAATTGAAAATACATCATCCACAATGTCGGTAATTCGACACAAATGGACAATGTTTTTTGATTCTTTAAATAAGTGGAAGAGGAGAAGAATATTGATGAGGAATTTTCCATAATCATGATAACATAATGAATATAAATGATTCTGTATATTTCATGCCTATTGGATAAGAGGGAGTGAGGAAATAAGAAAAACGAATCATGAAATAAAAGAAAATCTTGAGAAATTTCTCACGAAAATTCGGCAGCCTAACGACATCTCTTAGAATTTCATAAAAACAAGATTGATGAGAGGAATGGAATATATCATCATTTATAAAATATATGGACAGTAAGGGGGGAATATTTAATGAAATATCCCAACACAAGACAAAGGTAATGGAAGAGAATAACAAAAAAGGAAAGAAAAGAAAGAAAATAAAAGAGGTTGTTTACCTCTTGATCTCTTCTCCTTGAGATCCTTCTTAAGGGCTTTGATTTTGGTCTTTTGGTGAGACCAGCATCTCTAAGACGTGGGGAAGAAGATTGGGGAGGAAATTTGGCAGAAATTGGACAATTCTCATGGCTTGAGAGGTGTGGGAGGAAGAGGGGAGTGAGGGTGGTATTTATAGTGGAGGAGGGGAGGTATTTTATATTATTTTAATTATTATTATAATATTTTTATCAAGACTACGAATAATCTCAAATAAAGTGGACCTAAATAGTAAAAATATCATGTGAGTTTAAATCAAGTGTCCTTGCATCACTTATGAGGTCAGAAATAGTGCATTTTTACTGATAAATTGATTATACGGTATTTTATCATATTTCACTATTCACCAAAAATTCAAGAGTTTCAGAAAAATACCAAAAATTTACCCCAACCATTTTTTGATGTGTAGAATTCAAAAATGAACTCCATTTTTCAAAAATAATTTTCTAAATATTATTAATTTAATTTTTAAATAAGGTCACAGTTAATTCGAAAAATAACAATATTGAAGTGCAATTAGTTTTATGTGACATTGGAAAATTAATTAAGATCCCATTATCCTATTGCCTTGGGAAAATAAAATATCATTATTATTTACTATTCATGAGGTCATATTACTATTTATATTACTATTCATAAGGGCATGTTACTATTCACCAAAAAAACAAGTTTGTTTCATGAGACTCAAAATAACATACTGAACACAATTGTAGATAACAGTTTCTTGAAATTCAAAACATAGAAGAAATAAAATTATGTTTAAAGGATACTTATAAATATATACCTTAAACAAAATTTCAAGCATTTTTAATTTATTTTTAGAAAACCTTGGGATGTTACATTATCCCCACCTTCTTGAAATTGCGTCCTCGCAATTTTATTTACTTATTAAACAACTGAGGGTATTTTTCCCTCATAGAATTTTCAGACTCCCATGTTGCTTCTTCAACGATGTGGTTTCTCCACAAAACCATTACCTGGTAGATTACCTTATTCCGCAATACCTGTTCTCTTCGATCAAGAATCTGAACCGGTTTTTCTTCATAAGAAAGGATCTCTTCCAGTTGAACTGCTTCCGGCCTCAAGACATGTGATGAATCTGGAACATACTTTCTCAACATCGAAACATGAAAAACATTGTGTACCTGAAATAAGCTCGGAGGAAAAGCTACGCGGTATGCAACTGTTCCAACTTTATCCAATATTTCAAAAGGACCGATGAACCGTGGACTTAGTTTCCCTTTCTTACCAAAACGCATCACACATTTCCAAGGGGAGATTTTAAGGAAAACATGGTCACCTACCTCGAAAGAGAAGTCTTTCCTTCTGTTATCTGCATAACTTTTCTGCCTGCTCTGAGCTGTCCTCATGTGTTGCCGGATCATCCTTACTTTCTCAGCCACTTCTTCTACTAATTCTGGCCCCATCAACTTTCTTTCACCGACTTCATCCCAAAACGCAGGAGTCCGACATTGCTTTCCATACAAGGCCTCAAAAGGTGCCATCTGAATACTGGAATGGAAACTGTTATTATAAGAAAACTCAACTAATGAAAGATGCTGATCCCAACTTCCTTGATAGTCCATGTAAGATCCTGGTTTTTTCTGTGAAAGACTTTGGATTATTCTTGATGATATTCCCGAGCAGCACCTTCAGATGGCGTGCGATTCCGAGCCCCGGAATGGCCGAAATTAAATCTTCAGTGCGTTCACACTGGAAACGCCAAATAAATGTGATAACTCCTAAACGGTGATCCAGATTAGAGATCCGAGTGTACGGATGGGTCCGGAATGGGGTGTTCACCCTAGGAACAACATAAAACTTGTCGGTGCAGGATTTTTGGACCCCTCGCCCGCTTCTGGAACGTTAAACGGATTAAATAAATTAATTAATTTGTTTAATGGAGAAACGCTAGTATCTCTTAAACGGTGGCTCAGCTTGGAAATCCGAGAGCACCGTTGGGATCGTAGCGTGCCGTTTACCCTAGGAGGGGTATAAGTTTCGCGGGCGCAGGACATTTGTGAAAACAATGGCTCCAGGGGCGTTTTCGTAATTTAGCGGCCTCGAGCGCTAAGTTTTATAACTTTTAAACGGGGTATCGGATTAAAATTCTGAGATAGCCATTGTCCTCAGGAGGTGGTGTTTACCCTAGGGGAGGCTTAACCTCGACCCTACTGAGGGTTCGGGTTCGGGCCGACGGGCGGGTGGTTAAGCGTTTTCTATTTAAACGCTCAACTGACCCCCTCCCTCTTCTCCTTCCCCTTCCCCCCTGGCAGACCCTCCTCTCCCTCTCCTCCTACACCTCCGGCGAGGTGTCTCCAGCGAGGCAGCTCCAGCAAGGCGGCGGTTCGGTGGCGAAGCTCCGGGCAATGCCCACGAGGTAGGGTTATGCGTTTTAATTCCCAAACCTCTCTTTGAACCCCATTTTTAGCGTAGATTTGTTGTTTTCTCTTCGATAAAATCCCCTGGTCGTGTAGTACGCAATTTTTTCTTTCCGTCACTTCTTTCAGAATCGGATTCCGAGCTCAGTGGAGTCCTCAATCATCCGTCGAAGATCGTGGGTTTTCGGGTTCCGGCCGGTACGAGCGGCGGCGCGGCTCGGCGGAGGAGGCGGCGCGCGGGTGGCTTCGGCGGTCGGTGGTGCGGGGGGTTCGGCGCAGGATCGGGTGAGTGCGGGAGCTGGGGGTGACGGTGAGCAGCTGTGGACGAGCGGATCGCCGGGGTGCCGCGGAGGAGGCCGGCGCGCCGGTCGCGTCCGGCGGAGGAGGAAAGACCCGCACGCGGGTCTTCTTGGGGTCAACGAGGACCGGCTTCGGCCGGTCCGTTTCAGAGGAGGCAGGGACCGGCGTGAGGCGGGTCCTGCGTTGCAATAGGAGACCGGCCATTTGTCCGCTCGGATGAGGAGGGTCGGACCCGCTCGGGTCCGGAGGTTTGAGGCGGGCCGCGGCCAGCGGGCCGGCGGCTCAGACCGGGCCGGCCGGGGTGGACCGGCCCAGATAGGCCCCCTTGCATTCGGGGGGCCGTAACTCTTAAATGGCGCGTCCGATTGACACGCCGTCTACGGCGGTGGAACTGTATCGGCGAGGCAGAATTTTTGAGATGGTGTCGGGAATTTTTAATTCCCGAAACGATAGGCCTCGGTGGCGCGACACGTACGTCGAGGGGTTTGACATCTTTCCAAGAATCTTGTTTTGAGCGGCGTGGATGCATGCGACGTCCGATTTGAGTGCCATCAGTTGCGTTGGGACCCTGGCGCAAGGACGAAGGTTTCCAAGGTAGTTTCTTGTGTTGAGACTGGATTTGAGGCATGGGCCCCATGACCCGCCTTTCGAGCTGCGTGCAGCGTTTCACAACTTTTTCGTCGGACATCCGTTCGGGGCGTGCGAGCAGTCGATGTTGGGAGTTTTTCTGAGGGGATTGCAATGGTGCAATCTACCCGCCCTAACTCAGCACGATGGTGCGGGGCCCATGAGGGTCGTTTGGGCGTCGACGGTGATTTTCCATCTTTATCACCGAGCGACCGTTTTGGACAAGTGAGTAGTCCATATTGTGTGCTTTTCCGAGAGGATCGCAACAGTGCGATCCGTTCGTTGAGTTTCAGGACCGGGTTGCGGGTCCCATGTGGTATCGCTCGTGTGCGGTGCGCCGGAATTCATCTTTTTCTCCGGATATCTGTTTCACTCATGTGAGTAGTGCTTTTGACGTGTTTTCCTGAGGGGATCGCAATGGTGCGATGCGCCCGACTGTTTTCAGGGCCGAGGCTCGGGATCATGGGACGCCGTTCGGGCGTGAGACAGTGTTGGCGACTTTTCCGTCGGATATCTGTTTGAGGCGAGTAAGTAGTCTAACTTGCGTGTTTTTTCACGAGGATTACAATGGTGCAATCCGTTTGGTTGTGCAAAGCCTTATACGCGATCTTATTAAATGTGGAGATATGAAGGGTGCCCCGGTGGCGGTTCTTCTACCGTGTTTATAGCGGACCTTGGTCACATGATTGCGTGCACACCAATGTGAGTGATGTAAGTGCTTTTATAGATGTGGTTGGTTGTGGCTCACCCGATGAGGTGGCAGGTTGGAGTTGTTATGTCACGCCTTCGCGTTGACGTTGGGTGCCGTGTGCACGATAGCCTATGGTTTGGAATGAGGTATACTCTGGGAGTATACGAGAGCGCTTGGAGGTACGTGTGGTTTGTACCTAAGACTGTTTGTGCGCTTGGTTGGGGTTTGACTTGGGGCCACACGCCGTGTGGGCCCCAAGTGCGTGATGTGTTCTGCTTCGTGTACTTGGACCTCTCACAGCGTAGAGGGTCCCTCTGTGTGTTTGTTTGACCAGCAGGGTGGAGTTTTTCCCCTGGCTCGGTGCTCGTTTGTTGACCAGTAGGGCTGGGCAGTGGGTTGCTCGCTGACTTCTTAGGGTCTACCCTCCAGCAGAGACTGGGAAGTGGGTCACCCGATGCACTTAGGGTCTACCCTCTAGTAGAGACTAGGCAGTGGGTCACCCGACAACCTCTTAGGGTCTACCCTCCAGCAGGGCTGGGCAGTGGGTCACCTGTCGTCTAGTTCCAGGTCTACCCTTCAGCACGGCTGGGCAGTGGGTCTCTTGTCGACTTATTCCAGGTCTACCCTCCAGTGGGGCTGGGCAGTGGGTCGCCTGATGATGTATTAAGGTCTACCCTCTAGCAGGGCTGGGCAGTGGGTCGTCAGATTATGTGTTATGATTTACCCTCCAGCAGGGCTGGGCATTGGGTCACTCAGTATCTTAATATGGTTTGCCCTCCAGCGGGGCTGGGCAGTGGGTCGCTTGATGATGTGTTGGGCTTTACCCTCCAGCGGGGCTGGGCAGTGGGTCACCCGATATCTGGTTATGAATTAACC
Source organism: Viscum album (assembly GCA_963277665.1). Classification (NCBI taxonomy): domain Eukaryota; kingdom Viridiplantae; phylum Streptophyta; class Magnoliopsida; order Santalales; family Viscaceae; genus Viscum; species Viscum album. The sequence continues at coordinate 612,965,614 of OY728166.1, forward strand.
TCCATCAGGCCTGGGCAGTGGGACACCGGTTGGCATTCCAGACTCAGACCTTCCGACTAGGCTAGTCTGTGGCTTTCCTCCATGATTACCGGAGTGGGACCCTTGGTTGTACGGGTCGGTGGTGGAACAACTTGACTTTGAGGAGACCTCTCGACTGCAGGGCAGTGACGAGGTGTGGTTTGACTTTCCCTAGAACTCTCAAGTTCGAGGGGCGCTTTCCCCATAGAGACGTGTTCTTGTGACACGATCTAAAACCGTGCGGGTGAGTCAGTGCCGCCAAAAGTGGATAGTGTCAAGGTGTGGTGATTGAGCCCCTTGGCTTGCGGTTCAGGGCAGACGTGCGGGATGCTGGGCATCGATGATGGTGTTTGCTTCAGGGACTGTTGGCGACTCATTTTCTTGGGCTGATCTACGGGACGGAGATCCCCTTACAAGCTTGTTCGGGCTTCTTGTCGAGCATACATATATGTATATACTTTGTTCGAGTACCCAGTTCATGGGCCCGGTTACTCTCCCTCCAGGAGAGGTGAAGGCGCGCGAGGTATGCCACATGCTTTCTGTGTCTAGCTTCTCATGGTTGGATGAGTCTACTCTACTGCTATAGGTAGCAAAGACTTGATAGGAAGTTTATCTTCTCACCGTTTCCAGCTCCTTCTGCCTGGACGAGTCTACTTCCTTTCTCTTTTTGGGTTGAGCTGGACTTTTTACTGCACTATGTTGTACTTCTGTTCTACTCCCTGTTCGCTCTACTGATCACCCTTTGGTACCTCCTTTGTTGCTCCCTCGAGTCTTTAGGGTATCCTAATGAGTATTTTTATACTCACCCCTTCTTGGGCTTTGCCCGCACTTGGTGTGCCCTTACAGACGAAGAACAAGTGGAGGGTGACTTCAGCGGAGCGTAGATGTTTGGGAGCTTGGACCGCGTGCGGTGGTCGTAGCCGGGTTCCAGGTGGGAGACCCGTCAGCTATTTCTTTTTGTTTACCTGTTGCTGGGTTGTGGCACTTTTTGGTTGGGCACGTGTTTTTCCCCTTTTCTTTTCCGTTTGTACTTTGTACATGTAGAGGTCGATGCACTCTGTGGTTTATACATAGCAGTTATACTTTTTTACTCTTCTTGTTGTTCGTTTTACTCTGCACTTTTTCATTGAGTGTGCTGCGTGTGGGTGTGTACAGGTACTTAGGCAAAGGCCTCCCCGAGTTGTTGTGCCTTCGGCGCTGGTCGCCAGCTCCTGGTTTATGGAGGCGGTCTTGGGGTAGTTGCGGCTCGAGCCCGGGTAGGGTCGGGTCATGACAAAGTTTAATCAGAGGTGGTTCGTTCCTTGGGACTTTGTTCGGATGTCCCTAAAAGAGGAATTGGTTGGGATTTAGGGAAACAGTGTTAATGTGTCCCGAGAGTGGCTCTCAGGCCAGGGAGTCTAGTGATGGTGCGGTGGCCGACGTATCCATTCACCAGGACCTTGATAACCCGCTTGTCGACTCGGCATGATGAGACACTTGTTGCAGGTAAATTTTTTTGTGCATCACATAGGATTGAGTCTTTGACTGTCTTTCATGAGTCATCTCCCCATCGTTGTTGTTATCGGTATATGCATATATGCTCATTTGACCGCGACACTCCTTGATAATATTCAGGATGTCTCCGTGAAGATAGCCAACCAGGATACCAGCTTTGGTTCGTGACGACGACCCTGTGAGCTATGAGACCACAGTCCAGGACCCATTATGCGAAACCCTTTCTCCAGGTGGGCTGGTAGTAGCACCCCCACTTGTTGAGCAGTAGACAGTTTCCGCGGAGCAGGCTGAGTTTGAGTGCAGGTTGAGCGCGCTCTGTGAGTCCTAGCGGCAGAGAACGATGAGGTTCAGTGGTGAGCCAGACCCTCAGGTAGCAGAGGTTTGGCTCGAGGCAGTGGTTAGCCTTTTCAGGCTTGTGCAGACGCCGATATATCAGAGAGTGGCTTTGGTATCCACCCTTTTTCGTGGAGCAACTTAGCGTTTGTTCAGTATGGTGACTCAGTTTCTTGACGAGTCGTCACTTTTGTGGGGCGACTTTCAGTTGTTGTTCCATGAGGAGTTTTTCCCCTCCTACTTGCGCTCCTTTCGGATTCAGGAGCTCCTGTAGTTTCAGCAGGGAGGGATGACGGTGGCCGAGTACATGGCTAGTTTTGCAGATCGTGCACGCTTTTACCCGGACTTGGTTCTTGACGATGACATCCGAGCGCGGAAGTTTGAGCAGGGTCTCCGTCGAGAGATTCGTGCTATCATAGTACCCTTGGGCATTTCCACACATGCCAGGGTGCTAGAGCAGGCACTGGTGATAGAGGGATTCCTGTCGTGTTTTGCGGTTGGTAGTGGCAGTGGGCGCGACGGAGCCGGGACGTCTGTCGTAGCTAGCAGGTGCCGGAGGACCGGACCTCGATGCAGGTGTCCTTCCCACTGCCGGTTTCAGAGACGTGGTCATATACCACAGTGGCGAACAGGTTCATGGCATCAGCTGAGGATGCCCTTCCGTGAGTGGATCCCGGGCCGTGGTCTTACACCACAGTGGCGCCGGAGGGCACCAGGGCAGCCCAGAGAGCGCTGGTGCTATGCTTGTGATGGGCGAGGTCACTTGGCATGAGACTGCCCGACCCGAGTTGCTGGGAGCTTCGGGCAGGCAGCAGGCGCACCACCACGGCAGAGGCAGCACCGTGATCGGAGTTGTACCCAGGTAGGTGGTGCTAGAAGAGGAGCGGGAGGAGCTGGTAGTGGGGGATGACTTTACGAGATCTCCCCATAACCACTAGGCGGCCCACATCAGGCTTCGGGAGCTGACGGTTGGGACCGCGGGTAGCCACGAGATTTGGATGTCTATGATCCTACAGAGCATGGAATGGTGAGAGGTACCCCTTGCGACTCTTCTACTTTTTGAAGTAGAATTGTTAGACTCTGTGTGTGAACTTATTTCCTCCCTGCTCCTTGTTTGAGGTGTTACCAGGGTGACGCGGGGCATCGGGTGTAACCCTGTGTTGTTGAGTAAAAAGGCGTGAGACCTTTTCCTTTAGTTGATGGTGTTGACTCCTTCGCCTTTTGAGCGTGTAAGAGAGCATCGACTGTAGAACCTTGTGTGACCAGATATCCTTGGGTGTTTCACCATATGGATATTCTGATGGAGGGAATCACCGGGCCTTGTTTCAGGTGCGGGCGGTGATTCCAGTCGCGGCATGCGACGTAGAGATTCCTTCGGGGAGGTGAGCTACCCCCGAGAGAGACTTCGGGTCGTGTGAGACCGTGCAAAGGGATGGTGAGGTTGTCTACCGCCTCTCTCTAACCCCAAAGTCTGGAGTGGGTGAACGACATCAGCAAGGGCTGACCCCGCATGGACAGATCAATCCTTTGGTCTGTGTGCGGTGACGCAGAGCTGTGTGTGGGTTCTTCTGGGTATGGGAAAGCCAGGTGTGGGCTTAGTACCCTGTGTTACTCCCTAGTTTTGCTTTTCGGGGAAGAAAATCATGAAGGAGGGAATGATGTAAGATCCCGGTTTTTGCTGTGAAATACTTTGGAATATTCTTGATGATATTCCAGAGTAGCGCCTTCAGACGGCGTGCGATTCTGAGCCCCGGAGTGGCTGGAATTAAATCTTCAGTGTGTTCACACTGGAAATGCCAAATAAATGTGATAACTCCTAAATGGTGATCTAGATCAGAGATACGAGTTTACGGATGGGTCTGGAATGGGGTTTTCACCCTAGAAACGACATAAAAATTATCGGCGCGGGATGTTTGGACCGCTCGCCCGCTTCTGGAACGTTAAACGGATTAAATAAATTAATTAATTCGTTTAATGGAGAAACGCTAGTATCTCTTAAACGGTGGGTCATATTGGAAAACCAAGAGCACCTTTGGGTTCGGAGTGTGCCATTTACCCTAGGAGGGGTATAAGTTTCGCGGGCACGGGCCGTTTGTGAAAAAAATGGCTCCAGGGGCGTTTTCGTAATTTAGCAGCCTCGGGCGCTATGTTTTATAACTTTTAAACGGGGTCTTGGATTAAAATTCAGAGAACACCGTTGTCCTCGGGAGGTGTTGTTTACCCTAGGGGAGGCTTAACCTTGACCCTACTGAGGGTTCAGGTTCGGGCCGACGGGCGGGTGGTTAAGCGTTTTCTATTTAAACGCTTAACTGACCCCCTCCCTCTTCTCCTTCCACTTCCCCCCTGGCAGACCCTCCTATCCCTCTCCTCCTCCACCTCTGGCGAGGCGGCTCTGGCGAGGCAGATCCAGCAAGGCGGCGGTTCGGCGGCGAAGCTCCGGGCAACGCCCACGAGGTAGGGTTATGCGTTTTAATTCCGGAACCTCTCTTTGAACCCCATTTTTTAGCATAGATTTGTTGTTTTCTCTTCGAGAAAATCCTTTAGTCGTGTAGTACGCAATTTGTTCTTTCCGTCTCTTCTTTCGGAATTGGATTCCGAGCTCGGTGGCGTCCGCAATCATCCGCCGAAGATCGTGGGTTTTCGGGTTCCGGTGGGTTCGAGCGGCGGCGCGGCTCGGCGGAGGAGGCGGCACGCGGGTGGCTTCGGCGGTCGGCGGTGCGGGGGGTTCGGCGCAGGACCGGGTGAGCGGGGGATCTGGGGGTGACGGTTAGTGGCTGTGGATGAGCGGATCGCTGGGGTGCCGCGGAGGAGGCTGGCGCGCCGGTCGCGTCCGGCAGAGGAGGAAAGACCCGCGCGCGGGTCTTCCTGGGGTCAACGAGGACAGGCTTCGGCCGGTCCATTTCAGAAGAGGCAAGGACCCACATGAGGTGGGTCCTGTATTGCAACAGGAGACCGGGCATTTTTCTGGTCGGATGAGGAGGGCCGGACCCGCTCGGGTCCGGCGGTTTGAGGCGGGCCGGCGGCTCGGACCGGGCCGGCCGAGGTGGACCGGCCCAGATAGGCCCCCTTGCATTCAGGGGGCCGTAACTCTTAAACGGCGCGTCTGATTGACGCGCCGTCTACGGCGGTGGAACCGTATCGACAAGGCGGACATTTTGAGATGGTTTCGGGAATTTTTAATTCCCGAAACGATAGGCCTCGGTGGCGCAACACGTACGTCGAGGGGTTTGACGTCTTTCCGGGAATCTTGTTCTGAGCGGCGCGGATGCATGCGACGTTTGTTTTGAGTGCCTTCAGTTGCGTTGGGACCCTGGTACAAGGGCGAAGGTTTCCAGGGTAGTTTCGGGCGTTGAGACTGGATTTGAGGCATGGGCCCCACAACCCTCCTTTCGAGCTGCGTGCAGCGTTTCACAACTTTTTCGTCGGACGTCCATTCGGGGAGTGCGAGCAGTCGATGTTGGGTGTTTTTACGAGGGGATTGCAATGCTGCAATCCGCCGCCCTAACTCGGCACGATGGTGAGGGGCCCACGAGGGCCGTTTGGGCGTCGACGGTGATTTTCCATCTTTATCACTGGGCGACCGTTTTGGACAAGTGAGTAGTCCATCTTGTGTGCTTTTTCGAGAGGATCGCAACGGTGCCATCTGTTCATTGAGTTTTGGTACCGGGTTGCGGGTCCCACGTGGCACCGCTCGTGTGTGGTGTGCCGGAATGCATCTTTTTCTCCGGATATCTATTACACTAATGTGAGTAGTGCTTTTCACGTGTTTTCCTGAGGGGATCGCAATGGTGCGATGCGCCCGACTTTTTTCAGGGCCGAGGCTCGGGATCACGGGACGCCTTTCGGGCATGAGGCGGTGTTGGCGACTTTTCCGTCGGATATCTGTTTGAGGTGAGTAAGTAGTCTAACTCGCGTGTTTTTCCGTGAGGATTACAACGGTGCGATCATTTTGTTTGCATGAAGCCTTATACGCGATCTTGTTAAATGTGGATATATGAAGGTTGAACCAGTGGCGGTTCTTCTACCGTGTTTGTAGAGGACCCTGGGTGTGTGATTGTGTGCACACCAATGTGAGTGATGTAAGTGCTTGTATAGATGTGGTTGGCTGTGCCTCAGCTGATGAGGTGGAAGGATGGAGTTGTTATGTCACGCCTTCGCGTTGACGTTGGATGCCGTGTGCAAGATAGCCTATGGGCTGGAACGAGGTATACTCTGGGAGTATACGAGAGCTCTTGGAGGTACGTGTGGTTCGTACCTGAGACTATTTGTGCGCTTGGTTGGGGGTTGACTTGGGGCCACACGTCGTGTGGGCCCCAAGTGCGTGTTGTGTTCTGGTTCACGTACTTTGACCTCTGGTGGCATAGAGGGTCCCTCTGTGTGTTTGTTTGACCAGCAGGGTGGAGTTTTTCCCCTGGCTCGGTGCTCGTTTGTTGACCAGCAGGGCTAGGCAATGGGTTGCTCGCTGACTTCTTAGGGTCTACCCTCCAGTAGAGACTGGGTAGTGGGTCACCCGACGCACTTAGGGTCTACCCTCCAGTTGAGATTGGGCAGTAGGTCACCCGATGACCTCTTAGGGTCTACCATCCAGCAGGGCTGGGCAGTGGGTCGCCCGTCGTCTAGTTCCAGGTCTACCCTCCAGCACGGCTGGGCAGTGGGTCACCTGTCGACTTATTCCAGGTCTACCCTCCAGTGGGGCTAGGCAGTGGGATGCCTGATGATGTATTAAGATCTACCCTCTAGCGGGGCTGGGCAGTGGGTCGCCGGATGATGTGTTATGGTTTACCCTCCAGCAGGGCTGGGCAGTGGGTCACCCAGTATCTTAATATGGTTTACGCTCCAGTGGGGCTGGGTAGTGGGTCGCTTGATGATGTGTTGGGGTTTACCCTCTAGCGGGGCTGGGCAGTGGGTCACCTGATATCTGGTTATGAATTACCCTCCAGCAGGGCTGGGCAGTGGGACACCGGTTGGCATTCCAGACTCATTCCTTCCGACTAGGCTAGTCTGTGGGTTTCCTCCGTGATTACCGGAGTGGGACCCTTGGTTGTGCGGGTCGGTGATGGAACAACTTGACTTTGAGGAGACATCTCGACTGTAGGGAAGTGACGAGGTGCGGTTTGACTTTCCCTAGAACTCTCAAGTTCGAGGGGCACTTTCCCCACCGAGACGCATTCTTGTGATTCCATATAAAACCGTGCGGGCGAGTCAGTGCCGCCCAAAGCGGATAGTGTCAAGGTGTGGTGATTGAGCCCCTTGGCTTGCGGTTCAGGGAAGATGTGCGGGATGCTGGGCATCGATGATGGTGTTTGCTTCTGGGACTGTTGGCGACTCATTTTCTTGGGCTGAGATACGGGACGGAGATCCCCTTACGAGCTTGTTCGGTCTTCTTGTCGAGCATACATATATGTATATACCTTGTTCGAGTACCCACTTCTTGAGCCTGGTTACTCTCCCTCCAGGAGAGGCGAAGACGTGCGGGGTATGCCACATGCTTTCCGTTTCTAGCTTCTCATGGTTGGTTGAGTCTACTCTTCTGCTATAGGTAGCGAAGACTCGACAGGAAGTTCATCTTCTCACCGTTTCCTGCTCCTTGTGCCTAGACGAGTCTACTTCCTTTCTCTTGTTGGGTTGAGCTGGACTTTTTACTGCACTCTGTTGTACTTCTGTTCTACTCCCTGTTCGCTCTACTGCTCACCCTTCGGTACCTACTTTCTTTCTCCCTCGAGCCTTCGGGGTATCCTACTGAGTATTTTTATACTCACCCATGCTTGGGTTTTCCCACACTTGTTGTGCCCTTGCAGACGACGGATAGGTGGAGCGTGACTTCAGTGGAGCGTAGGAGTTTGGGAGCTTGGACCGTGTGTGGTGGTTGTAGCCGGGTTCCAGGTGGGAGACCCGTCAGCTATTTCTTTTGGTTTACCTATTGCCGGGTTGTGGAACTTTTTGGTTGGGTGCGTGTTTTTCCCCTTTTCTTTTCAGTTTGTACTTTGTAATTGTAGAGGTCGATGCACTCTGTGGTTTATATATAGTAGTTTTCCTTTTTTACTTTTCTTGTTGTTCTTTTTACTCTGCACTTTTTCATTGAGTGTGCTGCGTGTGGGTGTGTACAGGTACTTAGGCAATGGCCTCCCCAAGTTGTTGTGCCTTTGGCGCTAGTCGCCAGCCCCTGGCCTATGGAGGCAGGCTTGGGGTAGTTGCGGCTGGAGCCCGGGTAGGGTCAGGTCGAGACAGTCCATTGAACAAGCTCGAAGCATATCCTCTAAATTTTGAATCGTTCGTTCTGACTGCCCATCTGATTGAGGATGAAAAGCTGTACTGAAATTCAACTCTGTGCCCAATGACTTCTGAAGTCCCTTCCAAAATTTAGAAGTGAACCTGGGATCTTGGTCAGACACAATGGAAAGAGGAACTCCATGTAACCTGACAATCTCCTTGAGGTACAATCGAGAAAGATGATCTAATGTCATTGTATCTCAAATAGAAAGAAAATGAGCAGACTTTGTTAGCCGATCAACAATAACCCATATCGCATTGTTACCTCGAGAAGTCTTTGGTAGTTCCACCACAAAATCCATGGATATGTTCTCCCATTTCCATTCTGGCACTGGAAAAGGCTGAAGCATCCCCTTCGGTAACTAACGCTCTGCTTTAAACTGCTGACATGTCAAACATTTAATTGTAAAATTAGCAATATCTCTTTTCATCCCATTCCACCAATAATACTCTCGAAGGTCTCTGTACATCTTAGTACTTCCAGGATGAACAGAAAATGGAGAACTATGAGCTTCACACAACAATTATTTCTTCATTTGGGAATCACAAGGCACACACAACCTTTTTCCAAATCTTAAAACACAATCTTTATCAAGATTAAATTCTGGAAACTTACCCATTTTAACCAATTCTACCTTTTTCTATAGCTCATGGTCTTTCCTCTGCGCTTTCATAATTCTGTCATACAATGAAGATTGCCCTGAAACCTGAAACAAAATAGATATATTCCCTGCACCAACAACTTCTAATCCAAATTTCATCAAATCATTAATCAAGGGATCATGTTCCAATCGTATCATGGTTAATGATGCATGATTTTTCCGACTTAAGGCATCTGCTACTTTGTTTGATTTTCCAGGATGGTAATTGATCGTGCAGTCATAATCATTTATCAGTTATATCCATCTTCTCTACCTCATGTTTAATTCCTTCTGAGTGAATATATACTTAAGACTTTTATGGTCAGTATATATTTGGAATTTGGTTCCGTATAGATGATGCCTCCATATTTTCAAATCAAAAACCACAGCTGCCAATTCCAAATCATGTGTGGGATAATTTAGCTCCTGAGGTTTAAGTTATCTCGAGGCATAGGCAATTACCTGATCATTCTGCATCAAAAAACAACCAAGTCCCTTCAAAGAAGCATCACTGTAGATGACAAACTCACCATTCCGGGAAGGTAAGGCCAAAACTGGAGCATTCACCAATCTCTTCTTTAGTTCCTGAAAACAAACATCACATTCCTCTGTCCAAACAAATTTAACCCCTTTTCGTGTTAACTTAGTTATTGGGCTAGATAACTGTGCAAAGTTCTTAACAAACCGTCGGTAATAACTTGCTAAGCCCAGAAAACTATGAATCTCTGTAACATTTGTGGGTCTTGGCCATTCATTAACTACTTTTGTTTTGGCAGGATCAACTGTTATTCCATCCTTATTTACAATGTTCCCAAGAGAAGAAATCTGTTGCAACCAAAAATCACACTTGCTGAATTTTCCATATAGTTTCTTTTCTTTTCAAATTTGTAAAACAACCCTTAGATGTTTCTCATGCTCCTCTTTATTTTTAGAAAAAACCAGAATTTCATCAATAAATACAACCACAAACTTATCCAAGAACTCATGAAATACTCTATTCATAAGATTCATGGATACAGCAGGTGCATTAGTTAACCCAAATGGCATAACAACAAATTCATAATGCCCATATCTAGTACGAAAGGCTGTTTTCGGGATGTCATCCTCCTTCACCTTCAGCTGGTGGTATCTGGATCTCAAGTCAATCTTGGAAAAGTACTGACCTCCCTGGAGCTGATCAAAAAAGTCATCAATATGAGGCAAAGGATACTTGTTTTTAATAGTGATGTTATTCAAAGCTCTATAATCAATTAAAAGTCTCATGGAACCAGCTTTCTTTTTAACAAACAAAATAGGGGATCCCCTTGGTGAAGTACTGGGAAGAATGAAGCCTTTGACAAGAAAATCCTGCAACTGATTTTTCAATTCAAGAAGTTATATTGGAGCCATATGATATGGGGGTTTTGAAATTGGCTTAGCATCAGGAACAAAATCAATTGTTAATTCGACTTCTCGTTCAGGTATGACACTCGGTAACTCCTCAGGAAAAACATCAAGGTATTCATTTACCACTGGCACATCATTAATTTGAATAGTTCCTTTGTTTTCAACAATATGAGAAAGATAACTTTCACTTCCATCTTTCAGTAGTTTCTCAGCTTCCTGATATGTTATCAATTTTATGGGTTCATTCTTGTATACAAACTGAAAATCTTTCTAAAAAACAACTTCTTTAGCTCTACAATTAATCATAGCATGATAATCAGAACGCCAGTCCATCCCCAGAATAACATCAAACTCGACTAAGGGTAAAACAACAAGGTTTGCAGGTAAAGTCTTTCCAAATAACACAATAGAAATATTCTTGTAATTCCATTTTGCTATAACATTTTCCCATGGTGTTTTAAAAACAAGTTTAGGTCTCATTTGTTGAAGTGATATTTCCAATCTACCAGAAAATTTCTCAGAGATGAAGGAATGCGTAGACCCCATATCAAACAAAACTTTAGCAAAATCTGAGTGAACAAAAAAAGTACCTGATACAACTTCATTGGATGGCCCAACACCTGCTGACATAGTCGCAAAGGATCTCACTACACCTTTCTTCTTGTAGTATGGCTTCTTTGCATCATTTGGATCCCTCTTTGGACAGGCATTTGCATAGTGACGCATCTCACCACATTTAAAACAGTTTACAGTTTTCTTATCAGGATTAGTATTTGGTTCATTTTCATTGAAATCTTGGCCATATGTCCAAACTTACCACATTTAAAACACTTCCTAGTTTTGATAAGACATTCCCCAGGGTGCTTCTTTCCACACTTCTCACAAACTGGAAACTGGATTTTCTTACCATCAGATTTCTTTGGTTGATTCTTACCCATTGCTTGCCAACGAGACCTATTCTTCTCTTTGTTTCCAAAATGCATGTGATCATCAGCAAATTCCATATCTACCCTCTCATCACATCAGATAAGTTTCTCATAACTTTTGAATTCACGGGAGGCCAACGCCCATCGATACCTTGGCTTCAATCCTGAGTAAAAGCGGTTGATTTTGCTATCGAGATCCAGAATAAGATTTGGAGAATACCTCGCCAGTCGGGTGAAGTTTGCTTCATACACAGCCACTGAATCTTCCTCCTTTTGTTTCAATTCAAGGAATTGCTTCTCCATTCTAAGTCACACCACCTTAGGAAAATATTTTTCAAGAAAAATACTTTTAAATTCATCCCACACTAAGGCATCAAAATCCTCCCTACCCCTGATATTCCTTACCATTGACCACCACTGATCAGCTTCCCCTTCAAAATGATAAATGGAAAGAGTTTCCTTTTGATTGTTCGAACATCCCATAACATCAAATATATTTTCAAGGGCTTTAATCTATCCTGTTGCTACCACTGGGTCAGAAGATCCATTTAATGCCAGAGGATGTTGTCTCATAAAATGTTCCACCACTATCATGTTCTGTTGTGGTACCTCAATTAGTTCTCTTGCATGGATTCCACCACCATTTATAGCCTGCGTTAGCTGAGCCATTACTATCACAAACTGCTCGGTTCAAATCCCTACCATTCCGGGCTGTAGATCAGGAAGGATGTCATTCTGTCGGTGCCTCTCCTCTTCAGCATCCCTGTTCCTTCTGCGAACAACCATTCTGAACAAACATTTCTTAGATGAAGAAACATGGTAATCTTTAAATACTATAATAAATTAAACATAGAGTGAAAATTATTTATGGTATTCTATTAGCATCACCTTAACCCCTAAAGTTATCTAAACCAACCTCTGATACTAACTATAAATATCACCCTCACTCCCCTCTTCCTCCCACACCTCTCAAGCCTTGATCATTGTCCAATTTCTGCCAAATTCCATCCCCAATTTTTTTCCCCACGTCCTAGAGCTGCTGGTCTCACCAAAAGACCAAAATCAAAGCCCTTAAGAAGGATCTCAAGGAGAAGAGATCAAGAGGTAAACAACCTCTTTTTTTTCTTTCTTTTCTTTCATTTTATATTATTCTCTTCCATTCCATTTGTCTTTTGTTGGGATATTTCATTAAATATTCCCTCTAACTGTCCATATTTTTTTATGAATTATGAGATATTCCATTCCTCTCATCAATCTTGTTTTTATAAAATTTTAAGAGACGCCGTTAGGCTGTCGAATTTTCGTGAGAAATTTCTCATGATTTTCTTTTATTTCATGATTTGTTTTTCTTCTTTCCTCACTCCCTCTTATCCAAGAGGCATGAAATCTCCAGAATCATGTATATTCATTTTTTTCTCATGATTATGGAAAATTCCTCAACATTATTCTTCTCCTATTCCACTTATTTAAAGAATCAAAAAACATTGTCCATTTGTGTCGAATTACCGACATCATGGACGATGTATTTTCAATTTCCATTAATTTTTTCAAGTCTGGTCATGAAACCATTTATATGGTTGAACCAGGTTATAATATATGTTTCATGACTCATATAAGGTTCTGTAATTCTTTTTTACTCATGGTTCTAATTTAAAAGACAAAATGACGTTGTTATTATCAAAGAACCACTTAATTGATCTAAACGAACATCATTAATGTTTTATCTAATGAATCATCCTCGTATAAAGAATCAGAGTGATAAATGGTATAATTTATGGTACTGGAAATATGTAAATACTAATCCATTCCAATTATGGAGTTTCACTTCCAATCAACAAGAACGATTCATCATTAACCGATCGTGAAAATCACAAAAGAACACACCCAAAATAATGCAAGGTACAAAATACTAACAATTAAGGGGTGAAATGAGGTTATGAAATGACCATATAAGATGTTATAAACATGAACATGTTTATTTAAAATACTAATAACACTCTTTTAACAATTATACAGGGCTTTTAAACAAGTTTGAAGTAATACAAGCCTAAGGTAAGGGAATTCTTAACCAGATTTCCATTCTTCGGGTTAACCTTCTACTTTATAATTTATGTGCTATTTAAATTGTTTTTCTGTTGGGTTCTGTTTATATTATGTTTAATTATGTGTATTTACAGAGTATATACATATTACATCCACTCTATTATGTCTCACTTCAAGTATATGATGTTAATAAGGGACTTGTCTTCTAAAATCCACTTTTAAAATTCTGTTTTACAAGATTCAAAAGCAATGTTTTTATGCTATTATTTATGTTGTATGATTATGTTTTGGTTATTGGGAATTGTTTATGATGAAGGGTGGGACCTATATTTCCCTACAATGCATTAGGTATGAGTAAGTTGGAGTTCTGATGTATGGTTACTCCAAGAGTAACTGAGATGGTTACACAAAGTAAGGTAGCTGTGAGGGTTACAAATTTTAAGGTAGCCAAGATGGTTAAAAGATTATGTAAGTAATGCCCCAAGATACCACTGTGATTATATTTATGTTTTTGTGGATCTTGTGTAAATATAATGTTATAAAAATTAAGTATTTATGGTTGGAAAGCATGTCTTTTGAAAATGTTTTCATCCGTCATGCGTATTCATGGACTAATGTGATTTTTCCTACTTTTTCATACCTTACTGAGCTTTTGTGCTCATCCCAAGTTTTTAAATGATTTTTCACTGGTTAGTGGATGAGTAATACAAGGAAAGAAGACATGTTAAATGTTCAAGAATTTTCAAGGAGTATTGTTTTATGTTTTAATGTTTTATATTCTGAGAAAAATGGAAACTGATTTTATGGTATCCACTATGTAACAATGTGTAATGTTATGAATGTTTTGCCTTAATTATCTAAAGCTCTAAACTTGAAAATATCCTCAATGTAAAAGGAAGTGTTTTCCATCCATAAATACTTACTTTCTGTAACATGAGATTTACACAAGATCCACACAAACATAAATATAATCATAGAGGTATCTTGGGGCATTACTTACATAATCTTGTAACCATCTTGGCTACCTTAAAATTTGTAACCCTCACGGCTACCTTACTTTGTGTAACCATCACAGTTACACTTGGAGTAACCATACGGCCGACCTCCAACTTACTCATACCCAATGAATTGGAGGGAAATATATGTCCCACCCTTCATCATAAACAATTCCCAATAACCAAAACATAATCATACAATATAAACAATATCATAAAAACATTGCTTTTGAATCTTATAAAACAGAATTTTAAAAGAGGATTTTAGAAGAAAAGTCCCTTATAAACATAATATAATTGAAGTGAGACTTAATAGAGTTGATGTAATATGTATATACTCTGTAAATACACATAATGAAACATAATATAAACAGAACCCATCACATAAACAATTTAAATAACACATAAATTATAAAGTAGAAGGTTAACCCAAAGAATGGAAATCGGGTTAAGAATTCCATTACCTTAAGATTTTATTACTTCAAACTTGTTAAAACCTCCTGTATAATTGTTAAAATAGTGTTATTAGTATTTTACATAAACATTTTCAGGTTTATAACATCTTATATGGTCATTTCATAACCTCACTTCACCCCTTGATTGTTAGTATTTTGTTCCTTGCATTATTTTGGGTGAGTTCTTTTGTGATTTTCACAATCGGTTCATGATGAATCGTTCTTGTTGATTGGAAGTGAAACTCCAGAATTGGAATGGATTAGTATTTACATATTTCTAGTTCCATAAATTATACCATTTATCACTTTGATTCTTTATATGAGGATGATTCATTAGATAAAACATTACAAACTTGTTTTTTGGTGAATAGTAACATACCCTTATGAATATTAATATGAATAGTAATATGAATAGTAATATGACCTCATGAATATTAAATAATATTATTATTTTATTTTCCCAAGGCAATAGGATAATGGGATCTTAATTAATTCTCCAATGTCACATAAAACTAATTGCACTTCAATATTGTTATTTTTCGAATTAACTGTGACCTTATTTAAAAATTAAATTAATAATATTTAGAAAATTATTTTTGAAAAATGGATTTTACTTTTGAATTATACACGTCGAAAAATGGTTGGGGTAAATTTTCGGTAATTTTCTGAAACTCTTGAATTTTCGGTGAATAGTGAAATACGATAAAATACCGTATAATCAATTTATTAAAAAAATGCACTATTTATGACATCATAAGTGATTAAAGGACACTTTCTTTGAACTCACATGATATTATCAATATTTAGGGCCACTTTATTTGAGATTATTCATAGTCATGATAAAAATATTATAATAATGATTAAAATAATCTAAAATACCTCCCCTCCTCAACTATAAATACCACCCTCACTCCCCTCTTCCTCCCACACCTCTCAAGCCTTGAGAATTGTCTAATTTATGCACAATTCCCTCCCCAATCTTCTTCCCCACGTCCTAGAGCTTCTGGTCGCACCAAAAGACCAAAATCGAAGCCCTTAAGAAGGATCTCAAGGAGAAGAGATCAAGAGGTAAACAACCTCTTTTATTTTCTTTCTTTTCATTCATTTTTTTGTTATTCTCTTCCATTAACTTTGACTTGTGTTGGGAAATTTCATTAAAATTTCCCCCCTTACTGTACATATCTTGTATGAATGATGATATATTCCATTCCTCTCATCAATCTTGTTTTTATGAAATTTTAACAGATGCCGTTAGGCTGCCGAATTTTTGTGAGAAATTTCTCAGGAGTTTCTTTAATTTCATGATTTGTTTTTCTTATTTCCTCACTCCCTCTTATCCAAGAGGCATGAAATATCCATAATCATGTATATTCATTATTTTCTCATGATTATGGAAAATTCATCATCAATATTCTTCTCCTCTTCCACTTATTTAAAGAATCAAAAAACATTGTCCATTTGTGTCGAATTACCGACATCGTGGACGATGTATTTTCAATTTCCCTTAATTCTTTCAAGTCTGGTCATGAAACCATTTATATGGTTTAACCAGGTTATAATATATGTTTTATGACCCATATATGGTTCTATAATTCTTTTGTACTCATGTTTCTAATTTAAAATACAAAATGACGTTGTTATTATCAAAGAACCACTAAAATGATCTAAACGAACATCATTAATGTTTTAACTTATAAGTCATTCTAATATTAAGAATAAAAGTGATAAATGGTATAAATCATGGTACTAGAAATATGTAAATACTACTCCATTACAATTTTAGAGTTTCACTTCCAGTCAACAAGAACGATTCATCATGAACCAATCGTGAAAATCACAAAAGAATTCACCCAAAATAATGCAAGGAACAAAATACTAACAATTAAGGGGTGAAATGACGTTATGAAATGACCATATAAGATGTTATAAACATGAAAATGTTTATTTAAAATACTAATAACACTCATTTAACCATTATACAGGAGGTTTTAACAAGTTTGAAGTAAGACAAGCTTAAGATAAGGGAATTCTTAACCCGATTTCCATTCTTAGTGTTAACCTTATAATTTAATATATATGGGCTATTTAAATTGTTTGTGTGATGGGTTCTGTTTATATTATGTTTCATTATGTGTATTTACAGATTATATACATAATTCATCCACTCTATTAAGTCTCACTTCAAGTATATGATGTTTATAAGGGAATTTCTTCTAAAATCCTCTTTTAAAATTCTGTTTTACAAGATTCAAAAGCAATGTTTTTATACTATTATTTATGTTGTATGATTATGTTTTGGTTATTGGGAATTGTTTATGATGAAGGTTGGGACCTATATTTCCCTCCAATGCATTGGTTATGAGTAATTTGGAGGTCGGTCATATGGTTACTCCAAGTGTAACTGCGATGGTTACACAAAGTATGGTAGCCATGAGGGTTAAAAATTTTAAGGTAGCCAAGATGGTTAAAAGATTATGTAAGTAATGCCCAAAGATACCTTTATGATTATATTTATGTTTGTGTGGATCTTATGTAAATCCCATGTTACACGATGTAAGTATTTATGGGTGGAAATCATGTCTTTTGAAAATGTTTTCATACGTTATGTGTATTCATGGACTAATGTGATTTTTCCTTATTTTTCATACCTTACTGAAATTTTGTGCTCATCCCAAGTTTTGAATTGATTTTTCACAGGTTAATGGATGAGTAATACAAGGAAGGAAGACATGTTAAATGTTTAAGAATTCTCAAGGAGTCTTGTTTTATGTTTTAATGTTTTATATTCTGAGAAAAATGGAAACTGATTTTATGGTATCCACTATGTAACAATGTGTAATGTTATGAATGTATTATGTCCTAATTATCTAAAGCTCTAAACTTGAAAATGTACTCAATGTAAAAGGAAGTGTTTTCTTGAATAAATTCAAGATTATGTATGTATTAAGTGCGGGTCTTTATAACTATAAAGACCCGCACTTATTTCATACATAATATTGAATTTATTCAATAAAACACATCCTTTTACATTGAGGATCTTTTCATGTTTAGATCTTTAGAGAATTAAGACAAAACATTCATAACATTACATATTGTTACATAGTGGATACCATAAAATCAGTTTCCATTTTTCTCAGAATATAAAACTTTAAAACTTAAAACAAGACTCCATGACAATTATTCAACATTTAACATGTCTTACTTCCTTGTATTACTCATCCATTAACCTGTGAAAAATCATTTAAAAACTTTTGATGAGCACAAAATCTCAGTAAGGTATGCAAAAAGAAGGAAAAATCACATTAGTCCATGAATACTCATGACGTATGAAAACATTTTCAAAAGTCATGCTTTCCACCCATAAATACTTACTTTGTGTAACATGATATTTACACAAGATCCGCACAAACATAAATATAATCATATAGGTATATTGGGGAATTACTTACATAATCTTGTAACCATCTTGGCTACCTTAAAATTTGTAACCCTCACGGCTACCTTACTTTGTGTAACCATCACAGTTACACTTGGAGTAACCATACGGCCGACCTCCAACTTACTCATTCCCAGTGCATTGGAGGGAAATATAGGTCCCACCCTTCATCATAAACAATTCCCAAAAACCAAAACATAATCATACAACATAAATAATAGTATAAAAACATTTCTTTAGAATCTTGTAAAACTGAATTTTAAAAGAGGATTTTAGAAGAAAAGTCCCTTATAAACATCATATACTTGATGTGAGAGTTAATAGAGTGGATGTAATATGTATATATTCTGTAAATAAACATAATTAAACATAATATAAACAGAAACCATCACACAAACAATTTAAATAGCACATAAATTATAAAGTATAAGGTTAACCCAAAGAATTGAAATCGGGTTAAGAATTCCCTTACCTTAGGCTTGTCTTACTTAAAAATTGTTTAAACCTCTTGTATAATGGTTAAAAGAGTGTTATTAGTATTTTAAAGAAACATTTTCATGTTTATAAAGTCTTATATGGTCACATCATAACCTCATTTCACCCCTTAATTGTTAGTATTTTGTTCCTTGCATTATTTTGGGTGAGTTCTTTTGTGATTTTCACAATCGGTTCATGATGAATCGTTCTTGTTGATTGGAAGTGAAACTCCAGAATTTAAATGGATTAGTATTTACATATTTCCAGTACCATAAATTATACCATTTATCACTTTTATTCTTTATATGAGGATGATTCATTAGATAAAACATTAATGATGTTCGTTTAGATCATTTAAGTGGTTCTTTGATAATAACAACGTCATTTTGTATTTTAAATTAGAACCATGAGTAAAAAAGAATTACAGAACCTTATATGAGTAATAAAACATATATTATAACCTGGTTCAACCATATAAATGGTTTCATGACCAGAATTTAAAGAATTAATGGAAATTGAAAATACATCGTCCACGATGTCGGTAATTCGACACAAATGGACAATGTTTTTTGATTCTTTAAATAAGTGGAAGAGGAGAAGAATACTGATGAGGAATTTTCCATAATCATGAGAAAATAATTAATATACATGATTCTGGAGATTTCATGCATCTTGGATAAGAGGGAGTGAGGAAAGAAGAAAAATGAATCATGAAATAAAAGAAAATCTTGAGAAATTTCTCACGAAAATTCAACAGCCTAACGGTGTCTCTTAAAATTTCATAAAAACAAGATTGATGAGAGGAATGAAATATATCATCATTCATACAAGATATGGACATTAAGGGGGGAATATTTAATGAAATATCCCAACACAAGACATAGGGAATGGAAAAGAATAACAAAAATGAAAGAAAATAAAGAAAATAAAAGAGGTTGTTTACCTCTTGATCTCTTCTCCTTGAGATCCTTCTTAAGGGATTTGATTTTGGTCTTTTGGTGATACTAGCAGCTCTAGGACGTGGGTAAGAAGATTGGGGAGGGAATTTGGCATAAATTGGACAATTCTCAAGGCTTGAGAGGTGTGGGAGGAAGATGGGAATGAGGGTGGTATTTATAGTGCAGGAGGATAGTTATTTTAGATTATTTTAATCATTATTATAATATTTTTATCAAGACTATGAATAATATCAAATAAAGTGGCCCTAAATAGTGATAATATCATGTGAGTCAGTGGAAAGTGGCCTTTCATCACTTATGAGCCCATAAATATTGCATTTTTACTGATAAATTGATTATACGGTATTTTATCGTATTTCACTATTCACCGAAAATTCAAGAGTTTCAGAAAAATAACAAAAATTTACCCCAACCATTTTTCGATGTGTATAATTCAAAAGTGAACTCCATTTTTCAAAAATAATTTTCTAAATATTATTAATTTAATTTTTAAATAAGGTCACAGTTAATTCGAGAAATAACAATATTGAAGTGCAATTAGTATTATGTGACATTGGAAAATTAATTAAGATCCCATTATCCTATTGCCTTGGGAAAATAAAATAATATTATTATTTACTATTCATGAGGTCATATTACTATTCATATTACTATTTATAAGGGTAAGTTACTATTCACCAAAAAACGTGTTTGGGGTAGAGAAGATGGCTAGAACTGATAAAGGAGTATGACTGCACGATCAATTACCATCCTGGAAAAGCAAACAAAGTAGCGGATGCCTTAAGTCGGAAACATCATGCATCATTAACCATGTTACGTTTGGAACATGATCCCTTGATTAATGATTTGATTAATTTTGGATTAGAAGTTGTTGGTGCAGGGAATATATCTGTTTTTTTCAGGTTTCAGTGCAGTCTTCGTTGTCAGACAGAATTATGAGAGCGCAGAGGGAAGACCATGAGCTACAGAAAAAGGTAGAATTGGTTAAAATGGGTAAGTTGATAGAATTTAATCCTATTAAAGATTGTGTTTTATGATTTGGAAAAAGGTTATGTGTGCCTTATGATACCCAGTTGAAGAAAGAATTGTTGTGTGAAGATCATAGTTCTCCATTTTCTGTTCATCCTGGAAGTATTAAGATGTACAGAGACCTTCGAGAGTATTATTGGTGGAATGGGATGAAAAGAGATATTACCGATTTTACAATGAAATGTTTGACATGTCAATAGGTTAAATCAGAGTGGCAGTTACTAAAGGGGATGCTTCATCCTTTGCCAGTGCCAGAGTGGAAATGGTAGAATATATCCATGGATTTTGTGGTGGGACTACCAAAGACTTCTCGAGGTAACAATGCGTTATGGGTTATTGTTGATCGGCTAACAAAGTCTGCTCATTTTCTATCTATTAGAGATACAATAAAATTAGATCAGCTTTCTCGATTGTACCTCAAGGAGATTGTCAGGTTACATGGAGTTCCACTTTCCATTGTGTCTGACTGAGATCCCAGGTTCACTTCTAAATTTTGGAAGGGACTTCAGTAGTCTTTGGGCACAGAGTTGAATTTCCATACAGCTTTTCATCCTCAATCAGATGGGCAGTCAGAATGAATGATTCAAACTTTGGAGGATATGCTTCGATCTTTTTCAATGGACTATCAGGGAATTTGGGATCAGCATCTTTCATTAGTTGAGTTTTCTTATAATAACAGTTTCCATTCTAGTATTCAGATTGAACCTTTTGAGGCCTTGTATGGAAAGCGGTGTCGGACTCCTGAGTTTTGGGATGAATTCGGTGAAAGAATGTTTATGGGCCCAGAATTAGTAGAAGAAGTAGCTGAGAAAGTGAGGATGATCCAGCAACACATGAGGACAGCTCAGAGCAGGCAGAATAGTTATGCAGATAACAGAAGGAAAGACTTCTCTTTCGAGGTAGGTAACCATGTTTTCCTTAAAATATCTCCTTGGAAAAGTGTGATGCATTTCGGTAAGAAAGGGAAACTAAGTCCATGGTTCATCAGTCCTTTTGAAATCTTGGATAAAGTTGGAACAGTTGCATACCGCGTAGCTTTGCCTCCGAGCTTATTTCAGGTACACAATGTTTTTCATGTTTCGATGTTGAGAAAGTATGTTCCAGATTCATCACATGTCTTGAGGCCGGAAGTAGTTCAGCTGGCAGAGAACCTTTATTATTAAGAAAAACCAGTTTAGATTCTTGATCAAAGAGAACAGGTATTGCGGAATAAGGTAATCCACCAGGTAAAGGTTTTGTGGAGAAACCACATGGTTGAAGAAGCAACATGGGATTCTGAAAATGCTATGAGGGAAAAATAACCTCAGTTGTTTAATAAAAAATAAAATTGTGAGGATGCAATTTCAAGAAGGTGGGGATAATGTAACATCCCATGTTTTTCTAAAAAAAAATTGAAAATGCTTGAAATTTGGTTTAAGGTATATATTTATAAGTATCCTTTAAACATAATTTTATTTCTTCTATGTTTTGAATTTCAAGAAGCTATCATCTACAATTGTGTTCAGTATGTTATTTAGAGTCTGATGAAACGAACTTGTTTTTTGGTGAATAGTAACATACCCTTATGAATAGTAATATGAATAGTAATATGACCTCATGAATAGTAAATAATAATATTATTTTATTTTCCCAAGGAAATAGGATAATGTGATCTTAATTAATTTTTCAATGTCACATAAAACAAATTGCACTTCAATATTGTTATTTTTCGAATTAACTGTGACCTTATTTAAAAATTAAATTAATAATATTTAGAAAATTATTTTTGAAAAACTGAGTTCATTTTTGAATTCTACACGTCGAAAAATGGTTGGGGTAAATTTTTGGTATTTTTCTGAAACTCTTGAATTTTCGGTGAATAGTGAAATACGATAAAATACCGTATAATCAATTTATCAGTAAAAATGCACTATTTATGGACTCATAAGTGATGAAAGTCCACTTTATTCGAAATAACATGATATTATCACTATTTAGGGCCACTTTATTTGATATTATTCAAAGTCTTGATAAAAATATTATATTAATAATTAAAATAATCTAAAATACCTCCCCTCCTCCACTATAAATACCACCCTCACTCCCCTCTTCCTCCCACACCTCTCAAGCCTTGAGAATTGTCTAATTTTTTCCAAATTTCCTCCCCAATTTTCTTCCCCGCGTCCTAGAGTTTCTGGTCTCACCAAAAGACAAAAATCAAAGCCCTTAAGAAGGATCTCAAGGAGAAGAGATCAAGAGGTAAACAACCTCTTTTGTTTTCTTTCTTTTCTTCCATTTTATGTTATTCTCTTCCATTACCATTGTATTTTGTTGGGATATTTCATTAAATATTCCCTCTTACTGTCCATATTTTTTATGAATTATGAGATATTCCATTCCTCTCATCAATCTTGTTTTTATAAAATCTTAAGAGACGTCGTTAGGCTGCCGAATTTTCGTGAGAAATTTCTCATGATTTTCTTTTATTTCATGATTCGTTTTTCTTATTTCCTCACTCCCTCTTATCTAAGAGGAATGAAATCTCCAGAATCATGTATATTCATTATGTTCTCATGATTATGGAAAATTCCTCAACAGTATTCTTCTCCTCTTCCACTTATTTAAAAAATCAAAAAACATTGTCCATTTGTGTCGAATTACCGATATCGTGGACGATGTATTTCCAATTTCCATTAATTCTTTAAAGTCTGGTCATGAAACCATTTATATGGTCGAACCAGGTTATAATATATGTTTTATGACTCATATAAGGTTCTGGAATTCTTTTTTACTCATGGTTCTAATTTAAAAGACAAAATGACGTTGTTATTATCAAAGAACCACTTAAATGATCTAAACGAACATTGTTAATGTTTTATCTAATGAATCATCCTCATATAAAGAATCAAAGTGATAAATGGTATAATTTATGGTACTGGAAATATGTAAATACTAATCCATTCCAATTCTAGAGTTTCACATCCAATCAACAAGAACAATTCATCATGAACCGATCGTGAAAATCACAAAAGAACTCACCCAAAATAATGCAAGGAACAAAATACTAACAATTAAGGGGTAAAATGAGGTTATGAAATGACCATATAAGATGTTATAAACATGAACATGTGTATTTAAAATACTAATAACACTCTTTTAACCATTATACAGGACTTTTAAACAAGTTTGAAGTAAGACAAGCCTAAGGTAAGGGAATTCTTAACCCGATTTCCATTCTTTGG
The DNA here is from genome assembly GCA_963277665.1 of Viscum album. NCBI lineage: Eukaryota > Viridiplantae > Streptophyta > Magnoliopsida > Santalales > Viscaceae > Viscum > Viscum album. The sequence goes on from OY728166.1 coordinate 612,989,297, forward strand.
GTTAACCTTCTACTTTATAATTTATATGCTATTTAAATTGTTTGTGTGATGGGTTCTGTTTATATTAGGTTTAATTATGTGTATTTACAGATTATATACATATTCCATCCACTCTATTAAGTCTCACTTCAAGTATATGATGTTTATAAGGGACTTTTCTTCTAAATTCCTATTTTAAAATTCTGTTTTACAAGAATCAAAAGCAATGTTTTTATGCTATTGTTTATGTTGTATTATTATGTTTTGGTTATTGGGAATTGTTTATGATGAAGGGTGGGACCTATATTTGCCATCAATTCATTGGGTATGAGTAAGTTGGAGGTCGGCCGTATGGTTACTCCAAGTGTAACTGTGATGGTTACACAAAGTAAGGTAGCCGTGAGGGTTACAAATTTTAAGGTAGCCAAGATGGTTACAAGATTATGTAAGTAATGCCCCAAGATACCTCTATGATTATATTTATGTTTGTTTGGATCTTGTTTAAATCTCATGTTACACGAAGTAAGTATTTATGGATGAAAAGCATGTCTTTTGAAAATATTTTCATACGTTATGAGTATTCGTTGACTAATATGATTTTTCCTTCTTTTTCATACCTTACTGATCTTTTGTGCTCATCCCAAGTTTTTAAATGATTTTTAACAGGTTAATGGATGAGTAATACAAGGAAGTAAGACATGTTAAATGTTGAAGAATTGTCAAGGAGTCTTGTTTTAAGTTTTAAAGTTTTATATTCTGAGAAAAATGGAAACTGATTTTATGGTATCCACTATGTAACAATATGTAATGTTATGAATGTTTTGTCTTAATTCTCTAAAGCTCTAAACTTGAAAAGATCCTCAATGTAAAAGAAATTTTTTTCTTGAATAAATTCAAGATTATGTATGAAATAAGTGCGGGTCTTTATAGTTGGTATCAGAGGATGGTTTAGATAACTTTAGGGGTTAAGGTGATGCTAATAGAATACCATAAATAATTTTCACTCTATGTTTAATTTGTTATAGCATTTAAAGATTACCATGTTGCATCATCTAAGAAATGTTTGTTCTGAATGGTTGTCCGTAGAAGGAACAGGGATGGTGAATAGGAGAGGCACCGACAAAATGACATCCTTCCTGATCTACAGCCCAGAATGGTAGGGATTGGAACCGAGCAGTTTGTGACAGTAATGGCTTAGCTAACGTAGGCTATAAATGGTGGTGGCATCCATGCAAGATAACCAATAGAGGTACCCCAACGGAACATGCCAGTGGTGGAACATTTTATGAGACAAAATCCTCCTGCATTCAATGGATCTTCTGACACAGTGGCAGTAGAAGGATGGATCAAAACCCTTGAAAAGATATTTGATGTTATGGGACGTTGGGACAATCAAAAGGTAAGTCTTGCCATTTATCGTTTTGAAGGGGAAGCTGGTCAGTGGTGGTCAATGGTAAGGAATATCAGGGGTAGAGAGGATTATGATGCCTTAGTGTGGGATGAATTTAAAATTCTTTTTCTTGAAAAATATTTTCCTAAGGTGGTGCGACATAGAATGGAGAAGCAATTCCTTGAATTGAAACAAAAGGAGGAAGATTCAGTGGTTGTGTATGAAGTGAACTTCACCCGACTGGCGTGGTATGCTCCAAATCTTATTCTGGATCTCGATAGAAATATCAACCGCTTTTACTTAGGATTGAATCCAAGGTATTGAAATGCGTTGGCCTCCCGTGAATTCAAAAGTTATGAGAAACTTTTCCGATGTGCTGAGAGGGTAGAGATGGAATTTGCTGACGATCACATGCATTTTGGAAACAAAGAGAAGAAGAGGTCATGTTGGCAAGAAATGGGTAAGAATCAACCAAAGAAATCTGATGGTAAGAAAATACAGTTTCCAGTTTGTGAAAGGTGGGGCAAGAAGCACCCTGGGGAATGTCTTATCAAAACTGGGAAGTGTTTTTTGTGTGGTAAGTTTGGACATATGGCCCGAGATTGCAATGAAAATGATCCAAAGTCTAATCCTGATAAGAAACCTGTAAAGTGTTTTAAATGTGGTGAGATGGGTCACTATGAAAATGATTGTCCAAAGAGGGATCCAAATGATGCAAAGAAGCCAGACTACAAGCAGAAAGGTGTAGTGAGATCCTTTGCGAGTACGTCAGCAGGTGTTGGGCCATCCAATGAAGTTGTATCATGTACTTTGATTGTTCACTCAGATTTTGCTAAAGTTTTTTTTGATACGGGGTCTACACATTCCTTCATCTCTGAGAAATTTTCTGGTAGATTGGAAATATCACCTCAAAAAATGAGACCTGAACTTATTGTTAAAACCCCAGGGGGAAATTTTATAGAAAAGAGGAATTATAAGAATATTTCTATTATGGTATGTGGAAAGACTTTACCTGCAAACCTTGTTGTTTTTCCCTTAGTCGAGTTTGATGTTATTCTGGGGATGGACTGGCTTTCTGATTATCATGCTAAGATTGATTGTAGAGCTAAAGATGTTGTTTTTCATAAATAGTTTCAGTTTGTATACAGGAATGAACCCATAGAAATTGATAACATATCAGGAAGCTGAGAAACTACTGAAAGATGGAAGTGAAAGATATCTTGCTCATATTGATGACTTGTTTGATCAGCTCCAGGGAGCTCAGTACTTTTCCAAGATTGACTTGAGATCCGGATACCATCAGCTGAAGGTGAAGGAGGATGACATCCCAAAAACAGCCTTTCGTACTAGATATGGGCATTATGAATTTGTTGTTATTCCATTTGGGTTAACTAACGCACCTGCTGTATTCATGAATCTTATGAATAGAGTATTTCATGAGTTCTTGGATAAGTTTGTGGTTGTATTTATTGATGACATTCTGGTTTTTTCTAAAAATAAAAAGGATCATGAAAAACATGTAAGAACTCGGTTTTTGCTATGAAAGACTTTGGAATATTCTTGATGATATTCCAGAGCAGCGCCTTCAGAAGGCGTGCGATTCCGAGCCCCGGAGTGGCCGGAATTAAATTTTCAGTGCGTTCACACTGGAAACACCAAATAAATGGGAGAACTTCTAAACAGAGTTCCAGATCAGAGATCCGAGTGTACGTATGGGTCCGGAATGGGGTGTTTGCCCTAGGAATGACATAAAACTTGTCAGCGTGGGATTTTGGACCCCTCACTTGCTTATGGAACGTTAAACGGATTAAATAAATCAATTAATTCATTTAATAGAGAAACGATAGTACCTCTTAAACGGTGGCTTGGATTGGAAAACCGAGAGCACCGTTGAGTTCGGAGCGTTCCGTTTACCCTAAAAGGGGTATAAGTTTCACGGGCGCAGGCCGTTTGTGAAAAATGGCCCCATGGGCGTTTTCGTAATTTGGCGGCCTCGGGCGCTAAGTTTAATAACTTTTGAACGGGGTCTCGGAATAAAATTCTGAGACCTCCATTGTGCTTAGAGCGTGGTTCTTAGCCTAGGGGAGGCTAAATCCCGACCCCGTCGGGAGTTCGGGTACGGGGTCTACGGGCGGGAGTTTAAGTGTTTTGTTTTTAAACACTTCTCCCCCACCCTCTTCTTCTTCTCTTTCTAACTCAAACCCTCCCCCTCTCCTCCAGCTCCGGTGAAGCACTCCAGCGAGGCACCTCCGGTGAGCCAATTCCGGCAAGGCAGCGGAGCGGCGGCGGACTCCCCGTGAAGCTCCGGGCATCGCCCAAGAGGTAGGAGTTATTTCATTTTCATTTTCAAATTCCCGCAATATTTGAGCCCAATTTATATTATCGAATTGTTGTCCGATCATGGATCGAAGTCCGCAGATATGTACTATATGTTTTAAGGTTTCTGACGCTCTTCTCTGATCGAAAAGCCGAGTCCCGGGGTGCCCAGGGTTGTCCCGGGAAGTTCCGGCCGGAAATCTGGTTTTTCGGCGGTTACTGGCGGCGGACGGTGGTTCCGGGACGGCGGCACGGCAGAAGGCCAGCCGGCCATCCGGCCGGCTGGACGGCACCTCCCTGGTGTGGGGCGGCTCGGCTCACCAGCTGAGGGCACCGGCAGCAGGAGCCGGCGAGAGGAGACGGCTGGGGTCGCGCTGTGCGACCCCGCGGCTGGACAGAGACCCGTGCGACGCGGGTCTCTGCGTGAAAGGCCGACCTGCCTGTCGGCCGGTCGGTGGAAGAGCCGCCCGCGTGGCGTGGGTGGGGTGACTCGTGGGAGGCGGCTGGGCCGCTGTCCCAGCGAGCAGGCCGGAGCGGGCCGGTTCGACCGAGGCAGACTGTCCGGACCGGGCCGGTCCGGCCCAAGGGGGTCCCCCCCCCCTTTTGGAATTTCCGACACCCGTAGCTTTCGCTACGGGCGTCCGTTTTGTGCGCCGTCAGTGGCAGCGTGGACCTAGCATCGAGGGGAATGCTTTGAGATGGTTTCAAGAATTTTTAATTCCCGAAACGAGGGGCCGCGGAGGCCCGACGCGTCTTTAAGTGGTTTGTCGTCTTCCTGGGGAAATTTGTCTTGGACGACATGGACGCGTCCGACGTCCTATTTAAACGACGTTAGTGGCATTGGGACCCTGGCACCGAGGTGGAGATTTCCAGGGCGGTTCCAGGCTTTGAGGCCGAAGTTGAGGCGTGGGCCCCACAGCCCGTCTTTTGAGCTACGTGCATCTTTTAGCGAATTTTTCCTCAGACGTCCGTTCGGGGCGTGCGAGCAGTCGATGTTGGTTTTTTTTTCGAGGGCATCGCGTTGGCGCAGTCTGCCCGCTATAATTCTGCACGATGGTGCGGGCCCCGCGAGGGCCGTTTCGCGAGTTGACGGTGACTTTTCATCTTTATCACAGGGCGACCGTCTTGGACAAGTGAATAGTCCATCTTGTGTGCTTTTTCGAGAGGATCACAACGGTGTGATCCGTTCGTTGAGTTTCGGGACCGGGATGCGGGTCCCACATGGCACCACTCGTGTGGGGTGCGCCGGAATGTACCTTTTTCTCCGGATATCCGTTCCACGCAAGTAAGAAGTCAATTTGACGTGCTTTTTTGAGAGCATTTCGATGGTGCAGTTCGCCTGACCTTTCTCGGGGACGTGGTGTGGGTCCCACCCAACCCGGCTACGATGAATATTACCCATTTCACCGGGTGTCCGTTTTGGGTGATTGAGTACTCAATCCCGTGTGTTTTTCCGAGGGGATCGTAGTGGCGTGATCCGTTGGTTCAGTTTCGAGATCTTGGGGTGGGCCCCACACGGTTTTGGCTACGGTGAATAGTACCTTTTTCACTGGTTGACCGTTTCAGGCGAGTAAGTAGTCTATCTCGCTTGTTTTTTCACGAAGATTACAACGGTGCAATCTGTTTGGTGGTGCAGAGCCTTATACCTGATCTTATTAAATGTGGAAGCATGAAAGGTGCTCCGGTGGCGGTTCGTCCTACCATGTTTGTAGCGGACCCTTGGCGTGTGATCGCGCACTGTTGGGAAAGTGATATAAATGGTTCACAAGATGTGGTTGGTCGTGCCTGGGCCTTTGAGTTGGAGATGTTACATCACGCCTTCGCGTTGACATTGGGTGTTGTGTGCACGATGGCCCTTGGGCTGAGACAGTGTATACTCTAGGAGTATACAGAAATTCTTGGAGGTTCGTGTGGTTGTTCGTACCTGAGAACGTTGGTGCGTTCAGTTGGGGTTGAGATGGGGCCACACGTTGTGTGGGCCCCACGTGCGTGCCGGGTTCTGCTTTGCGTACTTTGACCTCTCGCGACATAGAGGGTCCCTCTGTGTGTTTGTTTGACCAGCAGGGTTGAGTGGTCTCCACCTGGTTTCGTTCTCAATGGATTGGCCGGTAGCGGGGCCAGTGACACCCGGTGATGGAACATGCACTGAACCTCTTTTGGGAGAGTTGTTCTGGAGTTGGGTGGTTGTGCGACACCCACTCTGTGTTCGGTTGGCCAGTTTTGTGCCCTCCTATAGAGATGGCCAGAGCAGTTCTGAGTTTTACCCTCCAGCGGGGCTGGGCAGTGGGTTACTCATCGACTTCTTCGTGTTTACCCTCCAGCAGGGCTGGGCAGTGGGTTGCTCACTGACTTTTAGGGTCTACCCTCCAGCAGAGACTGGGCAGTGGGTCACCCGACGCTCTTAGGGTCTACCCTCCAGCAGAGACTGGGCAGTGGGTCACCCGATGCTCTTATGGCCTACCCTCCAATAGGGCTGGGCAGTGGGTCACCTATCGTCTAGTTCCAGGTCTACCCTCCAGCAAGGTTGGGCAGTGGGTCGCCTGTCGACTTATTCCAGGTCTACCCTCCAGCGGGACGGGGCAGTGGGTCGCCTGATGATGTATTATGGTTTACCCTCCAGCGGGGCTGGGTAGTGGGTTTCGTGATGATGTATTAGGGTTTACCCTCCAGCAGGGCTGGGTAGTGGGTCACCTGATATCTGGTTATGAATTACCCTCTAGTAGGGCTGGGCAGTGGGACACCGGTTGGCATTCCAGGCTCAGTCCTTTCTACTAGGCTAGCCTTTGGCTTTCTTCCGTGATTACCGGAGCGGGACCCTTGGTTATATGGGTCAGTGTTGTGACAGCTTGACTTTGAGGAGACCTCTCAACTGTAGGGCAGTGACGAGGCATGGTTTTACTTTCCCTAGAACTCTCAAGTATGAGGGGCACTTTCCCCACCGAGACGCGTTCTTGGGACGCGGTCTAAAACCATGTGGGTGAGTCAGTGCCGCCCAAAGAGGATAGTGTCGAGGTGTGGTGATTGAGCCCCTTGGCTTGCGGTTCGGGGCAGACGGGAGGGATGCTGGGCATCAATGGTGTTTCTTCTAGGGCTATTGGCTACACTTTCTTGGGATGAGCTACGGGATGGAGATCCCCTTACGAGCTTTTTCAGGTTTCTTGTTGAGCATCCAGATATGTATATACCGTGTTTCAGTACCCACTTCTTGGTTTTGGTTACTCTCCTTCCAGGAGGGGCGGAGACGCGTGGGGTATGCCACGTGCTTTCCGTGTCTAGCTTCTCGTGGCTGGATGAGTCTACTCTCCTGCTATAGGTAGAGAAGACTCGACGGGAAGTCCATCTTCTCACCCTTTCCAGCTCCTTGTGTCCGGATGAGTCAATCTCTTTTCTCTTGTTGGGTTGAGCTGGAATATTTACTGCACTCTCTGTTGTACTTCTGTTCTACTCCCTGTTCGCTCTACTGCTCACCCTTCGGTACCTCCTTTGTTGCTCCCACGAGCCTTCGGGGTATCCTACTGAGTATTTTTATACTCACCTCTGCTTGGGCTTTGTCCGAACTTGGTGTGACCTTGCAGACGACGGACAGGTGGAGCGTGAATTCAGTGGAGTGTATGAGCTTGGGAGCTTGGACCGTGTGCGGTGGTCGTAGCCAGGTTCCAAGGGGGAGACTTGTCAGCTGTTTCTTTTGTTTACCTATTGCCGGGTTATTGCACTTTTTGGTTGGGCGCGTGTTTTGCCTCGTTTTCCTTTACGGCACTTTTCTTGTACTGTTTAGAGGTCGATGCACATTTGTGGTATTTATATAGCAGTTTCCCTTTTCTTTTCTTGTCTTTTGTTTTTTACTCTGCACTTTTGCATTGAGTTTGCGGCGTGTGGGTGTGTAAAGGTGCTTAGGCAAAGGCCTCCCCGAGTTGTTGTGCCTTCGGCGCTGGTCTCCATCCCCTGGCCTATGGAGGCGGGCTTGGGGTAGTTGAAGCTCGAGCCCGGGTAGGGTCAGGTCGTGACAAAGTGGTATCGGAGGTGGTTCATTCCTTGGGACGTTGTTCGGACGTCCCTAAAATAAAAGGAATTGGTTGGGATTTAGGGTAATAGTGTTAATGTGTCTCGAGAGTGGCTCTCGGGCCAGGGAGTCCAGTGATGGTGCGACGACCGACGTATCCATTCACCAGGACCTTGATAACCCATTTGTCAACTCGGCATGCTGAGACACTTGTTGCAGGAAAAAAAAATTTGTGCATCACATAGGATTGAGTCTTTGACTGTCCTTATTGAGTCATCTCCCCATCGTTGTTGTTGGTATATACATTATGCTCATCTGACCGCGGCACTCCTTGATGATATTCAGGATGTCTCCGCGAAGACAGCCAGCCAAGATACCAGCTTGGGTACATGACGATGACCATGTGAGCTATGAGGCCTTAGTCCAGGACCCATCATGCGAGCCCCTTTCTCCGGGAGGGCCGGTAGCAGCACCCCCACCTGTTGAGCAGCAGACAATTTCAATGGAGCAGGCTGAGTTTGAGCGCAGGTTGAGCGTGCTCCGTGAGTTCCAGCGGCAGAGACCGCTAAGTTTCAGTGGTGAGACATACCCTTAGGTAGTATAGGTTTGGCTAGAGATAGTGGTTTGCCTTTTCAAGCTTGTGCAGACGCCGACAGATCAGAGAGTGGCTTTGGCAGCCACCCTTTTTCGTGGAGGAGCTCGACGTTGGTGGAGTCTGGTGACTTAGTTCCTGACGAGTCTTCGCTTTCGTGGGGAGACCTTCGATTGTTGTTTTGTGAGGAGTTTTTCCCCTCCTTCTTGCGCTCTGTTCGGATTCAGGAGATCCTGTAGTTTCAGCAGGGAGGGATGACGGTGTCCGAGTACGCAGCTAGTTTTGCAGACCGTGCACTCTTTTACCCGAACTTGGTCCATGACGATAACTTCCAAGCGCGGAAGTTTGAGCAGGGTCTCCGCTGAGTGATTCATGCTGTCATAGTACCCTTGGGCATTTACACATATTCTGGGGTGCTAAATTAGGCGCCGGAGGACAGGACCTCGATACAGGTGGCCTTCCCACTGCCGGTTTCGGAGTCGTGGTCATATACCACTGTGGAGAAAAGGCGAAGGGCCTCAGCCGAGGATGCCCTTCCATGAGTGGATCCTGGTCCGTGGTCGTACACCACAGTGGTGTCGGAGGGCACCATGGCATCCCAGAGAGCGCCGGTTCTATGCTTGTGATGGTCGAGGTCACTTGGCACGAGACTGCCTGACCCGAGTTGCTGAGAGCTTCGAGCAGGCAGCAGGCCCACCACCACGGCAGAGGCAGTGCCATGATCGGAGTAGTGGCCAGAGAGGTGGTGCTATCAGAGGAGTGGGAGGAGATGGAGGTGGGAGACGACGTTACGAGATCTCCCCATCACCACTAGGCGGTCCACTTCAGGCTCCGGGAGCTGACGGTTGGGACCGCGGGTGGCCGCGAGCTTTGGATGCCTACGATCCTGCAGAGAATGGGATGGTGAAGGGTACCTCTTGCGACTCTTCTACTTCTTGCAGTAAAATTTTTAGGCTCTGTGGGTGAAATGATTTTCTCCCTGCTCCTTGTTTGAGGTGTTACTAGGGTGACGCAGGGTGTCGGGTGTAACCCTGTGTTGGTAAGGAAAAAGGCGTGAGACCTTTTCCTTTCGTCGATGGTGTTGACTCCTTCGCTTCCGAGCATGGAAGAGAGTCTTGGTTGCGAGACATCGACAGTGAAAACTTGCATGACCAGATATCCTTGTGTGTTTTACCATATGGATATTCTGAATGAGGTAATCACCGGGCCTTGTTCCAGGGATAGGCGGTGATTCTAGTCAAGGCGTGTGACGTAAGGGTTTTACCGGGGAGGTGATCTACCCCCGAGTTCCTTTGGGCCATTTGAGACTGTGCAAAGGGATGGAAAGGTACCCTATCACCTTGCCCTAACCCCAAATTCTAGAGTGGGTGCATGACATCAGTAAGGGCCGACCTCACGTGAACGGATTAATCCTTTGGTTAGTGTGCGGTGACGCAAAGCTGTGCGTGGGTTCTTCTGGGGATGGGAAAGCCAGGTGTGGGCTTAGTACCCTGTGTTTCTCCCTAGTATTGCTTTTCGGGGATGAAAAGCTTGAAGGAGGGAATTGTGTAAGAACCCAGTTTTTACTACAAAAGACTTTGGAATATTCTTGATGATATTCCAGAGAAGCGCCTTCAAACGACGTGCGATTCCGAGCCCCGGAGTGGCCGGAATTAAATTTTCAATGCATTCACACTGGAAACGCCAAATAAATGGGGTAACTTCTAAACAGAGTTCCGGATCAGAGATCCAAGTGTACGGATGGGTCCGGAATGGGGTTGTTTCCCTAGGAATTACCTAAAACTTGTCGGCGCGGGATGTTTGGACCCCTCGCCTGCTTCTGGAACGTTAAACAGATTAAATAAATTAATTAATTCTTTTAATGGTGAAACATTAGTATCTCTTAAATGGTGGCTCAGATTGGAAAACCGAGAGGACAATTGAGTTCAGAGCATTTTGTTTACCCTAGGAGGGGTATAAGTTTCGCGGGCGCGGGTCGTTTGTGAAAAATGGCCCCAGGGGCGTTTTTGTAATTTGGCAGCCTCAGGCACTAAGTTTAATAACTTTTGAATGGGGTCTTGGAATAAAATTCAGAGACTTTTGTTGCACTCAGAGCGTGGTTCTTAGCCAAGGGGAGGCTAAATCCCAACCCCGTCGGGAGTTCTGGTATGGGGTCCACTGGCGGGAGTTTAAGTGTTTGGTTTTTAAACACTTCTTCCCCCACCCTCTTCTTCTTCTCCTTATAACTCAAACCCTCCCCCTCTCATCCAGCTCCGGCGAAGCACTCTGGCGAGGCTCCTCCGGCGAGCCAATTCCGGCAAGGCAGCGGAGCGGCGGCGGACTCCCCGTGAAGCTCCGGGCATCGCCCAAGAGGTAGGAGTTATTTCGTTTTCGTTTTCAAATTCCCGCAATATTTGAGCCCAATTTATATTGTTTAATTGCTTTCTGATGATCGATCGAAGCCTGCAGATGTGTAGTATAAGTTCTAAGGTTTCCGACTCTCTTCTCAGATCGAAAATCTGAGTCCTGGGGTGGCCGGGGCAGTCCTGGGAAGTTACGGCCGGAAATATGGTTTTCCGGCGGTTACTGGCGGCGGACGGTGGTTCCGGGACGATGGCACAACAGCAGCCGCGGCGGAAGGCTGGTCGGCCATCCGGCCGGCTAGGCGGCACCTCCCCGATGCGGGGCGGCTCGGCTCGCCGGCTGAGGGCGCCGGCTGCGGGAGCCGGCAAGAGGAGACGGCCGGGGTCGCGCTGTGCGACCCCGCGGCTGGACAGAGACCCGCGCGACGCGGGTCTCCGCGTGGAAGGCCGACCGGCCTGTCGGCCCATCAGTGGAAGAGCCGCCCGCGCAGCGCGGGCGGGGTGACTCGTAGGAGGCGGCTGGACCGCTGTCCCAGTGAGCCGGCCGGAGCGGGCCGGTTCGAGCAGGACGGACCGGGCCGGACTGGGCCGGTCCGGCCCAAGGGGGTTCCCCCCCCCCCCTTTTGAAATTTCCGACGCCCGTAGCTTTCGCTATGGGCGTCCGTTTTGCGCACCGTCAGTGACAGCATGGACCTCACGTCAAGGGGAACGCTTTAGATGGTTTTGGGAATTTTTAATTCCCGAAATGAGGGGCCGCGGAGGCGCGACACGTCTTTAAGTGGTTTGTCGTTTTCCGGGGGAAACTTGTCTTGGACGGCACAGACGCGTCCGACGTCCGATTTAAACGCCGTCAGTGGAATTGGGACCCTGGCACCGAGGCGGAGCTTTCCAGGGTGGTTCTAGGCATTGAGGCCGAAGTTGAGGCGTGGGCCCCACGGCCCATCTTTTGAGCTATGTGCAGCTTTTAATGACTTTTTCCTCAGACGTCCGTTCGGGGCGTGCGAGCAGTCGATGTTGGGTGTTTTTATGAGGGCATCGCGTTGGTGTAGTCTGCCCGCTATAATTCTGCAGGATGGTGCGGGCCCCGCGAGCACTGTTTCGGGAGTTGACGGTGACTTTCCATCTTTATCACCGGGCGACCGTTTTGGACAAGTGAATAGTCCATCTTGTGTGCTTTTTCGAGAGGATCGCAACGGTGCGATCCGTTCGTTGAGTTTCGGGACCGGGATGCGGGTCCCACGTGGCACCGCTCGTGTGTGGTGCGCCGGAATGTACCTTTTTCTTCGGATATCCATTCCACGCAAGTAAGCAGTCTATTTGACGTGCTTTTTTCAAGAGCATTGCGATGGTGCAGTTCGCCCGACCTTTCTCGGGAACGTGGTGTGGGTCCCACCCGACCCGGCTATGGTGAATAGTACCCTTTTCACCGGGTGTCCATTTTGGGCGATTGAGTACTCAATCTCGTGTGTTTTTCTGAGGGGATCATAGTGGCGTGATTCGTTGGTTCAGTTTCGGGATCTGGGGGTGGGCCCCACACGGGTTTGGCTACGGTGAATAGTACCTGTTTCACCGGTTGACTGTTTCAGGCAAGTAAGTAGTCTATCTCGCGTGTTTTTTCACGAGGATTACAACGGTGCAATCTGTTTGGTGGTGTGGAGCCTTATACGCGATCATCTTATTAAATGTGGAAGCATGAAAGGTGCTCCGGTGGCGGTTCGTCCTACCATGTTTGTAGCGGACCCTTGGCATGTGATCGTGCACTCTTGGGAGAGTGATATAAATGGTTCCCAAGATTTGGTTGGCCGTGCCTGGGCCTTTGAGTTGGAGATGTTACGTCACGCCTTCGTGTTGACGTTGGGTGTTGTGTGCACGACGGCCCTTGGGCTGAGACTGTGTTTACTCTTGGAATATACGGAAATGCTTGGAGGTACATGTGGTTTTTCGTACTTGAGAACGTTGGTGCATTTAGTTGGGGTTGAGATGGGGCCACACGTTGTGTGGGCCCCATGTGCGAGTCGGGTTCTGCTTTGCGTACTTTGACCTCTCACGACGTACAGGGTCCCTCTGTGTGTTTTTTTGACCAGCAGGGTTGAGTGGTCTCCCCCTGGTTTCGTTCTCGATGGATTGGCCGGTAGCAGGGCCAGTGACACCCGATGATGGAACATGCACTGAACCTCTTTTGGGAGAGTTGTTCTGAAGTTGGGTGGTTGCGCGACACCCACTCCGTGTTTGGTTGGCCAGTGTTGTGCCCTCCTGTAGAGATGGCCAAAGCAGTTCTGAGTTTTACCCTCCAGCGGGGCTGGGCAGTGGGTTACTCATCGACTTCTTTGGGTTTACACTCCAGTAGGGCTGGGTAGTGCGTTGCTCATTGACTTTTAGGGTCTACCCTCCAGCAGAGACTGGGCAGTCGGTCACCCGACGCTCTTAGGGTCTACCCTCCATCAGAGACTGGGCAGTGGGTCACCCGATGCTCTTAGGGCCTACCCTCCAGCAGGGCTGGGCAGTGGGTCGCATGTCGTCTAGTTCCAAGTCTACCCTCCAGCACGGCTGGGTAGTGGGTCGTCTGTCGACTTATTCCAGGTCTACCCTTCAATGGGACGGGGCAGTGGGTCGCCTGATGATGTATTATGGTTTACCCTCCAGCGGGGTTGGGCAGTGGGTTGTCTGATGATGTATTAGGGTTTACCCTCCAGCAGGGCTGGGCAGTGGGACACCGGTTGGCATTCCAGGCTCAGTCTTTTCTACTAGGCTAGCCTGTGGCTTTCCTCCGTGATTACCGGAGCGGGACCCTTGCTTATACGGGTCAGTGTTGTGATGGCTTGACTTTGAGGAGACCTCTCGACTGCAGGGCAGTGACGAGGTGTGGTTTTACTTTCCCTAAAACTCTCAAGTACGAGGGGCACTTTCCCCACCGAGACGCGTTCTTGGGACGCGATCTAAAACCATACGGGCGAGTCAGTGCCGCCCAAAGAAGATAGTGTCGAGGTGTGGTGACTGAGCCCCTTGGCTTGCAGTTCAGGGTAGACGTTCGGGATGCTAGGCATCAATGGTGTTTCTTTTGGGTCTGTTGGCTACTATTTCTTGGGCTGATCTACGGGACGGAGATCCCCTTATGAGTTTGTTCGGGTTTCTTGTTGAGCATCTAGATATGTATATACCGTGTTTTAGTACCCACTTCTTGGGTTTGGTTACTCTCCTTCCAGGAGGGGCGAAGACGCGCGAGGTATGTCAGGTTCTTTTCGTGTCTAGCTTCTCGTTGCTGGATGAGTCTACTCTCCTGCTATAGGTAGCGAACACTCGACGAGAAGTCTATCTTCTCACCATTTCCAGCTCCTTGTGTCTGGATGAGTCTATCTCTTTTCTCTTGTTGGGTTGATCTGGACTCTTTACTACACTCCCTGTTGTACTTATGTTCTACTCCCTGTTCTCTCTACTGCTCACCCTTCGGTACCTCCTTTGTTGCTCCCTCGAGCCTTCGGGGTATCCTACTGAGTATTTTTATACTACCCCCCTGCTTGGGCTTTGCTCGCACTTGGTGTGACCTTGCAGACGACGGACAGGTGGAGCATGACTTCATTGGAGCGTAGGAGCTTGGGAGCTTGGACTGTGTGCGGTGGTCGTAGCCGGGTTCCAGGGGGTAGACTTTTTAGTTGTTTCTTTTGTTTACCTATTGCCGGGTTGTGGCACTTTTTGGTTGGGTGCATGTTTTGCCCCATTTTCCTTTTCATCACTTTTCTTGTACTATTTAGAGGTTGATGCACATTTTTGGTATTTATATTATAGTTGAGCTTTTCTTTGCTTGTCTTTTCTTTTTTACTCTGCACTTTTGCATTGAGTTTGCGGCGTGTGGGTGTGTACATGTGCTTAGGCAAAGGCCTCCCCGAGTTGTTGTGCCTTCAGCGCTGGTCGCCAACCCCTGGCCTATGGAGGTGGGCTTGGGGTAGTTGCGGCTCGAGCCCGGGTAGGGTCAGGTCGTGACAAAACATCTAAGGGTTGTTTTACAAATTTTAAAAGAAAAGAAACTATATGGAAAATTCAGCAAGTGTGATTTTTGGTTGCAACATATTTCTTTTCATGGGCACATTATAAATAAGGATGGAATAGCAGTTGATCCTGCCAAAAAAAAAAGTAGTTGATGAATGGCCAATACCCACAAATGTTACAGAGATTCGTAGTTTTCTGGGATTAGCAAGTTATCACCGATGGTTTTTAAGAACTTTGCACGGTTATCTAGCCCAATAACAAAGTTAACACGGAAAGGGGTTAAATTTGTTTGGACAGAGGAATGTGATGTTTGTTTTCAGGAACTAAAGAAGAGATTGATGAATGCTCCAGTTTTGGCCTTACCTTCCCAGAATGGTGAGTTTGTCATCTACAGTGATGCTTCTTTGAAGGGACTTGGTTTTGTTTTGATGCAGAATGATCAGGTAATTGCCTATGCTTCGAGACAACTTAAACCTCATGAGCTAAATTATCCCACACATGATTTGGAATTGGCAGCTGTGGTTTTTTCTTTGAAAATATGGAGGCATCATCTATACGGAACCAAATGCCAAATATATACTGACTATAAAAGTCTTAAGTATATATTCACTCAGAAGGAATTAAACATGAGGACAGGTCAGAGCAGGCAGAAAAGTTATGCAGATAACAGAAGTAAAGACTTCTCTTTTGAGGTAGGTGACCATGTTTTCCTTAAAATCACTCCTTGGAAAAGTGTGATGCGTTTTGGTAAGAAAGGGAAACTAAGTCCACAGTTCATCTATCCTTTTGAAATCTTGGATAAAGTTGGAACAGTTGCATACCGCATAGCTTTGCCTCCGAGCTTATTTCAAGTACACAGTGTTTTTCATGTTTCGATGTTGAGAAAGTATGTTCCAGATTCATCACATGTGTTGAGGCCGAAAGCAGTTCAGCTGGCAGAGAACCTTTCTTATGATGAAAAATCGGTTCAGATTCTTGATCGAAGAGAACAGGTATTTCGGAATAAGGTAATCCACCAGGTAAAGGTTTTTTGGAGAAACCACATGGTTGAAGAAGCAACATGGGAGTCTGAAAATTCTATGAGGGAAAAATACCCTCAGTTGTTTAATAAGTATATAAAATTGTGAGGACGCAATTTCAAGAAGGTGGAGATAATGTAACATCCCAAGGTTTTCTAAAAATAAATTGAAAATTCTTGAAATTTTGTTTAAGGTGTATGTTTATAAGTATCCTTTAAACATGATTTTATTTCTTCTATGTTTTGAATTTCAAGAAACTTTCATCTACAATTGTGTTCAGTATGTTATTTAGACTCTGATGAAACAAACTTGTTTTTTTGGTGAATAGTAACATGCCCTTATGAATAGTAATATGAATAGTAATGTGACCTCATGAATAGTAAATAATATTATTATTTTATTTTCCCAAGGCAATAGGATAATGGGATCTTAATTATTTTTCCAATGTCACATAAAACTAATTGCACTTCAATATTGTTATTTTTCGAATTAACTGTGACCTTATTTAAAAATTAAATTAATAATATTTAAAAAATTATTTTTGAAAAATGGAGTTCATTTTTGAATTCTACATGTCGAAAAATGGTTGGGGTAAATTTTTGGTATTTTTCTGAAACTCTTGAATTTTCGGTGAATAGTGAAATACGATAAAATACCGTATAATCAATTTATCAGTAAAAATGCACTATTTATGACATCATAAGTGATGCAAGGCCACTTGATTCGAACTCACATGATATTTTCACTATTTAGGGCCACTTGATTTGAGATTATTCATAGTCTTGATAAAAATATTATAATAATAATTAAAATAATCTAAAATACCTCCACTCCTCCACTATAAATATCACCCTCACTCCCCTCTTCCTCCCACACCTCTCAAGCCTTTAGCATTGTCTAATTTCTGCCAAATTCCCTCCCCAATATTCTTCCCCACATCCTAGAGCTGCTGGTCTCACCAAAAGACCAAAATCAAAGCCCTTAAGAAGGATCTCAAGGAGAAGATTGGGGAGGGAATTTGGCAGAAATTAGAAAATGCTCAAGGCTTGAGAGGTGTGGGAGGAAGAGGGGAGTGAGGGTGATATTTATAGTGGAGGAGGGGAGGTATTTTAGATTATTTTAGTTATTATTATAATATTTTTATCAATACTATGAATAATTTCAAATCAAGTGGCCCTAAATAGTGGAAATATCATGCGAGTTCGAAGCAAGTAGCCTTGCATCACTTATGATGTCACAAATAGTGCATTTTTACTGATAAATTTATTATACGGTATGTTATCGTATTTCACTATTCACCGAAAATTCAAGAATTCTTCAACATTTAACATGTCTTACTTACTTGTATTACTCATCATTAACCTGTGAAAAAAATCATTTAAAAACTTGGGATGAGCACAAAAGCTCAGTAAGGTATGAAAAAGAAGGAAAAATTACATTAGTCCATGAATACTCATAAAGTATGAAAACATTTCCAAAAGACATGCTTTTCAACCATAAATACTTACATTGTGTAACATGATATTTACACAAAATCCAAAAAAACATAAATGTAATCATAGAGGTATCTTGGGGCACTACTTACATAATCTTGTAACCATCTTGGCTACCTTAAAATTTGTAACCCTCACGGCTACCTTACTTTGTGTAACCATCACAGTTACACTTGGAGTAACCATACGGCCGACCTCCAACATACTCATACCCAATGAAATGGAGGTAAATATAGGTCCCACCCTTCATCATAAACAATGCCCAATAACAAAAACATAATCATACAACATAAACAATAGCATAAAAACATTGCCTTTGAATCTTATAAATCAGAATTTTAAAAGAGGATTTTAGAAGAAAAGTCCCTTATAAACATCATATACTTGAAGTGAGACTTAATAGAGTGGATTGAATATGTATATACTCTGTAAATACAAATAATGAAACATAATATAAATAGAACCCATCACACAAACAATTTAAATAGCACATAAATTATAAAGTAGAAGGTTAACCCAAAGAATGGAAATCGGGTTAAGAATTCCCTTACCTTAGGCTTGTCTTACTTCAAAATTGTTTAAAAATCTTATATAATGGTTAAAATAGTGTTGTTAGTAATTATACAGAAACAAGTTCATGTTTATAACATCTTATATGGTCATTTCATGACCACATTTCACCCCTTAATTGTTAGTATTTTGTTCCTTGCATTATTTTGGGTGAGTTCTTTTGTGATTTTCACAATCGGTTCATGATGAATCGTTCTTGTCGATTGGAAGTGAAACTATTGAATTGGAATGGATTAGTATTTACATATTTCCAGTACCATAAATTACACCATTTATCACTTTTATTTCTTTGTATGAGGATGATTCATGAGATAAAACATTAATGATGTTCGTTTAGATCATTTAAGTGGTTCTTTGATAATAACAACGTCATTTTGTCTTTTAAATTATAACCATGAGTACAAAAGAATTACAGAACCTTATATGGGTAATAAAACATATATTATAACCTGTTTCAACCATATAAATGGTTTCCTGACCATACTTGAAAGAATTAATGGAAATTGAAAATACATCATCCACGATGTCGGTAATTCGAAACAAATGGACAATGTTTTTTGATTCTTTAAATAAGTGGAAGAGGAGAAGAATACTGATGAGGAATTTACCATAATCATGAGAACATAATTAATATACATGATTCTGAAGGTTTCATGCCTCTTGGATAAGAGGGAGTGAGGAAAGAAGAAAAACGAATCATAAAATAAAATAAAATCTAGAGAAATTTCTCACGAAAATTCGGATAACGGCGTCTCTTAAAATTTCATAAAAACAAGATTGATGAGAGGAATGAAATATATCATCATTAATACAAGATATGGAAAGTAAGGGGGGAATATTTAATGAAATATCCCAACACAAGACAAAGGTAATGGAAGAAAATAACAAAAAATGAAAGAAAAGAAAGAAAATAAAAGAGGTCGTTTACCTCTTGATCTCTTCTCCTTGAGATCCTTCTTAAGGGCTTTGATTTTGGTCTTTTGGTGAGACCAACAGCTCTAGGACGTGGAGAAGAATATTGGGGAGGGAATTTGGCAGAAATTAGACAATGCTCAAGGCTTGAGAGGTGTGGGAGGAAGAGGGGAGTGACGATGATATTTATAGTGGAGGAGGGGAGGTATTTTAGATTATTTTAATTATTATTATAATATTTTTATCAAGAATATGAATATTCTCAAATCATGTGGACCTAAATAGTGAAAATATCATGTGAGTTCAAAGCAAGTGGCCTTGCATCACTTATGATGTCACAAATAGTGCATTTTTACTGATAAATTGATTATACGGTATTTTATCGTATTTCACTATTCACCGAAAATTCAAGAGTTTCAGAAAAATACCAAAAATTTACCCCAACCATTTTTTGACGTGTAGAATTAAAAAATGAAATCCATTTTTCAAAAATAATTTTCTAAATATTATTAATTTAATTTTTAAATAAGGTCACAATTAATTCGAAAAATAACAATATTGAAGTGCAATTAGTTTTATGTGACATTGGAAAATTAATTAGGATCCCATTATCCTATTGCCTTGGGAAAATAAAATAATAATAATATTTACTATTCATGGGTTCATATTACTATTCATATTACTATTCATAAGGGCATGTTACTATTCACCAAAAAAACAAGTTTGTTTCATCAGACTCTAAATAACATACTGAACACAATTGTAGATGACAGTTTCTTGAAATTCAAAACATAGTAGAAATAAAATTATGTTTAAAGGATACTTATAAATATATACGTTAAACAAAATTTCAAGCATTTTCAATTTATTTTTATAAAACATTGGGATGTTATGTCACGACCCGACCCTACTCGGGCTCGAGCCGCAACTACCCCAGGCCCGCCTCCATAGGCCAGGGGCTGGCAACTAGCGTCGAAGGCACAACAACTCGGGGAGGCCTTTGCCTAAGCACCTGTACAAACGCACATGCAGAAAACTCAATGCAAAAGTGCAGAGTAAAAGAAAAGACAAGCAAAGAAAAGAAAAGGGCAACTGCTATACACATACCACAAAGTGCATCGACCTCTACAAGTACAAAGTACAAGCTGTAAGGAAAAGGGGGAAAACACACTGTAAGAACCCGGTTTTTTCTACGAAAGACCTTGGAATATTCTTGGTAATATTCCAGGGCAGCGCCTTCAGACGGCGTGCGATTCCGAGCCCCTAAGTGGCTGGAATTAAATTTTCAGTGCGTTCACACTGAAAATGCTAAATAAAGGGGATAACTCCTAAACGGAGTCCCGAATCAGAGATCCGAGTGTATATATGGGTCCGGAATCGGGTTTTTACCCTAGGAACGACATAAAACTTGTCGGCGCGGGACGTTTGGACCCCTCGCCCGCTTCTGGAATGTTAAACGGATAAATTAATTAATTAATTTATTCGTTTAATGGTGAAACTCGAGTATCTATTAAACGGTGGCTTGGATTGGAGAATCGAGTGCACCGTTGAGTTTGGAATGTGACGTTTACCCTAGGAGGGGTATAAGTTTTTCGGGCGCGGGGCGTCTGTGAAAAATGGCCCCAGGGGTATTTTCGTAATTTGGCAGTCTCGGGCGCTAAGTTTAATAACTT
This sequence comes from Viscum album, assembly GCA_963277665.1. Lineage (NCBI taxonomy): Eukaryota > Viridiplantae > Streptophyta > Magnoliopsida > Santalales > Viscaceae > Viscum > Viscum album. The sequence goes on from OY728166.1 coordinate 613,009,567, forward strand.
TTGAACGGGGCCTCAGATTAAAATTCTGAGACCACCGTTGTGCTCGGGAGGTGTTTTTTACCCTAGGGGAGGCTTAACCTCGACCCCGTTGGATGTTTCAGACGCGGGTGAATTTGGGGGTGTTTTAAAATTAATTAATTAAAATTAATTTTTCTATTTAAGTAACCCCTAACTCTCCTCCCCTTGTTCACCCTCTGACGGAAGACAGAAACCAAAGGAATCTCTCCTTCCCATATCCTCTCCTACTCCTCCCAAGGTGGTTCCAGATCCGGCCGGCGGATCGTCGTGAAGCGACGGGCTAAGCCCCACCAGGTAGGATCGTTGCGGTTTCCAATTTTTATTTCCGCATATACATTGAGCTCAATTTATTTGTATCGAACCTCTGTCGAATTATCGAGCAAATCACATGTGTTTGAAGTATATTTTATGCTCTGTCCATTTCTCTACTCGGAATTGAAAACCGAGTTCGGAGTCGATCGCAAAAGACCGCCGAAGTTTGCGGGTTTTTGCTGGTTATCCGGCGGTTTTGGGGTGGTCCGGCAGTTCTCCCGAGCGGTGGAGGCTGGTTCAGCCGGGTGAGCGCCATGGGGGAGGGGTGGAGGCCGGTTCAACTGGGTGAGCGCCGCGGGGGAGCGGCGGAGGCCGGTTCAGCCGGGTGAGCGCCGCGGAGGCGCGACGAAGGCCGGTTCAGCCGGGCGAGCACCACGGAGGCCCGGTGGAGGTGCGGGATTCGACTGCGGAGCAGGGGTGACCCGGGCCGGTGCTCGTTTTGCGTCGTGCTGCGGAGGAGGCGCGGCCGGCCAAAGTGAGGTCGTCGGAGGCGACCTGTGGAGACTGAGACCTGCGAGCAGCGGGTCTCTCTTGACCTGGAAAAGGGGCGGCGACCCTGTGTAGGGGGAGAAACAAGCCAAAAAAAAACACAGGAAAAAAAACAAAGGGGGTGGCGGCAGATATAAAAAAAAGATAATAATAAATAATAATAATATAATGTTATTATTATTATTTGTTGTTAAATATTGTTTTCGATCGTAACTCCCCCGTACGACGTCTGATTGAAGCGCTGCCAGCGGCGACATGATCCTGTTTTTGAGACGGTCATTTTGAGTACAATCTTGGATACTTAATACGGAGTTGAGGCCGCGCGGGCCGCCGTTCGAGCTGTGTGCAACGTTTTAGCAACTTTTTCATCGGACGTCCGTTCGGGGCATGCGAGCAGTCGTTTTTGGGTGTTTTTACGAGGGCATTGCATTGGTGCAACCCGCCCGCTCTAATTCGGCACGATTGTGCGGGCCCCGCGAGGGCTGTTTCGGGATTTGACGGTGATTTCCAGCTTTATCACCGGGTGTCCGTTTTGGACAAGTGAATAGTCCATCTTGTGCGCTTTTTCGAGAGGATCGCAACGGTGCAATCCGTTCGTTGAGGTTCGGGACCGGGATGTGGGTCCCACGAAGCACCACTCGTGTCCGGTGCACCGGAATGAATCTTTTTCTCCGGATATCCATTGCGTTCAAGTGAGCAGTATTTTTGACATGTTTTCCCGAGGGGATCACTCAATGGTGCGATGCACCCGACTGTTTTCGGGGCCGAGGCTCGGGATCACGGGACGTCGTTTGGGCATGAGGCGGTGTTGGTGACTTTTCCGTCGGATATCCGTTGGAGGCGAGTAAGTAGTCGATCTCGCGTGTTTTTCCGCGAGGATTACAACGGTGTGATCCGTTTGGTTGTTTGGATCCTCTTGCGTGATATTATTGAATGTGGAGCATGAGAGGTGCTCTGGTGGCGGTTCGTCCTACCTTATTTGTAGTGGACCCTTGGTGTGTGATCGCACACTCATGGGAGAGTGATACAAATGGTTCACAAGTTGTGGTTGGTCGTGCCTGGGCCTTTGAGGTGGAGTTGTTATGTCATGCCTTTGCGTTGACGCTGGGTTCCATGTGCAAAATAGCCTTTGGGCTGGAATGAGGTATACTCCAGGAGTATACGGGAGCGCTTGGAGGTACGTGTGGTTGTTTGTACCTGAGGATGTATGTGTGCTCAGTTGGGGTTGACTTGGGGCCACACATCGTGTGGGCCCCACGTGCGTGTCGTGATCTGCTTTACGTACTTTGACCTCTCGCGACTTAGAGGGTCCCTCTGCGTTCGTTTGTTTGACCAGCAGGGTGGAGTTTTCCCCTGGCTCTGTGCTCGTTTGTTTGACCAATAGAGTTGAGTTTCCCCTGGCCTGGTGCTCTTTTGTCTCACCAGCAGGGTTGAGTGGTCTCCCCCTGGTCTTGATCTCGTTGGTTTGGCTGACAGAGATGGTTTGGTTCCTCTTCTTCTTCGGCTGTGAGGGGTTTCAGTACTGTTCCCTTTCACCGGACTGCGACACCGTCTGCGACTACGGGTGTACGTGCAGCGTGAGCGTTTTCCCCACTTTCTGGGAGGAGGTGTCTCGGTCCGCTTCGACAGTGACTCAGCGGATTTGAGTGGGATTACCTTGTGAGGCCTGAGGAGTTTCTCTCGATGCTCCGTGTTCCCTGGTAGAGCTTGTGGTTTCGGTGTGACCAACACTTTACATGGGCACCGATCCTCTACCAAGGAGGTTGTTTCCAGTAGGGCTGAGGTTGTTCCAGTAGAGTTGAGGTTGTTCTAGCAGGGCTGAGGTTGTCCCAGCCGAGCTGAGATTGTTCGAGCATGGCTGAGGTTGTTTCCAGCAGGGCTGATGTTGTTCCAGCAGAGCTGAGGTTGTTCTAGCAGAGCTGAGGTTGTTCCAGCAGGGTTGAGGTTGTTTCCAGCAGGGCTGAGGTTGTTTCGAGCATGGCTCGCCAGTGGGTTACCATCCAGCAGGGATGGCCAGTACAGTGGTGTTCATCGAGCAGTACCATCCAGCAGGGATGGCCAGAGCAGTGTCGGGCTTACCTCCAGTGGGGCTGGGCAGTGGTCCCCGATGCCGGGCTTACCTCTAGCTGGGCTGGGCAGTGGTCCCCGATGCTGGGCTTACCTCCAGCTGGGCTGGGCAGTGGTCCCCGATGCCGGGTTACCTCCAGTTGGGCTGGGCAGTGGTCCCGTCACCGACTTTAGTCGGGTCGCCCTCCAGTGGATTACCCTGTTACGGGACTGGGCAGTGTGACACCCGTCGACTTTCCGGGTCTCCCTGTAGTGGGAACCCGTTGACATCCAGGGATCCTCCAGTGGGGCTAGGTTGGGGGGGTCGCCTGTCAACTTTGAGCAGACCTTTTGACTGCAGGGCAGTGACGAGTCGTGGTTGACGTTCCCCCAGAACTCTCAAGTACGAGGAGCGTTTTCCCCCACTGAGACGTGTCCTTGTGACGCGACCTAAAACCGTGCGGGTGAGTCAGTGCCGCCCAAAGTGGATAGTGTCGAGGTGTGGTGATTGAGCCCTTGGCTTGAGGTTCAGGTCAGACGTGTGGGATGCTGGGCATCGAAGGTGTTACTTCTGGGACTGTTGGATACTCTTTCTTGGGTTGAGATACAGGACGAAGATCCCCTTACGAGTTTGTTCGGGCTTCTTGACAAAGCATACATATGTATATACCTCATACGAGTACCAACTCCTTGGGTTTTGGTTACTCTCCTTCCAGGAGAGGCGATGACACGCGGGGTATGCCACGTGCTTTCCGTGTCTAGCTTCTCGTGGTTGGATGAGTCTACTCTCCTGCTATAGGTAGCAAAGACTCGACATGAATTTCATCTTCTCACCATTTCCAGCTCCTTGTGCCTGGACGAGTCTACCTTCTTTCTTTTGTTGGGTTGAGCTGGACTCTTACTGTACTCTTTACTGCACTCTCTGTTGTACTTCCTTTGCTTTCCCCTATTCTCTCTACTGCTCACCCTTCGGTACCTCCTTTGTTTCTCCCTCGAGCTTTCGAGGTATCCTACTGAGTATTTTTATACTCACCCCTGCTTGGGATTTGCCCGCACTTGGTGTGCCCTTGCAGACGACGGACAGGTTGGTCGTGGATTCAGTGGATCATAGGATTTCGAGAGCTTGGACCGTGTGCAGTGGTCATAGCCAGGTTCCAGGTGGGAGACCCATCAGCTGTTTGTTTTTTTACCTGTTGCCGGGTTGTGGAACCTTTTCTGGTTGGGCGCGTGTTTTAACCCTTTTTCCTTTTCAGCACTGTACTTTGTACTGTTAGAGGTCGATGCACACTGTGGTCTATATATATAGCAGTTTCCCTTTTTCTTTGCTTGTCTTTATTTTTACTCTGCACTGTTGCATTGAGTTTGGTGCGTGTGTGTGTACAGGTACTTAGGCAAAGGCCTCCCCGAGTTATTGTTCCTTCGGCGCTGGTCGCCAGCTTCTGGCCTATGGAGGCGGGCTTGGGGTAGTTGCGGCTCGAGCCCGGGTAGTTTTGGGTCATGACACACACGCCCAACCAAAAAGTGCCACAACCCGGAAAAAGGTAAACAAAAAGAAACAGCTGACGGGTCTCCCACCTGGAACCCGGCCACGACCACCACACGCGGTCCAAGCTCCCAAGCTCCTACGCTCCACCGAAGTCACGCTCCACATGTCCGTCATCTGTAAGGGCACACCAAGTGCGGGCAAAGCCCAAGTAGGGGTGAGTATAAAACTACTCATTAGGATACCCCGAAGGCTCGAGGGAGCAACAAAGGAGGTACCGAATGGTGAGCAGTAGATCGAACTGGAAAAGTAGAGGAGTACAACAGAAAGTGAAGTAAATAGTCCAGCTCAACCCAACAAGAGAAACGTAGAAGACTCGTCCTAACACAAGGAGCTAGGAATGGTGAGAAGATGCAGTTCTCGTCGAGATTTTTCTTTCTATAGCAGGAGAGTAGACTCGTCCAACCATGAGAAGCTAGACACAGAAAGCACATGTCATACCCCACGCATCTTCACCTCTCCTGGAAGGGGAGTAACCAAACCCAAGAAGTGGGTACCAGAAAAAAGGTATATACATATATGTATACTCTACAAGAAGCCCGAACAAGCTCATAAGGGGATATCTGTCCTGTAGCTCAGCCCATAAAAACATGTAGCCAACAGTCCCAGGAGTAAACTCCATCAATGCCCAGCATCCCGCACGTCTGCCCCGAACCGCAAGCCAAAGGGCTCAATCACCGCACCTTGACACTATTCGCTTTGGGCGGCACTGACTCGCCCGCACGGTTTTAGATCGCGTCACAAGAACGCGTCTCAGTTGGGAATGTGCCCCTTGTACTTGAGAGTTCTAGGGAAATTCAAACCACACCTCATCACTGCCCTGCAGTCGAGAGGTCTCCTCAAAGCCCAAGTTGTTCCATCACCGACCCGTATAACCAAGGGTCCTGCTTCGGTAATCACGGTGGAAAGCCACAAACTAGCCTAGTCGGAAGGACTGATTCTGGAATGCCAACTGGTGTCCCACTGCCCAGCCCCGCTGGAGGGTAATTCATAACAAAATATTGGGTGACCCACTGCCCAGCCCTGCTGAAGGGTAAACCATAACACATCATCAGGAAACCCACTACCCAGCCCTGCTAGAGGGTAGACCTTAACATATCATCAGGCGACCCACTGTCTAGCCCCACTGGAGGGTAGACCTGGAATAAGTCTACAGGCGACCCACTACCCAGTCGTGCTGGAGGGTAGACCTGGAACTAGACGACGGGCGACCCACTGCCCAGCCCTGCTGGAGGGTAGACCCTAAGAGGTCATCAGGTGACCCACTGCCCAGACCCTACTGGAGGGTAGACCCTAATAGCGTCGGGTGACCCACTTCCCAGTCTCTACTGGAGGGTAGACCCTAAGAGAATCAGGTGACCCACTGCCCAGTCTCTGCTGGAGGGTAAACCCTAGAAATCAGTGAGCAACCCACTGCCTAGCCCTATTGGAGGGTAAACCCTAGAAGTCGATGAGTAACCCACTGCCCAGCCCCGCTGGAGGGTAGAACTCAGAACTACTCTAGCCAACTCTACTGGAGGGTACACCATTGGCCAACCGAACACATAGTGGGTATCGCTCAACCACCCAACTCCAGCATAACTCACCCAAAGTGGTTCAGCGCCTGTTCCATCACTAGGTGTCACTAGCACCGCCACCGGCCGATCCATCGAGAACGAAACCAGGGGGGACCACTCAACCCTGCTGGTCAAACAAACGACCACAGAGCCAGGGGAAAAACTCCACCCTGCTGGTCAAACAACGAGCAAAGAGGGACCCTCTACATCGCGAGAGATCAAGGTACGAAAAGAAGAGCACAGCACGCACATGGGGCCCACCCGACGTGTGGCCCCACGTCAACCCCAATTGAGTGTACAAACGTTCTCAGGTACAAACGACACGTACCTCCAAGTGCTCTCGTAAATTCCCAGAGTATACCTCACTTTCAGACCAAGGGCTATCGTGCACCCAGCACCCAACGTCAACGCGAAGGCGTGATGCAACATCTCCAACTTGCTGCCAAAATGACCGGGGCACGACCAACCACATCTATGAATCATTTACATCACTCTCTCAAGAGTGCGCGATCACACGCCAAGGGTCCGCTACAAATATGGTAGGACGAACCACCACCAGAGCACCTTTCATGCTTCCACATTTAATAAGATCACGTATAAGGCTCCGCACAACCAAACAGATCACACCGTTGTAATCCTCGCGGAAAAACACGCGAGATCAACTACTTACTCGCCTCCAACGGATATCCGACGGAAAAAGTCACCAACACCGCCTCACGCCCGAACGGCGTCCCACGATCCCGAGTCTTGGCCCCGAAAACAGTCAGGCGCATCGCACCATTGCGATCCCCTCGGAAAAACACGTTAAAAGCACTACTCACTTGAGTGCAATGGATATCCGGAGAAAAAGGTGCATCCCGACGCACCGCACACGAGCGGTGCCACGTGGGACCCACATCCTGATCCCGAAACTCAACGAACGGATCACACTGTTGCTATCCTCTCGAAAAATCACACAAGATGGACTACTCACTTGTCCAAAATGGTCGCCCAGTGATAAAGATGGAAAATCACCGTCGACGCCCAAATGACCCTCGTGGGTCCTGCACCATCATGCCGAATAAGGGCGGCCGGATTGCACCATTTCAATCCCCTCAGAAAAGCACCCAACATCGACTGCTCGCACGCCCCGAACGGACGTCCGAGGAAAAACTCGCTAAAAGCTGCACGCAGCTCTAAAGACGGGCCGTGGGGCCCGCACCTCAACTTCGGCCTCAACGCCCGGAACCGCCCTGGAAACCTTTACCCTTGCTCCAGGGTCCCAACGCAACTAACGGTACTCAAAGTGGACATCGCATGCGTTCGCACCGCTCAAAACAAGATTCACGAATAAAAAACGCCCATACACTTAAAGACGTGTCGCGTCTCCGAGACCCCTCGTTTTGGGAATTAAAAATTCCCAAAACCATCTCAAAAACTCCGCCTTGATGCAAGCTCCGCGCTGCCACAGACGGCGCTCAAAACGGATGCCCGTAGCCCGAAATACGGGCATCCGAAGACTGAGGGGCAAAGTCCCTTGGGCCGGACCGGCCGGTCCGCCCTGCTTGGGCCGGCCCGCGCCGGCCGGCCCGTTCCGCACAGCCGGCCCGCGGCTCAGCCGAGGGTCCGGTTCACCCCACCGCGGGCAGCTGGCCGCGGCTTGCTTCTACCGACCGGCCACCTCACGGCCGGTTGATGCCCCACAACGACCCGCATTTTGCGGGTCGCGGTCGTTGCACGGGGGTAGCGCGCTTCGCGCCCCCCCCCCCCCTCTCCTCCGCTTGCTGGCGCCCGCGACCGGCTTCCGACAGCCACCGCCGAAGGCCGCCGCCGCATCCCAGAAGCGCAACCGCCGCCTTCAAAGCCCTGACCGACCGCCGACCGCCCTGCTCCGCCCCGCACCGCCCTGCGCCGCCGCCATCTGCCGCCTTCGGCCCTCGCCGGCAACCGACAGTGGCCGGAAAATTTCCAAGGACCACAGTGAACGATCCAGCGGTCGAAATTTCGATCCGAATAGCTTTACGGAAATCTCGGGACAGGATCTATGCAACCACGGTATTTGTTCGAGTATCCAATGGCGCGATTGAGCATAAATGAGGATTAAAATGCGGAAGGGGAGGAAAACTCAAATCTGCCTACCTCGTTGGGCTTCGCCCGGCGCTTCCCGCGCGATCCGCCACGCGCCATCGTCTCGTCGGAGCCACCTCACCGGAGCTCACCGGAGCTCGGCAGAATGGAGGATGGAAGGGGAGAGGGTGTGAGGGAGGAGAAGGGGAAGAGAAGAGGGAGGGGGTGCGTTTAAGTAATAACACTTAAACACCCCCGCCCGACACGCCCCCGACCCCGCTCTCGAAGCAGACAAAAAGGAGGGCGTCCCTAGGGTAAACACGATGCTTCAAGCACAACGGAGGTCTTGGAATTTTAATCCGAGACCCCGTTCAAAAGTTATTAAACTAAGTGCCCGAGGCCGCCAAATTACAAAAACGCCCCTGGGGCCATTTTTCACAAACGGCCCGCGCCCGCGAAACTTACACCCCTCCTAGGGTAAAAGGCACGCTACAAACTCAACGGTGACCTCAGTTTTCCAATCCGATCCACCTTTTAATAGATACTAGTGTTTCTCCATTAAACGAATAAATTAATTAATTTATTCATCCGTTTAACGTTACGGGAGCGGGCGAGGGGTCCAAACGCCCCGTGCTGACAAGTTTTATGTTGTTCCTAGGGTAAACACCCCATTATGGACCCATCCATACACTCGGATCTCTGATCCGGAACTCTGTTTAGGAGTTATCTCATTTATTTAGCGTTTCCAGTGTGAACGCACTGAAAATTTAATACCGGCCACTCCGGGGCTCGGAATCGCACGCCGTCTGAAGGCGCTGCTCTGGAATATCATCAAGAATATTCCAAAGTCTTTCACGGAAAAAATAGGGTTCTTACATCATTCCCTCCTTCAAGATTTTTGTCCCCGAAAAGCAAAACTAGGGAGCAACACAGGGTACTAAGCCCACACCTGGCTTTCCCATACCCAGAAGAACCCACGCGCAGCTCTGTGCCTCCACACACAGACCAAAGGATTGATCTGTTCACGCGAGGTCGGCCCTTGCCGATGTCGTGCACCCACTCCAGACTTTGGGGTTAGGGCAAGGCAGTAGAGAGCCTCACTATCCCTCTGCACGGTTTCAAATGGCCCGAAGGCTCTTGGGGGTAGCTCACCTCCCCGGTAAAACCTCTACGTCGCACGACGCGACTGGAATCACTACCCACACCTGGAACAAGGCCCGATGATTCCCTCCTTCAGAATATCCATATGGTGAAACACCCAAGGATATCTGGTCACGTAAGGTTCCACAGTCGATGTCTCTCAACCAAGACTCTCTTACACGCTCGGTAGCAAAGAAGTCAACATCATCGACTAAAGGAAAAAGTTCTCACGCCTTTTTCCTTACCAACACAGGGTTACACTCGATGCCCTCCGTCATCCTGGTAACACCTCAAACAATGAGCAGGGAGAAAAACATTTCACACGCAGAGCCTAAAAATTCTACTGCAAAAAGTAGAATAGTCGCAAGGGGTACCTCTTACCATCCCATGCTCTGCAGGATCGTAGACATCCAAAGCTCACGACTGTCCGTGGTCCCAACCGTTAGCTTCCGGACCCTGAAGTGGACCGCCTAGTAGTGATGGGGAGATCTCGTAAAGTCATCCCCCACTACCAGCTCCTCCTGATCCTCTGCTAGCACCACCTCCCTGGGTACTAATCCGATCACGATGTTGCCTCTGCCGTGGTGGTGTGCCTGCGGCCTGCCCAAAGATCTCAGCAACTCGGGTCTGGCAGTCTCGTGCCAAGTGACCTCGTCCGTCACAAGCATAGCACCGACTCTCTCTGGGCTGCACTGGTGCCCTCCGGCGCCACTGTGGTGTATGACCATGCCCCTGAGTCCGGTTGTCAGAAATCCACCTGCGTCGAGGTCCTGCTTTCTAACGCCCACTAGCTGCGGCATATGTCTCAGCTCCGACGTGTCTGCTGCCACCACCAAATCCAGACGTGACAGGAAGCTCTCTGTCACCAGCGCCAGCTCTAGCTCCCCGGCATATGTGAAAATGTCCAGGGGTACTATGACAGCACGAATCTCTTGGCGGAGACCCTGCCCGAACTTCCGCGCTCGGAGGTTGTTGTCATGGACCAAGTCCGGGTAAAAGTGTGCACGGTCTGCAAAAATAGCCGCGTAATCGGCCACCGTCATCCCTCCCTACTAAAACTGCAGGAGCTCCAGAATCCTAACAGAGCGCAAGCAGGAGGGGAAAAACTCCTCATGGAGCAACAACTGAAAGTCGCCCCACGAAAGTGACGACTCGTCAAGAAACTGAGTCACTAGACTCCACCAACGCCAAGCTACTCCATGAAAAAGGGTGGCTGTCAAAGCCACTCTCTGATCTGTCGGCGTCCGCATAAGCCTGAAAAGGCAAACCACTGTCTCTAGCCAAACCTCTGCTGCCTGAGGGTCTAGCTCACCACTGAACCTCAATGGTCCCTGCCGCTGGAACTCACGGAGTGCGCTCAACCTGCGCTCAAGCTCATCCTGCTCTGTTGAAACCATCTACTGCTCAACAGGTGGGGGTGCTTCTACCGGCCCACCCGGAGAAAGCGGCTCACATGATGGGTTCTAGACTGTGGCCTCGTAGCTCACTTGGTCGTCGTCACGCACCCAAAGCTGGTATCCTGGCTGGCTGTCTTCGCAGAGACATCCTGAATATTATCAAGGAGTGTCGCAGTCAGATGAGCATATATGTATATACCAATATCAATAATGGGGAGATGACTCAAGAAGGACAGTCAAAGACTCGATCCTATGTGATGCACAAACCAACTTCCCTGCAACAAGTGTCTTAGCATGTCGAGTCGACAAGCGGGTTATCAAGGTCCTGGTGAATGGATACGTCAGCCGCCGCACCATCACTCGACTCCCTGGCCTGAGAGCCGCTCTCGAGACACGTTAACACTGTTTCCCTAAATCCCAACCAATTCCTTTTATTTTAGGGATGTCCGAACAGCGTCCCAAGGAACGAACCACCTCTGATACCACTTTGTCATGACCCGACCCTACTCGGGCTCGATCCTCAACTACCCCAGGCCCGCCTCCATAGGCCAGGGGCTGGCGACTAGCGCAGAAGTTACAACAACTAGGGGATGCCTTTGCCTAAGAACCTGTACACATGCACACGCAACAAACTCAATGCAAAAGTTCAGAGTAAAAGAAAAGACAAGAAAAGAAAAGAAAAGGGAAACTGATATATACATACCACAAAGTGCATCGACCTCTACAAGTACAAAGTACAAGCTGTAAGGAAAAGGGGAAAAACACACACCCAACCAAAAAGTGCCACAACCCAGCAATAGGTAAAGAAAAAGAAACAGCTAACGGGTCTCCCACCTAGAACCCGACCACGACCACCACACGCAGTCCAAGCTCCCAAGCTCCTACGCTCCACCGAAGTCACGCTCCACCTGTCCGTCTTCTGCAAAGGCACACCAAGTGCAGGAAAAGCCCAAGCAGGGGTGAGTATAAAAATACTCAGTAGGATACCCCGAAGGCTCGATGGAGTAACAAAGGAAGTACCAAAGGGTGAGCAGTAGAGCGAACAGGAAAAGTAGAAGAGTACAACTGAAAGTGAAGTAAAGAGTCTAGCTCAACCCAACAAGAGAAATGTAGAAGACTCATACTAACACAAGGAGCTAGGAATGGTGATAAGATGCACTTATCTTCGAGCTTTCGCTGCCTATAGCAGGAGAGTAGACTCGTCCAACCATGAGAAGCTAGACACCGAAAGCACGTGGCATACCCCGTGCGTCTTCGCCTCTCCTGGAAGGAGAGTAACCAAACCCAAGAAGTGGGTACCGGAAACAAGGTATATACATATATGTATGCTCTACAAGAATCCCAAACAAGCTCGTAAGGGGATCTCCATCCCGTAGCTCAGCCCAAGAAAACAAGTATCCAACATTCCTAGGAGTAAACTCCATCGATGACCAGCATCTCGCACATTTGCCCCGAACCGCAAGCCAAGGGGCTCAATCACCGCACCTCGATACTATCCGCTTTGGGCGTCCCTGACTCACTCGCACAGTTTTAGATCGTGTCACAAGAACACATCTCGGTGGGGAATGTGCCCCTTGTACTTGAGAGTTCTAGGGAAAGTCAAACCACACCACATCACTACCCTACAGTCGAGAGGTCTCCTCAAAGCCCAAGCTGTTCCATCACCGACCCATACAACCAAGGGTCCCGCTCCGGTAATCACGGAGGAAATCCACAGACTAGCCTAGTCGGAAGGACTGAGTCTGGAATTCCAACCGGTATCCCACTGCCCAGCCCCGCTGGAGGGTAATTCATAACCAAATATCGGGTGACCCACTGCCCAGCCCTGCTGGAGGGTAAACCATAACACATCATCAGGCGACCCACTGCCCAGCCCTGCTAGAGGGTAGACCTTATCATATCATCAGGCGACCCACTACCCAGCCCCACTGGAGGGTAGACCTGGAATAAGTCGACAGGCGACCCACTGCCCAGCCGTGCTGGAGGGTAGACCTGGAACTAGACAACGGGCGACCCACTGCCCAGCCCTGCTAGAGGGTAGACCCTAAGAGGTCATCAGGACACCCACTGCCCAGACCCTGTTGGAGGGTAGACCCTAATAGCGTCGGGTGACCCACTGCCCAGTCTCTCCTGGAGGGTAGACCCTAAGAGCATCAGGTGACCCACTGCCCAGTCTCTGCTGGAGGCTAAACCCTAGAAATCAGCGAGCAACCCACTGCCCAACCCTGGTAGAGGGTAAACCCTAGAAGTCGATGAGTAACCCACTACCCAGCCCCGCTGGAGGGTAGAAATAAGAACTACTCTATCCATCTCTACTAGAGGGTACACCACTGGCCAACCGAACACGTAGTGGGTATCGCTCAACTACCCAACTCCAGCACAACTCACCCAAAGGGGTTCAGCTCCTACTCCATTACTAGGTGTCACTAGCACCACCACCGGCCAATCCATCGAGAAAGAAACTTGGGGAGACCACTCAACCCTGCTGGTCAAACAAACGAGCACAGATCCAGGGGAAAAACTCCACCCTGCTGGTCAAACAACGAGCACAGAGGGACCCTCTACATCGCGAGAGATCAAGGTACGCAAAGCAGAGCATAGCACGCACATGGGGCCCACACGACGTGTGGCCCCAAATCAACCCCAACTGAGCGCACAAACGTTCTCAGGTACAAACCACATGTACCTCCAAGTGCTCCTGTAAAGTCCCAAAGTATACCTCACTTTCAGCCCAAGGGCTATCGTTCACCCAGCACCCAACGTCAACGCGAAGGCATGATGCAATATCTCGAACTTGCCGCTACAATGACTGGGGCACGACCAACCACATCTATGAATCATTTACATAACTCTCTCAAGAGTGCGTGATCACATGCCAAGGGTCCGCTACAAATATGGTAGGACGAACCACCACCGGAGCACCTTTCATGCTTCCACATTTAATAAGATCACGTATAAGGCTCCTCACAACCAAACAGATCATACCGTTGTAATCCTCGCGGAAAAACACGCGAGATCGACTACTTACTCACCTCCAACGGATATCCGACAGAAAAAGTCACCAACACCACCTCACGCCCGAACGACATCCCGTGATCCCGAGTCTCGGCCTCGAAAACAGTCGGGCGCATCGCACCATTGTGATCCCCTCGGAAAAACACGTCAAAAGCACTACTCACTTGAGTGCAATGGATATCCGGAGAAAAAGGTGCATCCCGACGCACCGCACACGAGCGGTGCCACGTGGGACCCACATCCTGGTCCCGAAACTCAACAAACGGATCACACCGTTGCGATCCTCTTGAAAAAGCACACAATATGGACTACTCACTTGTCCAAAACGGTCGCCCGGTGATAAAGATGGAAAATCACCGTCGATGCCCAAACGACCCTCGTGGGTCCCGCACCATCGTGCCGAATAAGGGCGTCCAGATTGCACCATTGCAATCCCCTCAGAAAAACACCCAACATCGACTGCTCGCACGCCCCGAATGGACGTCCGAGGAAAAAGTCGCTAAAAGCTGCACGCAGCTCAAAAGACGGGTCGTGGGGCCCGCACCTCAACTTCGGCCTCAACGCCCGGAACCAACCTGGAAACCTTCGTCCTTGCGCCAGGGTCCCAACGCAACTGACGGCACTCAAAGTGGACGTCGCATGCATCCACGCCGCTCAAAACAAGATTCCCGGAAAAAAAACGCTCGTCCACTTAAAGACGCGTCGCGTCTCCGAGACCCCTCGTTTAGGGAATTAAAAATTCCCAAAACATCTCAAAAACTCCGCCTTGACGCAAGCTCCACGCTGCCGCAGACGGTGCTCAAAACGGATGCCCGTAGCCCGAAATATGGGCGTCCGAAGACTGAGGGGCAAAGCCCCTTGGGCCGGACAGGCCGGTCCGCCCGGCTAGGGCCGGCCCGCGCCGGCCGGCCCGGTCCGCACAGCTGGCCCGCGGCTCAGTCGTGGGTCCAGTTCACCCCGCCGCGGCCAGCTGGCCGCGGCTTTCTTCTACCGACAGGCCGCCTCGCGGCTGGTTGATGCCCCACAACGACCTGCGTTTTGCGGGTCGCGGTCGTTGCACGGGGGTCGCGCGCTTCGCGGGCCCCCCTCTCCTCCGCTTGCCGGCGCCCGTGGCTGGCTTTCGACAGCCGCCGCCGAAGGCCGCCGCCGCCTCTCGGAAGCGTAGTCGCCGCCTTCGAAGCCCCAGCCGATCGCCGACCGCCCTGCTCCGCCCCGCGCCGCCCTGCGCCGCCGTCGTCTGCCGCCTTCGGCCCTCGCCGGAAAACGGCTGTGGCCAGAAAATTTCCAAGGACCACCAGGAACGATCCGGTGGTTGAAATTTCGATCCGAATAGCTTTCCAGAAAGCTCAGGACGGGATCTACGCAACCACTAGATTTGTTCGAGAATCCAACGGTGTGATTGAGCATAAATGATGATTAAAATGGGGAAGGGGTGGAAAACTCAAATCCGCCTACCTCGTTGGGCATCGCCCGATGCTTCCCGCGCGATCCGCCGCGCGCCATCGCCTCACCAGAGCCACCTCGACGGAGCTCACCGGAGCTCGCTGGAATGTAGGAGGGAAGGGGAGAGGGTGTGAGGGAAGAGAAGGGGAAGAGAAGAGGGAGGGGGTGCGTTTAAGTAATAACACTTAAACACCCCCGCCTGGCACGCCCCCGACCCCGCTCTCGAAGCAGACAAAAAGGAGGACATCCCTGGGGTAAACACAACGCTTCAAGCAGAACGAAGGTCTCAGAATTCTAATCCAAGACCCCATTCAAAAGTTATTAAACTTAGCGCCTGAGGCCGCCAAATTACGAAAACGCCTCTCGGGCCATTTTTCACAAACGGCCCGCGCCCGCGAAACTTACACCCCTCCTAGGGTAAACGGCACGCTCCGAACTCAACGGTGCCCTCGGTTTTCCAATACGAGCCACCATTTAATATATACTAGCGTTTCTCCATTAAACGAATAAATTAATTAATTTATTCATCCGTTTAACATTCCGGGAGCGGGCGAGGGGTCCAAACGCCCCACGCCGACAAGTTTTATGCCGTTACTAGGGTAAACACCCCATTCCGGACCCATCCGTACACTCAGATATCTGATCCGGAACTCCGTTTAGGAGTTATCTCATTTACTTAGCATTTCCAGTGTGAACGCACTGAAAATTTAATTCCGGCCACTCCGGGGCTCGGAATTGCACGCCGTCTGAAGGCGCTGCTCTGGAATATCATCAAGAATATTCCAAAGTCTTTCACGGAAAAAACCGGGTTCTTACATGTTACATTATCCCCACCTTCTTGAAATTGCGTCCTCGCAATTTTATTTACTTATTAAACAACTGAGGGTATTTTTCCCTCATAGCATTTTCAGACTCCCATGTTGCTTCTTCAACCATGTCGTTTCTCCACAAAACCTTTACCTGGTGGATTACCTTATTCCGCAAAACCTGTTCTCTTCGATCAAGAATCTGAACCGGTTTTTCTTCATAAGAAAGGTTCTCTTCCAGCTGAAATTCTTCCGGCCTCAAGACATGTGATGAATCTGGAACCTACTTTCTCAACATCGAAACATGAAAAACATTGTGTACCTGAAATAAGCTCAGAGACAAAGCTATGCGGTATGCAACTGTTCCAACTTTATCCAAGATTTCAAAAGGACCGATGAACCGTGGACTTAATAGAGTGGATGTAATATGTATATACTCTATAAATACACATAATGAAACAGAATATAAATAGAACCCATCACACAAACAATTTAAATAGCCCATAAATTATAAAGTAGAAGGTTAACCCAAAGAATGGAAATCGGGTTAAGAATTCCCTTACCTTAGGATTGTCTTACTTCAAATTTGTTTAAATCACCTGTATAATGGTTAAAATAGTGTTATTAGTATTTTACATAAACATGTTCATGTTTATAACATCTTATATGGTCATTTCAACCTCATTTCACCCCTTAATTGTTAGTATTTTGTTCCTTGCATTATTTTGGGTGAGTTCTTTTGGGATTTTCACGATCGGTTCATGATGAATCGTTCTTGTTGATTGGAAGTGAAACTACAGAATTGGAAGGGAGTAGTATTTACATATTTCCAGTACCATAAATTATACCATTTATCACTTTGATGCTTTATATGATGATGATTCATAAGTTAAAACATTAATTATGTTTGTTTAGATCATTTAAGAGGTTCTTTGATAATTACAACCTCATTTAGTCTTATAAATTTGATCCATGGGTACAAAAGAATTCCAGAACCTTATATGAGTCATAAAACATATATTATAACCTGGTTCAACCATATAAATGGTTTCATGACCAGACATGAAGGAATTAATGGAAATTGAAAATACATCATCCACGATATCCGTAATTCGACACAAATGGACAATGTTTTTTGATTCTTTAAATAAGTGGAAGAGGAGAAGAATACTGATGAGGATTTTTCCATAATCATGAGAACATAATGAATATACATTATTCTGGAGATTTCATGCCTCTTGGATAAGAGGGAGTGAGGAAAGAAGAAAAACGAATCATGAAATAAAAGAAAATCTTGAGAAATTTCTCACGAAAATTCAGCAGCCTAACGACGTCTCTTAAAATTTCAGAAAAACAAGATCGATGAGAGGAATGGAATATGTAAGAACCCAGTTTTTTCTGTGAAAGACTTTGGAATATTCTCGATGATATTCCAGAGCAGCGCCTTTAGGCGGCGTGCGATTCTGAGCCCCGAAGTGGCCGGAATTAGATTTTCAGTGCGTTCACACTAGAAATGATAAATAAATGGGATAACTCCTAAACGGAGTTTCGGATCAGAGATCCGAGTGTACAGATGGGTCTGGAATAGGGTGTTTACCCTAGGAACGACATAAAACTTGTCGGTGCGGGATGTTTAGACCCCTCGCCCGCTTCTGGAACGTTAAATGGATTAAATAAATTAAATTTTTCGTTTAATGGCGAAACACAAGTATCTCCTAAACGGTGGCTCATATTGGAAAACCAAGGGCACCATTGAGTTCGAAGCGTGCCGTTTACCCTAGGAGGGGTGTAACTTTCACGGGTGGGGGCCGTTTGTGAAACAAAAGGTCCCAGGGTCGTTTTCGTAATTTGGCGGCCTCGGGCGCCAAGTTTAATAACTTTTGAACGGGATCTCGGATTAAAATTCCTAGAGTGCCGTTGTGCTTGGTAGGTGGTGTTTACCCTAGGGGAGGCTTAACCTTGACCCTGCTGAGAGTTTGGGTCCGGGCCGACGGGCGGGTGGTTAAGCGTTTTCTATTTAAACGCTTAACACACCCTCCTCCCTCCTCTCCTTTCCCTTCCCCCTGGCAGCCCATCTTCTCCTACTCCTTCTTCTCCATCTCCGGTGAGAGTCCAGCGAGGCAACTCCGGCGAGGTGCGGTGGTGCCGGCGGATCGTCGCGAAGCTTCGGGCGAAGCCCCATGAGGTAGGATTTGTCGTTTGCATTTTCATTCACCGCACCTACTTCGAACTTGATTAATTGTATTGAAACTCTGTTGGATTTTCGAACGAATCCCATGAACACGTAGTATACAATTTTCTCTTTCTGACGCTTGTTTCGGATTTGGAATCTGAGATCGGAGGCATTCGCAATCGTCCGCCGATGTTGGCGGGTTTTCGGTTTCCGGCAGGTTCGAGCGGCGGCGCGGCGAGGGCGGACGGAGCGGCAGGGGTGTCCGCGGGTGTCCGGTGGAGGCGCTGGGCGCTGCAGGGGTGTCTGGAAGAGTGTCCACGGTGCGGCAGCGGGGTGTCCGCGGGTTTCCGGAGGAGGTCGGCGCCAGGCGGAGCGCCTCGGCGCGCCGGCGGGTCGCCAGGGAGCGACGACCCCAAGGTCGCGTCGCGCGACCCCTGTGCGGCAACAAAGACCCACGCCGCGCGGGTCTTCACACGGCGGCCGTGACAGGACCTCGTGGCCTGTCTGCGCGGGGACCGTGTGACCGCGGCCGGCCCGTGCGGCTAAGCCGCGGGCCGGTCCAGCCCCAGGGGTCTTGCCCCCTCGGTGTTCGGATACCAGTAATGTTCGCTACGGGTGTCCGTTTTGAGCGCCGTCTGCAGCGGTGGAACTGTATTGATGAGACGGTCTTTTTGAAATTTTTTCGGGAATTTTTAATTCCCGAAACAAGGGGTCGTGGAGGCACGACGTGTCCTTAAGTGGGCGAGCGTAATCCCTGAGATTCTTGTTTTGGACGGCGCGGACGCGTCCGACGTCCGTTTTGAGCGCCGTCAGTGGCGTTGGGACCCTGGCATCGAGGCGGAGCTTTCCAGGGTGATTTCAGGCATTGAGGCCGAAGTTGAGGCGTGGGCCCCACGGCCCGTCTTTTGAGCTGTGTGCCGCTTTTAGCGACTTTTTCCTCGGACATCCGTTCGGGGCGTGCAGGCAGTCGATGTTGGGTGTTTTTTCGAGGGTATCATGTTGGCGCAGTCTGCCCGCTGTAATTCTGCATGATGGTGCGGGCCCCGCGAGGGCCGTTTCGGGAGTTAACGGTGGTTTCCAGCTTTATCACCAGGCAACCGTTTTGGACAAGTGAATAGTCCATTTCGTGTACTTTTTCGAGAGGATCGCAACGGTGTGATCCGTTCGTTGAGTTTCGGGACCGGGATGCGGGTCCCACATGGCACCGCTCGTGTGCGGTGCGCCGGGATGCACCTTTTTCTCTGGATATCCGTTGCACTCAAGTGAGTAGTGCTTTTGATGTGTTATCCCGAGGGGATCGCAATGGTGCGATGCGCCCGACTATTTTCAGGGCCGAGGCTTGGGATCATGGGACGCCATTCGGGCGTGAGGTAGTGTTGGTGACTTTTCCGTTGGATATCCGTTGGAGGCAAGTAAGTAGTCGATCTCGCGTGTTTTTCCATGAGGATTACAACAGTGCAATCCGTTTGGTTGTGCATATCCTCTTGCGCAATCTTGTTAAACATAGAGAATGGAAGGTGCTCTAGTGGTGGTTCGCCCTACCTTGTTATAGCGGTCCCTTGGCGTGTGATCTCGCACTCTTGGGAGAGTAATACAAATGGTTCATGAGACGTGGTCGGCCGTGCCTAGGCCTTTGAGGTGGAGTTGTTACGTCAGGCCTTCGCGTTGACGCTGGGTGTCGTGTGCACAATAGCCTTTGGGCTGGAGCGAGGTATGCTCTGGGAATATACGGGAGCTCTTGGATGTATGTGTGGTTGTTTGTACCTGAGGATTTTGTGCGCTCAGTTGGGGTTGACTTGGGGCCACACATCGTTTGGGCCCCACATGCGTGTCGTGATCTGCTTTACATACTTTTACCTCTCGCGACGTAGAGGGTCCCTCTGTGCTCGTTTGTTTGACCAGCAGTGTAGAGTTTTCCCCTGGCTCTACGCTCGTTTGTTTGACCAGCAAGGTGGAGTGTTCCCCTGGCTTTGTGCTCTTTTTTCTGACCAGCAGGGTTGAGAGGTCTCCCCCTGGTCTTGTGCATGATGGTTTGGCCAGCAGAGATGGTTTGGTTCCTCTGCTTCTTTGGCTGTGAGGGGTTTCAGTACTGTGCCCTTTCACCAGACTGTGACACCGTCTGCGACTACGGGTGTTCGTGCAGCGTGGGCGTTTTCCCTACTTTCTAGGATGAGGTGTCTCGGTCCGCTTCGATAGTGACTCAGCAGATTGGAGTGGGATAGACTTGTGAGGCCTGGGGAGTTTCTCCCATTGCTATGTGTTCCCTGGTATAGCTTGTGGTTTCGATGTGACCAACACTTTACATGGGCACCGATCCTTTACCCAGGAGGTTGTTCCAGCAGGGCTGAGGTTGTTCCAGCAAAGATGAGGTTTTTCTAGCAGGGCTGAGGTTGTTCCAGCAGGACTGAGGTTGTTCCAGCAGGGATGAGGTTGTTCCAACAGGGCTGAGTTTGTTCCAGCAGGGCTGGGGTTGTTCCAGCAGGGCTGAGGTTGTTCCAGCAGAGCTGAGGTTGTTTTGAGCGGGGCTCGCCAATGGGTTACCATCCAGCAGGGATGGCCAGTACAGTGGTGTTTACCAAGAAGTACCATCCAGCAGGGATGGCCAGAGCAGTTCCGGGCTTACCTCCAGTGGGGCAGGGCAGTGGTCCCCGATGCTGGGCTTACCTCCAGCTGGGCTGGGCAGTGGTCCCCGATGCCGGGCTTAGCTCCAGCTGGGCTGGGCAGTGGTCCCTGATGCCAGGTTACCTCTAGCTGGGCTGGGCAGCGGTCCCGTCGCCGACTTTAGCCGGGTCTCCCTCCAGTGGATTACCCAGTTACAGGACTAGGCAGTGAGGCACCCGTCAACTTTCCGGGTATCCCCGTAGTGGGAACCCGTTGACTTTCCAGGGATACTCCAGCGGGGCTGGGCAGGGGGTCGCCTGTCGACTTTGAGCAGATTTCTCGACTGCGGGGTAGTGATGAGTTTTGGTTGATGTTCCCCCAGAACTCTCAAGTACGAGGAACACTTTCCCCCACCGAGACGCATCCTTGTGATGCGACCTAAAACCGTGCAGGCAATTCAGTGCCGCCCAAAGCGGATAGTGTCGAGGTCGGGTGATTGAGCCCCTTGGATTGCGGTTCGGGGTAGACGTGCGGGATGCTGGGCATCGATGGTGTTACTTCTGGGACTGTTGGCTACTCTTTCTTGGGATGAGCTACGGGATGGAGATCCTCTTACGAGTTTGTTCGGGCTTCTTGACAGAGCATACATATGTATATACCTTGTTTCCGGCACCCACTTCTTGGGTTTGGCTACTCTCCTTCCAGGAGAGGCGAAGACGCGTGGGGTATGCCACGTGCTTTCCGTGTCTAGCTTCTCATGGTTGGATGAGTCTACTCTCCTACTATAGGTAGTGAAGACTCAATGAGAAGTTCATCTTCTCACCGTTTCCAGCTCCTTGTGTCTGGATGGGTCTACCTTCTTTCCTCTTGTTGGGTTGAGCTGGACTCTTTACTGCACCCCTTGTTGTACTCCTTTACTTTTCTGTTCGCTTTACTGCTCACCCTTCAGTACCTCCTTTTGTTGCTCCCCCGAGCCTTCGGGGTATCCTAATGAGTATTTTTATACTCACCCCTGCTTGGGATTTGCCCGCACTTGGTGTGCCCTTGCAGACGACGGACAGGTGGAACGTGACTTCAGTGGAGCATAGGAGCTTGGGAGCTTGGACCGCGTGCGGTGGTCATGGTCGGGTTCCAGGTGGGAGACCCATCAACAGTTTCTTTTGTTTACCTATTTCCGGGTTGTGGCACTTTTTGGTTGGGCGCATGTTTTGCCCCTTTTCTTTTCAGTTTGTACTTTGTACTTGTAGAGGTCGATGCACTTTGTGGTATTTATATAGCAGCTTCCCTTTCCTTTCCTTTGATTGTATTTACTTTTACTCTGCAATGTTGCATTGAGTTTGCTATGTTTGTGTGTATAGGTGCTTAGGCAAAGGCCTCCTCGAGTTATTGTGCCTTCGGCGCTGGTCGCCAGCCCCTGGCCTATGGAGGCGGGCTTGGGGTAGTTGCGGCTCGAGCCCGGGTAGGGTTGGGTCGTGACAAAGTGGTATCAAAGGTGGTTCGTTCCTTGGGACGTTTTGCGGACGTCCCTAAAAGAGGAATTGGTTGGGATATAGGGAAACAGTGTTAATGTGTCTTGAGAGCGGCTCTCAGGCCAGGGAGTCTAGTGATGGTGCGGCGGCCGACGTATCCATTCACCAGGACCTTGATAACCCGCTTGTCAAATCGGTATGCTGAGACACTTATTGCAGGGAAATTTTCTTGTGCATCACATAGGATTGACTCTTTGACTGTCCTTCTTGAGTAATCTCCCCATCATTATTGTTGTTGGTATATACATATATGCTCATCTGACTGCGGTACTCCTTGATAATTTTCAGGATGTCTCCACGAGGACAACCAGCCAGGATACCAGCTTTAGTTCGTGACGACGACCCTGTGAGCTACGAGGCCATAGTCCAGGACCCATCATGTGAGCCCCTTCCTTCGGGTGGGCCGGTAGTAGCACCCCCACCTGTTGAGAAGCAGGCAGTTTCAGCAGAGCAGGCCGAGGTTGAGCACAGGTTGAGCGCGCTCCGTGAGTTCCAGCGGCAGGGACCGCCGAGGTTCAGTGGTGAGCCAGACCCTTAGGCAGCAGAGGTTTGGCTCGAGGTAGTGGTTCACCTTTTCAGGCTTGTGCAGATGCTGACAGATTAGAGAGTGGCTTTGGCAGCCACCTTTTTTTGTGGAGCAGCTCGGCGTTGGTGGAGTCTGGTGACTCGGTTTCTTGACGATTCGTCGGTTTCGTGGGACGACATTCAGTTGTTGTTTCGTGAGGAGTTTTTCCCCTCCTGCTTGCGCTCTGTTCGGATTCCAGAGCTCCTGCAGTTTTAGCAGGGAGGGATGACGGTGGTTGAGTACCCGGCTAGTTTTGCAGATCGTGCACGCTTTTACCCGGACTTGGTCCATGACGACAACCTCCGAGCACGGAAGTTTGAGCAGGGTTTCCGCCGAGAAATTCATATTGTCATAGTACCCTTGGGAATTTCCACATATTCCGGGGTGCTAGAGTAGGCGCTGGTGATAGAGGGCTTCCTGTCACGTTCTGGAGTTGGTGGTGGCAGCAGACACGTTGGAGCCGAGACGTCTGCCGCAGCTAGTGGGAGTTGGCAAGAAGGACCTCAACGTAGGTGGCTTACTGACAACCGGACTTAGGGGCATGGTCGTACACCACAGTGGCGCCGTAGGTCACCAGTGCAGCCCAGAGAGAGTCGGTGCTATGCTTGTGACGACGGAGGTCACTTGGCACGAGACTGCCAGACCCGAGTTGCTGGGAGCTTCGGGCAGGCAGCAGGTGCCCCACCACGGCAGAGGCAGCGCCGTGATCGGAGTGGTACCCAGAGAGGTGGTGCTAGAAGAGGAGCCAGAGGAGATGGTAGTGGGGGACGGTGTTACGAGGTCTCCACGTCACCACTAGGCGGTCCACGTCAGGCTCCAAGAGCTGACTGTTGGAACCGTGGGCAGCCGCAAGCTTTGGATGTCTACTATCCTGCAGAGCATGAAGTGATAAGAGGTACGCTCTACAGCTCTTTTAACTTTTTGCAGTAGAATTGTTAGACTCTATGTGTGAACTGCTTTCCTCCCTGATCCTTGTTTGATGTGTTACCAGGGTGACGTAGGGCATCAGGTGTAACCCTATGTTGGTAAGGAAAAGGGCGCGACACCTTTTCCTTTACTCGATGGTGTTGACTCCTTCACCTTTTGAGCGTGTAAGAGAGCATTGACAGTGAAACCTTTCATGACCAGATATCCATGGGTGTTTCACCATATGGATATTCTGAAGGAGGGAATCACCGGGCCTTGTTTCAGGTGCGGGAGGTAATTCCAGTCGCGGCATGCAACGTAGAGGTTTGACCGGGGAGGTGAGCTACCCCCGAGGGCCTTCGGGCCGTGTGAGACCATGCAAAGGGATGGCGAGGTACCCTACCGCCTTGCCCTAACCCCAAAGTCTGGAGTGGGTGCACGACGTCGGCAAGGGCCGACCTAGCGTGAACAGATCAATCCTTTGGTCCGTGTGTGGTGATGTAGAGCTGTGCGTGGGTTCTTCTCGGTATGGGAAAGCCAGGTGTGGGATTAGTACCCTGTGTTGTTCCCTGGTTTTTCTTTTCGAGGATGAAAATCTTGAAGGAGGGAATGATGTAAGAACCTGGTTTTTTCTGTAAAAGACTTTCGAATAATCTCGATGATATTCCAGAGCAGTGCCTTTAGGCGGCGTGCGATTCTGAGCCCCGGAGTGGCCAGAATTAAATTTTCAGTGCGTTCACACCGGAAATGCTAAATAAATGGGATAACACCTAAACGGAGTTCCGGATCAGAGATCCGAGTGTATGGATGGGTCTAGAATGGGGTTTTTACCCTAGGAACGACATAAAACTTGTCGGCGCGGGACGTTTGGACCACTCGCCCGCTTCTGGAACGTTAAACGGATTAAGTAAATTAAATTATTCATTTAATGGCGAAACACAGGTATGTCCTAAACAGTGGCTCGGATTGGAAAACCAAGGGAACCATTGAGTTCGGAGCGTGCCGTTTACCCTAGGAGGGGTGTAAGTTTCACGGGCGCGGGCCGTTTGTGAAACAAAAGGTCCTAGGGGCGTTTTCGTAATTTGGCGGCCTTAGGCGCCAAGTTTAATAACTTTTGAACGAGATATCGTATTAAAATTCCGAGACCTCCATTGTGCTCGGGAGGTGGTGTTTACCCTAGGGGAGGCTTAACCTCGACTCTGCTGGGAGTTCGGGTCTGGGCCGACGGGCGGGTGGTTAATCGTTTTCTATTTAAACGCTTAACACACCCTCCTCCCTCCTCTCCTTTCCCTTACCCCTAGCAGCCCCTCATCTCCCGCTCCTCCTCCACCATCTCCGGTGAGAGTCCAGTGAGGCAACTCTGGCGAGGTGCGGTGGTGCCGGCGGATCGTCGCGAAGCTTCAGGCGAAGCCCCACGAGGTAGGATTTGTCGTTTTCATTTTCATTCACCGCAACTACTTCGAACTCAATTAACTGTATTGAGAATATATAGGATTTTATAACGAAGCCCATGAATGCGTAGTATACAATTTTCTCTTTCCAACGCTTGTTTCGGATTTGGAAATGGAGATCGGAGGCATTCGCAATCGTCTGCCGAAGTTGGCGGGTTTTCGGTTTCCGGGAGGTTCGAGCGGCGGCGCGGCGAGGGCGGACGGCGCGGCAGGGGTGTCTGCGGGTGTCCTGTGGAGGCGCTGGGTGCTGCAGGGGTGTCTGGAGGAGTGTCCACGGTGCGGCAGTGGGGTGTCTGCAGGTGTCCGGAGGAGGTCGGCGCCAGGCGGAGCGCCTCGGCACGCCGGTGGGTTGCCAGGGAGCGACGACCCCGGGGTCGAGTCGCGCGACCCCTGTGCGGTGACAAAGACCCGCGCCGCGCAGGTCTTCACACGGCGGCTGCGACAGGCCCTCGTGGCCTGTCTGCGCGAGGACCTTGTGTCCGCGGCCGGCCCGCGCGGCTAAGCCGCGGGCCGGCCCAGGTCGGGCGGACCGTCCGGTCTAGGCCGGTCCAGCCCCAGGGGTCTTGCCCCCTCGGTGTTCGGACACCCGTAATTTCCGCTACGGGTGTCCGTTTTGAGCGCCATATGCTGCGGTGGAACCGTATTGTTCAGAAGGTCTTTTTGAGATGGTTTTGAGAATTTTTAATTCCCGAAATGAGGGGTCTCGGAGGCGCGATGTGTCCTTAATTGGACGAGCGTAATCCCTGAGATTCTTATTTTGGACGGCACGGACGCGTCCGACATCTGTTTTGAGCGCTGTCAGTGGCGTTGGGACCCTGGAATCGAGGCGGAGCTTTCCAGGGTGGCTTCAGGCGTTGAGGCCGAAGTTGAGGTGTGGGCCCCACAGCCCGTCTTTTGAGCTGCGTGCAGCTTTTAGCAACTTTTTCCTCGGACGTCCGTTCGGGGCATGCGAGCAGTCGATGTTGGGTGCTTTTCCGAAGGTATCGCGTTGGCGCAGTCTGCCCGCTGTAATTCCGCACGATGGTGCGGGCCCCACGAGGGCCGTTTCGGGAGTTGACGGTGGTTTCCATCTTTATCACCGGGTGACCGTTTTGCACAAGTGAGTAGTCCATTTCGTGTACTTTTTCGAGAGGATCACAACAGTGCAATCCGTTCGTAGAGTTTTGGGACCAGGATGCAGGTCCCACATGGCACCGCTCGTGTGCGGTGCGCCGGGATGCACCTTTTTCTCTGGATATCCGTTGCACTCAAGTGAGTAGTGCTTTTAACGTGTTATCCTGAGGGGATCACAATGGTGCGATGCGCCCGACTATTTTTGGGGCCGAGGCTCGGGATCACGGGATGCCGTTCGGGCGTGAGGCGGTGTTGGTGACTTTTCCGTCTGATATCCGTTGGAGGAGAGTAAGTAGTTGATCTCACGTGTTTTTCCACGAGGATTAAAACGGTGCAATCCATTTGGTTGTGCGGAGCCTCTTGCGTGATCTTGTTAAACGTGGAGAATGGAAGGTGCTCCAGTGGTGGTCCGCCCTACCTTGTTGTAGCGGACCCTTGGCGTGTGATCGCGCACTCTTGAGAGAGTGATAAAAATGGTTCATGAGATGTGGTTGGCCGTGCCTGGGCCATTGAGGTGGAGTTATTACGCCATGCCTTCGCGTTGACGCTGGGTGTCGTGTGCACGATAGCCTTTGGGCTGGAGCGAGGTATGCTCTGGGAATATACGGAAGAGCTTGGAGGTACGTGTGGTTGTTTGTACCTGAGGATGTTGTGCACTCAGTTGGGGTTGACTTGGGGCCACACGTCGTGTGGGCCCCATGTGCATGTCGTGATCTGCTTTACGTACTTTGACCTCTCGCGACGTAGAGGGTCCCTCTGCGCTCGTTTGTTTGACCAGCAGGGTGGAGTTTTCCCCTGGCTCTGTGCTCGTTTGTTTGACCAGCAAGGTGGAGTGTTCCCCTGGCTTTGTGCTCTTTTTTCTGACCAGCAGGGTTGAGCGGTCTCCCACTGGTCTTGTGATCGATGGTTTGTCCGGTAAAGATGGTTTGGTTCCTCTGCTTCTTTGGCTGTGAGGGGTTTCAGTACTGTGCCCTTTCACCAGAGTGCGACACCATCTGCGACTACAGGTGTTCATGCAGTGTGGGCGTTTTCCCCACTTTATGGGATGAGGTGTCTTAGTCCACTTCAACTGTGACTTAGCGGATTGGAGTGGGATCGCCTTGTGAGGCCTAGGGAGTTTCTCCCATTGCTCTGTGTTCCCTGATAGATCTTGTGGTTTCGGTGTGACCAACACTTTACGCGGGCACCGATCCTCTACCCCGGAGGTTGTTCCAGCAGGGATAAGGTTGTTCCAGCAGGGCTGAGGTTGTTCCAGCAGGGCTGGGGTTGTTCCAATAGGGCTGAGGTTTTTCTAGCAGGGCTGAGGTTATTCCAGCATGGCTGAGGTTGTTCCAGTAGGGCTGAGGTTGTTCCCGTAGGGCTGAGGTTGTTCCAGCAGGGCTGAGGTTGTTCCAGCAGAGCTGAGGTTGTTTCGAGCGGGGCTCGCCAGTAGGTTACCATCCAGTAGGGATGGCCAGTACTGTGGTGTTTACCGAGCAGTACCATCCAGCAGGGATGGCCAAAGCAGTTCCGGGCTTACCTCCAGCGGGGCTGGGCAGTGGTCCCCAATGCCGGGCTTACCTCCAGCTAGGCTGGGCAGTGGTCCCCGATGCTGGGCTTACCTCCAGCTGGGCTGGGTAGTGGTCCCCGATGCCGGGTTACCTCCAGCTGGGCTGGGCAGTGGTTCCGTCGCTGACTTTAGCCGGGTCGCCCTCCAGTGGATTACCCTGTTACGGGACTGGGCAGTGAGGCACCCGTCGACTTTCCGGGTATCCCCGTAGTGGGAACCCGTTGACTTTCCAGGGATCCTCCAGCGGGGCTGGGCAGGGGGTCGCCTGTCGACTTTGAGCAGATTTCTCGACTGCGGGGCAGTGACAAGTTGTGGTTGAAATTCCACCAGAACTCTCAAGTACGAGGAGCACTTTCCCCCACCGAGACACATCCTTGTGACGCAACCTAAAACCGTGCGGGTGAGTCAGTGCCGCCCAAAGCAGATAGTGTCTAGGTGGGGTGATTGAGCCCCTTGTCTTGCGGTTTGGGGTAGACGTGCGGGATGCTGGGCATCTATGGTGTTACTTTTGGGACTATTGGATACTCTTTCTTGGGCTGAGCTACGAGATGGAGATCCCCTTATGAGTTTGTTTGGGCTTCTTGACAGAGCATACATATGTATATACCTTGTTTCCAGCACCCACTTCTTGGGTTTGGCTACTCTCCTTCCAGGAGAGGTGAAGACACGCGGGGTATTCCACGTGCTTTCCGTGTCTAGCTTCTCATGGTTAGACGAGTCTACTCTCCTACTATAGGTAGCGAAGACTCGAAGAGAAGTTCATCTTCTCACCGTTTCCAGCTCCTTGTGTCTGGATGGGTCTACCTTCTTTCCTCTTGTTGGGTTGAGCTGGACTCTTTACTGCACTCCTTGTTGTACTCCTTTACTTTTCTGTTCGCTCTACTACTCACCCTTTGGTACCTCCTTTTGTTTCTCCCTCGAGCCTTCGGGGTATCCTACTGAGTATTTTTATACTCACCCCTGCTTGGGCTTTGCCCGCACTTGGTGTGCCCTTGCAGACGACAGACAGGTGGAGCGTGACTTCAGTGGAGCGTAGGAGCTTGGGATCTTGGACAGCGTGCGGTGGTCGTGGCCGGGTTCCAGGTGGGAGACCCATCGGCAGTTTCTTTTGTTTACCTGTTACTGGGTTGTGGCACTTTTTGGTTGGGCGCGTGTTTTGCCCCTTTTCTTTTCAGTTTGTACTTTGTACTTGTAGAGGTCGATGCACTTTGTGGTATTTATATAGCAGTTGGACATTCCTTTTCTTTTCTTGTCTTTACTTTTACTCTGCACTTTTGCATTGAGTTTGCTGCGTGTGTGTGTACAGGTGATTAGGAAAAGGCCTCCCCGAGTTATTGTGCCTTCGGCGCTGGTCGCCAGCCCCTGGCCTATGGAGGCGGGCTTGGGGTAGTTGCGGCTCGAGCCCGGGTAGGGTCGGGTCGTGACAGAATATATCATCATTCATAAAAGATATGGACAGTAAGGGGGGAATATTTAATGAAATATCCCAACACAAGACAAAGGGAAAGGAAGAGAATAACAAAAAATGAAAGAAAAGAAAGAAAATAAAAGAGGTTGTTTACCTCTTGATCTCTTCTCCTTGAGATCCTTCTTAAGGGATTTGATTTTGGTCTTTTGATGAGACCAGCAGCTCTAGGATGTGGGGAAGAATATTGGGGAGGGAATTTGGCAGAAATTAGACAATGCTCAAGGCTTTAGAGGTGTGGGAGGAAGAGGGGAGTGAGGGTGATATTTATAGTGGAGGAGGGGAGGTATTTTAGATTATTTTAATTATTATTATAATATTTTTATCAAGACTATGAATAATCTCAAATCAAGTGGTCCTAAATAGTGAAAATATCATGTGAGTTCGAAGCAAGTGGCCTTGCATCACTTATGATGTCATAAATAGTGAATTTTTACTGATAAATTGATTATAAGATATTTTATAGTATTTCACTATTCACCAAAAATTCAAGAGTTTCAGAAAAATACCAAAAATTTACCCCAACCATTTTTCGACGTGTAGAATTCAAAAATTAACTCCATTTTTCAAAAATAATATTCTAAATATTATTAATTTAATTTTTAAATAAAGTCACAGTTAATTTGAAAAATAACAATATTGAAGTGCAATTAGTTTTATGTGACATTGGAAAATTAATTAAGATCCCATTATCCTATTTCCTTGGGAAAATAAAATAATAATATTATTTACTATTCATGAGGTCATATTACTATTCATATTACTATTCATAAGGGCATGTTACTATTCACCAAAAAAACAAGTTTGTTTCATCAGACTCTAAATAACATACGGAACACAATTGTAGATGACAGTTTCTTGAAATTCAAAACATAGAAAAAATAAAATTATGTTTAAAGGATACTTATAAATATATAACTTAAACAAAATTTCAAGCATTTTCAATTTATTTTTAGAAAAAATTGGGATGTTACATTATCCCCACCTTCTTGAAATTGCGTCCTCGCAATTTTATTTACTTATTAAACAACTGAGGGTATTTTTCCCTCATAGCATTTTCAGACTCCCATGTTGCTTCTTCAACCATGTGGTTTCTCCACAAAACCTTTACCTGGTGGATTACCTTATTCCGCAATACATGTTCTCTTCGATCAAGAATCTGAACTGGTTTTTCTTAATAAGAAAGGTTCTCTGCCAGCTGAACTGCTTCTTGCCTCAAGACATGTGATGAATCTGGAACATAATTTCTCAACATTGAAACATGAAAAACATTGTGTACCTGAAATAAGCTCAGAGGCAAAGCTACGTGGTATGCAATTGTTCCAACTTTATCCAAGATTTCAAAAGGACCGATGAACCGTGGACATAGTTTCCCTTTCTTACCGAAACGCATCACACTTTTCCAAGGAGAGATTTTAAGGAAAACATGGTCACCTAACTCGAAAGAGAAGTCTTTCCTTCTATTATCTGCATAACTTTTCTGCCTACTCTGAGCTGTCCTCATGTGTTCCTGGATCATCCTCACTTTCTCAGCCACTTCTTCTACTAATTCTGGCCCCTTCAACTTTCTTTCACCGACTTCATCCCAAAACACAGGAGTCCGACACCGCTTTCCATACAAGGCCTCAAAAGGTGCCATCTGAATACTGGAATGGAAACTGTTATTATAAGAAAACTCAACTAATGAAAGATGCTGATCCCAACTTCCCTGATAGTCCATTTAACAAGTTCTAAGCATATCCTCCCAAGTTTGAATCATTCGTTCTGGCTGCCCATCTGATTGAGGATGAAAGGCTGTACTGAAATTCAACTCTGTGCCCAAAGACTTCTGAAGTCCCTTCCAAAATTTAGAAGTGAACCTGGGATCTCGGTCAGACACAATAGAAAGAGGAACTCCATGTAACCTGAAAATATCCTTGAGGTACAATCGAGAAAGCTGATCTAATGTCATTGTATCTCTAATAGAAGGAAAATGCGCAGACTTTGTTAGTCGATCAACAATAACCCAAATCGCATTGTTACCTCGAGAAGTCTTTGGTAGTACCACCACAAAATCCATGGTTATATTCTCCCATTTCCACTCTGGCACTGGAAAAGTATGAAGCATCCCCTTCGGTAACTACCGCTCTGCTTTAACCTGTTGACATGTCAAACATTTCATTGTAAAATCAGCAATATCTCTTTTCATCCCATTCCACCAATAATACTCTCGAAGGTCTCTGTACATCTTAGTACTTCCAGGATGAACAGAAAATGGAGAACTATGAGATTCACACAACAATTCTTTCTTCAGCTGGGAATCACAAGGCACACACAACCTTTTTCCAAACCTTAAAACACAATCTTTATCAAGATTAAATTCTGGAAACTTACCCATTTTAACCAATTCTACCTCTTTCTGTAGCTCACGGTCTTCCCTATGCACTTTCATAATTCTGTCTGACAACGAAGACTGCACTGAAACCTAAAACAAAAGAGAGGTATTCCCTGCACCAACATCTTCCAATCCAAAATTCATCAAATCATTAATCTAGGGATCATGTTCCAAACGTAGCATGGTTAATGATGCATGATGTTTCTGGATTAAGGCATCTTCTACTTTGTTTGCTTTTCCAGGATGGTAATTGATCGTGCAGTCATAATCCTTTATCAGTTCTAGCCATCTCCTCTGCCTCATGTTTGATTCCTTCTGAGTGAATATATACTTTAGACTTTATGGTCAGTATATATTTGGCATTTGGTTCCATATACATGATGCCTCCATATTTTCAAAGCAAAAACCACAGCTTCCAATTCCAAATCATGTGTGGGATAATTTAGCTCATGAGGTTTAAGTTGTATCGAAGCATAGGCAATTACCCGATCATTCTGAATCAAAACACAACCAAGTCCCTTCAAATAAGCATCACGGTAGATGAAAAACTCACCATCCTTGGAAGGTAAGTCCAAAGCTGAAGCATTCACCAATCTCTTCTTTAGTTCTCAAAAACAAACATCACATTCCTCTGTCCAAACAAGTTTAACCCATTTCCGTGTTAACTTAGTTATCGGGCTAGATAACTGTGCAAAGTTCTTAACAAACCGTCGGTAATAACTTGCTAAGCCCAGAAAACTATGAATCTCTGTAACATTTGTGGGTCTTGGCCATTCATCAACTACTTTTGTTTTGGCAGGATCAACTGTTATTCCATCCTTATTTACAATGTGCCCAAGAAAAGAAATCTGTTGCAACCAAAAATCACACTTTCTGAATTTTCCATATAGTTTCTTTTCTTTTAATGTTTGTAAAACAACCCTTAGATGTTTTTCATGCTCCTCTTCATTTTTAGAAAAAAACCATAATGTCATCAATAAATACAACCACAAACTTATCTAAGAACTCATGAAATACTCTATTCATAAGATTCATGAATACAGCAGGTTAATTAGTTAACCCAAATGGCATAACAACAAATTCATAATTCCCATATCTTGTATGAAAGGTTGTTTTCAGGATGTCATCCTCCTTCACCTTCAGCTGATGGTATCTGGATCTCAAGTCAATCTTGGAAAAGTACTAAGCTCCTTGGAGCAGATCAAACAAGTCATCAATATGAGGTAAAGGATACTTGTTTTTAACAGTGTTGTTATTCAAATATCTTTAATCAATGCAAAGTCTCATGGAACAATCTTTCTTTTTAACAAACAAAATAGGGGCTCCCCATGGTGAAGTGCTGGGACGAATGAAACCCTTGACAACAAAATCCTGCAACTAATTTTTCAAGAAAAAGACTTTTAAATTCATCCCACACTAAGGCATTAAAATCCTCTCTACCCCTGATATTCCTTACCATTGACCACCACTGATCAGCTTCCCCTTCAAAATGATAAATGGAAAGACTTACCTTTTGATTGTCTGAACATCCCATAACATCAAATATCTTTTCAAGGGCTTTAATCCATCCTTCTGCTGCCACTGGGTTAGAAAATCCATTGAATGCAGGAGGATGTTGTCTCATAAAATGTTCCACCACTGTCATTTTCCATTGGGGTACCTCTATTTGTCCTCTTGAATGGATTCCACCACCATTTATTGCCTGCGTTAGCTGAGCCATTACTGTCACAAACTGCTCGGTTCCAATCCCTACCATTTCGGGTTGTAGATCAGGAAGGATGTCATTCTGTCGGTGCCTCTCCTCTTCAGAATCCATGTTCCTTCTACGGAAAACCATTTTAAACAAACATTTCTTAGATGAAGCAACATGGTAATCTATAAATGCTATAACAAATTAAACATAGAGTGAAAATTATTTATGGTATTCTATTAGCATCACCTTAACCCCTAAAGTTATCTAAACCATCCTCTGATACCAACTATATGGACCCGCACTTATTTCATACATAATCTTGAATTTATTCAAGAAAACACTTCCTTTTACATTGAGTATCTTTTCAAGTTTAGAGATTTATGTAATTAAGACAAAACATTCATAACAATACATATTGTTACATATTGGATACCATAAAATCAGTTTACATTTTTCTCAGAATATAAAACTTTAAAACTTAAAACAAGACTCCTTGACAATTATTCAACATTTAAAATGTCTTCCTTACTTTTATTACTCATCCATTAACCTGTGAAAAATCATTTAAAAACTTGGGATGAGCACAAAAGCTCAGCAAGGTATGAAAAAGAAGGAAAAATCACATTTGTCCATGAATACTCATAACGTATGAAAACAGTTTTAAAAGACATGCTTTTTATCCATAAATACTTACTTCGTGTAACATGATATATACACAAGATCCACGCAAACATAAATATAATTATAGAGGTATCCTGGGGCATTACTTACATAATCTTGTAACCATCTTGGCTACCATAAAATTTGTAACCATCACGGCTACCTTACTTTGTGTAACCATCGCAGTTACACTTAGAGTAACCATACGTCTGACCTCCAACTTACTCATACACAATGCATTGTAGGGAAATATAGGTCCCACCCTTAATTATAAACAATTCCCAATAACCAAAACATAATAATACAACATAAATAATAGCATAAAAACATTGCTTTTGAATCTTGTAAAACAGAATTTTAAAAGAGGATTTTAGAAGAAAAGTCCCTTATAAACATCATATACTTGAAGTGAGACTTAATAGAGTTGATGGAATATGTATATACTCTGTAAATACACATAATGAATCAAAATATAAACATAACCCATCACACAAACAATTTAAATAGCACACAAATAATAAAGTAGAAGGTTAACCCAAAGAATGGAAATCGGGCTAAGAATTCCCTTACCTTAGGCTTGTATTACTTAAAATTTGTTGAAACCTCCTTTATAATGGTTAAAATAGTGTTATTAGTATTTTACAGAAACATTTTCATGTTTATAACATCTTATATGGTCATTTTGACCTCATTTCACCCCTTAATTGTTAGTATTTTGTTCCTTTCATTATTTTGGGTGAGTTCTTTTGTGATTTTCACGATCGGTTCATGATGAATCGTTCTTGTTGATTGGAAGTGAAACTCCAGAATCATGTATATTAATTATGTTCTCATGATTATGGAAAATTCCTCATCAGTATTCTTCTCCTATTCCACTTATTTAAAGAATAAAAAAAACATTGTCCATTTGTGTCAAATTACCGATATCATGGACGATGTATTTTCAATTTCCATTAATTCTTTCCAGTATGGTCATGAAACCATTTATATGGTTGAACCAGGTTATAATATTTGTTTTATGACTCATATAAGGTTATGTAATTCTTTTTTACTCATGGTTCTAACATAAAAGACAAAATGACGTTGTTATTATCAAAGAACCACTAAAATGATCTAAACGAACATCATTAATGTTTTATCTAATGAATCATCCTCATAAAAAGAAATAAAAGTGATAAATGGTGTAATTTATGGTACTGGAAATATGTAAATACTAATCCATTCCAATTCTGGAGTTTCACTTCCAATCAACAAGAACGATTCATCATGAACCGATTGTGAAAATCACAAAAGAACTCACCCAAAATAATGCAAGGAACAAAATACTAACAATTAAGGGGTGAAGTGAGGTTATGAAATGACCATACAATATTTTATAAACATGAAAATGTTTATGAAAAATACTAATAACACTCTTTTAACCATTATAGAGGAGTTTTTAACAAGTTTGAAGTAAGACAAGCTTAAGGTCAGGGAATTCTTAACCCGATTTCCATTCTTTGGGTTAACCTTCTACTTTATTATTTATGTGAAATATAAATTTTTTGTGTGATGGGTTCTGTTTATATTATGTTTCATTATGTGTATTTATAGATTATATACATATTCCATCCACTCTATTAAGTCTCACTTCAAGTATATGATGTTTATAAGGGACTTTTCTTCTAAAATCCTCTTTTA
Source organism: Viscum album (assembly GCA_963277665.1). Classification (NCBI taxonomy): domain Eukaryota; kingdom Viridiplantae; phylum Streptophyta; class Magnoliopsida; order Santalales; family Viscaceae; genus Viscum; species Viscum album. Next base: position 613,045,137 of record OY728166.1, read on the forward strand.
AAATTATGTTTTACAATATTCAAAAGCAATGTTTTAATGATATTATTTATGTTGTATGATTATGTTTTTGTTATTGGGAATTGTTTATGATGAAGGGTGGGACCTATATTTACCTCAAATTCATTGGGTATGAGTAAGTTGGAGGTCGGCCATATGGTTACTCCAAGTGTAACTGTGATGGTTACACAAAGTAAGGTAGCCGTGAGGGTTGCAAATTTTAAGGTAGCCAAGATGGTTACAAGATTATGTAATTAATGCCCCAAGATACCTCTATGATTATATTTATGTTTTTTTGGATCTTGTGTAAATCTCATGTTACATAAACTAAGTATTTATGGGTGGAAAGCTTGTCTTTTGAAAATGTTTTCATACATCATGAGTATTTCAGGATTCGTTTTTCTTCTTTCCCCACTCCCTCTTATCCAAGAGGCATGAAATCTCCAAAATCATGTATATTCATTATGTTCTCATGATTATGGAAAATTCCTCATCATTATTCTTATCCTCTTTCACTTATTTAAAGAATCAAAAAACATTGTCCATTTGTGTCGAATTACCAATATCATGGACGATGTATTTTCAATTTCCATTAATTCTTTCAAGTCTGGTCATGAAACCATTTATATGGTTGAAAAAGGTTATAATATATGTTTTATGACTCATATAAGGTTCTAGAATTCTTTTTTACTCATAATTTAAATTTATAAGACTAAATGAGGTTGTAATTATCAAAGAACCACTTAAATGATCTAAACGAACATAATTATTGTTTTAAATTATGAATCATCATCATATAAAGCATCAAAGTGATAAATGGTATAATTTATGGTAATAGAAATATTTAAATACTACTCCATTCCAATTCTGGAGTTTCGATTCCAATCAACAAGAACGATTCATCATAAACTGATAGTGAAAATCACAAAAGAACTCACCCAAAATAATGCAAGGAACAAAATACAAACAATTAATGGGTCAAATGAGGTTATGAAATGACCATATAAGATGTTATAAACATGAAAATGTCTCTTTAAAATACTAATAACACTCTGTTAACCATTATACATGAGGTTTAAACAATTTTGAAGTAAGACAAGCCTAAGGTAAGGGAATTATTAACCCGATTTCCATTCTTTGGGTTAACCTTCTACTTTAATATTTATGGACTATTTAAATTGTTTGTGTGATGGGTTATGTTTATATTATGATTCATTATGTGTATTTACAGAGTATATACATATTCCATCCACTCTATTAAGTCTCACTTCAAGTATATGATGTTTATAAGGGACTTTTCTTCTAAAATCCTCTTTTAAAATTCTGTTTTATAAGATTCAAAATCAATGTTTTTATGCTATTGTTTATGTTGTATGATTATGTTTTGGCTATTTGGAATTGTTTATGATGAAGCGTGGGAGCTATATTTACCTCCAATACATTGGTTATGAGTAATTTGGAGGTCGGTCATACGGTTACTCCAAGTGTAACTGCGATGGTTACACAAAGTAAGGTAGCCGCGAGGGTTACAAATTTTAAGGTAGCCAAGATGGTTACAAGATTATGTAAGTAATGCCCCAAGATACAACTATTATTATATTTATGTATTTGTGGATCTTGTGTAAATCTCATGTTACACAAAGTAATTATTTATGGGTGGAAATAATGGCTTTTGAAAATGTTTTCATACGTCATGAGTATTCATGGACTAATGTGATTTTTCTTTCTTTTTCATACCTTACTGAGCTTTTGTGCTCATACCAAGTTTTTAAATGATTTTTCATAGGTTAATTGATGAGTAATTAAAGTAAGGAAGTCATGTTAAATGTTGAAGAATTGTCAAGGAGTCTTGTTTGAAGTTTTAATGTTTTATATTACATAGTGGATACCATAAAATCAGTTTCCATTTTCCTTAGAATATAAAACATGAAAACATAAAACAAGACTCCTGGAAAATTCTTCAACATTTAACATGTCTTACTTCCTTGTATTACTCATCCATTAACCTGTGAAAAATCATTTAAAAACGTGGGATGAGCACAAAAGCTTGGTAAGGTATGAAAAAGAAAAAAAAATCACATTAGTCCATGAATACTCATGACATATGAAAACATTTTCAAAAGTCAGGCTTTCCACCCATAAATACTTACTTCGTGTAACATGAGATTTAAACAAGATACACACAAACATAAATATAATAATAGTGGTATCTTGGGGCTTTACTTACCTAATCTTGTAACCATCTTGGCTACCTTAAAATTTGTAACCCTCATGGCTACCTTACTTTGTGTAACCATCACAGTTACACTTGGAGTAACCGTACGACCGACCTCCAACTTACTCATACCCAATGCATTGGATGGAAATATAGGTCCCACCCTTCATCATAAACAATTCCCAATAACCAAAACATAATCATACAACATAAACAATAGCATAAAAACATTGCTTTTGAATCTTATAAAACAGAATTTTAAAAGAGGATTTTAGAAGAAAAGTCCCTTATAAACATCATATACTTGAAGTGAGACTTAATAGAGTGGATGTAATATTTATATAATATGTATATACACATAATTAATCATAATATAAACATAACCCATCACACAAAAAATTTAAATAGCCCATAAATATTAAAGTAGAAGGTTAACCCAAAGAATGGAAATCGGGTTAAGAGTTCCCTTACCTCAGGCTTGTATTACTTCAAAACTGTTTAAACCTCCTGTATATTGGTTAAAAAGTGTTATTAGTATTTTATAGAAACATGTTCATGTTTATAACATCTTATATGGTCATTTAATAACCTCATTTCACCCCTTAAGTGTTAGTATTTTGTTCCTTACATTATTTTGGGTGAGTTCTTTTGTGATTTTTATGATCGGTTCATGATGAATCATTCTTGTTGATTGGAAGTGAAACTCCAGAATTGGAATGGAGTAGTATTTACATAATTACAGTACCATAATTTATACTATTTTTCACCTTATGTTTTATATGAGAATGACTTATAAGTTAAAAGATTAATGATGTTTGTTTAGATCATTTTAGTGGTTCTTTGATAATAACAACGTCATTTTGTCTTTTAAATTAGAACCATGAATAAAAAAGAATTCCAGAATCATATATGGGTCATAAAACATATATTATAACCTGGTTCAACAATATAAATTGTTTCATGACCATACTTGAAAGAATTAATGGAAATTTAAAATACATCGTCCACGATGTCGGTATTTCGACACAAATGGACAATGTTTTTTGATTCTTTAAATAAGTGGAAGAGGAGAAGAATACTGATGTGGAATTTTCCATAATCATGAGTAAATAATGAATATAAATTATTCCCTAGATTTCATGCCTCTTGGATAAGAGGTAGTGAGGAAAGAAGAAAAACGAATCATGAAATAAAAGAAAATCATGAGAAATTTCTCACGAAAATTCGGCAGCCTAACGGCGTCTCTTAAAATTTTATAAAAACAAGATTGATGAGAGGAATGGAATATCTCATAATTCATAAAAAATATGGACAGTAAGAGGGAATATTTAATGAAATATCCCAACAAAATACAAAGGGAATGGAAGAGAATAACATAAAATTAAAGAAAAGAAAGAAAAAAAAGAGGTTGTTTACCTCTTGATCTCTTCTCCTTGAGATCCTTCTTAAGGGCTTTGATTTTGGTCTTTTGGTGAGACAAGAAGCTCTAGGACGTGGGGAAGAAGATTGGGGAGGGAATTTGGCAGAAATTAGACAATTCTCAAGGCTTGAGAGGTGTGGGAGGAAGAGGGGAGTGAGGGTGGTATTTATAGTGGAGGAGGGGAGGTATTTTAGATTATTTTAATCATTATTATAATATTTTTATCAAGACTATGAATAATATCAAATAAAATGGCCCTAAATAGTGATAATATCATGTGAGTTTGAAGAAAGTGGCCTTTCATCACTTATGAGGCCATAAATAGTGCATTTTTACTGATAAATTGATTATACGGTATTTTATCGTATTTCACTATTCACCGAAAATTCAAGAGTTTCAGAAAAATACCAAAAATTTACACCAACCATTTTTCAATGTGTAGAATTCAAAAATGAACTCCATTTTTCAAAAATAATTTTCTAAATATTATAAATTTAATTTTTAAATAAGGTCACAGTTAATTCAAAAAATAACAATATTGAAGTGCAATTAGTTTTATGTGACATTGGAAAATTAATTAAGATCCCATTATCCTTTTTCCTTGGGAAAATAAAATACCGTATAATCAATTTATCAGTAAAAATGCACTATTTGTGACATCATAAGTGATGCAAGGCCACTTGCTTCGAACTCACATGATATTTTCACTATTTAGAGCCACTTGATTTGAGATTATTCATAGTCTTGATAAAAATATTATAATAATGATTAAAATAATCTAAAATACCTCCCCTCCTCCACTATAAATATCACCCTCACTCCCCTCTTCCTCCCACACCTCTCAAGCCTTGGGCATTGTCTAATTTCTGCCAAATTCCCTCCCCAATCTTCTTCCCCACGTCCTAGAGCTGCTGGTCTCACCAAAAGACCAAAATCAAAGCCCTTAAGAAGGATCTCAAGGAGAAGAGATCAAGAGGTAAACAACCTCTTTTATTTTCTTTCTTTTCTTTCATTTTTTGTTATTCTCTTCCATTCCCTTTGCCTTGTGTTGGGATATTTCATTAAATATTCCCCCCTTACTGTCAATATATTGTATGAATGATGATATATTCCATTCCTCTCATCAATCTTGTTTTTATGAAATTTTAAGAGACGCTGTTAGGCTGCCGAATTTTCGTGAGAAATTTCTCAAGATTTTCTTTTATTTCATGATTAATTTTTATTCTTTCCTCACTCCCTCTTATCCAAGAGGCATGAAATCTCAAAAATCATGTATATTCATTATGTTCTCATGATTATGGAAAATTCCTCATCAGTATTCTTCTCCTCTTCCACTTATTTAAAGAATCAAAAAACATTGTCCATTTGTGTTGAATTACCAATATCGTGGATGATGAATATTCAATTTCCATTAATTCTTTCAAGTCTGGTCATGAAACCATTTATATGGTTGAATCAAGTTATAATATATGTTTTATGACTCATATAAGGTTTTGGAATTCTTTTGTTATAAGACCCCTGTTTTTGCTGCGAAAGACTTTGGAATATTTCTTGATGTTATTCCAGAGCAGCGCCTTCAGACGGCATGCGATTCCGAGCCCCGGAGTGGTTGGAATTAAATTTTCAGTGCGTTCACACTGGAAACGCCAAATAAATGGTATAAATACAAAATGGTGTTCCGAATCAGAGATCTGAGTGTACGGATGGGTCCGGAATGGGGTGTTTACCCTAGGAACGACATAAAACTTGTCGTCGCGGGATGTTTGGACCCCTCACTCGTTTCCAGAATGTTAAACGGATAAATAAATTAATTAAATTATTCTTTTAATGGTGAAACTCTAGTATCTTCTAAACGGTGGCTCGGATGAAAATACTGAGGGCACCGTTGAGTTCGGAGCGTTCCGTTTACCCTAGGAGGGGTATAAGTTTCACGGGCGCGGGCCGTTTGTGAAAAATGGCTCCAGGGGCGTTTTTGTAAGTTGGCGGCCTCGGGCGCTAAGTTTAGTAACTTTTGAACAGGGTCTCGAAATAAAATTCTGAGATCGTCGTTGCACTCATAGCGTGGTTCTTAGCCTAGGGGAGGCTAAATCCCGACCCCGTCAGGAGTTCGGGTTCGGGGCTGTCGGGCGGGCGTTTAAGTGATTTGTACTTAAACACCCCCACCCCTATTCCTCTTCCTTTTCTTCTTCTTCTTCCTCAAACCCTTCCCCCCTCCTTCACCTACAACAATGAAACTCCGGTGAGGCAAGCACCAGCGAGGCGCAGCCCCCCTGGCGGGTTGACGACGAAGCGACGGGCATCACCCAAGAGGTAGGAGTTTATCGTTTGCGTTTTTCTTTCCCACACATCCTTTGAACCAAATTTATACCCCCTAATTGTTGTTTGATCTTCGAACAAAACCCATGAATGCTTAGTAGAGTTAATTCCCTTTTCAATGCATCTTTCGGATTCAAATTCCGAGCTCCGTGGCATCCGCAATGATCCGCCGAACTTCGCGGGTTTTCGGGTTCCGGCGAGTTCAAGCGGTGGTGCGGCTCGGTGGAGGCGGCGGCGTGGCTCGGTGGAAGCGGTCGGCGGCGCGGGTGCTCGGTTGAGGGTCGGCCGAGGGTGAGGCGCTGGGTGCCGGCGCGAGGAGAAGCCGGCCGCGCAAGGCGGCGGCTCCAGGCGGCGAGGCCGTTCGCCGGGGCGCGGCGACCCCGCAGTCGCGGCGCGCGACCCCAGCGCGGGGACAAGACCTGCGCGACGCGGGTCTTCACACAGACCAAGTGACCGGCCAGAGGCCGGTTGGTGCGCGGTCCTCTGGCCAGCGGCTGGACCGCGCGGTTGGACCGCGGCCCGGTCTAGAATGGCCGGACTGGCCGGTTCAGGCTGGTCCGGCCCAAGGGGCCATGCCCTCAGGGTTCGGACGCCCGTATTTTCTGCTACGTGCGTCCATTTTGAATGCCGTATGCGGCGGCACGGACCTGACGTCGATGAGGGATTTTTGAGATGGTTTCGGGAATTTTTAATTCCCAAAATGAGGGGTCGTGGAGGCGCAGCGTGTCTTTAAGTGGACGAGCATTTTTCCTGAGATTTTTTGTTTCGGACGGCACGGACGCGTTCGACGTTCGTTTTAAGCACCGTCAGCGGCGTTGGAACTCAGGAGTTGAGACGGAGGTTTCCAGGGTGGTCCCAGGCATTGAGGTTGAGGTTGAGGCGTGGGCCCCATGGCCCGTCTTTTGAGCTGCGTGCAGCTGTTAGCAAATTTTTCCCCGGACGTCCGTTTGGGGCGTGCGAGCAGTCAATGTTGGGTGTTTTTCCGAGGGGATTGCAATGGTGCAATCTGCCCGCCCTGATTCGGCACGATGGTATGGGGCCCAAGAGGGTCGTTTGGGCATCGACGGTGATTTTCCATCTTTATCACCGGGAGATGGTTTTGGACAAGTGAGTAGTCTATCTTGTGTGCTTTTTTCGAGAGGATCACAACGGTGCGATCCGTTCGTTGAGTTTTGAGACCGGGTTGCAGGTCCCACGTGGCACCGCTCATGTGCAGTGTGTCAGAATGCATATTTTTCTCCGGATATCCATTGCACTCAAGTGAGTAGTGCTTTTGACGTGTTTTCCCAAGGGGGTCACAATGGTGCGATGCGCCCGACTTTTTTCGGGGCCGAGGCTCAGAATCACGAGACGTTGTTCGGGCGTGAGGCGGTGTTGGTGACTTTTTCATTGTATATCCGGTGGAGGAGATTAAATAGTCGATCTCGCATGTTTTTCCATGAGCTTTACAACGGTGAGATCCGTTTGGTTATGTGGAGCATTATACGTGATCTTATTAAATGTGGAAGCACGAAAGGTGCTCAGGTGGTGGTTCTCCCTACCTTGTTTGTATCGGGCCCTTGGCGTGTGATCACGCACTCTTGGTAGAGTGATATAAGTGGTTCTCGAGATTTGGTTGGCCGTGCCTGGGCCTATGAGTTGGAGATGTTACGTCACGCCTTCACGTTGACGCTGGGTGTCGTGTGCACGATAGCCTTTGGGTTGGAATGAGGTATACTCTGGGAGTATACGGGAGCACTTGGAGGTACGTGTGGTTGTTTGTACCTGAGGATGTTCATGCTCTTGGTTGGGATTTGACTTGGGGCCACACGTTGTGTGGGCCCCATGTGCGTGCTGTGTTCTGATTTGCATACTTTGACCTCCCGCGACATAGATGGTCCCTCTGTGTGTTTGTTTGACCAGCAGGGTGGAGTTTTTCCCCTAGCTCGGTGCTTGTTTGTTGACCAGCAGGGTTGAGTGGTCTCCCCCTAGTTTCGTTCTCGATAGATCATCCAGTAGCGGTGCTAGTGGCACCCCGTCATGAAAGAGGCGCTGAACCCCTTTGGGTGAGTTGTGCTGGAGTTGGGTGGTTGCGCGATACCCACTCTGTGTTCGGTTAGCCAGTGTTGTACCCTCCATTAGAGATGGCCAGAGTAGTTCTAAGTTTTACCCTCCAGCGGGGCTGGGTAGTGGGTTACTCATCGACTTCTTCAGGTTTACCCTCCAGCAGGGCTGGGCAGTGGGTTGCTCCCTGACTCTTAGGGTCTACCCTCCAGCAGAGACTGGGCAGTGGGACACCCGACGACCTCTTAGGGTCTACCCTCCGGCAGGGCTGGGCAGTGGGTCACCCGTTGTCTAGTTCCAGGTCTACCCGCCAGCAAGGCTAGGCAGTCGGTTTCCTGTCAACTTATTCCAGGTCTACCCTCCAGTGAGGCTGGGCAGTGGGTCGCCTGATGATGTGTTATGGTCTACCCTCCAGCGGGGCTGGGTAGTGGGTTGCCTGATGACGTCTTATGGTTTACCCTCCACCAGGGCTGGGCAGTGGGTCACCCAGTATCTTATTATGGTCTACACTCCAACGGGGCTGGGCAGTGGGTCACCGGATGATGTATTATGGTCTACCCTCCAGCGGGGCTGGGCAGTGGGTCACCGGATGATGTATTATGGTTTACCCTCCAGCAGGGTTGGGCAGTGTGTCACCCGATATTTGGTTATGAATTACCCTCCAGCAGGGCTAGGCAGTGGGACACCGTTGACATTCCAGGCTCAGTCCTTTCCACTAGGCTAGTCTGAGGCTTTACTCCATGGTTACAGAGCGGGACCCTTAGTTATACGGGTTAGTGTTGTGACGGCTTTGACTTTGAGGAGACCTCTCGACTGCGGGGCAGTGACGAGTCGTGGTTTGAATTTCCCTAGAACTCTCAAGTACAAGGGACACTTACCCCACCGAGACGCGTTCTTGTGACGTGATCTAAAACCGTGCGGGCGAGTCAGTGCTTCCCAAAGCGGATAGTGTCAAGGTGTGGTGATTGAGCCCTTGTCTTACGGTTTGGGGCAGACGTACAGGATTCTGTGCATTGATGGTGTTACTTCTGGGACTGTTGGCTACTCTTTCTTGGGCTGAGATACAGGACGGAGATCCCCTTACGACGTTGTTCGGGCTTCTTGTTGAGTATATGGACGTGTATATACCTTGTACTAGCACCCACTTCTTGGGTTTGAATACTCTCCTTCCAGGACAGGCGAAGACGCGCGGGGTATGCCACGTGCTTTCCATGTCTAGCTTCTCATGGTTGGATGAGTCTACTATCCTACTATAGGTAGCGAAGACTCGATGGGAAGTTCATCTTCTCACCGTTTCCATCTCCTTGTGTCTGGATGAGTCTACTTCCTTTCTCTTTTTTGGGTTGATATAGACTCTTTACTGCACTCTCTGTTGTACTCTCTTTTCTTTCCCCTATTTTCTCAACTAATCAACCTTCGGTACCTCCTTTTGTTGCTCCCTCGAGCCTTCAGGGTATCCTACTGAGTATTTTTATACTCACCCCTGCTTGGGCTTTTCCCACACTTGGTTTGCCCTTGCAGACGATGGACAGGTGGAGCATGACTTCAGTGAAGCGTAGGAGCTTGGGGAGCTTGGACTGCATGCGGTGGTCGTGGCCGGGTTCCAGGTGGGAGACCCGTCAGTTGTTTCCTTTTTGTTTACCTATTGCTGGGTTGTGGCACTTGTTGGTTGGGCGCGTGTTTTTCCCCTTTTCTTTTCAGTGTACTTTCAGCTTTCTTTGTACTTGTAGAGGTCAATGCACATTTGTGGTATATATATATAGCAGTTGTTCTTTTACTCTACTTGTCTCTTCTTTTACTCTGCACTGTTGCATTGAGTGTGTTGCATGTGTGTGTACAGGTACTTAGGCAAAGGCCTCCCCGAGTTGTTGTGCCTTCGGCGCTAGTCGCCAGCCCCTGGCCTATGGAGGCGGGCATGGGGAAGTTGCGGCTCGAGCCCGGGTCATGACAAAGTGGTATTAGAGGTGCTTCGTTCCTTGGGACGTTGTGTGGACATCCCTAAAAGAGGAATTGGTTGGGATTTAGGGAAACAGTGTTAACGTGTCTCGAGAGCAGCTCTCAGTCCAGGGAGTCCAGTGATGGTGCGGCAGCCGACGTATCCATTCACCAGGACCTTGATAACCCGCTTGTCGACTCGGCATGCTGAGACACTTGTTGCAGGGAAAATTTGTTTGTGCATCACATAAGATTGAGTCTTTGACTATCCTTCTTGAGTCAGTTCCCCATCATTGCCCTTGGTATATACATATATGCTCATCTGACTGTGACACTCCTTGATAATATTTAGGATGTCTCCGGGAGGACAGCCAGCCAGGATACCAGCTTTGGTTCATGATGATGACCCTGTGAGCTACGAGGCAACAGTCCAGGACCCATCATGCGAGCCCCTTTCTCTGGGTGGGCCAGTAGCAGCACCCCCACCTGTTGAGAAGCAGGCAGTTTTAGCAGACTAAGCTGAGCTTGAGCGCAGGTTGAGCGCGCTCCGCAAGTTCCAGCGGCAGAGACCGCTGAGGTTCAGTGGTGAGATAGACCCTCAGGCAGCAAAGGTTTGGCTCGAGGCGGTGGTTTGCCTTTTCGGGCTTGTGCGGATGCCGACAGATCAGAGAGTGGCTTTGGCAGCCAACCTTTTTCATGGAGCAGCTTGGTGTTGGTGGAGTCTGGTGACTCAGCTTCTTGACAAGTCTTCGCTTTCATGGTGTGACTTTTAGTTGTTGTTTCGAGAGGAGTTTTGACCCTTCTTCTTACACTCCGTTCGGATTCAAGAGCTCCTGCAGTTTCAGCAAGGAGGGATGACGGTGGCCGAGTACGTGGCTAGTTTTGCAGACAGTGCACGCTTTTACCCGGACTTGGTCTATGACGACAACATCCGAGCGTGAAAGTTTGAGCAGGGACTCCGCCGAGAGATTCGTGCAGTCATAGTACACTTGGGCATTTCCACATATGTCGGGGTGCTAGAGCAGGCACTGGTGACAGAGGGCTTCCTGTCATGTTTTTGCGGTTAGTAGTGGCAGTGGGCGTGACGGAGCCGAGACGTCTGTCGTGGCTAGCAGGCGCCAGATGACAGAACCTCGATGCAGGTGGCCTTCCCACTGCCGGTTTCGGAGACGTGGTTATATACCACTGTGGAGAAAAGGTTCAGGGCCTCAGCCGAGTATTCCCTTCCGTGAGTGGATCCCGGGCCGTGTTCGTACACTACAGTGGTGCCGTAGGGAACCAGGGCAGCCCAGAGAGCGTCGGTGTTATTCTTGTGACGGGCAAGATCACGTGGCACGAGATTGCCCGACCCGAGTTGTTGAGAGCTTCGGGCAGGCAGCAGGCGCACCACCACGGCAGAGGCATCACCGTGATCAGAGTAGCGGCCAGAGAGGTGGTGCTAGCAAAGGAGTGGGAGGAGCTGGTAGTGGGGGAAGATCTTACAAGGTCTTCCCAGCACCACTAGGCGGTCCACGTCAGGCTCTGGGAGCTGACGGTTGGGACCACTGACAGCCACGAGCTTCGGATGTCTACGATCCTGCAGAGTGTGTGATGGTGAGAGGTACCCCTTGCGACTCTTCTACTTTTTGCAGTAGAATTGTTAGGCTATGCGTGTGAAAGGATTTTCTCCTTGCTCCTTGTTTGAGAGGTTACCAGGGTGACGTAGGGCATCGGGTGTAACCCTGTGTTAGTAAGGAAAAAGGTGTGAGACCTTTTACTTTAGTCGATGGTGTTGACTCCTTCGCTTCCCGAGCGTGTAAGAGATTCTTGGTTGCAAGAAATCGACAGTGAAACCTTACATGACCAGATATCCTTGGGTGTTTCACCATATGGATATTCTGAAGGAGGGAATCATCGGGCCTTGTTCCAGGTGCGGGCGGTGATTCCAATAGCGGCGTGCGACATAGAGGTTTGACCCGGGAGGTGAGCTACCCCCAAGGGCCTTTGGGCTATTTGAGACCATGCAAAGGGATGGCGAGGTACCCTACCACCTTGCCCTAACCCCAAAGTCTGGAGTGGGTGCACGACATCGGAAAGGGATGACCTCGCATGAACGGATCAATCCTTTGGTCTGTGTGCAGTGATGCGGAGCTTTGTGTGGGTTCTTCTGGGTATGGGAAAGCCAGGAGTGGGCTTAGTACCCTTTCTTGCTCCCTAGTTTTGCTTTTCAGGGATGAAAATCTTGAAGGAGGGAATGATGTAAGAACCCGGTTTTTGCTGCGAAAGACTTTGGAATATTTCTTGATGTTATTCCAGACCAGTTCCTTCAGACGGCGTGCAATTTCTAGCCCCGGAGTGGGCGGAATTAAATTTTCAGTGCGTTCACACTGGAAACGCCAAATAAATGGAATAACTCCTAAAAGGAGTTCCGGATCATAGATCTGAGTGTACGGATGGGTCCAGAATGGGGTGTTTACCCTAGGAACAACATAAAACTTGTCGTTGCGGGATGTTTGGACCCCTCGCTCGCTTCCGGAACGTTAAACGGATAAATTAATTAAATTATTCGTTTAATGGTGAAACTCTATTATCTTATAAATGGTGGCTCGGATGGGAAAACTGAGGGTACCTTTGAGTTTGGAGCATGTCGTTTACCCTAGGAGGGTTATAAGTTTCACGGGTGCGGGCCGTTTGTGAAAAATGGATCCAAGGGCGTTTTCGTAATTTGGCGGCCTCAGGCGCTAAGTTTAGTAACTTTTGAACGAGGTCTCGAAATAAAATTCTGAGACCTCCGTTGTGCTCAGACCCTGGTTCTTAGCCTAGGGGAGGCTAAATCCCGACCCTGTCGGGAGTTCGGGTTCGGGGCTGTCGGGCGGGCGTTTAAGTGATTTGTACTTAAACTCCCCACCCCTCTTCTTCTTCTTCTTCATCTTCCTCAAACCCTTCCCCCATCCTTCACCTCCAGCGAGGCAACTCCGGTGAGGCGCCCCCCCCCCCCCCCCCCCCGGCGGGTTGACGGCGAAGCGACGGGCATCGCCCAAGAGGTAGGAGTTTATCATTTGCGTTTTTCTTTCCCGCACCTCCTTTGAACCTAATATATACCCCAAAATTTTTGTTTGATCTTTGAAAAAACCCATGAATTCGTAGTAGAGTTAATTCCCTTTTCAACGCATCTTTAGGATTCAAATTCCGAGCTTCGTGGCATCCGCAATGATCTGCCGAACTTCACGGGTTTTCGGGTTCCGGCGAGTTCAAGCGGCGGCCCGACTCGGTGGAGGCGGCGGCGCAGCTCGGTGGGCACGGTCGGCGGAGGGTCGGCCGAGTATGAGGTACTGGGCGCCGGTGCAAGGAGAAGCCAGCCGTGCGAGGCGGTGTCTCCAGGCGGCGAGGCCGAGCCGCCGGGGCGCGACGACCCCACGGTCGCGACGCGCGACCCCAGCGCGGGGACAAGACCCGCGCTACGCGGGTCTTCACGTGGACCAAGAGATTAGCCACAGGCCGGTCGGTGCGAAGTCCTCTGGCCAGTGTTTAGACTGCGCGGTTGGACCACGGCCCGGCCAAGAACGGCCAGACCGGCCGGTTCAGGCCGGTCCGGCCCAAGGGGCCCTGCCCTCAAGGTTCGGACGCCCGTATTTTCTGCTACGGGCGTCCGTTTTGAATGCCGTCTACGGCGGCGCAGACCTGACGTCGATGCGGGATTTTTGAGATGGTTTCGGGAATTTTTAATTCTCAAAACGAGGGGCCGAGGAGGCGCGGCATGTCTTTAAGTGCACGAGCATTTTTCCTGAGATTTTTTGTTTCGGACGGCACGGACGCGTCCGATGTCCGTTTTAAGCACCGTCAGCGGCGTTGGAACTCTGGCGTCAAGGCGGAGGTTTCCAGGGTGGTCCCAGGCGTTGAGGCCGAGGTTGAGGCGTGCACCCCACGGCCCGTCTTTTGAGCTGCGTGCAGCTTTTAGCGACTTTTTCCTCAGACATCCGCTCGGGGCGTGCGAGCAGTCGATGCTGGGTGTTTTTCTGAGGGGATTGCAATGGTGCAATCCGCCCACCCTAATTCCCCACAATGGTGCGGGGCCCACGAGGGCCATTTGGGCGTCGACGGAGATTTTCCATCTTTATCATGGGGAGACTGTTTTGGACAAGTGAGTAGTCCATCTTGTGTGCTTTTTTTGAGAGGATTGCAACGGTGTGATCCGTTCGTTGAGTTTCGAGACCGGGTTGCAGGTCCCACGTGGCACCGCTCATGTGCGGTGCGCCAGAATGCATATTTTTCTCCAGATATCCATTTCACTCAAGTGATTAGTGATTTTGATGTGTTTTCCCGAGGGGTTCGCAATGGTGCGATGCGCCCGACTGTTTTCGGGGCCGAGGCTCGGAATCACGGGATGTCATTTGGGCGTGAGGCGGTGTTGGTGACTTTTTTGTCGGATATTCAGTGGAGGTGAATAAGTAGTCGATCTCACGTGTTTTTCCACGAGGTTTACAACGGTGCGATCCGTTTGGTTGTGCGGAGCCTTATAAGTGATCTTATTAAATGTGGAATCATGAAAGGTGCTCCGGTGGTGGTTCGCCCTACCTTGTTTGTAGCGAGCCCTTGGTGTGTGATCGCGCACTCTTGGGAGAGTGATGTAAGTGGTTCATGAGATTTGGTTGGCCGTGCCTGAGCCTATGAGTAGGAGATGTTACGTCACGCCTTCGCGTTGACGCTGGGTGCCGTGTGCACGATAGCCTTTGGGATGGAATGAGGTATACTCTGGGAGTATACGAGAGCGCTTGGAGGTACGTGTGGTTGTTTGTACCTGAGGATGTTCATGCGCTTGGTTGGGGTTTGACTTGGGGCCACACGTTGTGTGGGCCCCATTTGCGTGATGTGTTCTGCTTTGCGTACTTTGACCTCCCGCGAAATAGAGGGTCCGTCTGTGTGTTTGTTTGACCAGCAGGGTGGAGTTTTTCCCCTGGCTCGGTGCTCGTTTGTTGACCAGCAGGGTTGAGTGGTCTCCCCCTAGTTTCGTTCTTGATGGATCGGCCAGTAGCGGTGCTAGTGGCGCCCCGTGATGAAAGAGGCACTGAAACCCTTTGGGTGAGTTGTGCTGGAGTTGGGTTGTTGCGTGATACCCACTCCATGTTTGGTTGTCCAGTGTTGTACCCTCCAGTAGAGATGGCCATAGCAATTTTGAGTTTTACCCTCCAGCAGGGCTGAGCAGTGGGTTACTCATCGACTTCTTTGGGTTCACCCTCCAGCAGGGCTGGGCAGTGGGTTGCTCATTAACTCTTAGGGTCTACCCTCCAGCAGAGACTGGGCAGTGGGTCACCCGACGACTTCTTAGGGTCTACCCTCTAGCAGGGCTGGGTAGTGGGTCGCTCGTCGTCTAGTTCCAGGTCTACCCTCCAGCAAGGCTGGGCAGTGGGTCGCCTGTCGACTTATTCCAGGTCTACCCTCCAGCGAGGCTGGGCAGTGGGTCGCCTGATGATGTGTTATGGTCTACCCTCCAGTGGGGCTGGGCAGTGGGTCGCCTGATGACGTCTTATGGTTTACCCTCCAGTAGGGATGGGCAGTGGGTCACCCAATATCTTATTATGGTCTACACTCCAACAGGGCTGGGCAGTGGGTCACCGGATGATGTATTATGGTCTACCCTCCACCGGGGCTGGGCAGTGGGTCGTCGGATGATGTATTATGGTTTACCCTCCAACAGGGCTGGGCAGTGGGACACCCATTGACATTCCAGGGTCAGTCCTTTCTACTAGGCTAGTCTGAGGCTTTCCTTCGTGGTTACCGGAGCGGGACCCTTAGTTATACGGGTCAGTGTTGTGACAACTTTGACTTTGAGGAGACCTCTCGACTGCGTGGCAGTGACGAGGCGTGGGTTGACTTTACCTAGAACTCTCAAGTACGAGGGACACTTACCCCACCGAGATGCGTTCTTGTGACGCGATCTAAAACCGTGCGGGCGAGTCAGTGCCGCCCAAAGTGGATAGTGTCAAGGTGTGGTGATTGAGACCTTGGCTTGCAGTTTGGGGTAGACGTGTGGGATGCTGGGCATCGATGGTGTTACTTCTGGGACTGTTGGAAACTCTTTCTTGGGCTGAGCTATGGGATAGAGATCCCCTTATGACGTTGTTCGGGCTTCTTGTTGAGTATATGGACTTGTATATACCTTGTTCTAGAACCCACTTCTTGGGTTTGGCTACTCTCCTTCCAGGAGAGGCGAAGACGCGCGGGGTATTCCATGTGCTTTTCGTGTCTAGATTCTCATGGTTGGACGAGTCTACTCTCCTACTATAGGTAGCGAAGACTCGACGGGAAGTTTATCTTCTCACCGTTTCCAGCTCCTTGTGTCTGGATGAGTCTACTTCCTTTCTCTTGTTGGGTTGATCTGGACTCTTTACTGCACTCTCTGTTATACTCTCTTTGATTTCCCCTGTTTTCTCTACTGCTCACCCTTCGGTACCTCCTTTTGTTGCTCCCTCGAGCCTTCGGGGTATCCTACTGAGTATTTTTATACTCACCCCTGCATGGGCTTTACCCGCACTTGGTGTGACCTTGCTGACGATGGACAGGTGGATCGTGACTTCAGTGTAGCATAGGAGCTTGGAGAGCTTGGACCGCATGCGGTGGTCGTGGTCGGGTTCTAGGTGGGAGACCCGTCAGCTGTTTCCTTTTTGTTTACCTGTTTCCGGGTTGTGGCACTTGTTGGTTGGGCGCGTGTTTTGCCCCTTTTCTTTTCAATGTACTTTCAGCTTTATTTGTACTTGTAGAGGTCAATGCACATTTGTGGTATATATATATATAGCAGTTGTTCTTTTAATCTGCTTGTCTCTTCTTTTACTGTGCACTGTTGCATTGAGTGTGTTGCGTGTGTGTGTACAGGTACTTAGGCAAAGGCCTCCCCGAGTTGTTGTGCCTTCAGCGCTAGTCGCCAGCCCCTGGCCTATGGAGGCGGGCTTGGGGTAGTTGCTGCTCAAGCCCGAGTAGGGTCGGGTTGTGACATTTGTACTCATGATTCAATTTTATAAGACTAAATGAGGTTGTAATTATCAAAGAACCATTTAAATGATCTAAACGAAGATAATTAATGTTTTAACTTATGAATCATCATCATATAAAGAATCAAAGTGATAAATGGTATAATTTATGGTTCTGGAAATATGTAAATACTAATCCATTCCAATTCTAGAGTTTCACTTCCAATCAACAAGAACGATTCATCATGAACAAATTGTGAAAATCACAAAAGAACTCACCCAAAATAATGCAAGGAACAAAATACTAACAATTAAGGGGTGAAATGAGGTTATGAAATGACCATATAAGATGTTATAAACATGAACATGTTTATGTAAAATACTAATAACACTATTTTAACCATTATACAGGATGTTTTAACAAGTTTGAAGTAAGACAAGCTTAAGGTAAGGGAATTCTTAACCCGATTTCCATTCTTTGGGTTAACCTTCTACTTTATTATTTATGTGCTATTTAAATTGTTTGTGTGATGGGTTATATTTATATTATATTTCAATATTTGTATTTAGAGAGTATATAAATATTCCATCAACTCTATTAATTAGTCTCACTTCAAGTATATGATGTTTATAAGGGACTTTTCTTCTAAAATCCTCTTTTAAAATTCTGTTTTACAAGATTCAAAAGCAATGTTTTTATGCTATTGTTTATGTTGTATGATTATGTTTTGGTTATTGGGCATTGTTTATGATGAAGGGTGGGACCTATATTTCCCTCAAATGCATTGGGTATGAGTAAGTTGGAGGTCGGACGTATGGTTACTCCAAGTGTAACTACAATGGTTACACAAAGTAAGGTAGCCAGGAGGGTTCTTCTATGCTTTGAATTTCAAGAAACTGTCATCTACAATTTTGTTCAGTATGTTATTTAGAGTCTGATGAAACAAACTTGTTTTTTTGGTGAATAGTAACATGCCCTTACGAATAGTAAAATGAATAGTAATATGAAAAGTAATATGACCTCATTAATAGTAAATAATAATATTATTTTATTTTCCCAAGGAAAGAGGATAATGGGATCTTAATTAATTTTCCAATGTCACATAAAACTAATTGCACTTCAATATTGTTATTCTTCGAATTAAGTGTGACCTTATTTAAAAATTAAATTAATAATATTTAGAAAATTATTTTTGAAAACTGGAGTTCATTTTTGAATTCTACACGTCGAAAAATGGTTGGGGTAAATTTTCGGTATTTTTCTGAAACTCTTGAATTTTTGGTGAATAGTGAAATACGATAAAATACTGTATAATAAATTTATCAGTAAAAATGCACTATTTATAACATCATAAGTGATGAAAGGACACTTGCCTCAAACTGAAATGATATTTCTACTATTTAGGGCCACTTGATTTGAGATTATTCATAGTCTTGATAAAAATATTATAATAAAAATTAAAATAACCTAAAATACCTCCCCTCCTCCACTATAAATATCACCCTCACTCCCCTCTTCCTCCCACACCTCTCAAGCCTTGAGAATTGTCTAATTTCTGCCAAATTCCATCCCCAATCTTCTTCCCCACTTCCTAGAGCTGCTGGTCTCACCAAAATACGAAAATCAAAGCCCTTAAGAAGGATCTCAAGGAGAAGAGATCAAGAGGTAAACAACCTCTTTTATTTTCTTTCTTTTCTTTCATTTTTTGTTATTCTCTTTCTTTCCCTTTGTCTTGTGTTGGGATATTTCATTAAATATGCCCTGCCTTACTGTCCATATCTTTTATGAATGATGATATATTCCATTCCTCTCATCAATCTTGTTTTTATGAAATTTTAAGAGACGCCGTTAGGCTGCCGAATTTTCGTGAGAAATTTCTCAAGATTTTCTTTTATTTCATGATTCGTTTTTCTTCTTTCCTCACTCCCTCTTATCCAAGAGGCATGAAATCTCTAGAATCATTTATATTCATTATGCTCTCATGATTATGGAAAATTCTTCATCAGTATTCTTCTCCTCTTCCACTTATTTAAAGAATCAAAAAACATTGTCCATTTGTGTCGAATTACCGATATCGTGGACGATGTATTTTCAATTTCCATTAATTCTGTCAAGTATGGTCATGAAACCATTTATATGGTTTAAACAGGTTATAATATATGTTTTATGACTCATATAAGGTTCTGGAATTATTTTTTACTCATGATTCAAATTTATAAGACTAAATGAGGTTGTAATTATCAAAGAACCACTTAAATGATCAAAACGAAAATAATTAATGTTTTAACTTATGAATCATCATCATATAAAGAATAAAAGTGATAAATGGTATAATTTATGGTACTAGAAATATGTAAATACTACTCCATTCAAATTCTGGAGTTTCACTTCCAATCAACAAAAACGATTCATCATGAACCGATCATGAAAATCACAAAAGAACTCACCCAAAATAATGCAAGGAACAAAATACGAACAATTAAGGGGTTAAATGAGGTTATGAAATGACCATATAAGATGTTATAAACATGAACATGTTTCTGTAAAATACTAATAACACTCTTTTAACCATTATAAAGGAGGTTTAAACAATGTTTAATTAAGACAAGCCTAAGGTAAGGGAATTTTTAACCCGATTTCCATTCTTTGGGTTAACCATCTACTTTATAAGTTATGTGATATTTAAATTGTTTGTGTGATGGGTTCTATTTATATTATGTTTCATTATGTGTATTTACAGAGTATATAAATATTTCATCCAATCTATTAAGTCTCACTTCAAGTATATGATGTTTATAAGGGTCTTTTCTTCTAAAATCCTCTTTTAAAATTCTGTTTTATAAGATTCAAAAGAAATGTTTTTATGCTATTTTTTATATTGTGTGATTATGTTTTGGTTATTGGGCATTGTTTATGACGAAGGGTGGGACCTATATTTCCCTCCACTGCATTGGGTATGAGTAATTTGGAGGTCGGCCGTATGGTTACTCCAAGTGTAACTGTGATGGTTACACAAGGTAAGGTAGCCGTGAGGGTTACAAATTTTAAGGTAGCCAAGATGGTTACAAGATTATGTAAGTAATGCCCCAAGATACCTCTATGATTATATTTATGTTTGTGTGTATCTTGTGTAAATCTCATGTTACACTAAGTAAGTATTTATGGGTGGAAAGCATGACTTTTGAAAATGTTTTCATACGTCATGAGTATTCATGGACTAATGTGATTTTTCCTTCTTTTTCATACCTTACTGAGCTTTTGTGCTCATCCCAAGTTTTTAAATGATTTTTCACAGGTTAATGGATGAGTAATACAAGGAAGGAAGACATGTTAAATTTTGAATAATTGTCAAGGAGTCTTGTTTTAAGTTTTAATGTTTTATATTCTGAGAAAAATGGAAACTGATTTTATGGTATCCACTATGTAACAATATGTAATGTTATGAATGTTTTGTCTTAATTCACTAAAGCTATAAACTTGAAAAGATCCTCAATGTAAAAGGAAGTGTTTTCTTGAATAAATTCAGGATTATGTATGAAATATGTGCGGGTCTTTATAGTTGGTATCAGAGGATGGTTTAGATAACTTTAGGGGTTAAGGTGATGCTAATAGAATACCATAAACAATTTTCACTCTATGTTTAATTTGTTATAGCATTTAAAGATTACCATGTTGCTTCATCTAAGAAATGTTTGTTCAGAATGGTTGTCCGCAGAAGGAACAGGGATGGTGAAGAGGAGAGGCACCAACAAAATGACATCCTTCCTGATCTACAGCCCGGAATGGTAGGGATTGGAACCGAGCAGTCTGTGACAGTAATGGCTCAGCTAACTCAGGCTATAAATGGTGGTGGAATCCATGCAAGAGAACAAATAGAGGTACCCCAATGGAACATTCCAGCGGTGGAACATTTTATGAGACAACATCCTCCTACATTCAATGGATCTTCTGACCTAGTGGTAGCAGAAGGATGGATTAAAGCCCTTGAAAAGATATTTGATGTTATGGGATGTTTGGACAATCGAAAGGTAAGTCTTGCCATTTATCGTTTTGAAGGCGAAGCTGATCAGTGGTGGTCAATGGTAAGGAATATCAGGGGTAGATAGGATTTTGATGCCTTAGTGTGGGATGAATTTAAAAGTCTTTTTCTTGAAAAATATTTTCCTAAGGTGGTGCGACTTAGAATGGGGAAGCAATTCCTTGAATTGAAACAAAAGGAGGAAGATTCAGTGGCTGTGTATGAAGCGAACTTCACCCGACTGGCGAGGTATGCTCCAAATCTTATTCTGGATCTTGATAGCAAAATCAACCACTTTTACTCAGGATTTAAGCCAAGGTATCGAAGGGCGTTGGCCCCCTGTGAATTCAAAAGTTATGAGAAACTTTTCTGATGTGCTGAGGGTAGAGATGGAATTTGCTGACGATCACATGAATTTTGGAAACAAAGAGAAGAAGAGTTCCTGTTGGCAAGCAATGGGTAAGAATCAACCAAAGAAATCTGATGGTAAGAAAATCCAGTTTCCAGTTTGTGAAAAGTGTGGCAAGAAGCACCCTGGGGAATGTCTTATCAAAACTAGTAAGTGTTTTAAATGTGGTAAGTTTGGACATATGGCCCAAAATTTCAATGAAAATGATCTAAATACTAATCCTGATAAGCAAACTATAAAGTGTTTTAAATGTGGTGAGATGGGTCACTATGCAAATTCCTGTCCAAAGAGGGATCCAAATGATGCAAAGAAGCCATACTACAAGAAGAAAGGTGTAGTGAGATCCTTTGTGACTATGTCAGCAGGTGTTGGGCCATCCAATGAAGTTGTATCAGGTACTTTGTTTGTTCACTCAGATTTTGCTAAAGTTTTGTTTGATATTGGGTCTACACATTCCTTCATCTCTGATAAATTTTTTGGTAGATTGGAAATATCACCTCAACAAATAAGACCTGAACTTGTTGTTAAAACACCAGGGGGAAATGTTATAGCAAAGAGGAATTATAAGAATATTTCTATTGTGTTATGTGGAAAGACTTTACCTATAAACCTTGTTGTTTTAACCTTAGTCGAGTTTGATGTTATTCTGGGGATGGACTCGATTTCTGATTATCATGCTAAGATTGACTGTAGAGCTAAAGAAGTTGTTTTTCAGAAAGAGTTTCAGTTTGTATACAAGAATGAACCCATAAAATTGATAACATATCAGGAAGCTGAGAAACTACTGAAAGATGGAAGTGAAAGTTTTCTTGCTCATATTGTTGAAAACAAGGGAACTATTCAAATTAATGATGTGCTAGTGGTAAATGAATACCTTGATGTTTTTCCGGAGGAGTTACCCAGTGTCATACCTGAACGAGAAGTCGAATTCACAATTGATTTAGTTCCTGATGCTAAGCCAATTTCAAAGCCCCCAAATCATATGGCTCCAATAAAACTTCTTGAATTGAAAAATCAGTTGCAAGATTTGCTTGTGAAAGGCTTCATTCATCCTAGTACTTCACCATGGGGAGCCCCTGTTTTGTTTGTTAACAAGAAAGGTGGTTCCATGATACTTTGCATTGATTATAGAGCTTTGAATAACATTACTGTTAAAAAAAGTATCATTTGCCTCATATTGATGACTTGTTTGATCCGCTCCAGGGAGCTCAGTACTTTTCCAAGATTGACTTGAGATCCGGATTCCATCAGCTGAAGGTGAAGGAAGATGAAATCCCGAAAACAGCCTTTCGTATTAGATATGGGCATTATGAATTTGTTGTTATGCCATTTGGGTTAACTAATGCACCTGCTGTATTCATGAATCTTATGAATAGAGTATTTCACGAGTTCTTGGATAAGATTGTGGTTGTATTTATTGATGACATTATGGTTTTTTCTAAAAATAAAGAAGAGCATGAAAAACATCTAAGGGTTGTTTTACAAACTTTAATAGAAAAAAAACTATATGGAAAATTCAGCAAGTGTGATTTTTGGTTGCAACAGATTTCTTTTCTTGGGCACGTTGTAAATAAGGATGGAATAACAGTTGATCCTGCCAAAACAAAAGTAGTTGATGAATGGCCAAGACCCGAAAATGTTACAGAGATTCGTAGTTTTCTGGGCTTATCAAGTTATTACCGATAGTTTGTTAAGAACTTTGCATGGTTATCTAGCCCAATAACTAAGTTAACACGGAAAGGGGTTAAATTTGTTTGGACAGGGGAATATGATGTTTGTTTTTAGGAAGTAAAGAAGAGACTGGTGAATGATCCAGTTTTGGCCTTACCTTCCCGGAATGGTGAGTTTTTCATCTACAGTGATGCTTCTTTGAAGGGACTTGGTTGTGTTTTGATGCAGAATGATCAGGTAATTGCCCATGATTCGAGACAACATAAACCTCATGAGCTAAATTATCCCACACATGATTTGGAATTGGAAGTTGTGGTTTTTGCTTTGAAAATATGGAGGCATCATCAATACGGAACCAAAGGCCAAATATATACTGACCATAAAAGTCTTAAGTATATATGCACTCAGAAAGAATTAGACATGAGGCAGAGAAGATGGCTAGAACTGATAAAGGATTATGACTACGCAATCAATTACCATCCTGGAAAAGAAAATAAAGTAGCAGATGCCTTAAGTCAGAAAAATCATGAATCATTAACCATGCTACATTTGGAACTTGATCCCTTGATTAATGATTTGATGAATTTTGGCTTAGAAGTTGTTGGTGCAGGGAATATATCTGTTTTGTTTCAGGTTTCAGTGCAGTCTTCGTTGTCAGACAGAATTATGAAAGCGCAGAGGGAAGACTGTGAGCTACAGAAAAAGGTATAATTGGTTAAAATGGGTAAGTTTCCAGAATTTAATCTTGAAAAAGATTGTGTTTTAAGGTTCGGAAAAAGGTTGTGTGTGCCTTTTGACTCCCAGCTGAAGAAAGAATTGTTGTGTGAAGCTCATAGTTCTCCATTTTCTATTCATCCTGGAAGTACTAAGATGTACAGAGACCTTAGAGAGTATTATTGGTGGAATGGGATGAAAAGAGATATTGCTGATTTTACAATGAAATATTTGACAAGTCAGCAGGTTAAAGCAGAGTGTCAGTTACTGAAGGGGATGCTTCAGCCTTTTCCAGTGCCAAACTGGAAATGGGAGAATATATCCATGGATTTTGTGGTGGGACTACCAAAGACTTATCGAGGTAACAATGCGACATTAGATCAGCTTTCTCGATTGTACCTCAAGGAGATTGTCAGGTTACATGGAGTTCCTCTTTCCATTGTGTCTGACCGAGATCCCAGGTTCACTTCTAAATTTTGGAAGGGACTTCAGAAGTCTTTGGGCACAGAGTTGAATTTCAGTACAGCTTTTAATCCTCAATCAGATGGGCAGTCAGAATGAATGATTCAAACTTTGGAGGATATTCTTCGAGCTTGTTCAATGGACTATCAGGGAAGTTGGGATCAACATCTTTCATTAGTTGAGTTTTCTTATAATAACAGTTTCCATTCCAGTATTCAGATGGCACCTTTTGAGGCCTTGTATGGAAAGCGGTGTCGGACTCCTGCGTTTTGGGATGAAGTCGGTGAAAGAATGTTGATGGGGCCAGAATTAGTAGAAGAAGTGGCTGAGAAAGTGAGGATGATCCAGCAACACATGAGGACAGCTCAGAGCAGGAAGAAAAGTTATGCAGATAATAGAAGGAAAGACTTCTCTTTTGAGGTAGGTGACCATGTTTTCCTTAAAATCTCTCCTTGGAAAAGTGTGATGCATTTCGGTAAGAAAGGGAAACTAAGTCCACGGTTCATCAGTCCTTTTGAAATCTTGGATAAAGTTGGAACAGTTGCATACCGCGTAGCTTTGCCTCCGAGCTTATTTCTGGTACATAATATTTTTCATGTTTCGATGTTGAGAAATTATGTTCCAGATTCATCACATGTCTTGAGGCCGGAAGCAGTTCAGCTGGCAGAGAACCTTTCTTATGAAGAAAAACTAGTTTAGATTATTGATCAAAGAGAATAGGTATTGCAGAATAAGGTAATCCACCAGGTAAATGTTTTGTGGAGAAACCACATGGTTGAAGAAGCAACATGGGAGTCTGAAAATGCTATGAGGGAAAAATACCCTCAGTTGTTTAATAAGTAAATAAAATTGTGAGGATGCAATTTCAAGAAGGTGGGGATAATGTAACATCCCAAGTTTTTATAAAAATAAATTGAAAATGCTTGAAATTTTGTTTAAGGTATATATTTATAAGTATCCTTTAAACATAATTTTATTTCTTCTATGTTTTGAATTTCAAGAAACTGTCATCTACAATTGGGTTCAGTATGTTATTTAGAGTCTGATGAAACAAACTTGTTTTCTTGGTGAATAGTAACATGCCCTTATGAATAGTAATATGAGTAGTAATATGACCTCATGAATAGTAAATAATATTATTATTTTATTTTCCCAAGGCAATAGGATAATTGGATCTTAATTAATTTTCCAATGTCACATAAAACTAATTGCACTTCAATATTGTTATTTTTCGAATTAACTGTGACCTTATTTAAAAATTAAATTAATAATATTTAGAAAATTATTTTTTGAAAATGGAGTCCATTTTTTAATTCTACACTTCGAAAAATGGTTGGGGTAAATTTTTGGTATTTTTCTGAAACTCTTGAATTTTCGGTGAATAGTGAAATACGATAAAATACCGTATAATCAATTTATCAGTAAAAATGCACTATTTATGACATCATAAGTGATGTAAGGCCACTTTCTTAGAACTCACATGATATTTTTACTATTTAGGGCCACTTTATTTGAGATTATTCATAGTCTTGATAAAAATATTATAATAATAATTAAAATAATCTAAAATACCTCCCCTCCTCCACTATAAATATCACCCTCACTCCCCTCTTCCTCCCACACCTCTAAAACCTTGAGCATTGTCCAATTTCTGCAAAATTCCCTCCCCAATCTTCTTACCCACGTCCTAGAGCTTCTGTTCTCACCAAAAGACCAAAATCAAAGCCCTTAAGAAGGATCTCAAGGAGAAGAGATCAAGAGGTAAACAACCTCTTTTATTTTCTTTCTTTTCTTTCATTTTTTGTTATTCTATTCCATTAACTTTGTATTGTGTTGGGATATTTCATTAAATATTCCCCCATTACTATCCATACCTGGTATGAATGATGATATATTCCATTCCTCTCATCAATCTTGTTTTTATGAAATTTTAAGAGACGTCGTTAGGCTGCTGAATTTTCATGAGAAATTTCTCAATATTTTCTTTTATTTCATGATTCGTTTTTATTCTTTCCTCACTCCCTCTTATCCAAGAGGCATGAAATATCCAGAATCATGTATATTAATTATGTTCTCATGATTATGGAAAATTCATCATCAGTATTCTTCTTCTCTTCCACTTATTTAAAGAATCAGAAAACATTGTCCATTTGTGTCGAATTACCGATATCGTGGACGATGTTTTTTCAATTTCCATTAATACTTTCAAGTCTGGTCATGAAACAATTTATATGGTTGAAACAGGTTATAATATATGTTTTATGACTCATATAAGGTTCTGGAATTCTTTTTTACTCATGATTCAAATTTATAAGAATAAATGAGGTTGTAATTATCAAAGAACAACTTAAATGATCTAAACGAACATAATTAATGTTTTAACTTATGAATCATCGTCATATAAAGAATCAAAGTGATAAATGGTATAATTTATGGTACTGGAAATATGTAAATAATACTCCATTACAATTCTGTAGTTTCACTTCCAATCAACAAGAACGATTCATCATGAACCGATCGTGAAAATCACAAAAGGACTCACCCAAAATAATGCAAGGAACAAAATACGAACAATTAAGGGGTGAAATGAGGTTATGAAATGACCATATAAGATGTTATAAACATGAACATGTCTTCCTTCCTTGTATTACACATCAATTAATCTGTGAAAAATTCATTTAAAAACTTGTGATGATCACAAAAGCTCAGTAAGGTATGAAAAAGAAGGAAAAATCACATTAGTCCATGAATACTCATGACGTATGAAAACATTTTCAAAAGTCATGCTTTTCACCCATAAATACTTACTTTGTGTAACATGAGATTTACACAAGATCCACACAAACATAAATATAATAATAGTGGTATCTTGGGGCATTACTTACATAATCGTGTAACCATCTTGGCTACCTTAAAATTTGTAACCCTCACGGCTACCTTACTTTGTGTAACCATCGCAGTTACACTTGGAGTAACCATACGGCTGAACTCCAAATTTCTCATACCCAATGCATTGGAGGGAAATATATGTCCCACCCTTCATCATAAACAATTCCCAATAACCAAAACATAATCATACAACATAAACAATAGCATAAAAACATTGCCTTTGAATCTTGTAAAACAGAATTTTAAAAGAGGATTTTAGAAGAAAAGTCCCTTATAAATATCATATACTTTAAGTGAGACTTAATAGAGTGGATGTAATATGTATATAATATGTAAATACACATAATTCATCCTAATATAAACAGAACCCATCACACAAACAATTTAAATAGCACATAAATTATAAAGTAGAAGGTTAACCCAACGAATGGAAATCGGGCTAAGAATTCCCTTAGCTTAATCTTGTCTTACTTAAAACTTGTTAAAACCTCCTTTATAATGGTTAAAATAGTGTTATTAGTATTTTACATAAACATTTTCATGTTTATAACATCTTATATGGTCATTTCATAACCTCACTTCACCCCTTAATTGTTAGTATTTTGTTCCTTGCATTATTTTGGGTGAGTTCTTTTGTGATTTTCACAATCGGTTCATGATGAATCGTTCTTGTTGATTGGAAGTGAAACTCCAGAATTGGAATGGATTAGTATTTAAATATTTCCAATACCATAAATTACACCATTTATCACTTTGATTTCTTTATATGAGGATGATTCATGAGATAAACATTAATGATGTTCGTTTAGATCATTTAAGTGGTTCTTTGATAATAACAACGTCATTTTGTCTTTTAAATTATAACCATGAGTAAAAAAGAATTCCAGAAACTTATATGAGTCATAAAACATATATTATAACCTGGTTCAACCATATAAATGGTTTCATGACCTTAATTTAAAGAATTAATGGAAATTGCAAATACATCATCCATGATGTCGGTAATTCGACACAAAAGGACAATATTTTTTGATTCCTTTAATAAGTGGAAGAGGAGAAGAATACTGATGAGGAATTTTCCATAATCATGATAACATTATGAATATATATGATTCTAGAGATTTCATGCCTCTTGGATAAGAGGGAGTGAGGAAAGAAGAAAAACGAATCATGAAATAAAATAAAATCATGAGAAATTTCTCACGAAAATTCGGCAGCCTAACGGTGTCTCTCAAAATTTTATAAAAACAAGATTGATGAAAGGAATGGAATATCTCATAATTCATAAAAAATATGGACAGTAAGAGGGAATATTTAATGAAATATCCCAACAAAAGACAAAGGGAATGGAAGAGAATAACATAAAATGAAAGAAAAGAAAGAAAAAAAAGAGGTTGTTTACCTCTTGATCTCTTCTCCTTGAGATCCTTCTTAATGGCTTTGATTTTGGTCTTTTGGTGAGACTAGAAGCTCTAGGACATGGGGAAGAAGATTGGGGAGGGAATTTGGAAGAAATTATACAATTCTCAAGGCTTGAGAGGTGTGGGAGGAAGAGGGTAGTGAGGGTGGTATTTATAGTAGAAAAGGGGAGGTATTTTAGATTATTTTAATCATTATTATAATATTTTTATCAAGACTATGAGTAATATCAAATCAAGTGGCCCTAAAAAGTGATAATATCATGTGAGTTAAAAGCAAGTGGCCTTTCATCACTTATGATGTAAGAACCCCATTTTTTCTGCAAAAGACTTTGGTATATTTTTGATAATATTCCAGGGCAGCGCCTTCAGACGGCGTGTGATTCCGAGCCCCGGAGTGGCCGGAATTAAATTTTCAGTGCGTTCACACTGGAAATGCTAAATAAATGAGATAACTCCAAAACGGAGTTCCGGATCAAAGATCTGAGTGTACGGATGGGTCTGAAATGGGGTTTTTACCCTAGGAACAACATAAAACTTGTCGGCGCGTGATGTTTGGACCCCTCGCTCACTTTCGGAAGGTTAAACAGATAAATTAATTAATTAATTTATTCGTTTAATGTTGAAATGCATGTATCTCTTAAACCGTGGCTCGGATTGGGAAACCGAGGGCACTGTTGAGTTCGGAGCATGCCGTTTACCTTAGAAGGGGAATAACTTTCGCGGGCGCGGCCCGTCTGTGAAAAATGCCGCCAGGGGCGTTTTCGTAATTTAAGGGTTTCGGACATTAAATTTTTATAACGTTCAAACGGAAGCTCGGAATCAAATTCCGAGACCACCGTTGTGCTCGGGAGGTGGTGTTTACCCTAGGGGAGGTTTAATTTTGACCTTGCCAAAGGTTTCGGATGCGTGGAAAATTATGTGTTTAATTAATTAAAATTCTTTTAATTTATTTAAACCCTCACCCCCTTCCCCTCTCCCTTGTTCACTCCCTGGCACAGGCAGCCCCTCCTCTCCCTCTCCTCCTCCAGCTCCGTCGAAGCAACTCCGGCAAGGCGCGGCTCTGACGGATCGCGGCGAAGCGCCGAGCGAAGCCCAGCGAGGTAGGAGGTCTTTGTTTGCATTTTAATTCCCGAACCACCTTTTAACCTCAATTTTATGCGTCGATTTTTGTTTGATTGTCAAATAAAATCCCTTGAGCATGTAGTAGTTTTTATGAGCTATACGACTCATCTTTTGGTTTCGGTTTTGGATTTCTGAGGAACCCGCAATCATTCACCGAATATTGCGGGTTTGTGGAGCAGTTTCGGGTTGTTTCGGGCGGCGGCAGCCCAGGGTAGTGGTGGTCTGGCGGCTTCGTGCGCTGGTCCAGCGGTCCAGGCCGAACGGAGGTCGGCGGTGGCGCAGCGAGCAGGCGGCTGGCCGAGGCGGAGCGGCTGTAGGTGTCGGCGAAGGCGAGCGCGGAGGCGCTGGGTGAGCACAGGACGGCTTTGGCGGGCGAGCCAAGCGGCGGCGCGGTGAGCCGGACGGCGGCGGGAGCTCGAGCGGCAGGCGGCCGCGAAGCGGCTTCGGCACGTCGCCCTCAGCAGAGGAACCCGAGGCACCGCGCCTCGGGCGTGCGGCGTGGACAAGGACCCGCCGAACACGGGTCCTGCGGGAGAAGAAGGAGACCGGCCTTCTGGCCGGTCTGCTGGGAAGAACCGGACCCGAGGGGTCCGGTGCGATGAGGATGAGCCGCGGCCAGCGGGCCACGGTGGTCTGGACCGGTCCGGACCGGCCCCTTTGGGCCCCTTGCATTTCGGGGGCCATATCTTTCAAACGGCACATCCGTTTGACGCGCCGTCTACTGCGATGAGTCCGTATCGACGAGACGCTCTCTTTAAGTTGTGTTCCGGGACTTTTGGATTTCGTGTCCGAAGACGGGTGACCCGAGAGCTTTAAGTTAATAATATTAATTTATTATTAAAGTTGTGATGGACGTGGCTCGCGAGCCAGACGTCTGTTTGAGGCGCCGTCAGAGGCGTTCTGGCCCTGAGGCTGAGACGGTACTTCCAATGTGGTTTGGAACCTTTGCGGGTTGGTTTCGTTGCTCTGCGGCACGAAACGTAATGTGAATAATTAATTAATTATTTAATTAATTAATTATTCTTGCGTCGGACCTAACTCCCGCTTGGGATGTCCGATTGACGCGCCGTCAGCGGCAGCATGATCCCAATCCTCATGCGGACTTTTTGAGAAGCTTTCCAAAGCATTCGGGATTGGAGACGAGGTGCGGGCCCCACAGGGCCTAGTTCGCACGTATTACGGTGAAATGCTACTTTTTCACCAGACGTCCGTTCGGGGCATGCGGGCAGTCGTTTCTGGATGTTTTTCTGAGGGTATTGCAGTGGTGCAATCCGCCCGCCCTAGTTCGGCACGATGGTGCGGGGCCCACGATGGCCGTTTGGGCGCTGACGGTGACTTTTCCATCTTTATCACCGGGCGACCGTTTTGGAAAAGTGAGTAGTCCATCTTGTGTGCTTTTTAGAGAGGATCGCAACGGTGCGATCCATTCGTTGAGTTTCAGGATCGAGATGCGGGTCCCACGTGGCCCCGCACGTGTGTGGTGCGCCGGGATGCACCTTTTTCTCCGGATATCCGTTGCACTCAAGTGATTAGTGCTTTTGACGTGTTTTCCTGAGGGGATCGCAATGGTGCAATGCGCCCGACTGTTTTCGGTGTCGAGGCTCGGGATCACGGGACGTCGTTCGGGCGTGAGGCGGTGTTGGTGACTTTTTTGTCGGATATCCGTTGGAGGCGAGTAAGTAGTCGATCTCGCGTGTTTTTCCGTGAGGATTACAACGGTGTGATCCATTTGGTTGTGCGGATCCGCTTGCGCGATATCGTTAAATGTGGAAGCATGGAAGGTGCTCCAGCGGTGGTTCGCCCTACCTTGTTTATAGCGGACCCTTGGCGTGTGATCGCGCACTCTTGGGAGAGTGATGTAAATGATTCACAAGATGTGGATGGTCGTGTCTGGGCCTTTGAGTTGGAGTTGTTACGTCACACCTTCGCGTTGACGCTGGGTGCCGTGTGCACGATAGCCTTTGGGCTGGAACGAGGTATACTCTGGGAGTATACGAGAGTGCTTGGAGGTACGTGTGGTTTTTACCTGAGAAGTTCGGGTGCTTGGTTGGGGTTTGACTTGGGGCCACACGTCGTGTGGGCCCTAAGTGCGTGTTGTGTTCTGCTTCGCGTACATGGACCTCTCGCCGCGTGGAGGGTCCCTATGTGTGTTTGTTTGACCAGAAGGGTGGAGCTCTTCCCCTGGCTCTGTGCTCGTTTGTTGACCAGCAGGGTTGAGTGGTCTCCCCCGGGTTTCGTTCTCGATGGTTTGGCCGGTAGCGGTGCTAGTGACACCCAGTGCTGGGGCAGACGCTGTACCTCTTTTGGGAGAGCTGTTCTGGAGTTGGGTGGTTGCGCGACACCCACTCCGTGTTCGGTCGGCCAGTGTTGTACCCTCCTGTAGAGATGGCAGAGCGGTTCTAAGTTTTACCCTCCAGCGGGGCTGGGCAGTGGGTTACTCATCGAATTCCTCAGGCTTACCCTCCAGCAGGGCTGGGCAGTGGGTTGCTCACTGACTTCTAGGGTCTACCCTCGAGCAGAGACTGGGCAGTGGGTCACCCGACGCTATTAGGGTCTACCCTCCAGCAGAGACAGGGCAGTGGGTCACCCACGACCTCTTGGGGTCTACCCTCCAGCAGGGCTGGGCAGTGGGTCACCCGTCGTCTAGTTATAGGTCTACCCTCTAGTAAGGCTGGGCAGTGTGTCGCCTGTCGACTTATTCCAGGTCTACCCTGCAGCGGGGCTGGGCAGTGGGTCGCCTGATGATGTATTAAGGTCTTTCCTCCAGCGGGGCTGGGCAGTGGGTCGCCGGATGATGTCTTATGGTTTACCCTCCAGTAGGGCCGGGCAGTGGGTCACCTGATATTTGGTTATGAATTACCCTCCAGTGCGGCTGGGTAGTGGGGCACATGTTAGCATTCTAGACTCAGTCTTCTCGACTAGGATACTCTGTGGCTTACCTCCGTGATTACCGGAGCGGGACCCTTGGTTGTACGGGTCGGTGATGGAACGACTTTGGCTTTGAGAATACCTCTTGACTGCAGGGCAATGATGAGGTGTGGTTTGACTTTCCTAGAACTCTCAAGTATGAGGGGCGCTTTCCCCACCGAGATGCGTTCTTGCGACGTGATCTAAAACCGTGCGGGTGAGTCAGTGTCGCCCAAAGCAGATAGTATCAAGGTACGGTGACTGAGCCCCTTGGCTTGCGGTTCAGGGCAGATGTGCGGGTTGATGGGCGATGATGATGGGTTATGTCTGGGACTGTTGGATACTTGTTTTCTTGGGCTGAGCTACGGGACGGAGATCCCCTTACGAGCTTGTTCGGGCTTCTTGGTAGAGCATATATATGTATATACCTCGTACGAGTACCCACTCCTTGGGTTTTGGCTGCTCTCCTTCCAGGAGAGGCGAAGACGCGCGGGTTATACCACGTGCTTTCCGTGTCTAGCTTCTCGTGGTTGGACGAGTCTACTCACCTGCTATAGTTAGCGAAGACTCGATGGAAAGTTCTTCTTTTCACCATTTCCAGCTCCTTGTGTCTGGACGAGTCTATCTTCTTTCTCTTGTTGGGTTGAGCTGGACTCTTACTGCACTTTTAGTTGTACTCTACTTTTCTGTTCACTCTACCGCTCATCCTTCGGTACCTCCTTTGTTGCTCCCTCGAGCCTTCAGGGTATCCTACTGAGTATTTTTATACTCACCCCTGCTTGGGCTTTGCCCGCACTTGGTGTGCCCTTGCAGACGACAGACATGTGGAGCGTGACTTCAGTGGAGCGTAGGAGCTAGGGATCTTGGACCGTGTGCGGTGGTCGTGGCTGGGTTCTAGGTGGCAGACCCGTCGGCTGTTTCTTTTCGCTTACCTATTGCCGGGTTGTGGCACTTTTTGGTTGGGCACGTGTTTTTCCCCTTTTCCTTTCAGCTTGTACCTTGTACTGTTTATAGGTAGATGCACATTTGTGGTATTTATATAGCAGTTGCCCCTTTTCTTTGCTTGTCTTTACTTTTTACTCTGCACTTTTGCATTGAGGTTGTTGTGTGTGTGTGTACAGGTACTTAGGCAAAGGCCTCCCCGAGTTGTTGTGCCTTCGGCACTGGTCGCCAGCCTCTGGCCTATGGAGGCGGGCTTGGGGTAGTTGCGGCTCGAGCCCGGGTAGGGTCGGGTTGTGACAAAGTGGTATCAGAGGTGGTTCGTTCATTGGGACGCTGTTCGGACGTCCCTAAAAGAGGAATTGGTTGGGATATAGGGCAACAGTGTTAACGTGTCTCGAGAGCGGCTCTCAGGCCAGGGAGTCCAGTGATGGTGCAGAGGCCGACGTATCCATTCACCAGGACCTTGACAACCCGCTTGTTGACTCGGCATGCTGAGACACTTGTTGCAGGGAAATTTTTTTGTGCATCACATAGGACTGAGTCTTGACTGTCCTTCTTGAGTCAGCTCCCCATCATTGTGTTATTGGTATATACATATATGCTCATCTGACAGCGACACTCCTTGATGATTTTCAGGATGTCTCTGCGAGGACAGCCAGCCATGATACCAGCTCTGGTTCGTGACAACGACCCTGTGAGCTACGAGGCCACAATCCAGGACCCATCATGCGAGCCCCTTTCTCCGGGTGGGCCGGTAGCAGCACCCCCACCTGTTGAGCAGCAGGCAGTTTCTGCAGGGAGGGATGACGGTGGCCGAGTACGCGGCTAGTTTTGCAGACCGTGCATGCTTTTACCTGAACTTGGTCCATGACGACAACTTTCGAGCGAGGAAGTTTGAGCAGGTTCTCCACCGAGAGATTTGTGCTATCATAGTACCCTTGGGCATTTCCACATATTCCGGGGTGCTAGAGAATACGCTGGTGACAAAGGGCTTCCTGTCATGTTTTGCGGTTGGTAGTGGCAGTGGGCGCAATGGACTCGGGATGTCTGCCGTAGCTAGCAGGCACCGGAGGGCAGGACCTCAATGTAGGTGGCCTTCCCACTTCCGGTTTCGGAGACGTGGTTTTATACCAATGTGGTGAAAAGGCGCAGGGCCTCAGCCGAGGATGCCCTTCCGTGAGTGGATCCCGGGTCGTGGTCGTACACCACAGTGATGCCGGAGGGCACCATGGTAGCCCAGAGAGCGCCGGTGCTATGCTTGTGATGGGCGAGGTCACTTGGCACGAGACTGCCTGACCCGAGTTGCTGAGAGCTTCGGGCAGGCAGCAGGCACACCACCATGGCAGAGGCATCGCCGTGATCAGAATAGTGGCCAAAGAGGTGGTGCTAGCAGAGGAGTGGGAGGAGCTGGTAGTAGGGGAAGACGTTATGAGATCTCCCCCTCACCACTGGGCGGTCCACGTCAGGCTCCAGGAGCTGACGGTTGGGACCGGGGATAGCCGCGAGCTTTGGATGTCTAAGATCCTGCAGAACATGGGATGATGAGAGGTACCCCTTGCGACTCTTCTACTTTTTGCAGTAGAATTGCTAGGCCCTGTGTGTGAACTTCTTTCCTCCCTGCTCCTTGTTTGAGGTGTTACCAGGGTGACGCAGGGCGTTGGGTGTAACCCTGTGTTGGTAAGGAAAAAGGCGTGAGACCTTTTTCCTTTAGTCGATGGTGTTGGCTCCTTCGCCTATTGTGCGTGTAAGATAACATCGACTGTGAAATCTTGCGTGACCAGATATCCTTGGGTACTTCACCATATGGATATTCTAAAGGAGGGAATCACCGAGCCTTATCCCAGGTGCGGACGGTGATTCCAGTCGCGGTGTGCGACATAAGGGTTTGACCGGGGAGGTGAGCTACCCCCGAGGGCCTTCAGGCCGTTTGAGACCGTGCAAAGGGATGGCGAGCTACCCTACCGCCTTGTCCTTACCCCAAAGTCTAGAGTGGGTGCACGGCAACGGCAAGGGCCGACCTCACGTGAACGGATCAATCCTTTGGTCTATGTGCGGTGAGGCAGAGCTGTGCGTGGGTTCTTCTGGGTATGAGGAAGTCAGGTGTGTGCTTAGTACCCTGTGTTGCTCCCTAGTTTTGCTTTTCGGGGACAAAAATCTTAAAGGAGGGAATGATTTAAGAACCCCGTTTTTGCTGAAAAAGACTTTGGAATATTTTTGATAATATTCCAGGGCAGCGCCTTCAGACGGCGTGCGATTTCGAGCCCCGGAGTGGCCGGAATTAAATTTTCAGTGCGTTCACACTGGAAATGCTAAATAAATGAGATAACTCCTAAACGGAGTTCCGGATCAAAGATCTGAGTGTACGGATGGGTCCGTAATGGGGTTTTTACCCTAGTAATGACATAAAACATGTCGGCGCGGGATGTTTGGACCCCTCGCTCGCTTTCGGAAGGTTATATGGATAAATTAATTAATTAATTTATTCGTTTAATGTTGAAACGCAGGTATCTCTTAAACTGTGGCTCGGATTGGGCAACTGAGGTGACCGTTGATTTCAGAGCCTGCCTTTTACCCTAGAAGGGGTATAACTTTCACAGGCGCGGCCCGTCTGTGAAAAATGCCGCCAAGGGCATTTTCGTAATTTAGCGGCTTCAGACGTTAAATTTTTATAACGTTCAAATGGAAGCTCAGAATCAAATTTCGAGACCACCGTTGTGCTCGGGAGGTGGTGTTTACCCTAGGGGAGGTTTAATTTTGACCTTGCCAAAGGTTTCGGATGCGGGGATAATTACGGGTTTAATTAATTAAAATTCTTTTAATTTATTTAAACCCTCACCCCCTTCCCCTCTCCCTTGTTCACTCCCTAGCGCAGGCAGCCCCTCCTCTCCCTCTCCTCCTCCAGCTCCAGCGAAAAAAATCCGGTGTAAGAACCCGGTTTTTGCTGTGAAAGACTTTGAAATATTCTTGATGATATTCCAGAGCAGCACCTTCAGACGGCGTGCGATTCCGAGCCTCGGAGTGGCCGGAATTAAATTTTCATTGCGTTCACACTGGAAATGCTAAATAAATGTGATAACTCCTAAATGGAGTTCCGGATCAGAGATCTGAGTGTACGGATGGGTCCGGAATGGGGTGTTTACCCTAGGAACGACATAAAACTTGTCGGCGCGGGATGTTTGGACCCCTCGCCCACTTCTGGAACGTTAAACGGATTAAATAAATTTATTTAATTTGTTTAATGGAGAAACGTAGGTATCTTTTAAATGGTGGCTTGGATTGGAAAATCTAGGGCACCGTTGAGTTCGGAGCGTGCCGTTTACCCTAGGAGGGGTGTAAGTTTCACGGGCGCGGGCCGCTTGTGAAAAATGGCCCCAGGGGCATTTTCGTAATTTGGCGGCCTCGGGCGCTAAGTTTAGTAACTTTTGAACGGGGTCACGAAATAAAATTCTGAGACCGCCGTTGCGCTCAGAGCATGGTTCTTAGCCTAGGGGAGGCTAAATCCCGACCCTTTCGGAAGTTCAGGTTCGGGGCTGTCGGGCGGGCGTTTAAGTGATTTGTACTTAAACACCCCCCCCCCTTCTTCTTCTTCTTCTTCCTCAAACCCCCCTCCCCCTTCAGCTCCGGCGAGGCGAGCTCCGGCGAGGCGACTCCGGCAAGGTGTGGTGGTGCCGACGGGTTGACGGCGAAGCGACGGGCTTCGCCCAAGAGGTAGGAGTTTATCGTTTGCGTTTTTCTTTCCCGTACCTCCTTTGAACCTAATTTATACCCCCGAATTGTTGTTTGATCTTTGAACAAAACCCATGAATGCGTAGTGGAGTTAATTCCCTTTTTAACGCATCTTTCAGAATCAAAATTCGCAATCAGATGAGTTCGGGGTCGTTCGCCGAAGTTTGTGGGAAATTCGGGAGGTCCTGGGTGTTTTCGGCGGGTTCTGGCGGTCTGGCAGGCTTAGGCGGCGGTGGCGGCAGCTCTCAGGGTGGCGCGGCGGCTCGGCCTAGCACGGCGACGGCGTGGCCGGCTGTGGACGGCGACAATCCACCTTGGCAGCGGCGGTTTCTCGACCAGGCGGTGGAGGAGGCGCGACATGCGGGCGGCGGCGCGGCGCTTCGAGCAGGGGGCGAGCGACGGCGGTGAGCGGGGCGCGAGGCCGCGGAAGACCGGGGTCGCTGACCCCGGCCGGCAGATAGCAGACCCGCTTTTTGCGGGTCTGCGCGTCGAAGAGAGACCGGCCTTCGGGCCGGTCCGGTGGCGTGGAATGCAGTCCGCGCGAGTGATCCACGGACCGCAGCGGCTCGGCCGGCTGGGCCGCGGGCCGGCCGGTTTGAGCCGGTCCAGGGGGTGTGGACCCACCGGACCGGTCCGGACCACCCCCTCTTACATCCGGTGATGTTTAATAATGCCGCATCCTCCAAACAGCGCGTCTGTTTGACGCGCCGTCTGCGGAAGTAGATCTGTATCGACGAGACGGACTTTTTGAGATGGTTTAGGGAATTTTTAATTCCCAAAACGATAGGCCTCGGTGGCGCGACACGTACGTTGAAGGGTTTGACGTCTTTCCGGGACTCTTGTTTTGGGCGGCGCAGACGCATCGGACGTCCGATTTGAGCGTCGTCCGTTGCATTGGGACCCTGGCGCAGGGGCGAAGGTTTGCAGGGCGGTTTCGGGAGTTGGAACTGGATTTGAGGCGTGGGCCCCACGGCCCGTCTTTCGAGCTACGTGCAGCGTTTCACACCTTTTTCACCGGACGTCCGTTTGGGGAGTGCGAGCAGTCGATGTTGGGTGTTTTTCTGAGGGGATTGCAATGGTGCAATCCGCCTGCTCAAATTCGGCACGATGGTGCGGGGCCCACGAGGGTCGTTTGGGCATCGACAGTGATTTTTCCATCTTTATTACTAGGCGACCGTTTTGGACAAGTGAATAGTCCATCTTGTGTGCTTTTTTGAGAGGATCACAACGGTGCAATCCGTTCGTTGAGTTCCGGGACCGGGATGCGGGTCCCATGTGGCACCGCTCGTGTACGGTGCGCCGGAATGCATCTTTTTCTCCAGATATCCGTTGCACTCAAATGAGTAGTGCTTTTGATGTGTTTTCCCGAGGGAATCGCAATGGTGTGATGCGCCCGACAGTTTTCGGGGCCGAGCATAGGGTTCACGGGACGCCGTTCGGGCGTGAGGTGGAGTTGGTGACTTTTCCGTCGGATATCCGTTGGAGGTGAGTAAGTAGTCGATCTCGCGTGTTTTTCCGCGAGGATTACAACGGTGTGATATGTTCGGTTGTGCGGAGCCTTATACGCGATCCTATTAAATGTGAAAGCCTGAAAGGTGCTTCAGTGGTGGTTCGCCCTACTTTTCTTGTAGCGGACCTTTGGCGAGTGATCGCGTGCACTCCCGTGTGAGTGATGTAAATGCTTGATGTGACGTGGTTGGTCGTGCCTGGGCCTTTGAGGTGGAGTTGTTACGTCACGCCTTCGTGTTGACGTTGGTGTTGTGTGCACGATAGCCTATGGGCTGGAACGAGGTATACTCTGGGAGTATACGAGAGTGCTTGGAGGTACGTGTGGTTTGTACCTGAGATGTTCGTGCGCTTGGTTGGGGTTGACTTGGGGCCACACGTCATGTGGGCCCCATGTGTGTGTCGTGTTTTGCCTTACGTACTTTGACTTCTCACGACGTAGAGGGTCCCTCGTTGTGTTTGTTTGACCAGCAGGGTGGAGTTTTTCCCCTAGCTCGGTGCTCGTTTGTTGACCAGTAGGGTTGAGTGGTCTCCCCCTAGTTTCGTTCTAGATGGATTGGCCGGTAGTGGGGCCAGTGGCACCTAGTGATGGAACATGCACTAAACTTCTTTTGGATGAGTTGTGCTAGAGTTGGGTGGTCGCGTGATGCCCACTCCGTGTTCAGTCATCCAGGGTTGTACCCTCCAGTGGATGTGGCCAG
Organism: Viscum album; assembly: GCA_963277665.1. Lineage (NCBI taxonomy): Eukaryota > Viridiplantae > Streptophyta > Magnoliopsida > Santalales > Viscaceae > Viscum > Viscum album. The sequence goes on from OY728166.1 coordinate 613,084,496, forward strand.
AGCAGTTCTGAGTTTTACCCTCCAGCGGGGCTGGGCTGTGGGATACTCATCGGATTCTAGGGTCTACCCTCCAGCAGAGACTGGGCAGTGGGTCACCCGACACTTTTAGGGTCTACCCTCCAGTAGAGACTGGGTAATGGGTCACCCGACACACTTAGGGTCTACCCTCCAGTAGAGACTGGGCAGTGGGTCACCCGACAACCTCTTAGGGCCTACCCTCCAGCAGGGCTGGGCAGTGGGTCTCCCGTCTTCTAGTTCCAGGTCTACCCTCCAGCAAGGCTGGGCAGTGGGTCGTCTGTCGACTTATTCCAGGTCTACCCTCCAGCGGGGCTGGGCAGTGGGTCGCCTGATGATGTATTAGGGTTTACCCTCCAGCAGGGCTGGGCAGTGGGTCACCCGATATCTGAATATGGTTTACCCTCCAGCGGGGCTGGGTAGTGGGTTGCCTGGCAGAATTAGGGTTTACCCTCCAGCAGGGCTGGGCAGTGGGTCACCTGACTTTTTGTTATGAATTACCCTCCAGCGGGGCTAGGCAGTGGGACACCTGTTAGCATTTCAGACTCAGTCCTCTTGACTAGGCTAGTCTGTGGCTTACCTCCGTGATTACTGGAGCGGGACCCTTGGTTATACGGGTCAGTGTTGTGACGACTTGGCTTTGAGGAGACCTCTCGACTTCAGGGCAGTGACAAGGTGTGGTTTGACTTTTCATAGAACTCTCAAGTACGAGGGGCACTTTCCCCACCGAGATGTGTTCTTGTAACGTGATCTAAAACCGTGCAGGCGAGTCAGTGCCGCTCAAAGCGGATAGTGTCAAGGTGCAGTGATTGAGCCCCTTGGCTTGCGGTTCAGGGCAGACGTGCGGGATGCTGGGCATCGATGATGGGGTTATGTCTGGGACTGTTGGCGACTCTTTCTTGGGCTGAGCTATGGGACGGGGATCCCCTTACGACGTCGTTCGGGTTTCTTGTTGAGCATACCGATATGTATATACATTGTTTCTGGTACCCACTTCTTGGGTTTGGTTACTCTCTTTCCAGGAGAGGCAAAGACGTGCGGGGTATGCCACGTGCTTTCTGTGTCTAGCTTTTCGTGGTTGGATGAGTCTACTCTCCTGCTATAGGTAGCGAAGAATTGATGGGAAGTTTGTCTTCTCACCGTTTCCAGCTCCTTTTGTACGGATGAGTCTACCTTCTTTCTCTTGATGGGTTGAGTTGTTACTCTTTACTGCACCCTTGATTGTACTCCTTACTATTACTTGTTCACTCTACTTCTCACCCTTCGGTACCTCCTTTGTTGCTCCCTCGAGCCTTTGGGGTATCCTACTGAGTATTTTTATACTCACCCCTGCTTGGGCTTTGGCCGTACTTGGTGTGCCCTTGCAGATGACAGACAGGTGGAGCATGACTTCGGTGGAGCGTAGGATCTTGGGAGCTTGGACCGCATGCGGTGGTTGTGGCCGGGTTCCAGGTGGGAGACCCGTCAGCTGTTTCATTTTTGTTTACCTGTTGCCAGGTTGTGGCACTTTTTGGTTGGGCGCATTTTTTGCCCATTTTCTTTTCAGTTTGTACTTTGTACTTGTAGAGGTCGATGCACTATATGGTTTTTATAGCAGTTTCCTTTTCTTTGCTTGTCTTTTCTTTTTACTCTGCACTTTTGCATTGAGTGTGCTGCGTGTGGGTGTGTACAGGTGCTTAGGCAAAGGCCTCCCTGAGTTGTTGTGCCTTCGGCGCTGGTCGGCAGCCCCTGGCCTATGGAGGTGGGCTTGGGGTAGTTGCGGCTCGAGCCCGGGTAGGGTCGGGTCATGACAAAGTGGTATCAAAGGTGGTTCATTCCTTGGGACGTTGTGCGGACGTCCCTAAAAGAGGAATTCGTTGGGATATAGGGAAACAGCGTTAACATGTCTCGAGAGCGGCTCTCAGGCCAGGGAGTCCAGTGATGGTGCGGCGGCCGACGTATGCATTCACCAGGACCTTGATAACCCGCTTGTCGACTCGGCATGCTGAGACACTTGTTGCAGGGAAATTTGTTTGTGCATCACATAGGACTGAGTCTTGACTGTCCTTCTTGAGTCAGCTCCCCGTCGTGGTTAGTGGTATATACATATATGGTCATCTAATTGCGAAACTCCTTGATAATATTCAGGAGGTCTCCGCGAATACAGCCAGCCAAGATACCAGCTTTGGTTCGTGATGACGACCCTGTGAGCTACGAGGCCACAGTCCAGGACCCATCATGCGAGCCCTTTCTCTGGGTGGTCCGGTAACAGCACCCCCACCTATTGAGCACCAGGCAGTTTCAGTAGAGTAGGCTGATCTTGAGCGCAGGTTGAGCGTGCTCCGTGAGTTCCAGTGGCAGAGACCGCTGAGGTTCAGTGGTGAGCCAGACCCTTAGGCAGTAGAGGTTTGGATCGAGGCAGTGGTTCACCTTTTCAGGATTGTGCAGACACCAACAGATCAGAGAGTGGCTTTGGCAGCCACCCCTTTTTCATGGAGTAGCTTGGCGTTGGTGGAGTCAGGTGACTCATCTTCTTGACGATTTGTCACTTTCATGGGACGAATTCTAGTTGTTGTTTCATGAGGAGTTATTCCCCTCCTGCTTGTGCTCCGTTCGGATTCAGGAGCTCCTGCAGTTTCAGTAGGGAGGGATGATGGTGGCCGAGTACGCGGCTAGTTTTGCAGACCGTGCATGATTTTACCTGGACTTGGTCCATGGCGACAACATTCGAGCGCGGAAGTTTGAGCAGGGTCTCCGCCGAGATATTCGTGATGTTATAGTACCCTTGGGCATTTCCACCTATGCCGAGGTGCTAGAGCAGGCGCTGGTGCCAGAGGGCTTCCTGTAACATTCTAGTGTTGGTATTGGCAGTGGGCATGACGGAGCCAGGACGTCTGTCGTAGCTAGCAGGCGCTGGAGGACTGGACCTCGATGCAGGTGGCCTTCCCAGTGCTGGTTTCAGAGATGTGGTCATATACCACTATGGATAAAAGGTGCAGTGCCTCAACCGAGGATGCCCTTCCATGAGTGGATCCCGGGCCATGGTCGTACACCATAGTGGCGCCAGAGGGCACCAGGGCAGCCCAGAGAGCACTAGTGATATGCTTGTGACGGGCGAGGTCACTTAGAACGAGACTGCCTGACCCGAGTTGCTAAGAGCTTCGGGCAGGCAGTAGGCGCACCACAACGGTAGAGGCAGCACCGTGATCGGAGTAGTAGCCAGAGAGGTGGTGCTAGAAGAGGAGTGGGAGGAGCTGGGGGTGCGGGATGACGTTATGAGATCTCCCCATCACCACTAGGTGGTCCACGTCAGGCTCTGGGAGATGACGGTTGGGACCACGGGTAACCACGAGCTTTGGATGTCTACGATCCTGTAGAGCACGGGATGGTGAGAGGTACCCATTTCGACTCTTCTACTTCTTGCAGTAGAATTGATAGGCTCTGCATGTTAAAGACATTTCTCCCTGCTCCTTGTTTGAGGTGTTACCAGGGTGATGCAGGCCGTCGGGTGTAACCCTGTGTTGGTAAGGTAAAAGGTGTGAGACCTTTTCCTTTAGTCGATGGTGTTGGCTCCTTCGCCTGTTGAGCGTGTAAGAGAGCATCGACTGTGGAATATTGCGCGACCAGATATCTTTGGGTGTTTCACCATATGGATATTCTGAAGGAGGGAATCACCGGGCCTTGTTTCAGGTGCGGGCGGTGATTCTAGTCGTGGCATGCGACGTAGATGTTCGTTCGGGGAGGTGAGATACCCCCAAGACCCTTTGGTCCGTTTGAGACCGTGCAAAGGGATGGCGAGGTTGTCTACCGCCTTGCCCTAACCCCAAAGTCTGGAGTGGGTGCACGACATCGACAAGGGCTGACCCGCATGAACAGATCAATCCTTTGGTCTGTGTGCGATGACGCAGAGCTGTGCGTGGGTTCTTCTGGGTATGGGAAAGCCAGGTGTGGGCTTAGTACCCTGTGTTGCTCCCTAGTTTTTCTCTTAGGGGATGAAAAGCTTGAAGGAGGGAATGATGTAAGAACCTGGTTTTTGCTTTGAAAGACTTTGTAATATTCTTGATGATATTCCAGAGCAGCGCCTTCAGACGGCGTGCGATTCCGAGCCCCGGAGTGGTCGGAATTAAATTTTCAGTGCATTCACACTGGAAATGCTAAATAAATAGGATAACTCATAAACGGAGTTCTGGATCAGAGATCTGAGTGTACGGATGGGTCCGGAATGGGGTGTTTACCCTAGGAATGACATAAAACTTGTCGGCACGGGATGTTTGGACCCCTCGCCCGCTTTTGGAACGTTAAACGGATTAAATAAATTTATTTAATTCGTTTAATAGAAAAACGTAGGTATCTTTTAAACGGTGGCTCGGATTGGAAAACCGAGGGCACCGTTGAGTTCGGAGCGTGCCGTTTACCCTAGTAGGGGTGTATGTTTCGCGGGCGTGGGCCGCTTGTGAAAAATGGCCTCAGGGGCGTTTTCGTAATTTGGCGGCCTCGGGCGCTAAGTTTAGTAACTTTTGAACGGGGTCTCGAAATAAAATTCCGAGACCGCCGTTGCGCTCAGAGCGTGGTTCTTAGACTAGGGGAGGCTAAATCCCGACCCTGTCGGGAGTTCGGGTTCGGGGCTGTCGGGCGGGCGTTTAAGTGATTTGTAGTTAAACACCCCCCTTCTTATTCTTCTTCTTCTTCCTCAAACCCCCCTCCCCCTTCACCTCCGGCGAGGAGAGCTCCGGCGAGGTGACTCCGGCAAGGTGCGGCGGTGCCGGCGGGTTGACGGCGAAGCGATGGGCATCGCCCAAGAGGTAGGAGTTTATCCTTTGCATTTTTCTTTCCCGCACCTCTTTGAACCTAATTTATTCCCCCGAATTGTAGTTTGATCTTCGAACAAAACCCATGAATGCGTAGTAGAGTTAATTCCATTTTTAACGCATCTTTCAGAATCAAAATCCGCGGTCGGATGAGTTCTGGGTCGTTCACCGAAGTTTGTGGGAAATTCGGGACGTCCTGGGTGTTTCCTGCGGGTTCCGGCGGTCCGGCAGGCTCAGGCAGCGGTGGCGGAAGCTCCCAGGGTGGCGCGACGGCTCGGCCTAGCGCGGCGACGGCACGGCCGGCTGTGGACGGCGGCCGTCCCCCTTGGCGGCGACGGTTTCTCGACCAGGCGGTGGAGGCGGCGCGACATGCGGGCAGCGGCGCGGAGCTTCGAGCAGGGGGCGAGCGATGGCGGGGAGCAGGGCGCGAGGCCGCGGAAGACCGGTGTCGCTGACCCCGGCCGGCAGACAGCAGACCCGCTTTTCGCGGGTCTACGCATGGAAGAGAGACCGACCTTCAGGCCGGTCCAGTGGCGTGGAACGCAGTCCGCGCGGGTGATCCGCGGACCGCAGCGGCTCGGCCGGCTGGGCCGCGGGCCGGCCGGTTTGAGCCGGTCCAGGGGGTGTGGACCAGCCGGACCGGTCCGGACCACCCCCTCTTACGTCCAGTGACGTTTAAAAATGCCGCAACCTCCAAACAGAGCGTCCGTTTGACACGCCGTCTGTGGCAGTAGATCCGTATCGACGAGGCGGACTTTTTGAGATGGTTTCGGGTATTTTTAATTCCCGAAACGATAGGACTCGGTGGCGAGACAAGTACGTCGAAGGGTTTGACGTCTTTCCGGAAATCTTATTTTGGGCGGCGCGGACGCATCAGACATCCGCTTTGAGCGCCGTAGGTTGCGTTGGGACCTTGGCGCAGGGGGCGAAAGTTTCTAGGGTGGTTTCGGGCGTTGGAACTGGATTTGAGACGTGTGCCCCACGGCCCGTCTTTTGAGCTGCGTGCAGCGTTTCACGCCTTTTTCACCGGACGTCCGTTCGGGGCATGCGAGCAGTCGATGTAGGGTGTTTTTCCAAGTGGATTGCAATGGTGCAATCCGCCCGCTCAAATTCGGCACGATGGTGTGGGGCCCATGAGGGTCGTTTGGGCGTCGATGGTGATTTTTCCATCTTTATCGCTGGGCGACCGTTTTGGACAAGTGAATAGTCCATCTTGTGTGCTTTTTCGAGAGGATCGCAACGGTGTGATCTGTTCGTTGAGTTCCAGGACCGGGATGCGGGTCCCACGTGGCACCGCTTGTGTGCGGTGCGCCAGAATGAATCTTTTTCTCCGGGTATCCGTTGCACTCAAATGAGTAGTGCTTTTGACATGTTTTCCCGATGGAATCGCAATGGTGTGATGCGCCCGACTATTTTCGGGGCCGAGGCTCGGGTTCACGGGACGTCGTTCGGGCGTGAGGTGGTGTTGGTGACTTTTCCGTCGGATATCCGTTGGAGGTGAGTAAGTAGTCTATCTCACGTGTTTTTTCGCGAGGATTACAACGGTGTGATCCGTTTGGTTGTGCAGAGCCTTATACATGATCCTATTAAATGTGAAAGCATGAAAGGTGCTCTAGTGGTGGTTCGCCCTACTTTTCTTGTAGCGGACCTTTGGCGAGTGATCGCGTGCACTCCCGTGTGAGTGATGTAAATGCTTGAGGTGACATGGTTGGTCGTGCCTAGGCCTTTGAGGTGGAGTCGTTACGTCACGACTTCGCGTTGACGTTGGTGCCGTGTGCACGATAGCCTATGGGCTGGAACGAGGTATACTCTGGGAGTATACGAGAGCGCTTGGAGGTACCTGTGGTTTGTACCAGAGATGTTCGTGCGCTTGGTTGGGGTTGACTTGGGGCCACACGTCGTGTGGGCCCCATGTGTGTGTCGTGTTCTGCCTTACGTACTTTGACCTCTCACGACGTAGAGGGTCCCTCGGTGTATTTGTTTGACCAGCAGGGTGGAGTTTTTCCCCTGGCTCGGTGCTCGTTTGTTGACAAGCAGGGTTGAGTGGTCTCCCCCTGGTTTTGTTCTCGATGGATTGGCCGGTAGCGGGGCCAGTGGCACCTAGTGATGGAACATGCACTAAACTTCTTTTGGATGAGTTGTGCTGGAGTTGGGTGGTTGCGTGATGCCCACTCTGTGTTCAGTCGGCCAATGTTGTACCCTCCAGTGGATGTGGCCAGAGCAGTTCTGAGTTTTACCATGCAGCGGGGCTGGGCAGTGGGTTACTCATCAGATTCTAGGGTCTAACCTCCAGCAGAGACTGGGCAGTGGGTCACATGACACTTTTAGGGTCTACCCTCCAGCAGAGACTGGGCAGTGGGTCACCCGACGCACTTAGGGTCTACCCTCCAGCAGAGACTGGGCAGTGGGTCACCCGAAGACCTCTTAGGGCCTACCCTCCAGCAGGGCTGGGCAGTGGGTCGCCCGTCCTCTAGTTCCAGGTCTACCCTCCAGTAAGGCTGGGTAGTGGGTCGCCTGTCGACTTATTCCAGGTCTACCCTCCAGCGGGGCTGGGCAGTGGGTCGCCTGATGATGTATTAGGGTTTACCCTCCAGCAGGGTTGGGCAGTGGGTCACCTGATATATGAATATGGTTTACCCTCCAGCATGGCTGGGTAGTGGGTCTCCTGACGATGTATTAGGGTTTACCCTCCAGCTGGGCTGGGAAGTGGGTCACCTGACTTTTGGTTATGAATTACCCCCCAGCGGGGCTGGGCAGTGGGACACCTGTTAGCATTTCAGACTCAGTCCTCTCGACTAGGCTAGTCTGTGGCTTACCTCCGTGATTACTGGAGCGGGACCCTTGGTTATACGGGTCAGTGTTTTGACGGCTTGGCTTTGAGGAGACCTCTCGACTACAGGGCAGTGAAGAGGTGTGGTTTGACTTTCCATATAACTGTCAAGTACGAGGGGCACTTTCCCCACCGAGACGCGTTCTTGTGACTTGATCTAAAACCGTGCAGGCGAGTCAGTGCCGCCCAAAGTGGATAGTGTCAAGGTGCGGTGATTGATCCCCTTGGCTTGCGGTTCAGGGCAGACGTGCGGGATGCTGGGCATCGATGATGGGGTTATGTCTGGGACTGTTGGCGACTCTTTCTTGGGCTGAGCTATGGGACGGGGATCCCCTTACGACGTCATTCGGGTTTCTTGTTGAGCATACTGATATGTATATACCTTGTTTCCGGTACCCACTTCTTGGGTTTGGTTACTCTCCTTCCAGGAGAGGCAAAGATGCGCGGGGTATGCCACGTGCTTTCCGTGTCTAGCTTTTCGTGGTTGGACGTGTCTACTCTCCTGCTATAGGTAGCGAAGAATCGACGGGATGTTCGTCTTCTCACCGTTTCCAGCTCCTTGTGTCTGGATGAGTCTACCTTCTTTCTCTTGATGGGTTGAGCTGTTACTCTTTATTGCACCCTTGGTTGTACTCCTTTCTATTCCTTGTTCGCTCTACTGCTCACCCTTCGGTACCTCCTTTGTTGCTCCCTCGAGCCTTCAGGGTATCCTACTAAGTATTTTTATACTCACCACTGCTTGGGCTTTGCCCGCACTTGGTGTGCCCTTGCAGACGACGGACAGGTGGAGCGTGAATTCGGTGGAGCGTAGGAGCTTGGGAGCTTGGACCGCGTGCGGTGGTCGTGGCCGGGTTCCAGGTGGGATACCCGTCAGCTATTTCCTTTTTGTTTACCTATTGCCGGGTTGTGGCACTTTTTGGTTGGGTGCGTGTTTTGCCCATTTTCTTTTCAGTTTGTACTTGGTACTTGTAGAGGTCGATGTACTCTATGGTTTTTATAGCAGTTGCCTTTTATTTGCTTGTCTTTTCTTTTACTCTGCACTTTTTCATTGAGTGTGTTGCGTGTGGGTGTGTACAAGTGCTTAGGAAAAGGCCTCCCCGAGTTGTTGTGCCTTCGGCGCTGGTCGCCAGCCCCTAGCCTATGGAGGTAGGTTTGGGGTAGTTGCGGCTCGAGCCCGGGTAGGGTCGGGTCGTGACATCCGGCAAGGCGCAGCTCCGACGAATCGCGGAGAAGCTCCGGGCGAAGCCCAGCGAGGTAGGAGGTCTTCGTTTGCATTTTAATTCCCGAACCAACTTTTAACCTCAATTTTATGCGTCGATTTTTGTTCGATTGTCGAATCAAATCCCTTGAGCACGTAGTAGTTTTTATGAGCTATCCGACGCATTTTTGGTTTCAGTTTTGGATTTCTGGGGAACCTGCAATCATTCGCTGAAGATTGCGTGTTTTGGAGCAGTTTCGGGTTGTTCCGGGCGGCGGCAGCCCAGGGTAGCGGTGGTCCGGCGGCTTCGCGCGCCGGTCCGGCGGTCCAGGCCGAACGGAGGTCGGCGGTGGCACGGCGAGCAGGCGGCTGGTAGAGGCGTAGCGGCTGTAGGTGTCAGCGACAACGAGCGCGGAGGCGCTGGGTGAGCACGGGATGGCTTTGGCGGGCGAGCCAGGCGGCGGCGTGGTGAGTCGGACGACGGCGGGAGCTCGAGCGGCAGGCGGCCGCGGCGCGGCTTCGGCCCGTCGCCATCAGCAGAGGAACCCGAGGCACCACGCCTCGGGCGTGCGGCGTGGACAAGGACCCGCCGAATGCGGGTCCTGCGGGAGGAGAAGGAGACCGGCCTTCTGGCCGGTCTGCTAGGAAGAACCGGACCCGAGGGGTCCGCTGCGATGAGGATGAGCCGCGGCGGTCTGGACCGGTCTGGACCGGCCCCTTTGGGCCCCTTGCATTTCGGGGGGCCATATCATTCAAACGGCGCGTCTGTTTGACGCGCCGTCTGCGGCGATGAGTCCGTATCGACGAGGTGCTCTCTTTATGTTGTGTTCTGGGACTTTTGGATTCAGTGTCCGAAGACGGGTGACCCGAGAGCTTTAAGTTAATAATATTAATTTATTATTAAAGTTACGACGGACGTGGCTCACGAGCCAGACGTCCATTTGACGCGCCGTCAGAGGCGATGTGCCCTGAGGCTGAGACGGTACTTCCAATGTGGTTCGGAACCTTTGCGGGTTGGTTTTGTTGCTCTGCGGCACTAAACGCAATGTGAATAATTAATTAATTATTTAATTAATTAATTATTCTTGCGTCGAACCTAACTCCCGCTTGGGATGTCCAATTGACGCGCCATCAGCGACAGCATGATCCCAGTCCTCGTGCGGACTTTTTGAGAAGATTTCCAATGCATTCGGGATTGGAGACGAGGTGCGGGCCCCAAAGGGCCTAGTTCACACGTATTATAGTGAAACGCTACTTTTTCACTGGACGTCCGTTCGGGGTGTGCGAGCAGTCGTTTCTGGATATTTTTCCGAGTGGATTGAAGTGGTGCAATCTGCTCTCCCTAGTTTGGCACGATGGTGCGGGGCCCACGAGGGCCGTTTGGGCGCTGACAGTGACTTTTCCATCTTTATCACCGGGCGACCGTTTTGGAAAAGTGAGTGGTCCATCTTGTGTGATTTTTCGAGAGGATCGCAACGGTGCGATCTGTTCGTTGAGTTTCAGGACCAAGATGCGGGCCCCACGTGGCCCCGCTCGTGTGCGGTGCGCCTGGATGCACCTTTTTCTCTGGATATCCGTTGCACTCAATTGAGTAGTGCTTTTGACGTGTTTTCCCGAGGGGATCGCAATGGTGCGATGCGCCTGACTGTTTTCGGGGTCGAGGCTCGGGATCACGGGACGCCGTTCAGGTGTGAGGCGGTGTTGGTGAATTTTTTGACGGATATCCGTTGGAGGCGAGTAAGTAGTCGATCTCGCGTGTTTTTCCGCGAGGATTACAACGGTGTGATCCGTTAGGTTGTGTGGAGCCTCTTATGCGATATCGTTAAATGTGGAAGCATGTGTAAGAACCCGGTTTTTGCTAAGAAAGACTTTGGAATATTCTTGATGATATTCCAGAGCAGCGCCTTCAGACGACGTGCGATTCCGGGCCCCGGAGTGGCCGGAATTAAATTTTCAGTGCGTTCACACTCGAAATGATAAATAAATGCAATAACTCTTAAACGGAGTTCCGGATCAGAGATCCGAGTGTACGGATGGGTCTGTAATGGGGTGTTTACACTAGGAACAACATAAAACTTGTCGGCGCGGGATGTTTGGACCCCTCACCCGCTTCTGGAACGTTAAACGGATAAATAAATTAATTAATTTATTCGTTTAATGGTGAAACACTAGTATCTCTTAAAAGGTGGCTCGGATTGGAAAACCGAGGGCACTGTTGAGTTCGGAGCGTGCCGTTTACCCTAGGAGGGGTATAAGTTTCGCGGGCGCGGGCCGTTTGTGAAAAATGGCCCCGGGGGCATTTTCGTAATTTGGCGGCCTCGGGCCCTAAGTTTAATAACTTTTGAACAGGGTCTTGGATTACAATTCCAAGACTTCCGTTGTGCTCAAAGCATTGTTTTTACCCCAGGGACACCCTCCTATTTGTCTGCTTCGGGAGCGGAGTCGGGGGCGTGCCGGGCGGGGTGTTTAAGTGTTTTTATTTAAACACGCACCCCCCCTTCTCCCTCTTCTTCTTCTTCCTCACAACCCCTCCCCTCCCTTCATCTTTTCTGGCAAGCTCCGGTGATCTCCGGCAAGGCGACTCCGGCGAGGTGGCTCCGGCGCGACGATGACGCGTGGCGGATCGCGCGGGAAGCGCTGAGCAAAGCCCAACGAGGTAGGCGGATTTGAGTTTTCCTCCCCTTCCCCGTTTTAATCCTCATTTGTGCTCAATCGCGCCACTGGATCCCCGAACAAATCCTGTGGTTGCGTAGATCCCGTCTCGATATTTCCGGAAAGCTACCCGGATCAAAATTTCGACCACCGGATCGTTCCCAGTGGTCCTTGGAAATTTTCCGGCCATGGCCGGTTTCCGGCGAGGGCCGAAGGCGGCAGACGGCGGCGGCGCGGGGCGGAGCGCGGCGCAGCAGGGCGGTCGGCCGGGGCTTCGGCGACGCTAGCCGGGAGGTGGCGGCGGCCTACGGCGGCGGCTGTCAGAAGCCGGCCGCGGCGCCGGCCACGGCCGCCGGCAGGCGGAGGAGGGGGGGGGCGCGAAGCGCGCGACCCCTGTGCGTCGACTGCGACCCGCGTTTTGCGGGTCGCTGTTGGGGATCAACCAGCCGCGAGGCGGCCGGTCGGCTGAAGCGAGCCGCGGCAAGCTGGCCGCGGCGGGGTGAACCGGACCCGCGGCTGAGCCGCGGGCCGGCTGTGCGGACCGGGCCGGCCGGCGCGGGCTGGCCCAAGCAGGGCGGACCGGCCGGTCCGGCCCAAGGGGCTTTGCCCCTCATTTTTCGGACGCCCGTATTTCGGGCTACGGGCGTCCGTTTTGCGCACCGTCTGCGGCAGCGTGGAGCTTGCGTCGAGGCGGAGTTTTTGAGATTTTGTCGGGAATTTTTAATTCCCGAAAAGAGGGGCCGCGGAGGTGCGACGCGTCTTTAAGTGGACGAGCGTTCTTCCGGTAAATCTTGTTTTGGACGGCGCAGACGCATCCAACGTCCGTTTTGAGCGCCGTCAGTTGCGTTAGGACCCTGGCGTCGAGGCGGAGGTTCTCAGGGTGGTTTCAGGTGTTGAGGCCAGAGTTGAGGCGCGGGCCCCAGGGCCCGTCTTTTGAGCTGTGTACGGCTTTTCACGACTTTTTCACCGAACGTCCATTCGGGGCGTGCGAGCAGTCGTTTTTGGATGTTTTTTCGAGGGGATTGCAGTGGTACAATCTGCCCGCCCTAATTCGCCACGATGATGCGGGGCCCATGAGGGTCGTTTCGGGAGTTGACGGTGATTTCCAGTTTTATCACCGGGCGACCGTTTTGGACGAGTGAGTAGTCCATCTTGTGTTCTTTTTTGATAGGATCGTAGTGGTGCAAACCGTTCATGGAGTTTCGGGACCAGGTTGTGGGTCCTACGTGGCACCGCTCGTGTGCGGTGCGCCGGGATGCATCTTTTTCTTCGGATATCCGTTGCACTCAAGTGAGTAGTGCTTTTGATGTGTTTTCCCGAGGGGATCGCAATGGTGCAATGCGCCCGACGGTTTTTGGGGCCGAGGTTCGGGATCATGGGACGTTGTTCGGGCGTCAGGCGGTGTTGGTCACTTTTTCGTCGGATATCTGTTGGAGGCGAGTAAGTAGTCGATCTCGCGTGTTTTTCTACGAGGATCACAATGATGCGATCCGTTGGGTTGTGCGGAGCCTCTTGCGTGATCTTTTTGAATGTGGAGCATGGAAGGTGCTCTGATGGCAGTTCGTCCTACCATGTTTGTAGCGGACCCTTGGCGTGTGATCGCGCATTCTTGGGAGAGTGGTATAAATGGTTCATGAGATGTGGCTGGCCATGCGTGGGCCTTGAGGTGGAGTTGTTACGTCATGCCTTCGCGTTGACGATGGGTGCCGTGTGCACGCTAGCCCTTGGGCTAAGAGTGAGGTATAGTCTGGGAGTATAAGGGAGCACATGGAGGTATAGGTGGTTATTTGTACCTGAGAACATTGGTGTGTTCAGTTGGGGTTGAGAGGGGGGCCACACGTTGTGTGGGCCCCACGTGCGTGCTGTGTCCTGCTTTGCGTACTTGATCTCTCACTGTGTAGAGGGTCCCTTTGTGCTAGTTGGTTTGGGCAAGCAGGGTGGAGTTTATCTCCCCTGGCTTTGTGTTTGTTTGTTTGACCAGCAAGGTTGGGTGGATCCCCCTAGTTTCGCTCTCGATGGATTGGCCAGTAGCGGTGCTAGCCGCCCAGTGCTGGAACAGGCGCTGAACCCCTCAGGGTGAGTTGTGATGGAGTTGGGTGGTTGTGCAATACCCACTCCGCGTTTGGTTGGCCAGTGTTGTACCCTTCAGTGGATGTGGCCAGAGCAGTTCTGAGTTTTACCCTCTAGCGGGGCTAGGCAGTGGGTTACTCATCAGCTTCTAGGGTCTACCCTCCAGAAGAGACTGGGCAGTGGGTCACCCGATGCTTTTTGGGTCTACCCTCCAGCAGAGACTGGGCAGTGGGTCACCCGACACTTAGTGTCTACCCTCCAGTAGATACTGGGCAGTGGGTCACCCGATGACCTCTTAGGGCCTACCCTCTAGCAGGGCTGGGCAGTGGGTCGCCCGTTGTCTAGTTTCAGGTCTACCCTCCAGCAAGGCTGGGCAGTGGGTCGCCTGTCGACTTATTCCAGGTCTACCCTCCAGTGGGACTGGGCAGTGGGTCACCTGATGATGTAATTTGGTTTACCCTCCAGCAGGGCTGGGCAGTGGGTCGCTTGATGATGTGTTAGGGTTTACCCTCCAGCCGGGCTGGGTAGTGGGTCACCCGATATCTGATTATGTTTTACCCTCCAGTGGGGCTGGGAAGTGGGTTGCTTGATGATGTATTAGGGTTTACCCTCCAGCAGGGCTGAGCAGTGGGTCACCTAATATTTGGTTATGAATTACCCTCCAGTGGGGCTGGGCAGTGGGACACGTGTTGGCATTCCAGACTCATTCTTTCTACTAGGCTAGTTTGTGGCTTACCTCCGTGATTACCAGAGCGGGACCCTTGGTTGTACGGGTCGGTGATGGAACGACTTGACTTTGAGGAGACCTCTCCACTGCGGGGCAGTGACGAGGTGTGGTTGGGCTTTCCCTAGAACTCTCAAGTACGAGGGGCGCTTTCCCCACCGAGACGTGTTCTTATGACGCGATCTAAAACCGTGAGGGCGAGTCAGTGCCGCCCAAAGCGGATAGTGCCAAGGTGCGTTGATTGAGCCCCTTGGCTTGCGGTTCAGGGAAAACATGCGGGATGCTGAGCGATGGTGATGGTTATGTCTGGGACTGTTGGTGACTCTTTTTCTTGGGCTGAGCTACGGGATGGGGATCCCCTTACGAGGTTGTTCGGGTTTCTTGTTGAGCATACCGATATGTATATACCTTTTTTCTGGTACCCACCTCTTGGGTTTGGTTACTCTCCTTCCAGGTGAGCCTAAGACGCGTGGGGTATGCCACATGCTTTCTGGGTCTAGCTTCTCGTGGTTGGACGAGTCTACTCTCCTGCTATAGGCAGCGAAGACTCGACGGGAAGTTCATCTTCTCACCGTTTCCAGTTTCTTGTTCCTGGACGAGTCTACTTCCTTTCTTTTGTTGGGTTGAGATGGACTCTTTACTGTACTCTTTGCTTCACTCTCTATTGTACTCCTCTACTTTCCTTGTTCGCTCTACCGCTCACCCTTCTGTACCTCCTTTGTTGCTCCCTCGAGCCTTCGGGGTGTCCTACTGAGTAATTTATACTCACCCCTGCTTGGGCTTTGCCTGCACTTGGTGTTCCCTTTCAGACGACGGACAGGTGGAGCATGACGTCAGTGGAGCGTAGGAGCTTGGGAGCTTGGACCGCGTGCGGTGGTCGTGGCCGGGTTCCAGGTTGGAGACCCGTCAGCTGTTTCCTTTTTGTTTACCTGTTGCCGGGTGGTGGCACTTTTTGGTTGGGCGCGTGTTTTTCCCCTTTTCTTACTTCTCAGTATTTTTCTTGTACTTGTAGAGGTCAATTCACTTTGTGGTATATATATAGCAGTTGTTCTTTTTTACTCAGCTTCTCTTTTCATTTACTCTGCACTTTTTCATTGAGTTTGTTGCGTGTGCGTGTGTACAGGTGCTTAGGCAAAGGCCTCCCCGAGTTGTTGTGCCTTCGGCGCTGGTCGCCAGCCCTGGCCTATGGAGGCAGGCCTGGGGTAGTTGCGGCTCGAGCCCAGGTAGGGTCGGGTCGTCACAAAGTGGTATCAAAGGTGGTTCGTTCCTTGGGGCATTGTGAGGACGTCCCTAAAAGAGGAATTGGTTGGGATATAGGGAAATAGTGTTAACGTGTCTCGAGAGCGGCTCTCAGGCCAGGGAGTCCAGTGATGGTGCGGTGGCCGACGTATCCATTCACCAGGACCTTGATAACCCGCTTGTCGACTCGGCATGCTGAGACACTTGTTGTAGGGAAATTTGTTTGTGCATCACATAGGATAGAGTCTTTGACCGTCCTTCTTGAGTCATCTCCCCATCGTTGTTGTTGTATTGGTATATACATATATGCTCATCTGACCGCGACACTCCTTGATAATATTCAGGATGTCTCCGCGAAGACATCCAGCCATGATACCATCAGTGGGTGCGTGACGATGACCCTGTGAGCTACGAGGCCACAGTCCAGGACCCATCGTGCGAGCCCCTTTCTCCGGGTGGGCCGGTATCAGCACCCCCACCTGTTGAGCAGCAGGCAGTTTCAGCAGAGCAGGCTGATTTTGAGCACAGGTTGAGCGCGCTCCGTGAGTTCTAGCGGTAGAGACCGCTGAGGATCAGTGGTTAGCCATATCCTCAGGCAGCAGAGGTTTGGATCGAGGCAGTGGTTCGCCTTTTCAGGTTTGTGCAGACGCCGATAGGTCAGAGAGTGGCTTTGGAAGCCACCCTTTTCGTGGAGCAGCATGGCGTTGGTGGAGTCTGGTGACTCAGTTTCTTGACGAGTCATCGTTTTCATTGGACGACTTTCAGTTGTTGCTCTGTGAGGAGTTTTTTTCCCTCCTGCTTGCGCTCCGTTCGGATTCAGGAGCTCCTGCAATTTCAGCAGGGAGGGATGACGATGGCTGAGTACACGCCTAGTTTCGCAGACAGTGCACGCTTTTACCCAGACTTGGTCCGTGACGATAACCTCCGAGCGCGGAAGTTTGAGCAGGGTCTCCGCTGAGAGATTTGTGCTGTCAGAGTACCCTTGGGCATTTCCACATATGCCGGGGTGCTAGAGCATACGCTGGTGACAGAGGGCTTCCTGTCATGTTTTGCGGTTGGTAGTGGCAGTGGGCGCGATGGAGCTGGGACGTCTGCCATAGCTAGCAGGCGCCGGAGGATAGGACCTCGATGCAGGTGGCCTTCCCACTGCCGGTTTTGGAGACGTGGTCGTATACCACTGTGGCGAAAAGGCGCAGGGCCTCAGTCAAGGATGCCCTTCCGTGAGTGGATCCCGGGCCGTGGTCATACACCACAGTGGCACCGAAAGGCACCAGGGCAGCCCAGAGAGCGCCGGTTCTATGCTTGTGATGGGAGAGGTCACTTGGCATGAGACTTCCAGACAAGAGTTGCTGAGATCTTCGGGCAGGCAGCAGGCGCACCACCACGGCAGTGGCAGCGCCATGATCGGAGTAGTTTATAGAGAGGTAGTGCTAGCAGAGGAGTGGGAGGAGCTGGAGGTGGGGGACGCCGTTACGAGATCTCCCCATCACCACTAGGCGGTCCACGTCAGGCTCCGGGAGCTGACGGTTGGGACCGAGGGTAGCCGCGAGCTTTGAATGTCTACGATCCTGCAGAGCATAGGATGGTGAGAGGTACCCCTTGCGACTCTTCTACTTCTGGTGGTAGAATTGTTAGGCTCTGTGTGTGAAAGGCTTCTCTCCCGGCTCCTTTTTTGAGGTGTTACTATGGTGACACAGAGCGTCGGGTGTAACCCTGTGTTGGTAAGGAAAAAGGCATGAGACCTTTTCCTTTAGTCGATGGTGTTGGCTCCTTCGCCTGTTGAGCGTGTAAGAGAGCATCGACTGTGGAATCTTGCGTAACCAGATATCCTTGGGTGTTTCACCATATGGATATTCTGAAGGAGGGAATCACCGGGCCTTGTTTCAGGTGCGGGTGGTGATTCCAGTCGTGGCGTGCGACGTAGAGGTTTGACCGGGGAGGTGAGCTACCCCCGAGGGCCTTCGGGCCTTTTGAAACCGTGCAAAGGGATGGCGAGGTACCCTACTGCCTTGCCCTAACCCCAAAGTCTGGAGTGGGTGCACGACATCAACAAGGGCCGACCTCGCGTGAACAGATCAATCCTTTGGTCTGTGTGCGGTGACGCAGAGCTGTGCGTGGGTTCTTCTGGGTATGGGAAAGCCAGGTGGGGGCTCAGTACCCTGTGTTGCTCCCTAGTTTTGCTTTTCGAGGAGGAAAAGATTGAAGGAGGGAATGATGTAAGAACCCGGTATTTGCTACGAAAGACTTTGGAATATTCTTGATGATATTCCAGAGCAGCGCCTTCAGACGGCGTGCGATTCCGGGCCCCGGAGTGGCCGGAATTAAATTTTCAGTGCGTTCACACTGGAAATGCTAAATAAATGCAATAACTCCTAAACGGAGTTCCAGATCAGAGATCCGAGTGTACGGATGGGTCCGTAATGGGGTGTTTACCCTAGGAACGACATAAAACTTGTCGGCGCGGGATGTTTGGACCCCTCGCCCGCTCCCGGAACGTTAAACGGATAAATAAATAAATTAATTTATTCGTTTAATGGCTAAATGCTAGTATCTCTTAAACGGTGGCTCGGATTGGAAATATGAGGGCACCGTTAAGTTCGGAGCATGTCTTTTACCCTAGGAGGGGTATAAGTTTCATGGGCGCGGGTCGTTTGTGAAAAATGGCCCCAGGGGCGTTTTCGTAATTTGGCGGCCTCGGGCGCTAAGCTTAATAAATTTTTAACGGGGTCTCGGATTAAAATTTTGAGACCACCGTTGTGCTCGAAGCGTCGTTTTTACCCCAGGGACACCCTCCTTTTTGTCTGCTTTGGGAGCGGATTCAGGGGCGTGCCGGGCGGGGTGTTTAAGTGTTTTTATTTAAACACGCACCCCCCCTTCTTCCTCTTCTTCTTCTTCCTCACAACCCCTCCCCTCCCTTCATCTTTTCCGGAAAGCTCCGGTGAGATCCAGCGAGGCGACTCCGGCGACGTGGCTCCGGTGAGACGATGGCGCGCGGTGGATCGCGAGGGAAGCTCCGGGCGAAGCCCAACGAGGTAGGCGGATTTGAGTTTTCCTCCCCTTCCCCATTTTAATCCTCATTTATGCTCAATCGTGGCATTGGATCCTCGAAAAAATCTCGTGGTTGCGTAGATCCCGTCCCGAGATTTCTGGAAAGCTATCCGGATCGAAATTTCGACCCCCGGATCATTCCCGGTGGTCCTTGGAAATTTTCCGGCCACGGCCGGCTTCCGGCGAGGGCCGAAGGCGGCAGACGGCGGTGGCGCGGGGCAGAGCACGGTGCAGCAGCGCGGTCGGCCGAGGCTTCGGAGGCGCTTGCCGGGAGGTGGCGGCGGCCTTCGGCGGCGGCTGTCGGAAGCTGGGCGCGGGCGCCGGCAGGCGGAGGAGAGGGGGGGGGGGGGGGCGAAGCGCGCGACCCCCGTGCGTCGACCGCGACCTGCGTTTTGCGGGTCGCTGTGGGGGATCAACCGGCCGCGAGGCGGCCGGTCGGCTGAAGCGAGCCGCGGCCAACTGGCCTCGGCAGGGTGAACCGGACCCGCGGCTGAGACGCGGGCCGGCTGTGCGGACCGGGCCGGCCGGCGCGGGCCGGCCCAAGCAGGGCGGACCGGCCGGTCCGGGCCGGTTCGGCCCAAGGGGCTTTGCCCTCATTCTTCGGACGCCCGTATTTCGGGCTACGGGCGTCCGTTTTGCGCACCGTCTATGGCAACGCAGAGCTTGTGTCGAAGCGGAGTTTTTGAGATGGTTTCGGGAATTTTTAATTCCCGAAACGAGGGGCCGCGGAGGCGCGGCGCGTCTTTAAGTGGACGAGCGTTCTTCCGGTAAATCTTGTTTTGGACGGCGCGGACGCATCCGACGTCCGTTTTGAGCGCCGTCAGTTGCATTGGGACCCTGGCGTCAAGGAGGAGGTTTGAAAGGTGGTTTTAGGTGTTAAGGCCAGAGTTGAGGCACAGGCCCCACGGCCCGTCTTTTGAGCTGCGTACGGCGTTTCACGACTTTTTCACCAGACGTCCGTTTGGGGCGTGCGAGTAGTCGTTTTTGGATGTTTTTTCGAGGGGATTGCAATGGTACAATCCGACCACCCTAATTCGGCACGATGGTGTGGGGCCCACGAGGGCTGTTTCGGGAGTTAACGGTGATTTCCAGTTTTATCACCGGGTGACCGTTTTGGACGAGTGAGTAGTCCATCTTGTGTGCTTTTTCGAGAGGATCGCAATGGTGCGATCCGTTCGTGGAGTTTCAGGACCGTGTTGCCTGTCCCACGTGGCACCGCTCATGTGCGGTGTGCCGGGATGCATCTTTTTCTCTGGATATCCGTTGCACTCAAGTGAGTAGTGCTTTTGATGTGTTTTCCCGAGGGGATCGCAATGGTGCGATGCGCCCGATGGTTTTCGGGGCCGAGGCTCGGGATCACGGGACGCAGTTCGAGCGTGAGGCGGTGTTGGTGACTTTTTCGTCGGATATCCATTAGAGGCGAGTAATTAGTCGATCTAGCGTGTTTTTCCGCGAGGATCACAACGATGCAATCCGTTGGGTTGTGCGGAGCCTCTTGTGCGATCTTGTTGAATGTGGAGCATGGAAGGTGCTCCGATGGCGGTTCGTCCTACCATGTTTGTAGCGGACCCTTGGCGTGTGATCGCGCATTCTTGGGAGAGTGGTATAAATGGTTCATGAGATGTGGCTGGCCGTGCGTGGGCCTTGAGGTGGAGTTGTTACGTCACGCCTTCGCATTGACGATGGGTGCCGTGTGCACGCTAGCCCTTGGGCTAAGAGTGAGGTATACTCTAGGAGTATATGGGAGCTCTTGGAGGTATAGGTGGTTGTTCGTACCTGAGAACGTTGGTGCATTCAGTTGGGGTTGAGAGGGGGGCCACACGTTGTGTGGTCCCCATGTGCGTGCCGTTTCCTGCTTTGCGTACTTGGATCTCTCGCAGCGTAGAGGGTCCCTTTGTGCTCGTTGGTTTGGGCTAGCAGGGTTGAGTTTATCTCCCCTGGCTTTGTGCTTGTTTTTTTGACCAACAGGGTTGAGTGGTCTCCCCCTGGTTTCCCTCTCGATGGATTGGTCGGTAGCGGTTCTAGCCGCCCAGTGTTGGAACAGGCCCTGAACCCCTCAGGGTGAGTTGTGCTGAAGTTGGGTGGTTGTGCGATACCCACTCTGCGTTTGGTTGGTGAGTGTTGTACCCTTTAGTGGATGTGGCCAGAGAAGTTCTGAGTTTTACCCTCTAGCGGGGCTGGGCAGTGGGTTACTCATCAGCTTCTAGGGTCTACCCTCCAGCAGAGACTGGGTGGTGGGTCACCCGACACTTAGGGTCTACCCTCCAACAGAGATTGGGTAGTGGGTCACTCGACGACCTCTTAGGGCCTACCCTCCAGCAGGGCTAGGCAGTGGGTCGCCCGTCATCTAGTTTCAGGTCTACCCTCCAGCAAGGCTGGGCAGTGGGTCGCCTGTCGACTTATTCCAGGTCTACCCTCCAGCGGGGCTGGGCAGTGGGTCGCCTGATGATGTAATTTGGTTTACCCTCCAGTAGGGCTGGGTAGTGGGTCACTTGATGAAGTGTTAGGGTTTACCCTCCAGCCGGGCTGGGCAGTGGGTCACCCGATATTTGATTATGGTTTACTCTCCAGCGGGGCTGGGCAGTGGGTTGCTTGACGATGTATTAGGGTTTACCCTCCAGCGGGGCTGGGCAGTGGGTCACCTGATATTTGGTTATGAATTACCCTCCAGTGGGGCTGGGTAGTGGGACACTTGTTGGCATTCCAGACTCAGTCCTTTCTACTAGGCTAGTCTGTGGCTTACCTCCGTGATTACCGGAGCGGGACCCTTGGTTGTACGTGTCAGTGATGGAACGGCTTGACCATGAGGAGACCTCTTGACTGCGGGGTAGTGACGACGTGTGGTTGGGCTTTCCTTAGAACTCTCAAGTACGAGGGGCACTTTCCCCACCGAGACGCGTT
The DNA here is from genome assembly GCA_963277665.1 of Viscum album. Lineage (NCBI taxonomy): Eukaryota > Viridiplantae > Streptophyta > Magnoliopsida > Santalales > Viscaceae > Viscum > Viscum album. The sequence continues at coordinate 613,105,960 of OY728166.1, forward strand.
CTTGTGACGCGATCTAAAACCGTGCGGGCGAGTCAGTGCCGCCCAAAGCGGATAGTGTCAAGGTGCGGTGATTGAGCCCCTTGGCTTGCGGTTCAGGGAAAACATGCGGGATGCTGGGCGATGGTGATAGTTATGTATGGGACTTTTGGCGACTCATTTTCTTGGGCTGAGCTACGGGACGGGGATCCCCTTACGACATTGTTCGGGTTTCTTGTTGAACATACCGATATGTATATACCTTGTTTCCGGTACCCACCTCTTGGGTTTGGTTACTCTCCTTCCAGGTGAGGCGAAGATGCATGGGGTATGCCACGTGCTTTCCGTGTCTAGCTTCTCGTGGTTGGACGAGTCTACTCTCCTGCTATAGGCAGCGAAGACTCGACGGGAAGTTCATCTTCTCACCGCTTCCGGCTCCTTGTGCCTGGACGAGTCTACTTTTTTTCTTTTGTTGGGTTGAGTTGGACTCTTTACTATACTCTTTGCTGAACTCTCTATTGTACTCCTCTACTTTCCTTGTTCGCTCTACCGCTCACCCTTCGGTACCTCATTTGTTGCTCGCTCGAGTCTTCAGGGTGTCCTACTGAGTATTTTTATACTCACCCCTGCTTGGGCTTTGCCTGCACTTGGTGTGCCCTTGCAGATGACGGACAGGTGGAGCGTGACTTCAGTGGAGCGTAGGAGCTTGGGATCTTGGACTGCGTGTGGTGGTCGTGGCCGGGTTCTAGGTGGGAGACCTGTCAGCTGTTTCCTTTTTGTTTACCTGTTGCCGGGTTGTGGCACTTTTTGGTTGGGCGCGTGTTTTGCCCCTTTTTTTCCTTCTCAGCATTTTGATTGTACTTGTAGAGGTCGATGCACTTTGTGGTATATATATAGCAGTTGTTTTTTTTTACTCTTCTTGTCTTTTCTTTTACTCTGCACTTTTGCATTGAGTTTGCTGCCTGTGTGTGTGTACAGGTGCTTAGGCAAAGGCCTCCCCGAGTTGTTGTCCCTTCGGCGCTGGTCGCCAGCCCCTGGCCTATGGAGGCGGGCCTGGGGTAGTTGCGGCTCGAGCCCAGGTAGGGTCGGGTCGTGACAGCATTGAAGGTGCTCCAGCGGTGGTTCGCCCTACCTTGTTTATAGCGGACCCTAGGCGTGTGATCGCGCACTCTTGGGAGAGTGATGTAAATGATTCATGAGATGTGGATGGCCGTGTCTGGGCCTTTGAGGTGGAGTTGTTACGTCACGCCTTCGCGTTGACGCTGGGTGCCTTGTGCATGATATCCTTTGGGCTGGAACGAGATATACTCTGGGAGTATACGAGAGCGCCTGAAGGTACGTGTGGTTTGTACCTGAGATGTTCGGGCTCTTGGTTGGGGTTTGACTTGGGGCCACACGTCGTGTGGGCCCTAAGTGCATGCTGTGTTTTGCTTCACGTACCTGGACCTCTCGCGGCGTGGAGTGTCCATCTATGTGTTTGTTTGACCAGCAGGGTGGAGCTCTTCCCCTGGCTCTGTGCTCGTTTGTTGACCAGCAGGGTTGAGTGGTCTCCCCCTCGTTTCGTTCTCGATGGTTTGGCCGGTAGCGGTGCTAGTGACACCCAGTGCTGGGGCAGACGCTGCACCTCTTTTGGGAGAGCTGTTCTGGAGTTCGGTGGTTGCGCGACACCCACTCTGTGTTTGGTCGGCCAGTGTTGTACCCTCCTGTGGAGATGGCAGAGCGGTTCTGAGTTTTACCCTCCAGCGGGGCTGGGCAGTGGGTTACTCATCGACTTCCTCGGGCTTACCCTCCAGCAGGGCTGGGCAGTGGGTTGCTCAGTGACTTCTAGGGTCTACCCTCCAGCAGAGACTGGGCAGTGGGTCACTTGAAGACCTCTTGGGGTCTACCCTCCAGCAGGGCTGGGCAGTGGGTCACTCGTCGTCTAGTTCCAGGTCTACCCTCCAGCAAGGCTGGGCAGTGGGTCGCCTGTCGACTTATTCCAGGTCTACCCTCCAGTGGGGCTGGGCAGTGGGTCTCCTGATGATGTATTAAGGTCTACCCTCCAGCGGGGCTGGGCAGTGGGTCGCCGGATGATGTCTTATGGTTTACCCTCCAGCAGGGCTGGGCAGTGGGTCACCTGATATTTTGTTATGAATTACCCTCCAGTGGGGCTGGGCAGTGGGACACCTGTTAGCATTCCAGACTCAGTCCTCTCGACTAGGCTAGTCGGTGGCTTACCTCCGTGATTACTAGAGCGGGACCCTTGGTTGTACGGGTCAGTGATGGAACGGCTTTGGCTTTGAGAAGACCTCTCGACTGTAGGGCAGTGATGAGGTGTGGTTTGACTTTCCTAGAACTCTCAAGTACGAGGGGCGCTTTCCCCCCCGAGACGCGTTCTTGCGATGCGATCTAAAACCGTGCGGGCGAGTCAGTTCCACCAAAAGCAGATAGTATCAAGGTGCGGTGACTGAGCCCCTTGGCTTGCGGTTCAGGGCAGACGTGCGGGTTGCTAGGCGACGATGATGGGTTATGTCTGGGACTGTTGGCTACTTGTTTTCTTGGGCTGAGCTACGGGACGGAGATCCCCTTACGATCTTGTTCGGGCTTCTTGGCAGAGCATATATATGTATATACCTCGTATGAGTACCCACTCCTTGGGTTTTGGATGCTCTCCTTCCAGGAGAGGCGAAGATGTGCGGGGTATGCCACGTGCTTTCCGTGTCTAGCTTCTCATGGTTGGACGAGTCTACTCTCCTGCTATAGGTAGCGAAGACTCGACTGGAAGTTCATATTTTCACCATTTCCAGCTCCTTGTGTTTGGACGAGTCTATCTTCTTTCTCTTGTTGGGTTGAGCTGGACTCTTACTGCACTTTCATTTGTACTCTACTTTTTTGTTCACTCTCCCGCTCACCCTTCGGTATCTCCTTTGTTGCTCCCTCGAGCCTTCGGGGTATCCTACTGAGTATTTTTATACTCACCCCTGCTTGGGCTTTGCCCGCACTTGGTGTGCCCTTGCAGACGACGGATAGGTAGAGCGTGACTTCAGTGGAGCGTAGGAGCTTGGGAGCTTGGACCATGTGCGGTGGTCGTGGCCAGGTTCCAGGTGGTAGACCTGTCGGCTGTTTCTTTTCGTTTACCTGTTGCCGGGTTGTGGCACTTTTTGGTTGGGCGCGTGTTTTTCCCCTTTTCCTTTCAACTTGTACCATGTACTGTTTATAGGTCGATGCACATTTGTGGTATTTATATAGCAGTTTCCCCTTTTCTTTGCTTGTCTTTACTTTTTACTCTGCACTTTTCCATTGAGGTTGCTGCGTGCGTGTGTACAGGTACTTAGGCAAAGGCCTCCCCGAGTTGTTGTGCCTTTGGCGCTGGTCGCCAGCCCCTAGCCTATGGAGGCGGGCTTGGGGTAGTTGCGGCTCGAGCCCGGGTAGGGTCGGGTCGTGACATATGAGGCCATAAATAGTGCATTTTTACTGATAAATTGATTATACGACATTTTATCGTATTTCACTATTCACAGAAAATTCAAGAGTTTCAAAAAAATAACAAAAATTTACCCCAACCATTTTTTGATGTGTAGAATTCAAAAATGAACTCCATTTTTCAAAAATAATTTTCTAAATATTATTAATTTAATTTTGAAATAAGGTCAGAGTTAATTCGAAAAATAACAATATTAAGTGCAATTAGTTTTATGTGACATTGGAAAATTAATTAAGATCCCATTATCCTATTGCCTTGGGAAAATAAAATAATATTATTATTTACTATTCATGAGGTCATATTACTATTCATATTACTATTCATAAGGGTATGTTACTATTCACCAAAAAACAAGTTTGTTTCATCAGACTCTAAATAACATACTGAACACAATTGTAGATGACAACTTCTTGAAATTCAAAACATAGAAGAAATAAAATTATTTTTAAAGGATACTTATAAATATATACCTTAAAAAAAATTTCAAGCATTTTCAATTTATTTTTAGAAAAACTTGGGATGTTACATTATCCCCACCTTCTTGAAATTGCGTCCTCGCAATTTTATTTACTTATTAAACAACTGAGGGTATTTTTCTCTCATAGCATTTTCAGACTCCCATGTTGCTTCTTCAACCATGTGGTTTCTCCACAAAACCTTTACTTTGTGGATTACCTTATTCCGCAATACCTGTTCTCTTCGATCAAGAATTTGAACCAGTATTTCTTAATAAGAAAGGTTCTCTGCCAGCTGAACTGCTTCCGGGCTCAATACATGTGATGAATCTAGAACATACTTTCTCAACATCGAAACATGAAAAACATTGTGTACCTGAAACAAGCTCAGAGGCAAAGCTATGCGGTATGCAACTGTTCCAACTTTATCCAAGATTTAAAAAGGACCGATGAACCGTGGACTTAGTTTCCCTTTCTTACCGAAACGCATCACACTTTTCCAAGTAGGTATTTTAAGGAAAACATGGTTACCTACCTCGAAAGAGAATTCTTTCCTTCTATTATCTGCATAACATTTCTGCCTGCTCTGAGTTGTCCTCATGTGTTGCTGGATCATCCTCACTTTCTCAGCCACTTATTCTACTAATTCTGGCCCCATCAACTTTCTTTCACCGACTTCATCCCAAAACGCAGAAGTCTGACACCACTTTCCATACAAGGCCTCAAAAGGTGCCATTTGAATATTGGAATGGAAACTGTTATTATAAGAAAACTCAACTAAATAAAGATGATGATCCCAACTTCCATGATAGTCCATTGAACAAGCTCAAAGCATATCCTCCAAAGTTTGAATCATTCGTTCTGACTGCCCATCTAATTGAGGATGAAAATCTGTAATGAAATTCAAATCTGTGGCCAAAGACTTTTGAATTCCCTTCCAAAATTTAGAAGTGAACCTGGGATCTCGGTCAGACACAATGGAAAGAGGAACTCCATGTAACCTGACAATCTCCTTGAGGTACAATCGAGAAAGCTGATCTAATGTCATTGTATCTCAAATAGAAAGAAAATGCGCAGACTTTGTTAGTCGATCAACAATAACCCAAATCACATTGTTACCTCGAGAATTCTTTGGTAGTACCACCACAAAATCCATGGTTATATTCTCCCATTTCCACTCTGGCACTGGCAAAGGATGAAGCATCCCCTTCGGTAACTGCCCCTCTGCTTTAACCTGTTGACATGTCAAACATTTCATTGTAAAATCAGCAATATCTCTTTTCATCACATTCCACCAATAATACTCTCGAAGGTCTCTATACATCTTAGTACTTCCATGATGAACAGAAAATAGAGAACTATGAGCTTCACACAACAATTCTTTCTTCAGCTGGGAATAACAAGGCACACAAAACCTTTTTCCAAATATTAAAACACAATCTTTATCATGATTAAATTCTGTCAACTTACCCATTTTAACCAATTTTACCTTTTTCTATATCTCATGGTCTTCCCTCTACGCTCTCATAATTCTGTCTGACAACGAAGACTGCACTGAAACCTGAAACAAAATAGATATATTCCCTACACCAACAACTTCTAAGACAAAATTCATCAAATCATTAATCAAGGGATCATGTTCCAAACGTAGCATGGTTAATGATGAATGATGTTTCTGACTTAAGGCATCCGCTACTTGGTTTGCTTTTCCATGATGGTAATTGATCATGCAGTCATAGTCCATTATCAGTTCTAGCCATCTTCTCTGCCTCATGTTTAATTCCTTCTGAGTGAATATATACTTTAGACTTTTACGGTTTGTATATATTTGTCATTTGGTTCTATATAGATGATTCCTCCATATTTTCAAAGAAAAAACCATAGCTACCAATTCCAAATCATGTGTGGGATAATTTAGCTCATGAGGTTTATGTTGTCTTGAAGCATAGGCAATTACCTGATCATTTTGCATCAAAACACAACCAAGTCCCTTCAAAGAAGAATCACTGTAGATGACAAACTCACCATTCCGGGAAGGTAAGGCCAAAACTGGAGCATTCACCAATCCCTTCTTCAGTTCCTAAAAACAAACCACACATTCTCCTATCCAAACAAATTTAACCCCTTTCAGTGTTAACTTAGTTATTGGTCTAGATAACCATGCAAAGCTCTTAACAAACCATCGGTAATAAATTTCTAAGACCAGAAAACAACGAATCTCTGTAACATTTGTGGGTCTTGACCATTCATCAAATACTTTTGTTTTGGCAGGATCAACTATTATTCCATCCTTATTTACAATGTGCCCAAGAAAAGAAATCTTTTTCAACCAAAAATCACATTTTCGGAATTTTCCATATAGTTTCTTTTCTTTTAAAGTTTGTAAAACAACCCTTAGATGTTTTTCATGCTCCCCTTTAGCATCCCTGTTCCTTCTGTGGACAACCATTATGAACAAACATTTCTTAGATTAAGAAACATGGTAATCTTTAAATGCTATAACGAATTAAATATATAGTGAAAATAATTTATGGTATTATATTAACATCACCCTAATCCCCTAAAGTTATCTATAACATCCTCTGATACCAACTATAAAGACCCACACTTATTACATACATAATCATGAATTTATTCAAGAAAAAACTTCCTTTTACATTGAGAATCTTTTCAAGTTTATAGCTTTAGAGAATTAAGACAAAACATTCATAGCATTACACATTGTTACATAGTGGATACCATAAAATCAGTTTCCATTTTTCTCAGAATATAAAACATTCAAACTTAAAACAAGACTCCTTGACAATTCTTCATCATTTAAAATGTCTTCCTTCCTTATATTACTCATCATTAACCTGTGAAAAAAATCATTTAAAAACTTGGGATGAGCACAAAAGCTCAGTAAGGTATGAAAGAGAAGGAAAAATCACATTAGTCCATGAATACTCATAACGTATGAAAACATTTTCAAAAGACATGATTTTCACCCATAAATACTTACTTCATGTAACATGAGATTTACAAAAGATCCATGCAAACATAAATATAATCATAGAGGTATCTTGGGGCATTACTTACATAATCTTGTAACTATCTTGGCTACCTTAAAATTTGTAACCCCCACGGCTACCTTACTTTGTGTAACCATCGCAGTTACACTTGGAGTAACCATATGGCCGACCTCTAACTTACTCCTACCCAATGCATTGGAGGGAAATATAGGTCCCAATATTCATCATAATAAATTCCCAATAACCAAAACATAATCATACAACATAAACAATAGCATAAAAACATTGCCTTTGAATCTTATAAAACAGAATTTTAAAAGAGGAGTTTAGAAGAAAAGTCCCTTATAAACATCATATAATTGAAGTGAGACTTAATAGAGTGAATGTAATATGTATATACTCTATAAATACACATAATGAAACATAATATAAACATAACCCATCACACAAACAATTTAAATAGCACATTAATTATAAAGTAGAAGGTTAACACAAAGAATGGAAATCAGGTTAAGAATTCTCTTACATTAGGCTTGTCTTACTTCAAAATTGTTTAAACCTCCTGTATAATGGTTAAAAGAGTGTTATTAGTATTTTACAGAAACATTTTCATGTTTATAACATCTTATATGGTCATTTCATAACCTCACTTCACCCCTTAATTGTTAGTATTTTGTTCCTTGCATTATTTTGGGTGAGTTCTTTTGTGATTTTCACGATCGGTTCAAGATGAATCGTTCTTGTTGATTGGAAGTGAAACTCCAGAATTGGAATGGATTAGTATTTAAATATTTTCAGTACCATAAATTATACCATTTATCACTTTTATTCTTTATATGAAGATGATTCATTAGATAAAACATTAAATGATGTTTATTTAGATCATTTAAGTGGTTCTTTGATAATAACAACGTCATTTTGTCTTTTAAATTAGAACCATGAGTAAAAAAGAATTCCAGAACCTTATATGAGTCATAAAACATATATTATAACCTAGTTCAACCATATAAATGGTTTAATGACCATAATTTAAAGAATTAATGGAAATTGAAAAATACATCATCGATGATGTCGGTAATTCGACACAAATGGACAATGTTTTTTGATTCTTTAAATAAGTGGAAGAGGAGAAGAATAATGATGAGGAATTTTCCAAAATCATGAGAACATAATGAATATACATGATTCTGGAGATTTCATGCCTCTTGGATAATAGGGAGTGAGGAAGGAAGAAAAACGAATCATGAAATAAAAGAAAATCATGAGAAATTTCTCTCGAAAATTCGGCAGCCTAACGACGTCTCTTAAAATTTTATAAAAACAAGATTGATGAGAGGAATGGAATATATCATCATTCATACAAGATATGGACAGTAAGAGGGAATATTTAATGAAATATCCCAACACAAGACAAAGGGAATGGAAGATAATAACATAAAATGAAAGAAAAGAAAGAAAATAAAAGAGGTTGTTTAGGGAATTAAGACAAAACATTCATAACATTACACATTGTTACATAGTGGAAACCATAAAATTAGTTTCCATTTTTCTCAGAATATAAAACATTAAAACATAAAACAAGACTCCTTGACAATTCTTAAACATTTAACATCTCTTCCTTCCTTGTATTAATCATCTATTAACCTATGAAAAATTATTTAAAAACTTGGGATGAGCACAAAAGCTTAGTAAGGTATGAAAAAAGAAGGAAAAATCACATTAGTCCATGAATACTCATGACGTATGAAAACATTTTCAAAAGACATGATTTACACCCATAAATACATACTTCGTGTAACATGAGATTTACAAAAGATCCACACAAACATAAATATAATCATAGAGGTATCTTGGGGCATTACTTACATAATCTTGTAACCATCTTCGCTACCTTAAAATTTGTAACCCTCACGGCTACCTTACTTTGTGTAACCATCGCAGTTACACTTGGATTAACCATACAGCCAACCTTTAAATTACTCATAAAAAATTAATTGGAGGGAAATATAGGTCCCACACTTAATCATAAAAAATTCCCAATAACCAAAACATAATCATACACCACAAACAATAGCATAAAAACATTGCATTTGAATCTTATAAAACAGAATTTTAAAAGAAGGTTTTAGAAGAAAAGTCCCTTATAAACATCATATACTTGAAGTGAGACTTAATTGAGTGGATGAAATATGTATATACTCTGTAAATACACATAATTAAACATAATATAAATATAAACCATCTCACAAACAATTTAAATAGCACATAAATTATAAAGTAGAAGGTTAACCCAAAGAATGGAAATCGGGTTAAGAATTCCCTTAACTAAGGCTTGTCTTACTTAAAAATTGCTTAAACATACTGTATAATGGTTAAAAGAGTGTTATTAGTATTTTATAGAAACATTTTCATGTTTATAACATCTTATATGGTCATTTCATAACCTCACCTCACCCCTTAATTGTTAGTATTTTGTTCCTTGCATTATTTTGGGTGAGTTCTTTTGTGATTTTCACAATCGGTTCATGATGAATCGTTCTTGTTGATTGGAAGTGAAACTACAGAATTGGAATGGTTTAGTATTTACATATTTAAATTACCATAAATTATACCATTTATCACTTTGATTATTTATATGAGGATGATTCATTAGATAAAACATTAATGATGTTCGTTTAGATCATTTAAGTGGTTCTTGGATAATAACAACATCATTTTGTCTTTTAAATTAGAACCATGAGTAAAAAAGAATTCTAGAACCTTATATGAGTCATAAAAAATATATTATAACCTGTTTCAACCATATAAATGGTTTCATGACCAGAATTGAAAGAATTAATGGAAATTGAAAATACATCGTCCACGATGTCGGTAATTCGACACAAATGGACAACATTTTTGATTCTTTAAATAAGTGGAAGAGGAGAAGAATACTAATGAATAATTTTCCATAATCATGAGAACATAATGAATATATATGATTCTGGAGATTTCATGCCTCTTGGATAAGAGGGAGTGAGGAAAGAAGAAAAACGAATCATGAAATAAAAGAAAATCTTGAGAAATTTCTCACGAAAATTCGGTAGCCTAACGACGTCTCTTAAAATTTCATAAAAACAAGATTGATGAGAGGAATGGAATATATCATCATTCATAAAATATATTGACAGTAAGGGGGGGATATTTAATGAAATATCCCAACACAAAACAAAGGAAATGGAAGAGAATAACAAAAAATGAAAGAAAAGAAAGAAAATAAAAGAGGTTGTTTACCTCTTGATCTCTTCTCCTTGAGATCCTTCTTAAGGGCTTTGATTTTGGTCTTTTGGTGTGACCAGAAGCTCTAGGACGTGGGGAAGAATATTGGGGACGGAATTTGGCAGAAATTAGACAATTCTCAAGGCTTGAGAGGTGTGGGAGGAAAAGGGGAGTGAGGCTGATATTTATAGTGGAGGAGGGGAGGTATTTTAGATTATTTTAATTATTATTATAATATTTTTATCAAGACTATGAATAATCTCAAATAAAGTGGCCCTAAATAGTGAAAATGTCATCTGAGTTCGAATCAAGTGGACTTGAATCACTTATGATGTCACAAATAGTGCATTTTTACTGATAAATTGATTATACGTCATTTTATCGTATTTCACTATTCACCGAAAATTCAAGAGTTTCAGAAAAATACCAAAAATTTACCCCAACCATTTTTCGACGTGTAGAATTCAAAAATGAACTCCATTTTTCAAAAATAATTTTATAAATATTATTAATTTAATTTTTAAATAAGGTCACAGTTAATTCAAAAAATAACAATATTGAAGTGGAATTAGTTTTATGTGACATTGGAAAATTAATTAAGTTCTCATTATCCTATTGCCTTGGGAAAATAAAATAATAATATTATTTACTATTCATGAGGTCATATTACTATTCATATTACTATTCATATGGGCATGTTACTATTCACCAAAATCAAAGCCCTTAAGAAGGATCTCAAGGAGAAGAGATCAAGAGGTAAACAACCTCTTTTATTTTCTTTCTTTTCTTTCATTTTTTGTTATTCTCTTCCATTCCCTTTGTCTTATGTTGGGATATTTCATTAAATATTCCCCCCTTACTATCCATATCTTGTATGAATGATGATATATATAAAACATTAAAACTTAAAACAACACTCCTTGACAATTCTTCAACATTTAACATGTCTTCCTTCCTTGCATTACTCATCCATTAACCTGTGAAATATCATTTAAAAACTTGGGATGAGCACAAAAGCTTAGTAAGGTATGAAAAAAGAAGGAAAAATCACATTAGTCCATGAATACTCATGACGTATGAAAATATTTTCAAAAGTCATGCTTTCCACCCATAAATACTTACTTTTTGTAACATGAGATTTACACAAGATCCACACAAACATAAATATAATCATAGAGGTATCTTGGGGAATTACATACATAATCTTGCAATCATCTTGGCTACCTTAAAATTTGTAACCCGCACGGCTACCTTACTTTGTGTAACCATCACAGTTACACTTGGAGTAACCATACGGCCGACCTCCAACTTACTCATACCCAATGCATTGGAGGGAAATATTGGTCCCACCCTTCATCATAAACAATTCTCAATAACCAAAACATAATCATACAACATAAACAATAGCATAAAAACATTGCTTTTGAATCTTATAAAACAAAATTTTAAAAGAGGATTTTAGAAGAAAAGTCCCTTATAAACATCATATACTTGAAGTGAGACTTAATAGAGTGGATGTAACATGTATATACTATATAAATACACATAATGAAAAATAATATAAATAGAACCCATCGCACAAACAATTTAAATACCACATAAATTATAAAGTAGAAGGTTAACCCAAAGAATGGAAATCGGGTTAAGAATTCTCTTACCTTAGGCTTGTCTTACTTCAAATTTGTTTGAACATCCTGTATAATGGTTAAAAGAGTGTAATTAGGATTTTACAGAAACATGTTCATGTTTATAACATCTTATATGGTCATTTCATAACCTCATTTCACCCCTTAATTGTTAGTATTTTATTCCTTGCATTATTTTGGGTGAGTTCTTTTGTGATTTCCACGATCGGTTCATGATGAATCGTTCTTGTTGATTGGAAGTGAAACTCTAGAATTGGAATGGAGTAGTATTTACATATTTACAGTACCATAATTTTTATCATTTATCTCTTTTATTCTTTATATGAGAAAGACTTATAAGTTAAAACATTAATGATGTTCGTTTAGATCATATTAGTGGTTCTTTGATAATAACAACGCCATTTTGTCTTTTAAATTAGAACCATCAGTACAAAAGAATTCCAGAAACATATATGGGTCGTAAAACATATATTATAACCTGGTTCGACCATATAAATGGTTTCATGACCAGACTTGAAAGAATTAATGGAAATTTAAAATACATCGTCCACGATGTCGGTAATTCGACACAAATGGACAATGTTTTTTGATTCTTTAAATAAGTGGAAGAGGAGAAGAATACTGATGAGGAATTTTCCATAATCATGAGAAAATAATGAATATAAATGATTCTGTATATTTCATTCCTCTTGGATAAGAGGGAGTGAGGAAAGAAGAAAAATGAATCATGAAATAAAAGAAAATCTTGAGAAATTTCTAATGAAAATTCGGCAGCCTAACGACGTCTCTTAACATTTAATAAAAACAAGATTGATGAGAGGAATGGAATATATGTCATGACCCGAACCTACCCGGGCTCGAGCCGCAACTACCCCAAGCCCACCTCCATAGGCCAGGGGCTGGCGACCAGTGCCGAAGGCACAACAACTCGGGAAGGCCTTTGCCTAAGCACCTGTACACACACACGCAGCAAAATCAATGCAACAGTGCAGAGTAAAAGTAAGGACAAGAAAAGAAAAAGGGGAACTGATATATATAAACCACAAAGTGCATCGACCTCTGACAGTACAAAGTACAGTGCTGAAAGGAAAAAGGGGCAAAACACGCGCCCAACCAGAAAAGGTGCCACAACCCGGCAACAGGTAAACAAAAAGGAAACAGCTTACAGGTCTCCCACCTAGAACCCGGCCATGACCACCGCACGTGGTCCAAGCTCCCAAGCTCCTACGCTCCACTGAAGTCATGCTCCACCTGTCCGTCGCCTGCAAGGGAACACCAAGTGCGGGCAAAGCCCAAGCAGGGGTGAGTATAAAAATACTCAGTAGGATACCCCGAAGGCTCGAGGGAGCAACAAAAGGAGGTACCGAAGGGTGAGCATTAGAGCGAATAGAAAAAGTAGAGGAGTACAACAAGGAGTGCAGTAGAGTAACAGTAAAGAGTCCAGCTCAACCCAACAATAGGAAAGAAGGTAGACTCATCCAGACACCAGGAGCTGGAAACGGTGAGAAGATGAACTTCCCGTCAAGTCTTCACTACCTATAGCAGGAGAGTAGACTCATCCAACCACAAGAAGCTAGACACGGAAAGCACGTGGCATACCTCGCGCGTCTTCACCTCTCCTGGAAGGGGAGGATCCAAAACCCAAGGAGTGGGTACTCGTACGAGGTATATACATATGTATGCTCTGTCAAGAAGCCTGAAAAAACTCGTAAGGGGATCTCCGTCCCGTATCTTATCCCAAGAAAGAGTATCCAATAGTCCCAGAAGTAACACCATCATCGATGCCCAACATCCCACACGTCTGCCCTGAACCGCAAGCCAAGGGGCTCAATCACCACACCTCGACACTATCCACTTTGGGCGGTACTGACTCGCCCGCATGGTTTTAGGTCGCGTCACAAGGACACGTCTCGGTGGGGGAAAGCACTCCCCATACTTGAGAGTTCTGGGGGAACGTCAACCACAACTCGTCACTGCCCCGCAGTCGAGAGGTGTGCTCACAGTCGACAGGCGACCCCCTGCCCAGCCCCACTGGAGGATCCCTGGAGGTCAACGGGTTCCCACTACGGGGATACCCATAAAGTCAACGGGTGCCACACTGTCGAGTCCCGTAACAGGGTAATCCACTAGAGGGTGACCCAGCTAAAGTCGGTGACGGGACCACTGCCCAGCCCAGCTGGAGGTAACCTAGCATCGGGGACCACTACCCAGCCCAGCTGGAGGTAAGCCCAGTATTGGGGACCACTGCCCAGCCCCGCTGGAGGTAAGCCCGACATCGGGGACCACTGCCCAGCCCCGCTGGAGGTAAGCCCGAAACTGCTCTGGCCATCCCTACTAGATGGTACTACTCGGTAAACACCGTTGTATTGGCCATCCCTGCTGGATGGTAACCCAATGGCGAGCCCTGCTCGAAACAACCTCAACCCTGCTGGAAACAACCTCAGCCCTTCTGGAAACAACCTCAGCCCTGCTGGAACAACCTCAGCCCTACTGGAACAACCTCATCCCTGCTGGAACAACCTCATCCCTCCTGGAACAACCTCATCCCTACTGGAACAACCTCCTGGGTAGAGGATCGGTGCCCGCATAAAGTGTTGGTCACACCGAAACCACAAGCTCTACCAGGGAACACGGAGCAACGGGAGAAACTCTCCAGGCCTCACAAGGAGATCTCACTCCAATCCGCTGAGTCACTGTCGAAGCGGACCGAGACACCTCATCCCAGAAAGTGGAGAAAACAACCATGCTGTACGAACACCCGTAGTCGCAGAAGGTGTCGTAGTCCGGCAAAAGGGAATAGTACTAAAACCCCTCACAGCTGAAGAATTAGAGGAACCAAAACATCTCTGCCAGCCAAACCATCGAGCACAAGACCAGGGGGAGACCGCTCAACCCTGCTGGTCAGACAAAAGAGCACCAGGGCAGGGGAAACTCTGCCCTGCTGGTCAAACAGATGAGCACAAAGCCAGGGGAAAACTCCACCCTGCTGGTCAAACAAACGAGTGCAGAGGGACCCTCTACGTCGTGAGATGTCAAAGTACGTAAAGCAGATCATGGAACGTACGTGGGGCCCACACGATGTGTGGCCCCAAGTCAACCCCAACTGAGCGCACAAACATCCTCAGGTTCAAACAACCACACGTACCTCCAAGCGATCCCGTATAATCCCAGAGTATACCTCATTCCAGCCCAAAGGCTATCGTGCACACGTCACCCAGCGTCAATGCGAAGGCGTGATGTAATAACTTCACCTCAAAGGACCAAGCACGGCCAACCACATCTCGTGCACCAATTATATCACTCTCCCAAGAGTGCGCGATCACACGCAAAGGGTCCGCTACAAACAAGGTAGGGCGAACCACCACTAGAGCACCTTCCATGCTCCACATTCAATAATACCGCGTAATAGGATCCGCACAACCAAACGGGTCGCACCGTTGTACTCCTCACGGAAAAACACGCGCGATTGACTACTTACTCGCCTCAAACAGATATCTGACGGAAAAGTCACCAATACCGCCTCACGCCCGAACAGTGTCCCATGATCCCAAGCCTCGGCCCTGAAAACAGTCAGTGCATCGCACCATTGCGATCCCCTCGGGAAAACATGTCAAAAGCACTACTCACTTGAGTGCCACAGATATCTAGAGAAAAAGGTGAATCCCGGCGCACCGCACATGAGCGGTGCCACGTGGGACCCGCATCCCAGTCCCGAAACTCAACGAACAGATTCCACCGTAGCGATCCTCTCGAAAAAGTACACGAAATGGACTACTCACTTATCCAAAACAGTCGCCGGTGATAAAGCTGGAAATCACTGTCAACTCCCGAAACGGCCCCCGTGGGGCCCGCACCATCATGCAGAATTACAACGGGCAGACTGCGCCAACGCGTTGCCCTCAGAAAAACACCCAACATCGACTGCTCGCACACCCCGAACGGACGTCTGAGGAAAAAGTCACTACTAGCTGCACGCAGCTCAAAAGATGGGTCGTGGGGACCGCGCCTCAACTTTGGCCTCAACGCCTAAAACCATCCTGGAAACCTCCGCCTCGATGCTAGGGTCCCAATGCCACTAACAGTGCTCAAAATGGATGTCGGACGCGTCTGCGCCGTCCAGAACAAGAATCTCAGGGATTATGCTTGTCCACTTAAGGACACGTCGCGCCTCATCGGCCCCTAGTTTCGGGAATTAAAAATTCCCAAAACCATCTCAAAAAGACCGTCTCGTCAATACAGATCCACTACCGCAGACGTCGCTGAAAACGGACACCCGTAGAGGAAATTACGGGTGTCCGAACATCGAGGGGGCACGACCCCTGGGGCTGGACCGGCCGGTCGCGGCCGTCGCGTGAAGACCCGCGCGGCGCGGGTCTTTGTCGCCGCACAGGGGTCGCGCGACGCGACCCCGCGATCGCCGTTCCCTGGCGACCGTCGCCTCGCCGGGCACTCTGCCAGACACCCCTGTCCCGCCGGGCACCCCACCAGACACCCCTGCCGACGCCCGTGTACACTCCGCCAGACACCCCTACCGCGCCCAGCGCCTCCCCCGGACACCCGTGCTGACGCCCGCGGACACCGCTTGAGGCCGCCCGCCGCACACCGTGACACCTCCTGAGGCCGCCGCCACGCCAGGGCTCGCCGGACCACCAGAAAAACCCGCAACTTTTGACGATCGACCCCGGCCTCCTCCAAGCTCGAATTTTGATTCCGAAAAAATGAGTTGGAGAGATAAAAATGTATACTATGCATTCATGGGCTGTGATCGAAGTTTTGGCAAGGAATCGACAGTGAAAAACGAGCTCCAATTAGGTACGGGAATAGAAAAATACAAACGCAACATCCTACCTCGTGGGTGTTGCCCGAAGCTTCACGGGCGATCCGCCGGAGCCGCGCCTTGCCGGAGAGGAGGAGGTGATGGAGGGGAGCTTCCTCCTTCACTGTGGGGAGCTACTGGCTCCAGGGGAGAAGAGGGGAGGAAGGGGATGAGTTAAGCGTTTAAATAGAAAACGGTTAACCACCCGCCCGTCGGTTCGAACCCGAACCCTCAGTAGGGTCGAGGTTAAGCCTCCCCTAGGGTAAACACCACCTCCTGAGCACAACGGCAGTCTCGGAATTTTAATCCAAGACCCCATTCAAAAGTTATAAAATTTAACGTCTGAAGCCGCTAAATTACAAAAACACCCCTGAAGCCATTTTTCACAAACGGCCAGCGCCCGCGAAACTTATACCCCTCCTAGGGTAAGCAGCACGCTCCGAACTCAATGGTGCCCTCGGTTTTCCAATCCGAGCCACCATTTAAGAGATACTAGAGTTTCTACATTAAACGAATTAAATAAATTTATTTAATCCGTTTAACGTTCCAAAAGCGGGCGAGAGGTCCAAACGTCCCGCGCCGATAGGTTTTATGTCGTTTCTAGGGTAAAAACCCCATTCCGGACCCATCTGTACACTCGGATCTCTGATCCGGATTACCGTTTAGGAGTTATCCAATTTATTTAGCATTTCCAGTGTGAACGCACAGAAAATTTAATTCCGGCCACTCTGGGGCTCGGAATCGCACGCCGTCTGAAGGCACTGCTCTGGAATATTATCAAGAATATTCCAAAGTCTTTCTCAGCAAAAACCCGGTTCTTACATCGTTCCCTCCTTCAAGATTTTCATCCTTGAAAAGCAAAACTAGGGAGAAACACAGGGTACTAAGCCCACTCCTAGCTTCCCCATACCCAGAAGAACCCACACACAGCTCTGCGTCACCGCACACAGACCAACGGATTGTTCTGTTCATGCGAGGTCGGCCCTTTCCGATGTCGTGCACCCACTCCGGACTTTGGTGTTAGTTCAAGGCGGTAGGGAACCTCTCCATCCCTTTTCATAGTTTCAAACGGCTTGAAGGCTCTCAGGGGTAGCTCACCTCCCCGGTCAAACCTCTAAGTCGCACGCCGCAACTAGAATCACCGCCCACACCTGGAACAAGGCCCGGTGATTCCCTCCTTCAGAATATCCATATGGTGAAACACCCAAGGATATCTGGTCATACAAGATCCTACAGTCGATGCTCTCTTACGCGCTCAAAAGGCGAAGGAGTCAACACCATCGACTAAAGGAAAAGGTCTCACGCCTTTTCCTTACCAACACAGGGTTACACCCGACGCCCTGCGTCACCCTGGTAACACCTCAAACAAGGAGCAGGGAGAAAAGCCTTTCACACGCAGAGCCCAATAATTCTACTGCAAAAGGTAGAAGAACGCAAGGGGTACCTCTCACCATCCTATGCTCTACAGGATCATAGACATCCATAGCTCGCGGCTACCCGCCGTCCCAACCGTCATCTCCTAGAGCCTGACGTGGACCGCCTAGTGGTGATGGGGAGTTCTCGTAACGTCATCCCCCACCTACATCTCCTCTCGCTCCTCTTCTAGCACCACCTCTACGGCCACTACTATGATCATGTAAGAACCCGGTTTTTGCTACTAAAGACTTTGGAATATTCTTGATGATAATCCAGAGCAGCGCCTTCAGACGGCGTGCGATTCTGAGCCCCGGAGTGGCCGGAATTAAATTTTCAGTGCGTTCACACTGGAAACGCTAATTAAATGGGATAAATCCTAAACAGAGTTCCGGATCAGATATCCGAGTGTACGGATGGGTCCGGAATGGGGTGTTTACCCTAGTAACGACATAAAACTTGTCGGCGCGGGATGTTTGGACCCCTCGCCCGCTTCTAGAACATTAAACAGATTAATTAAATAAATTAATTAATTCGTTTAATGGAAAAATGCTAGTTTCTCTTAAACAGTGGCTCGGATTGGAAAACCTAGGGCACCCTTGAGTTCGGAGCATGCCGTTTACCCTAGGAGGGGTATAAGTTTCGCGGGCGCGGGTCGTTTGTGAAAAATGGCTCCAGGGGTGTTTTCGTAATTTAGCGGCTTTGGACGTTAAATTTTATAACTTTTGAACGAGGTCTCGGATTAAAATTCCGAGACTGCTATTGTGCTCGGGAGGTGGTGTTTACCCTAGGGGAGGCTTAACCTCGACCCCGTCGAGAGTTTCTGGTGTGGGATAAATTATGGGTTAAATTAATTAAAATTTTAATTAATTTCTTTTATTTAATCCCTAACCCCACCCCTCTCCTTCCCCATTTCCTTCCTCCGGGCAGACGAGCTCAACCAAGGGGGAGCCCCTCTCCTCTCCTCCCCTCTCCAAGACGAAGCTACGGCGGATCACCGAGAAGCTTCGGGCTGCGCCCTGCGAGGTAGGTTTCGTTGTTCTCATTTTTGTTTTCCCGCACCTACTTAGAGCTTGTTTAATCCTGTTTAATTGCTATTGGATCTCCGATTAAAGACCCTAATCTTGTAGTAGATTTTATTCTCTATTTGTCGCCTATTTCGGTTTGTAAATCCGAGTTCCTAGGACTCCGCAAACATCCGCCGAAGATTGCGGGTTTAAGGCTGTTTTCCGGTGTTTTTTTAGGTTTCCGGCCGGTTGGGGGTGTTCTGGCAGTCCAAGAAGCGGCGGTCCGGCGAGCTGGACGGCGGCGGTTACTTCAGAGGGTTCGTCAGAGCGGCGGTAGTCGGCGGTTGCAGCGGGGCGGTCAGCCGCGGGCTCCTGGCGCGGCGGTGGGGCTCTCAGACGGCGGCGCGGCAAGGCCGTTGGCGGCGGCGCAGGGCGGCTTGGGGCGGAACGAGGGCGGCCGGTGGGGCGTGCGGCTCTGGCGGTGTCGCGGGGATGTCGGCCACAGAGGCTGGGGCGCTGAGCGGGAGCACCGGCCGGCTGTGCCGGCCGGTCGACGCAGCGGCAAGGGTCGCAGCGCGCGACCCTGCTTGGGAAACAGAGACCCGCCATCGATGGGTCTCCGCGGGGAAGAAGGCCGACCAGCCAGCGGCCGGTCGGTGGAAAAAAAAAAAGAAAGAAAGAAAAAAAATATAATTAAGTTAATAATAATAATAATAATAATAATATTATTATTATTATTATGGAAATGATTTATGTTAATAAATCATAAAACAGGGGTCAATTCCATGTGCTGCCAGCAGCGACGCATCCCTTAACTTGGGAGGAATATTTTGAGATGGTTTCGGGAATTTTTAATTCCCGAGACGATGGACCTCGGAGGCGCGACACGTCTTAAAGTGGAATGTCATTTTTCCGGGTTTCTTGTATTGGACGGCGCGGACGCGTCCGACGTCTGATTTAAGCGCTGTCAGTGGCGATGGAACCCTGGCGTCGAGGCGGAGGTTTCCAGGGTGGTTCCGGGCATCGAATACGGAGTTGAGGCGTGGGCCCCACGGCCCGTCTTTTGAGCTGCGTGCAGCTTTTAGCGACTTTTTCCTCGGACGTCCGTTCGGGGCGTGCGAGTAGTCGATGTTGGGTGTTTTTCCGAGGGGATTGCAATGGCGCAATCCGCCTGCTATAATTCCGCACGATGGTGTGGGCCCCATGAGGGTCGTTGGGGCGGTGATAGTGTTTTTGCAGCGGTGTCATCGGGTGACGGTTTTGGACAAGTGAATAGTCCATTTCGTGTACTTTTTCGAGAGGATCGCAATGGTGCGATCCATTCGTTAAGTTTCGGGACCGGGATGCGGGTCCCACGTGGCACCGCTCGAGTGCGGTGCGCCGGGATGTGCCTTTTTCTCCGGATATATGTTGCACTCAAGTGAGTAGTGATTTTGACATGTTTTCCCGAGGGGATTGCAATGGTGCGATGCGCCCTCCGTTTTCGAGGCCGAGGCTCGGGATCACGGGACGTCGTTTGGGCGTGAGGCGGGGTTGGTGACTTTTTCGTTGGATATCCGTTTGAGATGAGTAAGTAGTCGATCTCGCATGTTTTTCCGCGAGGATCGCAACGGTGCAATCTGTTTGGTTGTGCAGAGCCTCTTGCGTGATCTTTTTGTGGAAGCACGGATGGTGCTCTAATGGTGGTTTGGCCTACCTTGTTTGTAGCGGATCCTCGGCGTGTGATCGCGCACTCTTGGGAGAGGGATACTTTTGGTCCACGAGATGTGGTTGGTTGTGACTCAGCTGATGAGGTGGCAGGTTGGAGTTGTTATGTCACGCCTTCGCGTTGATGTTGAGTGTCGTGTGCACGATAGCCTGTGGGCTGGTACGAGGTATACTCTGGGAGTATACGGGAGCGCTTGGAGGTACGTGTGGTTTGTACCTGAGACGTTCGTGCGCCTGGTTGGGGTTGACTTGGGGCCACATGTCGTGTGGGCCCCACGTGCGTGACGTGTTCTGCTTTGCGTACTTGGACCTCTCGCGGCGTAGAGGATCCCTTTGTGCTCGTCTGTTTGACCAGCAGGGTGGAGCTCTTCCCCTGGCTCTTTGCTCGTTGGTTTGACCAGCAGGGTTGAGTGGTCTCCCCTTGGTTTCGTTCTCGATGGATCAGCCAGTAGCAGTGCTAGTGGCACCCTGTGATGGAACAGGCACTGAACCCCCTTTGGGTGAGTTGTTCTGGAGTTGGGTGGTTGCACGATACCCACTCCGCGTTTGGTTGGCCAGTGTTGTACCCTTCAGTGGATGTGGCCAGGGCAGTTCTGAGTTTTACCCTCCAGCGGGGCTGGGTAGTGGGTTACTCATCGACTTCCTCAGGCTTACCCTCCAGCAGGGCTGGGTTGTGGGTTGCTTACTGACTTTTAGGGTCTACCCTCCAGCAGAGACTGGGCAGTGGGTCACCCAACGCTACTAGGGTCTACCCTCCAGCAGAGACTGGGCAGTGGGTCACCCGATGCTATTAGGGTCTACCCTCCAGTAGAGACTGGGCAGTGGGTCACCCGACGACCCCTTGGGGTCTACCCTCCAGCGGAGAGTGGGCAGTGGGTCACCCGATGACCCCTTAGGGTCTACCCTCCAGCGGGGCTGGGCAGTGGGTCACCCGTCATCTAGTTCCTGGTCTACCCTCCAGCACGGCTGGGCAGTGGGTCGCTTGTTGACTTATTCCAGGTCTACCCTCCAGCGGGGCTGGGCAGTGTGTCGCTTGATGATGTATTAAGGTCTACCCTCCAGCGGGGCTGGGCAGTGGGTCGCTGGATGATGTCTTATGGTTTACCCTCTAGCAGGGCTGGGCAGTGGGTCACCTAATATTTGGTTATGAATTACCCTCCAGTGGGGCTGGGCAGTGGGACACCTGTTAGCATTCCAGACTCAGTCCTCTCGACTAGGCTAGTCTGTGGCTTTCCTCGGTGATTACTGGAGCGGGACCCTTGGTTACGGGTTAGTGTTGTGACGGCTTAACTTTGAGGAGACCTCTCAACTGCAGGGTAGTGACGAGGTGTGGTTTGACTTTCCTAGAACTCTCAAGTACGTGGGGTGCTTTCCCCACCGAGATGCGTTCTTGCGACGCGATCTAAAACCGTGTGGGCGAGTCAGTGCCGCCCAAAGCGGATAGTATCAAGGTGCGGTGACTGAGCCCCTTGGCTTGCGGTTCAGGGCAGACATGAGGGTTGCTGGGCGACGATGATGGGTTATGTCTGGGACTTTTGGCGACTCTTTCTTGGGCTGAGCTATGGGACGGGGATCCCCTTACGATGTTGTTCGGGTTTCTTGTTGAGCATACCGATATGTATATACCTTGTTTCCGGTACCCACTTCTTGGGTTTGGTTAGTCTCCTTCCAGGAGAGGCGAATACGCGTGGGGTATGCCACGTGATTTACGTGTCTAGCTTTTCATGGTTGGACGAGTCTACTCTCATGCTATAGGTAGCGAAGACTCGACGGGAAGTTCGTCTTCTCACCGTTTCCAGCTCCTTGTGTCTGGACGAGTCTACCATCTTTCTCTTGATGGGTTGAGCTGTTACTCTTTACTGCACCCTTGGTTGTACTCCTTTCTATTCCTTGTTCTCTCTACTTCTCACCCTTTAGTACCTCCTTTGTTGCTCCCTCGAGCCTTCGGGGTATCCTACTGAGTATTTTTATACTCACCCCTGCTTGGGCTTTGCCCGAACTTGGTGTGCCCTTGCAGACGACGGACAAGTTGGTCGTGACTTCGGTGGAGCGTAGGAGCTTGGGAGCTTGGACCGCGTGTGGTGGTCGTGGCCGGGTTCCAGGTGGGAGACCCATTAGCAGTTTCTTTTTGTTTACCTGTTGCCGGGTTGTGGAACTTTTTGGTTGGGCGCGTTTTTTTCCCCTTTTCCTTTCAGCTTGTACTCTGTAATGTTAGAGGTCAATGCACATTGTGGTCTCTATATAGCAGTTTCCCTTTACTTTTCTTGCCCTTTTCTTTTAGTCTACACTTTTGCATTGAGTGTGATGCATGTGTGTGTGTGTACAGGTGCTTAGGCAAAGGCCTCCTCGAGTTTTTGTGCCTTCGGCGCTGGTCTCCAGCCCCTGGCCTATGAAGGCGGGCCTGGGGTAGTTGCGGCTCGAGCCCGGGTAGGGTCGGGTCGTGACAGATCACGGCGCTGCCTCTGCTGTGGTGGTGCGCCTGCTGCCTGCCTGAGACTCTCAGCAACTCGGGTCGGGCAGTCTCATGCCAAGTGACCTCGCCCGTCACAATCATAGCACCGAATCTCTCTGGGCTGCACTGGTGCCCTACGGCGCCACTGTGGTGTACGACCACGGCCCGGGATCCACTCACGGAAGGGCATCCTCGGCTGAGGCCCTGCGCCTTTTCACCACAGTGGTATACAACCACGTCTCCGAAGCCAGTAGTGGGAAGGCCACCTGCATCAAGATCCTGTCCTCCGGCGCCTGCTAGCTATGGCAGACGTCGCAGCTCCGTCGCGCCCACTGCCACTACCAACCGCAAAACATGACAGGAAGCCCCCTGTCACCAGCGACTGCTCTAGCACCACGGAATACGTGGAAATGCCCAAGGGTACTATGACACCACGAATCTCTCGGCGGAGACCCTGCTCAAACTTCCATGCTCAGATGTCGTCGTTACGGACCAAGTCCGGGTAAAAGCGTGCATGGTCTGCAAAACTAGTCGCGTACTCGGCCACCGTCATCCCTCCCTGCTGAAACTGCAGGAGATCCTGAATCTGAACAGAGTGCAAGTAGGAGGGGAAAAACTCCTCACAAAACAAAAACTGAAAGTCATCCCACGAAAGAGACGACTCTCCAAGAAACTGAGTCACCAGACTCCACCAACACCGAGATGCTCCACGAAAAAGGGTGGATGCCAAAGCCACTCTCTGATCTGTCGACATCTGCACAAGCCTGAAAAGGTGAACCACTGCCTCGATCCAAACCTCTGCTGCCTGAGGGTCTGGCTCACCACTGAACCTCAGCGGTCCCTACTGCTGGAACTCACGGAGCATGCTCAACCTACGCTCAAGCTCAGCCTACTCTGCTGAAACTGCCTGCTGCTCAACAGGTGGGGGTGCTGCTACCTGTCCACCCGGAGAAAGGAGCTTGCATGATGGGTCCTGGACTGTGGCCTCATAGCTCACAGGGTCATCGTCACGAACCAAAGCTGGTATCCTGGCTGGCTGTGCTCGCGGAGACATCCTGAATATTATCAAGGAGTGTCACGGTCAGATGAGCGTACATGTATATACCAACAACAACAACGATGGGGAGCTCACTCAAGAAGGACAGTCAAGACTCAGTCCTATGTGATGCACAAACAAATTTCCATGCAACAAGTGTCTCAGAATACCGAGTCGACAAGAAGGTTATCAAGGTCCTGGTGAATGGATACGTCGGCCACCGCACCATCACTGGACTCCCTGACCTGAGAGCCGCTCTCGAGACACGTTAACACTGTTGCCCTATATCCCAACCAATTCCTCTTTTAGGGACGTCCGCACAATGCCCCAAGGAACGAACCACCTTTGATACCACTTTGTCACGACCCGACCCTACCTGGGCTCGAGCCGCAACTACCCCAAGCCTGCCTCCATAGGCCCGGGGCTGGCGACCAGCATCGAAGGCACAACAACTCGGGGAGGCCTTTGCCTAAGCACCTGTACACACACATGCAGCAAACTCGTCTGCAAGGGCACACCAAGTGCGGGCAAAGCCCAAGCAGAGGTGAGTAAAAAAAATACTCAGTAGGATACCCCGAAGGCTCGAGGGAGCAACAAAAGGAGGCACCGAAGGGTGAGCAGAAGAGCGAATAGAAAAAGTAGATGAGAACAACAAGGAGTGCAGTAGAGTAACAGTAAAGAGTCTAGCTCATCCCAACAAGAGGAAAGAAGGTAGACTCGTCCAGACACAAGGAGCTAGAAATGGTGAGAAGATGAACTTCCCGTCGAGTCTTCGCTACCTATAGCAGGAGAGTAGACTCGTCCAACCACGAGAAGCTAGACACGGAAAGCACGTGGAATACCCAGTGCGTCTTCACCTCTCCTGGAAGGGGAGTAGCCAAAACCCAAAGAGTGGGTACTCGTACGAGGTATATACATATGTATGCTCTGTCAAGAAGCCCTAACAAACTCGTAAGGGGATCTCCGTCCCATAGCTCAGCCCAATAAAGAGTAGCCAAGAGTCCCGAAAGTAACACCATCATCGATGCCCAACATCCCGCACGTCTACCCCGAACCACAAGCCAAGGGGCTCAATCAACACACCTCGACACTGTCCGCTTTGGGCGGCACTGACTCACCCGCACGGTTTTAGGTCGCGTCACAAGGATGCGTCTTGGTGGGGGAAAGCGCTCATCATACTTGAGAGTTCTGGAGGAACGTCAACCACAACTCGTCACTGCCCCGCAGTCGAGAGGTCTACTCACAGTCGACAGGCGACCCCCTGCCGAGCCCCACTGGAGGATCCCTGGAAGCCAACGGGTTCCCACTACGGGGATACCCGGAAAGTCAACGGGTGCCACACTGCCCAGTCCCGTAACAGGGTAATCCACTGGAGGGCGACCCAGCTAAAGTCGGTGACGGGACCACTTCCCAGCCCAGCTGGTGGTAACCCGGCATCGGGGACCACTGCCCATCCCAGCTGGAGGTAAGCCTGGCATCGGGGACCACTACCTAGCCCTGCTGGAGGTAAGCCCAGCATCAGGGACCACTGACCAGCCCCGCTGGAGGTAAGCCCGGAACTGCTCTGGCCATCCCTGCTAGATGGTACTGCTCAGTAAACACCGTTGTACTGGCCATCCCTGCTGGATGGTAACCCACTGGCGAGCCCTGCTCGAAACAACCTCAGCCCTGCTGGAAACAACCTCATCCCTACTAGAAACAACCTCAGCCCTACTGGAACAACCTCAGCCCTGCTGGAACAACCTCAGCCCTGCTGGAACAACCTCAGCCCTACTGGAACAACCTCAGCCCTGCAGGAACAACCTCCTGGGTAGAGGATCAGTGCCCGTGTAAAGTGTTGGTCACACCGAAACCGCAAGCTCTACCAGGGAACACGGAGCAATGGGAGAAACTCCCCAGGCCTCACAAGGCGATCTCGCTCCAATCCACTGAGTCACTGTCAAAGCGAACCTAGACACCTCATCCCAGAAATTGGGGAAAACACCCATGCTGTACGAACACCCGTAGTCGCAGACGGTGTCGCGGTCCGGTGAAAGGGCACAGTACTGAAACCCCTCACAACTGAAGAAGTAGAGGAACCAAACCATCTCTACCAGCCAAACCATCAAGCACAAGACCAGGGGGAGACCGCTCAACCCTGCTGGTGAGACAAAAGAGCACCAGGCCAGGGGAAACTCTGCCCTGCTGGTCAAACAGACGAGCACAAAGCCAGGGGAAAACTCCACCCTGCTGGTCAAACAAACGAGCACAGAGGGACCCTCTACGTCACGAGAGGTCAAAGTACATAAAGCATATCACGACACGCACGTGGGGACCACACGAAATGTGGCCCCAAGTCAACCCCAACTGAGCGCACAAACATCCTCAGGTACAAACAACCACACGTACTTCCAAGCGCTCCCGTATACTCCCAGAGTATACCTCATTCCAGCCCAAAGGCTATCGTGGACACGGCACCCAGCATCAACGTGAAGGCGTCATGTAACAACTCCACCTCAAAGGCCCAGGCACAACCAACCACATCTCATGGACCAATTATATCACTCTTCCAAGAGTGCACGATCACACGCCAAGGGTCCGCTACAAACAAGGTAGGGCGAACCACCACTGGAGCACCTTCCATGATCCACATTCAATAAGACCGTATAAGAGGCTCTTCACAACCAAACGAGTCGCACCATTGTACTCCTCACGAAAAAACACACGAGATCGACTACTTACTCACCTCAAACTGATATCCGACAGAAAAGTCACCAACACCGCCTCACGCCCGAACAACATCCTGTGATCCCGAGCCTCGGCCCCGAAAATAGTCGGGCGCATCGCACCATTGCGATCCCCTCAGGAAAACACGTCAAAATCACTACTCACTTGAGTGCCACATATATCCGGAGAAAAAGGTGCATCCCGGCGCACTGCACACGAGCGGTGCCACGTGGGACCCGCATCCCGGTCCCGAAACTCAATGAACGGATCGCAGTGTTGCGATCCTCTCGAAAAAGTACACGAAATGGACTACTCACTTGTCCAAAACGGTCACCCGGTGATAAAGCTGGAAATCACAGTCAACTCCCGAAACGGCCCCCTGGGGACCGCACCATCATGCGGAATTACAGCGGGCAGACTGCGCCAACGCGTTGCCCTCAGAAAAACACCCAACATCGACTGCTCGGACGCCCCGAACGGACGTCCGAGGAAAAAGTCACTACTAGCTGCACGCAGCTCAAAAGGCGGGTCGTGGGGCTCGGGCCTCAACTTCGTCCTCAATGCCTGAAACCACCATGGAAACCTCCGGCTTGATGCTAGGGTCCCAACGCCACTGACGGCGCTCAAAACGAACGTCGGACGCGTCCGCGCCGTCCAAAACAAGAATCTCGGGGATTACGCTCATCCACTTAAGGACACGTCATGCCTCAGCGGCCCCTTGTTTCTGGAATTAAAAATTCCCGAAACCATCTCAAAAAGTCCATCTCGTCAATACAGATCCACTGCCATAGACGGCGCTCAAAACGGACACCCGTAGCGGAAATTACGGGTGTCCGAACACTGAGGGGGCACGGCCCTTGGGGCTGGACCGGCCTGGGCCGGCCCGCGGATTAGCCGCGCGGCCGGTCACGGCCGCCGCGTGAAGACCCGCGCGGCGCGGGTCTTTGTCGCTGCACAGGGGTCGCGCGACGCGATTCCGCGGTCGCCACTCCCTGGCAACCGCCGCCTCGCCGGGCACTCTGCCAGACACCCCTGCAGTGCCGGGCACTCCACCAGACACCCCTGCCGACGCCCGTGGACACTCCGCCAGACACCCCTACCGTGCCCAGCGCCTCCCCCGGACACCCACGCTGACGCCCACGGACACCGCCTGAGGCCGCCCGCCGCACGCCGTGACACCGCCTGAGGCCGCCGCCGCGCCAGGGCTCGCCGGACCACCAGAAAAACCCGCAACCTTCGACGATCGACCCCGGCCTCCTCCGAGCTTGGATTTTGATTCCGAAAAAATGCGTTGGACAGATAAAAATGTATACTACGCATTCATGTGTTGTGATCGAAGTTCTGGCAAGGAATCGATAGTGAAAAACGAGCTCCAAGTAGGTACGAGAATAGAAAAATGCAAACACAACATCCTACCTCGTGGGCATTGCCCGAATCTTCACGGGCGATCCACCGGAGCCGCGCCTTGCCGGAGAGGAGGAGGTGATGGAGGGGAGCTTCCTCCTTCACTGTGGGGAGCTGCTGGTGCCAGGGGAGAGGAGGGGAGGAAGGGGATGAGTTAAGCTTTTAAATAGAAAACGCTTAACCACCCGCCCGTCAGTCCGAACCCGAACCCTCTGCAGGGTCGAGGTTAAGCCTCCCCTAGGGTAAACACCACCTCCTGAGCACAAAGACAGTCTCGGAATTTTAATCCGAGACCCCATTCAGAAGTTATAAAATTTAACGTCCGAAGCCTCTAAATTACGAAAACGCCCCTGGAGCCATTTTTCACAAACGGCCCGCGCCCGCGAAACTTATACCCCTCCTAGGGTAAACGACATGCTCTGAACTCAACGATGCCCTCGGTTTTCCAATCCGAGCCACCGTTTAAGAGATACTAGCATTTCTCCATGAAACGAATTAAATAAATTTATTTAATCTGTTTAACGTTCCAAAAGCGGGCGAGGGGTCCAAACGTCCCGCGCCGACAAGCTTTATGTCGTTCCTAGGGTAAAAACCCCATTTCAGACCCATCCGTACACTCAGATCTCTGATCCAGATCACCATTTAGGATTTATCCAATTTATTTAGCATTTCTAGTGTGAACGCACTGCAAATTTAATTCCGGCCACTCCGGGGCTCGGAATCACACGCCTTCTGAAGGCACTGCTCTGGAATATTATCAAGAATATTCCAAAGTCTTTCTCAGCAAAAACCGGGTTCTTAAAATATATCATCATTCAAACAATATATGGACAGTAAGGGGGGAATAATTAATGAAATATCCCAACACAAGACAAAGGGAATGGAAGCGAATAACAAAAAATGAAAGAAAAGCAAGAAAAATAAAAGAGGTTGTTTACCTCTTGATCTCTTCTCCTTGAGATCCTTCTTAAGGGCTTTGATTTTGGTCTTTTGGTGAGACCAGAAGCTCTAGGACGTGGGGAAGAAGATTGGGGAGGGAATTTGGCAGAAATTAGACAATGCTCAAGGCTTGAGAGGTGTGGGAGGAAGAGGGGAGTGAGGGTGATATTTATAGTGGAGGAGGGGAGGTATTTTAGATTATTTTAATTATTATTATAATATTTTTTTCAAGACTATGAATAATCTCAAATAATGTGGCCCTAAATAGTGAAAATATCATGTGAGTTTGAAGCAATCTGCCTTTCATCACTTATGATGTCATAAATAGTGCATTTTTACTGATAAATTGATTATACGGTATTTTATCGTATTTCACTATTCACCAAAAATTCAAGAGTTTCAGAAAAATACCAAAAATTTACCCCAACCATATTACGACATGTAGAATTCAAAAGTGAAATCCATTTTTCTAAAATAATTTTCTAAATATTATTAATTTAATTTTTAAATAAGGTCACAATTAATTCCAAAAATAACAATATTGAAGGGCAATTAGTTTTACGTGACATTGGAAAATTAATTAAGATCCCATTATCCTATTGCCTTGGGAAAATAAAATAATATTATTATTTACTATTCATGAGGTCATATTACTATTCATATTACTATTCATAAGGGTGTGTTACTATTCACCAAAAAACAAGTTTGTTCTATCATACTCTAAATGACATACTGAACACAATTGTAGATGAAAGTTTCTTGAAATTCAGAATATAGAAGTAGAAAAGTTATGTTTTAAAGACTAATTAAATATATCTATTTTTAAAAAAAAGTTCCATGTATTTCTATTTAAAAAAACAGGGATGTTACATTATCCCCACCTTCCGGAAATTGCGTCCTCGCAATTTTATTTACTTATTAAACAAGTGAGGGTACCTTGATCAAGGTGTCCACCTGGTCTCATCATCATCTTGATCATGTAAATTGAAGGTCCATGCCTTGAAAAAATGATTTAGAGATCCTTCAAAATCATTTGCTTCCCTTATCCAAATACACCTTGTACAACTTGGGTCATATGGGAGTTCACAGAAAAATAGTTTTGGAAAATAATCATGTATGACATATAATTTCAAAACATCTGATAAAACTTGATTTTTATAAAATTGTCGGACCGAGTTTGAGTTGAAACTTTCGATCAATGGTCCTTTTAAAATACCATAAGTATGTGCTGAAAGATTATACTGTAAAAACAAATATAAATAGGTTGCGCAAGGGTCTCCTTCTTCAGCACCTCTTTCAAAATCATAACATGCTTCAAAATCTCTTGATAAGGTAAAATATTTAAAAATTCCTTGATAATATTTACCTTTCTTAAAAATATGAGAATATTGAGAAAATAATATTTGTTTAAATATAACCCATGATCCACGATGGTATCGAGGTATAGTGGAGGTGTTTGATATCTCAAACAGTTGCTTGCAAGTGAGTTCCATGTTAGAAAAGGTTTCAAAGTCATATCGACAAGACTTTGCAATAATTATTGCAAGCAAGTCATCGGGAAGAGATAGGAATGTCATTTGAGATCCTCCTCCTTCCATTTGTAACTGAATTTCCTTAATCTGAAAAGTTATAAAACAAGGATTTAACATAAATAATAGACATACAGACTAACTATATCTTTAATGAAAACTTATAATCCCTAAAGTTGTCTAAACCTTTCCTCTGATACCAACTATAAAGACCTGACCTTATTGCATACATAATCTTGAATTTATTCAATAATACACTTCCTTTTACATTGAGGATCTTTTAAAGTTTAGAGATTTAGATAATTAAGACAAAACATTCATAACATTACACATTGTTACATAGTAGATACCATAAAAGCAGTTTCCATTTTTCTCAGAATATAAAACATTAAAACATAAAACAAGACTCCTTGACAATTCTTAAACATTTAACATGTCTTCCTTCCTTGTATTACTAATCCATTAACCTGTGAAAAATCATTTAAAAACATGGGATGAGCATGAAAGCTCAGTAAGGTATGAAAAAGAAGGACAAATCACATTAGTCCATGAATACTCATAACGTATGAAAACATTTTCAAAAGACATGATTTCCACCGATAAATACTTAATTTGTGTAACATGAGATTTTCACAAGATAAAAAAACATAAATATAATCATTGAGTTATCTTAGGGCATTACTTAAATAATCTTGTAACCATCTTGCCTACCTTAAAATTTGTAACCCTCCCGGCTACCTTACTTTGTGTAACCATCGCAGTTACACTTGGAGTAACCATACGGCCAACCTCCAACTTAATCATACCCAATGCATTGGAGGGAAATATAGGTCCCACCCTTCATCATAAAAAATTCCCAAAAACCAAAACACAATCATACAACATAAATAATAGCATAAAAACATTTCTTTTGAATCTTGTAAAACAGAATTTTAAAAGAGGATTTTAGAAGAAAAGTCCCCTATAAACATCATATACTTGATGTGAGACTTAATAGAGTGGATGGAATATGTATATACTCTGTAAATACACATAATGAAACATAATATAAATATAACCCATCACACAAACAATTTAAATAGCACATAAATTATAAAGTAGAAGGTTAACCCAAAGAATGGAAATCGGGTTAAGAATTCCCTTACCTTAGGCTTGTCTTACTTAAAATTTGTTTGAACCTCATGTATAATGGTTAAAAGAATGTTATTAGTATTTTATAGAAACATGTTATTGTTTATAAAATCTTATATGGTCATTTCATAACCTCATTTCACCCCTTAATTGTTAGTATTTTGTTCCTTGCATTATTTTGGGTGAGTTCTTTTGTGATTTCCACGATCGGTTCATGATGAATCGTTCTTGTTGATTGGAAGTGAAACTCCAGAATTGGAATGGAGTAGTATTTACATATTTCCAGTACCATAATTTATACCATTTATCACTTTTATTCTTTATATGATAATGACTTATAAGTTAAAACATTAATGATGTTTGTTTAGATCATTTTAGTGGTTCTTTGATAATAACAACATCATTTTGTCTTTTAAATTAGAACCATGATTACAAAAGAATTACAGAACCATATATGGGTCATAAAACATATATTATAACCTGGTTCAACCATATAAATGGTTTCATGACCAGACTTGAAAGAATTAATGGAAATTTAAAATACATCGTCCATGATGTCGGTAATTCGACACAAATGGACAAAGTTTTTTGATTCTTTAAATAAGTGGAAGAGGAGAAGAATACTAATGAGGAATTTTCAATAATCATGAGAAAATAGTGAATATACATGATTCTAGAGATTTCATGCCTCTTGGATAAGAGGGAGTGAGGAAAGAAGAAAAACGAATCATGAAATAAAATAAAATCTTGAGAAATTTCTCACGAAAATTTGGCAGCCTAACGGCGTCTCTTAGAATTTCATAAAAACAATATTGATGAGAGGAATGGAATATATCACCATTCAAACAATAAATAGACAGTAAGGGGGGAATATTTAATGAAATATCCCAACACAAGAAAAAGGGAATGGAAGAGAATAACAAAAAATGAAAGAAAAGCAAGAAAAATAAAAGAGGTTGTTTACCTCTTGATCTCTTCTCCTTGAGATCCTTCTTAAGGGTTTTGATTTTGGTTTTTTGGTGAGACCAGCAGCTCTATGAAGTGGGGAAGAAGATTGGGGAGGGAATTTTTCAGAAATTAGACAATTCTCAAGGCTTTATAGGTGTGGTAGGAAGAGGGGAGTGAGGGTGATATTTATAGTGGAGGAGGGGCGGTATTTTAGATTATTTTAATTATTATTATAATATTTTTATCTAGACTATGAATAATCTCAAATAAAGTGGCCCTAAATAGTGAAACTATCATGTGAGTTCGAAGCAAGTGGCCTTGCATCACTTATGATGTCATAAATAGTGCGTTTTCTTGATAAATTGATTATACGGTATTTTATCGTATTTCACTATTCACCGAAAATTCAAGAGTTTTAGAAAAATACCAAAAATTTACCCCAACCATTTTTCAACGTGTAGAATTAAAAAGTGAAATCCATTTTTCAAAAATAATTTTCTAAATATTATTAATTTAATTTTTAAATAAGGTCACAGTTAATTCGAAAAATAACAATATTGAAGTGCAATTAGTTTTAGGTGACATTGGAAAATTAATTAAGATCCCATTATCCTATTGCCTTGGGAAAATAAAATAATAATATTATTTACTATTAATGAGGTCATATTACTATTCATATTATTATTCATAAGGGTATGTTACTATTCACCCAAAACAAGTTTGTTCTATCAGACTCTAAATAATATACTTTGAGGATCTTTTGAAGTTTAGAGCATTAGAGAATTAAGAAAAAACATTCATAACATTACACATTGTTACATAGTGGAAACCCCAAAAATTTACCCCAACCATTTTTCGATATGTAGAATTCAAAAATGAACTCCATTTTTAAAAAATAATTTTCTAAATATTATTAATTTAATTTTTAAATACGATCACATTTAATTCGAAAAATAACAATATTGAAGTGAAATTAGTTTTATGTGACATTGGAAAATTAATTAAGATCCCATTATCCTTTTGCCTTGGGAAAATAAAATAATATTATTATTTACTATTCATGAGGTCATATTACTATTCATATTACTATTCATAAGGTATGTTACTATTCACCAAAAAACAAGTTTGTTAGTGGATGGAATATGTATATACTCTATAAATACACATAATGAAATATAATATAAACAGAACCCATCACACAAATATCACCCTCTCTCCCCTCTTCATCCCACACCTCTCAAGCCTTGAGAATTGTATAATTTCTGCCAAATTCTATCGCCAATCCTCTTCCCCACGTCCTAGAGCTACTAGTCTCACCAAAAGACCAAAATCAAAGCCTTTAAGAAGGATCTCAAGGAGAAGAGATCAAGAGGTAAACAACCTCTTTTATTTTCTTTCTTTTCTTTCATTTTTTGTTATTCTCTTCCATTCCCTTTGTCTTGTTTTGGGATATTTCATTAAATATTCCCCCCTTACTGTCCATATCTTGTATGAATGATGATATATTCCATTCCTCTCATCAATCCTATTTTTATGAAATTTTAAGAGACGTCGTTAGGCTGCCGAATTTTCGTGAGAAATTTCTCAAGATTTTCTTTTATTTCATGATTCGTTTTTCTTTTCTTCCCCACTCCCTGTTATCCAAGAGGCATGATGTCACGACCCGACCCTACCCGGGCTCAAGCCAAAACCACCCCAGGCCCGCCTCCATAGGCCAGGGGCTGGCGACCAGCGCCGAAGGCACCATAACTCGGGGAGGATTTTTCCTAAGTACTTGTACACACACACGCAGCACACTCAATGAAAAAGTGTAGTGTAAAAAGGATAAGTAAAGGGAAACTGCTATAAATATAAACCACAGATGTGCATCGACCTCTAAACAGTACAAAGTACAAGCTGAAAGTCAACTAAAAAGGAAAGGGGCAAAACAGGCACCCGACCAAAAAGTGCCACAACCCGGCAACAGGTAAACAAAAGAAATCATCTGGTAGGGTCCCCCACCTGGAACCCAACTCCGACCACCGCACGCGGTCCAAGCTCCTGGATCCTAATATCCTCTGACGTCACGCTCCACCGGTCCGTCGTCTGCAAGGGCACACCAAGTGCGGGTAAAGCCCAAGCAGGGGTGAGTATAAAAATACTCAGTAGGATACCCCAAAAGCTCGAGGGAGCAACAAAGGAGGTACCGAAGGGTGAGTAGTAGAGCGAACAGAAAAGTAGAGGAGTACAGGTGAAAGTGCAGTAAGAGTATAGTAAAGAGTCCACCTCAACCCAACAAGAGGAAATAAGGTGGACTCGTCCAGGCGCAAGGAGCTGGAAACGGTGAGAAGATGAACTTCCCGTCGAGTCTTCGCTACCTATAGTAGGAGAGTAGACTCGTCCAACCATGAGAAGCTAGACACAGAAAGCACGTGGCATACCCCACGCATCTTCGCCTCTCCTGGAAGGAGAGTAACCAAACCCAAGAAGTGGGTACTAGAACAAGGTATATACAAGCCCATATGCTCAACAAGAAGCCCGAACAAACTCGTAAGGGGATCTTCATCCCGTAGCTCAGCCTAAGAAAGTGTAGCCAACAGTCCCATAGGTAACACCATCGATGCCCAGCATCCCACACGTCTTCCCTAAACCGCAATTCAAGGGCTCAATCACCACACCTCGACACTGTCCGCTTTGGGTGGCACTGACTCGCCCGCACGGTTTTAGGTCACATCACAAGGATGAGTCTCGGTGGGGGAAAGCGGTCCCCGTGCTTGAGAGTTCTGGGGGAACATCAACCACAACTCGTCACTGCCCCGCAATCGAGAGGTCCGCTCAAAGTCGACAGGCGACCCCCTACCCAGCCCCCGCTGAAGGATCCCTAGAAGTCAACGGGTGCCCACTACAGGGAGACCTGGAAAGTCGACGGGTGCCACACTGCCCAGTCCCATAACAGCGTAATCCACTGGAGGGTGACCCGGCTAAAGTCGGCAACGGGACCACTGCCCAGCCCAGCTGGAGGTAACCCGGCATCGGGGACCACTGCCCAGCCTAGCTGGAGGTAAGCCCGGCATCGTGGACCATTGCCCTGCCCAGCTGGAGGTAAGCCCGACATCAGAGACCACTACCCAGCCCAGCTAGAGGTAAGCCCGGAATCAGGGACCACTGCCCAGCCCCGTTGGAGGTAATCCCAAAACTGCTCTGGCCATGCTTGCGGGATGGTACTGCTCGGTGAACCCCGCTGTACTGGCCATCCCTGCTGGATGGTAACCCACTGACGAACCCTGCTCGATACAACCTCAGCCCTACTGGAAACAACCTCAGCCCTACTGGAAACAACCTCAGCCCTGCTAGAACAACCTCAGCCCTGCTGGAAAAACCTCAGCCCTGCTGGAACAACCTCAGCCCTGCTGGAAACAACCTCAGCCCTGCTGGAACAACCTCCTAGGTAGAGGATCGGTGCCAGCGTAAAGTGTTGGTCACACCGAAACCACAAGCTCTACTAGGGAACACGAATCAATGGGAGAACTCCCCAGGCCTCACAAGGAGATCACGCTCCAATCTACTGAGTCACTGTCGAAGCGGACTGAGACATCTCATCCCAGAAAGTGGGGAAAACTCCCACGTTGTACAAACACCCGTAGTCGCAGACGGTGTTGCAGTCCGGTGAAAGGGGCACGGTACTGAAACCCCTCCCAGCTGAGGAAGAAGAGGAACCAAACCATCTCTGCCGGCCAAACCATCGAGAATAAGACCAGGGGGAGACCACTCAACCCTACTTGTCAGACAAAAGAGCACCAGGCTAGGGGAAACTCCACCCTGCTGGTCAAACAAACGAGCGCAGAGGGACCCTCTACGTCGTGAGAGGTCAAAGTACGTAAAGCAGATCACGGCACGCGCGTGGGGCCCACACGACGTGTGGCCCCAAGTCAACCCCAACTGAGCGCAAAAACATCCTCAGGTACAAACAACCACACGTACCTCCAAGCGCTCCCGTATACTCCCGGAGTATACCTCATTACAGCCCAAAGGCTATCGTGCACACGGCACCCAGCGTCAACGCGAAGGCGTGACGTAACAACTCCACCTCAAAGGGCCAGGCACGGCCAACCACATCTCGTGGACCAATTATATCACTCTCCCAAGAGTGCGCGATCACATGCCAAAGGCCCGCTACAAACAAGGTAGGGAGAACCACCACTGGAGCACCTTCCATGCTTCCACATTTAACAAGATCGTGTAAGAGGCTCTGCAAAACCAAACGGATCGCACCGTTGTAATCCTCGTGGAAAAACACGCGAGATCGACTACTCACTCGCCTCCAACGGATATCCGAGAGAAAAGTCACCAACACCACCTCACGCCCAAACGACGTCCCGTGATCCCGAGCCTCAGCCCCGAAAACAGTCGGGCGCATCACACCATTGCGATACCCTCGGGAAAACACGTCAAAAAGACTGCTCACTGGAATTGAACAGATATCCGGAGAAAAAGATGCATTCCGGCGCACCGGACACGAGGGTGCTTCGTGGGACCCACATCCCGGTCCCGAAACTCAATGAACGGATCGCACCATTGCGATCCTCTAGAAAAAGTACACGAAATGGACTATTCACTTGTCCAAAATGGACACCTGGTGATAAAGCTGGAAATCACCGTCAAATCCCGAAACAGCCCTCGCGGGGTCCGCACCATCGTGCCGAATTAGAGCGGGCGGATTGCACCAATGCAATTCCCTCGTAAAAACACCAAAAAAATGACTGCTCACATGCCCCGAATGGACGTCCGATGAAAAAGTTGCTAAAACGTTGCACACAGCTCGAACGGTGGCCCGCGCGGGCCACGCCTCAACTCTGAATTAAGTATCCAAGATTGGACTCAAAATGACTGTCTCAAAAACAGGATCGCGTCGCTGCTGGCAGCGCTTCAATCAGACGTCACACGGGGGAGTTACGACCGAAAACAATATTTAACAACAAATAATAATAATAACATTATATTATTATTATTTATTATTTTCTTTTTTTTATATCTGTCGCCACCCCCTTTGTTTTTTTTCCTGTGTTTTTTTTGGCTCGTTTCTCCCCCTACACAGGGTCACCGCCCCTTTTCCAGGTCAAGAGAGACCCAATACTCGCGGGTCTCGGTCTCCAAAGGTCACCTCCGGCGACCTCACTTTGGCCGGTCGTGCCTCCTCCGCAGCACGATGCAAAACGAGCGCCGGCCCGGGTCACCCCTGCTCCGCAGTCGAATCCCGCACCTCCACCGCGCCTCCGCGGTGCTCGCCCGGCCGAACCTGCCTCCGTCGCGCCTCCGCGGCGCTCACCCGGCTGAATCGGCCTCCGCCACTCCCCCACGGCGCTCACTCGGCTGAACCAGCCTCCGCCTCTCCCCCGCGGCATTCACCCGGCTGAACCAACCTCCGCCGCTCGGGAGAACTGCTGGACCACCCCAAAACCGCCGGATAACCAGCAAAAACCCGCAAACTTCGGCGGTATTTTACGATCGACTCCGAACTCGGTTTTCAATTCCGAGTAGTGTGATGGACATAGCATAAAATCTACTACAAACACATGTGATTTTCATGATAATTTGACAGAGTTTCGATATAAATAAATTGAGCTCAATGTATATGCAGAAATAAAAATTGGAAACCGCAACGATCCTACCTAGTGGGGCTTAGCCCGTCGCTTCGCGACGATCCGTCGGCCAGATCCGCAACCACCTTGGGAGGAGTAGGAGAGGAGATGGCAAGGAGAGATTCCTTTGGTTTCTGTCTTCCTCCAGAGGGTGAACAAGGGGAGGAGGGTGAGGGGTTACTTAAATAGAAAAATTAATTTTAATTAATTAACTTTAAAACACCCCCAAATTCATCCGAATCTGAAACATCCGACGAGGTCGAGGTTAAGCCTCCCCTAGGGTAAACACCAGCTCCCAAGCACAATGGTGGTCTCGGAATTTTAATCCAAGGCCCCGTTCAAAAGTTATTAAACTTAGCGCCCGAGGCTGCCAAATTACGAAAACGCCCCTGGGGCCATTTTTGACAGACGGCCCGCGCCCGCAAAAATTATACCCCTCTTAGGGTAAACGTCACATTCCGAACTCAACGGTGCCCTCAGTTGTCCAATCCGAGCCACCGTTTAAGAGATACTCGAGTTTCACCATTAACGAATAAATTAATTAATTAATTTATCCGTTTAACATTCCAGAAGTGGGCGAGGGGTGCAAACGTTCCGCGCCGATAAGTTTTATGTCATTACTAGGGTAAAAAACCTATTATGGACCCATCCATACACTCAGATATCTGATCCAGAACTCTGTTTAGGAGTTATCCCATTTATTTGGCGATTCCAGTGTGAACGCACTGAAAATTTAATTCCGACCACTCCGGGGCTCGGAATCACACATCGTCTGAAGGTTCTGCTCTGGAATATCATCAAGAATATTCCAAAGTCTTTCGTAACAAAAACTAGGTTCTTACACATGAAATCTCCAGAATCATGTATATTCATTATGTTTTCATGTTTATGGAAAATTCCTCATCAGTATTCTTCTCCTCTTCCACTTATTTAAAGAATCAAAAAACATTGTCCATTTGTGTCAAATTACCGACATCATGGACGATGTATTTTCAATTTCCATTAATTCTTTCAAGTCTGGTCATGAAACCATTTATATGCTTGAACCAGGTTATAATATATGTTTTATGACTCATACAAGGTTCTGTAATTCTTTTTTACTCATGGTTCTAATTTAAAAGACAAAATGACGTTGTTATTATCAAAGAACCACTTAAATGATCTAAACGAACATCATTAATGTTTTATCTCATGAATCATCCTCATATAAAGAATCAAAGTGATAAATGGTATAATTTATGGTACTGGAAATATGTAAATACTAATCCATTCCAATTCTAGAGTTTCACTTCCAATCAACAAGAACGATTCATCATGAACCGATCGTGAAAATCACAAAATAACTCACCCAAAATAATGCAAGGAACAAAATACTAAGAATTAAGGGGTGAAATGAGGTTATGAAATGACCATATAAGATGTTATAAACATGAACATGTTTCTTTAAAATACTAATAAAACTCTTTTAACCATTATACAGGACTTTTAAACAAGTTTTAAGTAAGACAAGCCTAAAGAAAGGGAATTCTTAACCCAATTTCCATTATTTAGGATAACCTTCTACTTTATAATTTTTGTGCTATTTAAATTGTTTGTGTGATGGGTTCTGTTTATATTATGTTTCATTATGTGCATTTACAGAGTATATACATATTCCATCCACTCTATTAAGTCTCACTTCAAGTATATAATGTTAATAAGGGACTTTTCTTATAAAATCCTCTTTTAAAATTCTGTTTTACAAGAATCAAAAGCAATGTTTTTATGCTATTGTTTATGTTGTATGATTATGTTTTGGTTATTGGGCATTTTTTATGATGAAGGGTGGGACCTATATTTCCATCCAATGCATTGGGTATGAGTAAGTTGGAGGTCGGCCGTATGGTTACTACAAGTGTAACTGCGATGGTTACACAAAGTAAGGTAGCTGTGAGGGTTACAAATTTTAAGGTAGCCAAGATGGTTACAAGATTATGTAAGTAATGCCCCAAGATACCTCTATGATTATATTTATGTTTGTGTGGATCTTGTGTAAATCTCATGTTACACAAAGTAAGTATTAATGGGTGGAAAGCATGTCTTTTGAAAATGTTTTCATACGTCATGTGTATTCATGGACTAATGTGATTTTTCCTTCTTTTTCATACCTTACTGAGCTTTTGTGCTCATACAAAGTTTTTAAACGATTTTTCACAGGTTAATGGATGAGTAATACAAGGAAGGAAGACATGTTAAATGTTGAAGAATTATCAAGGATTCTTGTTTTAAGTTTTAATGTTTTATATTCTGAGGAAAATGGAAACTGATTTTATGGTATCCACTATGTAACAATGTGTAATGTTATGAATGTTTTTTCTTAATTCTCTAATTATATAAACTTGAAAAGATCCTCAATGTAAAAGGAAGTGTTTTCTTGAATAAATTCAAGATTATGTATGTAATAAGTGCGGGTCGTTATAGTAGGTATCAGAGGATGGTTTAGATAACTTTAGGGGATTAGGGTGATGTTAATAGAATACCATAAATTATTTTCACTATATGTTTAATTCATTATAGAATTTAAAGATTACCATGTTTCTTAATCTAGGAAATGTTTGTTTATAATGGTTGTCCACAGAAGGAATTGGGATGCTAAAGAGGAGCATGAAAAACATCTAAGGGTTGTTTTACAAACTTTAAAAGAAAAGAAACTATATGGAAAATTCTGAAAATCTGATTTTTGGTTGCAACAGATTTCTTTTATTGGGAACATTGTAAATAAAGATGGAATAATAGTTGATCCTGCCAAAACAAAAGTAGTTGATGAATGGTCAAGACCGACAAATGTTACAGAGATTCGTAGTTTTCTGGGCTTAGAAATTTATTACCGACGGTTTGTTAAGAACTTTGCACGGTTATCTAGCCCAATAACTAAGTTAACATGGAAAGGGGTTAAATTTGTTTGGAAAGGACAATGTGATGTTTGTTTTTAGGAACTGAAGA
This sequence comes from Viscum album, assembly GCA_963277665.1. Lineage (NCBI taxonomy): Eukaryota > Viridiplantae > Streptophyta > Magnoliopsida > Santalales > Viscaceae > Viscum > Viscum album. The sequence continues at coordinate 613,147,457 of OY728166.1, forward strand.
AGGGATTGGTGAATGCTCCATTTTTGGCCTTACCTTCACAGAATGGTGAGTTTGTCATCTACAGTGATGCTTCATCGAAGGAACTTGGTTGTGTTTTGATGCAGAATGATCCGGTAATTGCCTATGCTTCGAGACAACTTAAACCTCATGAGCTAAATTATCCCACACATGATTTATAATTGGCAGCTGTGGTTTTTGCTTTGAAAATATGGAGGCATCATCTATACGGAACCAAATGCAAAATATATACTGACCGTAAAAGTCTAAAGTATATATTCACTCAGAAGGAATTAAACATGAGGCAGTGAACATGGTTAGAACTGATAAAGGATTATGATTTCACAATCAATTACCATCCTGGAAAAGCAAACAAAGTAGCAGATGCCTTAAGTCGGAAACATCATAAATCATTAACCATGATACGTTTGGAACATGATCCCTTGATTAATGATTTGATGAATTTTGACTTAGAATTTGTTGGTGCAGGGAATATATCTGTTTTGTTTCAGGTTTCAGTGCAGTCTTCATTGTCAGACAGAATTATGAGAGCACAAAGGGAAGACCATGAGCTACAAAAAAGGTAGAATTGGTTAAAATGGGTAAGTTGACAGAATTTAATCTTGATAAAGCATGTGTTTTAAGATTTGGAAAAAGGTTATGTGTGCCTTGTGATACCCAGTTGAAGAAAGAATTGTTGTGTGAAGCTCATAGTTCTCCATTTTCTGTTCATCCTGGAAGTACTAAGATGTACAGAGACCTTAGAGAGTATTATTGGTGGAATGGGACGAAAAGAGATATTACTGATTTTATAATGAAATGTTTGACATGTCAACAGGTTAAAGAAGAGCGGCAGTTACCGAAGGGGATGCTTCATCCTTTGCCAGTGCCAGAGTGGAAATGGGAGAATATATCCATGGATTTTGTGGTGGGACTACCAAAGACTTCTCGAGGTAACAATGCGATTTGGGTTATTGTTGATCGGCTAACAAAGTCTTCGCATCTTCTTTCTATTCGAGATACAATGACATTAGATCAGCTTTCTCGATTGTACCTCAAGGATATTGTCAGGATAAATGGAGTTCATCTTTCTATTGTGTCTGACCGAGATCCCATGTTCACTTCTAAATTTTGGAAGGGACTTCAGAAGTCATTGGACATAGAGTTGAATTTCAGTACATCTTTTCATCCTCAATCAGATGGGAAGTCAGAATGAACAATTCAAAATTTGGAGAATATGCTTTGAGCTTGTTCAATGGACTATCAGGGAAGATGGGATCAACATCTTTCATTAGTTGAGTTTTCTTATAATAACAGTTTCCATTCCAGTATTCAGATGGCACCTTTTGAGGCCTTGTATGGAAAGCGGTGTCGGACTCCTGCGTTTTTGGATGAAGTCAGTGAAAGAAAGTTGATGGGGCTAGAATTAGTAGAAGAAGTGGCTGAGAAAGTGAGGATGATCCAGCAACACATGAGTACAGCTCAGAGTAGGCAGAAAAGTTATGCAGATAACATAAGGAAAGACTTCTCTTTCGAGGTAGGTAACCATGTTTTCCTTAAAATATCTCCTTGGAAAAGTGTGATGCATTTTGGTAAGAAAGGGAAACTAAGTCCACGGTTCATCGGTCCTTTTTAAATCTTGGATCAAGTTGGAACAATTTCATACCACGTAGCTTTTCCTCCGAGCTTGTTTCAGGTACACAATGTTTTTCATGTTTCGATGTTGAGAAAGTATGTTCCAGATTCATCACATGTCTTGAGCCAGGAAGCAGTTCAGCTGGCAGAGAACCTTTCTTATTAAGAAATACTAGTTCAGATTCTTGATCGAAGAGAACAGGTATTGCAGAATAAGGTAATCCATCAAGTAAAGGTTTTGTGGAGAAACCACATGGTTGAAGAAGCAACATGGGAGTCTGAAAATGCTATAAGGGAAAAATACCCTCAGTTGTTTAATAAGTAAATAAAATTGCGAGGATGCAATTTCAACAAGGTGGGGATAATGTTACATCCCAAGGTTTTCTAAAAATAAATTGAAAATGCTTGAAGTTTTGTTTAAGGTATATATTTATGAGTATCCTTTAAACATAATTTTATTTCTTCTATGTTTTGAATTTCAAGAAGTTGTCATCTACAATTGTGTTCAATATGTTATTTATAGTCTGATGAAACAAAATTGTTTTTTGATGAATAGTAACATACCCTTATAAATAGTAATATGAATAGTAATATGACCTCATGAATAGTAAATAATAATATTATTTTATTTTCCCAAGGAAAAAGGATAATGGGATCTTAATTAATTTTCCAATGTCACATAAAACTAATTGCACTTCAATATTGTTATTTTTCGAATTAACTGTGACCTTATTGAAAAATTAAATTAATAATATTTAGAAAATTATTTTTGAAAAATGGAGTTAATTTTTGAATTCTACACATTGAAAAATGGTTGGGGTAAATTTTTGTATTTTTCTGAGACTCTTGAATTTTCGGTGAATAGTGAAATACGATAAAATACCGTATAATCAATTTATCAGTAAAAATGCACTATTTATGGCCTCATAAGTGATGAAAGGACACTTGCTTCGAACTCACATGATATTATCACTATTTAGGGCCACTTGATTTGATATTATTCATAGTCTTGAAAAAAATATTATAATAATGATTAAAATAATCTAAAATACATCCCCTCCTCCACTATAAATACCACCCTCACTCCCATCTTCCTCCCACACCTCTCAAGCCTTGAGAATTGCCTAATTTCTGCCAAATTCCCTCCCCAATCTTCTTCCCCACGTCCTAGAGCTGCTGGTCTCACCAAAAGACCAAAATCAATGCCCTTAAGAAGGATCTCAAGGAGAAGAGATCAAGAGGTAAACAACCTCTTTTTTTCTTTCTTTTCTTTCATTTTATGTTATTCTCTTCCATTCCCTTTGTCTTTTGTTGGGATATTTCATTAAATACTCCCTCTTACTGTCCATATTTTTTATTAATTATGAGATATTCCATTCCTCTCATCAATCTTGTTTTTATAAAATTTTAAGAGACGCCGTTAGGCTGCTGAATTTTCGTGAGAAATTTCTCATGATTTTCTTATATTTCATGATTCGTTTTTCTTCTTTCCTCACTCCCTCTTATCCAAGAGGCATGAAATATCTAGAATCATGTATATTCATTATTTTCTCAGTATTATGGAAAATTCCTCATCAGTATTCTTCTCCTCTTACACTTATTTAAAGAATCAAAAAACATTGTCCATTTGTGTCGAATTACCGACATCGTGGACGATGTATTTTCAATTTCCATTAATTATTTAAAGTCTGGTCATGAAACCATTTATATGGTTGAACCAGGTTATAATATATGTTTTATGACTCATATAAGGTTCTGGAATTCTTTTTTACTCATGGTTCTAATTTAAAAGACAAAATGACGTTGTCATTATCAAAGAACCACTCAAATGATCTAAACGAACATCATTAATGTTTTATCTAATGAATCATCCTCATATAAAGAATCAAAGTGATAAATGGTATAATTTATGGTACTGGAAATATGTAAACACTAATCCATTCAAATTCTGGAGTTTCACTTCCAATCAAGAAGAACTATTCATCATGAACTGATCGTGAAAATCACAAAAGAACTCACCCAAAATAATGCAAGGAACAAAATACTAACAATTAAGGGATGAAATGAGGTTATGAAATGACCATATAAGATGTTATAAACATGAACATGTTTATTTAAAATACTAATAACACTCTTTTAACCATTATACAGGAATTTTAAACAAGTTTTAAGTAAGACAAGCCTAAGGTAAGGGAATTCTTAACCTGATTTCCATTCTTTGGGTTAACCTTCTACTTTATTATTTATGAGCTATTTAAATTGTTTGTGTGATGGGTTCTGTTTATATTATATTTCATTATGTGTATTTACAGAGTATATACATATTCCATCCACTCTATTAAGTCTCACTTCAAGTATATGATGTTTATAAGGGACTTTTCTTCTAAAATCCCCTTTTAAAATTCTGTTTTACAATATTCAAAAGCAATGTTTTTATGCTATTATTTATGTTGTATGATAATGTTTTGGTTATTGGGCATTATTTATGATGAAGGGTGGGACCTATATTTCCCTCCAATGTATTGGGTATTGTAAGAACCCGGTTCTTATTTTTGAGGTACGGGTTTCTTCTTTTTCCTTTTCCTTCAGTTTTTTTGAGAAAATATGGGAAATGGGAAAGAATGCTAAATTTTGAAACTACACACCATGTATTTTTTCCACACGTTGTGTAATTTATGCCGTTTTGGGATAAGTACACAGGGCATGTAGCCTCGCCGGCGACAAAGGGTGTAGGAACCAACTACACGCCGTGTAATGGTCCTTTACACGCCGTGTAGTCAGTCGGCAAGTTAAAAAGTAAGGCGATGGAATCGTCGCCAGCTGGGCGGCAGTACACGCCGTGCACTTGGGAGTACATGCCATGTACTCTTGTCGGAAGATGAACAGTGTGGAGGTGCCACCAAATGAATAGTTAAATGAAAGGAGTACATGCCATGTACTTTGAGGTACACACCGTGTACTTTGTTTCTCAGGCATAAAACAGGCAGTAGCCTCCTCATTTGGAAGAGGAGGCATTTGAGCCATTTTGGAGCCAAAGGAGGAGGCCGGACCTTTGAAGATCCGCTGGGAGTTCGTCTGCAATCCGATTCATCTTTAGACAATCTCGTTGGAACCGCACGGGTAAGCCCTTCCTCCTCCTGGTACTGTTCTTTCCAATTCTTCTCCCAACGTAAGTTATTTACGTTTTATTGGGTTTTGTTATTCATCAAATCTACTCTGTTCTTGGGCGTTTTTGGAGCCGGAGTTCGGGTATAGTGTTCGTTGGCACATAAGGTAGGTGGCTTGGTGTTTATTTTCCAACTGTCGTGCGTTTTTGTGCGTTTTCGTGCCACGAACCCATGTTGGGGTGTCGTGTGGCTGAGGTCGTTGCTATATTTAATGCCTAAAATTGCATAGGTGATTAAATTGTGATAATAAAATGCTGTTTGGGATCATTTCATGGATCCAGGGCCATCCTGAGGGGTGTGTTCCTCTGTTTAGCCGTTTGGCCAGGATACCCGAGGGTATGCCTTAAATGTAGTAACTGTAGAATTGCCTTGAGAGGAATTGCTTGTTTACTGCATTTTGATATGTTGGGAATGGCCCGATTACCTGTTTAGCCTGAGGGCGTGGTTGTGATTAGCCTGAGGGCGTGACTATATTAGCCTGAGGGCGTGACTATATTAGCCTGAGGGCGTGACTATATTAGCCTGAGGGTGTGACTATATTAGCCTGAGGGCGTGACTATATTAGCCTGAGGGAGTGACTTCTATGCCTGAGGGCTTGACTTCTGTGCCTGAGGGAGACACTTCGTATGCCTGAGGGTGAGAATTCTGTTACAATGCCTGAGGGCGAGATTCTGTATTGCTTGAGGGCGTGGTTCATTAAATTAGCCTGACGGCGAGATACTGGTTGGCCTAAGGGCGTGGTGCTGTCGAGCACAGAACAATACTAAATTAAATAAATTAAATGAATAATAAAATGGAAATTTAATTTTTAAGTCAGTTACTTTTGAGTACTACTTACTTTATTGCATTTTACTATTGCACACTGTTGTTGCATGCTTACACGCTGTTGGGCACGGGCCTTTGGTGGGTGCCTACTGAGATATATTTCTCACACCCTGTTTGGGTCATGCTTTTCGGCCCAAACAGATTACGAATCTGAAGGTGTGGATAGGGGAATGAGTCCCTATACAGGTACTTGACTATTGCTGTGGAGTAGGAGGGCATGGGACCGAGCCTAGGCTCGCGATGCCGCTGCCAGTTGTTTACTCATTTTGTTGTACTTTGCTTTTGGTTGTATCATAGTGATGTACAACATGTTATGGCTGTTTTCTTAGAATTTGAACGTGTAGCATCATCATTTATATACTATTGATTATATCCACTGCTGTAGTTTATTTCAGTTGTGTGTGTTTACTTCTTCCGCTGTTGTTGTATGTTTAATTTGGTAATCCGCTATGCTACACTTTTACAAAATAGGGCATAGTTTCTCCACTATCAGACCTGGGCCCTCGCTGCTAGTCGGTAGCCTCTGGCATTTGGGGAAATGTGCTTGATGTCATGTGGCGAACCGGGCTCGAGGCACCCGTTGCGTGGCACCCGGGTCCGAGACGTTACAAAGTGGTATCAGAGGAGTTTCTTTTCTTTGACTTACTGTTTGGAGACGTAGTCAGGGATAGGATGGAAGGTAGTTGGTAATAAGCTGTGCCCGGGCGTAGCTAACCCGTGTACAGGGAGAAGCCAGTCTGCCTCGTATTTTGCAATTCTTCTGAGTATGCAATTTTACGGTTGTTATGTTTTCACCGTTGGGTGACACACTTGGATTGTGCCATTTATATTTTATCTGTGGGTTCTAATTAATTGCAACCCGATGAGATGAGGGTATGTCATCTCATGCATCATATAGGCACATGCTAGATATTACATGCCATGCATAGTTTCTATGCCATGTAGGTGCATTTGAAATTGAATGTTCTTGTGATAGTTTCTGTGCTAGAAAGGCATGCTGTTGTGATAGCTGCACTGATAAAAAAAATACCTGCTGTTTGATAGGGTAATTTTATGTGAACTAGCTATAGAATGGACGCCAAACTTTGGTTTTTGGGGAGTATGGGCCCCCATTGACCGGAATTTGGTGGATCATTGACTGTTTATTTTGTTATAACATAGATAAGTTGTCAAACTTTGATTCGTGGGGAGTATGGGCCCTCACTGGTCAGAATTTGACACTTAGGTGTTGTTTTTCAGTATTTTCTGGGTTCCGGAGAAGTTTATGAGGTATACTTTCCGAAAAACCCAGAATACAGGTCGTGTAGGACCTCATACATGCTGTGTGTGTTCTTCTGTTCAGGAAGAAAAATGAACTTTTTGAGTACACGCCGTGTACCAGGAGTACACGCCGTGTAGTCTCTTCCCGTGTCACAAACCGTGTGGGCGGCGACACGGGGTAAGGAAGCCCTTGGGAAAAACCATGCCGTGTAAATTTTGTACACACCGTGTAGTGTGACCTAGGGACTCGGCCGTGTAACTAACAACACGGGCCGGTGTCACCTCTCCCTTAACACACTGTGTACTGTTGGGACACGCCGTGTAGTCTCGTCTGAGGACAGACCGTGTGGAGTTACCCGTGTGGCTGGGAAACGGGATAGTGTACACGCCGTGTTCGGGTGTAACACGCCATGTAGAGTAAAGCCAAGTAGTCGGTCGTGTCATAGACGACACGGGCAGTTGGAAAATAACATCGTACACGCCATGTAGATATTATACACGCCGTGTAGTTTTTTTTAACGGGAGCCGTGTGGCTTAGCCGTGTTGAAGGACCCGGGCAGGGGAAGGGAAGTCAGGTACACGCTGTGTAGTCATTGTACACACCGTGTAGGCTTGTTTTTTAAATTTTGAAACGCCTTCCTTCTCTTATTCCTTTGTGGTTCCTTCGTTTCAGTCTTAATAATCTTGAATCTGAGGTGTGCTTTTGACCTTGTAGTGTCATTCCACCTAGACGACCGCGAGTTGTTTGCCAAGAGAGCGGTGACGATTATAATCTGGAGATGGTGAGCCATGGGCTACCAGTTGATCCACCAGCAGAGCCAGATGCGGCACCAGCTGTTATACCGGACACGGGCGCAGAGGCACAGTTCCGTGAAGGCTTATTGCGGTTCATGATGACCTTTTAGGGAGCACCGCAGGCTTCCACATCTATGGCCGAGCTGACGCGTATCTTTCAATATCAGCATCCACCTACGTTTTTAGGGGATGGTGGACCACAGGCTGCAGAGTCTTGTCTAGGATCGATGCAGACTATTTTCGAGCATCTAAAGACGCCTTCAGGGTTGAGGGTTAAGCTCGCGACTTACATGATGTGTGATTCCGCCAAGAGGTGGTGGGATGTTACCACCCAGTCAGAGCATCACAGGGACATGGCGTGGAAGGATTTTCAGATAGTCTTTTATGACTTATTCTTTCCCGAGACACTGAGGGCAGATAGAGCTCGAGAGTTCATGAATCTGCAGCAGGTCGCTATGTCGGTTATGGACTATTCTGCTAGTTTTACGGAGCTTCAGCGCTTTGCACCCATGCTGGTGGGTGATGAGACGCTGAGAGCCAGAAGTTTTGAGGATGGTCTTCGGTATGACATACGAGTGCTGGTGAATGTTTTTAGGTTACCTACTGTACACACGATTGTGAACCGGGTGTTGATTATAGAGAGGAACCTGCGAGAATCTAGTGGTGTGGGCCAGGGTGGTTCGGCACTAGTTACTGGTACTATTTATGATGGCAAGAGGAGGAGACAGATGGACTTCTCTCCGGGCGGTAGTACTAGCCAGGTAGCTTCTACAGGTGGTCCGATCAGGTGCTACCAGTGCGGTAGAGAGGGGCACAAGAGGACGCAGTGTCCATGAGACCCAGTGGAGTGCCGAGCTCGCGGCAAGATGGGTCATCTGCAGCGCTTTTTTAGGGTGGTTCTACCAGTGGCTAGTGAGAGGGGTTCTGTGCAGACTCCGCATGCGGGAGCAGGACCAGTGGATTCATACCAGTCAAGGAACTCGAATACGTCAGGGTGTGCAGGCAGAGATGGTGGTCATGGCCGTGGTAGCCAGACACCAGGATCCTAGAGGCAACAGGGCGGGACAGCTCAGGGTAGCTAGGCTGTGTCGCAGGGCCGCGGCACTGGGCATGCATATGCAGTGCAACAGACCCAGCAAGTGTAGGATCCCAGACCTTCGATAGTCAGAGGTACTATTCTAGTAGCTTCTATCTTGTCTTCGGTACTTTTTGATATGGGTGCTACACATAGTTTTATATCGGTACCCGTGGTGGAGAGCCTTGGGCTCTGTGTTTCTACTTCTTCCGATATATTGACGATAGACACACTGTTGGGGATGAGAACGGCAGGTGTGCATCAGTGCAAGGAGTGCCCCCTTGAGGTTGGTGGGTGTCACTTCCTTTGGGACCTCTATGTCCTGGAGATGACGAGTTATGACGTCATTCTCAGGATGGACTGGTTGGTTCCCTTTCGAGCCTTTGTAGACTGCTACCGTCGTAGGGTTCGTTTCACGTCAGTAGAGGACGGGGAGTTTCTATACAAGGGCGAGTGGGATGTTCAGGTGAGCTGAGCTGGACCAGAGCATCATGGGTGAGGTGGAGTCACAGCCCAAATTGTGAGCTTATATATGGATGACCAGGGGACTTGTCAGACAGATTTCCCTCCAGTTGTTGATCGTTTCAGGGATGTCTTCCTGGACGACTTTTCAGGTCTACCTCTGATGCATGAGGTGGATTTCTCTATCGAGCTTGTTCCAGGAGCAGCACCGGTGTCCATTCCTCCCTATAGGATGGCCACGCCTGAGTTACAAGAGCTCAAGAGGCAGTTAGAGGAGTTGCAGGCGAAGGGTTTTATCCGACCCAGTACTTCTCCTTGGGGTTCTCCGGTCCTTTTTGCGAAGAAGGTGGATGGTACCCTTAGGCTTTGTGTGGATTATCGAAAGATGAACCAGTTGATGGTTAAGAATCGATATCCCTTGCCAAGGATAGATGATCTGTTTGATCAGCTTTTTGGAGCATGAGTGTTCTCGAAGATTGAACTGAGATCCGGATATCATCAGCTGCGCGTTAGACCATCTGATATACCTCTCACAGCTTTTAGGAGCAGGTATGGTCTATATGAGTATACGGTTATGCCGTTCGGACTCACGAACGCGCTAGCCGTTTTCATGGCTCTGATGAATCGTGTGTTCCATCTGTATCTTGATTCATTTGTGTTAGTATTCGTGGACGAAATATTGGTGTACTCTCACATTCGACACGACCATGCCACCCATCTTCAGATCATATTGAGTACACTGAGAGAGCATCGGTTATATGCTATGCTCTCGAAGTGACACTTTTGGATGGACCAGATTCACTTCCTGGGTCATATCATCTCAGAGGCAGGAGTTGCAGTGGACCCAGAGAAGGTGAGAGCAGTAGTTTCCTGGGATCAGCCTAAGAATGTGTTTGAGATACGAAGTTTCTTAGGTCTATCTGGTTACTACAGACGTTTCATACAGGACTTCTCTCACTTAGCAGCACCATTGACAGGTCTGACTAAGAAGGGTGTGAAGTTCATTTGGCCAGAAGCTTGTGAGACAACTTTTCAGGACCTGAAGGGAAGGCTGACATCAGCACCGATCCTGATACTCCCATATCAGGGGAAGAGCTATACATTTTACTGTGATGCGTCAGGGATTGGGTTGGGAGCCGTTTTGATGCAGGGCGACCGAGTTGTGGCGTACGGGTCTCGGCAGTTGAGGCCACATGAGAGGAATTACCCGACGCATGACCTCGAGTTGGCTGCAGTTGTGCATGCTTTTCGCTATTGGAGACATTACCTATTGGGAGAGCATTTTGTGGTTTTCACCGACCACAAAAGCCTCAAGTATATCTTTACTCAGCATGACCTGAATTTGAGGCAGAGAAGGTGGGTCGAGTACCTACAGTCCTTCGATTTTGAGCTTGCCTATACACCTGGTAAAGGTAATGCAGTAGCTGATGCACTGAGCAGTAAGACTCAGATACAGGTAGTGTAGGAGGCCAGTGGTGAGTGGCAGCTTATGGGCTTGTTCTCTGAGATGCATCTGGAGGTGCATGACAGTCAGGGGCAGACTTATCTTTCCTCGTTAGTTGTGACTTCTACCCTCCTGGATAGAGTGAGGATGAGGCAGCTATCTGATTCAAAAGGCCTAGTTCTACGGGAGTCGGTGGAAAGTGAGGACCCTCCTCCCGGTTGGGCGATAGGCAACGACGATATTTTGCGTTTCCATGGACGTGTATGGGTTCCAGGGGATATACGCGAGGAGCTGATGAGGGAGTTTCATGCTTCAGAATGGGTAGTTCATCCCGGGGTTACCAAGATGTACCGAGACTTGAGACGTCAGTACTAGTGGCTGGGTATGAAGAGAGAGATAGCTGGTCTTGTTACGAGATGTTCCACCTGTCAGCAGGTGAAGGCAGAGCATCAGAGACCAGCTGGGCTGTTACCGCAGTTGCCCATTTCAGAGTGGAAATGGGATGACGTCGCGATGGATTTCGTGATGGGTTTTCCGAGGTCACCTTGAGGCAATGATGCCGTGTGGGTTGTGGTGGAAAGACTCACGAAGGTAGCTCACTTCTTTCCGATCAAGGAGACCTTCGGTGTGGATGATCTCGGAAGGCTGTATATCCAAGAGATTGTACATTTGCATGGGGTCCCTCGTTCTGTCGTGTCAGATAGGGATGCCCGCTTTACGTCTCATTTCTGGAAGAGTTTTCAGAGGGCGCTGGGTACACAGGTGCTTCTGAGCACAACATACCACCCTCAGACTGATGGCCAGTCAGAGTGGACAATACAGGTGCTATAGGACATGTTGTGCGTATGCGTCCTAGACTTTGGGGGCTCTTGGGAGAAGCATATACCCTTAGTCGAGTTTTCCTATAACAATAGTTTTCAGGCGACTATTGATATGGCACCATACGAGGCTTTATATGGTAGGCCATGCCGATCACCTTTGTACTGGTTAGAGGTAGGTGAAGCAGCTTTACTAGGACCACAGCTCATGCAAGAGACATCTAAGCAGGTCCAGTTAATTCAGAAGTGGATGGCTACCACGCAGTCTTGTCAGAAGTCTTATGCTGATCGCTGCAGATGACCTTTGGAGTTCGTGGTCAGGGATCAGGTTTTTCTACATGTTTCGTCGAGGCTGGGACACAAATGGATCAGGAGACAGGGTAATCTTTCACCGAGGTATGTGGGACTATTTGAGATTCTGGAGAGAGTCAGGCTGGTTGCCTATCGGTTGCAGTTACTACAGCGATACTGAGCCATGCATGACGTCTTCCACGTGTCTCAGTTGCGTCACTATCATTCAGACCCGTCTCACGTCTTTCAGCCAGAGAAGGTTGAGCTTCAGCATGATGCATCCTTTGAGGAGCATCTGATCTGTATCGTTGACAGGAGCACGAAGGTTCTCCGAGGCCGGTCAGTTCCTCTCATACGGGTGCTATGGCAGTATAGCTGAGTGCAGGACGAGACCCGGGAGCAGGAGGCCGACGTACGTGCTTAGTGGCTAGAACTGTTCTGAGCTTTATCTTTGCCACCCTGGAAAGGGAAATTCGGGGACAAATTGCTATAAGGGGGGAAGTTTGTAAGAACCCAGTTCTTATTTTTGAGGTACGAGTTTCTTCTTTTTCCTTTTCCTTAAGTGTTTTTGAGAAAATATGGGAAATGGGAAAGAATGCTAAATTTTGAAACTACACGCCGTGTATTTTTTCCACACGTCGTGTACTTTTGACCGTGTTGGGATAAGTACACAGGGCGTGTAGCCTCGCCGACGACAAAGGGTGTAAGAATCGACTACACGCCGTGTAATGGTCCTTTACACGTCGTGTAGTCACTCGGTAGGTTAAAAAGTAAGGCAGTGGAATCGCAGCCAGGTGGGCGGCAGTACACGCTGTGTACTTGGGAGTACATGACGTGTACTCTTCTCGGCAGATGAACAGTGTGGCGGTGCCGCCAAATGAACAGTTAAATGAAAGGAGTACACACCGTGTACTTTGAAGTACAAGATGTGTACTTTGTTTTTCGGGCTTAAAACAGGTAGTAGCCTCCTCATTTGGTAGAGGAGGCATTTGAGCCGTTTTGGAGCCAAAGGAGGAGGCCGGACCTTTGATGATCTGCCAGGAGTTCGTCTGGAATCCGATTCGGCTTCGGACGATCTCGTTGGAACCGCACGGGTAAGCCCTTCCTCCTCCTGGTACCGTTCTTGCCAATTCTTCTCCCAACGTAAGTTATTTACGTTTGATTGGGTTTTGTTCTTTGTCAGATCTACGCCATTCTTGGGTGTTTCTGGAGTCGGCGTTCAGGTATAGTGTTCGTTGGCACATAAGGTAGGTGGCTTGGTGTTTATTTTCCAACTGTTGTGCGTTTTTGTGCATTTTCGTGCCAAGAACCCATGTTGGGGTGTCGTGTGGCTGAGGCCATTGCTATATTTAATGCCTAGAATTACATAGGTGATTAAATTATGATAATAAAATGCTGTTTGGGATCGTTTCTTGGATCCAGGGCCATCCCGAGGGGTGTGTTCCTCTGTTTATCCGTTTGGCCAGGATACCTGAGGGTATGCCTTAAATGTAGTAACTTTAGAATTGCCTTGAGAGGAATTTCTTGTTTACTGCATTTTGATATGTTGGGCATGGCCCGGTTACCTGTTTATCCTGAGGGAATGGTTGTGATTAGCCTGAGGGCGTGACTATATTAGCCTGAGGGCGTGACTATATTAGCCTGAGGGCATGACTTCTGTGCCTGAGGGCGTGACTTCCGTGCCTGAGGGAGACACTTCGTATGACTGAGGGCGAGAATTCTGTTATAATTCCTGACGGCGAGATTCTGTATAGCCTGAGGGCGTGGTTCAATAAATTAGCCTAAGGGCGAGATACGGGTTGGCCTGAGGGCGTGGTGTTGTCCAGCACAGAACGATACTAAATTAAATAAATTAAATGAATAATAAAATGGAAATTTAATTGTTAAGTCAATTACTCTTGAGTACTGCTTACTTTATTTCATTTTACTATTTCACACTGTTGTTGCATGCTTACACACAGTTGGGCACGGGCCTTTGGTGGGTGCCTACTGAGATATATTTCTCACACCCTGTTTGGGTCATGCTTTTCGGCCCAAACAGATTACGTTTCTGCAGGTGTGGATAGGGGCAAGAGTCCCTATACAGGTACTTGACTGTTGGTGTGGAGTAGGGGGGCATGGGACCGAGCCTAGGCTCGCGATGCCGCTGCCAGCTATTTACTCGTTTTGTTGTACTTTGCTTTTGGTTGTATCACAGTGATGTATAACATGTTCTGGATGTTTTCATAGAATTTGAACATGTAGCATCATCATTTATATATTGTTGATTATATCCACTGCTGTAGTTTATTTCAGTTGTGTGTGTTTACTGCTTCCGCTATTGTTGTATGTTTAATTTGGTAATCCACTGTGCTACACTTTGACAAAAGAGGGCATAGTTTCCCCACTATCATACCTGGGCCCCCTCTGCTAGTCGGAAGCCTCTGGCGTTTGGGGAAATGCGCTTGAGGTCAGGTGGCGAACCAGGCTCGGGGCACCCGATGCGTGGCCCCCGGGTCCGGGACGTTACATGTATGAGTAATTTGGAGGTCGGATGTATGGTTACTCCAAATGTAACTGCGATGGTTACACAAAGTAAGGTAGCCGTGACAGTTACAAATTTTAAGGTAGCCAATATGGTTACAAGATTATGTAAGTAATTCCCCAAGAAACCTCTATGATTATATTTATGTTTGCGTGGATCTTGTGTAAATCTCATGTTACACGAAGTAAGTATTTATGGGTGAAAAGCATGCCTTTTGAAAATGTTTTCATATGTTATGAGTATTCGTGGACTAATGTGATTTTTCATTCTTTAAACATAATTTTATTTCTTCTATGTTTTGAATTTCACGAAACTGTCATCTACAATTGTGTTCAGTATGTTATTTAGAGTCTGATGAAACAAACTTGTTTTTTTGGTGAATAGTAACATGCCCTTATGAATAGTAATATGAATAGTAATATAAATAGTAATATGAATAGTAATATGAATAGTAATATGACCTCATGAATAGTAAATAATAATATTATTTTATTTTCCCAAGGTAATAGGATAATGGGCTCTTAATTAGTTTTCCAATGTCACATAAAACTAATTGCACTTCAATATTGTTATTTTTCGAATTAACTGTGACCTTATTTAAAAATTAAATTAATAATATTTTGAAAATTATTTTTGAAAAATGGAGTTCATTTTTGAATTCTACGTGTCGAAAAATGGTTGGGGTAAATTTTTGGTATTTTTCTGAAACTCTTGAATTTTTGGTGAATAATGAAATACGATAAAATACTGTATAATGAATTTATCAATAAAAATGCACTATTTGTGACATCATAAGTGATGCAAGGCCACTTGCTTCAAACTCACATGATAGTTTCACTATTTAGGGCCACTTGATTTGAGATTATTCATAGTCTTGATAAAAATATTATAATAATAATTAAAATAATCTAAAATACCTCCCCTCCCCCACTATAAATATCACCCTCACTCCCCTCTTCCTCCCACACCTCTCAAGCATTGAGAATTGTCTAATTTCTATCAAATTCCCTCCCCAATATTCTTACCCACGTCCTAGATCTTCTGGTTTCACCAAAAGACCAAAATCAAAGCCCTTAAGAAGGATCTCAAGGAGAAGAGATCAAGAGGTAAACAACCTCTTTTATTTTCTTTCTTTTCTTTCATTCTTTGTTATTCTCTTCCATTCCCTTTGTCTTGTGTTGGGATATTTAATTAAATACTCCCACCTGAATGTCAATATATTGTATGAATTATGATATATTCCATTCCTCTCATCAATCTTGTTTTTATGAAATTTTAAGAGACGCTATTAGGCTGCCGAATTTTCGTGAGAAATTTCTCAAGATTTTCTTTTATTTCATGATTCATTTTTCTTCTTTCCTCACTACCTCTTATAAAAGTGGCATGAAATCTCCAGAATCATGTATATTCACTATGTTCTCATGATTATGGAAAATTCCTCATCATTATTCTTCTCCTCTTCCACTTATTTAAAGAATCAAAAAACGTTGTCCATTTGTGTCTAATTACCGACATCGTGGACGATGTATTTTCAATTTCCATTAATTATTTCATGTCTGGTCATGAAACCATTTATATGGTTGAACCAGGTTATAATATATGTTTTATGACTCATATAAGGTTCTGGAATTCTTTTTTACTCATGTTTCTAATTTAAAAGACAAAATGACGTTGTTATTATCAAAGAACCACTTAAATGATCTAAAAGAACATCATTAATGTTTTATCTAATGAATCATCCTCATATAAAGAATCAAAGTGATAAATGGTATAATTTATGGTACTTGAAATATTTAAATACTAATACATTCCAATTCTGGAGTTTCACTTCCAATCAATAAGAACGATTCATCATGAACTGATTGTGAAAATCACAAAAGAACTCACCCAAAATAATACAGGGAACAAAATACTAACAATTAAGGGGTGAAGTGAGGTTATGAAATGACCATATAAGATGTTATAAACATGAACATGTTTATGTAAAATAATAATAACACTCTTTTAACCATTATACAAGAGGTTTTAACAAGTTTTAAGTAAGACAAGCTTAAGGTAAGGGAATTCTTAACCCGATTTCCATTCTTTGGGTTAACCTTCTAATTTAATATTTATGGGATATTTAAATTGTTTGTGTGATGGGTTCTGTTTATATTATGTTTTATTATGTGTATTTGCAGAGTATATACATAATCCATCCACTCTATTAACTCTCACTTCAAGTATATGATGTTTATAAGGGACTTTTCTTATAAAATCCTCTTTTAAAATTCTGTTTTACAAGATTCAAAAGCAATGTTTTTATACTATTATTTATGTTGTATGATTATGTTTTGGTTATTGGGAATTGTTTATGATGAATGGTGGGACCTATATTTCCCTCCAATGCATTGGGTATGAGTAAGTCTGAGGTTGGACGTATGGTTACTCCAAGTGTAATTGCGATGGTTACACAAAGTATGGTAGCCGTGAGGGTTACAAATTTTCAGGTAGCCAAGATGGTTACAAGATAATGTAAGTAATGCCCAAAGATAACTCTATGATTATATTTATGTTTGTGTGGATCTTGTGTAAATCTCATGTTACACGAAGTAAGTATTTATGGGTGGAAAGCATGTCTTTTGAAAATGTTTTTATACGTTATGTGTATTCATGGACTAATGTGATTTTTCCTTATTTTTCATACCTTATTGAGCTTTTGTGCTCATACCAAGTTTTGAATTGGTTTTTTACAGGTTAATGGATGAGTAATACAAGTATGGAAGACATGTTAATTGTTTAAGAATTGTCAAGGAGTCTTGTTTTAAGTTTTAATGTTTTATATTCTGAGAAAAATGGAAACTGATTTTATGGTATTCTCTATGTAACAATGTGTAATTCCTTGTATTACTCATCCCATAACCTGTGAAAAATCATTTAAAAACTTGGGATGAGCACAAAATCTCAGTAAGGTATGAAAAAGAAGGAAAAATCACATTAGTCCATGAATACTCATGACGTATGAAAACATTTTCAAAAGTCATGCTTTCCACCCATAAATACTTACTTTGTGTAACATGAGATTTACACAAGATCCACATAAACATAAATATAATAATAGTGGTATCTTGGGGAATTACTTACATAATCTTGTAACCATCTTGGCTACCTTAAAATTTGTAACCCTCACGGCTACTTTACTTTGTGTAACCATCGTAGTTACCCTTGGAGTAACCATATGGCATACCTCCAACTTACTCATACCCAATGCATTGGAAGGAAATATAGGTCCCACCCTTCATCATAAACAATTCCCAATAACCAAAACATAATCATACAACATAAACAATAGCATAAAAACATTTCTTTTGAATCTTATAAAACATAATTTTAAAAGAGGATTTTAGAAGAAAAGTCCCTTATAAACATCATATACTTGAAGTGAGACTTAATAGAGTGGATGGAATATGTATATACTCTATAAATACACATAATTAAATATAATATAAACATAACCCATCACACAAACAATTTAAATATCACATAAATAATAAAGTATAAGGTTAACCCAAAGAATGGAAATCGGGTTAAGAATTCCCTTACCTTAGGCTTGTCTTACTTCAAAATTGTTTAAAACTCTTGTATAATGGTTAAAAGAGTGTTATTATTATTTTATAGAAACATGTTCATGTTTATAACATCTTATATGGTCATTTCATAACCTCATTTCACCCCTTAATTTGTAGTATTTTGTTCCTTGCATTATTTTGGGTGAGTTCTTTTGTGATTTTCACAATCGGTTCATGATGAATCGTTCTTGTTGATTGGAAGTGAAACTCTAGAATTAGAATGGAGTAGTATTTACATATTTCCAGTACCAGAAATTATACCATTTATCACTTTAATTCTTTATATGAGGATGATTCATTAGATAAAACCTTAATGGTGTTCGTTTAGATCATTTAAGTGGTTCTTTGATAATAACAACGTCATTTTGTCTTTTAAATTAGAACCATGAGTAAAAAAGAATTCCAGAACCTTATATGAGTCATAAAACATATATTATAACCTGGTTCAACCATATAAATGGTTTCATGACCAGACTTGAAAGAATTAATGAAAATTGAAAATACATCGTCCACGATGTCGGTAATTCGACACAAATGGACAACTTTTTTTGATTCTTTAAATAAGTGGAAGAGGAGAAGAATAATGATGATGAATTTTCCATAATCATGAGAAAATAATGAATATACATGATTCTGGAGATTTTATGCCTCTTGTATAAGAGGGAGTGAGGAAAGAAGAAAAATGAATCATGAAATAAAATAAAATCTTGAGAAATTTCTAACGAAAATTCAATAGCCTAACGGCATCTCTTAAAATTTCATAAAAACAAGATTGATGAGAGGAATGGAATATATCATCATTCATACAATATATTGATAGTAAGGGGGGATATTTAATGAAATATCCCAACACAAGACAAAGGTAATGGAAGAGAATAACAAAAAATGAAAGAAAAGAAAGAAAATAAAAGAGGTTGTTTACCTCTTGATCTCTTCTCCTTCCAATGCATTGGGTATGAGTAAGTTGGAGGTCGGCCGTATGCTTACTCCAAGTGTAACTGCGATGGTTACACAAAGTAATTTAGCCATGAGGGCTACAAATTTTAATGTAGCCAAGATGGTTACAAGATTATGTAAGTAATTCCCCAAGATACCACTATTATTATATTTATGTTTGTGTGGATCTTGTCTAAATCTCATGTTACACAAAGTAAGTATTTATGGGTGGAAAGAATGACTTTTGAAAATGTTTTCATACGTCATGAGTATTCATGGAATAATGTGATTTTTCCTTCGTTTTCATACCTTACTGAGCTTTTGTGCTCATCCCAAGTTTTTAAATGATTTTTCATAGGTTAATGAATGAGTAATACAAGGATGGAAGACATGTTAAATGATGAAGAATTTTCAATGAGTCTTGTTTTAAGTTTTAATGTTTTATATTCTGAGGAAAATGGAAACTGATTTTATGGTATCCACTATGTAACAATGTGTAATGTTATGAATGTTTTGTCTTAATTCTCTAGAGCTCTAAACTTGAAAAGATCCTCAATGTAAAAGGAAGTGTATTCTTGAATAAATTCAAGATTATGTATGAAATAAGTGTGGGTCTTTATAGTTGGCATCAGGGGAAAGGTTTAGACAAATTTAGGGATTAGAAGTTTTCGTTAAACATATGGTTAATCTGTATGTCTATTCTTTATGTTATATCCTTGTTTTATAACTTTTCAGATTAAGGAAATTCAGTTACAAATGGAAGGAGGAGGATCTCAAATGACATTCCTATCTCTTCCCGATGACTTTCTTGCAATAATTATTGCAAAGTCTTGTCGAGATGACTTTGAAACCTTTTCTAACATGCAACTCACTTGCAAGAAACTGTTTGAAATATCAACCACCTCCACTATACCTCGATACCATCGTGGATCATGGGTTATATTTAAACAAATCTTATTTTTTCAATATTCTCATATTTTTAAGAAAGGTAAATATTATCAAAGAATTTTTAAATATTTTACCTTATCAAGAGATTTTGAAGCATGTTATGATTTTGAAAGAGGTGCTGAAGAAGGATACCCTTGTGCAACCTATTTATATTTGCTTTTATAGTATAATCATTCATCACATACTTATGGTATTTTAAAAGGACCATTGATTGAAAGTTTCAACTCAAACTCGGTCCGACAATTTTATAAAAATCAAGTTTTATCAGATGTTCTGAAATTATATGTCATACATGATTATTTTCCAAAACTATTTTTCTGTGAACACCCATATGACCCAAGTTGTACAAGGTGTATTTGGATAAAGTAAGCAAATGATTTTGAAGGATATCTAAATTATTGTTGCAATACATGGACCTTCTATTTACATGAGAAAGATGATGATGAGACCAGGTGGACACCTTGATCAAGGTACCCTCACTTGTTTAATAAGTAAATAAAATTGTGAGGACGCAATTTCCGAAAGGTGGGGACAATGTAACATCACTATTTTTTTTTAAAATAGAAATGCATGGAAAGTTTTTTTTTTAAATAGATATATTTAATTAGTCTTTAAAATATAACTTTTATACTTCTATATTCTGAATTTCAAGAAACTGTCATCTACAATTGTGTTCGGTATGTTATTTAGAGTCTGATAGAACAAACTTGTTTTTTGGTGAATAGTAACATACCCTTATGAATAGTAATATGAATAGTAATATGACCTCATGAATAGTAAATAATATTATTATTTCATTTTCCCAAGGCAATAGGATAATGGGATTTTAATTAATTTTCCAATGTCACATAAAACTAATTGCACTTCAATATTGTTATTTTTTGAATTAACTGTGACCTTATTTAAAAATTAAATTAATAATATTTAGAAAATTATTTTTGAAAAATGGAGTTCATTTTTTAATTCTACACATCGAACAATGGTTGGGGTAAATTTTTGTTATTTTTCTAAAACTCTTGAATTTTCGGTGAATAGTGAAATACGATAAAATACCGTATAATCAATTTATCAGTAAAAATGCACTATTTGTGAAATCATAAGTGATGCAAGGCCACTTTCTTCGAACTCACATGATATTTTCAGTATTTAGGGCAACTTGATTTGATATTATTCATAGTCTTGATAAAAATATTATAATAATGATTAAAATAATCTAAAATACCTCCCCTCCTCCACTATAAATATCACCCTCATTCCCCTCTTCCTCCCACACCTCTCAAGCCTTGAGAATTGTCTAATTTCTGCTAAATCCCCTCCCCAATCTTCTTCCCCACGTCCTAGATCTTCTGGTCTCACTAAAAGACCAAAATCAAAGCCCTTAAGAAGGATCTCAAGGAGAAGAGATCAAGAGGTAAACAACCTCTTTTATTTTTCTTGCTTTTCTTTCATTTTTTGTTATTCTCTTCCATTCCCTTTGTCTTGTGTTGGGATATTTCATTAAATATTCCCCCCTTACTGTAAATATATTGTATTAATGATGATATATTCCATTACCCTCATCAATCTTGTTTTTATGAAATTTTAAGAGACGTCGTTAGACTGCCGAATTTTCATGAGAAATTTCTCAAGATTTTCATTTATTTCATGATTCGTTTTTCTTCTTTCCTCACTCCCTCTTATCAAAGAGGCATGAAATCTCCAGAATAATTTATATTCATTATGTTCTAATGATTATGGAATATTCCTCATCAGTATTCTTCTCCTCTTCCACTTATTTAAAGAATCAAAAAACATTGTCCATTTGTGTCGAATTACCGATATCGTGGACGATGTATTTTCAATTTCCATTAATTCTTTCAAGTATGGTCATGAAACCATTTATATGGTTGAAACAGGTTATAATATATGTTTTATTACACATATAAGGTTATGGAATTATTTTTTACTCATGGTTATAATTTAAAAGACAAAATGACGTTGTTATTATCAAAGAACCACTTAAGTGATCTAAACGAACATCATTAATGTTTTATCTAATGAATCATCCTCATATAAATAATCAAAGTGATAAATGGTATAATTTATGGTACTGGAAATATTTAAATACTAATACATTCCAATTCCGGAGTTTCACTTCCAATCAACAAGAACAATTCATCATGAACCGATTGTGAAAATCACAAAAGAACTCACCCAAAATAATGCAAGGAACAAAATACTAACAATTAAGGGGTGAAGTGAGGTTATGAAATGACAATATAAGATGTTATAAACATGAAAATTGTTATGTAAAATACTAATAACACTCTTTTAACCATTTTACAGGAGGTTTTAACAAGTTTGTAGTAAGACAAGCTTAAGGTAAGGGAATTCTTAGCCCGATTTCCATTCTTTGGGTTAACCTTATACTTTATTATTTGTGTGCTATTTAAATTGTTTGTGTGATGGGTTCTGTTTATATTATGATTCATTATGTGTATTTACAAAGTATATACATATTACATCCACTCTATTAAGTCTCACTTCAAGTATATGATGTTTATAAGGGACTTTTCTTCTAAAATCCTCTTTTAAAATTCTGTTTTACAAGATTCAAAAGAAAAGTTTTTATGCTATTATTTATGTTGTGTGATTATGTTTTGTTTATTGGGCATTGTTTATGATTAAGGGTGGGACCTATATTTACCTCCAATGCATTGGGTATGAGTAAGTTGGAGGTCGGCCATATGGTTACTCCAAGTGTAACTGTGATGGTTACACAAAGTAAGGTGGACGTGAGGGTTACAAATTTTAAGGTAGCCAAGATGGTTACAAGATTATGTAAGTAATTCTCCAAGATACCTCTATGATTATATTTATGTTTTTGTGGATCTTGTGTAAATATCATGATACACAAAGTAAGTATTTATGGTTGGAAAGCATGTATTTTGAAAATGTTTTCATACGTCATGAGTATTCATGGACTAATGTGATTTTTCCTTCTTTTTCATACCTTACTGAGCTTTTGTGATCATCCCAAGTTTTTAATTGATTTTTCATAGGTTAATGGATGAGTAATACAAGGAAGGAAGACATGTTAAATGTTGAAGAATTGTCAAGGAGTCTTGTTTTAAGTTTTAATGTTTTATATTCTGAGAAAAATGGAAACTGATTTTATGGTATCCCCTATGTAACAATATATAATGTTATGAATGTTTTGTCTTAATTCTCTAAAGCTCTAAACTTGAAAAGATCCTCATTGTGAAAGGAAGTGTTTTATTGAATAAATTCAAGATTATGTATGAAATAAGTGCGGGTCTTTGTAGTTGATATCAGAGGATGGTTTAGATAACTTTAGGGGTTAAGGTGATGCTAATAGAATACCACAAATAATTTTCACTCTATGTTTAATTTGTTATAGCATTTAAATATTACCATGTTGATTCATCTAAGAAATGTTTGTTCAGAATGGTTGTCCGCAGAAGGAACAGGGATGGTGAAGAGGAGAGGCACCGACAGAATGACATCCTTCCTGATCTACAGCCCGGAATGGTAGGGATTGGAACTGAGCAGTTTGTGACAGTAATGGATCAGCTAACACAGGCTATAAATGGTGGTGGCATCCATGCAAGAGAAACAATAGAAGTACCCCAATGGAACATGCCAGTGTTGGAACATTTCATGAGAAAAAATCCTCCTGCATTCAATGGATCTTCTGACCCAGTGGCAGCAGAAGGATGGATTAAAGCCCTTGAAAAGATATTTGATGTTATGGGATGTTCAGACAATCAAAAGGTAAGTCTTGCCATTTATCGTTTTGAAGGGGAAGCTGATTAGTTGTGGTCAATGGTAAGGAATATTAGGGGTAGAGATGATTTTGATTCCATAGTGTGGGATGAATTTAAAAGTATTTTTCTTGAAAAATATTTTCCTAAGGTGGTATGACTTAGAATGGAGAAGCAATTCCTTGAATTGAAACAAAAGGAGGAAGATTCAGTGGCTGTGTATGAAGCGAACTTCAACCGACTGGCGAGGTATGCTCAAAATCTTATTTTGGATCTTGATAGCAAAATCAACCACTTTTACTCAGGATTGAAGCCAAGGTATCGAAGGGCGTTCGCCTCCCGTGAATTCAAAAGTTTTGAGAAACTTGCTCAATGTACTGAGAGGGTAGAGATGGAATTTTCTGACAATCACATGCATTTTTGAAACAAAGAGAAGAAGAGGTCCCATTGGCAAGCAATGGGTAAGAATCAGCCAAAGAAATCTGATGGTAAGAAAATCCAGTTTCCAGTTTGTGAAAAGTGTGGCAAGAAGAACCCCGGGGAATGTCTTATCAAAACTGGGAAGTGTTTTAAATGTGGTAAGTTTGGACATATGGCCCAAGATTGCAATGAAAATGATCTAAAGACTAATCCTGATAAGCAAACTGTAAAGTGTTTTAAATGTGGTGAGATGGGTCACTATGAAAATTCCTGTCCAAAGAGGGATCCAAATGATGCAAAGAAGCCAGACTACAAGCAGAAAGGTGTAGTGAGATCCTTTGCGACTACATCAGCAGGTGTTGGGCCATCCAATGAAGTTGTATCAAGTACTTTGTTTGTTCACTCAGTTTTTTCTAAAGTTTTGTTTGATACGGGGTCTACACATTCCTTTATCTCTGGGATTTTTTTTGGTAGATTGGAAATATCACCTCAACAAATGAGACCTGAACTTGTTGTTAAAACACCAGGGGGAAATGTTATAGCAAAGAGGAATTATAAGAATATTTCTATTGTGGTATGTGGAAAGAATTTACCTGCAAAACTTGTTGTTTTACCCTTAGTCGAGTTTGATATTATTCTGGGGATGGACTAGATTTGTGATTATCATGTTAAGATTGACTGTAGAGCTAAAGAAGTTGTTTTTCAGAAAGAGTTTCAGTTTGTATACAAGAATGAACCCATAAAATTGAAAACATATTAGGAAGCTGAGAAACTACTGAATGATGGAAGTGAAAGTTATCTTGCTCATATTGTTGAAGACAAGGGAACTATTCAAATTAATGATGTGCCAGTGGTAAATGAATACCTTGATGTTTTTCCTGAGGAGTTACCCAGTGTCATACCTGAACGAGAAGTCGAATTCACAATTGATTTAGTTCCTGATGCTAAGCCAATTTCAAAACCCCCATATCATATGGCTCCAATAGAACTTCTTGAATTGAAAAATCAGTTACAGGATTTGCTTTTCAAGGGTTTCATTCATCCCAGCACTTCACCATGGGGAGCCCCTGTTTTGTTTGTTAAAAAGAAAGATAGTTCCATGAGACTTTGCATTGATTATAGAGCTTTGAATAACATCACTGTTAAAAACAAGTATCCTTTGCCCCATATTTATGACTTGTTTGATTAGCTTCAGGGAGCTCAGTACTTTTCCAAGATTGACTTGAGATCCGGATACCATCAGCTGAAGGTGAAGGAGGATGACATCCTGAAAATAGCCTTTCGTACTAGATATGAGAATTATGAATTTGTTGTTATGCCATTTGGGTTAACTAATGCACCTACTGTATTCATGAATCTTATGAATAGAGTATTTCATGAGTTCTTGGATAAGTTTGTGGTTGTATTTATTGATGACATTCTGGTTTTTTCTAAAAATAAAGAGGAGCATGAAAAACATCTAAGGGTTGTTTTAGAAACTTTAATAGAAAAGAAACTATATGGAAAATTCAGCAAGTGTGATTTTTGGTTGCAACAGATTTCTTTTCTTGGGAACATTGTAAATAAGGATGGAATAAAAGTTGATCCTGCCAAAACAAAAGTAGTTGATGAATGGCCAAGACCCAAAAATGTTAAATAGATTCATAGTTTTCTGGGCTTAGCAAGTTATTACCGACAGTTTGTTAAGAACTTTGCACGACTATCTATCCCAATAACTAAGTTAACACAGAAAGGGGTTAAATTTGTTTGGACATAGGAATGTGATGTTTGTTTTTAGGACCTCAAGAAGAGATTGGTGAATGATCCAGTTTTGGCCTTACCTTCCCGGAATGGTGAGTTTGTCATCTACAGTGATGCTTCTTTGAAGGGACTTGGTTGTTTTTTGATGCAGAATGATCAGGTAATTGCCTATGCTTCGAGACAACTTAAACCTCATGAGCTAAATTATCCCACACATGATTTGTAATTGGAAGCTGTGGTTTTTGATTTGAAAATATGGAGGCATCATCTTTACGGAACCAAATGCCAAATATATACTGACCATAAAAGTCTTAAGTATATATTCACTCAGAAGGAATTAAACATGAGGCAGAGAAGATGGCTAGAACTGATAATGGATTATGACTGCATGATCAATTACCATCCTGGAAAAGCAAATAAAGTATCGGATGCCTTAAGTTGGAAAAATCATGCATCATTAACCATGCTACGTTTGGAACATAATCCCTTGATTAATGATTTGATGAATTTTGGATTAGAAGTTGTTGGTGCAGGGAATATATCTGTTTTGTTTCAGGTTTCAGTGCAGTATTCGTTGTCAAATAGAATTATGAAAGCACAGAGGGAAGGCCGTGAGCTACAGAAAAAGGTAGAATTGGTTAAAATGGGTATGTTTCCAGAATTTAATCTTGATAAAGATTGTGTTTTAAGGTTTGGAAAAAGGTTGTGTGTGCCTTGTGATTCCCAACTGAAGAAAGAATTGTTGTGTGAAGCTCATAGTTCTCCATTTTATATTCATCCTGGAAGTACTAAGATGTACAGAGACCTTCGAGAGTATTATTGGTGGAATGGGATTAAAAGAGATATTTCTGATTTTACAATGAAATGTTTGACATGTCAGCAGGTTAAAGTAGAGAAACAGTTACCGAAGGGGATGCTTCATCCTTTGCCAGTGCCAGAATGGAAATGGGAGAATATATCCATTGATTTTGTGGTGGGACTACCAAAGACTTCTCGAGGTAAAAATGTGATATGGGTTATTGTTGATCGGCTAACATAGTCTGCTCATTTTCTTTGTATTTGAGATACATTGACATTAGATCAGCTTTCTCGATTGTACCTCAAGGAGATTGTCAGGTTACATAGAGTTCCTCTTTCCATTGTATCTGACCGAGATCCCAGGTTCACTTATAAATTTTGGAAGGGACTTCAGAAGTCTTTGGGCATAGAGTTGAATTTCAGTACAGCTTTTCATCCTCAGTCAGATGGGCAGTCAGAACGAACGATTCAAAATTTGTATGATATGCTTCGAGCTTGTTCAATGGACTATCAGGGAAGTTGGGATCAGCATCTTTCATTAGTTGAGTTTTCTTATAATAATAGTTTCCATTCCAGTATTCAGATGGCACCTTTTGAGGCCTTGTATAGAAGGCGGTGTCGAACTCCTGCGTTTTGGGATGAAGTCAGTGAAAGAAAGTTGATGGGGCCAGAATTAATAGAAGAAGTGGCTGAGAAAGTGAGGATGATCCAGAAACAATGAGGACAGCTCAGATCAGGCGGCAAAGTTATGCAAATAACAGAAGGAAAGACTTCTCTTTCGAGGTAGGTGACCATGTTTTCCTTAGAATCTCTCCTTGGAAAAGTGTGATGCGTTTCGGCAAGAAAGGGAAACTATGTAAGAACTCGGTTTTTGCTATGAAAGACTTTGGAATATTATTGATGATATTCCAGAGTAGCGCCTTCAGACGGCGTGCGATTCCGAGCCCCAGAGTGGCTGGAATTAAATTTTCAATGCGTTCACACTGGAAACGACAAATAAATTGTATAACTCCTAAACGGAGTTCCGGATTAGAGATCCGAGTGTATGGATGGGTCCAAAATGGGGTGTTTACCCTAGGAACGACATAAAACTTGTCGGTGTGGGATGTTTGGACCCCTCGCTCGCTTTCAGAAGGTTAAACGGATAAATTAATTAATTAATTTATTCGTTTAATGGAGAAATGCTAGTATCTCTTAAACGGTGGATCAGATTGGAAAACCAAGGGCACCGTTGTGTTTAGAATGTTCCTTTTACCCTAGGAGGGGTATAAGTTTCGCGGGCGCGGGCCGTTTGTGAAAAATGGCCCTAGAGGCGTTTTCGTAATTTGCCGGATTCGAGCGCTAAGTTTAATAACTCTTGAACGGGGTCTCGGATTAAAATTCCGAGACCACCATTCTGCTCGGGAGGTGGTGTTTACCCTAGGGGAGGTTTAATTTTGACCTCGCCAAAGGTTTCGGATGCGGGGAAAATTAAGGGTTTAATTAATTAAAATTCTTTTTAATTTATTTAAACCCTCATCCCCTTCCCCTCTCCCTTGTCCACTCCCTGGTGTAGGCAGCCCCTCAAGGCAGCCCCTCCTCTCGCTCTCCTCCTCCCCTCCGGCGAGGAGGCTCCGGCGAGGTGCGGATCGCCGGCGAATCTCCGAGCAGCGCCCATCAGGTAGGCTTTGTTGCGTTTTCATTTTTGGTTCTCGCACTCTCTTCGAATTCAATCATATACTTTGAAATGAGGTTAAATTTCCGAGCAAGCCCCATGATTGCGTAGCCTATGTTCTAAGATCTCAACCACTTGTTTCGGAATTTAAATCCGGGTTCGGATGGGGATGCGGACATTCGTCGATGTTTTCGGGAATTTGTTTTTTTTTTCGATGGTTAACGAGCTTCTCCGGCAGGCTTTGGGAGTTCCGGCAGCAGGCGGTGGTGACGAACCGGGATGAAGCCGGAGCCGCGGGCTCCGGCGGGTATAGTCGGGCGGCCGGCGGCTGCGCGCGACGGCCACGGTGTGTCGAGCGGGTGGAGATCAGCCGGAGGTAGCGGCGGTCCTTGGCGGTGGCGTCCGGTGAGCCGAGGGTAACAGCGAACTCCCGAGCATCGAGCGGGAGCCAGCGCGGCGTGGTTGAATGGAGGCGGGGCGCTGGCGTTAGGCGGAGCCGGCCTCAGCGGAGCAGCGGCGAGCGATGGAGGCCGCGAGGCAGCTCCTGTCGCGGTCGAAGGAGTTCGCCCCGAGGCGCTGACCTCGGGGGCTGCAGGAGGAAACCAGGACCCGCCTTATGCGGGTCCTGTTGGGAAAAGTGGAAGACCGTCCGGATGGCCGGTCTTGTTTTATAAAAATAAAAAAAAAAATAAAAATAAAAAAATAAAATCAGAAAAAAAAGAATAATGTTATAATAATAATAATAATATATTATTATTATTATTATTATTATAAAATGATTCATATTTCAATAAATCATAAACCGAGAGTCGGTTTCGCGAGCCGTCTATGGCGGCGCGTGCCTCGGAATGAGAGGAATATTTTGAGATGATTTCGGGAATTTTTAATTCCCAAAACGAGGGGCCTCGGAGGCGCGACGCGTCTTTAAGCGAATTACCGTTTTTCTGGGGATCTTGTTTTGGACGGCGCGGACGCGTCCAACGTCCATTTTGAGCGTCGTCAGCGGCGTTGGAACCCTGGCATCGAGGCGGAGGTTTCCAAGGGGTTACGGGCGTTGGGGCCGAAGTTGTGGCGCGGGCCCCATGACCCGCCTTTTGAGCTGCGTGCAGCTTTTAGCGACTTTTTCCACGGACGTTCGTACGGGGCGTGCGAGCAGTAAATGTTGGGTGTTTTTCCGAGGGCATCGCGTTGGAGCAGTCTGCCCGCTATAATTATGCACAATGGTGCGGGCCCCGAGAGGGCCGTTTCGGGAGTTGACAGTGATTTCCAGCTTTATCACCGGGCGACCATTTTGGACAAGTGAATAGTCCATCTTGTGTACTTTTTTGAGAGGATCACAACGGTGCGATCCGTTCGTTGAGTTTCGGGACTGGGATGTGGGTCCCACGTGGCGCTGCTCGTGTGTGGTGTGCCGGAACTCATCTTTTTCTCCGGGTACCCATTCCACGCAAGTAAGCAGTTAATTTGACGTGCTTTTCCGATATCTTTGCGATGGCGTAGTCCGCCCGACCTTTTTCGGGGACGTGGTGTGGGTCCCACCCGACCCGACTATGGTGAATAGTACCTTTTTCACCGGGTGTCTGTTTTGGGCGATTGAGTACTCAATCCCGTGAGTTTTTCAGAGGTGATCGCAGTTGCGTGATCCGTTGGTTCAGTTTCGGGATCTTTGGGTGGGCCCCACATGGGTTTGGTCACAGTGAATAGTACCTTTTCCACCTGTTGACTTTTTCGGGCGAGTGAGTAGTCTAACTCTCATGTTTTTACGCAAGGATTACAACGGTGTGATCCGTTTGGCTGTACGGAGCCTCTTGCGCAATCTTGTTAAATGTAGAAGCATGAAAGGTGCTCCAATGGTGGTTCGCCCTACTTTGCTTGTAGCGGACCTTTAGCGAGTAATCATGTGCACTCCCATGTGAGAGATGTAAATGCTTGAGGTAACGCGGTTGGCCGTGCCTGGGCCTTTGAGGTGGAGTTGTTACGTCACGCCTTCGCGTTGACGTTGGGTGCCGTGTGCACGATAGCCCTAGGGCTGGAGACGAGGTATACTCTGGGAGTATACGAGAGCGCCTGGAGGTACATGTGGTTCGTACTTGAGACATTCGTGCGCTTGGTTGTGGTTGACATGGGGCCACACATCGTGTGGGCCCCACGTGCGTGCTGTGTTCTGCTTTGCGTACTTGGACCTCTCGCAGCGTAGAAGGTCCCTTTGTACTCATTGGTTTGAGCAGCAGGGTTGAGTGGTCTCCCCATGGTTTTGTTCTCGATGGATCTGCCAGTAGCGGTGCTAGTGGCACCCCGTGATGGAACAGGCGCTGAACCCCTCAGGGTGAGTTGTGCTGAAGTTGGGTGGCTACGCGATACCCACTCCGTGTTTGGTTGGCCAGTGTTGTGCCCTCTAGTGGATATGACCACAGTAGTTCTGAGTTTTACCCTCCAGCGGGGCTGTGCAGTGGGTTACTCATCAGCTTCTAGGGTCTACCCCCAGCGGAGACTGGGCAGTGGGTCACCCGACACTCTTAGGGTCTACCCTCTAGCAGAGACTAGGCAGTGGGTCACCCGACGCTACTAGGGTCTACCCTCCAGTAGAGACTGGGCAGTGGGTCACCCGATGACCTCTTAGGGTCTACCCTCCAGCGGGGCTGGGCAGTGGGTCTCCCGTCATCTATTCCGGGTCTACCCTCCAGCAGGGCTGGGCAGTGGGTCTCTTGTCAACTTATTCCAGGTCTACCCTCCAGCAGGGCTGGGCATTGGGTCTCCTGATTAAGTGTTATGGTCTACCCTCCAGCAGGGCTGGGCAGTGGGTCGCCTGATGATGTGTTATGGTCTATCCTCCAGCAGGGCTGGGCAGTGGGTCACCTGATGACGTGTTATGCTCTACCCTCCAGCGGGGCTAGGCAGTTGGTCGCCGGTTGATGTATTAGGGTTTACCCTCCAGCAGGGCTGGGCAGTGGGTCACCTGATATTTGGTTATGAATTACCCTCCAGCAGGGCTGGGCAGTGGGACACCTGTTGGTATTCCAGACATAGTCCTTTCTACTAGGCTAGTTTGTGGCTTTCCTCCGTGACCACCTGAGCAGGACCCTTGGTTACGGGTCAATGTTGTGACGGCTTTGACTTTGAGGAATACCACTCGACTGCAGGGCAGTGACGAGGTGTGGTTTGACTTTCCCCAGAACTCTCAAGTTCGAGGGGCACTTTCCCCACCATGACGCGTTCTTGGGACGTGATCTAAAACCGTGCGGGCGAGTCAGTGCCGCCCAAAGCGGATAGTATCAAGGTGCGGTGACTGGGCTCCTTGGCTTGCGGTTTAGGGCAGACGTGCGGGATGCTGGGCATCAATGATGGTGTTACTTTTGGGACTTTTGGATACTCTTTTCATGGGCTGAGCTACGGGATGGAGATCCCCTCACGACGTTGTTCGGGCTTCTTGTTGAGCATATAGACTTGTATATACCTTGTTCTAGTACCCATTTCTTGGGCTTGGTTACTCTCCTTCCAGGAGAGGCGAAGACGCGCGGGGTATGCCACATGCTTTCCGTGTCTAGCTTCCCGTGGTTGGATGAGTCTACACTTCTACTATAGGTAGCAAAGACTCGACGAGAAGTTCTTCTTCTCACCATTTCCAGCTCCTTGTGCCTGGATGAGTCTACCTTCTTTCCTCTTGTTGTGTTGAGCTGGACTCTTTAATGTACTCTTTACTGCACTCCTTGTTGTGCTCCTTTACTTTTCCTGTTCTCTCTACTGCTCACCCTTCGGTACCTCCTTTTTTTGCTCCCTCGAGCCTTCGGGGTATCCTACTGAGTATTTTTATAGTCACCCCTACTTGGGATTTGCCCGCACTTGGTGTGCCCTTGCAGATGACGGACAGGTGGAGCGTGACTTCAGTGGAGCGTAGGAGCTTGGGAGCTTGGACCGCGTGCGGTGGTCGTGGCCGGGTTCTAGGTGGGAGACCCGTCAGTTGTTTCCTTTTTGTTTACCTGTTGCCGGGTTGTGGCACTTTTTGGTTGGACACTTGTTTTGCCCCTTTTCTTTTCAGCTTGTACCTTGTACTGTTTAGAGGTTGATGCACTCTTGTGGGTTATTTATAGCAGTTGCCTTTACTTTTATTTTTACTCTGCACTTTTGCATTGAGTGTGCTGTGTGTGGGTGTGTACAGGTACTTAGGCAAAGGCCTCCCCGAGTTGTTGTGCCTTCGGCACTGGTCGCCAGCCCCTGGCCTATGGAGGCGGGCCTGGGGTAGTTGCGGTTCGAGCCCAGGTAGGGTCGGGTCGTGACAAAGTGGTATCATAGGTGGTTCGTTCCTTGGGATGCTGTTCGGACGTCCCTAAAAGAGGAATTAGTTGGGATATAGGGAAACAGTGTTAAAGTGTCTCGAGAGCGGCTCTCAGGACAGGGAGTCTAGTGATGGTGCGGCGGACGACGTATCCATTCACCAGGACCTTGATAACCTGATTGTCGACTCGGCATGCTGAGACACTTGTTGCAGGGAAAAAAAATTTTGTGCATCACATAGGTTTGAGTCTTTGACTGTCCTTCTTGAGTCAGCTCCCCATTGTTGATATTGGTATATAAATATATGCTCATCTGACCGTGGCACTCCTTGATAATGATTAGGTTGTCTCCGCGAAGACAACCAGCCAGGATACCAGCTCTGGTTCGTGACGATGACGTTGTGAGCTACGAGGCCACAGTCCAGGACACATCATGTCAGCCTTTTCTCCAGGTGGGCTAGTGGCAGCACCCCCACCTGTTGAGCAGTAGGCAGTTTCAGCAGAGCAGGCTGAGCTTGAGCGCAGGTTGAGCGTGCTCCGTGAGTTCCAGCGGCAGAGACCGCTGAGGTTCAGTGGTGAGCCAGACCCTCAGGCAGCAGAGGCTTGGATCGAGGCAGTGGTTAGCCTTTCAGGCTTGTGCAGACGTCGACAAATCAGAGAGCGGCTTTGGCAGCCAGTTTTTTTTTCGTGGAGCAGCTTGGCGTTGGTGGATTCTGGTGACTCAGTTTCTTGAGGAGTCGTCGCTTTCGTTGGACGACTTTCAGTTGTTGCTCCATGAGGAGTTTTTCCCATCCTGCTTGCGCTCCGTTCGAATTCAGGAGCTCCTGCAGTTTTAGCAGGGAGGGATGACGGTGGCCGAGTACGCGGCTAGTTTTGCAGACCATGCAGGCTTTTACCCGGACTTGGTCCATGATGACAACTTTCGAGCGCGGAAGTTTGAGCAGGGTCTCCGCTGAGAGATTTGTGCTATCAGAGTACCCTTGGGCATTCCCATATATGCTGTGGTGCTAGAGTAGGCGCTGGTGACAGAGGGATTCCTGTCATGTTTTGCGGTTGGTAGTGGCAGTGGGCGCGACGGAGTCGGGACGTCTGCCGTAGCTAGCAGGCACTGGAGGACAGGACCTCGACGCAGGTGGCTTTCTGAAAAATGGACTTAGAGGTATGTTCGTACACCATAGTGGCGTCGGAGGGCACCAGTGCAGCCTAGAGAGAGTCGGTGCTATGCTTGTGATGAGCGAGGTCACTTGGCATGAGACTTCCCGACCCGAGTTGCTGAGAGCTTCGGGCAGGCAGCAGGCGCACCACCACGGCGGAGGCAGCACCGTGATCGGAGTAGTACCCAGAGAGGTGGTGCTAGCAGAGGAGCGGGAGGAGCTGGTAGTGGGGGATGACTTTACGAGGTCTTCCCATCACCACTAGGCGATCCACATCAGGCTCCGGGAGCTGACGGTTGGGACCGCGGGCAGCCACGAGCTTTGGATGTCTGCAAACCTGCAGAGCACGGGATGGTGAGGGATACCCCTTGCGACTCTTCTACTTCTTGGAGTAGAATTGTTAGACTCTTTGTGTGATCTTCTTTCCTCCCTGCTCTTTGTTTGAGGTGTTACCAGGGTGACGCAGGGTGTCGGGTGTAACCCTGTGTTTGTAAGGAAAAAGGCGTGAGACCTTTTCCTTTAGTCGATGGTGTTGACTCATTCGCCTTTTGAGCGTGTAAGAGAGCATCGACTGTGGAATATTGTATGACCAGATATCCTTGGGTGTTTCACCATATGGATGTTCTGAAGGAGGGAATCACCGGGCCTTGCCCCATGCCCAAGCAGTGATTCCAGTCGCGGCGTGCGACGTAGAGGTTCGACCGGGGAGTTGAGCTACCCCCGAGGGCCTTCGGGCCGTTTGAGACCGTGCAAAAGGATGGCGACATTCCCTACCGCCTTGCCCTAACCCCAAAGTTTGGAGTGGGTGAACGACATCAAAAAGGGCCAACCTTGAATGAACAGATCAATCCTTTGGTCTGTGTGTGGTGACGCGGAGATTTGCGTGGGTTCTTCTGGGTACGGGGAGCCAGGTGTGGGCTTAGTACCCAGTGTTCTTCCCTGGTTTTGCTTTTCGAGGATGAAAAGCTTGAATCAGGGAATGATGTAAGAACCCTGTTTTTGCTACAAAATACTTGGGAATATTCTTGATAATATTCCAGAGCAGCGCCTTCAGACGGCGTGCGATTCCGAGTCCCAGAGTGGCCGGAATTAAATTTTCAGTGCGTTCACACTGGAAACGACAAATAAATGGTATAACTCCTAAACGGAGTTCCAGATCAGAGATCCGAGTGTACGAATGGGTCCG
Source organism: Viscum album (assembly GCA_963277665.1). Classification (NCBI taxonomy): domain Eukaryota; kingdom Viridiplantae; phylum Streptophyta; class Magnoliopsida; order Santalales; family Viscaceae; genus Viscum; species Viscum album. The sequence continues at coordinate 613,182,229 of OY728166.1, forward strand.
GAATGGGGTTTTTACCCTAGGAACGACATAAAACTTGTCGGCGTGGGATGCTTGGATCCCTCGCTCGCTTTCGGAAGGTTAAACGGATAAATTAATTAATTAATTTATTCATTTATTGGCGAAACGCTAGTATCTCTTAAACGGTGGCTCGGATTGGAAAAACGAGGGCACCGTTGTGTTTGGAATGTGTCGTTTACCCTATGAGGGGTATAAGTTTCGCGGGCGCGGGCCGTTTGTGAAAAATGGCCCCAGGGGCGTTTTCGTAATTTGCCGGATTCGAGCGCTAAGTTTAATAACTCTTGAACGGGGTCTCGAATTAAAATTCCAAGACCACCGTTGTGCTCGGGAGGTGGTGTTTACCCTAGGGGAGGTTTAATTTTGACCTCGCCAAATGTTTCAGATGCGGCGAAAATTATGGGTTTAATTAATTAAAATTCTTTTTAATTTATTTAAACCCTCATCACCTTCCCCTCTCCCTTGTCCACTCCCTGGCGTAGGCAGCCCCTCAAGGCAGCCCCTCCTCTCCCTCTCGTCCTTCCCTCCGGCGAGGAAGCTACGGCGAGGTGCGGATCGCCGACGAAGCTCCGGGCAGCGCCCAACAGGTAGGCTTTGTTGCGTTTTCATTTTTGGTTCTCGCACTCTCTTCGAATTCAATCATATACTTTGAAATGCGGTTAAATTTCCGAGCGAGCCCCATCATTGCGTAGCCTACGTTCTAAGATCTCAACCACTTGTTTCGGAATTGAAATCCGGGTTCGGATGGGGACGCGGACGTTCGTCGAAGTTTGCGGGAATTTGTTTTTTTTTCGTTGGTTAACGAGCTTCTCCGGCCGACATTGGGAGTTCTGGCAGCAGGCGGTGGCGACGAACCGGGGTGAAGCCGGAGCCGCGGGCTCCGGCGGGTATAGTCGGGCGGCTGGCGGCTGCGCGCGACGGCCGCAGTGCATCAAGTGGGTGGAGATCAGCCGGAGGTAGCGACGGTCCTCAGCAGCGGCGTTCGGTGAGCCGAGGGTAACAGAGGACTCCCGAGCATCGAGCGGGAGCCGGCATGGCGTTGTTGAATGGAGGCGGGGCGCTGGCGTCAGGCGGAGCCGGCATCAGCGGAGCAGCGGCGAGCGATGGAGGCCGCGACGTAGCTCCTGTCGTGGTCGGAGGAGGTTGCCCCAAGGTGCTGACCTCAGAGGCTGCGGGAGGAAACCAGGACCCGCCTTATGCGGGTCCTGTTGGGAGAAGTGGAAGACCGGCCGGACGGCCGGTCTGGTTTTATAAAAAAAAACAAAAAAAATAGAAAATAAAATCAGACAAAAAAAGAATAATGTTATAATAATAATAATATATTATTATTATTATAAAATGATTTATATTTCAATAAATCATAAACCGAGATTCGGTTTGGCGAGCCTTCCATGGCGGCGCGTGCCTCGGAATGAGAGGAATATTTTGAGATGATTTTGGGAATTTTTAATTCCCGAAACGAGGGGCCTCGGAGGCGCGGCGCATCTTTAAGCGAATTACCGTTTTTCTCAGGATCTTGTTTTGGACGGCGCGAACGCGTACGACGTCCGTTTTGAGCGCCGTCAGCGGCGTTGGAACCCTGGCATCGAGGCGGAGGTTTCCAAGGTGGTTACGGGCGTTGGGGACGAAGTTGTGGCACGGGCCCGACGGCCCGCCTTTTGAGCTGCGTGCAGCTTTTAGCGACTTTTTCCACGGACGTCCGTATGGGGTGTGCGAGCAGTCAATGTTGGGTGTTTTTCCGAGTGCATCGCGTTGGCGTAGTCTGCCCGCTATAATTACGCACAATGGTGCGGGCCTCGTGAGGGCTGTTTCGGGAGTTGACGGTGATTTCCAGCTTTATCACCGGGCGACCATTTTGGACAAGTGAATAGTCCATCTTGTGTACTTTTTCGAGAGGATCGCAATGGTGCTATCCGTTCGTTGAGTTTCGGGACCGGGATGCGGGTCCCACGTGGCGCCGCTCGTGTGTGGTGTGCCGAAACGCATCTTTTTCTCCGGGCACCCGTTCCACGCAAGTAAACAGTCAATTTGACGTGCTTTTCCAAGAGCTTTGCGATGGCATAGTCCGCCCGACCTTTTTCGGGGACATGGTGTGGGTCCCACCCGACCCGGCTACGGTAAATAGTGCCCTTTTCACCGGGTGTCCGTTTTGGGCGATTGAGTACTCAATCCCGTGAGTTTTTCCAAGGGGATCGCAGTGGTGTGATCCGTTGGTTCAGTTTCGGGATCTTGGGGTGGGCCCCACATGGGTTTGGTCACGGTGAATAGTACCTTTTCCACCTGTTGACCGTTTCGGGTGAGTGAGTAGTCTAACTCACGTGTTTTTCCGCAATGATTACAACGGTGTGATCCGTTTGGCTATACGGAGCCTCTTGTGCAATCTTGTTAAAAGTAGAAGCATGAAAGGTGCTCCAGTGGTGGTTCGCCCTACTTTTCTTTTAGCGGACCTTTGGCGAGTAATCATGTGCACTATCGTGTGAGAGATGTAAATGCTTGAGGTAACGCAGTTGGCCGTGCCTGGGCCTTTGAGGTGGAGTTGTTATGTCACGCCTTCGCGTTGACGTTGGGTGACGTGTGCATGATAGCCCTTGGGCTGGAGACGTGGTATACTTTGGGAGTATACGAGAGCACTTGGAGGTACGTGTGGTTCGTACCTGAGACGTTCATGCACTTGGTTGGGGTTGACTTGGGGTCAGACGTCATGTAGGCCCCACGTGCGTGTTGTGTTCTGCTTTGCATACTTGGACCTCTCGCAGTGTAGAGGGTCCCTTTGTACTCGTTGGTTTGACCAGTAGGGTTGAGTGGTCTCCCCCTGTTTTTGTTCTCGATGGATCGGCCAGTAGCGGTGCTAGTGGCACCCCGTGATGGAACAGGCGCTGAACCCCTCGGGGTGAGTTGTGCTGAAGTTGGGTGGCTACGCGATACCCATTCTATGTTTGGTTGGCCAGTGTTGTGCCCTCCAGTGGATATGACCATAGTAGTTCTGAGTTTTACCCTCCAGCGGGGCTAGGCAGTGGGTTACTCATCATCTTCTAGGGTCTACCCTCCAGCGGAGACTGGGCAGTGGGTCACCCGACACTCTTAGGGTCTACCCTCCAGCAGAGACTGGACAGTGGGTCACCCGACGCTACTAGGATCTACCCTCTAGCAGAGACTGGGCAGTGGGTCACCCAACGACCTCTTAGGGTCTACCCTCCAGCGGGGCTGGGCAGTGGGTCGCCTCATCTATTCCAGGTCTACCCTCCAGCACGGCTGGGCAGTGGGTCGCCTGTCGACTTATTCCAGGTCTACCCTCTAGCGGGGCTGGGCAGTGGGTCTCGTGATGATGTGTTATGGTCTACCCTCCAGCAGGGCTGGGTAGTGGGTCACCTGATGATGTGTTATGGTCTACCCTCCAGCAGGGCTGTGCAGTGGGTCGCCTGATGACCTCTTATGGTCTACCCTCCAGCGGGGCTGGGCAGCGGGTCGCCGGTTGATGTATTAGGGTTTACCCTCCAGCAGGGCTGGGCAGTGGGTCACCTGATATTTGGTTATGAATTACCCTCCAGCAGGGGTGGGCAGTGAGACACCTGTTGGTATTCCAGACTTAGTCCTTTCTACTAGGCTAGTTTGTGGCTTTCCTCCGTGACCACCGGAGCAGGACCCTTGGTTACAGGTCAGTGTTGTGATGCCTTTGACTTTGAGGAATACCTCTCGACTGCAGGGCAGTGACGAGGTGTGGTTTGAATTTCCCTAGAACTCTCAAGTTCGAGGGGCACTTTCCCCACCGAGACGCGTTCTTGCGACGCGATCTAAAACTGTGCGGGCGAGTCAGTGCCGCCCAAAGCGGATAGTATCAAGGTGCGGTGACTAGGCCCCTTGGCTTGCGGTTCAGGGCAGACGTGCGAGATGCTGGGCATCGATGATGGTGTTACTTTTGTGACTTTTGGATACTCTTTTCTTGGGCTATGCTACGGGACGGAGATCCCCTCACGACGTTGTTCGAGCTTCTTGTTGAGCATATAGACTTGTATATACCTTGTTCTAGTACCCATTTCATGGGCCTGGTTACTCTCCTTCCCAGAGAGGCGAAGACATGTGGGGTATGCCACGTGCTTTCTGTGTCTAGATTCCCGTGGTTGGATGAGTCTACTCTCCTGCTATAGGTAGAAAAGACTAGATGGGAAGTTCGTCTTCTCACCGTTTCTAGCTCCTTGTGCCTGGAGGAGTCTACCTTCTTTCCTCTTGTTGGGTTGAGTTGGACTCTTTAATGTACTCTTTACTACACTCCTTGTTGTGCTCCTTTACTTTTCCTGTTCGCTCTACTGCTCACCCTTCGGTACCTCCTTTTGTTGCTCCCTCTAGCCTTCGGGGTATCCTACTAAGTATTTTTATACTCGCCCCTGCTTGGGCTTTGCCCGCGCTTGGTGTGCCCTTGCAGACGACGGACAGGTGGAGCGTGAATTTAGTGGAGCGTAGGAGCTTGGGAGCTTGGACCGCGTGCGGTGGTCGTGGCCGGGTTCGAGGTGGGAGACCCGTCAGTTGTTTCCTTTTTGTTTACCTGTTGTCGGGTTGTGGCACTTTTTGGTTGGGTGCGTGTTTTTTCCCTTTTCTTTTTAGCTTGTACCCTATACTATTTAGAGGTCGATGCACTCTTGTGGTTTATTTATAGCAGTTGCCTTTACTTTTCTTTTTTACTCTGCACTTTTGCATTGAGTGTGCTGCATGTGGGTGTGTATAGGTACTTAGGAAAAGGCCTCCCCGAGTTGTTGTGCCTTCGGCGCTGGTTTCCAGCCCCTGGCCTATGGAGGCGGGCCTGGGGTAGTTGCGGTTCGAGCCCGGGTAGGGTCGGGTCGTGACAAACTAAGTCCATGGTTCATCGGTCCTTTTGAAATCTTGGATAAAGTTGGAATAGTTGCATACCACACAGCTTTGCCTCCGAGCTTATTTCTGGTACACAATGTTTTTCATGTTTCGATGTTGAGAAAGTATGTTCCAGATTCATCACATGTCTTGAGGCCAGAAGGAGTTCAGCTGGCAGAGAACCTTTCTAATGAAGAAAAACCGGTTCAGATTCTTGATCGAAGAGAACAGGTATTGCGGAATAAGGGAATCCACTAGGTAAAGGTTTTTTGGAGAAACCACATGGTTGAAGAAGCAACATGAGAGTCTGAAAATGCTATGAGGGAAAAATACCCTCATTTGTTTAATAAGTAAATAAAATTTCGGGGACGCAATTTCAAGAAGGTGGGGATAATGTAACATCCCAAGTTTTTATAAAAATAAATTGAAAATGCTTGAATTTTTTTTAAGGTATATATTTATAAGTATCCTTTAAACATAATTTTATTTCTTCTATGTTTTGAATTTCAAGAAACTCTCATCTACAATTGTGTTCCGTATGTTATTTAGAGTCTGATGAAACAAACTTGTTTTTTTGGTGAATAGTAACATGCCATTATGAATAGTAATATGAATAGTAATATGACCTCATGAATAGTAAATAATAATATTATTTTATTTTCCCAAGGAAATAGGATAATGGGATCTTAATTAATTTTCCAATGTCACATAAAACTAATTGCACTTAAATATTGTTATTTTTCGAATTAACTATGACCTTATTTAAAAATTAAATTAATAATATTTATAAAATTATTTTTGAAAAATGGAGTTCATTTTTGAATTCTACACGTCGAAAAATGGATGGGGTAAATTTTTGGTATTTTTCTGAAACTCTTGAATTTTCGGTGAATAGTGAAATACGATAAAATACTGTATAATCAATTTATCAGTAAAAATGCACTATTTATGACATCATAAGTGATGCAAGGCCACTTGCTTCGAACTCACATGATATTTTCACTATTTAGGGCCACTTTATTTGAGATTATTCACAGTCTTGATAAAAATATTATAATAATAATTAAAATAATCTAAAATACCTCCCCTCCTCCACTATAAATATCACCCTCACTCCCCTCTTCCTCCCACACCTTTAAAGCCTTGAGCATTGTCTAATTTCTGCCAAATTCCCTCTCCAATATTCTTCCCCACGTCCTAGAGCTTCTGGTCTCACCAAAAGACCAAAATCAAAGCCCTTAAGAAGGATCTCAAGGAGAAGAGATCAAGAGGTAAACAACCTCTTTTATTTTCTTTCTTTTCATTCATTTTTTGTTATTCTCTTCCTTTCCCTTTGTCTTGTGTTGGGATATTTCATTAAATATTCCCCCTTAATATCCATATCTTGTATGAATGATGATATATTCCATTCCTCTCATCAATCTTGTTTTTATGAAATTTTAAGAGACGCCGTTAGGCTGCCGAATTTTCGTGAGAAATTTCTCAAGATTTTCTTTTATTTCAAGATTCGTTTTTCTTATTTCCTCACTCCATATTATCCAAGAGGAATGAAATCTCCAGAATCATGTATATTCATTATGTTCTAATGATTATGGAAAATTCGTCATCAGTATTCTTCTCCTCTTCCACTTATTTAAAGAATCAAAAAACATTGTCCATTTGTGTCGAATTGCCGATATCGTGGACGATGTATTTTCAATTTCCATTAATTATTTCAAGTCTGGTCATGAAACCATTTACATGGTCAAACCAGGTTATAATATATGTTTTATGACTCATATAAGTTTCTGGAATTCTTTTGTACTCATGATTCAAATTTATAAGACTAAATGATGTTGTAATTATCAAAGAACCACTTAAATGATCTAAACGAACATAATTAATGTTTTAACTTATGAATCATCATCATATAAATCATCAAAGTGATAAATGGTATAATTTATGGTACTTGAAATATTTAAATACTACTCCATTCCAATTCTGTATTTTCACTTCCAATCAACAAGAACGATTCATCATTAACCGATCGTGAAAATCACAAAAGAACTCACCCAAAATAATGCAAGGAACAAAATATGAACAATTAAGGGGTGAAATGAGGTTATGAAATGACCATATAAGATGTTATAAACATAAAAATGTTTCTTTAAAATACTTATAACACTATTTTAACCATTATACAGGAGGTTTAAACATTTTTGAAGTAATACAAGCCTATGGTAAGGGAATTCTTAACCCGATTTCCATTCTTTGGGTTAACCTTCTACTTTATAAGTTATGTGCTATTTAAATTGTTTGTGTGATGGGTTATATTTATATTATGTTTCATTAAGTGTATTTACAGAGTATATACATATTCCATCCACTCTATTAAGTCTCACTTCATGTATATGATGTTTATAAAGAACTTTTCTTCAAAAATCCTCTTTTAAAATTCTGTTTTACAAGATTCAAAAGCAATGTTTTTATGCTATTATTTATGTTTTATGATTATGTTTTGGTTATTGGTCATTGATTATGATGAATTCTGGGACCTATATTTCCCTCCAATGCATTGGGTATGAGTAAGTTGGAGGTCGGCCGTATGGTTACTCCAAGTGTAACTGCGATGGTTACACAAAGTAAGGTAGCAGTGAGGGTTACAAATTTTAAGGTATCCAAGATGGTTACAAGATTATGTAAGTAATGCCCCAAGATAACTCTATGATTATATTTATGTTTCTATGGATCTTGTGTAAATCTCATGTTACACGAAGTAAGTATTTATGGGTGGAAAGCATGAGTTTTGAAAATGTTTTCATACGTTATGTGTATCCGTGGACTAATGTGATTAGTAATATGAATAGTAATATTAATAGTAATATGACCTCATGAATATTAAATAATAATAATATTTTATTTTCCCAAGGAAATAGGATAATGAGATCTTAATTAATTTTCCAATGTCTCATAAAACTAATTGCACTTCAATATTGTTATTTTTCAAATTAAATGTGACCTTATGTAAAAATTAAATTAATAATATTTAGAAAATTATTTTTGAAAATTGGAGTTCATTTTTGTATTCTAAATGTCGAAAAATGGTTGGGGTAATTTTTTGGTATTTTTCTGAAACTCTAGAATTTTCGGTGAATAGTGAAATACGATAAAATACCGTATAATCAATTTATCAGTAAAAATGAACTATTTGTGGGATCATAAGTGATGCAATGCCACTTGCTTCGAACTCACATGATATTTTCACTATTTAGGGCCACTTTATTTGCGATTATTCATAGTCTTGATAAAAATATTATAATAATAATTAAAATAATCTAAAATACCTCCCCTCCTCCACTATAAATATCACCCTGACTCCCCTCTTCCTTCCACACCTCTCAAGCCTTGAGCATTTTCTAATTTCTACCAAATTCCATCCCCAATCTTCTTCCCCACGTCCTAGAGCTACTGGTCCCACCAAAAGACCAAAATCAAATCCCTTAAGAAGGATCTCAAGGAGAAGAGATCAAGAGGTAAACAACCTCTTTTATTTTCTTTCTTTTCTATCATTTTTTGTTATTCTCTTCCATTCCATTTGTCTTGTGTTGGGATATTTCATTAAATATTCCCCCCTTACTGTCCATATCTTGTATGAATGACGATATATTCCATTCCTCTCATCAATCTTGTTTTTATGAAATTTTAAGAGACGTCGTTAAGCTGCCGAATTTTCGTGAGAAATTTCTCAAGATTTTCTTTTATTTCAGAATTCGTTTTTCTTCTTTCCTCACTCCCTCTTATCCAAGAGGCATGAAATCTCCAGAATCATGTATATTAATTATGTTCTCATGATTATGGAAAATTCCTCATCAGTATTCTTCTCCTCTTCCACTTATTTAAAGAATCAAAAAACATTGTCCATTTGTGTCGAATTACCGACATCGTGGACGATGTATTTTCAATTTCCATTAATTATCTCAAGTCTGGTCATGAAACCATTTTATGGTTGAACCAGGTTATAATATATGTTTTATGACTCATATAAGGTTCTGGAATTCTTTTGTACTCATGGTTATAATTTAAAAGACAAAATGACGTTGTTATTATAAAAGAACCACTTAAATTATCTAAACGAACATCATTAATGTTTTATCTCATGAATCATCCTCATATAAAGAAATAAAAGTGATAAATGGTGTAATTTATGGTACTGGAAATATGTAAATACTAATAGATTCCAATTCCAGAGTTTCGCTTCCAATCAACAAGAACGATTCATCATGAACCGATTGTGAAAATCACAAAAGAACTCACCCAAAATAATGCAAGGGACAAAATACTAACAATTAAGGGGTGAAATGAGGTTATGAAATGACCATATAAGTTGTTATAAACATGAAAATGTTTCTTTAAAATACTAATAACACTCTTTTAACCATTATACAGTAGGTTTAAACAATTTTGAAGTAAGACAAGCCTAAGGTAAGGAATTCTTAACCTGATTTCCATTCTTTGGGTTGACCTTCAACTTTATAATTTATGTGTTATTTAAATTGTTTGTGTGATGGGTTCTGTTTATATTATGTTTCATTATGTGTATTTACAGATTATATACATATTGCATCCACTCTATTAAGTCTCACTTCAAGTATATGATGTTTATAAGGGAATTTTCTTCTAAAATCCTCTTTAAAATTCTGTTTTATAAGATTCAAAGGCAATGTTTTTATGCTATTGTTTATGTTGTATGATTATGTTTTGGTTATTGGGAATTGTTTATGATTAAGTGTGGGACCTATATTTCCCTCCAATGCATTGGGTATGAGTAAGTTGGAGGTCGGCCGTATGGTTACTCCAAGTGTAACTATGATGGTTACACAAAGTAAGGTAGCTGTGAGGGTTACAAATTTTAAGGTAGCCAAGATGGTTACAAGATTATGTAAGTAATGCCCCAAGATACCTCTATGATTATATTTATGTTTTTGTGGATCTTTTGTAAATCTAATGTTACACAAAGTAAGTATTTTTGGGTGGAAATCATGTCTTTTGAAAATGTTTTCATACGTCAGGTGTATTCATGGACTAATGTGATTTTTCCTTCTTTTTCATACCTTACTGAGATTTTGTGCTCATCCCAAGTTTTTAAATGATTTTTCACAGGTTAATGGATGATTAATACAAGGAATTAAGACATGTTAAATGTTGAAGAATTGTCAAGGAGTCTTGTTTTATGTTTTAATGTTTTATATTCTGAGAAAAATGGAAACTGGTTTTATGGTATCCATTATGTAACAATGTGTAATGTTATGAATGTTTTGTCTTAATTTTCTAAATCTCTAAACATGAAAAGATCCTCAATGTAAAAGGAAGTTTTTTCTTGAATAAATTCAAGATTATGTGTGAAATAAGTGCAGGTCTTTATTTCTTCTATGTTTTGAATTTCAAGAAACTGTCATCTACAATTGTGTTCAGTATGTTATTTAGAGTCTGATTAAACAAACTTCTTTTTTTGGTGAATAGTAACATGCCCTTTTGAATAGTAATATGAACAGTAATATGACCTCATGAATAGTAAATAATAATATTATTTTATTTTCCAAAGGCAATAGGATAATGGGATCTTAATTAATTTTCCAATGTCACATAAAACTAATTGCACTTCAATATTATTATTTTTCGAATTAACTGTGACCTTATTTAAAAATTAAATTAATAATATTTAGAAAATTACTTTTGATAAATGGAGTTCATTTTTGAATTCTACACATCGAAAAATAGTTAGGGTAAATTTTTGGTATTTTTCTGAAACTCTTGAATTTTCGGTGAATAGTGAAATACGATAAAATACCGTATAATCAATTTATCAGTAAAAATGAACTATTTGTGACATCATATGTAAGATCCCAGTTTTTACTGAGAAATACTTTTGAATATTCTTGATAATATTCCAGGGCAGCGCCTTCAGACGGCGTGCGATTCCGAGCCCCGGAGTGGCCAGAATTAAATTTTCAGTGCGTTCACACTGGAAATGATAAATAAATGGGATAACTCCTAAACGAAGTTCTGGATTAGGGATCCGAGTGTACGGATGGGTCCGGAATGGGGTGTTCACCCTAGGAACGACATAAAACATGTCGGCGCGGGATGTTTGGACCCCTCGCCCGCTCCCGGAACGTTAAACGGATAAATAAATAAATTAATTTATTTGTTTAATGGAGAAACGCGAGTTTGTTTTAAACAGTGGCTCGGACTGCAAAACCAAGGGCATCGTTGAGTTTGGAGCATGCCGTTTACCCTAGGAGGGGTATATGCGCGGGCCGTTTGTGAAAAATGGCCCCAGGGGCGTTTTCGTAATTTAGCGACTTCGGACGTTAAATTTTATAACTTTTGAACGGCATCCCGGATTAAAATTCTGAGACCGCCGTTGTGCTCGGGAGGTGGTGTTTACCCTAAGGGAGGCTTAACCGTGACCCCGTCGGGAGTTCGGGTTCGGGCCGACGGGCTGGTGGTTAAGCGTTTTCTATTTAAACGCTTAACACACCCACCTCCCTCTTCTCCTTCCCCTTCCCCTTTGGCAGCCCCTCCTCTCCCTCTCCTCCTCCATCTCCGGCGAGGCAGTCCGGCGAGGCGACTCCGGTGAGGTGTGGTGCCGACGGATCGTCGCGAATCTTCGGGTGAAGCCCCACGAGGTAGGATGTTGCGTTTGCATTTTCTATTCCCGTACCTACTTTGAGCTCGTTTTGCATTGTCGATTCCTTTTCAAAACTTTGATCAAAGCCCATAAATGCGTAGTATAAATTTTTATCTCTCCAACGCATTTTTCGGAATCAAAATCCGAGCTCGGAGGAGGCCGGGGTCGATCGTCGAAGGTTGCGGGTTTTTCTGGTGGTCCGGCGAGCCCTGGCGCGGCGGGCGGCCTCAGACGGTGTCCGCGGGCGTCAGTACGGGTGTCCGAGGGAAGCGTGGGGCGCGACAGCGGGTGTCTGGCGGGGTGTTCGGGCGTCGGCCGGGGTGTCTGGCGGAGCACCCGGCGAGGCAGCGGTCGCCAGGGAGCGGCGACCGTGGGGTCGTGTCGCGTGACCCCTGTGCGGCAACAAAGACCTGCGCCACGCGGGTCTTCACGCGGCGGCCGCGACCGGCCACGCGGCTAAGCCACGGGCTGGCCCAGGCCGGGCAGACCGGCCGGTCCAGCCCCAGGGGCCTTGCCCCCTCGGTGTTCGGACACCCGTAATTTCCGCTACGGGTGTCCGTTTTGAGCGTCGTCTGCGGTAGTGGATCTGTATTGATGAGACGGTCTTTTTGAGATTTTTTCGGGGATTTTTAATTCCCGAAAAGAGGGTCCTCGGAGGCGCGACGCGTCCTTAAGTGGACGGGCATTTTTTTTTCTGGGATTCTTGTTTTGGACGGCGCGGACGCGTCCGACATCCGTTTTGAGCACCGTCAGTGGCGTTGGGACCCTGGCCTCGAGGCGGAGCTTTCCAGGGTGGTTTCAGGTGTTGAGGCCGAAGTTGAGGTGCGGGCCCCACGACCTGTCTTTTGAGCTGCGTGCAGCTTTTAGCGACTTTTTCCTCGGTCGTCTGTTCGGGGTGTGCGAGCAGTCGATGTTGGGTGTTTTTCTGAGGGCAACGCGTTGGCGCAGTCTGCCCGCTGTAATTCTGCACGATGGTGCGGGCCCCGCGAGGGCCGTTTCGGGAGTCGACGGTGATTTCCAGCTTTATCACCGGTGACCGTTTTGGACGAGTGAATAGTCCATTTCGTGTACTTTTTCCAGAGGATCGCAACGGTGCGATCCGTTCGTGATGTTTCAGGATTGGGATGCGGGTCCCATGTGGCACCGCTCGGCTGCGGTGCGCCGGGATGCACCCCTTTTCTCTAGATATTTGTTGCACTCAAGTGAGTAGTGCTTTTGACGTGTTATCCCGAGGGGATCGCAATGGTGTGATGCGCCCGACTGTTTTCCGGGCCGAGGCTTGGGATCACGGGACGTCGTTCGGGCGTGAGGCGGTGTTGGTGACTTTTCCGTCGGATATCCGTTTGAGGCGAGTAAGTAGTCGATCTCGCGTGTTTTTCTGTGAGTATCATAACGGTGTGATCCGTTTGGTTGTGCGGAGCCTCTTGCGCGATCTTGTTAAATGTGGATCATGAGAGGTGCTCCGGTGGCGGTTCGTCCAACCTTGTTTGTAGCGGACCCTTGGCGTGTGATCGCGCACTCTTGGGAGAGTGATGTAATTTTTCCACAAGATGTGGCTGGCCGTGCCTCGGCCTTTGAGGTGGAGTTGTTACGTCACGCCTTCGCGTTGACGCTGGGTGCCGTGTGCACGATAGCCTTTCGGCTGGAATGAGGTATACTCCAGGAGTATACGGGAGTGCTTGGAGGTACGTGTGGTTGTTTATACCTGAGGATGTTTGTGCGCTCAGTTGGGGTTGAATTGGGGCCACACATCGTGTGGGCCCCACGTGCGTGTCGTGATCTGCTTTACGTACTTTGACCTCTCGCGACGTAGAGGGTCCCTCTGCGCTCATTTGTTTGACCAACAGGGTGGAGTTTCCCCTGGACTGGTGATCTTTTGTCTGACCAGTAGGGTTGAGTGGTCTCCCCCTGGTCTTGTTCTTGATGGTTTGGCCGGCAGAGATGGCTTGGTTCCTCTGCTTCTTTGGCTGTGAGGGGTTTCAGTACCGTGCCCTCTCACCGGACTGCGACACCGTCTGCGACTACGGGTGTTCGTGCAGCGTGGGCGTTTTCCCCACTTTCTGGGATGAGTTGACTTGGTCCGCTTCGACAGTGACTCAGCGGATTGGAGAGTGATCACCTTGTGAGGCCTGGGGAGTTTCTCCTGTTTCTCCATGTTCCCTGGTAGAACTTGTAGTTTTGGTGTGACCAATACTTTACGCGGGCACCGATCCTCTACCCAGGAGGTTGTTCTAGCAGGGCTGAGGTTGTTCCAGTAGGGCTGACGTTGTTCCAGCAGGGCTGAGGTTGTTTCCAGCAGGGCTGAGGTTGTATCGAGCGAGACTCATCAGTGGGTTACCATCCAGCAGGGATGGACAGTACAACAGTGATCACCGAGCAGTACCATCCAGCAAGGATGGCCAGAGCAGTTTCGGGCTTACCTCCAGCGGGGCTGGGCAGTGGTCCCCGATGCCGGGCTTACCTCCAACTGGGCTGGGCAGTGGTCCCCGATGTCGGGTTACCTCCAGCTGGGCTGGGCAGTGGTCCCGTCGCCGACTTTAGCTGGGTCGCCCTCCAATGGATTACTCTGTTATGGGACTTGGCAGTGAGGCACCCGTCGACTTTCCGGGTATCCCTGTAGTGGGAACCCGTTGACTTCCAGGGATCCTCTAGTGGGGCTGGGCAGGGGGTCGCCTGTCGACTTTGAGCAGACCTCTCCACTGTGGGGCAGTGACGAGTTGTGGTTGACGTTCCCCCAGAACTCTCAAGTACGGGGAGCGCTTTCCCCCACCGAGACGCGTCCTTGTGACGCGACCTAAAACCATGCAGGTGAGTTAGTGCTGCCCAAAGTGGACAGTGTCAAGGTGTGGTGATTGAGCCCTTGGCTTGCAGTTCGGGGCAGACGTGCGGGATGCTGGGCATCAATGGTGTTACCTCTAGGACTGTTGGGTACTCTTTCTTGGGCTGAGCTACGGGATGGAGATCCCCTTACGACCTTGTTCGGGCTTCTTGATTGAGCATAAGGATATGTATATACCTCGTTTACGGTACCCACTTCTTGGGTTTGGTTACTCTCCTTCCAGGAGAGGTGAAGACGCGCGGGGTATGCCACGTGCTTTTCGTGTCTAGCTTCTCATGGTTGGACGAGTCTACTCTCCTGATATAGGTAGCAAAGACTCGACGAGAAGTTCGTCCTCTCACCGTTTCCAGCTCCTTGTGCCTGGACGAGTCTACCTTATTTCCTCTTGTTTGGTTGAGCTGGACTCTTTATTGTTACTCTACTGCACTCCTTGTTGTACTCCTCTACGTTCGCTCTACTGCTCACCCTTCGGTACCTCCTTTGTTGCTCCCTCGAGCCTTTGGGGTATCCTACTAAGTATTTTTATACTCACCCCTGCTTGGGATTTGCCCGCACTTGGTGTGCCCTTGCAGATGACGGACAGGTGGAGTGTGACTTCGGTGGAGTGTACGAGCTTGGGAGCTTGGACCGCGTGCGGTGGTCGTGGTCGGGCTCCAGGTGGGAGACCCGTCAGCTGTTTTCTTTTTGTTTACTTGTTGCCGGGTTGTGGCACCTTTTCTGGTTGGGTGCATGTTTTGCCCCTATTTCCTTTTCAGCACTGTACTTCGTTCTGTTAGAGTTCGATGCACATTGTGGTTTATATATAGCAGTTTCCCTTTACTTTTCTTGTCTTTACTTTTACTCTGCACTGTTGCATTGAGTTTGCTGCGTGTGTGTGTACAGGTTCTTAGGCAAAGGCCTCCCTGAGTTATTGTGCCTTCGGCGCTGGTCGCCAGCCCCTGGCCTATGGAGGCGGGTCTGGGGTAGTTGCGACTCGAGCCCGGGTAGGGTCGAGTCATGGCAAAGTGGTATCAGAGGTGGTTCATTCCTTGGGATGTTGTGCGGACGTCCATAAAAGAGGAATTGGTTGGGATATAGGGCAACAGTGTTAATGTGTCTCGAGAGCGGCTCTCAGGCCAGGGAGTCCAGTGATGGTGTGGCAGCCGACGTATCCATTCACCATGACCTTGATAACCTTCTTGTTGACTTGGCATGCTGAGACACTTGTTGCATGGAAAAATTTGTTTGTGAATCACATAGGATTGAGTCTTTGACTTTCCTTCTTGAGTCAGCTCCGCATCGTTGCTATTGGTATATACATATATGCTCATCTAACCGCGGAACTCCTTGATAATTTTCAGGATGTCTCCGCTAGGACAGCCAGCCAGGATACTAGCTTTGGTTCATGACGATGACCCTGTGAGCTACGAGGCCACAGTCTAGGACCCATCATGCGAGCCCCTTTCTCCGGGTGGGCCGGTAGCAGCACCCCCACCTGTTGAGCAGCAGGCAGTTTCAGTAGAGTAGGGTGATCTTGAGCGCGCTCCGTGAGTTCTAGCGGTAGAGACCGCTGAGGTTCAATGGTGAGCCAGACCCTCAGGAAGAAGAGGTTTGGCTCGAGTCAGTGGTTAGCCTTTTCAGGCTTGTGTAGACACCGACAAATCAGAGAGTGGCTTTGACAGCCAGCCTTTTTCATGGATCAGCTTGGCATTGGTGGAGTCTGGTGACTCAGCTTCTTGACGAGTCGTCACTTTTGTGGGGAGACTTACAGTTGTTGTTTCATGAAGAGTTTTGCCCCTCCTGCTTGCACGCCATTTGGATTCAAGAGCTCCTACAGTTTCAACAGGGAGGGATGACGGTGGCCGAGTACGCAACTAGTTTTGCAGACCGTGCACGCTTTTACCCAGGCATGGTCCATGATGACAACCTTCGACCGCGAAATTTTGAGCAGGGTCTCCACTGAGAGATTCGTGCTGTCATAGTACCCTTGGGAATTTCCACATATTCCGGGGTGCTAGAGCAGGCACTGGTGATAGAGGGATTCCTATCACATTCTGAAGTTGGTAGTGGCAGCAGGCACGTTGGAGCTGAGACGTCTGCCGCGGCTAGTGGGTGTCGGCAAGCAGGACCTCGACGCAGGTGACTTTCTGACAACCGGACTCAGGGGCGTGTTCATACACCACAGTGGTGCCGGAGGGCACCAGTGCCGCCCAGAGAGAGTCGGTGCTATGCTTGTGACGGGCGAGGTCATTTGGCACGAGATTGCCCGACCCGAGTTGCTGAGAGCTTCGAGCAGGCAGCAGGTGCACCACCACGACAGAGGCAGCGCCGTGATCGGAGTAGTACCCAGAGAGGTGGTGCTAGCAGAGGAGCGGGAGGAGCTAGTAGTGGGGGACGACGTTACGAGGTCTTCCCATCACCACTAGGTGGTCCACGTCAGGCTCTGGGAGCTGACAGTTGGGACAGAGGACAGCAGCGAGCTTTGGATGTATATTATCCTACAGAGCATGAGGTGATAAGAGGTACGCTCAACAGCTCTTCTACCTTTTTACAGTAGAATTTTTAGACTCTGTGTGTGATCTGCTTTCCTCCCTGCTCCTTGTTTGAGGTGTTACCAGGGTGACATAGGGCGTTGGGTGTAACCCTGAGTTGGTAGGGAAAAAAGGCATGAGACCTTTTCCTTTAGTCGATGGTGTTGACTCCTTCGCCTTTTGAGCGTGTAAGAGAGCATCGACTGTGGAACCTTGCGTGACCAGATATCCTTGGGTGTTTCACCATATGGATATTCTGAAGGAGGGAATCACCGGGCCTTGTTTCAGGTGCGGGCGGTGATTCCAGTCACAGCGTGTGACGTAGAGGTTGGACCGGGGAGGTGAGCTACCCCCGAGGGCCTTCGGGCCGTTTGAAACCATGCAAAGGGATGGAGAGGTACCCTAACACCTTGCCCTATCCCCAAAGTCTAGAATGGGTGCACGACGTCGGCAAGGGATGACCTAGTGTGAACAGATCGATCCTTTGGTCTGTGTGCGGTGACGCAGAGCTGTGCGTGGGTTCTTCTGGGTATGGGAAAGCCAGGTGTGGGCTTAGTACCCTGTGTTGCTCCCTAGTTTTGCTTTTCGGGGATGAAAATCTTGAAGGCGGGAATGATTTAAGATCCTGGTTTTTACTGATAAAGACTTTTGAATATTCTTGATAATATTCCAGGGCAGCGCCTTCAGACGGCGTGCGATTCCGAGCCCCGGAGTGGCCGGAATTAAATTTTCAGTGCGTTCACACTGGAAATGCTAAATAAATGGGATAACTCCTAAACAGAGTTCCAGATAAGGGATCTGAGTGTACGGATGGGTCCGGAATGGGGTGTTCACCCTAGGAATGACATAAAACATGTCGTCGCGGGATGTTTGGACCCCTTGCCCGCTCCCTGAATGTTAAACGGATAAATAAATAAATTAATTTATTCCTTTAATGGCGAAACGCGAGTATCTTTTAAACAATGGCTCGGACCAGAAAACCGAGGGCACCATTGAGTTCGGAGCGTGCCATTTACACTAGGAGGGGTATAAGTTTCGCGGGCGCGGGCGGTTTGTGAAAAATGGCCCCAGGGGCGTTTTCGTAATTTAGAAGCTTCGGACGTTAAATTTTATAACTTTTGAACGGGGTCCCATATTAAAATTCCGAGACCGCCTTTGTGCTCGGGAGGTGGTGTTTACCCTAAGGGAGGCTTAACCGCGACCCCGTCGGGAGTTCGGGTTCGGGCCGACGGGCGGGTGGTTAAGCGTTTTCTATTTAAATGCTTAACACACCCACCTCCCTCTTCTCCTTCCCCTTCCCCATGGTAGCCCCTCCTCTCCCTCTCCTCCTCCATCTCTGGTGAGGTAGTCCGGCGAGGCGACTCCAGTGAGGTGCGGTGGTGCCGGCGGATCGTCGCGAAACTTCGGGCGAAGCCCCACGAGGTAGGATGTTGCGTTTGCATTTTCTATTCCCGTACCTACATTGAGCTTGTTTTGCACTATTGATTCCTTTTCAAAACTTCTATCAAAGCCCATAAATGTGTAGTATACATTTTTATCTCTCCAACGAATTTTTCAGAATCAAAATCCGAGCTCGGAGGAGGCCGGGGTCGATCATTGAAGGTTGCGGGTTTTTCTGGTGGTCCGGCGAGTCCTGGCGTGGCGGGCGGCCTCAGGCGGTGTCACGGCATGCGGCGGGCGGCCTCAGGCGGTGTCTGCGAGCGTCAGCGCGGGTGTCCGGGGGAAGCGCGGGGCGCGGCAGCGGGTGTCCAGCGGGGTGCTCGAGCGTCGGCCGGGGTGTCTGGCGGAGCACCCGGTGAGGCAGCGGTCGCCAGGGAACGGCGATCGCGGGGTCGCGTCGCACGACCCCTGTGCGGCGACAAAGACCCTCGCCCGAAAAGAGGGGCCTCGGAGGTGCGATGCGTCCTTAAGTGGATGAGAGTTTTTTTTTCTGGGATTCTTGTTTTGGACGGCGCGGACGCGTCCGACGTCCGTTTTGAGCTCCGTCAGTGGCGTTGGGACCCTAGCATCGAGGCGGATCTTTCCAGGGTGGTTTCAGGCGTTGAGGACGAAGTTGAGGCGCAGGCCCCACGACCCGTCTTTTGAGCTGCGTGCAGCTTTTAGCAACTTTCCTCGGTCG
The DNA here is from genome assembly GCA_963277665.1 of Viscum album. NCBI lineage: Eukaryota > Viridiplantae > Streptophyta > Magnoliopsida > Santalales > Viscaceae > Viscum > Viscum album. The sequence goes on from OY728166.1 coordinate 613,201,224, forward strand.
TCCGTTCGGGGTGTGCGAGCAGTTGATGTTGAGTGTTTTTCCGAGGGCAACGCGTTAGCGCAGTCTGCCCACTGTTATTCCGCACGATGGTGTGGGCCCTGCGAGGGCCGTTTCGGGAGTCGACGGTGATTTCTAGCTTTATCACCGAGAGACCATTTTGGACAAGTGAATAGTCCATTTTGTGTACTTTTTTGAGAGGATCGCAACGGTGCGATCTGTTCGTGGAGTTTCAGGACCGGGATGCGGGTCCCACATGGCACCGCTCGGGTGCGGTGCGCCGGGATGCACCCCTTTTCTCCTGATATCCGTTGCACTCAAGTGAGTAGTGATTTTGACATGTTATCCTGAGGGGATCACAATGGTGCGATGCACCTGACTGTTTTCGGGGCCGAGGATCGGGATCACGGGATGTCGTTCGGGCGTGAGGCGGTGTTGGTGACTTTTCCGTCGGATATCCGTTTGAGGCGAGTAAGTAGTTGATCTCGCGTGTTTTTCTACGAGGATCATAACGGTGTGATCCGTTTGGTTGTGCGGAGCCTCTTGCTCGATCTTGTTAAATGTGGAGCATGAGAGGTGCTCCAGTGGCGGTTCGTCTAACCTTGTTTGTAGCGAACCCTTGGCGTATGATCGCGCACTCTTGGGAGAGTGATGTAATTGGTCCACGAGATGTGGCTGGCCGTGCCTGGGCCTTTGAGGTGGAGTTGTTACGTCACGCCTTCGTGTTGACGCTGGGTGCCGTGTGCACGATAGCCTTTGGGCTGGAATGAGGTATACTCTGGGAGTATACGGGAGCGCTTGGAGGTACGTGTGGTTATTTGTACATGAGGATGTTTGTGCGCTCAGTTGGGGTTGACCTGGGGCCACACGTCGTGTGGGTCCCGTGTGTGTGCCGTGATCTGCTTTACGTACTTTGACCTCTCGCGACGTAGAGGGTCCCTCTGCGCTCGTTTGTTTGACCAACAGGGTGGAGTTTCCCTTGGGCTGGTGCTCTTTTGTCTGACCAGTAGGGTTGACTGGTCTCCCCTTGGTCTTGTTCTCGATAGTTTGGCCGGCAGAGATGGTTTAGTTCCTCTGCTTCTTTGGCTGTGAGGGGTTTCAGTACCGTGCCCTCTCACCGGACTGTGACACCGTCTGCGACTACGGGTGTTCGTGCAGCGAGGGGGTTTTCCCCACTTTCTGGGATGAGTTGACTCGGTCCGCTTCGACAGTGACTCAACGGATTGGACTTTGATCACCTCTTGAGGCCGGGGGAGTTTCTCCTATTTCTCCGTGTTCCCTAGTAGAGCCTGTGGTTTTGGTGTGACCAACACTTTACGCGGGCACCGATCCTCTACCCAGGAGGTTGTTCCAGTAGGGCTGAGGTTGTTCCAGCAGGGCTGAGGTTGTTCCAGCAGGGCTGAGGTTGTTTCTAGCGGGGCTCAGGTTGTATTGGGTGGGGCTCGTCAGTGGGTTACCATCCAGCAAGGATGGCCAGTACAACGATGTTCACTGAGCAGTACCATCCAACAGGGATGGCCATAGCAGTTCCGGGCTTACCTTCAGTGGGGTTGGGCAGTGGTCCCCAATTCCAAGCTTACCTCCAGCTGGGCTGGGCAGTGGTCCCCGATGCCGGGCTTACCTCCAGCTGGGCTAGGCAGTGGTCCCCGATGCCGGGTTACCTCCAGCTGGGCTGGGAAGTGGTCCCGTCGCCGACTTTAGCTGGGTCTCCCTCCAGTGGATTACCCTGTTACGTGACTTGGAAGTGAGGCACCCGTCGACTTTCCAGGTATCCCTGTAGTGGGAACCCGTTGACTTCCAGGGATCCTCCAGTGGGGCTGGGCAGGGGGTCGCCTGTCGACTTTGAGCAGACCTCTCGACTGCGGGGCAGGGACAAGTTGTGGTTGACGTTCCCCCAGAACTCTCAAGTACGGGGAGTGCTTTCCCCCACCGAGACGCGTCCTTGTGATGCGACCTAAAACTGTGTGGGCGAGTCAGTGCCGCCCAAAACGGACAGTGTCGAGGTGTGGTGATTGAGCCCTTGGCTTGCGGTTCGGGGCAGACGTGCGGGATGCTGGGCATCGATGGTGTTACCTCTGGGACTGTTGGCTACTCTTTCTTGGGCTGAGCTACGGGATGGAGATCCCCTTACGACCTTGTTCGGGCTTCTTAATTGATCATAAGGATATGTATATACCTTGTTTCCAGTACCCACTTCTTGGGTTTGGTTACTCTCCTTCCAGGAGAGGTGAAGACGCGTGGGGTATGCCACATGCTTTCCGTGTCTAGCTTCTCATGGTTGGACGAGTCTACTCTCCTGCTATAGGTAGCAAAGACTCGATGAGAAGTTCGTCTTCTCACCGTTTCCAGCTCCTTGTGCCTAGACGAGTCTACCTTCTTTCCTATTGTTGGGTTAAGCTGGACTCTTTACTGTTACTCTACTGCACTCCTTGTTGTACTCCTCTACGTTCGCTCTACTGCTCACCCTTTGGTACCTCCTTTGTTGCTTCCTCAAGCCTTCGGGGTATCCTACTGAGTATTTTTATACTCACCCCTACTTGGGCTTTGCCCGCACATGGTGTTCCCTTGCAGACGACGGACAGGTGGACCATGACTTCGGTGGAGCGTAGGAGCTTGGGAGCTTGGACCGCGTGCGATGGTCGTGGTCGGGTTCCAGGTGGGAGACCCGTCAGCTGTTTCCTTTTTGTTTACCTGTTGCCGGGTTGTGGCACCTTTTCTGGTTGGGCGCGTGTTTTGCCCCTTTTTTCTTTTTCAGCACTGTACTTTGTTCTGTTAGAGGTCGATGCGCTTTGTGTTTTATATATAGCAGTTTCCCTTTACTTTGCTTGTCTTTACTTTTACTCTGCACTGTTGCATTGAGTTTGTTGCATGTGTGTGTACAGGTGCTTAGGAAAAGGCCTCCCCGAGTTATTGTGCCTTCAGCGCTGGTCGCCAGCCCCTGGCCTATGGAGGCGGGCCTGGGGTAGTTACGGATCGAGCCCGGGTAGGGTCGGGTCGTGGCATCATAAGTGATGAAAGGCCACTTTATTAGAAATCACATGATATTTTCACTATTTAGGGCCACTTGATTTGATATTATTCATAGTCTTGATAAAAATATTATAATAAAACTTAAAATAATCTAAAATACCTCCCCTCCTCCACTATAAATATCACCCTCACTCCCCTCTTCCTCCCACACCTCTCAAGCATTGAACATTGACTAATTTCTGCCAAATTCCCTCCCCAATATTCTTCCCCACGTCCTAGAGCTGCTGTTCTCACCAAAAGACCAAAATCAAAGCCCTTAAGAAGGATCTCAAGGAGAAGAGATCAAGAGGTAAACATCCTCTTTTATTTTCTTTCGTTTCTTTCATTTTTTTGTTATTCTCTTCCATTACCTTTGTCTTGTGTTGGAATATTTCATTAAATATTCCCCCCTTACTGTCAATATATTGTATGAATGATGAGATATTCCATTCCTCTCATCAATCTTGTTTTTATGAAATTTTTAGAGACGCCGTTAGGCTTCCGAATTTTCGTGAGAAATTTCTCAAGATTTTCTTTTATTTCATGATTCGTTTTTCTTCTTTCCTCACTCCCTCTTATACAAGAGGCATGAAATCTCCAGAATAATGTATATTCATTATTTTCTCATGATTATGGAAAATTTCTCATCAGTATTCTTCTCCTCTTCCACTTATTTAAAGAATCAAAAAACATTGTTCATTTGTGTCGAATTACCGACATCGTGGACGAAGTATTTTAAATTTCCATTAATTATTTCAAGTCTGGCCATGAAACCATTTATATGGTTGAACCAGGTTATAATATATGTTTTATGACCCATATATGGTTCTGTAATTCTTTTGTACTCATGGTTCTAATTTAAAATACTAAATGACATTGTTATTATCAAAGAACCACTAAAATGATCTAAACGAACATCATTAATGTTTTAACTTATAAGTCATTCTCATATAAAGCATAAAAGTGATAAATGGTAAAAATTATGGTACTAGAAATATGTAAATACTAATCCATTCCAATTCTGGAGTTTCACTTCCAATCAACAAGAACGATTCATCATGAACCGATCGTGAAAATCACAAAAGAACTCACCCAAAATAATGCAAGGAACAAAATACTAACAATTAAGGGGTAAAATGAGGTTATGAAATGACCATATAAGATGTTATAAACATGAAAATGTTTCTGTAAAATACTAATAACATTATTTTAACCATTATACAGGAGTTTCAAACAAATTTTAAGTAAGACAAGCCTAAGGTAAGGGAATTCTTAACCCGGTTTCCATTCTTTGGGTTAACCTTCTACTTTATAATTTATGTGCTATTTAAATTGTTTGTGTGATGGGTTATGTTTATATTATGTTTCATTATGTGTATTTACAGAGTATATACATATTCCATCCACTATATTAAGTCTCACATCAAGTATATGATGTTTATAAGGGACTTTTCTTCTAAAATCCTCTTTTAAAATTCTGTTTTATAAGATTCAAAAGCAATGTTTTTATGCTATTTTTTATGTTGTATGATTATGTTTTGGTTATTGGGCATTGTTTATGATGAAGGGTGGGACCTATATTTCGCTCCAATGCATTGGGTATGAGTAAGTTGGAGGTCGGCCGTATGGTTACTCCAAGTGTAACTGTGATGGTTACACAAAGTATGGTAGATGTGAGGGTTACAAATTCTAAGGTAGCCAATATAATTACAAGATTATGTAAGTAATGCCCCAAGATACCTCTATGATTATATTTATGTTTGTGTGGATCTTGTTTAAATCTCATGTTACACGAAGTAAGTATTTATGGGTGGAAAGCATGACTTTTGAAAATGTTTTCATACGTTATGTGTATTCATGGACTAATGTGATTTTTCCTTATTTTTCATACCTTACTGAGCTTTTGTGCTCATCCCAAGTTTTGAATTGATTTTTCACTGGTTAATGGACGAGTAATACAAGGAAGGAAGACATGTTAAATGTTTAATAATTGTCAAGGAGTCTTGTTTAAGTTTTAATTTTTTATATTCTCAAAAAAATGGAAACCGATTTTATGGTATCCACTATGTAACAATGTGTAATGTTATGAATATTGTTGGCGCCAAAAATATGGCCCGAAAGAAAGGAACGAAAAAGAAGGCTGGCGCGCTGCCTCGCGAAGCACCACCATGAAGCACCCACGTGAAGCCCCGCCGCGAAGCGCCCTGACCTTGGCGGCCTCGCGAAGCTCCGGAGGCGGTAATGCTCCGTGAACGCGTTTGACGTTCGCGAGCCGCCGTGAAGCTCCGGAGGCGGTAATGCTCCGCGAACGCATTTGACGTTCGTGAGCCGCCGCGAAGCTCCAGAGGAGATAATGCTCCGTGAACACATTTGACGTTCGTGAGCCGCCGTGAAGCTCCAGAGGTGGTAATGCTCCGCGAACGCATTTGACGTTCGTGAGCCGTCGCGAAGCTCCTGAGGCGGTAATGCTCCGTGGACGACGTTGACGTTCGCGAGCGCGCCGCGAAGCACCGAAGGCAGCGCACAAGTTCTGCTTCACGGCGCCCCTTCCCTATAAATACTGGACTCCCCCTGAGTCCTGAAGAGGTACAATCCGACCTTTCGGCTTCTCCTCTCCCGAATCGCGAAGCACTCTTTGCCCTGGGAATGATGAGCTCCACGAGGTACTTCTACTTCGTGAGATGCCTCTCCCTTGTCTCGTTTTGAGCCCCTCTTCCGAGAGGGATGCTCTTCGCGAAGCTCAAGGGAGTTTGCAAAGGAAGGGGATTCCCAAGCGAACCCAGGCAGCCGCGGAGCATTTATGCTTCGCGAAACACCCAACCCATGCTAGTGATCCCTATGCTAAGGCAGGATCGCTACACATCACGAAGCACAATGCTTCGCAGGACCCTGCTTCGCGAGGCACCCCTTCTTCGTGAGGCAGTGCTCCGCGAACACTGTTCCACTTCGCGAAGCACCTTCCACTCACACCTATGCCCCATGCTAAGGGCAAGGAACTCCACTTCGCGAAGCACACTCCTTTGCTTAGCGATTCCTCTTCCCGTGCGACCCTCCAGGTTTGCACGATGTGATTTCAAAGTCCCATGGACAATACCACCCGTAGCTTTGCTTCGCCTAATGCTTCTTTGCATAGGCACGCTAATGGCTATTGCTTCTTCGCATAGACACGCTAACGTGGACCCCTCGATGGTTCATTCCACAACCCCCCTTAACCATGGCCTTATTGGTACCTTCCCTTCCCCAAGGACCAGAGGGTACCGGTTATGTAAGTCCTAGGCGTGTGGAGTGAACCCACCTCGTCCGAGCTGCAGGACGTTAAACTTCCAAGCACCACGTCCTCAACACATGACGTTAAACTGTGACCCAACCTCGTCTCCCTCACGAAGGGTCCCCCCAGCTCAAACATTCCTTACACCACTCGTCTCCACGGGAATGGAACTCTTCCTCACATGGAATGAGATCCTCCTTGTTGGAGTGGCGTATGTTCGTAGGAGAAGGGCGACCCTATTCCCCTAACCTTTCATACGGATGATCGCACCCGTGCATCTCCGTACTTCCCCACTACCAAGTTCAGTGGAGGGCGTGATAGGGAACGAGGCACCTCCCACCATTGGACCAAGGTCCCTCTTTCCCGCGCTTCGTCGCACTTTGGGCCTCCATCCTGGAGTAAGTCCCAGCACCATGGGCTGCCTAACGCGTAAGCCCCTCTTTGCTTCTCACGGGTGCATCCTTCGCGACGTGATCGTCAGGTCCTTGCAACCTCTTGTTTCTCACACCGAGCATGACTCACGTGGGCTTAGAGTGAGCACCGACCCTGACACCCATCTTAGCGAACTACGAGGACTTTGATCCATGTCAAGGCATGGTACGTAGGAAGCCTCCATGAGGTTCAAGCCCACCCATCATTTCATGTCAGGTTTCACCCCCATCCAGCATGACGTTAAACTGCATTCTGGTCCAGTGGTAATCCGTTGCGACCCATCCTAGAGAACTATGAGGACTTTGATCCATGTCAAGGCATGGTACGTAAGAAGCCTCCATGACGTTCAAGCCCACCCGTCATTTCACGTCGGGTTTCGCCCCCGTCCAGCATGACGTTAAACTGCATTCTGGTCCAGTGGTAAGCCGTTGCGACCCATCCTAGTGAACTACGAAGACTTTGATCCATTTCAAGCCATGGTACGTAGGAAGCCTCCATGAGGTTCAAGCCCACCCGTCATTTCACGTCGGGTTTCACCCCCGTCCAACATGACGTTAAACTGCATTCTGGTCTAGTGGTAAGCCGTTTTGACCCATCCTAGCGAACTATGAGGACTTTGATCCATGTCAAGGCATGGTACGTAGGAAGCCTCCATGAGGTTCAAGCCCACCCATCATTTCACGTCGGGTTTCACCCCCGTCCAGCATGACGTTAAACTGCATTCTGGTCCAGTGGTAAGCCGTTGCGACCCATCCTAGCAAACTACGAGGACTTTGATCCATGTCAAGGCATGGTACGTAGGAAGCCTCCATGAGGTTCAAGCCCACCCGTCATTTCACGTCGGGTTTTTCCCCCGTCCAGCATGACGTTAAACTGCATTCTGGTCCAGTGGTAAGCCGTTGCGACCCATCCTAGCAAACTACGAGGTCTTTGATCCATGTCAAGGCATGGTACGTAGGAAGCCTCCATGAGGTTCAAGCCCACCCGTCATTTCACAACGGGTTTCGCCCCCGTCCAACATGATGTTAAACTGCATTCTGGTCCAGTGGTAAGCCGTTGCGACCCATCCTAGCGAACTACGAGGACTTTGATCCATGTCAAGGCATGGTACGTAGGAAGCATCCATGAGGTTCAAGCCCACCCGTCATTTCACGTCGGGTTTCGCCCCCATCCAGTATGACGTTAAACTGCATTCTGGTCCAGTGGTAAGCCATTGCTACCCATCCTAGCAAACTACGAGGACTTTGATCCATGTCAAGGCATGTTACGTAGGAAGCCCCCATGAGGTTCAAGCCCACTCGTCATTTCACGTCGGGTTTCACCCCTGTCCAGCAAGATGTTAAACTGCATTATGGTCCAATGGTAAGCCGTTGGGACCCATCCTAGCGAACTACGAGGACTTTGATCCATGTCATGGCATGGTACGTAGGAAGCCTCCATGAAGTTCAAGCCCACCCTTCATTTCACGTCGGGTCTCACCCCCATCCAGCATGACGTTAAACTGCATTCTGGTCCAGTGGTAAGCCGTTGCGACCCATCCCATTTGAACTACGAGGACTTTGATCCATGTCAAGGCATGGTACGTAGGAAGCCTCCATGAGGTTCAAGCCACATTGGTCGGTTATTCATTCATGTCGAGTTTCTCCCTCGTCCAGCATGACGTTAAACTGTATGCCCCCTTGTCCCACATGGCATTAAACTGCACACCCACTTGAACTACGAGGTCTTTGATCCATGTCAAGGCATGGTACGTAGGCAAGCTTCCAAAGTTTCAAGCCCACCACTCATTGGACCAAGGTCCACTCTCACGTTGGTCCACCGACAAAACCCCATAGGAACTACAAGGTCTTTGATCCATGTCAAGGTGTGGTAGGTAGGAAGCCTCCACGAGGTTCAAGCCCACCCATCATCCAATTCACGTCATGTTCTATCTACGTCCAGCACGACGTTAAACTGCAATTCCAGTCCGACGGCAAGCCATTGTGACTAATCCGAACTACGAGGACTTTGATTCATGTCAAGGCATGGTACGTAGGAAGCCTCCCCGAGGTTCAAGGCCAACTCCCATCGGACCAAGGTCCCTCACTTATGTCGGTTCGCCGACACCCACCGCCCGTCGTTTATTCACGTCAGGGTTCACTATCGTCCCGCATGACGTAAAACTGTATTCCATCAATCCCCTGAACTACGAGGACTTTGATCCATGACAAGGCATGGTACGTAGGAAACCTTCCCAAGGTTCAAGCCCACCACTAGTGGACCCACGGGTCTACTTTCACGTCGGTACGCTGATGATGCTCATCAGGCCAAGGTCCACCTTCACGTCGGTTTATCGGCATCATCCCGAACTACGTGGACTTTGATTCCCTATCACGGGGATTCGTAGGAAGCCTCGTCAAGGCTCAAGCCCAACTTCCCTGTCGCCCCTGCGATGGTCCCATTTCACTCTCCCTCCACTCCATTCATCAACCTATCACCCGTCCCGATTCTCACCCAGACCGTCTTATCCCGGTGAGACCATGTCGGTACGCTCTTCTTCGCAGCCATCCATGGGCTGGCCGCAGTATCGACATCCCTTCAAGGAGGATCCCTCAATCCGATCTATCCTAGCTAATGATCTGGTTGGGTTGATCCATCTCCGCTAGAAGTTAAACTCGCGGCATACCCTGTGTTGAGCACGGGAAGCTGAGGAAAACCTCAGATATGTGTCTATGACATATAATTCCCCGCGCTCGATGTGGGATGCCTCGGGCCTCCACGCCCTCGAGAAGCCTTGTTACCAAGGATAACAGACAGACATGCCTGGTACCCCAGCATACAGACACGCTATTGATGCCTCAACGTGACTACTCCCCTGATTGAAGGTTGCTGCCCTAACTAGACCCTTTGGAATGTCCCGACAGAAGCAGTGTAATTAACCGGCGTCTATGGAAACATGGCACTGGGAAGAGTTTCATGAACTACGTATTAAATCTATGAGGGAGACCCGGACTAGGAGACGAGTTCTGAGGAGGAATCCGCAGGAGGAATAACCGACATCCCATCATCCCGTTTCGATCAAGGAGCAGACATCCCTGAATAAGGAGTGAATGCCGCCCGCCTTTGGAAAGCGGGAATGCGGGGCAACAGAAGCGCCGCGCGTCCTCCTCCACGAATACGGAGCGGAATGCGCGCGTGCGCCCCGGCGAAAAGCGGCAGAAATAGAAATGGTGAACCCGACGTGAAATTCGTCTCCTCAATATGGAGATTAGTAGCGTTCGAGACACCAGTAGATTGACGTGTCACCAGATCCAGAAATCTGGTGCTTGGTCCTGCCAAGCAAATAGCGGGCCTGTTGTGAAACTCACTGGAAGTCGGGGCAGTAGAACGTGGGGAACTCCGTTCTACAACGTGTTGGCGTGGATCCTTCTTACAGACATGGAGAATGAAAGGACGCTGGGGCATTGGTTGTCAATCCTTTTCCTCTCAGTATTGATGAGTTGATCCCTTCGTTTCTCAGGAACCAGGTTGTTGTTACAGAGATGCGATCACCGTCCGCTCCCCACCCATGCAGGGGCAGGGGCAACACCGCCATGGCCACCCCACGTAGCGCCGCTACCGCCACGATGGCCGCTACATCGCGGAATACGGGGCGCCCACGTCCCCTTTCCCCATCAGAGGTCATCCAGCAAAGGGTGATCAACAACCTCGTGCACAGGTACGAGGAAGAAGGGGTCATCCCAACCCGGGATATGGCCCGCCTGGACCTGGAGACCTCCAGGCCCCACCGTCAATGCCGCCCTAATAGGCCGCGCAGGGAGCCCCTGCTACCCACCCCAACATTCAAACGTTTCGGGAGCTTGTCTTTGGAACGCCTTGACGACTCCTCGCCTTACGCTGAAGAGGCGGGAGCCGTCCAGCTCAGCCCGCTCAGGGTCCCGACCCGAGGGCTCCAGGCGAGAGCTCCTGCTCGACCGTGTCAGTGCCGCCGTCCAGCCCCGCAGGAAGAGCAGGCAGGCTACGTCCCTGCACCACCTGCACCAGTTCGCCTGACCCGACGTCAGCGCCGGGCCCGGGCTGAGGACGCTCGCCCAGGCGCGTCGACATCGACAGCTACAGTGGCCCAATCCACCGCCTACGTGCATCGTAAATCCCCTGCATACACTAAGCAGGGGCACTCCTTCACCCAACCAGGATCGAGACCCCAACCGCCCCATGGGCAGGCTGGGTTGACTCTCTGGGTTGTAGGCCCAAGTGGTGATCGCCACGAGCTAACCCACGGTAATGTCACCCCATACGGAGGTCCTCCCCATACCACTACTCCACAGAGCGTGGGCCTTCCCCGCTTCAAGGTTCGTCATGAAGGCATGCCTCGTGCTACCCCCATCCCGGAGGAAGACCTGCCCCACGGCAGTGACGCTCAGCGTGGAAACATTTCCTGCGCCCACTATACAGGGTATGGAGTCCATCCTCCTGCCCCCGACCGCCAACCTGAAGGCACCATCCATCCGGTCCCTCTCCAACGTGGGGGCCCTCCCTACGTCCTCTCTGCAACCGGAAAAGGTCCTCCTCGCCCCAGCGACTCGAGGAGTGAAGGTCAGCCTCGCTCCACTCGCATCGACCATGGAGGTCCTCCCCATGCTCCTGCCGGCTCCAACAGAGGCCCCAACCACATGGGTACTGTTCATGGAGGTCCTCCCCATGTACCCTTCGTCAATTGCCCCAGTGACCCTCACACCCCGGCTATCTCGAGTGGGGGCCCTCTTCGCCACGGCGCCAGCGTCGCCCCGAGGCTGCCTGATAGGGATCAACCCTATCCCGAAGAGCCACCCCGGGGCAGAAGAGCGTGTCGTCACCGCCACAAGAAGAATATTGGGAAGGCCCAGGTGGAGATCAAACCTGCCCGCTTCTCCGACTCGAAAGCGGAATGCAATTCAGTGATGGAACCTTCTCCCCGCTCCTCTGTATCAAGGACTGGGGCAGGAACCAGACGCGTTAGCCTCATTCTCCCGGAATTTGAGGTCCACCAGATTCCCGTCTCTCTCCGCAGGTACATCCAGGAGCAAGAAATCCTGGGAATTTCGCAGGTCTCGACCGCGCAATCACCGCCTTTGTCACCAGAAGAGCCCTCTACCTCTACTAGAGATCACGGAGAGTTATTTTGGGGGCCAACGACGGTAGATCGACGACACGACCTGTCACCGGTAGTCGCGGCCCCTGTTCCGGAAGATGTGGTTATCAGCCCGTCGTATCGTGACATCGTGGCCAGGTCACCTCACTCTTCGGAGGATGGCCCGGAATTCGGCGGCCAGTCAGCTCATTTGCCGTATTCTCCACCGCCGAGCTTATTATCCCAGAGGTCTGCCTCAGTACTGCTACCGGTCCCTCAGCCACCCCCGGTTGACGAGTGGGGAAACATAGGGCTAGACCCTGAGTCCGAGCCCAGGAGCTTCTGGAGTATTCTTGCAGCGGATTACTTCCCGGAGAAGTTCTGGCCGACGGCGGCACTGAATTTCCTCATACCAGAGTCTCTTACCCCTAAAGAAGTGGGGTGCTTTTGTCGAACCCAATGGGTGACACACTTCTGCCTCCATTATGAACGGGTGGTGTACCCCAGAAGTCTAGAGCACTTCGAAGAAATCGGCGAGCAGTGCCGCCTGATCGATGTAGCCGCACTTCTTGTGGCCCAGCACCCTGAGTCGCCAGGCCACTAGAGCGCCCTTCAACAAAAATGCGTTCAGAGTCTTAAAGCACTCCGCAGAATCGTCAGGGAAGCCACCCCCCATGTGCAAGTCCGTGGTTGGGGACACTATGCCGCTCTCCTCTTCGACCCTATCCGACAGAAGCACGATTCGTTATGCGACATCGAGGACATGCCCTCAAGAGGGGTCGCAGTCCACATGGCCGACATTGTGGATAAGGAAGATGAGCTTGAATTCCTTGATGGATACTTACCACCCGAGGGCGTACCGCCACTGCTCGACCCATCAGGGAGAGTTACCCGTCAGTAGAGGAACCTGCTAGGTCTCCCCGTACCCACCGAGTCACTGGTACTCGGTCGAAACACCGACAAGGGTAAAGACCACATCAAAACAGTCAAGCACTCCGACCCATCCGCCTCTGTGCAGAAAACGGACGAGGATCCTGAGAAGGCCACGTTACGCCAGCTGCTTGCTGAGCAGAAGAGGCTGGTTGACGAACTCTTGGCTGAGCGCGCCGCAGAGCGGCGACCCAACTATGGTAATCCCAGGCTGGGGCAGCAGGGGCAGGAACAATTTCCCCTCGGTGAGATGCCTCCGGGCCACCCTGATCATGCTACTGCCATAGACAGGGCATAATCCAGAACGTACGGCAAGAGGGCACAATACGTCTCGCCAAATCCCCCCGAGTGACGGGGAAATCTGAAGAATCCAATCCGGGTTCCCCCAGTCACCCCGCAGGTCGTCCAGCCAGTTGACCCACGAGCGGCCGAAGCCGTCTACCGTGTTGAAGAACCTGGAAATGCACTTGTGGTTAGGGATCCCCGTCAATACAGGGACCCCCACCCGGAGGATCTTATCGCGGCGCTCACAGCCCGCCTCGAAGCTTTGGAAACGCGGTAGGTGGCGGTCCCACCAGATGGCAAGCCTTATCCAGCATGGGTGGATGATATGCCCGCACCTACGGGTTTTGGGAACCCCACTTTCTCACCTTTTAACGGGACAGGGGACCTGCCACAGCACTTGGCTCATTTTTCTTCCAGGTGTGGCCCCATGCTGGGGACCCCGGCTCATCAAGAAGCCGCCAAGCTCTGATGTTTCATACAGACATTGGAAGGTCCGACATTTGTCTGGTACAACCAGCTCCCTATCGGATTGGTGACCAGTTGGGAGGATCTTCGCCGACAGATCTTATACCAGTTCAGCTCCACCACGCGAAAGACCAGCATTGCAGACCTCTTCAAGTGCAAGCAAAGTCCTGCTGAGCGGGTTGCAGATTTCATCGCCCGGTGGAAGGGACTTACGTATTCCCTCGATATGACACTAACTCAGGAGCAACTACTGATGATGTGTGTTGGGAACGTCAAGATAGAGATAGTACCCTCCCTGATCACCCAGAACTACCCTGGAGGGTTCATAGATTTCTCAGATAAGGCTCAGCGCCTCGAGGAAGCCCTGCAACAGGCTATTCAGGCACGTTTGTTGCCCCCTATGATCCCAGCCAGGAGGACCGCCAGGGCTGAACCCGCCGCGGTGGCTCAAATAGAATCCCCGAGGTAGTTGGAGTTGCTGCTGGTGGCACCACCCCCGCAACCCTACAGAGGTCCTCCACCTCAAACACAGGCTCCTGCCCAGCAGCGACCGCCTCACAACCGACAGGTTCCCCCGCGCAACGTGCCACCGCCACCTAGGCGAGACAATCAGGCGCCGGCTCCTCGGCAGGCCCCTCCAGCCCCTCATCAGGGCCAGGCCCCCAGGGCCCCATATCCGGAAAGAAGGTACCAGACCTATTCGTTCAATGAAAATCAGGTCTCTGGCTACTTCCAAAGTGCTCTAGAGCAAGGGATTGTGCGTCTGCCTGAGTGCAGAAGGCCGGTAGAGGCGAATCTCACCGATCACCCCAACTACTGCCCTTACCATCAGATCCTGGGGCACACCCCCAAGCAGTTCTATGTGTTTAAAGACTGGATTCAAGACCAGGTCAACAACAACATAGTTAAGTTGGGCCCAGCACCAGCGCAAGTGGCAGGTGTCTTTGCAGGATCAGAGATCGGCAGGGACAGTGAAGGTGAGTGGCAGCAGGTCCCTAGCCACGGGTCCTGGAAATACGATGGTTGGATGGCTCGAAAAACCATCGTCCGTTCCCATGGTATCATCCGGGCATGCCTGAAGTAGCCAGAACCTTCAGAAGAAGTAGCCGGTGCCTCCGCATCATCTTCACAGTCGGCCTCTTCCCAAAAGGGCAAGAAGCGGCGACGCAAGAAAAAGCAACGTGCACCGCCGGTGCCATCGTCATCCCGCACTCTCAGCGATTTTATGCCCCCTGAAATAGGGATTCCTCCCAGAATCCGCCCAGTGGTGGATGACTCCTCGAGTGATAGCCAAGGGTACGCTTCGGTTAACATCGTGGAGCTGGTAAAGCCCTATATGACCCCCGACGAGGGGAATGCCAGGCAGACCTCCCCAACGTTTCCAGCCGACGTCAACGTCAGCAGAATCGCAATCGTGCCGGTCATCGAGGTACGTCGGCAGGCACTTTTAGCCAAGCCGTGCACGCTACTGAGACCAGGCAGTAGGCTCAGCGCAGATCTCAGCATGTGCAAACACATCCAACACCCTCGGCTCTACCTCCACCGCCGTTTGTGCTACTGGATCGGGGGGAGCTACCGCGTTCGTATCACAGTTAGTCTTGCCCGACTACAAGCCAGCCTCCGCTGTCCGATCCTAGTCCGGAAACTACTCTCCAGGCTTCTACTAGTAGGCAGCAAGAGGTGCCCAGTACTAGCCGATCGCTGGTTCAGCCAGCAGGACCCACTATGCCTCCAAATGCCGAACGACCTCCTGTAAGTAGAGGCTCACATTTGGCATGAAAGTACGATGTTCTGAAGCACCTGGCCAGAATTCCTGCGAGGCTCTCCATCCTTTAGTCCCTTCACCTATCATCTGAAATGCGCGAGGCACTTTCCGAGGCCCTAAGGAGCCCCCTCCAGTTCGAGACGGAGGTAGTAGCTGCAGAAGCCTTCCATACCGAGACGATTGAAAACGCCGAATGTCAGACGGTTATCTTGTTCTCCGGTGAAGATGAGGACCCTCCTATACAGGGGCACATTTTCCCGCTGTACATCACTGGCCACTTCAATGGTGTGGAAGTCCGCCGCTGCCTCTTTGACACAGGTTATGGAATCAATCTAATTCTGACCCGGATGTTGCGAAAGCTGGGTCTGTCCGAAGGTGATTTAACCCCCTCTGACCTCAGGATCCAGGGGTATGACAGGACAGAGCAAACCCCAGTCGGAAAGATCCGCCTGAAGACCCAGTTCAGTGGCTTAATTTCCAGCACCGAGTTCATGGTTGTCTCTCAGGACACCGCCTACAATGCATTGATGGGTAGTCCATGGCTCCATCTGCATGCAGCGGTCCCTTCATCGTATCACCAGTGCCTCAAGTACTCGCTCAACGGTCGAGTAGGCGTGCTCCAAGAAGAAGCGTCCCCTTTCGCTTCTTGTGAGGCCCGCTATCTGGATGCAGGTTATTAAAAAAGTAAGGATAAGCAAATCCTAGTAAGCGAGGATGAACCCGCCTCGGTCACAAGTGACCCCTGGGCAAGCATGGATAACGCCTACATCCTCCCGATCCACCAGTTGGAGGCCACGACCCCCAACATGGGGCAATGTTTTGTTGTTTCGGGTACGCAAGGAGGGCATGTTCTCGTGTCCAAGATATGACAGAAAATCATCTCGTACTCCTACATCAACCAGGCTCAGGTCATCCCGGAACCCCTACCCCTGTACGGTACCGAGACGTCAAGCTTATGACGACGGCGGTGCGCCATACGTGTCTCTTCCGCCGGGTTGGAATTAACCGACTCAGGCCGACACGTCACCACTACTTTGATATCATCAAACGTGGCCCTTTAGGCTGAAGGCCAGATGGGATAGGGTCGACTGCCTTCATTGCTATCGTCTCAATGGCAAGTGAGTCTCCCGATGTGATGACCGCTGCTGCCCAAGCCGGAACCAGCTGCCCCTCGGATTTTGACAGCCCAGAAGTATCTCCCATCGCGGGAAGTCCCCCCACTGGTGGGGAGGAAGACCTGGAGGATGCTCCCCCCGCCTTTGAAGAAGGAGTCTTTACCACGGTTGATGAACTGGTACAGGTGAACCTTGGTAGCGAGGCAGATCCGAAACCCACATTGATCAGTGCAGCCATGTCCCCCGAGGAGCGGCAGCAGTACGTAGACTTCCTCAAACAGCACCGTGATGTGTTTGCATGGATTTATAACGAGATGCCAGGGCTATATCCCCAGGTAGTCGTTCACCGTCTGGGACTCCCGGCAAAATATCGTGGGTTTAAGCAGCCTCCCAGGAAGATGCACCCTTCTCATGGTGCTATGGTTGAGGCCAAAGTTGACAAGATAATCAAAGCCAACTTCGTCAAGGAGGTCCAGTACCCCAAGTGGCTTGCCAACATTGTGCCAGTCAGGAAGAAGAATGGACAGATCAGAGTCTGCATCGACATCCACGATCTTAATTGCCACTGCCCAAAGGATGACTTCCCACTCCCAGTGACGGAGCTGTTGATTGACGCCACGACCGGATTCCAAGCCCTCTCTTTCATGGATGGGTATTCTGGGTATAACCAGATCCGGATGGCCCCCGAAGACGAGGAGTCCACTGCCTTCAGGGCTCCCCAAGGTACCTTTTTCTACCAGGTAATGCCATTTGGTTTGAAAAATGTAGGTGCCACTTATCAGAGGGCCATGCATCGCATATTCAAACCGATTCTCGGGACATTGGTGGAATGCTACGTGGATGACCTCGTAGTCAAATCATTCCAGCGCCAGGACCATCTCAAAGACCTTGAGAAAGTGTTTGGTTTCCTCTGTTCCCGTCACCTGAAGATGAACCCGCTGAAGTGTGCCTTCGGGGTCACCTCCGGGAAGTTTCTGGGCTTTCTTGTCAGATACCGAGGTATCGAGATCGACCCGGAGAAGATCAAGGCCATCAGCCAAATACCTCCCCCGAGCAACATTCGGGAGCTTCGAGGCCTTCAAGGCCACTTAGTCTATATACGCCGATTCATCGCGAATCTGGCCGGCAAGTGTAATCCCTTTTCCCGGCTTATGAAGAAGGGCACTGCCTACGAATGGGATGAGGAGTGTTGGACTGCCTTTGAGGAAATCAAGCAGTATCTGCTCCAACCTCCGGTCTTGATGCCACCCGTCTCTGGAAAGCCACTGGTTCTTTACGTGACCACCCTGGAGAGATCCCTCAGTGCGCTGCTTGCCCAGAAGAATAACGAGGGTACTGAGAACAGTCTCTACTATCTCAGCCGCATGCTTCTCGATACGGAGATCAGATACTCCCCTATCGAAAAAAGCTGCATTGCGCTCGTCTTCACCGTGCAGAAGTTGCGACATTACCTGCAGCACCACGAGGTGCAATTGGTCTCCCGGGTAGACCCACTGAAGTACATCCTGAACCGTCCCATGCTGACTGGCCGATTATCACAGTGGGCGGTGATTCTCCAGTAGTTTGATATCAGGTTTGTACCTCAGAAGGCCATTAAGGGATAGGCATTGGAAGACTTTTTAGCTGCCCATCCAACCTCTGCAGATCAATCCCTGAACCTGGATTTCCCTGATGAGACAATCCTCTCAGTCGATCATGCTGTCCCGTGTTGGAAAATGCATTTCGATGGTGCCTCCCGGAGCCCCACCGGTAGGAGGCTCAACGATCCCAAGCTCAACAGAGTGGGCCTGGGTATTGTCTTCATTACCCTGGCGCAAGCCGTCCTGCCATACTCATTCCTATTGTCAGAAGGCTGTACGAACAATGAGGAAGAGTACCAAGCTCTCATCACCGACCTCGAGTTGGCCCTTGAGATCCATGTGCCCCATCTACATGTGAAGGGAGATTCTGAGATGGTAATCAAACAGGTTAATGGCGACTACGTGGTCAGGAATCTGGAGCTCGCACCGTTGCTGGAGTACACCCTCCACCTAATGGCCCAGTTCTCTTCTCGACCAGAGGTTACCCATGTCCCACGGTCACAGAACGGCCAAGAAGACGCCCTGGCTGGCTTAGCCGCGTCGCTCGTAGAACCCGAGCAAGATGATTTGGTCATACATGTGGCCCACTAGAGAGTCATTGCCCTCGTCACCCAAGAGGACCATGATAGCCTACGGGTAAGTCATCTCACCGCCAGACCCTCCATATCGGGAGTCCCGGGTTCATCAGACGGAGTGGTTGAAACCACCCCCGACTGGAGAGCACCTTTTGTCGAGTATCTCCAAAATGGTCAGCTCCCGGATGACCGGGCCGAATGCGAGCGAATCCGACGCCACGCGCTGCAATTTACCCTCCAGAGCGGCCCCAGTCTTGAACTAATCCTTTATAAGCGGAGTTTCGATGGCGTACTCCTCCGTTGCATCCAAGGAGGGGAGATACCTCAAGTTATGCAAGAGGTTCACGCCGGTTCTTGTGGCGCCCATCAAGATGGGCTGAAGCTGTCCCATCAAATCCGAAGGTTAGGGTACTTTTGGCCCTCTATGATCCACGATTTTATTGGATATGCCAAGAGATGCCACGCGTGCCAAGTACACGCCAATTTCTTGCATCGGCCGCCGGAGCCCCTCCACCCCACCAAGTACTCTTGGCCATTTGCGGTATGAGGACTTGATGTAGTGGGACCATATCCACTGACAACATCCCGCCAGTGTAGGTTCATTCTGACCGCTATAGATTTCTTCTCCAAGTGGGCAGAGGCAGTTCCGCTCAAAGAGGTCAAGGCCCGTTCCATCGTTGACTTTGTGAGCTCCAACATTATCCACCAGTTTGGGGTACCTCACGCCGTCCTCACCGATAACGGCACCAACTTCCGAGCAGCTGAATTGAAGAAATTGTACGCTAAGTACGACATCCGGTCGAACCATACCTCCCTCTACCATGCACAGGCGAATGGACAGATCGAGGCGTTCAACAATACCCTCTCTAACATTCTACAGAAGATGGTTGGTCAGAACAAGAAAAGTTGGCCGGACAAGCTCCCCAACGCACTCTGGGCTTACCGGACGACCACTCGCAACTCTACCCAGGTGACCCCATATTCCCTGGTGTATGGAGCTGAGGCCGTCCTACCCATTGAGATCCAGATGCCATCGTTACGCACTACAGTTTATGACCACTAGACATCAGATGAGGTAGTTGAGATCCGTCTGGCTGAATTAGAAGCATTGGACGAGAACCGGCTTCATGCCCTGCACAATCTGGAAAGGCATCAGGACAAGATAGCGAGAGCCTTTGAAAAGAAGGTTCGTCTTCGCTCTTTTCTACAGGGAGACCTGGTACTGGCCCTTCAAGCACCAATGATTCCCGGTAGGAAACCGCCCAAACTAGAACCCACATGGGAAGGGCCTTATATCATCCATAAGGTTTACCCCAATGGAGCATACTCCTTGGTGACCACAGATGGAGAGCGTATAACCCCTCCCACCAATGCCAAGTTCCTCAAGCGATACTTTGCCTAGGGAAAAATGGTCCTGCACGACCCTAAACTGTGAAAAGGTCCTGCACGACCCTAAACTGCAAAATGGTCCTGCACGACCCTAAACTGTGAAAAGGTCCTGCATGACCCTAAACTGCAAAATGGTCCCGCACGACCTTAAACTGCATCTTCATCCTGCAAGACAATAAACTGTGAAATGGTCCCGCACGACCTTAAACTGCACGTTATGGTCCCACACGACCCTAAACTGTGAAAAGGTCCTGCACAACCCTAAACTGCAAAATGGTCCTGCATGACCCTAAACTGCGAAAAGGTCCTGCATGACCCTAAACTGCAAAATGGTCCCGTACGACATTAAACTGTATCTTCGTCCTGCAAGACGATAAACTGTGAAATGGTCCCGCACGACCTTAAACTGCACGTTATGGTCCAACATGACTCTAAACTGTAAAGTCCTGCACGACCATAAACTGCATCTTCATCCTGCAAGACGTTAAACTGCAAGCCGGTCAGGCCTTCTTGACCGAGGCTCAGCCTCAGGACCCTTGGCCTCTTCGGGCCCCCGGCCCCATCTTCACTGCGAGACGTTAAACAGCAAGCTGGTCAGGTCTCCCTGACCGCTGCCCGACCTCAGGACCCCTGGTTTTCCCTAATCTATTCTCTTGCGGGATTGTACGGTATGGTGTAGGACTACGTCCTCATTCACGTCAGATTACTCATCGTACCGTACATATCCCCAAATGAGATGCTTCTTATCGTTCCACATGACGTTAAACTACATTTCTAGAACTATGTATGGCTTGATTGTCATCCTTATGAGATATATAGGAATGCTCGGACGCCTCGTCTTGAGCCCAGCCCCAAGCTTTTCCCTTCCACTATTCCCCCTAGGAATAGTTTTCTTGGAGGATCTTTGTGTAGCAGGGAGTAGGATTTCTTGGCCCCGCTTATGCAACCCTGTTCACACAAGGATTGTAAGGGTCGCACCATGTGCCCGCTCCCGTTCTTCTATTCCTTCCACGTCCTCACCGCATGATGCTAAACTGCATGGCCTTCAAGAACTACATATGGATTGATTCTCATCCTTATGAGATACGTAGGAATGCCCGGAAATTTCGTCCGTTGGCCCATCCCAAAAGCCAAAATCTTCCCCTCGTGTCAAGACATGGCAGGGTGCACACTTTTTCCCCAACTCACATCGAGCAAGCCTTGACCCGGCTGCACATCCCCCCTGGAGGTGTTTCCCCCTTTCGTGGATGGATACAACTATGCTTCACCCACTCCTTGACTGGGATTCCATCATTTTTCACACCCAGAGGGACCCCCAAGAACAGCCTGGATACAATGCCCAAGGGCTCTCCTACCGATACGGGCCAACGCCCCCGAGGGTTTTCAAGCAAAAGCCGATACAAGTACCGTGTTGTGAATTTGGTCAGCGGTCAACGCTCATTTATTGCTCCCATACAGGTCACCATAGGAACACTGTGTTTCGAACATGGTCAACAGTGTCCTGGATCTTCGGGTCCACCCCGAGATGTCCCAGACATCGAGTGCAGTGATTCATTCTGCCCCATCCCGAGGTGACAAACTTCCCCCAGGTGGTGCTAGCAATCGGGCCCACGACCCCGATTCCTCATAGGGGTGTATGGTGTGATGTGGGACTATGTCCTCATTCATGTCGAGATCATGTACCATTCCGTACGCCCTCCCTTTACGAGGCCCAGTCTCAGGGCCCTTGGCCTCCTCGGGTCCCCGACTCTCGTCCTCATGTAAGACGTTAAACTGCAAACCAGTCAGGCCTTCCTGACTGATGCCTGACCTTAGGCCCCTTGGCCTTTCCGGGCCATGGCCCAGGATTCCTCATAGGGGTGTACGGTGTGATGTGGGACTATGTCCTCATTCATGTCGGGACTATGTACCATGCCGTATGCCTCCACTTACGAGGCCCAGCCTCAGGCCCCTTGGCCTCCTCAGGTCCCCGACCCGCGTCCTCATTGCAAGACGTTAAACCACAAGTAGGTCAGGCCTTCCTGTCCAATGCGTAACCATCAGGCCCCTTGGCCTTTCCGGGCCACGACCCAGGTCCTCTCTTATAGGAGTGTACGGTGTGGTGTGGGACTACGTCCTCATTCACGTCGGCTTCTTCGCCATACCGCACACCTCCCTTGTTTAGGGGCATATTGCTCCCATTCTCATCTAGTATGACGTTAAACTACATATAGAGAACTACGTGTGGCTTGATTCCCATCCTCATGGGATACATAGGACCACCTGAATGTCCAAGATTCGGGTCCAGCCCCATCTCTCGGGAATCCTCATCCCATCCTGGCCCCTTGGCCTATCCTTCCTCCATGAGAGGATTATATGGTGTGGTGTGGGACTACGTCCTCATTCACGTCGGTCCCGTAATGACCACGCCATGTACCTCCCCCTACTGAGCTATTTCGTCAATCCCTTTTCGGCGGTTCACCAATGCTCCTAAGAGAACTCTGGTTTATTACCTGGAATGCCAAGCTCTACTCGGACACGTCCGCACCCACTTTCCAGGCTTTGTGTATCCCTGCATCAAGGCTTTCATCATCCTTCACACCTGGAGGGACCCCCAAGAATGGCCTGGATACTACGCCCAAGGGCTCTCCTACCATTACGGGCCAATGCCCCCGAGAGTTTCGGACAACAAATCGATAAAATCCCGCGTTGCGAATATGGTCAGCGGTCGATGCTCGTTTGTTGTTCCCACCTCAGGCTAACGCGATAGGGATGCTGTGTTTCCACCATGGTGAACAGTTTTCCTCTATAGCCATGCCAACCCATTAAGCCCAAATTCCGGGTACACGATTCACACCCTTCATCACTTCATCATGTCCAAGTAGAGTCTCGGAACTCTTGGTACTTTTCCTCCATGCACATCTGCGCGTTGGGAGAACAAGCTGCATCAAAGATATCCTTTGAAACTCTCTGCCGACTCCCCTTTGATGGACGCCCCAAGTATTGAGATAAGGATCTTCCCCCCTTGTTTCCCACACCGAGTTTATCTCACGTGGGCTTAGGGATTGGGTTGACACCTGTGCTTACTCGGGAGTTGTCACCATCCACGGTCCGAGCTCTAAGACCATAAACTAAGATTCTCATCTGGAACTACTTTCAAGATCCCTTGTCTTTGGGTCCAGCTTGAGTTTAGATAATTCGCCTCTCGGTTCCTACCATTGGGACCCTGACCATGGGACCACGTGGCGTAGTGTAGGATTACATCCTCATTCACGTCGGGTTTGCAATAGCTGCACCACGCGCACCCCGTTCTGAGAGTTAGCCCTCCTATTCCTTGTCCTGCATGACATTAAAAGGCACCCTTCAGAACTACGTGTGGCTTGATTCCCATCCTCATGGGATACGTAGGACCACCTGAATGTCTAAGATTCGGGTCCAGCCCCACCTCTTAGTGATCTCCTGATCTCCCGGTCACCTAGGCCACTTGGTCTATCCCTCTCCAGAAGGGGGATGTGTAGGTATGATACAAGGTTTTGGGCACCGTGCCCCCTTCCCCTGGGAATCTGCCATCTCTCGATCACCCTCAAGGTTGAGTCCCTTTAATCCTTGCAGTGGTTCACCCATGTATTAAGAGTACTCTGGTCTAGGACCAAGAGTGTCAGATTCAACTTGATCAAGTTCCTTCCACTTGTCAAGCTTCGTGTTCCCCTCCATTCGGGCTTCCATCACCTTTCACACCCAGAGGGGCCCCCAAGAATGGCCTGGATACGATGCCCAAGGGCTCTCCTACCGTTACGGGCCAACGCCCCCGAGGGTTTTTGACAACAAATCGATAAAATCCTGCGTTGCGAATATGGTCATTGGTCGATGCTCATTTGTTTGTCCTCATCTCAGGCTAACGCGACAGGATGCTGTGTTGCGAACATGGTCAGCAGTAATCCTCTGTCGTCACGCCAGCCCCTTCAGTCCTTGAATGTTGGTTGCATGATTCACATCATTTTCCACCCCATCATGTCCAGGTGGAATCTCGACACTTTTGGCGCTATCCCTCAGTGCACCTTTGCATGTCAGGGGGGACAAAGCTGCAATCTGGCATTCTTCGGGGATCCCATGGTTCGAGCTCTAAGACCATAAACTAAGATCCATTCGGGACTATGTTCAACTTGATTCCCATCCTCATGGGATACGTAGGACCGCCCAGACGCCCTGTTTCCAGGTATAACCCATTCAAGAATCCAGTCTCTCCCCCTGTTTCACCTCTGTATAGGCCCCTCGGACTAAGTTTTCCCTCTCCGAATGGCGTACAATTTGATGTGGGATCATGTCTCCATCAATTGTGTTTTATAACACTGTGCACATTTCCTGCCTAGCATCGTCTCTGCTACGTCTACACTGTATGATGATAAAATGCATGCTTGGTCCTATCATACGACCCTAAACTGTGACATTATCGTCCTGGCCGCACGATGAAAAACAGCACTGCATTGTGGTGACCTCATTGTAGAGGAAATCACGTTGGGTATTGGTCACGTGCCATGCCATTTGTCAACGCCCATCACGGCTTGATCCTTGTGGTGACATCACGACCTACTATTCTTGGCCTGTCGCTTCACAAAAAAAAAACCATTCACCTTAAAGAACAAACAAGATACATCAAATTCCGCTTCTTTTAGTGCAAGGGCCACGCCCGCACTCCCCTTTTCCCCTGGCACTGGTATCCTACCATGTCACCCTCCAGAACTACGTATGGATTGATTCTCATCCTTGTGAGATACGTAGGAGCGCCCGGGAACTTCCCTGTGGGCTCAGCCTAAACGTTGTGTTCGGTCCCTCGACTCGAACATTTCCCTAGAGAACGCATGGTAAGTAGGGCTTAGGTCCTCCTTCACATCGGGTCTTGACGCCATGTGTCCCCTGCTCCCTTTACCCATTTATGGTCAAAGGCACCCTCCAGAACTACGTATGGCTTGATTATCATCCTTATGAGATACGTAGGAGCGCCTGGGCACTTCCCCGCGGGCCCAGCCTAACTTCCTCTTTCGGTCCCTTGACCAAAAACCTCTCCCAAGGAGGTTGCGCGGTGTGATATGGGGTTGTGCCCTCATTCACGTCGGGTTGTTCACCGCGCTGTACACACCTCCTATTCCCATTCATGCTAGGTGTTTGAGTTACTCCACCATGTGCCTCTTATGTTTCCTCTCACCCGTGGTCCGAATTCTACGACCCTAAACTAAGATCCCCCCAAGGGAAAAGAATCTGCTCCCTCTCTCTAATACGTTTCGTTGCCGTATTCAGATGTGTTTTGACAAAGAGCCCGAAGTGTGGGATTTTCACAGGGACATTCCCCTCGTCCCATGACCAAGCTTTGTGAGCTCGCTATTTGGATCCTCATCCTCTTCCACATCCAAAAGGACCCTCGGACGACATGGATACTAGGCTTAAGGGCTCTCCATGAATGCTGGACCTAAGGGCCCTTCAATCATTTCGGGCCAACGTCCCTACGAATATTGGACAACAAATCGATAAAATCCCGCGTTGCGAATACGGTCAGCGGTCGGTGCTCATTTGTCTGTCCCCATTCTAGGCTAATGCGACAGGATGCTATGTTGTGAACATGGTCAGTAGTTATCCTCCATCGTCACACCGCCATCATCGTGATCTAAATCTCGAGCACCATGATTCACACATTTCCACTTCCCCATGTTCAAGTGGAATTCCATCATACTCGGCTCTTTCTCTTCGCGCATCTAGGTGCGCCAGAAGATCGTGTTAGTGTCACTGGGCCGGTATTCACCGAGCGTCCCTTTGCCCTAACCTGCCCCTCTCTGTGTCGGGAAATTCCCACCACTACTGCTTGTTTCCCACACCGAGCACGACTCACGTGGGCTTAGTAGTTTTGGCGGGATGTGTACCAACACGGTCGGGCTGCTCATCGTCATGCATGACGTTACAATGTGCTTTCAGAACTACGTATGGCTTAATTCCCATCCTCATGGGGTACGTAGGGATGCCCGACCACTTTGCTTCGGGCCCAGCCCAATCCTCACTCTTGGTACCTCGACCTGAAGAGTTTCCTCCGGGGGTATGTGGTGTGATTTTTACTCCAAGTCCACATTCACGTCGGTTTTATATCTACCGCGCCACACGCTTCCTTCCCTTTTATTCCACGTCCTATCATATGACATTAAACTACAGGAGTCTATGTGTCCTCAAGGCATGACAATAAACTGAGGTTCTACCCTGAACAAGTTCAGGATGCCCCAAGATCCCACTGGGAAGTGACAGATCCCCTTGCCAGAGAGGCCCTGTCCCAAAGAAGGAATGATCCATGATCAAACCAATGCGCCCATATGGCGTACTCCAACCACGGTGGTGTAACTACCTAAGCGTTGGATTCTGTTCAGACAAACCATCACTCCGTATTCCACGCTTTGTGTACCCCTTATTCGGACCTTCGTCCCCTTTCATGTCTGAAGGAACCCCCTAACGGCCTGGTCTCATGCCGCATCGGCTTACCTACCATCCTGGGACAATGTTCCGGAAGACTGGTCATGTCTGGAAGGACCCCCTAACAGTATGGATTTTTGACCTATGGTCTGCCAACTGTCCTGGGCCAACGTACCGAAGGATTGATCAACAACATTTGTGACATGGTCCCGTGTTTCTAACATAGTCAATGGTCGACCCTCATTTGTTGTCCCTATTACAGGATAACGCAGTAGGGGTACCGCTTCTCCTCCAAGGTTAACGGTTGTCCCTTATTGTCACGCCATCCCCACAGTGTTCCGAATCTTGGGTATCATGATCCACACTTCCCATTTTCATCTGTTTGGACCGATTTCAGCACCCCAGGCGTTGCCCCGTTCGTGCATAAGAGCACGTTGAAGAAACGGTAATTCCGCTATCCTGAAAGTTCCTTCTCCCGTCAAGCCTCTCCCGTCTCTCAGAAATCCAGACTGGTAATTCGAATCCCGGACATCGGGCTCGACCCATGTGGGCTTGGGTAATTGTCGTCGAACGTCCCGAAAACATTGTAGGGATGTAACAAGGCAGTTCGATAGTGGAAATCGTGCGTGCTGTGGCATTCAAAACAAAGGTAAAATTTGGAAGCACGAAAGTACCAATAAAGGGTTTTAGGTTTGTTACAATACTCGGGGGTCGACTTCCCCCATGGATGGGTTGACCCCGTCAAAAGAGCGTTGCAGCTCCGCCACTCTTTGACTTGCAGCATCCAAGGCTTGCTGACGCTGAACTAGCTCCCGCTCCTCCTCAGCAGCGGCGGGGCACAGTTCGTCAGTCCTGGCTTTGGCCCTCTCTACGTCAGCTTGAACGACGACCATCTTTCCAGAGGTCTGCCTCATATGCTCTTCAACCTCTGCCATCTGGGCCTTCAACCGTGAGACCAGCTCAGATTGTGCGTCAAGAGAGGCTGAAAGCTCGTCTGCCCGGGTCTGCATCTGTTGAACCTCGCCTTCAGCCTCCTGGAGCTTCTTAATACTGGTCGCTTTCCTCCGCTGCCAGCCCACGCGGAGCCCACAATCATGCTCCCAGATCTTCTCAACCATAAGATCTCAGATGAGTGCGTAAGGACGTTGGGAATCCACTCCTCCAGCGCACAGTTCACGTAACCACGAGCGAAGCCTATCCATTTCGGCCAGCCATTGTGCTTGGGGAGTGTCCTTGATAAAGCGCGCGATCAGCTTCCACAACCGGCGGCGGACTATACTGCTGTCTTCCTCATCGGAGACCGTTTCGTCCCAGTCTGTGCGATTGGCAGGCTCGTATGCGGGATACGCCTGCAGGAAATCCTCAGTAGGATCAACATCGGGTGTTGAATCCACTGCGACACCTGGCGCCGAAGCAGGCGTGACAGAACTAGGACCGACCGGTTGATCCTCTTCCTCGGAATCCACCTCAATGATTTCGGGTACGACCCTGATGGTGGTCACGCCAGTAATGGTGTGCGTCGTGGCTTGAGGAGATGGCGGTACTATCGCCACCATTACCGGCATGCCCTTAGGAGGGATGCCACCATACATCTCGACCAGTCTTGTCGCAGCAGCCCACGCCAGTCGAAGAACTGTACAACAAAGAGGGACATAAACGTTAGTTGGCATGGTCTACATGTGACAACGAGGAGACCGGTGGAGGATACTTACGGAGATCGACCTCCGAGCACTGCTCTTGAGCCGGTACTGATGGGACCCCTAGATGAGGCCCCCCGTATACTGTCGGAAGGTCTGAAGATTCCGGAGGAGCCACCTCGGGCGCCCTGGTCCCACCAGACGCGGAACTGGATGCAGCCATAGGCACGGGTTCTGAAGGTCCCGCATCATCACCCGCCAAGGAGCGAGAATGAGGCCTACGAAAAAGTTCATCCTGCATGGCTCAAACATTGGTGAGAAGCCCATAGTGACCCAAGAACAGATCATGAGGAGAGAAGTTCGGAATGCTACCTTGAGAGCCTCCACGAAATCGTCGGATTCTGAGCCTCGGTCTCCGACCTCGCCCTCCTCCAGCGGGCTCCCTCCTCCAGCCTCATCCTACCGAGAGGAGTCCTCTGATTCCTCTGGCAAGGGGAAGCGCTCCCTCAGATCGGCAGCCGATAACTGTGGGGGGACCGTCTGATTCAACAGTACCCTCACCCGGTCTGTCATTGGGCGAGGGACACCACTGGAGTGGACGTAATCCTCCAGCTCTTCTAGGTACTGTTCTGCCTCTGCCGGAGACGCCATGAATCCAGCCCGAACTGGGCCTATACCCGGTAATTCCATCCCGAGGTGATTCAGGTGGGCCCATATCTCTGATGGGCTGAGGAATTTCCGGTTGACATCCCAAATGTCCCAAGCTTCCGGGAAGACGGCATCCTCTACCATGTCAATGTGACGCAGGCGCTTCCCCGGAGCCTGAGTGGATATCCTACGAAATCCCCTCAGTGGCCGCCCCTCCGGATGACCCTGCTCTCTCGGAATCACCGGATCCACCGCTGCTGCCATACCCTCGGCCGGTGCGGGTCTCGCCGCCATTGCAGCCCCGCTACCGCGAGTGGCCCTAGCTTCCCTCCGACCCCAAACTTGAGATAGAGGATGCCCACCATCACCAACTCGGATCGTTGGTTGCTTCAGCATCTCCCCTGGGTAAGCGACCTCCCAACTGATGTCGTACTCCTTCACTAATCCGAAGGCAGCGGTGGATGGAGGCAATGTAATCCTCATCTTTCCATCTTCCCGTGTGAACATGAGCCACAACTACCTCATCACACACGGGTGCTCCTCGTGACACGCCTCCCAGTAGACCTGCGGGGTCATCCACTGGACGCACCGGAACTGCCTCGCAAACTGATGCGGAGTGTACGGTTCACAGAGCGGCTCACGATCTATTCGTGCCACCAAAACTCCACCTCGGAAGGCCAGGAGGTAAGCCCGATGTTCTTCCGTTCCCCGTCCATCATCAGTAAGCATCCCCGTTGGTAACGGGAAGGGATGGAAATTGAACTCATCCGCCCTCCACACCTGATTCAGCACCATTGGAATGGCCAGTTTGAATGGGAAGCTCCTGACCGCGTTCAGGATGGAGGGGCAGAAGTTAGATCCCGGTGGCGAAATGGGGTTTGGATACTCGTAAATCCCCCTGATATGCGCTGCGATCCACCCATACAGGAGGTGGAAGGGCCCGCATATCCTTGGCGGCTTCTTGCCCTCGCTAATATGCCGCATCATTCTGTACAGTTTGGTGAGCATCAGGATCCCCAGGTTGATCCGCTGCCCCATGGCCAACATCGACGCCATGATGAACGAGCTGGGTCATACCCCCATGCTTGTATCTCTCACCGGTAGGATCCTGCCACAGATGAGAGCCGCGATGAATGCCGCCAGCCTGACTATTGGCTGTTGTTTAGTGCTGACACTGAAACCCCAAGTCTTTCATTGGCTGTCCTCCAAGACCGGCCAATACGAGTGCCCCTTGCCCCGTTGGGCTGCCCTTGGACAAGGTCGAGGACTTGGGGGGAACTCTCGATTCTCTGGGAAATTCAGGAAGCATTTGAACCATCTCCTAAAATGGACATCCCTCACTTCTTCCTTGTCCTCTCCGTGGACAAGTGCCATCAGCGCCGATGCCAGTCGCGGCATTTGCTCTGCATCTCCCCACGCGCTGACAACGGGGAGGAATTCGTCATACATGGCCCCCAAGATTGGGACCCCAGAAATCTGGTGGAAATCCCACAGGCTGATGCCCACCTCCCCGTGATGCAAGTGAAAAGTGTTGGTCCTAGATGACCATCTACTCAGCAACTCCGGCATCAGCTGCTTCGGTTGGTAAATGTGGAATTGGGAGGCCCATGTCGCCTCATACAACCCCACTCTCCTCATCTCGGCCCCAAAATCCTCGCATGAGGCACCTACCTAGTAGGCCCAGGCCCAGTCATCAGTAAAGTTGCCGCCCTGGCGCAGGTCCAACTCATCGAACCATCCATTCTTCGAATCCTGTAATGTCGCCTTCAGAATGGTATGGTAGAGGGGATGGGAAGTCTCCGGCTACAATGGCTTCCCGTCAATGTCATTCACATGGTTGTAGAGACAGTCAGTGGTAACGGGTGTGAAGTCCTCCCGCGCATGACCATCGGCCGCCCTGAACCATTGGTGCTGGCACGGTGTGCTCCTGAACCAGCAAGCTGGTTCATCCCTTTTCGCCTCAGGGATAAAGGCATCATCCCTCAGCCCGAAGCCATACAACGACAGTTTCTTGCACTGCGGATAATATTTCTGACCCTCCGAGAGCAGATCTGTCAAAGAAGTGTGGTCCGAGTGGCTCCGGATCATCTCCCCCAAGCCTGGATAGTTGGCCATCTCATCTCGATGACTAGCATCTGCAAAGACCCCCAATACAGCCTCTTGATGGGCCATTTTAACTCTGTCCCTCAGAAAAGAATTCTTTTGGCTAGATCGTGAAGCTTGACCGCGAAGCTGAATCGCGAAGCTGGATCGCGAAGATCGGTCGCGAGACCAAGCCGCGAAGTCTGGCCAAGGCCGACAAGCAGAGGTTCGCTTGGCGCGGACGTGGAGTCAGAGACCCGCGGTTCGCCGCGAAGCTCGATTCGCGGAGGGCTGTCGCGGAGTACACGGAGCTTCGCGAAGTCAAGAGCACAAAAAGACAAGGAAGGCACGTGAAGACAAAAGAGGTCTGACCCCCTATTTATAGGCGGCGACCATGGAGCATCGCGGCGCGCCTCACCCGCGCGGAGCATCGTGGCGCATTCGGATCTGTGGCCCCAGTCAGCACCGCGGGCCCCCTTCGCGAAGCCGCTTCGCGAACCACCGACAATTTTGGTGATTTTCCCTCAGACTTCGACCCTTCGCCCTCCGCGGCTCCAAGTCTGAGGGGGGGCATTTGTTGGCGCCAAAAATATGGCCCGAAAGAAAGGAACGAAATAGAAGGCTGGTGCGCTGCCTCGTGAAGCACCCACGCGAAGCCCCACTGTGAAGCACCCCGACCTTGGAAGCCTCGCGAAGCTCCGGAGGCGATAATTCTCTGCGAACGCATTTGAAGTTCGCGAGCCACCGTGAAGCTCCGGAGGCGGTAATGCTCCGCGAACACATTTGACGATTGTGAGCCACCGCGAAGCTCCAGAGGCGGTAATGCTCCGCGAATGCATTTGACGTTCGCGAGCCGCCACGAAGCTCTAGAGGTGGTAATGCTCCGCGAATGCATTTGACGTTCGCGAGCCGTCGCGAAGCTCCTGAGGAGGTAATGCTCAGCGGACGACGTTGATGTTCGTGAACGCGCCACGAAGCACCGAAGGCAGCGCGTGAGTTCTGCTTCACGGCGCCCCTTCCCTATAAATACTGGACTCCCCCTGAGTCCCAAAGAGGGAAAATCCGACCTTTCGGCTTCTCCTCTCCCGAATCGCGAAGCACTCTTTGCCCCGAGAATGATGAGATCTGCGAGGTACTTCTACTTCGCGAGACGCCTCTCCCTTGTCTCGTTTTGAGCTCCTCTTCCGAGAGAGATGCCCTTCGCGAAGCTCAAGGGCGTTCGCGAAGGAAGGGGATTCCCAAGGGAACCCGGGAAGCCGCGGAGCGTTTATGCTTCGCAAAACACCCAACCCATGATAGTGATCCCTATGCTAAGGCAGGATCGCTACACATCGCCAAGCACACTGCTTCGCAGGACCCTGCTTCGCGAGGCACCCCTTCTTCGCGAGGCAGTGCTCCGCGAACATTGTTCCACTTCGCGAAGCACCTTCCACTCACACCTATGCCCCATGATAAGGCCAAGGCACTCCACTTCGCGAAGCACACTCCTTTGCTTAGCGATTCCTCTTCCCGTGCGACCCTCCAGGTTTGCACGATGTGATTTCAAAGTCCCACAGACAATACCACCCGTAGCGTTGCTTCGCCTAATTCTTCTTCGCATAGGCACGCTAATGGATATTGCTTCTTCGCATAGCCACGGTAACGTGGACCCCTCGATGGTTCGTTCCACAACCCCCCTTAATAATGGCCTTATTGTTACCTTCCCTTCCCCAAGGACCAGAGGGTACCAGTTATGTAAGTCCTAGGGGTGTGGAGTGAACCCACCTCGTTCGAGCTGCAGGACGTTAAACTGCCAAGAACCACGTCCTAAACACATGACGTTAAACAGTGACCCAACCTTGTCTCCCTCACGAAGGTTCCCCCCAGCTCGAACATTCTTTACACCACTCGTCTCCACGAGAATGTAACTCTTCCTCACATGGAATGAGATCCTCCTTGTCGGAGTGGCGTATGTTCGTAGGAGAAGGGAGACCCTATTCCCCTAACCTTTCGTACGGATGATCGCACCCGTGCATCTCCGTACTTCCCCACTACCAAGGTCAGTGGAGGGTGTGATAGGGAACGAGGCACCTCCCACCATTGGACCAAGGTCCCTCTTTCAAGCGCTTCGTCGCACTTTGGGCCTCCATCCTGGAGTAAGTCCCAGCACCATGGGCCGCCTAATGCGTAATCCCCTCTTCACTTCTCACGGGCGCATCCTTCACGACGTGATCGTCAAGTCCTTGCAACCTCTTGTTTCTCACACCGAGCATGACTCATGAGGGCTTAGAGTGAGCACCGACCCTGACACCCATACTAGCGAACTACGAGGACTTTGATCCATGTCAAGGCATGGTACGTAGGAAGCCTCCATGAGGTTCAAGCCCACCCGTCATTTCACGTCAGGTTTCGCCCCCATCCTGCATGACGTTAAACTACATTCTAGTCCAGTGGTAAGCCGTTGCGACCCATCCTAGCGAACTACGAGGACTTTGATCCAGGTCAAGGCATGGTACGTAGGAAGCCTCCATGAGGTTCAAGCCCACCCGTCATTTCATGTCGGGTTTCTCCCCCGTCCAACATGACGTTAAACTGCATTCTGGTCCAGTGGTAAGCCGTTGCGACCCATCCTAGAGAACTACGAGGACTTTGATCCATGTCAAGGCATGGTACGTAGGAAGCCTCCTTGAGGTTCAATCCCACCCGTCAATTCACGTTGGGTTTCACCCCTGTCCAACATGACGTTAAACTGCATTCTGGTCTAGTGGTAAGCCGTTGCGACCCATCCTAGCGAACTACGAGGACTTTGATCCATGTCAAGGCATGGTACGTAGGAAGTCTCCATGAGGTTCAAGCCCACCCGTCATTTCACGTCGGGTTTCTCCCCCGTCCAACATGACGTTAAACTGCATTCTGGTCCAGTGGTAAGCCATTGCGACCCATCCTAGCGAACTACGAGGACTTTGATCCATGTCAAGGCATGGTACGTAGGAATCCCCCATGAGGTTCAAGCCCACTCGTCATTTCACGTCGGGTTTCACCCCCATCCAGCATGACATTAAACTATATTCTGGTCCATTGGTAAGCCGTTGCGACCCATCCTAGCGAACTACGAGGATTTTGATCCATGTCAAGGCATGGTACGTAGGAAGCCTCCATGAGGTTCAAGCCCACCCATCATTTCACGTCGGGTCTCACCCCCATCCGGCATGACGTTAAACTACATTCTGGTCCAGTGGTAAGCCGTTGCGACCCATCCCATTTGAACTACGAGGACTTTGATCCATGTCAAGGCATGGTACGTAGGAAGCCTCCATGAGGTTCAAGCCACATTTCTCGGTCATTCATTAAAGTCGAGTTTCGCCCTCGTCCAGCATAACGTTAAACTGTATTCCCCCTTGTCCTGTATGACATTAAACTGCACACCCACTTGAACGACGAGGTCTTTGATCCATGTCAAGGCATGGTACATAGGAAAACTTCCAAAGGTTCAAGCCCACCACTCATTGGACCAAGGTCCACTCTCACGTCGGTCCACCAACAAAACCCCATATGAACTACGAGGTCTTTGATCCATGTCAAGGCGTGGTACGTAGGAAGCCTCCACGAGGTTCAAGCCCACCCATCATCCAATTCACGTCGTGTTCTATCTACGTCCAACATGACGTTAAACTGCAATTCCAGTCCGACGGCAAGCCGTTGTGACTAATCCGAACTACAAGGACTTTGATTCATGTCAAGGCATGGTACGTAGGAAGCCTCCCCGAGGTTCAAGCTCAACTCCCATCAGACCAAGGTCCCTCACTTACGTCGGTTCACCGACACCCACCGCCTGTCGTTTATTCACGTCAGGGTTCACTATCGTCCCGCATGTCGTAAAACTGTATTCCATCAATCCCCTGAACTACGAGGACTTTGATCCATGACAAGGCATGGTACTTAGGAAACCTTCCCAAGGTTCAAGCCCACCACTAGTGGACCCACGGGTCTACTTTCACGTCGGTACGCTGATGATGCTCCTCGGGCCAAGGTCCACCTTCACGTCGGTTTATCGGCATCATCCCGAACTACACGGACTTTGATTCCCTGCCACGGGGATACGTAGGAAGCCTCGTCAAGGCTCAAGCCCAACTTCACTGTCGCCCCTGCGATGGTCCCATTTCACTCTCCCTCCACTCCATTCATCAACCTATCACCCGTCCCGATTCTCACCCGGACCGTCTTATCCCGGTGAGACCATGTCGGTACGCTCTTCTTCGCAGCCATCCATGGGCTAGCCCTGGTATCAACATCCCTTCAAGGAGGATCCCTCAATCCGATCTATCCTAGATAATGCTCTGGTTGGGTTGATCCGTCTCCGCTAGACGTTAAACTCGCGGCATACCCTGTGTTGAGCACGGGAAGCTGAGGAAAACCTCAGATATGTGTCTATGACATATAATTCCCCGCGCTCGATGTGGGATGCCTCGGGCCTCCACACCCTTGAGAAGCCTTGTTACCAAGGATAACAGACAGACATGCCAGGTACCCCAGCATCCAGACACGCTACTGATGCCTCAACGTGACTACTCCCCTAACTGAAGGTTGCTGCCCTGACTGGACCCTTTGGAATGTCCCGACAGAAGCAATGTAATTAACCGGCATCCAAGGAAACATGGAACTGGGAAGAGTTTCATGAACTACATATTAAATCTATAAGGGAGACCCGGACTAGGTGACGAGTTCTGAGGAGGAATCCGCAGGAGGAAGAACCAACATCCCATCATCCCGTTTTGATCAAGGAGCAGATGTCCCTAAATAAGGAGTAAATTCCGCCTGCCTTTGGAAAGCGGGAATGCCGGGCAACAGAAGCGCCGCGCGTCCTCCTCCGCGAATACGGAGCGGAATGCGCGCGCACGCCCCGGCGGAAACCGTCGGAAACAAATATATTATCTCTTAATTCTCTAAAGCTCTAAACTTGAAAAGATCCTCAATGTAAAAGGAAGTGTTTTCTTGAATAAATTCAAGATTATGTATATATTAAGTGCGGGTCTTTACAGTTGGTATCAGAGGAAAGGTTTAGACAACTTTAGGGATTAAAAGTTTTCATTAAACATATGGTTAGTATGTATGTCTATTCTTTATGTTAAATCCTTGTTTTATAACTTTTTAGATTAAGGAAATTCAGTTACAAATGGAAGGAGGAGGATCTCAAATGACATTCCTATCTCTTCCCGATGACTTGCTTGCAATAATTATTGTAAAGTCTTTTCGAGATGACTTTGAAACCTTTTCTAACATGCAACTCACTTTTATGCAACTGTTTGAGATATCAAACACCTCCACTATACCTCGATACCATCGTGGATCATGGGTTATATTAAAAAAATCTTATTTTCTAAATATTCTCGTATTTTTAAGAAAGGTAAATATTATCAGGGAATTTTTAAATATTTTATCTTATCAAGAGATTTTGAAGCATGTTATGATTTTGAAAGAGGTGCTGAAGAAGGAGACCCTTGCGCAACCTATTTATATTTTCTTTTATAGTATAATCTTTCAGCACATACTTATGGTATTTTAAAAGGACCATTGATTGAAAGTTTCAACTCAAACTCGGTCTGACAATTTTATAAAAATCAAGTTTTATCAGATGTTTTGAAATTATATGTCATACATGATTATTTTCCAAAACTATTTTTCTGTGAACACCCATATGACCCAAGTTGTAAAAGGTGTATTTGGATAAAGGAAGAAAATGATTTTGAAGGATCTTTAAATCATTGTTTCAATGCATGGACCATCTATTTACGTGAGTAAGATGATGATGAGACTAGGTGGACACCTTGATCAAGGTACCCTCACTTGTTTAATAAGTAAATAAAATTGTGAGGACACAATTTCCAGAAGGTGGGGATAATGTAACAATCCTATTGTAAGAAAACGGTTTTTGCTACGAAGGACTTTGGAATATTCTTGATGATATTCCAGAGCAGCGCCTTTAGACGGCGTGCGATTTCGAGCCCCAGAGTGGCAGGAATTAAATTTTCAGTGCGTTCACATAGGAAATGCCAAATAAATGCAATAACTCCTAAACGGAGTTCCGAATCAGGTATCCGAGTGTATGGATGGGTTCGGAACGGGGTGTTTACCTTAGGAACGACATAAAACTTGTCAGCGCGGGATGTTTGGACCCCTCGCCCGCTTCTGGAATGTTAAACGGATTAATTAATTAATTAATTAATTCGTTTAATAGCGAAACGTGGGTATCTCTTAAACGGTGGCTCGAATTGGAAAACCGAGGGCACCGTTGAGTTCGGAGAATGCCGTTTACCCTAGGAGTGGTATAAGTTTCGCGGGCGCGGGCCGTTTGTGAAAAATGGTCCCAGGGGCGTTTTCGTAATTTGGAGGCCTCGGGCGCTAAGTTTAATAACCTTTGAACGGGGTCTCAGATTAAAATTCTGAGACCGCTGTTGTGCTCGGAGCATCGTGTTTACCCCAGGGACGCCCTCCTTTTTGTCTGCTTCGAGAGCGGGGTCGGGGGCGTGCCAGGTGGGGGTGTTTAACTGTTATTACTTAAACGCACCCCCTCCCCCTTCTTCCCCTTCTTCTTACTCACAACCTCTCCCCTTCCCTCCTCCATTCCAGAGAGCTCCGGCGAGGCGAGCTCCGGCGAGACGGTGGCGCGCGGCGGATCGCGTGGGAAGCGCCGGGCGAAGCCCAACGAGGTAGGCGGATTTGAGTTTTCCTCCCCTTCCCCATTTTAATCCTCTTTTATGCTCAATCGCACCATTGGATCCTCGAAAAAATCCCGTGGTTGCGTAGATCCAGTCCCGAGCTTTCCGGAAAGCTATCCGGATCAACATTTCGACCACCGGATCGTTCCTGGTGGTCCTTGGAATTATCCGGTCGTGAGGCTGGTTTCCGGCGAGTGCCGAAGGCGGCGGACGGCGGGGCGGGGCGGCGCGGGGCGGAGCGCGGCGCAGAAGGGCGGTCGGCCGGGGCTTCGGAGGCAGCGGCGGTGCTTTCCGGGAGGCGGCGACGTTCCTCAGTGGTGGCTTCCGGAAGCTGGCCGCGGGCGCCGACAGGCGGAGGAGAGGGGGGTCGCGAAGCATGCGACCCCCGTGCGCGACAGCGACTCGCGAACCGCAGGTCGTTGTAGGGGAATCAACCGGCCGCGAGGCGGCCGGTCGGCTGAAGCGAGCCGCGGCCAACTGGCTGCAGCGGGGTGGACCGGACCCGCGGCTGAGCCGCGGGCCGGTTGTGCGGACCGGGCCGGCCGGCGCGGGCCGGCCCAAGCAGGGTGGACCGGCCGGTCCGGGCCGGTCCGGGCCGGTCCGGCCCAAGGGGCTTTGCCCTCAGCCTTCAGACGCCCGTATTTAGGGCTACGGGCGTCCGTTTTGCGTGCTGTCTACTGCAGCGTGGAGCTTGCATCGAAGCGAAGCTTTTGAGATGGTTTTGGGAATTTTTAATTCTAGAAACGAGGGGCCGCTGAGGCGCGACACATCCTTAAGTGGACGAGCGTTTTTCCGGGAATCTTGTTTTGGACGCCGCAGACGCGTCCGACATTCGTTTTGAGCGCCGTCAGCGACGTTGTGACCCTGGCACTGAGGCAGAGGTTTCCAGGGTGGTTTCGGGTGTTGGGACTGGGTTTGAGGCGCGGGTCCCATGGCCCGTCCTTTGTGCTGCAGGCAGCGTTTCACGACTTTTCCTCGGACGTCCGTTCGGGGCATGCAAGCAGTCATTTCTGGATGTTTTTCCGAGGGGATTGCAATGGTGCAATCCGCCCGCTCCAATTTGGCACGATGGTGCGGGGCCCATGGGGCCATTTCAGGAGTTGACGATGATTTCCAGCTTTATCACCGGGCGACCGTTTTGGACAAGTGAGTAGTCCATTTCGTGTACTTTTTCGAGAGGATCGCGGCTGTGCGATCCGTTCGTTGAGTTTCAGGACCGGGATGCGGGTCCCACGTGGTGCCGCTCGTGTGTGGTATGCCGGAACGTATCTTTTTCTCCGGGTACTCGTTCCACGCAAGTAAGTATTCAATTTGACGTGCTTTTCCGAGAGCTTTGCGATGGCGCAGTCTGCCCGACCTCTTTTGGAGATGTGGTTTGGTTCCCACCCGACCGGGCTACGGTGAATAGTACTTTCTTCACCGGGTGGTTGTTTTGGGTGATTGAGTAGTCAATCCTGTGTACTTTTCTGAGGGGAACACCGTGGTGTGCTCCGTTTATTTAGTTTCGGGATTCTGGGGTGGGCCC
This sequence comes from Viscum album, assembly GCA_963277665.1. Taxonomy (NCBI): domain Eukaryota; kingdom Viridiplantae; phylum Streptophyta; class Magnoliopsida; order Santalales; family Viscaceae; genus Viscum; species Viscum album. The sequence goes on from OY728166.1 coordinate 613,240,136, forward strand.
CACGTGGGTTGGTCACGGTGAATAGTACCTTTTCTACCTGTTGACCGTTTCAGGCGAGTGAGTAGTCGAACTCGCGTGTTTTTCCGCAAGGATTACAACGGTGTGATCCGTTTGGCTGTACGGAGCCTCTTGCGCGATCTTGAGAAATGTGAAAGCATGAAAGGTGCTTCAGTGGTGGTTCGCCCTACTTTTCTTGTAGCAGACCTTTGGCGAGTGATCACGTGCACTCCCATGTGAGAGATATAAATGCTTGAGGTGACGTGGTTGGCCGTGCCTGTGCCTTTGAGGTGGAGTTGTTACTTCACGCCTTTGCGCTGGCGTTGGGTGCCGTGAGCACGATAGCCTTTGGGCTGGAACGAGGTATACTCCGGGAGTATACGGGAGCACTTGGAGGTACGTGTTGTTTGTACCTGAGGATGTTGGTGCGCTCAGTTGGGGTTGACTAGGGGCCACATGTCGTGTGGGCCCCATGTGCGTGCCGTGTCCTGCTTGACGTACTTTGGCCTCTCGCGACGTAGAGGGTCCCTCTCTGTGTTTGTTTGACCAGCAGGGTGGAGTTTTTCTCCTGGATCTGTGCTTGTTGGTTGACCAGTAGGGTTGAGTGGTCTCCCCCTGGTTTTTCTCTCGATGGTTTGGCCGGTAGCGGGGCCAGAGGCACCTAGTGATGAAACAGGTGTTGAACCCCTTTGGGTGAGTTCTACTAGAGTTGGGTGGTCGCGTGATGCCCACTCCATGTTCAGTTGGCCAGTGTTGTACCCTCTAGTGGATGTGGCCAGAGCAGTTCTGAGTTTTACCCTCCAGCGAGGCTGGGCAGTGGGTTACTCATCGGATTCTAGGGTCTACCCTCCGGAAGAGACTGGGCAGTGGGTCACCCGACACTTTTAGGGTCTACCCTCCAGTAGAGACTGGGCAGTGGGTCGCCCGACGCACTTAGGGTCTACCCTCCAGCAGAGACTGGGCAGTGGGTCACCCGACGACCTCTTAGGGCCTACCCTCCAGCAGGCCTGGGCAGTGGGTTGCCCGTCCTCTAGTTCCAGGTCTACCCTCCAGCAAGGCTGGGCAGTGGGTCGCCTGTCGACTTATTTCAGGTCTACCCTCCAGCGGGGCTGGGCAGTGGGTCGCCTGATGATGTAATTTGGTTTACCCTCCAGCACGGCTGGGTAGTGGGTCACCTGATGATGTGTTAGGGTTTACCCTCCAGCAAGTCTGGGTAGTGGGTCACCCGATATCTGATTATGGTCTACCCTCCAGCGGGGTTGGGCAGTGGGTCGCCTGACGATGTATTAGGGTTTACCCTCCAGCAGGGCTGGGCGGTGGGTCACCTGATATTTGGTTATGAATTACCCTCCAGCAGGGCTGGGCAGTGGGTCATCTGTTAGCATTCCAGACTCAGTCCTCTTGACCAGGCTAGTCTGTGGCTTACCTCCGTGGTTACCAGAGCGGGACCCTTGGTTATATGGGTCAGTGTTGTGACGGCTTGACTTTGAGGAGACCTCTCGACTGCGGGGCAGTGACGAGGTGTGGTTTGACTTTCCCTAGAACTCTCAAGTTCGAGGGGCACTTTCCCCACCAAGACGCGTTCTTGTGATGCGATCTAAAACCGTGCGGGCGAGTCAGTGCCGCCCAAAGCGGATAGTATCAAGGTGCGGTGACTGAGCCCCTTGGCTTGCGGTTCAGGGCAGACGTGCGGGATTCTTGGCATCGATGGTGTTATGTCTGGGACTGTTGGCGACTCTTTCTTGGGCTGAGCTACGGGACGGGGATCCCCTTACGACGTCGTTTGGGTTTTTTGTTGAGCATATGTATATGTATATACCTTGTTCCGGTACCCACTCCTTGGGTTTTGGCTACTCTCCTTCCAGAGGAGGCGAAGACGCGCGGGGTATGCCACGTGCTTTCCGTGTCTAGCTTATCGTGGTTGGACGAGTCTACTCTCCTACTATAGGCAGCGAAAGCACGACGAGAAGTGCATCTTCTCACCGTTCCTAGCTCCTTTTGTTAGGACGAGTCTTCTATGTTTCTCTTGTTGGGTTGAGTTGTACTCTTTGCTTCACTTTCAGTTGTACTCCTCTACTTTTCCTTGTTCGCTCTGCTGCTCACCCTTCGGTACCTCCTTTGTTGCTCCCTCGAGCCTTCAGGGTATCCTACTGGGTATTTTTATACTCACCCCTGCTTGGGCTTTTCCTGCACTTGGTGTTCCCTTGCAGACGACGGATAGGTGGAGTGTGATTTCGGTGGAGCATAGGAGCTTGGGAGCTTGGACCGCGTGCGGTGGTCGTGGCCGGGTTCCAGGTGGGAGACCCGTCAGCTGTTTCCTTTTTGTTTACCTGTTGCCGGGTTGTGGCACCTTTTTGGTTGGGCGCGTGTGTTTCCCCTTTTCTTTTCAGTTTGTACTTTGTATCTTGTAGAGGTCGATGCACTCTGTGGGTTATATATAGCAGTTGTTGTTTTTACTCTGCTTGTCTTTTCTTTTACTCTGCAGTTTGGCATTGAGTTTGATGCGTGTGTGTGTACAGGTACTTAGGAAAAGGCCTCCCTGAGTTGTTTTTCCTTCGGCGCTGGTCGCCAGCCCCTGGCCTATGGAGGCGGGCCTGGGGTAGTTGCGGCTCGAGCCCGGGTAGGGTCGGGTCGTGATAAAAGTGGTATCAGAGGGAGGTTCGTTCCTTGGGACGTTGTGCGGACGTCCCTAAAATAGGAATTTGTTGGGATTTAGGGCAACAGTGTTAATGTGTCTCAAGAGTGGCTCTTAGGCTAGGGAGTCCAGTGATGGTGCGGTGGCCGACGTATCCATTCACCAGGACCTTGATAACCCGCTTGTCTACTTGGCATGCTGAGACAGTTGTTGCAGGGAAAATTGGTTTGTGTATCACATAGGACTAAGTCTATGACTATCCTTCTTGAGTCAGCTCTCCATCATTGTTGTTGTGGTATATACATATATGCTCATCTGACCGCGACACTCCTTGATAATATTCAGGATGTTTCCGCGAGGACAGCCAGGCAAGATACCAACTTTGGGTACGTGACGACGACCCTGTGAGCTATGAGGCCTCAGTCCAGAACCCATCATGCGAGCCCTTTCTCCGGGTGGGCCGGTAGCAGCACCCCCACTTGTTGAGTAGCAGGCAATTTCAGCAGAGCAGGCTGAGTTTGAGCGCAGTTTGAGTGCGCTCTGTGAGTTCCAGTGGCAGAGACCACTGAGGTTCAGTGGTGAGCCATACCCTCAGGCAGCAGAGGTTTGGCTAGAGACAGTGGTTTTCCTTTTCAGGCTTGTGCAGACGCCGATAGATCAGAGAGCGTCCTTGGCAGCTAGCTTTTTTTCTGTGGATCGGCATGACGTTGGTGGAGTCTGGTGACTCAGTTTCTTGACGAGTTGTCACTTTTGTTGGACGACTTTCAGTTGTTGCTCCGTGAGGAGTTTTCCCCTCCTGTTTGCGCTCTGTTGGGATTCAGGAGCTCCTGCAGTTTCAGCAGGGAGGGATGACGGTGGCCGAGTACACGGATAGTTTTGCAGACCGTGCACGCTTTTACCCGGACTTGGTCTGTGACGAAGACATCCAAGCACGGATGTTTGGGCAGGGTCTCCACCGAGAGATTCGTGCTGTCAGAGTACCCTTGGGAATTTCCACATATACCGGGGTGCTAGAGCAGACGCTGGTGACAAAGGGAATCCTGTCACGTTTTGCGGTTGGTAGTGGCAGTGGGCGCAACGAAGCCGGGATGTCTGCCATAGCTAGCAGGCGCCGGAGGACAGGATCTCGATGCAGGTGGCCTTCCCACTTCCAGTTTCGGAGATGTGGTCGTATAACACTGTGGAAAAAAGTCACAGGGCCTCAGCCGAGGATGCCCTTCCGTGAGTGGATCCCAGGCCGCGGTCGTATACTACAGTGGCGCCGGAGGGAACCAAGGAAGCCCAGAGAGGGTCAGTGCTATGCTTGTGATGGGTGAGGTCACTTGGCCCGAGACTGCCCGACCCGAGTTGCTGAGAGTTTCGGGCAGGCAGCAGACGTACCGCCACGGCAGAGGCAGCACCGTGATCGGAGTGGTACCCTGAGAGGTGGTGCTAGAAGAGGAGCGGGAGGAGATGGAGGTGGGGGATGATGTTACGAGATATCCCCATCACCAATAGGCAGTCCACGTCAGGCTCCGGGAGCTGATGGTTGGGACCGCGGGTAGCCGCGAGCTTTGGATTTCTATGATCCTGCAGAGCACGGGATGGTGAGAGGTACCCCCTTGCGACTCCTCTACTTTTTGGCAGTAGAATTGTTAGGCTCTGCGTGTGAAATGATTCTCTCCCGGCTCCTTGTTTGAGGTGTAACCAGGGTGACGCAGGGCGTCGGGTGTAACCCTGTGGTGGTAAAGAGAAAGGCGTGAGACCTTTTCCTTTAGTCGACGGTGTTGACTCCTTTTCCTTTTGAGTGTGTAAGAGAGCATCGACTGTGGAGCCTCTACCGTGACCAGATATCCTTGGGTGTTTCACCATATGGATATTCTGAAGGAGGGAATCATCGGGCCTTGTTTCAAGTGCGGGCGGTGATTCCAGTCGCGGCGTGCGACGTAGAGGTTTGACCAGGGAGGTGAGCTACCCCTAAGGGCCTTCAGGCCGTTTGAGACCGTGCAGAGGGATGGCGAGGCTCTCTACCGCCTTTCCCTAACCCCAAGGTCTGGAGTGGGTGCACGATATCGGCAAGGGCCAACCTCACGTGAATGGATCGACTCTTTGGTTTGTGTGTGGTGACGCAGAGTTGTGCGTGGGTTCTTCTGGGTAAGGGAAAGCCAGGTGTGGGCTTAGTACCCTATGTTCTTCCCTGGTTTTGCTTTTTGAGGATGAAAATCTTGAAGGAGGGAATGATGTAAGAACCCGGTTTTTGCTACTAAGGACTTTGAAATATTCTTGATGATATTCCAGAGCAACGCCTTCAGACGACGTGCGATTCCGAGCCCCGGAGTGGCCGGAATTAAATTTTCAGTGCGTTCACACTAGAAACTCCAAATAAATGAAATAACTCCTAAACGGATTTCTAGATCAGGGATCAGAGTGTACGGATGGGTCCAGAACAGGGTGTTTACCCTAGGAACGACATAAAACTTGTCGGCGCGAGATGTTTGGACCCCTCGCCCGCTTCTGGAACGTTAAACGGATTAATTAATTAATTAATTAATTCGTTTAATAGCGAAACGCGGGTATCTCTTAAACGGTGGCTCGGATTGGAAAACTGAGGGCATCGTTGAGTTCGGAGCATGCCATTTACCCTAGGAGGGGTATAAGTTTCGCGGGCGCGGGCCGTTTGTGAAAAATGGTCCCAGGGGCGTTTTCATAATTTGGCGGCCTCGGGCGCTAAGTTTAATAACTTTTGAAAGGGGTCTCGGATTAAAATTCCAAGACATCCATTGTGCTCGGTGCGTCGTGTTTACCCCAGGGACGCCCTCCTTTTTGTCTGCTTCGAGATCGGGGTCGGGGGCGTGCCGGGCGGGGGTGTTTAAGTGTTATTACTTAAACGCACCCCCTCCCCCTTCTTCCCGTTCTTCTTCCTCACAACCTCTCCCCTTCCCTCCTCCATTCAGGTGATCTCTGCCGAGGCGAGCTCCGGCGAGGTGGCTCCGGCGAGAAGGTGGCGCGCGGCGGATCGCGCGGGAAGCGCCGGGCGAAGCCCAACGAGGTAGGCGGATTTGAGTTTTCCTACCCTTCCCTGTTTTGAACCTCTTTTATGCTCAATCGCACCATTGGATCCTCGAACAAATCCTGTGGTTGCGTAGATCCCATACCGATCTTTTCGGAAAGCTATCCGGATCAAAATTTCGACCACCAGATCATTCCCGGTGGTCCTTGGAATTATCTGGCCGTGAGGCCGGTTTCCGGCGAGTGCCGAAGGCGGCGGACGGCGGCGCGGGGCGGCGCGGGGTGGAGCGCGGCACAGCAGGGCGGTTGGCTGGGGCTTCGGAGGCGATGGCGGCCCTCGGCGGCGGCTTCCGGAAGCCGGCCGTGGCGCCGGCCGCGGGCGCCGACAGTCGGAGGAGAGGGGGGCCGCGAAGCGCGCGACCCCCGTGCGCGACCGCGACCCGCGAACCGCTGGTCGCTGTAGGGGAATCAACCGGCCGCGAGGCGGCCGGTCGGCTGAAGCGAGCCGCGGCAGGGTGGACCAGACCAGCGGCTGAGCCGCGGGCCGGTTGTGCGGACCGGGCCGGCCGGCGCGGGCCGGCCCAAGCAGGGCGGACCGGCCGGTCCGGGCCGGTCCTGCCCAAGGGGCTTTGCCCTCAGCCTTCGGACGCTCGTATTTCGGGCTACGGGCGTCCGTTTTGCGTGTCGTCTGCGGCAGCGCGAAGCTTGCATCGAGGCGAATATTTTGAGATGGTTTCGGGAATTTTTAATTCCCTAAACAAGGGGCCGCTGAGGCGCGACGTGTCCTTAAGTGGACGAGCGTTTTTTCGGGATTCTTTTTTTGGACGGCGCGGACGCGTCCGACATCCGTTTTGAGCGCCGTCAGCGGCATTGTGACCCTGGAACTGAGGCTGAGGTTTCCAGGGCGGTTTCGGGTGTTGGGACTGGGTTTGAGGCACGGGCCCCACGGCCCGTCCTTTGAGCTGTGGGCAGCATTTCACGACTTTTCCTCGGACGTCCGTTCGGGGCGTGCAAGCAGTCGTTTCTGGATGTTTTTCCGAGGGGATTGCAATGGTGCAATCCGCCCGCTCCAATTTGGCACGATGGTGTGGGGCCCACGAGGGCCATTTCAGGAGTTGACGGTGATTTCCAGCTTTATCACCGGGCGACCGTTTTGGACAAGTGAGTAGTCCATTTCGTGTACTTTTTCGAGAGGATCGTGACGGTGCGATCCGTTCGTTGAGTTTTGGGACCGGGATGCGGGTCCCAGGTGGTGCCACTTGTGTGTGGTATGCCGGAACGTATCTTTTTCTCCGGGTACCCGTTCCACGCAAGTAAGCAGTCAATTTGACGTGCTTTACCGAGAGCTTTGCGATGGCGCAGTCTGCCCGACCTCTTTCGGAGATGTGGTGTGGGTCCCACCCGACCGGGCTACGGTGAATAGTACCTTTTTCACCGGGTGGCCGTTTTGGGTGATTGAGAAGTCAATCCCGTGTGCTTTTCTGAGGGGAACGCCGTGGTGTGCTCCGTTTATTCAGTTTCGGGATTCTGGGGTGGGCCCCACGCGGGTTGGTCACGGTGAATAGTACCTTTTCCACCTGTTGACTGTTTCGGGCGAGTGAGTAGTCGAACTCGCGTGTTTTTCCGCAAGGATTACAACGGTGTGATCTGTTTGGCTGTACAAAGCCTCTTGTGCGATCTTGAGAAATGTGGAAGCATGACAGGTGCTCCAGTGGTGGTTCGCCCTACTTTGCTTGTAGCGGACCTTTGGTGAGTGATCACGTGCACTCCCGTGTGAGAGAGATGTAAATGCTTGAGGTGATGTGGTTGTCCATGCCTGGGCATTTGAGGTGGAGTTGTTACATCACGCCTTCGCACTGGCGTTGGGTGCCGTGAGCACGATTGCCTTTGGGCTGGAACGAGGTATACTCCGGGAGTATACGGGAGCACTTAGAGGTACGTGTTGTTTGTACCTGAGGATGTTGGTGCGCTCAGTTGGGATTGACTAGGGGCCACACATTGTGTGGGCCCCATGTGCGTGCCGTGTCCTGCTTGACGTACTTTGGCCTCTCGCGACGTAGAGGGTCCCTCTCTGTGTTTGTTTGACCAGCAGGGTGGACTTTTTCCCCTAGATCTGTGCTCATTGGTTGACCAGCAGGTTTGAGTGGTCTCCCCTGGTTTTCCTCTTGATGGTTTCGCCGGTAGCGGGGCCAGAGGCACCTAGTGATGGAACAGGTGCTGAACCACTTTGGGTGAGTTGTACTGGAGTTGGGTGGTTGCGTGATTCCCACTCCGTGTTTAGTTGGCCATTGTTGTACCCTCTAGTGGATGTGGCCAGAGCAGTTCTGATTTTTACCCTCTGGTGGGGCTGGGCAGTGGGTTACTCATCCGATTCTATGGTCTACCCTCCGGAAGAGACTGGGCAGTGGGTCACCCGACACTTTTAGGGTCTACCCTCCAGTAGAGACTGGGCAGTGGGTCACCCGACGCACATAGGGTCTACCCTCTAGCAGAGACTGGGAAGTGGGTCACCCGACAACCTCTTAGGGCCTACCCTCCAGCAGGCCTGGGCAGTGGGTCGCCCGTCGTCTAGTTCCTGGTCTACCCTCCAGCAAGGCTGGGCAGTGGGTCCCCTGTCAACTTATTCCAGGTCTACCCTCCAGCGGGGCTGGGCAGTGGGTCGCCTGATGATGTAATTTGGTTTAACCTCCAGCAGGGCTGGGCAGTGGGTCGCCTGATGATGTGTTAGGGTTTACCCTCCAGCAGGGCTGGGCAGTGGGTCACCCGATATCTGATTATGGTCTACCCTCCAGCAGGGCTGGGCAGTGGGTCGCCTGACGATGTATTAGGGTTTACCCTCCAACAGGGCTGGGCGGTGGGTCACCCGATATTTGGATATGAATTACCATCTAGCAGGGCTGAGTAGTGGGTCATCTGTTAGCATTCCAGACTCAGTATTCCTGACCAGGCTAGTCTGTGGCTTACCTCCGTGGTTACCGGAGTGGGACCCTTGGTTATACGGGTCAGTGTTGTGATGGCTTGACTTTGAGGAGACCTCTCGACTGCGGGGCAGTGATGAGGTGTGGTTTGACTTTCCCTAGAACTCTCAAGTTCGAGGGGCACCTTCCCCACCGAGATGCGTTCTTGTGACGCGATCTAAAACCGTGCGGGTGAGTCAGTTTCGCCCAAAGCGGATAGTATCAAGGTGCGGTGACTGAGCCCCTTGGCTTGCGGTTCAGGGCAGACGTGCGGGATGCTGGGCATCGATGGTGTTATGTCTGGGACTGTTGGCGACTCTTTCTTGGGCTGAGCTACGGGACGACGATCCCCTTACAACATCGTTCAGGTTTCTTGTTGAGCATATGTATATGTATATACCTTATTCCGGTACCCACTCCTTGGGTTTTGGCTACTCTCCTTCAAGAGGAGGCGAAGACGCGCGGGGTATTCCACGTGCATTCCGTGTCTAGCTTCTCGGGGTTGGAAGAGTCTACTCTCCTACTATAGGCAGCGAAAGCTCGACGAGAAGTGCATCTTCTCACCGTTCCTAGCTCCTTGTGTTAAGACGAGTCTTCTACGTTTCTCTTGTTGGGTTGAGCTGGACTCTTTGATTCAATTTCAGTTGTACTCCTCTACTTTTCCTTGTTCGCTCTACTGCTCACCCTTCGGTACCTCCTTTGTTACTCCCTCGAGCCTTCAGGGTATCCTACTGAGTATTTTTATACTCACCCCTTCTTGGGCTTTGCCCGCACTTGGTGTGCCCTTGCAGACGACGGACATGTGGAGTGTGACTTCGGTGGAGCGTAGGAGCTTGGGAGCTTGGACCGCGTGCGGTGGTCGTGGCCGGGTTCTAGGTGGGAGACCCGTTAGCTGTTTCCTTTTTGTTTACCTGTTGCCGGGTTGTGGCAGCTTTTTGGTTGGGCGCGTGTTTTGCACCTTTTCTTTTCAGTTTGTACTTTGTATCTTGTAGAGGTCGATGCACTCTATGGGTTATATATAACAGTTGTTCTTTTTACTCTGCTTGTCTTTTCTTTTACTCTATAGTTTGGCATTGAGTTTTTTGCGTGTGTGTGTATAGGTACTTAGGAAAAGGCCTCCCTGAGTTGTTGTGCCTTCGGCGCTGGTCGCCCGCCCCTGGCCTATGGAGGCGGGCCTGGGGTAGTTGCGGCTCGAGCCCGGGTAGGGTCGGGTCATGACACCTATTTTTTTAAAAAAAATAGAAATGCATGGAACGTTTTTTTAAAATAGATATTTTTAATTAGTCTTTAAAACATAACTTTTCTACTTCTATATTCTGAATTTCAAGAAACTGTCATCTACAATTGTGTTCAGTATGTTATTTAGAGTCTGATAGAACAAACTTGTTTTTTGGTGAATAGTAACATACCCTTATGAATAGTAATATGAATAGTAATATGACCTCATGAATAGTAAATATTATTATTATTTTATTTTCCCAAGGCAATAGGATAATGGGATCTTAATTAATTTTCCAAAGTTACATAAAACTAATTGCACTTCAATATTGTTATTTTTCGAATTAACTGTGACCTTATTTAAAAATTAAATTAATAATATTTAGAAAATTATTTTTGAAAAATGGATTTAACTTTTTAATTCTACACATCAAAAAATAGTTGGGGTAAATTTTTGGTATTTTTCTGAAACTCTTGAATTTTCGGTGAATAGTGAAATACTATAAAATACCGTATAATCAATTTAACAAACAAATGCACTATTTATGGCATAATAAGTGATGTAAGGCCACTTTCCTCGAACTCACATGATATTATCACTATTTAGGGCCACTTGTTTTGAGATTATTCATATTCTTGATAAAAATATTATAATAATGATTAAAATAATCTAAAATACCTCCCCTCCTCCACTATAAATACCACTCTCACTCCCCTCTTCCTCCCACACCTCCCAAGCCTTGATCATTGTCTAATTTCTACCAAATTCCCTCCCTAATCTTCTTCCCCATGTCCTAGAGCTTCTGGTCATACCAAAAGACCAAAATCTAAGCCCTTAAGAAGGATCTCAATGAGAAGAGATCAAGAGGTAAACAACCTCTTTTATTTTTCTTTCTTTTCTTTCATTTTTTATTATTCTCTTCCATTCCCTTTGTCTTGTGTTGGGATATTTCATTAAATATTCCCCCCTTACTGTACATATATTGTTTTAATGATGATATATTCCATTCCTCTCATCAATCTTGTTTTTATGAAATTTTAATAGACGCCGTTAGGCTGCCGGATTTTCATGAGAAATTTCTCAATATTTTCTTCTATTTCATGATTCGTTTTTCTTCTTTCCTCACTCCCTCTTATCAAAGAGGCATGAAATCTCCAGAATAATGTATATTTATTATGTTATCATGATTATGGAAAATTCATCATTAGTATTCTTCTCCTCTTCTACTTATTTAAAGAATCAAAAAACATTGTCCATTTGTGTCGAATTACCGACATCGTGGATGATGAATTTTAAATTTCCATTAATTCTTTAAAGTCTGGTCATGAAAACATTTATATGGTTGAACCAGGTTATAATATATGTTTTATGACCCATATATGGTTCTGGAATTCTTTTGTACTCATGGTTCTAATTTAAAATACAAAATGACGTTGTTATTATCAAAGAACCACTAAAATGATCTAAACGAACATCATTAATGTTTTAACTTATAAGTCATTCTCATATAAAGAATAAAAGTGATAAAGGGTATAAATCATGGTACTGGAAATATGTAAATACTACTCCATTCCAATTCTGGAGTTTCACTTCCAATCAACAAGAACGATTCATCATGAACCGATCATGAAAATCACAAAAGAACTCACCCAAAATAATGCAAGGAACAAAATACTAACAATTAAAGGGTGAAATGAGGTTATGAAATGACCATATAAGATGTTATAAACATAAAAATGTTTCTGTAAAATACTAATAACACTCTTTTAACCATTATACAGGAGGTTTTAACAAGTTTTAAGTAAGACAAGCTTAAGGTAAGGGAATTCTTAACCCGATTTCCATTCTTTGGGTTAACCTTCTACTTTATTATTTATGTGCTATTTAAATTGTTTTTGTGATGGGTTCTGTTTAGATTATATTTCATTATGTGTATTTACAAAGTATATACATATTCCATCCACTCTATTAAGTCTCACTTCAAGTATATGATGTTTATAAGGGACATTTCTTCTAAAATCCTCTTTTAAAATTCTGTTTTATAAGATTCAAAAGCAATGTTTTTATGCTATTGTTTATGTTGTATGATTATGTTTTGGTTATTAGGAATTGTTTATGATGAAGGGTGGGACCTATATTTACCTCCAATTCATTGGTTATGAGTAAGTTGGAGGTCGTCCATATGGTTACTCCAAGTGTAACTACGATGGTTACACAATGTATGGTAGCCGTGAGGGTTACAAATTTTAAGGTAGCCAAGATGGTTATAAGATTATGTAAGTAATGCCAAAAGATATCTCTATTATTATATTTATGTTTTTTTGGATCTTGTGTAAATCTCATGTTACACGAATTAAGAATTTATGGGTGGAAAGCATGTCTTTTGAAAATGTTTTCATACGTTATGTGTATTCCTGGACTAATGTGATTTTTCCTTATTTTTCATACCTTACTGAGCTTTTGTTCTCATCCCAAGTTTTGAATTGTTTTTTCATAGGTTAATGAATGAGTAATACAAGTAAGTAAGACATGTTAAATGTTTAGGAATTTTCAAGGAGTCTTGTTTTAAGTTTTAATGTTTTATATTGTGAGAAAAATTGTCACGACCCGACCCTACCCGGGCTCGAGCCGCAACTACCCCAAGTCCGTCTCCATAGGCCAGGGGCTGGCGACCAGCGCTGAAGGCACAATAACTCGAGGAGGCCTTTGCCTAAGCACCTGTACACACACACGCAGCAAACTCAATGCAACAGTGCAGAGTAAAAGTAAAGACAAACAAAGAAAAGGAAAGGGCAACTGCTATATATATACCACAAAGTGCATCGACCTCTACAAGTACAAGCAAAGTGCTGAAAAGGAAAAAGGGGAAAAACACGCGCTCAACCAGAAAATTTCCACAACCCGCCAATAGGTAAACAAAAAGAAACAGCTGACGGGTCTCCCACCTGGAACCCATCCACGACCACCGCACACGGTCCAAGCTCCCAAGCTCCTATGCTCCACTGAAGTCACGCTCCACCTGTCCGTCGTCTGCAAGGGCACACCAAGTGCGGGAAAAGCCCAAGCAAGGGTGAGTATAAAAATACTCAGTAGGATACCCCGAAGGCTCGAGGGAGCAACAAAAGGAGGTACCGAAGGGTGAGTAGTAGAGCGAACGGGAAAAGTAAAGGAGTACAACAAGGAGTGCAGTAAAGAGTCCAGCTCAACCCAACAAGAGAAAGGAAGTAGACTCATCCAAACACAAGGAGCTGGAAACGGTGAGAAGATGAACTTCTCGTCGAGTCTTCACTACCTATAGTAGGAGAGTAGACTCGTCCAACCATGAGAAGCTAGACACGGAAAGCACAAGGCATACCCTGCGCGTCTTCGCCTCTCCTGGAAGGAGAGTAGCCAAACCTAAGAAGTGGGTGCCGGAAACAAGGTATATAGATATCTATATGCTCAACAAGAAGCCCGAACAATGTCATAAGGGGATCTCCGTCCCGTAGCCTAGCCCAAGAAAAGAGTATCCAATAGTCCTAGAAGTAACACCATCGATGCCCAGCATCCCGCACGTCTGCCCCGAACCGCAAGCCAAGGGGCTCAATCACCACACCTCGACACTATCCACTTTGGGTGGCCCTGACTCGCCCGCACAGTTTTAGGTCACGCCATAAGGACGCGTCTGGATGGGGGAAAGTGCTTCCCGTACTTGAGAGTTCTGGGGGAACGTCAACCACAACTCGTCACTGCCCCGCAGTTGAGAGATCTGCTCAAAGTTGACAGGCGACCCCCTGCCCAGCCCCGCTGGAGGATCCCTGGAAGTCAATGGGTTCCCACTACAGGGAGACCCAGAAAGTAGACGGGCGCCTCACTGCCCAGTCCGGTAACAGGGTAGTCCACTAGAGGGAGACCCGTCTAAAGTCAACGATGGGACCACTACCCAGCCCAACTGGAGGTAACCCGGCATCGGGGACCACTGCCCCGCCCAGCTGGAGGTAAGCCCGACGTCGGGGACCACTGCCCAGCCCAGCTAGAGGTAAGCCCGACATCGGGGACCACTGCCCAGCCCAGCTATAGGTAAGCCCGGCATCAGGGACCACTGCCCAGCCCCGCTGGAGGTAAGCCCGGAACTACTCTGGCCATCCCTGCTGGATGGTACTGCTCGGTAAACACCACTGTACTATACATCCCTGCTGGATGGTAACCCACTGGCGAGCCCCGCTCGAAACAACCTCAGCTCTGCTGGAACAACCTCAGCCCTGCTGGAACAACCTCAGCCCTGCTGGAACAAACTCAGCCCTGCTGGAACAAACTCAGCCCTGCTGGAACAACCTCAGCCCTACTGGAACAACCTCAGCCCTGCTGGAACAACCTCAGCCCTACTGGAACAACCTCAGCCCTACTGGAACAACCTCAGGCCTGCTGGAACAACCTCCTGGGTAGAGGATCGGTGCCCGCGTAAAGTGTTGGTCACACCGAAACCACAATCTCTTCCAGGGAACACGAAGCAATAGGAGAAACTCCCCAGGCCTCACAAGGCGATCCCGCTCCAATCTGCTGAGTCACTGTCGAAGTGGACCGAGACACCTCATCCCAGAAAGTGGGGAAAACACCCACACTGCACGGACACCCGTAGTCGCAGACGGTGTCGCAGTCCGGTGAAAGGGCACAGTACTGAAACCCCGTATAGCCAAAGAAGCAGAGGAACAAAACCATATCTGCCGAACAAACCATCGAGCACAAGACCAGGGTGAGACCGCTCAACCCTGCTGGTCAGACAAAAGAGCACCAGGCCAAGGGAAACTCCACCCTGCTGGTCAAACAAACGAGCACAGAGGGACCCCCTACGTCGTGAGAGGTCAAGTACGCAAAGCAGATCTCAGAACGCACATGGGGCCCACACGACGTGTGGCCCCAAGTCAACCCCAACTGAGCGCACAAACATCCTCAGGTACAATCAACCACACGTACCTCCAAGCGCTCCTGTATACTCCCGGAGTATACCTCATTCCAGCCCAAAGGCTATCGTGCACACGGCACCAAGCGCAACGCGAAGGCGTGACGTAACAACTCCACTCAAAGGCCCATGCACGGCCAACCACATCTCATGAACCATTTGTATCACTCTCCCAAGAGTGTGCGATCGCATGACAAGGGTCTGCTACAACAAGGTAGGGCGAACCACCACTAGAGCACCTTCCACATTCCACATTCAACAAGATCTCGTAAGAGGCTCCGCACAACCCAACGGATCACACCGTTGTAATCCTCACAGAAAAACACGCGAGATCGACTACTTACTCGCCTCAAACGGATATCCAACGAAAAAGTCACCAACACCGCCTCACACCCGAACGACGTCCCGTGATCCCGAGCCTCGGCCCTGAAAACAGTCAGGCGCATCGCACCATTGCGATCCCCTCGGGAAAACACATCAAAAGCACTACTCACTTGAGTGCAACGGATATCCGGAGAAAAACGCGCATCCCGGCACACCGCACACGAGTGGTGCCACGTGGGACCCGCATCACGGTCCCGAAACTCAACAAATGGATCACACCGTTGCGATCCTCTCGAAAAAGTACATTAAATGGACTATTCACTTGTCCAAAATGGTCGCCCGGTGATAAAGCTGGAAATCACCATCAACTCCCGAAACGGCCCTCTCAGGGCCTGCACCATCGTGCGGAATTACAGCGGGCTGACTGCGCCAACGCGTTGCCCTCAGAAAAACACCCAACATAGACTGCTCGCACGCCCTGAACGGACGTCCGAGGAAAAAGTCGCTACTAGCAGCACGCAACTCAAAAGACGGGCCGCGGGGCCCACGCCTCATCTTCGGCCTCAACGCCTGAAACCACACTGGAAACCTCTGTCTCGATGCCAGGGTCCCAACGCCACTAACGGCGCTCAAAACAGACATCGGACGCGTCTGCACCGTCCAAAACTAGAATCTCGGGGATTACGCTCATCCACTTAAGGACACGTCGCGCCTCCGTGACCCCTCATTTCGGGAATTAAAAATTCACGAAACAATCTCAAAAAGACCGTCTCTATGCCAGGTCCGCGCCGCCGTAGACGGCGCGCAAAATGGACGCTCGTAGCTCGAAATACGGGCGTTCAAAGATTTAAAGGAAGAGGGGAACCCTCTTCAGAAGGACCGGCCCGGTCCGGCCGGTCCGCCCCGCTCGAACCGGCCCGCTCCGGCCGGCCCGCCGGGACTGCGGCCCAGCCTTCTCCCGTGGGTCACACCGCCCGCGCCGCGCGGGCCGTTCTTCCACCGACCGGTTGACAGGCCGGTCGGCCTTTCCACACGGAGACCCGCGTCGCGCGGGTCTCTACCCAGCCGCGGGGTCGCACAGCGCGACCCCGGCCCTCCTCTCGCCGGCTCCCGCAACCGGCGCCCTCAGCCGCCGCCGAAGGCCACCGCCACCTCCCGGAAGCGCCGCCGCCACCTCCGAAGCCCCGGCCGGCCACCTCCGCCCTGCTCCGCACCGCGCCGTCCTGCGTGCCGCCTCCTCCGCCGAGCCGCGCCGCCGCTCGAACTCGCCGGAACCCGAAAACCCGCAAAGTTTGGCGGATCATTGCGGATGCCACGGAGCTCGGAATTTGAATCCGAAAGATGCGTTGGATAGGGAATTTAATCTAATACGCATTGATGGGCTTTGATCGAAGAGATAACAATAAATCGACGCAAAAATTGGGGTTCAAAAGGAGGTTCGGGAATTAAAGCTCAAAAACATAACCCTACCTCGTGGGGCTTCGCCCGACGCTTCCCGCGTGATCCGCCCCGCGCCGTTGCCTCGCCGGAGTTGGCTTGCCAGAGTTCGCCTATCCGGAGCTCATCGGAATGGAGGAGGGAAGGGGAGAGGGTGTGAGGGAGGAGAAGAAGAAGAAGGGGGGGGGTGTGTGTTTAAGTACAAAACACTTAAACGCCCGCCCGACGGCCCCGAACCCGAACTCCCGACGGGGTCGGGATTTAGCCTCCCCTAGGCTATGAACCACACTCTGAGCGCAACGGTGGTCTCGGAATTTTATTCCGAGACCCAGTTCAAAAGTTACTAAACTCAGCGCCCGAGGCTGCCAATTTACGAAAACGCCCCTGGGGCCATTTTTCACAAACGGCCTGCGCCCACGAAACTTATACCCCTCCTAGGGTAAACGGCATGCTCCGAACTCAACAGTGCGCTCAGTTTTCCAATCCGAGTCACCGTTTAATAGATACTAGCGTTTTTCCATTAAATGAATTAATTAATTACTTTATTTATCCGTTTAACGTTCCAGGAGCGGGCGAGGGGTCCAAACATCCCGTGCTGACAAATTTTATGTCATTACTAGGGTAAACACCCCATTCCACACCCATCCGTACACTCGGATCCCTGATCTGGAACTCCGTTTAGGAGTTATCCCATTTATTTAGCGTTTCTAGTGTGAACACACTGAAAATTTAATTTCGGCCACTCCGGGGCTCAGAATCGCACGCCGTCTAAAGACACTGCTCTGGAATATTATCAAGAATATTTCAAAGTCTTTCTCAGAAAAAACCAGGTTCTTACAAAAATTGAAACTGATTTTATGTTATCCACTATGTAACAATGTGTAATGTTATGAATGTATTATGTCCTAATTCTCTAAAGTTCTAAACATGAAAATATCCTCAATGTAAAAGGAAGTGTTTTATTAAATAAATTCAAGATTTTGTATGTATTAAGTGCGGGTCTTTACAGTTGGTATCAGAGGAAAGGTTTAGACAACTTTAGGGATTAGAAGTTTTCGTTAAACATATGGTTAGTCTGTATGTCTATTCTTTATGTTAAATCCTAGTTTTATAAATTTTCAGATTAAGGAAAATCAGTTAAAATGGAAGGAGGAGGATCTCAAATGACATTCCTATCTCTTACCGATGACTTGATTGCAATAATTATTTCAAAGTCTTGTCAATATGACTTTGAAACCTTTTTTAACATTCAACTCACTTGCAAGCAACTGTTTAAGATATCAAACACCTCCACTATACCTCAATACCATCGTGGATCATGGGTTATATTTAAACAAATCTTATTTTCTCAATATTCACATATTTTGAAGAATGTTAAATATTATCAAGGAATTTTTAAATATTTTACCTTATCAAGAGATTTTAAAGCATGTTATGATTTTGAAATAGGTGCTGAAGAAGGAGACCCTTGCGCAACCTATTTATATTTGCTTTTATAGTATAATATTTCATCAAATACTTATGGTATTTTAAAAGGACCATTGATGGAAGTTTCAACTCAAACTCAGTCCGAAAATTTTATAAAAATCAAGTTTTATCAGATATTTTGAAATTATTTGTCATACATGATTATTTTCCAAAACTATTTTTCTGTGAACACCCATATGACCCAAGTTGTACAAGGTGTATTTGGATAAAGGAAGCAAATGATTTTTAAGGATATCTAAATCATTGTTGCAATGCATGGGCTGTCACGACCCGACCCTACCCAGGCTCGAGCTGCAACTACCCCAAGCCCACCTCCATAGGCTAGGGGCTGGCGACCAGCGCCGAAGGCACAATAACTCGGGGAGGCCTTTGCCTAAGCACCTGTACACACACACGCAGCAAACTCAATGCCACAGTGCAGAGTAGAATAAAATACAAGAAGAGTAAAAAGAAAGGGGAACTGCTATATAAATACCACAAAGTGCATCGACCTCTACAAGTACAAAGTACAAACTGAAAAGAAAAGGGGCAAAACACGCGCCCAACCAAAAAGTGCCAAAACTCGACAACAGGTAAACAAAAAGAAATAGCTGACGGGTCTCCCACCTGGAACCCGACCACAACCACCGCACGCGTTCCAAGCTCCCAAGCTCCTACGCTCCACTGAAGTCACGACCAACCTGTCCGTCGTCTGCAAGGGCACACCAAGTGCGGGCAAAGCCCAAGCAGTGGTGAGTATAAAAATACTCAGTAGGATACCCCAAAGGCTCAAGGGAGCAACAAAGGAGGTATCGAAGGGTGAGCAGTAGAGCGAACAGGGGAAAGTAAAGAGAGTACAATAGAGAGTGCAGTAAAGAGTCCAGCTCAACCAAACAAGAGGAAAGAAGGTAGACTCATCCAGACACAAGGAGCTGGAAACGGTGAGAAGATGAACTTCCCGTCGAGTCTTCGCTACCTATAGCAGGAGAGTAGACTCATCCAACCACGAGAAGCTAGACACGGAAAGCACGTGGCATACCTCGCGCGTCTTCGCCTCTCCTGGAAGGAGAGTAGGAAAAACCCAAGGAGTGGGTTCTCGTACGAGGTATATACATAAGTATGCTCTTTCAAGAAGCCCGAACAAACTCGTAAGGGGATCTCCGTCCCATGGCTCAGCCCAAGAAAGAGTAGCCAACAGTCCCAGAAGTAACACCATTGATGCCTAGCATCCCGCACGTCTGCCCCGAACCACAAGCCAAGGGGCTCAATCACCACACCTCGACACTATCCGCTTTGGGCGGCACTGACTCGCCCGCACGGTTTTAGGTCGCGTCACAAGGACGCATCTCGGTGGGGGAAAGTGCTCCCCGTACTCGAGAGTTCTGGGGGAACGTCAACCACAACTCGTCACTGCCCCGTAGTCGAGAGGTCTGGTCAAAGTCGACAGGCGACCCCCTGCCCAGCCCCGTTGGAGGATCCCTGGAAGTCAACGGGTTCCCACTACAGGGAGACCCAAAATGTCGATGGGTGCCTCACTGCCCAGTCCCGTAACAGGATAGTCCACCGGAGGGCGACCCGGCTAAAGTCAGCGACGGGACCCCTGCCCAGCCCAGCTTGAGGTAACCCGGCATGGGGGACCACTGCCCAGCCTTGCTGGAGGTAAGCCTGGCATCGGGGACCACTGCCCAGCCCAGCTGGAGGTAAGCCCGGCATCGGGGACCACTGCCCAGCCCAGCTGGAGGTAAGACCGACACTGCTCTAGCCATCCCTACTGGATGGTACTGCTCGGTGAACACCGCTGTACTGGCCATCCCTGCTGGATGGTAACCCACAGACGAGCCCTACTCGATACAACCTCAGCCCTGCTGGAAACAACCTCAGCCCTGCTGGAAACAACCTCAGCCCTGCTGGAAAAACCTCATCCCTGCTGGAACAACCTCAGCCCCGCTGGAAAAACCTCAGCCCTGCTGGAACAACCTCCTGGGTAGAGGATTGGTGTCCGCGTAAAGTGTTGGTCACACCGAAACCACAAGCTCTACCAGGGAACATGGAGCAATGGGAGAAACTCCCCAGACCTCACAAGGTGATCCCGCTCCAATCCGCTGAGTCACTGTTGCAGCGGACCAAGACATCTCATCCCAGAAAGTGGGGAAAACACCAACGCTGTACAAACACCCGTAGTCGCAGACGGTGTCGCAGTCCGGTGAAAGGGCACAGTACTGAAACCCCTCACAGCCAAAGAAGCAGAGGAACCAAACCATATATGCCAGCCAAACCATCGAGCACAAGACCAGGGGGAGACCGCTCAACCCTGCTGGTCAGACAAAAGAGCACCAGGCCAGGGGAAACTCCGCCCTGCTGGTCAAACAGACGAGCACAAAGCCATGGGAAAACTCCACCCTGCTGGTCAAACAAATGAGCGTAGAGGGACCCTCTACGTCGTGAGAGGTCAAAGTACGCAAAGCAGATCACGATACGCACATGGGGCCCACAAAACATGTGGCATCAATTCAACCCCAACCAAGAGCACGAACATCTCAGGTACAAACCACACGTACCTCCAAGCACTCCCGTATACTCCCAGAGTATACCTCATTCCAGCCCATAGGCTATCTTGCACACGACACCCAATGTCAACGCGAACGCATGACATAACAACTCCAACCTTCCACATCATCAGCTGAGGCACAACCAACCACATCTCATGAACCATTTATATCACTCTCCCAAGAGTGTGCGATCACACGCCAAGGGTCCGCTAGAAACAAGGTAGGGGGAACCACCGCTGGAGCACCTTCCATGCTTCCACATTTAACAATATCGCGCAAGAGGCTCTGCACGAACAAACGGATCACACCGTTGTAATCCTCGTAGGAAAACACGCGAGATCGACTACTTACTCGCCTCCAACGGATATCCGACGGAAAAGTCGCCAACACTGCCTCATGCCCAAACGGTGTCCCATGATCTCGAGCCTCGGCCCCGAAAACAGTCGGGCGCATCGCACCATTGTGATCACCTTGGAAAAACACGTCAAAAGAACTATTCACTTGAGTGCAATAGATATCTGGGGAAAAAGGTGCATCTCGGTGCACCGCACACGAGCGGTGCCACGTGGGACCTGCATCCCAGTCCCGAAACTGAACGAACAGATCACACCGTTGCGATCCTCTCGAAAAAGTACACAATATGGACTATTCACTTGTCCAAAACGATCAACTGGTGATAAACCTGGAAATCACCGTCAACTCCCGAAACGGCCCTCGCGGGGCCCACACCATCATGCGGAATTACAGCGGGAAGACTGTGCAAACGCGATGCCCTCGGAAAAACACCCAACATCGACTGCTCGCACGCCCCAAACAGACGTCCGAGGAAAAATTCGCTACTAGCTGTACACAGCTCAAAAGACGGGTCGTGGGGCCCACGCCTCACCTTCGGCCGAAACGCCCGAAACCACACTGGAAAACTTTGCCCCAGTTCCAGGATCCCAACGCCACTGACAGTGCTTAAAACGGACGTCGGACGCGTCCGTGCCGTCCAAAACAAAATCCCCCGGAAATCACCAAACTGCTTAACACACGTGACACGCCTCCGAGTCCCCCGTTTCTTGAGTTAAAAACCCCCGAAACCATCTCAAAATATTCGTAGTAATTTAAGGAGTGCGTCGCTATAGACGGAGCCCAAATCCGACGCCCGGTCTATGATTTATAAATAATAAATCATCTCCCCTCGTAATAATAATAATAATTTTATTATTATTATTATTTTAAACTTAAATTATATTTTTATTTGTGTTTTTTTTACAAACTTGGCCGGCCAGGAGGGCCGGCCTTCTTCCACACGGCGCCAGCAGGACCCGCGCTTCGCGGGTCCTTGCACCTCCAACCAGCGACTAGGTCGCCTCCCGCATGCCCGCACCGCCGTCCCCCGCAGGCTCGCTGTTGCCCGCACCTGCTCGCTGGGCCGACGCCGCATCGGCCTGGAGTTCCCCCTGCCGTGCCGACAGCCGAAGCCCCCCCTGCCAGCCGTGACGCACACCAGCTCGCCTGGCCAACGCCGCCTGCCGTCTGCCGCTGAACACCCGCGCCGCCCGCTGCCCTCCGGAAGCCGTCGCCGCAAACCCGACCTCTGCTGCTCCGCTCGACTGCGCGCCTCATGCTGCCTCGCCGAAGACCACCGGAAACACCCAACACACCCCAAATCCGGCCGAGAAGATCCAAAAACCCGCAAACTTCGACGAGGCGTTGCGGTCTCCTCCGAACTCCGTTTTCAATTCCGAAAAGGGCGATAGAATGCTCATAAATTATACTACGCACCCATGGGCTTTGATTACAATTTCGATGGAAAATCGATAAAACAAATTTAGGAAAAACATGGTGCGGGAAACTAAACACGAAACACACGATCCTACCTCTTGGGCTTCGCCCGAAGCTTCTCCGCGCGATCCGCCGCTGCCGCAACACCTTGGAGAGGATAGGAGGAGGAGGAGGAGAGCTCCTTGGGTTGCTGCCTTCCGCCAGAGGATGAAGGGGGAGGATGCGGGAGAGGGTGTTTGGGCTTTAAGTAGAAAAAAATTAATTAAATTTTAATTAATTAAAAACCCCCAAATTCACCTGTATCCGAAATGCTCGACGAGGTCAAGGTTAAGCCTCCCCTATGGTAAACACCACCTCCCGAGCACAACGGTGGTCTCAGAATTTTATTCCGAGATTCCGTTCGAAAGTTATAAAATGTAACGTCCGAATCCGCTAAATTACGAAAATTCCCCTGGAACCATTTTTCACAAACGGCCCGCGCCCGCGAAACTTATACCCCTCCTAGGGTAAACGGAACATTCCGAACTTAACGGTGCCCTCGGTTTTCCAATCCGATCCACCGTTTAAGAGATACTCGAGTTTCACCATTAAACGAATAAATTAATTAATTTATTTATCCGTTTAACATTCCGGGAGCGGGCGAGGGGTCCAAACATCCCGTGCCGACAAGTTTTATGTCGTTCCTATGGTAAACACCCCATTACGGACCCATCCGTACACTCGGATCCCCGATCCGGATCACCGTTCATGAGTTATCCCATTTATTTAGCATTTCCAGTGTGAACGCACTAAAAATTTAATTCCGGCCACTCCGGGGCTTGGAATCGCACGTCGTCTGAAGGCGCTGCTCTGGAATATCATCAAGAATATTCCAAAGTCTTTCTCATCAAAAACTGGGTTCTTACATCATTCCCTCCTTCAAGATTTTCGTCCCCGAAAAGCAAAACTAGGGAGCAACACAGGGTACTAAGCCCACACCTGGCTTTCCCATACCCAGAAGAACCCACACACAGCTCTGCGTCACCGCACACAGACCAAAGGATCGAACTGTTCACACTAGGTCGGCCCTTGCCGACATCGTGCACCCATTCCAGACTTTGGGGTTAGGGAAAGGCGGTAGGGTACCTTGCCATCCCTTTGCACGGTTTCAAATGGCCTGAAGGCCCTTGGGGGTAGCTCACCTCCCCAGTACAACCTCTACATCGCACGCCGCGACTGGAATCACCGCCCTCACCTGAAACAAGGCCCGGTGATTCCCTCCTTCAGAATATCCATATAGTGAAACACCCAAGGATATTTGGTCATGCAAGGTTCCACAGTCGATGCTCTCTTACACGCTCAAAAGGTTAAAGAGTCAACACCATCGACTAAAGGAAAAGGTCTCACGCCTTTTTCCTTACCGACATAGGGTCACACCCGACGCCCTGCGTCACCCTGGTAACACATCAAACAAGGAGCAGGGAGGAAAGAAGATCACACACAGAGTCTAACAATTCTACTGCAAAAAGGTAGAAGAGCTGTAGAGCATACCTATTATCTCCTCATTCTCTGCAGGATCGTAGACATCCAAAGCTCGTGGCAGCCTTCGGTCCCAACTGTCAGCTCCCGGAGCCTGACGTGGACCCCCTAGTGGTGATGGGAAGACCTCGTAAAGTCGTCCCCCACTACCAGCTCCTCCCGCTCCTCTGCTAGCACCACCTCTCTGGGTACTACTCCAATCACGGCGCTGCATCTGTCGTGGTGGTGCACCTACTGCCTTCCCAAAGCTCCCAGCAACTCGGGTCGGGAAGTCTCGTGCCAATTGACCTCGCCCATCACAAGTATAGCACTGACTCTCTCTGGGCTTCACTGGTGCCCTCCGGCACCACTGTGGTGTACGACCACGCCCCTGAGTCCGTTTTTCAGAAAGCCACCTGCGTCGATGTCCTGCTTGCCGACGCCCACTAGCTACGGCAGACGTCTCGGCCCCAACATGTCTGCTGCCACCACCAACTCCAGAACGTGACAGGAAGCCCTCTATCACCAGCGCCTGCTCTAGCACCCCAGCATATGTGGAAATTACCAAGGGTACTATGATAGTACGATTCTCTCAGCGGAGACCCTACTCAAACTTCCGCGCTCGGAGGTTGTCGTCATGGATGAAGTCCGGGTAAAAGCATGCACAGTCTGCAAAGCTAACCGCGTATTTGGCCACCGTCATCCCTCCCTGCTGAAACTGCAGGAGATCCAAAATCCAAACAGAGTGCAAGCAGGAGAGGAAAAACTCCCCACAAAACAACAACTGGAAGTCGCCCCACGAAAGCGACGACTCGTCAAGAAGCTGAGTCACCAGACTCCACCAACGCCAAGCTGCTCCACGAAAAAGGGTGGCTGCCAAAGCCACTCTCTGATATGTCGACATTTTCACAAGCCTGAAAAGGCGAACCACTACCTCGATCCAAACCTCTGCTGCCAGAGGGTCTGCCTCACCACTGAACCTCAGCGGTCTCTGCCGCTGGAACTCACGGAGTGCGCTCAACCTGCACTAAAGCTCAGCCTGCTCTGTTGAAACTGCCTGCTGCTCAACAGGTGGGGGTGCTGCTACCGACCCACCCAGAGAAAGGGGCTCGCATGATGGGTCCTGGACTGTGGCCTAGTAGCTCATAGGGTCATCATCACGAACCAAAGCTGGTATCCTGGCTGGCTGTCCTTGCGGAGACATCCTGAATATTATCAAGGAGTGTCGCGGTCAGATGAGCATACATGTATATACCAATAGCAACGATGAGGAGCTGACTCAAGAAAGATAGTCAAAGACTCAATCCTATGTGATGCACAATACAATTTCCCTGCAACAAGTGTCTTAGCATGCCGAGTCAACAAGCGTGTTATCAGGGTCCTGGTGAATGGATATGTCGGCCGCCGCACCATCACTGGACTCCCTGGCCTGGGAGCTGCTCTCGAGAAACGTTAACACTGTTGCCCTAAATCCCAACCAATTCCTCTTTTAGGGACGTCCGCACAATGTCCCAAGGAACGAACCACCTCTGATACCACTTTGATGAGGCTGTTATTCTTGCTTCTTGGAAGAATGCAACGTTTTTTGAGGGGTTTCAGTACTGTACCCTTTCACTGGACTGCGACACCGTCTGCGACTACAGGTGTTTGTACAGCGTGGGTGTTTTCCCCACTTTCTGGGATGAGATGTCTCGGTCCGCTGCGACAGTGACTCAGCGGATTGGAGCGGGATCGCCTTGTGAGGTCTGGGGAGTTTCTCTCATTGCTCAGTGTTCTCTAGTAGAGTTTGTGGTTTCGGTGTGACCAATAATTTATGCAGGCACTGATCCTCTACCCAGGAGGTTGTTCCAGCAGGGATGAGGTTTTTCCAGTAGGGCTGAGGTTGTTTCCAGTAGGGATGAGGTTATTCCAGCAGGGATGCGGGTTTTCCAACAGGACTGAGGTTGTTTCCATCAGGGATGAGGTTGTTTCTAGAAGGTCTAAGGTTGTATCGAGCAGGTCTCGTCAGTGGGTTACCATCCAGCAGGGATGGCCAGTACAGCGGTGTTCACCGAGCAGTACCATCCAGTAGGGATGGCCAGAGCAGTGCTAGGCTTACCTCCAGCTGGGCTAGGCAGTGGTCCCCGATGCCGGGCTTACCTCCAGCTGGGCTGGGCAGTGGTCCCCGATGCCGGGTTACCTCCAGCTGGGCTGGGCAGTGGTCCCGTCGCCAACTTTAGCCGGGTCACCCTCCAGTGGACTACCCTGTTATGGGACTGGGCTGTGAGGCACCCATCGAATTTCCGGGTCTCCCTGTAGTGGGAACCCGTTGACTTCTAGGGATTCTCCAGCGGGGCTGGGCAGGGGGTCGGCTGTCGACTTTGAGCAGACCTCTCGACTGCAGGGCAATGACGAGTTGTGGTTGATGTTCCCCCAGAACTCTCAAGTACGGGGAGCACTTTCCCCCGCCGAGATGCGTCCTTGTGACGTGACCTAAAATCGTGCGGGCGAGTCAGTTCCGCCCAAAGCGGATAGTGTCGAGGTGTGGTGATTGATCCCCTTGGCTTGCGGTTCGGGGCAGACGTGCGGGACGCTGGGCATCGATGGTGTTACTTCTGGGACTGTTGGCTACTCTTTTTTGGGCTGAGCTATGGGACGGAGATCCCCTTATGAGTTTGTTCGGGCTTCTTGACAGAGCATACATATGTATATACCTCGTACGAGTACCCACTCCTTGGGTTTTGGCTACTCTCCTTCCAGGAGAGGCGAAGACGCACGGGGTTTTCCACGTGCTTTCCATGTCTAGGTTCTCGTGGTTGGATGAGTCTACTCTCCTTCTATATGTAGCGAAGACTCGACGGGAAGTTCATCTTCTCACCGTTTCCAGCTCCTTGTGTCTGAATGAGTCTACCTTCTTTCCTCTTGTTGGGTTGAGCTGGACACTTTACTGCACTCTCTGTTGTAATCTCTTTGCTTTCCCCTGTTCGCTCTATGGCTCACCCTTCAGTACCTCTTTTGTTGCTCCCTCGAGCCTTCGGGGTATCCTACTGAGTATTTTTATACTCACCCCTGCTTGGGCTTTTCCCGCCCTTGGTGTGCCCTTGCAGATGACGGACAGGTTGGTCGTGACTTCAGTGGAGCGTAGGAGCTTGGGAGCTTGGACCGCGTGCGGTGGTCGTGGCCGGGTTCCAAGTGGGAGACCCGTCATCTGTTTCGTTTTGTTTACCAATTGCCAGGTTGTGGCACTTTTTGGTTGGGCGCGTGTTTTGACCCTTTTCTTTTCAGTTTGTACTTTGAACTTGTAGAGGTCGATGCACTTTGTGGTATTTATATAGCAGTTACCCTTTCTTTTTACTCTGCTTGTCTTTTCTTCTACTCTGCACTATGGCATTGTGTTTGCTGCATGTGTGTGTACAGGTGCTTAGGAAAAGGCCTCCCCGAGTTATTGTGCCTTCGGTGATGGTCGCCAGCCCCTAGCCTATGGAGGCGGGCTTGGGGTAGTTGCGGCTCGAGCCTGGGTAGGGTCGGGTCGTGACATCACCAAAATACCAAAATCAAAGCCCACGACCACCACACGCGGTCCAAGCTCCCAAGCTCCTATGCTCCACTGAAGTCACGACCAACCTGTCCATCATCTGCAAGTGCACAGCAAGTGCGGGCAAAGCCCAAGCAGGGGTGAGTATAAAAATACTCAGTAGGATACCCCAAAGTCTCGGGGGAGCAACAAAAGAGGTACCGAAGGGTGAGCAGTAGAGCGAACAGGGGAAAGCAAAGGGAGTACAACAGAGAGTGCAGTAAAGAGTACAACTCAACCCAACAAGAGGAAAGAAGGTAGACTCGTCCAAACACAAGGAGCTGGAAACGGTGATAAGATGAACTTCCCATAGAGTCTTCGCTACCTATAGTAGCAGAGTAGACTCGTCCAATCATGAGAAGCTAGACATGGAAAGCACGTGGCATACCCCGCGCGTCTTCTCCTCACCTGGAAGGAGAGAAACCAAACCCAAGAATTGGGTACTAGAACAAGGTATATACATATCCATATGCTCTGTCAAGAAGCCCGAACAACGTCGTAGGGGGACCTCCGTCCCGTAGTTCAGCCCAAGAAAAAGTAGCAAATAGACCCAAAAGTAACACCATCGATGCCCAGCATCCCACACGTCTGCCCCGAACCGCAATACAAGGGCTCAAACACCACACCTCAACACTATCCGCTTTGAACGGCACTGACTCACCCGCACGGTTTTAGGTCGCGTCACAAGGACGCGTCTCGGTAGGGGAAAAACTCCTCGCACTTGAGAGTTCTGGGGGAACGTCAACCACAACTCGTCACTGCCCCGCAGTCGAGAAATATGCTCAAAGTCGACAGGCGACCCCCTACCCAGCCCCGCTGGAGGATCCCTAGAAGTCAATGGGTTCCCACTACAGGGAGACCCGGAAAGTCGATGGGTGCCACACTGCCCAGTCCCGTAACAGGGTAATCCACTGGAGGGCGACCTGGCTAAAGTCGGTGATGGGACCACTACCCAGCCCAGCTAGAGGTAACTCGGCATCGGGGACCACTGCCCAGCCCAGCTAGAGGTAAGCCTGGCATCAGGGAACACTGCCCAGCCTAGCTAGAGGTAAGCCCGGCATCGGGGACCACTGCCCAGCCCCGCTGGAGGTAAGCCCGACACTGCTCTGGCCAACCCTACTGGATGGTACTGCTCGGTGAACACCACTGTACTATCCATCCCTGCTGGATGGTAACCCACTGGCGAGCCCTGCTCGAAACAACCTCAGCCCTACTAGAAACAACCTCAGCCCTACTGGAACAACCTCAACTCTGCTGGAACAACCTCAGCCTCACTGGAAACAACATCAGCTCTACTGGAAACAACCTCAGCCCTAATGAAACAAACTCAGCTCTGCTGGAACAACCTCAGCCCTGCTGGAAACAACCTCCTGGGTAGAGGATCGGTGCCCGCGTAAAGTGTTGGTCACACCAAAACCACAAGCTTTACCAGGGATCATGGAGCAACGGGAGAAACTCCCCAGGTCTCACAAGGCGATCCCTCTCTAATCTGCTGAGTCACTGTCGAAGCAGACCGAGACACCTCATCTAAAAAAGTGGGGAAAACGACCATGCTGCACGAACACCCGTAGTCGCAGACAGTGTCGCAGTCCGGTGAAAGGGAACAGTACTGAAACCCCTCACAGCCGAAGAAGAAGAGAAACCAAACCATCTCTTCCGGCCAAACCAACGATATCAAGACCAGGGGGAGACCACTCAACCCTGCTGGTCAGACAAAAGAGCACCAGGCCAGGGGAAACTCAACCCTGCTGGTCAAACAAACGAGCACAGATCCAGGGGAAAACTCCACCCTGCAGGTCAAACAAATGAGTGCAGAGGGACCCTCTACGTCGCGAGAGGTCAAAGTACGTAAAGTAGATCACAAAACGCATGTGGGGCCCACACGACGTGTTTCCCCAAGTCATCCCCAACTGAGCGCACATACAGCCTCAGGTACAAACAACCACATGTACCTCCAAGCGCTCCCGTATACTCCCAGAGTATAGCTCATTCTAGCCAAAAGGCTATCGTGCACATGTCTAAGAACACAGTTTTTGCTGTAAAAGACTTTGTAACATTCTTGATGATATTCCAGAGCAGTGCCTTCATACGGCGTGCGATTCCGAGCCCCGGAGTGGCCGAGATTAAATTTTCAGTGCGTTCACACTAGAAATGCTAAATAAATGAGATAACTCCTAAAAGGAGTTCCGGATCAGGGATCCGAGTGTACGAATGGGTCCGGAATGGGGTGTTTACCCTAGGAACGACATAAAACTTGTCGGCGCGGTAAGTTTGGACCCCTCGCCCTCTCCCGGAACGTTAAAGAGATAAATTAATTAATTAATTTATTCGTTAAATGGTGAAACTCGAGTATCTATTAAAAGATGGCTCGGATTGGAAAACCGAGGGTAGCGTTGAGTTCAGAATTTTCCTTTTATCCTAGGAGGGGTATAAGTTTCGCGGGCGCGGGCTGTTTGTGAAAAATAGCCCCAGGGGCGTTTTCGTAATTTAGCGGCTTCGGACGTTAAATTCTATAACTTTTGAACGGGGTATCGGATTAAAATTTCGAGACCTCCGTTGTGCTCGGGAGGTGGTGTTTACCCTAGGTGAGGCTTAACCTCGACCCCGTCAGGAGTTTCGGATGCGGGTCTTTTCGGGGGTTTTAAATTAATTAAATTATTAATTAATTTATTTAAACCACACCCCTCTCCTTCCCCTTCCCCCTGGCTACCCCTCCTCTCCCTATCCTCCTCCATCTCCGGCGAGGCAACTCCGGCGAGGTGCGGTGGTGCCGGCGGATCGTCACGAAGCTTCAGGTGAAGACCCACGAGGTAGGATTTGTCGTTTGCGTTTCCATTCACCGCACCTACTTCGAACTCCATTAATTGTATTGAAACTCTGTCGGATTTTCAAACGAAGCCCATGAACGCGTAGTATACAATTTTCGCTTTCCGACGCTTGTTTCGGATTTGGAATCGGAGATCGGAGGTGTTCACAATCGTCCGCCGAAGTTGGCGGGCTTTCGGTTTCCGGCGGGATCGAGCGGCGGCGCGGCGAGGGCGGACAGCGCGACAGCGGGGTGTCCGTGGGGTGTCCGCAGGTGTCCGGCGGAAGCGCGGGGCGCGGCAGGGGTGTCTTGTGGGGTGTCCACGGGGTGTGGCAGCGGGTGTCAGGCGGGGTGCTCGGGCGTTGGCCGGGGTGTCTGGCGGAGCACCCGGCGAGGCAGCGGTCGCCAGGGAGCGGCGACCGCGGGGTTGCGTCGCGCGAACCCTGCGCGGCGACAAAGACCCGCGTCACGCAGGTCTTTACGCGGTAACTGCGACCGGCCACGCGGCTAAGTCGCTGGCCCACCCAGGCTGGGCAGACCGGCCGGTCCAGGCCGGTCCAGCCCCAGGGGCCTTGCCCCCTCGGTGTTCGGACACCCGTAATTTCCGCTACGGGTGTACGTTTTGAGCACCATCTGCGGCAGTGGATCTGTATTGACGAGACGGTCTTTTTGAGAAGGTTTTGGGAATTTTTAAATTCCTGAAACGAGGGGCCGCTGAGGCGCGACGTGTCCTTAAGTGGACGAGCGTAATCCCCGAGATTCTTGTTTTGGACGGCACAGATGCGTCCGACGTCCATTTTGAGCGTCGTCAGTGGCGTTGGGACCCTAGCATCGAGGTTGAGATTTCCAGGGTAGTCTCAGGCGTTGAGGCCGAAGTTGAGGCACGGGCCCCATGGCCCGTCTTTTGAGCTGCCTGCAGCATTTAGCGACTTTTTCCTCGGACGTCCGTTCGGGGCGTGCGAACAGTCGATGTTGGGTGTTTTTCCGAGGGCATCGCGTTGGCGCAGTCTGCCCGCTGTAATTCCGCACGATGGTGCGGGCCCCTTGAGGGCCGTTTCGGGAGTTGACGGTGACTTCCAGCTTTATCACCAGGCGACCATTTTGGACAAGTGAATAGTCCATTTCGTGTACTTTTTCTAGAGGATCGCAACGGTGCGGTCTGTTCGTTGAGTTTTGGGAACGGGATGCAGGTCCCACGTGGCACCGCTCGTGTGCGGTGCGCCGGGATGCACCTTTTTCTCCAGATATCCGTTGCACTCATGTGAGTAGTGATTTTGATGTGTTTTCCCAAGGGGATCGCAATGGTACGATGCGCCCGACTATTTTCAGGGCCGGGGCTCGGGATCACGGGACGCCGTTCGGGCGTGAGGCGGTGTTGGTGACTTTTTCGTCGGATATCTGTTTGAGGCGAGTGAGTAGTCTATCTTGCGTGTTTTTCCGAGAGGATTACAACGGTGTGATCCGTTTGTTTGTGTGGAGCCTCTCACGTGATCTTGTTAAATGTGAAAGGCTCTCTGATGGTAGTTCTTCTCACCGTGTTTGCAGAGAACTCTTGGCGTGTGATCGCATGCACTCCCGTGTGAGTGAAGAGATGTGGTTGGCTGTGCCTCAGCCGATGAGGTGGCAGGTTGGAGTTGTTACGTCGCACCTTCGCATTGACATTGGGTGCCTTGTGCGCGATAGCCTATGGGCTGGAACGAGGTATACTCTGGGATTATACGGGAGCGCTTGCAGGTACATGTGGTTTGTACCTGAGATGTTCGTGCGCTTGGTTGGGGTTGACTTGGGGCCACATGTCGTGTGGACCCCACGTGTGTGCCGTGATCTTCTTTTCTTACTTTGACCTCTCGCGACGTAGATGGTCCATTTGTGCTCGTTATTTGCCCAGCAGGGTGGATTTTTTCCCCTGGCTCGGTGCTCATTTTTTGACCAGCAGGGTTGAGTGGTCTCCCCTGGTTTCATTCTCGATGGATCGGCTGGTAGCGGTGTTAGTGACACTTAGTGATGGAACAGGCGCTGAACCTCTTTTGGGAGAGTTATTCTAGAGTTGGGTGGTTGCGCGACACCCACTCCGTGTTCGGTTGGCTAGTGTTGTACCCTCTTGTAAAGATGGCCAGAGTAGTTTTGAGTTTTACCCTCTAGTGGGGCTGGGCAGTGGGTTACTCATCGACTTCCTCGGGTTACCCTACAGTAGGGCTGGTCAGTGGGTTGCTCACTGACTTCTAGGTTTAACCCTCCAGCAGAGACTGGGCAGTGGGTCACCCGACGCTATTAGGGTCTACCCTCCAGCAGATACTGGGCAGTGGGTCACCCGACGACCTCTTAGGGTCTACCCTCCAGCAGGGTAGGGTAGTGGGTCACCCGTCGTCTAGTTCCAGGTCTACCCTCCAGCAAGGCTGGGCAGTGGGTCGCCTGTCGACTTATTCCAGGTCTACCCTCCAGCGGGGCTGGGCAGTGGGTCATCGGATGATGTGTTATGGTCTACCCTCCAGCGGGGTTGGGCAGTGGGTCGCCGAATGATGTCTTATGGTTTACCCTCTAGCAGTGCTGGACAGTGGGTTGCCTGATGATGTATTATGGTTTACCCTCCAGCGGGGCTGGGCAGTGGGTCGCCGAACGATGTGTTAGGGTCTACCCTCCAACGGGGCTGGGCAGCGGGTCGCCGGAAGATGTCTTATGGTTTACCCTCCAGCGGGGCTGGGCAGTGGGACACCTGTTGGCATTCCAGACTCAGTCCTCTCGACTAGGCTAGTCTGTGTCTTTCCTCCGTGATTATCGGAGTGGGACCCTTGGTTATACGGTTCAGTTTTGTGACGGCTTGACTTTGAGAAGACCTCTCGACTGCAGGGCAGTGACGAGGCATGGTTGGACCTTCCCTAGAACTCTCAAGTTTGAGGGGCGCTTTCCCCACCGAGATACATTCTTGTGACGCAATCTAAAACCGTGCGGGCAAGTCAGTGCCGCCCAAAGCAGATAGTGTCGAAGTGTGGTGATTGAGCCCCTTGGATTTCGGTTCGAGGCAGATGTGCGGGATGCGGGACATCGATGATGGGGTTATGTCTGGGACTATTGGCTACTCTTTTCTTGGGCTGAGCTACGGGATGGATGTCCCCTTGCGAGTTTGTTCAGGATTCTTGTTTGAGCAAAAAGATATGTATATACCTTGTTCGAGTACCCACTTCTTGGGTTTTGGCTACTCTCCTTCCAGGAGAGGCGAAGACGCGCGGGGTATGCCACATGCTTTCCATGTCTAGCTTCTCGCGGTTGGATGAGTCTACTCTCCTGCTATAGGTATAGAAGACTCGACGAGAAGTTCATCTTCTCACCATTTCCAGATCCTTGTGCCTGGACGAGTCTACCTTCTTTCTTTTGTTGGGTTAAGCTGGACTCTTACTGTACTCTTACTGCACTTTCAGTTGTACTCCTTTACTTTTCCCTGTTCGCTCTACTTCTCATCCTTCGGTACCTCCTTTGTAGCTCCCTTGAGCCTTCATGGTATCCTACTGAGTATTTTTATACACACCCCTGCTTGGGATTTGCCCACACTTGGTGTGCCCTTGCAGATGATGGACAGGTGGAGCGTGACCTCAGTGGAGCGTAGGAGCTTGGGAGCTTGGACCGCGTGCGGTGGTCGTGGCTGGGATCCAGGTGGGAGACCCGTCAGCTGTTCCTTTTTTGTTTACCTATTTCCGGGTTGTGGCACCTTTTCTGGTTGGGCGCGTGTTTTGCCCCTTTTTCCTTTTCGGCACTTTTCTTGTACTGTTTAGAGGTTGATGCACTCTTGTTGTTGTTTATAGCAGTTTCCCTTTTTCTTTCCTTTTTTACTCTGCACTTTTTCATTAAGTGTGCTACGTGTGTGTGTACAGGTGCTTAGGAAAAGGCCTCCCCGAATTGTTGTGCCTTCGGTGCTGGTCGCCAGCCCCTGGCCTATGGAGGCGGGCTTGGGGTAGTTGCGGCTCGAGCCCGAGTAGGGTCGGGTCGTGACAAAGTGGTATCAGAGCTGGTTTGTTCCTTGGGACGCTGTTCGGACATACCTAAAATAAAAGGAATTGGTTGGGATATAGGGCAACAGTGTTAACGTGTCTCGAGAGGGGCTCTCAGGCCAGGGAGTCCAGTGATGGTGCGGCGGCCGACGTATCCATTCACCAGGACCTTGATCACCCGCTTGTCGACTCGGCATGCTGAGACACTTGTTGTAGGGAAAATTTTTTTGTGCATCACATAGGACTGAGTCTTGACTGTCCTTCTTAAGTCAGCTCCCCATCGTTGTTTTTGTTAGTATATACATATATTTTCATCTAACCTCGGCACTCCTTGATAATATTCAGGATGGCTCCGCGAGGACAGCCAGCCCAGATACCAGCTTTTGTTTGTGACGAAGACCCTGTGAGCTACGAGGCCACAGTCCAGGACCCATCATGCGAGCCCTTTCTCCGGGTGGGCCGGTGGCAGCACCCCCACCTGTTGAGCAGCATGCCATTTCAGCAGAGCAGGCTGAGCTTGAGCACAGGTTGAGCGCACTCCATGAGTTCCAGCGATAGAGACCACTGAGGTTCAGTGGTGAGCCAGACCCTCAGGCAGCAGAGGTTTGGCTCGAGGTAGTGGTTCGCCTTTTCAGGCTTGTGCAGACGCCGACAGATCATAGAGTGGCTTTGGCAGCCACCCTTTTTCGTGGAGCAGCTTGGCGTTGGTGGAGTCTAGTGACTCAGCTTCTTGACGAGTTGTCACTTTTGTGGGACGACTTTTAGTTGTTGTTTCTTGAGGAGTTTTTCCCCTCCTACTTGCGCTCCGTTCATATTTAGGAGATCCTGCTATTTTAGCATGGAGGGATGATGGTGGCCGAGTACGCGACTAGTTTTGCAGACCGTGAACGCTTTTACCCGGACTTGGACCATGACGACAACCTCCGAGCGCGGAAGTTTGAGCTGGGTCTCCGCCGAGAGATTCATGCTGTCATAGTACCCTTGGGAATTTCCACATATGCCGGGGTGCTAGAGCAGGCGCTGGTGATAGGGGGCTTCCTTCCATGTTTTGCGGTTGGTAGTGGCAGTGAGTACGATGGAGCTGGGACGTCTGTTATAGTTAGCAGGCGCCGAAGGATAGGACCTCGATGCAGGTGGCCTTCCCACTGCCGGTTCCGGAGACGTGGTCGTATACCACTGTGGCGAAAAGGTGCAGGGCCTCAGCCGAGGATGCCTTTCCGTGAGTGGATCCCGGGCCGTGGTTGTACACCACAGTGGTGCCGGAGGGCACCAGTGCAGACCAGAGAGAGTCGGTGCTATGCTTGTGACGGGCGAGGTCACTTGGCACGAGACTGCCCAACCCGAGTTGCTGAGAGCTTCGGGTAGGCAGAAGGTGCACCACCACGACAGAGGCAACGCCGTGATCGGAGTAGTACCCAGAGAGGTGGTGCTAGCAGAGGAGCGGGGGGAGCTGGTAGTTGGGGATGACGTTATGATATATCTCTGTCACCACTAGGCGGTCCACGTCAGGCTCCGGGAGCTGACGGTTGGGACCGCGGGTAGCCGCGAGCTTGGATGTCTACGATCCTACAGAGCACGGGATGGTGAGAGGTACCCCTTGCGACTCTTCTACTTCTTGCAGTAGAATTGTTTGGCTCTGCGTGTGAAATGATTTTCTCCCGGCTCCTTGTTTGAGTTGTTACCAGGGTGGTGCAAGGCGTCGGTGTAACCCTGTGTTGGTAAAGTAAAAGGCGTGATCCCTTTTTCTTTAGTCGATGGTGTTGACTCCTTCACCTTTTGAGCGTGTAAGAGAGCATCGACTGTGAAATATACTATGACCAGATATCCTTGGGTGTTTCACCATGTGGATATTTTGAAGGAGGGAATCACCGGGCCTTGTTCCAGGTGTGGGCGGTGATTCCAGTCGCGGCGTGCGACGTAGAGGTTTGACCGGGGAGGTGAGCTACCCCTGAGAGCCTTCGGGCCATTTGAGACCGTACGAAGGGATGGCGAGGTTCCCTACCACCTTGCCCTAACCCCAAAGTCTGAAATGGGTGCACGACATCGGCAAGGGATGACCTTGCGTGAACAGAACAATACTTTGGTCTGTGTGCGGTGACGCAGAGCTGTGCGTGGGTTCTTCTGGGTATGGGAAGCCAGGTGTGGGCTTCGTACCCTGTGTTTCTCCCTATGTTTTCTTTTCGAGGATGAAAGTCTTGAAGGAAGGAATGATGTAAGAACCCACTTTTTGCTGTAAAAGACTTTGGAATATTCTTGATTATATTCCAGAGCAGCACCTTCAGACGTCGTGTGATTCCGAGCCCCGGAGTGGCTGGAATTAAATTTTCAGTGCGTTCACACTGGAAATGCTAAATAAATGAGATTACTAATAAACGGAGTTTCGGATCAGGGATCCAAGTATACGGATGGGTCCGGAATGGGGTGTTTACCCTAGGAATGATATAAAACTTGTCGGCGCGGGATGTTTGGACCCCTCGCCCGCTCCCAGAACGTTAAACAGATAAATAAATAAATTAATTTATTTGTTTAATGGTGAAACTCGAGTATCTATTAAACGGTGGCTCGGATTGGAAAACCGAGGGCACCGTTGAGTTTTGAATGTGCCATTTACCCTAGGAGGGGTATAAGTTTCGCAGGCGCGGGCCGTTTTTGAAAAATAGCCCCAGGGGCGTTTTCATAATTTAGCGGCTTCAGACGTTAAATTCTATAACTATTGAACGGGGTCTCAGATTAAAATTCTGAGACCTCCGTTGTGCTCGGGAGGTGGTGTTTACCCTAGGGGAGGCTTAACCTCGACCCCGTCAGGAGTTTCAGATGCGGGTCTTTTCGGGGGTTTTAAATTAATTAAATAATTAATTTAGTTATTTAAACCCCACCCCTCTCCTTCCCCTTCCCCCTAGCAGCCCCTCCTCTCCCTCTCATCCTCCATCTCCGGCGAGGCAGTCCGGTGAGGCAACTCCGGCGAGGTGTGGTGGTGCCGGCGGATTGTCGCGAAGCTTCGGGCGAAGCCCCACGAGGTAGGATTTGTCATTTGCGTTTCCATTCACCGCACCTATTTCAAACATGATTAATTGTATTGAAACTCTGTCAGATTTTCAAACAAATCCCATGAACACGTAGTATACAATTTTCTCTTTCCGATGCTTGTTTCGGATTTGGAATCGGAGATCAGAGGCGTTCGCAATCGTCCGTCGAAGTTGGTGGGTTTTCGGTTTCCGGCGGGATCGAGCGGCGGCGCGGTGAGGGCGGACGGCACGAAAGCGAGGTGTCCGTGGGGTGTCCGTGGGTGTCCGGTGGAAGCACGGGGCACGGTAGGGGTGTCTGGTGGGGTGTCCGCGGGGCGTGGCCGCGGGTGTCCGGCGGGGTGCTCGGGCGTCGGCCGAGGTGTCTGGCGGAGCACCCGGCGAGGCAGCGGTCGCCAGGGAGTGGCGATCGCGGGGTCACGTCACGCGACCCCTGTGCGGCGACAAAGACCCGCGTCGCGCGGGTCTTCACGCGGCCGCCGCGACCGGCCGCGCGGCTAAGCCGCGGGCCGAGCCAGGCCGGGCAGATCGGCCGGTCCAGGCCGGTCCAGCCCCAGGGGCCTTGCCCCCTCGGTGTTCGGACCCCCGTAATTTCCGCTACGGGTGTCCTTTTTGAGCACCGTCTGCGGCAGTGGATCTGTATTGATGAGACAGTCTTTTTTAGATGGTTTCGGGAATTTTTAATTTCCCGAATCGAGGGGCCGCTGAGGCGCGGCGTGTCCTTAAGTGGACGAGCGTAATCCCCGAGATTCTTGTTTTGGACGGCGCGGACGCGTCCGACGTCCGTTTTGAGCGCCGTCAGTGGTGTTGGGACCCTAGCATCGAGGCGGAGATTTCCAGGTTAGTTTTAGGCGTTGAGGCCGAAGTTGAGGCAGGGGCCCCACGGCCCGTCTTTTGAGCTACCTGCAGCTTTTAGCGACTTTTTCCTAGGACGTCCGTTCGGGGCGTGCGAACAGTCGATGTTGGGTGTTTTTCTGAGGGCATCGCGTTGGCGCAGTCTGCCATCTGTAATTCCGCATGATGGTGCGGGCCCCGTGAGGGTCGTTTCTGGAGTTGACGGTGATTTCCAGCTTTATCACCGGGCGACCGTTTTGGACAAGTGAATTGTCCATTTCGTGTACTTTTTCGAGAGGATCGCAACGGTACGGTCTGTTCGTTGAGTTTCGGGACCGGGATGTGGGTCCCACGTGGCACCGCTTGTGTGTGGTGTGCCGGGATGCACCTTTTTCTCTGGATATCCGTTGCACTCAAGTGAGTAGTTCTTTTGACGTGTTTTCCCGAGGGGATCGCAATGGTGCGATGCACCCGACTGTTTTTGGGGCCGGGGCTTGAGATCACGGGACGCCGTTCGGGCGTGAGGCGGTGTTGGCGAATTTTTCATCGGATATCTGTTTGAGGTGAGTGAGTAGTCTATCTTGCGTGTTTTTATGAGAGGATTACAACGATGCGATCCGTTTGGTTGTCTGGAGCCTCTCGCGCGATCTTGTTAAATGTGAAAGGTGCTCTGATGGCAGTTCTTTTCGCCGTGTTTGCAGAGAACCCTTGGTGTGTGATCGCATGCACTCCCGTGTGAGTGAAGAGATGTGGTTGGCTGTGCCTTAGTTGATGAGGTGGCAGGTTGGAGTTATTACGTCGTGCCTTCACGTTGACGTTGGGTGTCGTGTGCGCGATAGCCTATGGGCTGGAACGAGGTATACTCTGGGAGTATACGGGAGCGCTTTCAGGTACGTGTGGTTTGTACCTGAGATGGTCGTGCGCTTGGTTGGGGTTGACTTGGGGCCACACGTCGTGTGGGCCCCACGTGCGTGTTGTGATCTGCTTTGTGTACTTTGACCTCTCGCAATGTAGATGGTCCATTTGTGCTCGTTGTTTGACCAGTAGGGTGGAGTTTTTCCCCTGGCTCGATGCTCGTTTTTTGACCAGCAGAGTTGAGTGGTCTCCCCCTGGTTTCGTTCTTGATGGATCGGCCGATAGCGGTGTTAGTGACACATAGTGATGGAACAGGCACTGAACCTCTTTTGTGAGAGTTGTTCTAGAGTTGGGTGGTTGCGCGACACCCACTCCGTGTTTGGTTGGCCAGTGTTGTACCCTCTTGTAGAGATCGCCAGAGCAGTTCTGAGTTTTACCCTCCAAAGGGGCTGGGCAGTGGGTTACTCGTCGACTTCCTCGGGCTTACCCTCCAGCAGGGCTGGGCAGTGGGTTGCTCACTGACTTCTAGGGTTTACCCTCCAGCAGAGACTAGGCAGTGGGTCAACTGACGCTATTAGGGTCTACCCTCTAGCAGAGACCGGGCAGTGGGTCACCCGATGACCTCTTAGGGTCTACCTTCCAGCAGGGCTGGGCAGTGGGTCACCCGTCATCTAGTTCCAGGTCTACCCTCCAGCAAGGCTGGGCAGTGGGTCGCCTGTCGACTTATTCCAGGTCTACCCTCCAGCGGGGCTGGGCAGTGGGTCGCCGGATGATGTGTTATGGTCTACCCTCTAGCGGGGCTGGGCAGTGGGTCGCCGGATGATGTCTTATGGTTTACCCTCCAGCAGTGCTGGGCAGTGGGGCACCTGATGATGTATTATGGTTTACCCTCCAGCGGGGTTGGGCAGTGGGTCACCGGACGATGTGTTATGGTCTACCCTCCAGCGGGGCTGGGCAGTGGGTCTTCGGATGATGTATTATGGTTTACCCTCCAGCGGGGCTGGGCAGTGGGACACGTGTTGGCATTCTAGACTCAGTCCTCTCGACTAGGCTATTCTGTGGCTTTCCTCCGTGATTACCGGAGCGCGACCCTTGGTTATACGGTTCAGTGTTGTGATGGCTTGACTTTGAGAAGACCTCTCGACTACAGGGCAGTGACGAGGCATGGTTGGAACTTCCCTAGAACTCTCACATTTGAGGGGCGCTTTCCCCACCGAGACGCATTTTTGTGACGCGATCTAAAACCGTGCGGGCGAGTCAGTGCCGACCAAAGCGGATAGTGTCGAAGTGTGGTGACTGAGCCCCTTGGCTTGCGGTTCGGGGCAGACGTGCGGGATGCGGGACATCGATGATGGGGTTATGTCTGGGATTATTGGCTACTCTTTTCTTGGGCTGAGCTACGGGACGAAGATCCCCTTGCGAGTTTGTTCGAGCTTCTTGTTTGAGCATAAAGATATTTATATACCTTATTCGAGTACCCACTTCTTGGGTTTTTTCTACTCTCCTTCCAGGAGAGGCGAAGACATGTGGGGTATGCCATGTGCTTTCCGTGTCTATCTTCTCGTGATTGGACGAGTCTACTCTCCTGCTATAGGTAGCGAAGACTTGACGGGAAGTTCATCTTCTCACTATTTCCAGCTCCTTGTGCATGGACGAGTCTACCTTCTTTCTTTTGTTGGGTTGAGTTGGAATCTTACTGTACTCTTACTGCACTTTCAGTTGTACTCCTTTACTTTTCCCTGTTTTCTCTACTGCTCACCCTTCGATACCTCTTTTGTAGCTCCCTCGAGCCTTCGGGGTATCCAACTGAGTATTTCTATACTCACCCCTGCTTGGGCTTTGCCTGTACTTGGTGTGCCCTTGCAGACGATGGAAAGGTGGAGCGTGACCTCAGTGGAGCGTAGGTGCTTGGGAGCTTGGACCGCGTGCGGTGGTCGTGGCCGGGATCCAGGCGGGAGACCCGTCAGCTGTTCCTTTTTTGTTTTCCTATTGCCGGGTTTGGAACCTTTTCTGGTTGGGTGCGTGTTTTGCCCCTTTTTCCTTTTTGGCACTTTTCTTGTCCTGTTTAGAGGTCGATGCACTCTTGTGGTTGTTTATAGAAGTTTCCCTTTTTCTTTCCTTTTTACTCTGCACTTTTTCATTGAGTGTGTTGTGTGTGTGTGTACAGGTGCTTAGGCAAAGGCCTCCCCGAGTTGTTTTGCCTTTGGCACTGGTTGCCAGCCTCTGGCCTATGGAGGCGGGATTGGGGTAGCTGCGACCCGAGCCCGAGTAGGGTCGGGTCGTGACAACACGGCTCCCAGCGTCAACGCAAAGGCGTGACGTAACAACTCCACCTCAAAGGCCCAGGCACAACCAACCACAACTTGTGATCCATTTGTATCACTCTCCCAAGAGTGCGCAATCACACGCCAAGGGTTCGGTACAAACAAGGTAGGACGAACCGCCACCGGAGCACCTCTCATGCTCCACATTCAATAAGATCGCGCAAGAGGCTCCAAACAACCAAACAGATCAAACCGTTGTAATCCTCGCAGAAAAAAACGCGAGATCGACTACTTACTCGCCTGCAACAGATATCCGACGGAAAAGTCACCAACACCGCCTCACGCCCGAATGACATCCCATGATCCCGAGCCTCGTCCCCGAAAACAGTCGGGTGCATCGCACCGTTGAGATCCCCTTGGTAAAACACATCAAAAAGACTACTTACTTGAACGCAACGTATATCCAGAGAAAAAGATGCATTCCGGCGCACCGGACATGAGCGTTGCTTCGTGGGACACGCATCCCGGTCCCGAAACTCAACGAACGGATCGCACCGTTGTGATCCTCTCGAAAAAGTACACGAAATGGACTATTCACTTGTCCAAAACAGACACCCGGTGATAAAGCTGGGAATCACTGTCAAATCCCGAAACAGCCCTTGCGGGGCTTGCACCATCGTGCCGAATTAGAGCGGGCGGATTACACCAATGCAATGCCCTCGTAAAAACACCCAAAAACGACTACTCGCACGCCCCGAACAGACGTCCGATGAAAAAGTTGCTAAAACATTGCACACAGCTCGAACGGCGGCCCACGCGGGCCACGCCTCAACTCCGAATTAAGTATCCAAGATTGGACTCAAAATGACCGTCTCAAAAACAGGATCACGTCGCCGCTGGCAGCGCTTCAATCAGACGTCACACGGGGGAGTTACGACCGAAAACAATATTTAACAACAAATAATAATAATAACATTATATTATTATTATTTATTATTATCTTTTTTTTATATCTGTCACCACCCCCTTTGTTTTTTTTCCTGTGTTTTTTTTGTCTCGTTTCTCCCCCTACACAGGGTCGCCGCCCCTTTTCGAGGTCAAGAGAGACCCGCTGCTCGCGGGTCTCGGTCTTTACAGGTCGCCTCCGGCGACCTCACTTTGGCCGACCGTGCCTCCTCCGCAGCACGATGCAAAACGAGCGCCGGCCCGGGTCACCCCTGCTCCGCAGCCGAATCCCGCACCTCCACCGTGCCTTCGCGGTGCTCGCCCGACCGAACCGGCCTTCGTCGCGCCTCTGCGGCACTCACCCGGATGAACCGGCCTCCGCCGCTCCCCCATGGCGCTCACTCAGCTGAACCAGCCTCCACCGCTCCCCTTCGGCGTTCACCTGGCTGAACCAGCCCCCGCCGCTCGGGAGAACTGCCGGACCACCCCAAAACCGCCGGATAACCAGCAAAAGCCCGCAAACTTTGGCGGTCTTTTACGATCGACTCCGAACTTGGTTTTCGATTCCGAGTAGTGCGATGGACAGAGCATAAAATCTACTACAAACACATGTGATTTGCTCGATAATTCGACAGAGGTTCGATAAAAATAAATTGAGCTCAATGTATATGTGGAAATAAAAATTGGAAAGCGCAACGATCCTACCTGGTGGGGCCTAGCCCGTCGCTTCGCGACGATCCGCCGACCAGATCCGCAACTGCCTTGGTAAAAGTAGGAGAGGAGATGGGAAGGAGAGCTTCCTTTGGTTTCTGTCTTCCGCCAGAGGGTGAGTAAGGGGAGGAGGGTGAGGGGTTACTTAAATAGAAAAATTAATTTTAATTAATTAATTTTAAAACACCCCCAAATTCACCCGCATCTGAAACATCCAACGGGGATGAGGTTAAGCCTCCCCTAGGGTAAACACTACCTCTCGAGCACAACGGTGGTCTCCGAATTTTAATCCGAGGCCCCGTTCAAAAGTTATTAAACATAGCGCCCGAGGCCGCCAAATTACGAAAAGGCCCCTAGGGCCATTTTTCACAGACGACCCGCGCCCGCAAAACATATACCCCTCCTAGGGTAAACGACACATTAAGAACTCAACAGTGCCCTCAGTTCTCCAATACGAGCCACCGTTTAAGAGATACTCGAGTTTCACCATTAAACAAATAAATTAATTAATTAATTTATCCGTTTAACATTCCAGAAGCGGGCGAGGGGTCCAAACGTCCTGCGCCGACAAGTTTTTATGTCATTATTAGGG
The DNA here is from genome assembly GCA_963277665.1 of Viscum album. Lineage (NCBI taxonomy): Eukaryota > Viridiplantae > Streptophyta > Magnoliopsida > Santalales > Viscaceae > Viscum > Viscum album. The sequence goes on from OY728166.1 coordinate 613,283,481, forward strand.
TAAAGACCCTATTACAGACCCATCCGTACACTCGGATCTCTGATCTGGAACTCCTTTTAGGAGTTATCCCATTTATTTGGCGATTCCAGTGTGAACGCACTGAAAAATTAATTCCGGCCACTCCGGGGCTCGGAATCACACGCCGTCTGAAGGTGCTGCTCTGGAATATCATTAAGAATATCCAATGTCTTTCGTAACAAAAACTGGGTTCTTACATCATTCCCTCCTTCAAGTTTTTCATCCACAAAAAGCAAAACTACGGAGCAACATAGGGTACTAAGCCTACACCTGGCTTTCCCATACCCAGAAGAACCCACGCACAGCTCTACGTCACTGCACATAGACCAAATGATTGATCCTTTCATGCGAGGTCAGCCCTTCCCGACGTCGTGCACCCACTTCAGACTTCAGGGTTAGGTCAAGGCGGTAGGGCACCTCGTCATCCCTTTGCACGGTCTCAAATGGCTCAAAGGCCCTCAGGGGTAACTCACCTCCCCGACCAAACCTTTATGTCGCACGCCGCGACAGGAATCACCGCTTGGGCATGGGACAAGGCCCAGTGATTCCCTCCTTCAGAATATCCATATGGTGGAACACCCAAGGATGTCTGGTCACACAAGATTCCACAGTCAATGCTCTCTTACACACTCAAATGGAGAAGGAGTTAACACCATCGACTAAAGGAAAATGTCTCATGCCTTTTTTCCTTACCAACACAGGGTTACACTCGACGCCCGATGTCACCCTGGTAACACCTCAAACAAGGAGCAGGGAGGAAAGGAGTTCACACACAGAGTCTAAAAATTCTACTGCAAAAAGGTAGAAGAGATATAGAGTGTACCTCTTATCACCTCATGCTCTGCAGGATAATAGACATCCAAAGCTCGCAGCTGTCTGCGGTCCCAACTGTCAGCTCCCGGGGCCTGACGTGGACCACCTGGTGGTGATGGGAAGACCTCGTAACGTCGTCTCCCACCTCCAGCTCCTCCTGCTCCTCTGCTAGCACCACCTCTCTGGGTACTACTCCGATCACGGTGCTGCCTCTGTCATGGGGGTGCGCCTGCTTCCTGCCCGAAGCTCTCAGCATCTCGGGTCGGGCAGTCTCGTGCCAAGTGACCTCGCTCGTCACAAGCATAGCACCGACTCTATTTGGGCTGCACTAGTACCCTCTGGTGCCACTGTGGTGTATGACCACACCCCTGAGTCCGGTTTTCAGTAAGCCACCTGCGTCGAGGTTCTGCTTGCCGACGCCCACTAGCTGCGGCAGACGGCTCGGCTCCAACGTGCCTGCTGCCACCACCAACACTAGAACGCGACAGGAAGCCCTCTGTCACCAGAACCTACTCTAGCACCCCGGCATATGTGGAAATTCCCAAGGGTACTATGAAAGCACAAATCTCTCAGCGGAGACCCTGCTCAAACTTCCGCGCTCATAGTTTGTTGTCATGGACCAAGTCCGGGTGAAAGCGTGCACGATCTGCAAAACTAGCCGCGTACTCGGCCACCATCATCCCTCCCTGCTGAAACTACAGAAGCTCCTGAATCTGAATGGAGTGCAAGCAGGAGGGAAAAAACTCCTCACGAAACAATAACTGAAAGTCATCCCACGAAAGTGACGACTCGTCAAGAAACTGAGTCACCAGACTCCACCAACGCCGAGTTGCTCCACAAAAAAGGGTGGCTGCCAAAGCCACTCTCTAATATGTCGGTGTCTGCACAAGCCTGAAAAGGAGAACCACTACCTCGAGCCAAACCTATGCTGCCTGAGGGTCTGGATCACCACTGAACCTCAGCGGTCTCTGCCGTTGGAACTTGTGGAGCGCGCTCAACTTGCGCTCAAGCTCAGACTGCTCTGCTGAAACTGCCTATTGCTCAATAGGTGGGGTGCTGCTACCGGCCCACCCGGAGAAAGGGGATCACATGATGGGTCCTGGACTGTGGCCTCGTAGCTCACAGGGTCGTCGTCACGAAACAAAGCTGGTATCCTGGGTGGCTGTCCTCGCAGAGACATCCTGAAAATTATCAAGGAGTGCCGCGGTCAGATGAGCATATATGTATATACCAATATCAACGATGGGGACCTGACTCAAGAAGGATAGTCAAGACTCCGTACTATGTGATGCACAACCAAATTTCCCTACAATAAGTGTCTCAGCATGCCGAGTCGACAAGCGGGTTATCAGGGTCCTGGTGAATGGATACGTCGACCGCAGCACCATCACTAGAATCCCTGGCCTGAGAGCTGCTCTCGAGACACGTTAACACCGTTGCCCTAAATCCCAACCAGTTCCTTTTATTTTAGGGATGTCCGAACAGCGTCCCAAGGAAGGAACCACCTCTGATTCCACTTTGTCATGACCCGACCCTACCCGGGCTCGAGCCGCAACTACCCCAAGCCCGCCTCCATAGGCCTGGGGCTGGCGACCAGCGCCGAAGGCACAATAACTCGGGGAGGCCTTTGCCTAAGTACCTGTACACACACACGCAACAAACTAAATGCAATAGTGCAGAGTAAAAGTAAAGACAAGCAAAGAAAAGGGAAACTGCTATATATAAACCATAGTGTGCATCGACCTCTAACAGTACAAAGTACAATGCTGAAAAGGAAAAAGGGGAAAAACACGCACCCAACCAGAAAAGGTGCCACAACCCGGCAACAGGTAAACAAAAACAAACAGCTAACGGGTCTCCCACCTGGAACCCGGCTATGACCACCACACACGGTCCAAGCTCTCGAACTCCTATGCTCCCCTGAAGTCACGACCAACCTGTCCATTGTCTGTAAGGGCACACCAAGTGTGGGAAAAGCCCAAACCGGGGTGAGTATAAAAATAATCAGTAGGATACCCCGAAGGCTCGAGGGAGCAAACAAGGAGGTACCGAAGGGTGAGCAGTAGAGAGAACAGGAAAAAGTAAAGGATCACAATAGAGAGGGCAGTAAGGAGTACTATAAATAGTCCAGCTCAACCCAACAAGAGGAAAGAAGGTAGACTCGTCCAAACACAAGGAGCTAGAAACGGTGAGAAGATGAACTTCCCATCGAGTCTTCGCTACCTATAGTAGGATAGTAGACTCGTCCAATCATGAGATGCTATACACGGAAAGCATGTGGCATACCCCACAAGTCTCCGCCTAACCTGGAAGGAGAGCAACCAAACCCAAGAAGTGGGTACTAGAACAAGGTATATACATATCCATATGCTCTGTTAAGAATCCCGAACAACGTCGTAGGGGGATCTCCGTCCCATAGCTCAGCCCAAGAAAAAGTAGCCAACAGTCCCAGAAGTAACACCATCGATGACCAGCATCCCGCACATCTGCCCCGAACCGCAAGACAAGGGCTCAAACAACACTCCTCGACACTATCCACTTTAGACGACAATGACTCGCCCGCACGGTATTAGGTCGCGTCACAAGGACGTGTCTTGGTTGGGGAAAAAACTCCTCGCACTTGAGAGTTATGGGGGAACATCAACCACAACTCATCACTGCCCCGCAGTCGAGAAATATGCTCAAAGGCGACGGGCGACCCCCTACCCAGCCCCGCTGGAGGATCCCTGGAAGTCAACGGGTTCCCACTATAGGGAGACCCGGAAAGTCGATGGGTGCCACACTGCCCAGTCCCGTAACAGGGTAATCCACTAGAGGGCGACCCGGTTAAGGTCGGCGATGGGACCACTGCCCAGCCCAGCTAGAGGTAACCCGGCATCGGGGACCACTGCCCAGCCCAGATGGAGGTAAGCCCGACATCGGTGAACACTGCCTAGCCCAGCTGGAGGTAAGCCCGGCATCGGGGACCACTGCCCAACCCCACTGGAGGTTAGCCGGCACTGCCCTGGCCATCCCTGCTGGATGGTACTGCTCGGTGAACACCACTGTACTGGCCATCCCTTCGGGATGGTAAACCACTGGCGAGCCCTGCTTGAAACAACCTCAGCCCTACTGGAAACAACCTCAGCCCTACTGAAACAACCTCAGCTCTGCTGGAACAACCTCAGCCCTGCTGGAAACAACATCATCCCTGCAAGAAACAATCTCAGCCCTACTGGAACAACCTTAGCTTTGCTGGAACAACCTCAGCCCTGCTGGAAACAACCTCCTAGGTAGAGGATCGGTGCCCGTGTAAAGTGTTGGTCACACCGAAACCACAAGCTCGACCAGGGAACACAGAGCAATGGGAGAAACTCCCCAGGCCTCACAAGGCGATCCCGCTCCAATCCGCTGAGTCACTATCCAAGCGAACTGAGACACCTCATCACAAAAAGTGGGGAAAATGCCCACGCTGCACGAACACCCATAGTCGCAGACGGTGTCACAGTCCGGTGAAAGGGCACAGTACTGAAACCCCTCACAGCCAAAGAAGCAGAGGAACCAAACCATCTCTACCAGCCAAACCAACGAGATCAAGTCCAGGGGGAGACCACTCAACCCTGCTGGTCAGATAAAAGAGCACCAGGCCAGGGGAAACTCAACCTTGCTGGTCAAACAAACGAGCACAGAGCTAGGGGAAAACTCCACCCTGCGGGTCAAACAAATGAGCGTAGAGGGACCCTCTACGTCGCGAGAGGTCATAGTACGTAAAGAAGATCATGACACGCACATGGGGCCCACACAACATGTGGCCCCAAGTCAACCCCAACTGAGCGCACATACATCCTTAGGTACAAAAAACCACACGTACCTCCAAGCGCTCCCGTATACTCCCAGAGTATACCTCATTCCAGCCCAAAGGCTATCTTGCACATGGCACCAAGCGTCAACGCAAAGGCATGACGTAACAACTCCACCTCAAAGGCCCAGGCATGACCAACCACATCTTTTGAACCATTTGTATCACTCTCCCAAGAGTGCGCGATCACACGCCAAGGGTCCGCTACAAACAAGGTAGGACGAACTGCCACCAGAGCACCTCTCATGCTCCACATTCAATAAGATCGCATAAGAGGCTCTGCACAACCAAACAGATCACACCGTTGTAATCTTCACGGAAAAACACCCGAGATCGACTACTTACTTGCCTCCAGTGGATATCCGACGGAAAAGTCACCAACACCGCCTCACGCCCTGAACGACGTCCCGTGATCCCAAGCCTCGGCCCCAAAAACAGTCGGGCGCATCACACCATTGTGATCTCCTCGGGAAAACATGTCAAAAAGACTGTTCACTTGAACGCAACGGATATCCGGAGAAAAAGATGCATTCCGACGCACCGGACACGAGCGGTGCTTCGTGGCACCCACATCCCGGTCCCGAAACTCAACAAACAGATCTCACCATTGTGATCCTCTCGAAAAAGTACACGAAATTGACTATTCACTTGTCCAAAACAGACACCCGGTGATAAACCTGGAAATCACCGTCAAATCCTGAAACAGCCCTTGCGGGGCCCGCAGCATCGTGCCGAATTAGAGTGGGCGGATTGCACCAATGCAATGCCCTCGTAAAAACACCCAAAAAAGACAGCTCGCACGCCCCGAATGGACGTCCGATGAAAAAGTTTCTAAAACGTTGCACATAGCTAGAACGGCGGCCCGCGCGGGCCACGTCTCAACTCCGAATTAAGTATCCATGATTGGAATCAAAATGACCGTCTCAAAAACAGGATCACGTCGCCACTGGCAGCGCTTCAATTAGACGTCGCACGTGGGAGTTACAACTGAAAACATCATTTAACAACAAATAATAATAATAACATTATATTATTTTTATTTATTATTATCTTTTTTTTATATCTGCCGCCACCCCCTTTGTTTTTTTTCCTGTGTTTTTTTGGCTCATTTCTCCCCCTACACAGGGTCGTCGCCCCTTTTCCAGGTCAAGAGAGACCCGCTGCTCGCGGGTCTCGGTCTCCACAGGTCGCCTCCGATGACCTCACTTCGGCCGGCCGCGCCTCCTCCGCAGCACGATGCAAAACGAGCACCGGCCCTGGTCACCCCTGCTCTGCAGCCGAATCCCGCACCTCCACCGCGCCTCCGCGGTGCTCGCCCGGCCGAACCGGCCTCCGTCGTGCCTCCGCGGCACTCACCCGGCTGAACCAGCCTCCGCCACTCCCCCACGACGCTCACTCAGCTGAACCAGCCTCCGCCGCTCCCCCACGTCATTCACCCGGCTGAACCAGCCTCCGCCACTCGGGAGAACTGCCAGACCACCCCAAAACCGCCGGATAACCAGCAAAAACCCGCAAACTTCGGCTGTCTTTTACGATCAACTCCGAACTCGGTTTTCGATTCCGAGTAGTGCGATGGACAGAGCATAAAATCTACTACAAACACATGTTATTTGCTCGATAATTCGACAGAGGTTCGATACAAATAAATTGAGCTCAATGTATATGCGGAAATAAAAATTGGAAACCCCAACGATCCTACCTGGTGGGGCTTAGCCCGTCGCTTTGCGACGATCTGCCGACCGGATCCACAACCGCCTTGGGAGGAGTAGGAGAGGAGATGGGAAGGAGAGCTTCCTTTGGTTTCTGTCTTCCGCCAGAGGGTGAAAAAGGGGAGGAGGTTGAGGGGTTACTTAAATAGAAAAATTAATTTTAATTAATTAATTTGAAAACACCCCCAAATTCACCCGCGTCTGAAACATTCAACAGGGTCGAGGTTAGGCCTCCCCTAGGGTAAACACCACCTCTCAAGCACAACAGTGGTCTCGGAATTTTAATCCGAGGCCCCGTTCAAAAGTTATTAAACTTAGTGCCCGAGGCCGCCAAATTACAAAAACGCCCCTAGGGCCATTTTTCATAGACGGCCCGCGCCCGCAAAAATTATACTCCTCCTAGGGTAAAAGGCACATTCCGAACTCAACAGTGCCCTCTGTTCTCCAATCCGAGCCACCATTTAAGTGATACTTGAGTTTCACCATTAAAAGAATAAAATTGATTAATTAATTTATCCGTTTAACATTCTAGAAGCGGGCGAGGGGTCCAAACGTCCTGCGCCGAGATGTTTTATGTCATTCCTAGGGTAAAAACCGTATTACGGACCCATCCATACACTCGGATCTCTGATCCGGAACTCTGTTTTGGAGTTATCCCATTTATTTGGCGATTCCAGTGTGAACGCACTGAAAATTTAATTCCGGCCACTCCGGGGCTCGGAATCACACGCCGTCTGAAGGTACTGCTCTGGAATATCATCAAGAATATTCCAAAGTCTTTCGTAGCAAAAAAATGGTTCTACATCAGTCCCTCCTTCAAGATTTTCATCTCTGAAAAGCAAAACTAGGGAGCAACACATGGTACTAAGCCTACACCTGGCTTTCCCATAACCAGAAGAACCCACGCACAGCTCTACATCACCACACATAGACCAAATGATTGATCCGTTCACGCGAGGTCATCCCTTGCTGACGCCGTGCACCCACTTCAGACTTCGGGGTTAGGGAAAGGCGGTAGGGCACCTCGTCATCCCTTCGCACGGTCTCAAACGGCTCAAAGGCCCTCAGGGGTAACTCACCTCCCCGACCAAACCTTTACATCACACGCCACGACAGGAATCACCGCTTGGGCATGGGACAAGGCCCAGTGATTCCCTCCTTCAAAATATCCATATAGTGGAACACCCAAGGATATCTGGTCACACAAGATTCCACAGTCGATGCTCTCTTACACACTCAAATGGTCAAGGAGTCAACACCATCGACTAAAGGAAAATTTCTCACGCCTTTTTCCTTACCAACACAGGGTTACACCCGATGCCCGACGTCACCATGGTAACACCTCAAAGAAGGAGCAGGGAGGAAAGGAGTTTACACACAGAGTCTAACAATTCTACTGCAAAAATGTAGAAGAGCTGTAGAGCATACCTCTTATCACCTCATACTCTGCAGGATAATAGACATCCAAACCTCACGGCTGTCCGCGGTCCTAACTGTCAGCTCCCGGGGCCTGACGTGGACCACCTGGTGATGATGGGAGGACCTCGTAACGTCGTCTCCCACCTCCAGCTCCTCCTGCTGCTCTGCTAGCACCACCTCTCTAGGTATTACTCCGATCACGGCGCTGCCTCTGTCGTGGTGGTGCGCCTTCTGCCTGCCCGAAGCTCTCAGCATCTCGGATCGGGCAGTCTCGTGCCAAGTGAGCTCGATCGTCACAAGCATAGCACTGACTATCTCTGGGATGCTCTAGTGCCCTCCGGCACGACTGTGGTGTATGACCACGCCCCTGAGTCCGGTTGTCAGTAAGCCACCTACGTCGAGGTTCTGCTTGCCGACGTCCACTAGCTGCGGCAGACGTCTCGGCTCCAATGTGCCTGCTGCCACCACCAACACTGGAACGCGACAGGAAGTCCTCTGTCACCAGTGCCTGCTCTAGCACCCCTGGCAGGCTGTCCTTGCAGAGACATCCTAAAAATTATCAAGGAGTGCTGCGGTCAGATGAGCATATATGTATATACCAATATCAACGATGGGGAGCTGACTCAAGAAGGATAGTCAAGACTCAGTCCTATTTGATGCACAACCAAATTTCCCTACAACAAGTGTCTCAGCATACCGAGTCGACAAGCGGGTTATCAGGGTCCAGGTGAATGGATACGTTGGCCGCAACACCATCACTAGACTCCCTGGCCTGAGAGCCACTCTCGAGACACGTTAACACTGTTTCCCTAAATCCCAACCAGTTCCTTTTATTTTATGGATGTCCGAACAGCGTCCCAAGGAACGAACCAACTCTGATACAACTTTGTCACGACCCGACCCTACCCGGGCTCGAGCTGCAACTACCCCAAACCCGCCTCCATAGGGCAGGGGCTGGCGACCAGCGCCGAAGGCACAATAACTCGGGGAGGCCTTTGCCTAAGTACCTGTACACACACACACAACAAACTCAATGCAATAGTGCAGAGTAAAAGTAAAGACAAGCAAAGAAAAGGGAAACTGCTATATATAAACCATAGTGTGCATCGACCTCTAACAGTACAAAGTACAGTGCTGAAAAGGAAAAAGGGGAAAAACACGCGCCCAACCAGAAAAGGTGCCGCAACCCGGCAACAGGTAAACAAAAACAAACAGCTGATAAGTCTCCCACCTGGAACCCGGCTATGACCACCGCACACGGTCCAAGCTCTCGAACTCCTATGCTCCACTAAAGTCATGACCAACCTGTCCGTTGTTTGCAAGGGCACACCAAGTGCGGGCAAAGCCCAAGTAGGGGTGAGTATAAAAATACTCAGTAGGATACCCCGAAGGCTCGAGTGAGCAACAAAGAAGGTACTGAAGGGTGAGTAGTAGAGCGAACAGGAAAAATAAAAGGAGCACAATAGAGAGGGAAGTAAGGAGTACTGTAAAGAGTCCAGCTCAACACAACAAGAGGAAAGAAGGTAGACTCGTCCAATCACAAGGAGCTGGAAACGGTGAAAAGATGAACTTCCCGTCGAGTCTTCGCGACCTATAGTAGGAGAGTAGACTCGTCCAATCATGAGAAGCTATACAAGGAAAGCACGTGGCATACCCCGTGCGTCTTCGCCTGACCTGGAATGAGAGAAATCAAACACAAGAAGTGGGTACTAGAACAAGGTATATACATATCCATATGCTCTGTCAAGAAGCCTGAACAACGCCGTAGGGGGATCTCCGTCCCGTAGCTCAGCCCAAGAAAAAGTAGCCAACAGTCCCATAAGTAAAACCATCGATGCCCAACACCCCGCACGTCTGCCCCAAACCGCAAGACAAGGGCTCAAACACCACTCCTCAACACTATCCGCTTTAGACAACACTGACTCGCCCGCACGGTTTTAGGTTGTGTCACAAGGACGCGTCTCGGTTGGGGAAAAAACTCCTCGCACTTGAGAGTTCTGGGATAACGTCAACTAGAACTCGTCACTGCCCCGCAGTTGAGAAATATGCTCAAAGTCGACAGGAGACCCCCTACCCAGCCCCACTGGAGGATCCCTGGAAGTCAACGGGTTCCCACTACAGGGATACCCGGAAAGTTGATGGGTGCCACACTGCCTAGTCCCGTAACAGGGTAATCCACTGGAGGGCGACCCGGCTAAAGTCAGCGACGAGACCACTTCCCAGCCCAGCTGGAGGTAACCCGGCATCGGGGACCACTGCCCAGCGCAGATGGAGGTAAGCCCGACATCGGGGAACACTGCCCAGCCCAGCTGGAGGTAAGCCCGGTATCGGGGACCACTGCCCAGCCCTGCTAGAGGTAAGCCCAGTACTGCTCTGGCCATCAATGCTGGATGGTACTGCTCGGTGAACACCACTATACTGGCCATCCCTGCTGGATGGTAAGCCACTGGCGAGCCCTGCTCGAAACAACCTAAGCCCTACTGGAAACAACCTCAACCCTGCTGGAACAACCTCAGCTCTGCTGGAACACCCTCAGCCATGCTGGAAACAACATCATCCCTGCTGGAAACAACCTTAGCCCTGGTGGAACAGCCTTAGCTTTGCTGGAACAACCTTAGCCCTGTTGGAAACAACCTCCTGGGTAGAGGATCGGTGCCCGCGTAAAGTGTTGGTCACACCGAAACCACAAGCTCTACCAGGGAACACGGAGAAATGGGAGAAACTCCCCAGGCCTCACAAGGCCATCCCGCTCCAATCCGTTGAGTCACTGTCGAAGCAGACTGAGACACCTCATCCCAAAAAGTGGGGAAAATGCCCACGCTGCACGAACACCCGTAGTCACAGATGGTTTCGCAGTCTGGTGAAAGGGCACAGTACTGAAACCCCTCACAGCCAAAGAAGTAGAGGAACCAAACCATCTCTGCCGGCCAAACCAATGAGATCAAGACCAGGGGGAGACCACTCAACCCTGCTAGTCAGAAAAAAGATCACCAGGCCAGGGGAAACTCAACCTTGCTGGTCAAACAAACGAGCACAGAGCCAGGGGAAAACTCCACCCTGTGGGTCAAACAAAAGAGCGCAAAGGGACCCTCTACGTCGTGAGAGGTCAAAGTATGTAAAGCAGATCACGACACGCACGTGGGGCCCACACGACGTGTGGCCCCAATTCAACCCCAACTGAGCGCACATACATCCTCAGGTACAAACAACCACACGTACCTCCAAGCGCTCCCGTGTACTCCCGGAGTATACCTCATTCCAGCCCAAAGGTTATCATGCACACAGCACCCAGCGTCAACGCAAAGGCGTGATGTAACAACTCCACCTCAAAGGCCCAGGCACGACCAACCACAACTTGTGAACCATTTGTATCACTCTCCTAAGAGTGCGCGATCACACGCCAAGGGTCCGCTACAAACAAGGTAGGACGAACCGCCACCAGAGCACCTCTCATGATCCACATTCCATAAGATCTTGCAATAGGCTCTACACAACCAAATGGATCACACCGTTGTAATCCTTGTGGAAAAACACGCGAGATCGACTACTTACTCGCCTTCAACGGATATCCGACGGAAAAGTCACCAACACCGCCTCATGCCCGAACGACTTCCCCTGATCCCGAGCCTCAGCCCCAAAAACAGTCGGGTGCATCGCACCATTTCGATCCCCTCAAGAAAACATGTCAAAAATACTGCTCACTTGAACGCAACGGATATCCGGAGAAAAAGATGCATTCCGGCGCACCGGACATGAGCGGTGCTTCGTAGGACCCGCATCCCGGTCTCGAAACTCAATGAACAGATCTCACCGTTGCGATCCTCTCGAAAAAGTACACGAAATGGACTATTCACTTTTCCAAAACGGACACCCAATGATAAACCTGGAAATCACCGTCAAATCCCGAAACAGCCCTCGCGGGGCCCGCACCATCGTGCCGAATTAGAGCGGGCGGATTGCACCAATCCAATTCCCTCGTAGAAACACCCAAAAACGACTGCTCGCACGCCCCGAACGGACGTCCGATGAAAAAGTTGCTAAAACGTTGCACACAGCTCGAACGGCCGCCCGCACGGGCCACACCTCAACTCCAAATTAAGTATCCAAGATTGGACTCAAAATGACCATCTCAAAAACAGGATCACATCGCCGCTGACAGCGCTTCAATCAGACGTCGCACGAGGGAGTTACGACTGAAAACAATATTTAACAACAAATAATAATAATAAAATTATATTATTATTATTTATTATTATCTTTTTTTATATCTGCCGCCACCCCCTTTGTTTTTTTTCCTGTGTTTTTTTTGGCTCGTTTCTCCCCCTACACAGGGTCGCCGCCCCTTTTCCAGGTCAAGAGAGACCCGCTGCTCGTGGGTCTCGGTCTTTACAGGTCGCCTCCGGTGACCTCACTTCGGCCGGCCGTACCTCCTTCGCAGCATGACGCAAAACGAGTGCCGGCCTAGGTCACCCCTACTCCGCAGCCGAATCCCGCACCTCCACCGCGCCTCCGCGGTGCTCGCCCAGCCGAACCGGCCTCCGTCGCGCCTCCGGGGCACTCACCCGGCTGAACCGGCCTCCGCCGCTCCCCCACGGTGCTCACTCGGCTGAACCAGCCTCCGCCGCTCCCCCGCGGCGTTCACCCGGCTGAACCCGCCTCCGCCGCTCGGGAGAACTGCCGGACCACCCCAAAACCGCTGGATAACCAGCAAAAACCCGCAAACTTCGGCGGTCTTTTGCGATTGACTCCGACCTCGGTTTTCAATTCCGAGTATTGCAATGAACAAAGCATAAAATCTACTACAAACACATGTAATTTTCTCGATAATTCGACAGAGGTTCGATACAAATAATTTGAGCTCAATGTATATGCGGAAATAAAAATTGGAAACCGCAACGATCCTACCTGGTGGGGCTTAGCACGTTGCTTCACGACGATCCGCCGGCCGGATCCACAACTGACTTGGGAGGAGTAGGAGAGGAGATGGAAAGGAGAGATTCCTTTGGTTTCTGTCTTCCGCCAGAGGGTGAACAAGGTGAGGAGGGTGAGGGGTTAAATAGAAAAATTAATTTTAATTAATTAATTTTAAAACACCCCCAAATTCACCCGCATCTGAAACATCCGACGGGGTCGAGGTTAAGCCTCTCCTAGGGTAAAAACCACCTCCCGAGCACAACAGTGGTCTATGAATTTTAATCCGAGGCCCCATTCAAAAGTTATTAAACTTAGCGCCCGAGGCTTCCAAATTACGAAAACGCCCCTGGGTCCATTTTTCACAGACGGCCCGCGCCCGCAAAACTTATACCCCTCCTAGGGTAAACGACACATTCCGAAATCAACGGTGCCCTCGGTTCTCCAATCCGAGCCACCGTTTAAGAGATACTCAAGTTTCACCATTAAACGAATAAATTAATTTATTAATTTATCTGTTTAACATTCCAGAAGCGGGCGAGGGGTCCAAACGTCCCGTGCCGACAAGTTTTATGTCATTCCTAGGGTAAACACTCTATTTCGGACCCATTCGTACACTCAGATCTCTGATCCGGAACTCCGTTTAGGAGTTATCCCATTTATTTGGCGATTGCAGTGTGAACGCACTGAAAATTTAATTCCGGCCACTCCGGGGCTCGGAATCACACGCCGTCTGAAGGTGTTGCTCTGGAATATCATCAAGAATATTCTAAAGTCTTTCGTAACAAAAACTAGGTTCTTACAGGTGAGACTAGCAGCTCTAGGACGTGGGTAAGAAGATCGGGGAGGTAATTTGGCAGAAATTAGACAATGCTCAAGGTTTGAGAGGTGTTGGAGGAAGAGGGGAGTGAGGGTGATATTTATAGTGGAGGAGGGGAGGTATTTCAGCTTATTTTAATTATTATTATAATATTTTTATCAAGACTATGAATAATCTCTAATCAAGTGGCCATAAATAGTGAAAATATCATGTGAGTTCGAAGCAAGTTGCCTTGCATCACTTATGATGTCACAAATAGTGCATTTTTACTGATAAATTGATTATATGGTATTTTATCGTATTTCACTATTCATCGAAAATTCAAGAGTTTCAGAAAAATACCAAAAATTTACCCCAACCATTTTTCGACATGCAGAATTAAAAAATGAACTCCATTTTTCAAAATTAATTTTCTAAATATTATTAATTTAATTTTTAAATAAGGTCACAGTTAATTCGAAAAATAACAATATTGAAGTGCAATTAGTTTTATGTGACATTGGAAAATTAATTAAGATCCCATTATCCTATTTCCTTGGGAAAATAAAATAATAATATTATTTACTATTCATGAGGTCATATTACTATTCATATTACTATTCATAAGGGCATGTTACTATTCACCAAAAAAACAAGTTTGTTTCATCAGACTCTAAATAACATACTGAACATAATTGTAGATGATAGTTTCTTGAAATTCAAAACATAGAAGAAATAAAATTATGTCTAAAGGATACTTATAAATATATACCTTAAACAAAATTTCAAGCATTTTCAATTTATTTTTATAAAACCTTGGGATGTTACATTATCCACACCTTCTTGAAATTGCGTCCTCACAATTTTATTTACTTATTAAACAACTGAGGGTATTTTCCCCTCATAGCATTTTCAGACTCCCATGTTGCTTCTTCAACCATGTGGTTTCTCCACAAAACCTTTACCTGGTGGATTACCTTATTCTGCAATACCTGTTCTCTTCGATCAAGAATATGAACCAGTTTTTCTTCATAAGAAAGGTTCTCTGCCAGCTGAACTGCTTCCGGCCTCAAGACATGTGATGAACCTGGAAGATACTTTCTCAACATCGAAACATGAAAAACATTCTGTACCTGAAATAAGCTTGGAGGCAAAGCTACGCGGTATGCAACTGTTCCAACTTTATCCAAGATTTCAAAAGGACCGATGAACCGTGGACTTAGTTTCCCTTTCTTACCGAAACACATCACACTTTTCCAAGGAGAGATTTTAAGGAAAACATGGTCACCTACCTCGAAAGAGAAGTCTTTCCTTCTGTTATGTGCATAACTTTTCTGCCTGTTCTGAGCTGTCCTCATGTGTTGCTGGATCATCCTAAATTTCTCAGCCACTTCTTCTACTAATTCTAGCCCCATCAACTTTCTTTCACCAACTTTATCCCAAAATGCAAAAGTCTGACACCGCTTTCCATACAAGACCTCAAATGGTGCCATCTGAATACTAGAATGGAAACTGTTATTATAAGAAAACTCAACTAATGAAAGATGTTGATCCCAACTTCCCTGATAGTCCATTGAACAAGCTCGAAGCATATCCTCCAAAGTTTGAATCATTCGTTCTGAATGCCCATCTAATTGAGGATGAAAAGCTGTACTAAAATTCAACTCTGTGCCCAAAGACTTTTCGAGGTAACAATGCGATATTGGTTATTGTTGATCGGCTAACAAAGTTTTCTCATTCTCTTTCTATTCGAGATAAAATGACATTAGATCAGCTTTCTCAATTGTACCTCAAGGAGATTGTCAGGTTACATGGAGTTCCTCTTTCCATTGTGTCTGACTGAGATCCCAGGTTCACTTTTAAATTTTGGAAGGGACTTCAGAAGTCATTGGGCACAGAGTTGTATTTCAGTACAACTTTTCATCCTCAATCAGATGGGCAGTCAGAACGAACGATTCAAACTTTGGAGAATATGCTTCGAGCTTGTTCAATGGACTATCAGGGAAGTTGGGATCAACATCTTTCATTAGTTGAGTTTTCTTATAATAATAGTTTTCATTCGAGTATTCAGATGGCACCTTTTGAGGCCTTGTATGGAAAGCAGTGTCAGACTCCGGCGTTTTGGGATGAAGTCGGTGAAAGAAATTTTATAGGGCCAGAATTAGTAGAAAAAGAGGCTGAGAAAGTGAGGATGATCCAACAAAACATGAGGACAACCCAGAGTAGGCAGAAAAGTTATGCAGATAACAAAAATAAAGACTTCTCTTTCGAGGTAGGTGACCATGTTTTCCTTAAAATCTCTCCTTGGAAAAGTGTGATGTGTTTTGGTAAGAAAGGGAAACTAAGTGTCACGACCTGACCCTAACCGGGCTCGAGCCGCAACTACCCCAAGCCCGCCTCCATAGGCCAGGGGCTGGCGACCAGCATCGAAGGCACAATAACTCAGGGAGGCCTTTTCCTTAGTACCTGTACATGCACAAACGCAGCATACTCAATGCCAAACTGCAGAGTAATAGAAAAGAAGTAAAGAAAAAGGGAAACTGATATATATAAACCACAATGTGCATCGACCTCTAACAGTACAAAGTACAAACTGAAAAGAAAATGGGCAAAACACGCGCCCAACCCAAAAGTGCCACAACCCAGCAACAGGTAAACAAAAGAAACAGCTGACAGGTCTCCCACCTGGAACCCGTCTATGACCACCGCATGCGGTCCAAGCTCCCAAGCTCCTACGCTCCACCTGTCCATCGTCTACAAGGGCACACCAAGTGCGGTCAAAGCCCAAGCAGGGGGGAGTATGAAAATACTTAGTAGGATACCCCGAAGCCTCGAGGGAGCAATAAAGTGGGTACCGAAGGGTGATAAGTAGAGTGAATAGGAAAAGTAGTGGATTACAACTGAAAGTGAAGTAGAATACTAGTGGAGAGTCCAGCTCAACCCAACAAAAGAAAGGAAGTAGACTCGTCCAGACACAAGAAGTTAGAAACGGTGAGAAGATGAACTTCTCGTTGAGTCTTCACTACCTATAGCCAGAGAGTAGACTCGTCCAACCACGAGAAGCTAGACACGGAAAGCATGTGGCATACCCCGCACGTCTTCGTCTCTCCTGGAAGGGGAGAAACCAATCCCAAGAAGTTGGTACCGGAACATGGTATATACAAATCCATATGCTCTGTCGAGAAGCCCGAACAATGTCGTATGGGGATCCCCGTCTCTTAGCTCAGCCCAAGAAAATGAGTCGCCAACATTCCCAGAAGTAACACCATCATCGATGCCCAGCATCCCGCACGTCTGCCCTGAACCACAAGCTAAGGGGCTCAATCACCGCACTTCGACACTATCTGCTTTGGGTGGCACTGACTCGCCCGCACAGTTTTGGATCGCATCACAAGAACCGGTATTAGTGTGGAAAAGTGTCCCTTGTACTTGGGAGTTCTGGGGGAACATCAACCACAACTCGTCACTGCCCCGCAGTCGAGCGATCTTCTCAAAGTCAAGCCGTCACAACACTGACCCGTATAACCAAGGGTCCCGCTCCGGTAATCACGGAGGAAAGCCACAGACTAGCCTAGTCGAGAGGACTGAGTCTGGAATGTCAACAGGTGTCCCACTACACAGCCCCACTAGAGGGTAATTCATAACCAGATATCAGGTGATCCACTGCCCAGCCCCGTTGGAGGGTAAACCATATTAAGATACTGGGTGACCCACTGCCCAGCCCTGCAGGAGTGTAAACCATAACACATCATCTGGCGACCCACTTCCCAGCCCCGTTGGAGGGTAGACCTTAATACATCATCAGGAAACCCACTGCCCAGCCCTGCTGGAGGGTAGACCTCGAATAAGTCGACAGGCGACCCACTGCCCAGCCGTGCTGGAGGGTAGACTTGGAATAAGTCGACATCGACCCACTGCCCATCCGTGCTAGAGGGTAGACTTGGAGATAGATGACGGGCGACCCACTGCCCATCCCTGTTGGAGGGTAGACCCTAAGAGGTCGTTGGGTGACCCACAGCCCAGTCTCTGCTGGAGGGTAGACCCTAAGTGCGTCGGGTGACCCACTGCCGAGTCTCTGCTGGAGGGTAGACCCTAAGTGCGTCGGGTGACCCACTGCCCAGTCTCTCCTGGAGGGTAGACCCTAAGTGCGTCGGGTGACCCACTACCCAGTCTCTGCTGGAGGGTAAAACTTAGAAGCCAATGAGGAACCCACTGCCCAGCCCCGATAGAGGGTAAAACTCAGATCTTCCCTGGCCATCTCCACTAGAGGGTACAACACTAGCCAACTGAATATGGAGTGGTTATCGCGCCACGAACCAACTCTAGCACAACTCACACAAAAGGGTTCAGTGCCTGTTCCATCACTAGGTGTCGCTAACATCGCTACCGTCCGATCCATCGAGAACGAAACCAGGGGGGAGACCACTCAACCCTGCTGGTCAACCAATGAGCACAGAGCCAGGGGAAAGCTCCACCCTGTTGGTCCAACAAACACATAGAGGGACCCTCTACGCCGCGAGAGGTCCAAGTACGTGAAGCAGAACACAGGACGCACTTGGGGCCCACACAACGTGTGACCCCAATTCAAACCCCAACCAAGCGCACAAACGGTCTCAGGTACAAACCACACGTACCTCCAAGTGCTCTCATATACTCCAAGAGTATACCACGTCTCCAGCCCAAGGGCTACCATGCACACGACACCCAACATCAACACGATGGCGTGACATAACAACTCCACCCCAAAGGCCTAGGTATGACCAACCACATCTTGTGAATCATTTATATCACTCTCCCAAGAGTGCGCGATCACACGCCAAGGGTTCGCTATAAACCAGGTAGGACGAACCGCCACCGGAGCACCTCACCTGCTCCACATTCAATAAGATCACACAAGATTCTCTACACAACCAAACAAATCGCACCGTTGTAATCCTTGCGGAAAAACACGCGAGATCAACTACTAACTTGCCTCCAACGGATATCCGACGGAAAAGTCTCCAACACCGCCTCATGCCTGAACGACGTCCCGTGATCCCGAGCCTCGGCCCCGAAAATAGTCGGGCGCATCACACCATTGTGATCCCCTCGGGAAAACACGTCAAAAGAAGTACTCACTTGAGTGCCACAGATATCTGGAGAAAAAGATGCATCCCGGCGCACTGCACACGAGCGGTGCCACGTGGGACTCGCCCCCTATCCCGAAACTCAACGAACGGATCGCACTGTTGCGATCCTCTTGAAAAATTACATGAAATGGACTATTCACTTGTCCAAAACGGTCGCCCGGTGATAAAGCTGGTGTAAGAACCCGGTTTTTTTGCTACGAAAGACATTGGAATATTCTTGATGATATTCCAGAGCAGCGCCTTCAGAGGGCATGCGATTCCGAGACCCGTAGTGGCCGTAATTAAATTTTCAGTGCGTTCACACTGGAAATTCTAAATAAATGAGATAACTCCAAAACGGAGCTCTGGATCAAGGATCCGAGTGTACGGATGGGTCCGGAATGGGGTGTTTACCCTAGGAACAACATAAAACTTGTCGGCGCGGGATGTTTGGACCCCTCGCCCACTTCTGGAACGTTAAGCAAATTAATTAATTAATTAATTAATTCGTTTAATGGTGAAACACTAGCATCTTTTAAACAGTGGCTAGGATTGGAAAACCGAGGGCACCGTTGAGTTTGGAGTGTGCCGTTTACCCTAGGAGGGGTATAAGTTTTGTGGGCGCGGGCCGTTTGTGAAAAATGGATCTAGGGGCGTTTTCGTAATTCAGCGGCTTCGGACGTTAAATTTCATAACATTTGAACGGGGTCTCGGAATAAAATTCCGAGACCACCGTTGCGCTCAGAGCGTGGTTCTTAGCCTAGGGGAGGTTAAATCCCGACCCCGTCGGGAGTTCGGGTGCGGGGCCCACTGGCGGGGGTTTAAGTGTTTTGTTTTTAAACACTTCTCCCCCCCTCTTGGTTGTTCCCCCTGGCATCCCCTCCTCCCCCTCTCCTCATCCACCTCTGGTGAGGTGGCTCCGGCGAGGCAGCTCCGGCAAGGCGACGGTTCGACGGCGAAGCTCCAGCAACGCCCACGAGGTAGGTTTATGCGTTTTGCGTTTTAAATTCCGAACCCCCTTCAAGTTCGATTATTTGTGTCAATTTGTTGTTTGATCTTCGAACAAATCCCATAGACGGGTAGTATAAATTTTTATCTCTCCAACGCATCTTTCGGAATCAAAATCCAAGCTCAGAGGAGGCCGGGGTCGATCCCCGAAGTTTGTGGGTTTTTGAATGTGATCCCGGCCGGTTTGGGTGCTCCGGCGGTCCGAGGCGAGGCGGCAGTGGTTCCCTTGGCGGCGACAGCCTCTCTTCCAGGCGGCGGGCACCCGGTTGCAGCGAGGCGTGGCGTCTGTCGGCGGGGCGTGGCGTCTGTCGGCGGTGCGAGGCATGGCTCGCCGGGGGCGCGGGGGAGCGCCAGAGCGCGACGGGGAACCGGGGTCGCGGCGCACGACCCCGCGGAGGAAGCACGACCCACGTTGTGCGGGTCATCGCGCGGAGACCGGACACAGTCGGTCGGCCGGGCAGTGGACCGGGTCCACCGCCGGCCCGCGCGACCAAGCTGCGGGCTGGCCCAGGCCGGGCGGACCGGCCGGTCCAGCCCCAGGGGCCTTGCCCCCTCGGTGTTCGGACACCCATAATTCCCGCTACGGGTGTCTGTTTTGAGTACCGTCTGCGGAAGTGGATCTGTATTGACGAAATGGCCTTTTTGAGATGGTTTTGGGAATTTTTAATTCCCGAAACGAGGGTTCGCGGAGGCGCGACGTGTCCTTAAGTGGACGAGCGTAATCCCCGAGACTCTTGTTTTGAGCGGCGCGGATGCGTCCGACGTCCGTTTTGAGTGCCGTCAGTGGCGTTGGGCCCCTGGCACTGAGTTGGAGGTTTTCAGGGTGGTTCCAGGCGTTGAAGCTGGAGTTGAGGCATGGGGCCCACGACCCGTCATTTGAGCTGCGTGCAGCTAGTAGCGACTTTTTCCTCGGACGTCCGTTCGGGGCGTGCGAGCAGTCGATGTTGGGTGTTTTTCCGAGGGCAACGCGTTAGCGCAGTCTGCCCGCTATAATTCTGCACGGTGGTGTGGGCCCCGCGAGGGCCGTTTGGGAGTTGACGGTGATTTCCGGCCTTATCACCGGGTGACCACTTTGGATAAGTGAATAGTCCATCTTGTGTGCTTTTTCGAGAGGATCGCAATGGTGCGATCCGTTCGTTGAGTTTCGGGACCGGGATGCGGGTACCATGAAGCACCGCTCGTGTGCGGTGCGCCAGAACGTATCTTTTTCTCCGGATATCCGTTGCACTCATGTGAGTAGTGCTTTTGACGTGTTTTCCTGAGGGGATCGCAATGGTGCGATGCGCCCGACTGTTTTCGGGGCCGAGGATCGGGATCACGGGATGCCGTTCGGGCGTGAGGTGGTGTTGGTGACTTTTCCGTCAGATATCCGTTCGAGGTGAGTAAGGAGTCGATCTCACGTGTTTTTCCGCGAGGATTACAACGGTGCGATCCTTTGTTTGTGTGGAGCCTCTTGCGCAATCTTGTTAAATGTGGAATCATGAAAGGTGCTCTAGTGGTAGTTCGCCCTACTTTGTTTGTAGCAGACCTTTGGCGAGTGATCACGTGCACTCCTGTGTGAGTGATGTAAATTCTTGAGGTGACGTGGTTGGCCATACCTGGGCCTTTGAGGTGGAGTTGTTATGTCACGCCTTCGCGTTGACGTTGGGTGTCATGTGCACGATAGCCCTTGGGCTGGAGACGTGGTATACTCTGGGAGTATACGGGAGCTCTTGGAGGTACGTGTGGTTCGTACCTGAGACGTTCGTGCGCTTGGTTGGGGTTTACTTGGGGCCACACATCGTGTGGGCCCCACGTGCGTGCCGGGTTCTACTTTGCGTACTTTGACCTCTTGCGGCGTAGAGGGTCCCTCTGTGTGTTTGTTTGACCAGCAGGGTGGAGTTTTTCCCCTGGATCTGTGCTCGTTGGTTGACCAGCAGGGTTGAGTGGTCTCCCCCTGGTTTTGTTCTCGACGGATTGGCCAGTAGCGGTGCTAGTGCCACCCAGTGCTGGAGCAGACGCTGCAACTATTTTGGGGAGAGTTGTTTTGGAGGTGGGTGGTTGCGCGATACCCACTTCGTGTTCGGTTGGCCAGTGTTGTACCCTCCAGTGGATATGGCCAGAGCAGTTCTGAGTTTTACCCTCCAGCGGGGCTGGGCAGTGGGTTACTCATCAGCTCTTAGGGTCTACCCTCCACCAGAGACTGGGCAGTGGGTCACCCGACGCACCTAGGATCTACCCTCTAGCAAAGACTGGGCAGTGGGTCACCCTACACACTTAGGGTCTACCCTCCAGCAGAAACTGGGCAGTGGGTCACCCGACGCACTTAGGGTCTACCCTCCAGTAGAGACTTGGCAGTGGGTCACCCGACACACTTAGGGTCTACCCTCTAGCAGAGACTGGGCAGTGGGTCACCCGATGACCTCTTAGGGTCTACCCTCCAGCAGAGACTGGGCAGTGGGTCACTCGACGACCTCTTAGGGTCTACCCTCCGGCAGGGCTGGGCAGTGGGTCGCCTATTGATCTATTATGGTTTACCCTCCAGCAGGGCTGGGCAGTGTGTCATGCAGTATCTTATTATGGTTTACCCTCCAGCGGGGCTGGGCAGCGGGTCGCTTGATGATGTATTAGGGTTTATCCTCCAGCAGGGCTGGGCAGTGGGTCACATGATATCTGGTTATGAATTACCCTCCAGCAGGGGCTGGGCAGTGGGTCACCCGATATCTGGTTACAAATCACCCTCCAGCAGGGCTGGGTAGTGGGGACACCGGTTTGCATTCTAGACTCAGTCCTCTCGACTAGGCTAGTTTGTGGCCTTCCTCCGTGACTACCGGAGCGGGACCCTTGGTTATACGGGTTAGTGCTATGACAACTTTTACTTTGAGGAGACCTCTCGACTGCAGGGCAGTGATGAGGTGTGGTTTGAGTTTCCTAGAACTTTCAAGTACGAGGGGTGCTTTCCCCACTGAGACGCATTCTTGTGACGCGATCTAAAACCGTGCGGGCGAGTCAGTGCCGCCCAAAGCGGATAGTGTCGAGGTGTGGTGATTGATCCCCTTGGCTTGTGGTTCGGGGCAGACGTGTGGGATGCTGGGCATCGATGATGGTATTACCTCTGGGACTGTTGGCGACTCACTTTTGTTGGGCTGAGCTAAGGGATGGAGATCCCCTTATGACCTTTTTCGGGCTTCTTGTTGAGCATATGTATATGTATATAGCTTGTTTCAGTACCCACTCCTTGGTTTCTGGCTACTCTCCTTCCAGAGGAGGCAAAGATGAGTGTGTTATGCCACGTGATTTCCGTGTCTATCTTCTTGTGGTTGGACGAGTCTACTCTCCTGCTATAGGTAGCGAAGACTCGACGAGAAGTTCATCTTCTCACCGTTTCCAGCTCCTTATGTCTGGATGAGTCTACCTCCTTTCCTTTGTTGGGTTGAGCTGGACTCTTTACTGCACTCTGTTGTACTACTGTTCTACTCCCTGTTTGATCTACTGCTCACCCTTCGGTACCTCCTTTGTTGCTCCCTAGAGCCTTCGGGGTATCTTACTGAGTATTTTTATACTCACCCCTTCTTGGGCTTTGCCCGCACTTGGTGTGCCCTTGCAGACAATGGACAGGTGGAGCGTGACTTCAGTGGAGCATAGGAGCTTGGGAGATTGGACCGCGTGTGGTGGTCATAGCTGGGTTCCAGGTGGGAGACCTGTCAGCTGTTTCTTTTATTTACCTGTTACCGGGTTGTGACACCTTTTGGTTGGGCGCCTGTTTTTCCCCTTTTATTTTCATCTTGTACCTTGTACTGTTTAGAGGTCAATGCAAATTTGTGGCATTTATATAGCAATTGCCCCTTTTCATTACTTGTCTTTTCTTTTACTCTGCACTTTTGCATTGAGTGTGCTACGTGTGTGTGTTCGAAGTTACTTAGGCAAAGGCCTCCCTGAGTTATTGTGCCTTCGGCACTGGTCGCCAGCCCCTGGCCTATGGAGGTGGGCTTGGGGTAGTTGCGGCTCGAGCCCAGGTAGGGTCGGGTCGTGAAAAAGTGGTATCAGAGGTGGTTCATTCCTTGGGACACTATTCGGAAGTCCCTAAAATAAAAGGAATTGGTTGGGATATAGGGAAACAGTGTTAACATGTCTCGAGAGCGTCTCTCAGGCCAGGGAGTCCAGTGATGGTGTGGCGGACGACATATCCATTCACCAGGACCTTGATAATCCGTTTGTCGACTCGGCATGCTGAGACACTTGTTGCAGGCAAATTTGTTTTTGCATCACATAGGACCGAGTCTTGACTATCCTTCTCGAGTCAGCTCTCCGTCATTGTTGTTGTTGGTATATACATATATGCTCATCTGACCGCGACACTCCTTGATAACATTTAGGATGTCTCTGCGAGGACAGCCAGCCAGGATACCAGCTTTGGTTCGTGACGATGACCCTGTGAGCTACGAGGCCTCAGTCCAGGACCCATCATGCGAGCCCTTTCTATGGGTAAGCCGGTAACAACACCCCCACCCGTTGAGCAGCAGACAACTTTAGCAGATCAGGCTGAGCTTGAGCACAGGTTGAGCGCGCTTCGTGAGTTCCAGCGGCAGAGACCGCTGAGGTTCAGTGGTGAGCCAGAACCTCAGGCAGAAGAGGTTTGGCTCGAGGTAGTGGTTCACCTTTTCAGGCTTGTGCAGACACCGACAGATCAGAGAGTGGCTTTGGCAGCCAGCATTTTTCATGGAGCAGCTTGGAATTGGTGGAGCCTGGTAACTCAGTTTCTTGAGGAGTCGTTGCTTTCATTGGACGAATTTCAGTTGTTACTCCGTGAGGAGTTTTTCCCCTCCTGCTTGTGCTCTGTTCAGATTTAGGAGCTCCTGCAGTTTCAGCAGAGAGGGATGACGGTGGCCGAGTACACAGCTAGTTTTGCAGACCGTGCACGCTTTTACCCGGACTTAGTCCGTGAGGATGACATCTGAGCGCGGAAGTTTGGGCAGGGTCTCCGCCGAGAGATTAGTGCTGTCAGAGTACCCTTGGGTATTTCCACATATGCCGGGGTGCTAGAGCAGGCGCTGGTGACAGAGGGATTCCTGTCATGTTTTGCGGTTGGTAGTGGCAGTGGGCGCAACAGAGCCGGGACGTCTGTCGTAGCTAACAGGCGCCGGAGGACAGGACCTCAATGCAGGTGGCCTTCCCACTGCTGGTTTCGGAGACGTGGTCATGTACCACTGTGGCGAAAAGGCGCAGGGCCTCAGCCAAGGATGCCCTTCCATGAGTGGATCCTGGGCTGTGGTCGTACACCATAGTGGTTCCGGAGGGCACCAGGGCAACCCAGAGAGCGCTGGTGCTATGCTTGTGACTAGAGAGGTCACTTGGCACGAGACGGCCCGACCCGAGTTACTGGGAGCTTCGGGCAGGCAGCAGGCGCACCACCACGACAGAGGCAGTGCCGTGATCGGAGTAGTACCCAGAGAGGTGGTGCTAGCAGCGGAGCGGGAGGAGCTGGTAGTGGGGGATGACATTACGAGATCTCCCCATCACCACTAGGCGGTCCACGTCAGGCTCCTGGAGCTAACGGTTGGGACTGTGGGTAGCCGCGAGATTTAGATGTCTACGATCCTGCAGAGCACGGGATGGTGAGAGGTACCCCTTGCTACTCTTCTACTTCTTGCAGTAGAATTTTTAGGCTCTGCGTGTGAAAGGATTTTATCCCTGCTCCATGTTTGAGGTGTTACCAGGGTGACGCAGGGCGTCAGGTGTAACCCTATGTTGGTAAGGAAAAAGGCGTGAGACCTTTTCCTTTAGTCGATGGTGTCGACTCCATCGCTCACCGAGCATGTAGGAGAGCCTCGACTGTGAAATCTTGCATGACCAGATATCCTTAGGTGTTACACCATATTGATATTCTGAAGGAGGGAATCACTGGGCCTTGTTCCAGGTGCGGGCGGTGATTCCAGTCGCGGTGTACGACGTAGAGGTTTGACCGGGGAGGTGAGCTACCCCTGAGGTCCTTCAGGCCGTTTGAGATCGTGCAAAGGGATGGTGAGGTGACCAACCACCTTGCCCTAACCCTGAAGTCTGGAGTGGGTGCACGACATCGGCAAGGGCCAACCTTGCATGAACAGATCAATCCTTTGGTCTGTGTGCGGTGACGCAGAGCTGTGTGTGGGTTCTTTTTGGTATGGGAAAGCCAAGTGTGGGCTTAGTACCCAGTGTTGCTCCCAAGTTTTTGCTTTTCGGGGACGAAAATCTTGAAGGAGGGAATGATGTAAGAACCCAATTTTTTTTCTACGAAATACTTTGTAATACTCTTGATGATATTCCAGAGCAGCGCCTTCAGACGGCATGCGATTCCGAGCCCCGGAGTGGTCGGAATTAAATTTTTAGTGCGTTCACACTAGAAATGCTAAATAAATAAGATAACTACTAAACAGAGTTCCGAATTAGGGATCCGAGTGTACGGATGGGTCCAGAATGGGGTTTTTACCCTAGGAACGACATAAAACATGTCAGCGCGGGATGTTTGGACCCCTCACCCGCTTTTGGAACGTTAAGCGGATTAATTAATTAATTAATTAATTCGTTTAATGGTGAAACGCTATCATCTTTTAAACGGTGGCTCGGATTGGAAAACTGAGGGCACCGTTGAGTTTGGATTATTCCGTTTACCCTAGGAGGGGTATAAGTTTCGCGGGCGCGGGCCGTTTGTGAAAAATGGCTCCAGGGGCGTTTTCTTAATTTAGCGGCTTCAGACGTTAAATTTCATAACTTTTGAACGGGGTCTCGGAATAAAATTCCTAGACCGTCGTTGCGCTCAGAGCATGGTTCTTAGCCTAGGGAAGGTTAAATCCCAACCCCGTCAGGAGTTCAGGTGCGGGGCCCACGGGCGATGGTTTAAGTGTTTTGTTTTTAAACACTTCTCCCCCCTGGAGCCATTTTTCACAAATGGCCCGACGCTTCGTCGTCAACCCGCCGGGGTGGTCGCGCCTCACTAGAGCTACCTCGCTGGAGCTTCCTCGCCGGAGGTTAAGGGGAGGGGAGGGTTTGAGGAAGAGGAAGAAGAAGAAGAAGGGGGGGGGGGGTGTTTAAGTACAAATCACTTAAACGCCCGCCCGACAGCCCCAAACCCGAACTCCCGACAGGGTCAGGATTTAGCCTCCCCTAGGCTAAGAACCATGTTATGAGCACAACGGAGGTCTCATAATTTTAATCCGAGGCCCCGTTCAAAAGTTATTAAACTTAGCGCCTGAGGCCGCCAAATTACGAAAACGCCCCTGGGGCCATTTTTCACAAACGACCCTCGCCCGCGAAACTTATACCCCTCCTAGGGTAAACGGAACACTCCGAACCCAACGGTGATCTTGGTTTTCCAAGATGTGCCACCATTTAAGAGATACTAGAATTTCTCCATTAAACGAATTAATTAATTTATTTAATCCGTTTAACGTTCCAGAAGCAGGCGAGGGGTCCAAACATCCCGGCCACTCCGGGGCTCGGAATCGCACGCCGTCTAAAGGCGTTGCTCTGGAATATCATCAAGAATATTACAAAGTCTTTAGTAGCAAAAACCGGGTTCTTACATCATTCCCTCCTTCAAGCTTTTCGTCTCCGAAAAGAAAAACAAGGGAGCAACACTGGGTACTAAGCCCACACCTGACTTTCCCATACCCAGAAGAACCCACGCACAGCTCTGTGTCACCGCACACAGACCAAAGGATTGATCTGTTCATGCTAGGTCGGCCCTTGCCAATGTCGTGCACCCACTCCAGACTTTGGGGTTAGGGCAAGGCGGTAGGGTACCTCGCCATCCCTTTGCACGGTCTCAAACGGCCTGAAGGCTCTCGGGGGTAGCTCACCTCCCCGGTCAAACCTCTACGTCGCACGCCACGACTGGAATCACCGCCCGCACTTGAAACAAGTCCCGATGATTCCCTCCTTCATAATATCCATATGGTGGAATACCCAAGGATATCTGTTTACACAAGGTTCCACAGTTGATGCTCTCTTACACGCTCAAAAGGTGAAGGAGTCAACACCATCGACTAATGGAAAAGGTCTCACGCCTTTTTCCTTACCAACATAGGGTTACACCCGACGCCCCACGTCACCCTAGTAACACATCAAACAAGGATCAGGGAGGAAATGAGTTCACACACAGAGTCTAACAATTCTACTGTAAAATGTAGAAGAGCTGTAGAGCGTACCTCTTATCACCTCATGCTCTGCAGGATCGTAGACATCCAAAGCTCGCAGCTGTCCTCGGTCCCAACCATCAGCTCCCGGAGCCTGACGTGGACCACCTAGTGGTGATGGGAAGACCTCATAATGTCGTCCCCCACCTCCAACTCCTCTCACTACTCTGCTAGAACCACCTCTCTGGCCACTACTCTGATCACGGCACTGCCTCTGCCGGGGTGGTGCACCTGCTGCCTGCCTGAAGCTCCCAGCAACTCGGGTCAGGCAGTCTCATGCCAAGTGACCTCTCCCATCACAAGCATAGCACCGACTCTCTCTGGGCTGCAATGGTGCCCTCCGGCACCACTGTGGTGTAAGAACATTCCCCTGAGTCCGGTTGTTAGCAAGCCACCTGCGTCAAGGTTCTGCTTGCCGACGCCCACTAGCTGCGGAAGACGTCTCAGTTCCAACGTGCCTGCTACCACCACCAACACGAGAACGCGACAGGAATCCCTCTGTCACCAGTGCCTGCTCTAGACCCCGGCATATGTGGAAACGCCCAAGGGTACTACAACAGCATGAATCTCTTGGCGGAGAACCTAATCAAACTTCCGTGCTTGGAGGTTGTCGTCATGGACCAAGTCCGGGTAAAAGCGTGCATGGTCTGCAAAACTAGCTGCGTACTCAGCCACTGTCATCCCTTCCTGCTGAAACTGCAGGACCTCCTGAATCCGAACGGAGTGCAAGCAGGATGGGAAAAACTCCTCATGAAGAAACAAATGGAAGTCGTCCCACAAAAGCGACGACTTGTCAAGAAACTGAGTCACCAGACTCCACCAATGCCAAGCTGATCCACGAAAAAGTTTCCCTACCAAGCCACTCCCTGATCTGCCTGAGTCTGAACAAGACTAGAAAAGGCTAAACACTGCCTCGAGCATAGACTCTGCTGCCTGAGGGTCCGGCTCACCACTGAACCTCAGCGGTCTCTACCGCTGGAACACATGGAGCACGCTCAACCTGCGCTCAAGCTTAGCCTGCTCTGTTGAAACTGCCTGCTGCTCAACAAGTGGGGGTCCTGCAACCGGCCCACCTAGAGAAAAGGGGCTCGCATGATGGGTCCTAGACTGTGGCCTCATAGCTCACAAGGTCATCGTCACGCACCAAAGCTGGTATCCTGGCTGGCTATCTTCGCGAAGACATCCTGAATATTATCAATGAGTGCCGCGATCAAATGAGCATAATGTATATACCAACAACAACAAAGATGGGGAGCTGACTCAAGAAGGACAGTCAAGACTTAGTCCTATGTGATGCACAAATAAATTTCCCTGCAACAAGTGTCTCAGCATTCCGAGTGGACAAGCGGGTTATCAGGGTCCTGGTCAATGGATACGTCGGCCGCCGCACCATCACTGGACTCTCTGGCCTGAGAGCCACTCTCGAGACACATTAACACTGTTGCCCTAAATCCCAACTAATTCTTATTTTAGGGACGTCCGCACAACGTCCCATGGAATGAACCACCTATAATACCACTTTGTCACGACCCGACCCTACCCGGGCTCGAGCCGCAACTACCCCAAGCCCGCCTCCATAGGCCAGGGGCTGGCGACCAGCGCCAATGGCACAATAAATCGGGGAGGCCTTTGCCTAAGTACCTATACATGCACACATGCAGCACACTCAATGCCAAAATGCAGAGTAAGAGAAAAGAAGTAAAGAAAAAGGGCAACTGCTATATATAAACCACAATGTGCATCAACCTCTAAGAGTACAAAGTACAAACTGAAAAGAAAATGGGAAAAACACGCGCGCAACCCAAAAGTGCCACAACCCAGCAACAGGTAAACAAAAGAAATAGCTGGCGGGTCTCCCACCTAGAACCCGGCTACGACCACCGCACGCGGTCCAAGCTCCCAAGCTCCTATGCTCCACCGAAGTCACGCTCCACCTGTCCGTCGTATGCAAGGGCACAACATGTGCGGGAAAAGCCCAAGCCGGGGTGAGTATAAAAATACTCAGTAGGATACCCTGAAAGCTCGAGGGAGCAACAAAAGAGGTACTGAAGGGTGAGCAGTAGAGCGAACAGGAAAATTAGAGGAGTACAACTGAAAGTGAAGTAGAATACTAGTAGAGAGTCCACCTCAACCCAACAAAATAAAGGAAGTAGACTCGTCAAGTCACAAGAAGCTGAAAATGGTGAGAAGATGAACTTCTCGTCGAGTCTTCACTACCTATAGCCGGAGAGTAGACTCGTCCAACCACGAGAAGATAGACACGGAAAGCACGTGGCATACCCTGCGCGTCTTCGCCTCCCCTAGAAGGAGAGAAACCAAGCCCAAGAAGTGGGTATCGGAACATGGTATATACAAATCCATAAGCTCTGTTGAGAAGCCCGAACAACGTCATAAGGGGATCCCCATCCCGTAGCTCAGCCCAAGAAAATGAGTCACCAATAGTCCCAGAAGTAACACCATCATCGATGCCCAACATCCCGTACGTCTGCCCCGAACCGCA
Organism: Viscum album; assembly: GCA_963277665.1. NCBI lineage: Eukaryota > Viridiplantae > Streptophyta > Magnoliopsida > Santalales > Viscaceae > Viscum > Viscum album. The sequence goes on from OY728166.1 coordinate 613,313,754, forward strand.
AGCCAAGGGGCTCAATCACTGCACTTCAACACTATCCTCTTTGGGCGGCATTGACTCGCCCGCACGGTTTTGGATCGCATCACAAGAATGTGTCTTAGTGGGGAAAAGTTCCCCTCGTACTTGGGAGTTCTGGGGGAAAATCAACCACAACTCGTCACTGCCCCGCAGTCGAGCGGTATTCTCAAAGTCAATCCGTTACTACACTGACCCGTATAACCAAGGTCCCACTCCGGTAATCACGGAGGAAATCCATAGACTAGAATAGTCGAGAAGACTGAGTCTAGATTACCAATAGGTGTCCCACTGCCCAGCCCCACTGGAGGGTAATTCATAAACAGATATCAGGTGACCCACTACCCAGCCCCGCTGGAGGGTAAACCATATTAAGATACTGGGTGACCCACTGCCCAGCCATGCTAGAGGGTAAACCATAACACATCATCCGACGACCCACTGTCCAGCCCCACTGGAGGGTAGACCTTAATACATCATCAGGTGACCCACTGCCCAGCCCCGCTAGAGGGTAGACCTGGAATAAGTCGACAGGCGACCCACTGCCCAACCGTGCTGGAGGGTAGACCTGGAATAAGTTGACAGGCGACCCACTGCCCAGCCGTGCTGGAGGGTAGACCTGGTGCTAGACGATGGGCGACCCATCGCCCAGCCCTGTTGGAGGGTAGAACCTAAGAGGTCTTCAGGTGACCCACTGCCGAGTATCTGCTGGAGGGTAGACCCTAAGTGCGTCGGGTGACCCACTGCCCAGTCTCTGCTGGAGGGTAGACCCTAAGTGCGTCGGGTGACCCACTGCCCAGTCTCTGCTGGAGGGTAGACCCTAAGTGCGTCAGGTGACCCACTTCCTAGTCTCTGCTGGAGGGTAAACCCTAGAATCCAATGAGTAACCCACTGCCCAGCCCTGCTGGAGGGTAAAACTCAGATCTGCCTTGGCCATCTCCACCGGAGGGTACAACACTAGCCAACCGAACACGGAGTGGGTATCGCGCAACCACCCAACTCCAGCACAACTCACCCAAAGGGGTTCAATGCCTGTTCCATCACTAGGTGTCACTAACACCGCTACCGCCCGATCCATCGAGAACGAAACCAGGGGGGAGACCACTCAACCCTGCTGGTCAACCAACGAGCACAGATCCAGGGGAAAGCTCCACCCTGCTGGTCAAACAAACACACAGAGGGACCCTCTACGCTGTGAGAGGTCCAAGTACGCGAAGCAAAACATAGGACGCACTTGGGGCCCAAACGACGTGTGGCACCAAGTCAAACCCCAACCAAGCACACAAACGGTCTCAGGTACAAACCGCACGTACCTCCAAGTGCTCTCGTATACTCCCAGAGTATACCATGTCTCCGGCCCAAGGGATATCATGCACACAACACCCAACGTCAACATGAAGGTGTGATGTAACAACTCCACCCCAAAGGCCCAGGCACGACCAACCACATCTTGTGAATCATTTATATCACTCTCCCAAGAGTGCGCGATCACACGCCAAGGGTCCTCTATAAACCATGTAGGACGAACCTCCACCGGAGCACCTATCATGCTCCACATTCAATAAGATCGTGCAAGAGGCTTCGCACAACCAAACAGATCCCACCGTTGTAATCCTCGCAGAAAAACACGTGAGATCGACTACTAACTCGCCTCCAACGGATATCCGACAGAAAAGTCACCAACACCGCCTCACGCCTGAACAACGTCCCATGATCCAGAGCCTCGGCCCTGAAAACAGTCGGGCAAATCGCACCATTGTGATCCCCTCAGGAAAACACGTCAAAAGCACTACTCACTTGAGTACCACGGATATCCGGAGAAAAAGATGCATCCCGGCGCACCGCACACGAGCAGTGCCACATGGGACCCGCCTTCCGGTCTCAAAACTGAACGAACGGATCACACCGTTGCGATCCTCTCGAAAAAGTACACAAAATGTACTATTCACTTGTCCAAAATGGTCGCCCGGTGATAAAACTGGAAATCACCGTCAACTCCCGAAACGGCCCTCATGGGGCCCGCACCATCATGCGGAATTATAGCGAGCAGACAATGCCAATGCGATTCCCTCGGAAAAACACCCAACATCGACTGCTCGCACGCCCCAAACAGATGTTGGAGGAAAAAGTCGCAAAACGCTGCACACAGCTCGAAAGACGGGCCGTGGGGCCCATGCCTCAAGTTCAGTCTCAATGCCTGAAACCACCCTGGAAACCTTCACCCCGGCGTCAGGGTCCCAACGCAACTGTCAGTACTCAAAGCGGACGTCGGACGCGTCCGTGCCGCTCAAAACAAGAATCTCGGGAGAAACACTTGTCCACTTAAAGACACGTCGTGCCTCCGTGGCCCCTCTTTTCGGGAATTAAAAATTCCTGAAGCCATCTCAACATGTCCGCTTCGACGATACGGCCCCACAGCCGCAGACGGCGTACAAATCGGACACCCGTATTGAGAATTACGGGTGTCCGAAGGGGGGGCGGGACCCCTTGGGCTAGACCGGCCTGTACCGGCCAGTCCGCCCGACCGGGCCCAGCCCGCGGCTTAGCCGCGCGGACCGGTGCCAGTTCGCGGCCCGCCTGCAGACCGCCCACGAGGGCTGGTCGCCTCGCCGCGCGAAGAACCGCCAGGCGCGGGTCTCTGCCTCCTCCACGGGGCCGACCGGTCCTTCCGCTCTGCGCTGCGTGAAGCCGCCACGGCTGGAGCTCGCTGCCGCGCTGAAGAGCACCGCCGCCATCGAAACCCGCCGGACCACCGTATCGCCACCACCTGGAGATCGCCGGACCACCGTGCCGGCCAGAAAACCCCAAAAACCCGCAAATCTTTGCCGAGCCGCTGCGGAGGCTTCGGAGGTCGGATTTCGAATTCGAAACAAGCGTTGGAAAGCTAGGATAACGTACTACGCGATCATGGGCATCGATCGACAATCAGATAACAGTTTGATGCTATAAACTGGGCTCAAAGATTGTGGGAAATTAAAAACGAAAACGATAACCCCTACCTCGATGGGCGTAGCCCGACGCTTTGTCGTCAACCCGCCGGGGTGGTCGCGCCTCGCCGGAGCTGCCTCACCAGAGCTTCCTCGCCAAAGGTGAAGGGGAGGGGAGGGTTTGAGGAAGAGGAAGAAGAAGAAGAAGGGGGGGGGGGGGTGTTTAAGTACAAATCACTTAAACGCCCACCCGACATCCCCGAACCCGAACTCCCGACAGGGTCAGGATTTAGCCTCCCCTAGGCTAAGAACCACGCTTTGAGCGCAACGGCAGTCTCGGAATTTTAATCCGAGGCCCCATTCAAAAGTTATTAAACTTAGCGCCTGAGGCCTCCAAATTACGAAAACTCCCCTGGGGCCATTTTTCACAAACGGCCCGCGCCCGTGAAACTTTTACGCCTCCTAGGTTAAACGACACGCTCCGAACCCAACGGTGCTCTCGGTTTTCCAAGATGAGCCACCGTTTAAGAGATACTAGCGTTTTTCCATTAAATGAATTTATTTATTTATTTAATCCGTTTAACGTTCCAGAAGCGGGCGAGGGGTCCAAACATCCCACGCCGACATGTTTTATGTAGTTCCTAGGGTAAAAACCCCATGCCGGACCCATCCGTACACTCCGATCTTTGATTTGGATCACCGTTTAGGAGTTATCCCATTAATTTGGCGTTCCCAGTGTGAACGCACTGAAAATTTAATTCCGGCCACTCCGGGGCTCGGAATCGCACTCCGTCTGAAGGCGCTGCTCTGGAATATCATCAATAATATTCCAACGTCTTTCATAGAAAAAACTGGGTTCTTACACTAAGTCCATGGTTCATCGGTCCTTTTGAAATCTTGGATAAAGTTGGAACAGTTGCATACCGCGTAGCATTGCCTCCGAGCTTATTTCAGGTACACAATGTTTTTCATGTTTCGATGTTGAGAAAGTATGTTCCAGATTCATCACATGTCTTGAGGCCGGAAGCAGTTAAGTTGGAAGAGAACCTTTCTTATGAAGAAAAACCGGTTCAGATTCTTGATTGAAGAGAACAGGTATTGCGGAATAAGTTAATCCACCAGGTAAAGGTTTTGAAGAGAAACCACTTGGTTGAAGAAGCAACATGGGAGTCTGAAAATGCTTTGAGGGAAAAATACCCTCAGTTGTTTCATAATTAAATAAAATTGCGAGGATGAAATTTCAAGAAGGTGGGGACAATGTAACATCCCATGGTTTTCTAAAAATAAATTAAAAATGCTTGAAATTTTGTTTAAGGTATATATTTATAAGTATCCTTTAAACATAATTTTATTTCTTCTATGTTTTGAATTTCAAGAAACTGTCATCTACAATTGTGTTCAGTATGTTATTTAGAGTCTGATGAAACAAAATTGTTTTTTTGGTGAATAGTAACATGCCCTTATGAATAGTAATATGAATAGTAATATGAAATCATGAATAGTAAATAATAATAATATTTTATTTTCCCAAGGCAATAGGATAATGGGATCTTAATTAATTTTCCAATGTCACATAAAACTAATTGCACTTCAATATTGTTACTTTTCGAATTAACTGTGACCTTATTTAAAAATTAAATTAATAATATTTTGAAAATTATTTTTGAAAAATGGAGTTCATTTTTGAATTCTACAGGTCGATAAATGGTTGGAGTAAAGTTTTGGTATTTTTCTGAAACTTTTGAATTTTCGGTGAATAGTGAAATACGATAAAATACCGTTTAATCAATTTATCAGTAAAAATGCACTATTTATGACATCATAAGTGATGCAAGGCCACTTTCTTAGAACTCACATGATATTTTCACTATTTAGGGCCACCTGATTTGATATTATTCATAGTCTTGATAAAAATATTATAATAATAATTAAAATAATCTAAAATACCTCCCCTCCTCCACTATAAATATCACCCTCACTCCCCTCTTCCTCCCACACCTCTCAAGCCTTGTGCATTGTCCAATTTCTGCCAAATTCCCTCCCCAATCTTCTTCCCCACATCCAAGAGCTTTTGGTCTCACCAAAAGACCAAAATCAAAGCCCTTAAGAAGGATCTCAAGGAGAAGAAATCAAGAGGTAAACAACCTATTTTATTTTCTTTCTTTTATTTCATTTTTTGTTATGCTCTTCCATTACCTTTGTCTTGTGTTGGGATATTTCATTAAATATTCCCCCCTTACTTTCCATATATTGTATGAATGATGATATATTCCATTCCTCTCATCAATCTTGTTTTTATGAAATTTTAAGAGATGCCATTAGGCTGCCGAATTTTCGTGAGAAATTTCTCAAGATTTTCTTTTATTTCATGATTCGTTTTTCTTCTTTCCTCACTCCCTCTTATCAAAGAGTCATGAAATATCCAGAATAATGTATATTAATTATGTTCTAATGATTATGGAAAATTACTCATCATTATTCTTCTCCTCTTCCACTTATTTAAAGAATCAAAAAACATTGTCCATTTCTGTCGAATTACCGATATCGTGGACAATGTATTTTCAATTTCCATTAATTCTTTCATGTCTGGTCATGAAACCATTTATATGGTTGAACCAGGTTATAATATATGTTTTATGAATCATATACAGTTCTGGAATTCTTTTTTACTCATGGTTCTAATTTTAAAGACAAAATGACGTTGTTATTATCAAAGAACCACTTAAATGATCTAAACGAACATAATTAATGTTTTATCTAATGAATCATCCTCATATAAAGAATCAAAGTGATAAATGGTATAATTTATGGTACTGGAAATATGTAAGTACTAATCCATTCCAATTCTGGAGTTTCACTTCTAATCAAAAAGAACGATTCATCATGAACCGATTGTGAAAATCACAAAAGAACTCACCCAAAATAATGCAAGGAACAAAATAGTAACAATTAAGGGGTGAAGTGAGGTTATGAAATGACCATATAAGATGTTATAAACATGAAAATGTTTATGTAAAAAACTAATAACACTATTTTAACCATTATACATTAGGTTTTAACAAGTTTTAAGTAAGAAAAGCTTAAGGTAATGGAATTATTAACCCGATTTCCATTCATTGGGTTAACCTTCTACTTTATAATTTATGTGCTATTTAAATTATTTGTTTGATGGGTTCAATTTATATTTTGTTTCATTATGTGTACTTACAGAGTATATACATATTCCATCCACTCTATTAAGTCTCACTTCAAGTATATGATGTTTATAAGGACTTTTCTTCTAAAATCATTTTTTAAAATTCTGTTTTATAAGATTCAAAAGCAATGTTTTTATGCTATTGTTTATGTTGTATGATTATGTTTTGGTTATTGGGAATTGTTTATGATGAAGGGTGGGACCTATATTTACCTCCAATGCATTGGGTATGAGTAAGTTGGAGGTCAGCCATATGGTTACTCCAAGTGTAACTGTGATGGTTACACAAAGTAAGGTAGCCGTGAGGGTTACAAATTTTAAGGTAGCCAAGATAGTTACAGGATTATGTATGTAATTCCCCAAGATACCTCTATGATTATATTTATGTTTGTGTGGATCTTTTTTAAATCTCATGTTACACAAAGTAAGTATTTATGGGTGGAAAGCATGTCTTTTGAAACTGTTTTCATACATCATGAGTATTCATGGACTAATGTGATTTTTCCTTCTTTTTTCATAACTTACTGAGATTTTGTGCTCATCCCAAATTTTTAAATGATTTTTCACAGGTTAATGGATGAGTAATACAAGGAAGCAAGACATGTTAAATGTTTAAGAATTGTCAAGGAGTCTTGTTTTAAGTTTTAATGTTTTATATTCTGAGAAAAATGGAAACTGATTTTATGGTATCGAATATGTAACAATGTGTAATGTTATGAATGTTTTTTCTTAATTCTCTAAAGCTATAAACTTGAAAAGATCCTCAATGAGAAAGGCAGTGTTTTCTTGAATAAATTCAAGATTATGTATGAAATAAGTGCGGTTATGGGTGGAAAGAATGTCCTTTGAAAATGTTTTCATATGTCATGTGTATTCATGGACTAATGTGATTTTTCCTTCTTTTTCATACCTTACAGAGCTTTTTTGCTCATCCCAAGTTTTTAAACGATTTTTCACAGGTTAATGGATGAGTAATAAAAGGAAGGAAGATATGTTAAATGTTGAAGAATTTTCAAGGAGTCTTGTTTTAAGTTTTAATGTTTTATATTCTGAGGAAAATAGAAACTGATTTTATGGTATCCACTATGTAACAATGTGTAATGTTATGAATGTTTTGTCTTAATTCTCTGAAGCTCTAAACTTGAAAAGATCCTCAATGTAAAAGGAAGTGTTTTTTTGAATAAATTCATGATTATGTATGAAATAAGTGCGGGTCTTAATAGTTGGTATAATGTGACAACCGGGTCCCAGTGACAGCACAGACACCCCGCCTTAACAAGGCTGTCAGGTCCTGGCCTCCCAGGTACCACCAGTTGCCCCCGCAGATACGTGGGGCCCACCTCAGGGTCCACCCACATGCCTGAACGATTCATCTGACTAATGATTTTCCCCATAGGCCAACATATGTCCTTTCCAGTGTGCTTTGTCCTCACTCACACACACCCTGAGAAACTTCCCAGGAGGTCACCCATCATGATCACTACTCCAGGCCAAACATGCTTAACTGTGAAGTTCTAATCAGACAGTCTACTAAAAAGGAAGGTGCACCTTGTTGACATGAGTCATATCATTTAGTTATTTTACCCTTTATCATTTGGGGATGTTACAATCACCCCCCCCTTTAGAGCACAACGCCCTCGTTGTGGGCCCTATATATCAACCCAGGCAGTGCACCACACTTAAGGTTGGGTACCACCTCTGATACCAAATGTGACAACCGGGTCCCGATGATAGCACAGACACCCCGCCTTAACATGTTCGTCGGGTCCTGGCCCACCAGGTACCACCAGTTGCCCCGCAGACAAGTGGGGCCCACCCTAGGATCCACCCACATGCCCGAACGAGTCATCTGACTAATGATTGTCCCCACAGGCCAACACATGTGCTTTCCAGTGTGCTTTGTCCTCACTCACACACACCCTGGGAAGCTTCGCAGAAGGTCACCCATCCTGATCACTACTCCAGGCCAAGCACGCTTAACTGTGGAGTTCTAATCAGACAGGCTCCCGAAAAGGAAGGTGCACCTTGTTAACATGAGTCATATCATTTAGTCATTTAAGTCTTTATCATTTGGCCAACACATGTGCTTTCCAGTGTGCTTTGTCCTCACTCACACACACCCTGGGAAGCTTCGCAGAAGGTCACCCATCCTGATCACTACTCCAGGCCAAGCACGCTTAACTGTGGAGTTCTAATCAGACAGGCTCCCGAAAAGGAAGGTGCACCTTGTTAACATGAGTCATATCATTTAGTCATTTAAGTCTTTATCATTTGGGGATGTTACAATCACACCCCCTTTAGAGCACAACGCCCTCGTTGTGGGCCCTATATCTCTACCCAGGCAGTGCACCACACTTAAGGCTGGGTTCCTCCTCTGATACCAAATGCGACAACTGGGTCCCGGTTACAGCACAGACACCCAGCCTTAACATGGCTGTCGGGTTTTGGCCGACCAGGTACCCCAGTTGCCCCGCAGACAAGTGGGGCCCACCCTAGGGTCCACACACATGCCCAAACGGGTTATCTGACTAATGATTGTCCCCACAGGCCAACACATGTCCTTTTCAGTGTGCTTTTTCCTCACTCACACACACCCTAGGAAACTTCCCAGAAGGTCACCCATCCTAATCACTACTCCAGTCCAAGCACGCTTAACTGTGGAGTTCTAATCAGACAGGCTCCCGACAAGGAAGGTGCACCTTGTTGACATGAGTCATATCATTTAGTCATTTAACTCTTTATCGTTTGGGGATGTTACAATCAACTATAAAGACCCGCAATTATTTCATACATAATCTTGAATTTATTCAAGAAAACACTTCCTTTTACATTGAGGATCTTTTCATGTTTAGAGCTTTAGATAATTAAGACAAAACATTCATAACATTACATATTGTTACATAGTGGATACCATAAAACCAGTTTCCATTTTTCTCAGAATATAAAACTTTAAAACATAAAACAAGACTCCTTGAAAATTCTTCAACATTTAACATGTCTTCCTTCCTTGTATTACTCATCCATTAACCTTTGAAAAATAATTTAAAAACTTGGGATGAGCACAAAATCTCAGTAAGGTATGAAAAAGAAGGAAAAATCACATTAGTCCATGAATACTCATGACGTATGAAAACATTTTCAAAAGTCATTCTTTCCACCCATAAATACTTACTTTGTGTAACATGAGATTTAAAAAATATCCACAAAAACATAAATATAATAATAGTGGTATCTTGGGGCATTACTTACATAATCTTGTAACCATCTTGGCTACCTTAAAATTTGCAACCCTCACAGCTACCTTACTTTGTGTAACCATTGCAGTCACACTAGGAGTAACCATACGGCCGACCTCCAACTTACTCATACCCAATGAATTAAAGGGAAATATAGGTCCCACCCTTCATCATAAACAATTCCCAATAACCAAAACATAATCATACAACATAAACAATAGCAGAAAAACATTGCTTTTGAATCTTATAAAACCGAATTTTAAAAGAAGATTTTAGAAGAAAAGTCCCTTATAAACATCATATACTTGAAGTGAGACTTAATAGAGTGGATGGAATATGTATATACTCTGTAAATACACATAATGAAACATAATCTAAATAGAACCCATCACACAAACAATTTAAATAGCACATAACTTATAAAGTAGAAGGTTAACCCAAAGAATGGAAATCAGGTTAAGAATTCTCTTACCTTAGGCTTGTCTTACTTCAAAATTGTTTAAACCTCATGTATAATGGTTAAAAGAGTGTTATTAGTATTTTACAGAAACATGTTCATGTTTATAACATCTTATATGGTAATTTTATAACCTCATTTCACCCCTTAATTGTTCATAATTTGTTCCATGCATTATTTTGGGTGAGTTCTTTTGTGATTTTCACGATCGGTTCATGATGAATCGTTCTTGTTGATTGGAAGTGAAAATCCAGAATTGGAATGGAGTAGTATTTACATATTTCCAGTACCATAAATTATACCATTTAACACTTTGATGCTTTATATGATGATGATTCATAAGTTAAAACATTAATTATGTTCTTTTAGATCATTTAAGTGGTTCTTTGATAATTACAACCTCATTTAGTCTTATAAATTTGAATCATGAGTAAAAAAGAATTATAGAACCTTATATGAGTCATAAAACATATATTATAACCTGTTTTAACTATATAAATGGTTTCATGACCAGACTTGAAAGAATTAATGGAAATTGAAAATACATCGTCCATGATATCGGTAATTCGACACAAATGGACAATGTTTTTTGATTCTTTAAATAAGTGGAAGAGGAGAAGAATAATGATGAGGAATTTTCCATAATCATGAGAACATAATGAATATACATTATTCTGGAGATTTCATGCCACTTGGATAAGAGCGAGTGAGGAAAGAAGAAAAACGAATAATAATTAAAACAACACATGAGGACAGCTCAGAGCAGGCAGAAAAGTTATGCAAATAACAGAAGGAAAGACTTCTCTTTCGAGGTAGGTGATCATGTTTTCATTAAAATATCTCTTGGAAAAGTGTGATGCGTTTCAGTAAGAAAGGGAAACTAAGTCCATGGTTCATCGGTCCTTTTGAAATCTTGGATAAAGTTGGAACAGTTGCATACCGCGTAGCTTTGCCTCCGAGCTTATTTCAGGTACACAATGTTTTTCATGTTTCAATGTTGAGAAAGTATGTTCCAGATTCATCACATGTCTTGAGGCCAGAAGCAGTTCAGCTGGTAGATAACCTTTCTTATGAAGAAAAACCGGTTCAGATTCTTGATCGAAGAGAGCAGGTATTGCGGAATAAGGTAATCCACCAGGTAAATGTTTTGTGGAGAAACCACATGGTTGAAGAAGCAACATGGGAGTCTGAAAATTCTATGAGGGAAAATAAACTTCTTATTTAAAATTGGGACATCAAAATTTACATTGGGTAATTTTTTTTATTTTTCTGATAAAGTTCATTTTTAATAAATAGTGAAAAATACTTCATTTTAAGTCAAAAATACCTTTTAATCTAATTTATTTATATTGTTATATTGTACATTAAATTAGTTTTAAAGTATAATTGGATTATATTTTTACCTTTTAATCCATTGTTCATCATTGGAAGTGATTTCACATTTAAATTGGACATAAAAACATGTTAATCTTTTGGTAGTTATTACTTCTTAAAAAAATGAATTTTGGTTTTGACAACGAGAATTAATTTTAAATTAATTATTTCCAATTATGTGTTTTGAATTTGGAAAAATGGACTCCATATTTGGAATCAGGAGTTCCAAATATTGAAAATATTTACCTTTTATTTTTGGAGAATATGAATAGTAACTACAATAAATATTTTATTTAATATGGCTAAAGGGTAATCTGGTAAATAAGGGTACAAAATAATATTATAATAATATTAAATTACCAAACATGTGTCCTAATACTATTTTATGATATATTTATGACCAAGGTAATCTTTGGGCTGATTTTAGGACCCTATGGAGCAACTTGTGTGTGAAAATGACATTTAATTACTTTTAATTTATTGTTAAGGAAAATATATCTAAGCTTGTATCATTTAATAAAACAATTTTTATATGGCGCTATATAATTGATATATTCAAAAATAAGTAGTCATTATAAATATAAAAATATTTCCGACATCATGTAATTTTATTTAAAAATTTTAGACATCAAATAAATATATATATTTATGACTAAGTGATGATGTAGTGGTTACCTCATTAATGAATGATTTAAATAATTGATATTATGAATATTAAAATAAATTTATTTTGAATATTTTTATTCCATACACGATTTTTAAGGATAAGTATGACTTTTTATATTTTAATTAATAAAGTCTTTTCTAAATAATCATGTTTTATGGATTTTTTAAAAGTCATGATGTGAATAGTATATAAATTGACATAAATGCATTTCTAAAACAAATATTATTTTATTAAATGATATAATAGTCCTAAAATTATATGATTTAGCTAAATGAGTTAGAAAAGTTTTAAATTGTCATTTATGAACCACTTGAGGTTCTATTGGAATTTTATAGTAAATTTATTAATCATATAGTATGAATATACAAGAAGACATGGATAGAGTCGAATAAGTAAACTAAGGGTTAAAGATAATTGATAAGGAAAATTTTTAAACAAAAACATATATAAAAGTATTGGTTGATAGGATTTAGAACAATCATCATCATATGTTCGAATAAATTGAGTTTTGGAACTCTTGAAAATAGAAATTTAGTTTATAATAAAATAATCTTTCAAACTTTCTTAAAGTACCCCTCCTCCCTCTTATAAAAGGCCCCCACCTCTAACCCTTCCTCACACCTCTCAAGACCCCTTGTCTCATCATAAATCCTCCCAAATAAAATCCCAAAATCTATATCTTTTTTCTATAAGCCTCACCTTGGGAAGAAGGCAATTAAATAAATCCTTTTAGCAAAAATCAAAAGGAGTTACCCAATTTCAGGTAATGCCTTCCCTCGAGTTTCATTCATTTATCTTTTTTCTGAATCCCCTAAAATCTCATTTTCTTATTATTTTATAAAAAAAAATAGTATCATAAATATTCCAGGATTTTTATGAGAATTATTCGAACTGCACTTCCACACACCTTCATATAATAGATATGAACATACTATTTTTGTGTACTGCGAACTAATGCATCATGAAACGATGATTGTTCACTTTTTCCCAACTACCTCTCATTGTGATCAAAATGATGGAACGTTATTTATAAGTGATATATATATAATATTTATATTTTCTGTGTTCTTTTGTTTTTTATTTATTTTATACCTTTATAGTTTCCATAATGGTTCAATATGATACTTTCATTTGAGGAATTGCAGATAACCACCCCCTCAAAGTGATGTGAGTTGTTCATGCCATAAATCAAAATTATAATGTATGGAAATAAGTGAAATTATATAATTTAAATAAAATATTATATTATAATATAATTATAATATACCAATGTATCATTTATTTTTCATTCCTGTAAATATGAGAAATAAATGAAAGTAGCGTTCATACGTACGTACGACTTACCGTCTCTACGAACGGTGCATTTCATTTCTTATCTCCAAATGTCATGTAATATTATATATATATATATATATAAATATACTATATTTATATGATATTTAAATCATGAATACAATTCTAGAGATAATAGAATTCTAACCACATAGACAATTCGTAATTATAACAAGTTCATTTTTGACTCAATTACCCAATATCGACAAATGACCGATATTAACATAAATAATTATGTAATATTTATAACATGGTAATAAGTGATATATAAGGAATAATAAACTTGAAAAGGGTTCTTAATCAAGTAGAAAATAATTTAAGTTTATTAATCAAGAAGAACACAGAACATAAATGATGATTCAGACTCAAGGTAATGGACTTCGTCTCAATCTCTTTTCCTTGAGGCATATATTGATTTATACACAGCTTCCTTTTATATAGTATATAAAACCTTTTACCTTTCATTTCTTCCAAAGGGAATCTTTTTCTATGAATATTTTAACTAAATTAAAAAAATAATGTTTCTTTTTAATGTACTTGGTGACAACGACCTTTCCACCGCCATGATCATTCTTTGATATTTGGATTCCATAACAAGCCATAATGTTTTTGAAAGGAAATTAACTACCAGATACCACTTTTACATATTTTGGTATTGAATATGGTTTGAGAAATCATTGATTATGTCAATATCTTGAAATGATATATTTTTATTGCAATGTGGAAATTTTATCTTTCTTTTATGCTTGTTTTATGTGTTATGATTATGTTATGGTTTGTGGGAATTGTATACATATACAGGTGGTTTCATGATAATCCTAGGGCATGCGATCCTGAGATAGATCTCCAATACATTGGGTAACGTGATGGAGGTAAAATTTAATGTTTCCCATAAGTTATTTTGGTAATATACTCTGATGGGTATTCCAAATTTAACTACCTAGCTATATAGATGAGAAATATGCAATTTAAGTATGTTATGGATTCTACAAGTAATGTTTATGATTTATGATTTCTATGTGTTATTCATAAATCATATTATTTCATATGGCATGATAAATAGATTATATTTTTTTATTGAAAAGTATCATTTCATTTAATGTATATATTGATGTACTATTGTTTTCATTCGTTATTTTATGACTGTTACTGAGATTTTTATGGTCATCCTAGGTTTTTGAAATATTTTTCATAGGGTATAAGGAAGGGTAAGATAATGGAATAATTCAAGAATATTTATATCAAGACATGAATTCTTATTTTATTAAAGAGTTTTATTCTTATGAAAATATTAGATAGAGTAGAAGTGTGTACTTTGTAATATTTGATATGTAATTTAATACTTATATTCAAATTATCTAAAACACTAAACCATAAAAGATCCTCAAATGTCTAATTCTTGAAATAACTCAAGATTATGTAATGTTTATGGTTGGGGCCTTATATTTGCTATCAGAGGTTGATTTAGACAACTTTATGAGTTAGGATATTGTTAAATTAATTAATTTATGGTAAGATTGAAATTATATAGAATTTTAAGATTACCATGTTACTTTGCTTAAGATATTTCTATGTTAGAATGGTTTTCTGTAGAGGAAACATGGAAACTATTATGGGACAACGTAAAGAGGAAAACAACCTTCCAAACAAGAAACATGAAATGGTATGATTAAGAACTAAATATTTAGTTGTAGTGATATAATAGTTGAATCATGCTATAAATTGTGGTGGTATCCATGCACGAGATCAGCGGAAATAACCACATAAGAACATGTCAGCAGTGGAGAATTTCTTGAGGAAACATCCCCCATCAATCTGAGGATCATTTGACCTTGAACTAGCTAAAGGGTGGTTTAAAGCACTGGAAATGATTTTCAATGTCATGGGGTGTTTAGAACCACAAAATGTTAGTCTTGTTGTTTATTGTTTTGATGGCGAAGCTGATCAACGGTGGTGGATGGTTAAAAATATCAAGGGTAGTGTGGATATTGATGCTCTTGATTGGGATAAATTCAATGGTATGTTTCTTGAGAAATATATTTCTAAGGTGGTTCGACTTAGGATGGAAAAAAATTATTAGAATTGAGGTTGGAGGATGACTCGATGGATTCTTATGAAGAAAAATTCACTTGAATGTAAAGTTATGCTTCAATTTTCATATGGGATCTTGATATTAAAATCAATAGTTTTCACTCAGGATTAAATCCAAAGTATCAATGGGATTTAGATTCCCATGAGTTCAAATGTTATGAAAAACTTTCTCGATGTGTGGAGAATATGGAAATGGATTTTGTTGATGATCATGTGTTCTTTTAAAAACAACATAATAAGAGGTTGAGGTGGGAGACAAAAGGTAAGAACTCTTCAAAATATAATGATGGTAAGAAAATTATGTTTATAGTTTTTGAAAATTATGGTAAAAAGTGTACTGGGGAATGCCTTTTTGAATTCTATTAAGTGTTACTGATGTGGTAAAATGGTGTATAAGGTTCATAATTGTACTAAAAAATATTAGGGTAATGGTAAGCTAAAATTTGATTTTCTGTTAGTAAAATGCTTTAAGTGCAGTGAAATGGGTCATTATGAAAATGATTGACCAACAAGGAAATCAACCAATGGAAAGCAGTCATACTACAATAATAAAGGGGTGGGGGATTCATTTAAAACTACTTCAGCATATGTTGGTCCATCAAATGATGTAGTATAATGTACACTATTTGTTTATTAAGATTATGCCAATGTGTTGTTTGATTCAGGGTATACACATTGTTTCATTTTGAGATATTTTTTTTTTAAATTTGGAATTCCTTCTCAAGATATAAAACCTAAACATATGGTAAAAACACCTAGAGGAAATATTGAGACAAAATAGAAAATATTATAACCTTCCTATCCTTGTGTTCCTAAACAATCAACATGAAAACATTGTTGTTTTTCCTCTAGTAGAGTTTGATGTTATTTTGGGTATATATTGGCTTTATATTTATCATGCTAAGATTTACTGTAGAGCATAATAGGGTTCTCTTCACAATGAATTTTAGTTTGGTTAAAATAATGAACCCTTACTTTTGATAACATATCAGAAGCTGATAAACTAGTAAAAGATATAAATGAATGTTACCTTAAACATATTGTTGAAAATAGAGGAACTATTCAAATTATTTATGTGCCAGTGGTAAATGAGTATCTTGATGTTTTTCCTGAGGATTTTACAGGTATAATACCTAACTGGGAAGTTGAATTTATAGTTGGCTTAGTTCCTGATGCTAAGAAAATTTCAAAACCCCCTTATTGAATGGATAAAATTTAACTTTTAGATTTAAAAAAGCTATTGGAGGAGTTATTAGATAAAGGATTCATTTAAACTAGAAAATACCCATGGGGTACTCTTATCTTGTTTATTATAAATAAAGATAGTTCAATGAGACATTGCAATGATTATAGAGCCTTGGATAATATCACTATTATGAACAAGTATCATTTGCCTCATATAGATGATTTGTTTGATCAGCTCTAGGGAGATCAATATTTTTTAAATAATGACTTGAGGATAGGGTACCATCTTTTGAAAGTAAAGGATGCAGCCATTCTGAAGACTATGTTTCATACTAGATATGGCCATTACGAATATTGTAGTTATGGATTTTGGGTTAACCAATTCACCAGTTGAATTCCTGGATATTATGAATGGAATTTTATGTGAGTTTTTGGATAAGTTTTTGATTGTGTTTATAGATAATATTTTGTTATTTTCTAAAAATAAAGAAGAGCGTAAGATTTATTTAATATTTGTCTTAAAAACTATAAAATAAAATAAACTGTGTGGGAAATTCAGAAAGTGTGTGTTTTTGTTACACCAAATTTCGTTCCACAGTCACATTGTTTCTAAGGATGTCATAACTATTTATCATTCTAAATCAAAAGTTTATAAATAATTTCCATGACCCAAAAATATTATCGAGATTCGTAGTTTTCTTGGTTTAGAAGGTTATTAATAGAGGTTTGTTGAAAAATTTTCACAGTTATCTAGCCCTCTGACTATATTAACTAAAAAATGTGTTAAATTTATTTGGAAAAAATAATAAAATGATTGTTTTAGTAAATTGAAAAGAATAATGGTTAATACTTAAGTATTTTCATTACCTTCCAGAAATGGTGATTTTGTTATCTACAGTGATTCTTTATTGAAAGGAATTGGTTATGTCCTAATGCAAAATGATCAGGTAATTGCTTATGCTTCATGACAATTTAAACCTCATTAGGTAAATTAACCTACACATGATTTTAAATTATCGATTGTTGTTTTTTTATTAAAAATTTGGAGGCATCATTTTTATAGCATAAAGTGTGAAATATATACGGATCACAAAATTTTGAAGTATATCTTCACTCAGAAGGAATTAAACATGAGATAGAGGAGATGGCTATAATTAATCAAGGATTATGATTTCATGATTCATTACCAACAATGAATGGAAAATAAAATGGCTGACACTTTGAATCGAAATTGTAATGCTACATTAACCATTCTACGTTTGGAACATGATCCTCTAGTTTTTTTGGATGAATTTTGGATTGGAAGTTGTTTGTGTTGGGAATTCCTCGGTTTTTTTTCAGGAGATAGTGAAATCATTTCTAGTAAACAGAATAAAGAATGTGCATAAAGAAGATAGTGAGTTGTTGAGAAAGGATGAATTAGTTCAGAAGTATAATTTACATGAATTTAACATCGATAAAGATAGTGTTTTGAGGTTTGGAAAGTGGTTATGTGTTCCTATTGATTTATAGTTCAACAAATAGTTGTTATGTGATGCTCATAGTTCTCTATTGTAAGTTTGTCCTTGCAGTACTAAAATGTACATAGAACTTTGGTAGTATTATTGGTTGGATGGAATGAAAAGAGATATTGCTAACTTTACCTTGAGATGTTTGATTTGACAATAGGTCAAAGAAGAATGACAGTTATTGAAAGGGATTCTTCAGCCTTTACCAATGCCAGAGTGTAAATGGGAAAATGTGTCCATGGACTTTATAGTGAGATTAATAAAGACTTCTCTATGTAATAACAAAATTTGGGATATTGTTGATTTATTGACTATATCTGCTCATTTTTCTCCTATTAATGATACATTGTCTCTATAGTAGCTTTCTTGATCATATGTTAAAGAGATAGTCAGGTTATATGGAGTTACCTTTTACATTGTATCTGATCATGATCCCAAGTACACTTTTAAATTTTGGAAGGGCTTTTAGAAGTTGTTGGGGACTGAATTAAATTTTAGTAGAGCATTTAATCAGTAATTAGATGGGAGTTAAAAATAAACAATTCATACCATGGAAGTCATGATACATGCTTTTCAATGGATTACTGAGGAATTTTAGACCAACATATTTCATTAGTTGAGTATTCTTATGATAAGAGTTTTCATTCTAGTATACATATGGAACCATTTGAATCATTATATGAGAAGTGGTGTCGAACTCCATCTTTTGGGGATGAAGTTGGTGAAAGAAAGTTGATGGGACCCGAATTGGTAGAAGAGAGGGCAGAAAAAGTTCATTTGATTCAAAATCACATGAGAATAACTCAGAGTAGGCAGAAAAGTTAGGCAGATAACCGGAGGAAGGATCATTATTATGAGGTATGTAATCATGTCTTTCTTAGTGTTTCTCCATGGAAAAGTTTGATGCGCTTTGGTAAGAGGGGAAATCTATATCCGAGGTTCATTGGACCCTATGAAATCCTAGAGAATGTTGGATCAACTGCATATAGAGTGGATTTACCTTCAATTTTATCCCAGGTACATCATATTTTTCATGTTTCAATGTTGATAAAATATATGTCAGATCAATATCATGTTTTGAGTTCAGAGGTAGTTCAATTGGAAGATAATATTTCTTATGAGGAACAACCTGTCCAGATTCATAACCAAAGTGAGAAAGTAATGTGGAACACGGTAATTATCATGTTAAAGTTTTTTGAAAAAATCATATGGTTGAAGAGGAAACATGGGAATATGAAAATGATATGAGGGATAAATACCACCACTTATTTGATAAGTGAATAAAATCGTGAGGATGTAATTTCCAAAAGGGGGAAGGGTATAACATCCCTAGTAAATAATGAATATGAAATGTTTATATTTATTAATTTTTGTGAATTAAATATTAATTTTATTTTAAAGTGGATTCTATGTTCTATGGTGTACCTGACACGAAACAATAGGTTTGTCCAAAATATTATGTTGCACACAATGCTGAGTCATACTGAAAAAATATAATATTATTTTTTTAAAAGCTAGTTAACGCCTAGACGTTTTACTAGCAGGAATGAACAGAACTAACTATATTATGATTAAACATATTTTTTAAATATTTTTACATTTATTTAATTAATTTTAGAGTCTTAAAATAATAATGAATCTGATTTTATGTATAAATACTCTAATATGGTTAAAATGTATTTTTACCACCTTTTGATGGAAAATCCTTTTTAAATATAGTTTTTTCTACATTTTTATATGTTCCATTTGATAAAATAAACAACTTAACTAGAATAGGGACAACAAAATTTACATTGGATAAATTTTTGGTATTTTTCTGATAAAGTTAAATTTTTAATGAAAAGTGATAAATACTGTATTTTAAGACAAAACTACATTTTAATTTTATTTATTTATATATTTAGACTATAGTTTTAATTTATTTTTAAGTGTAATTGGATTATATTTTTACCCATTAATACAATTTTTTTCATAGTTTTTAATTTCTCTTTTAAATTGTACATAAACACATGTCAACCTATTGGTAGTTATTACTTCTTAAAAACAAACTTTTTGGTTTTGACAATATGGATTAATTTTAATTTAATTAATGCCAATTATTTGTTATGAATTTGGAAAATTGGATTCCATATTTGGAATCGGGATGTTTATGTTGTGTAAATAGGTACCTTTTATTTTTACACATTATGAATAGTAACTTCATTAAATATTTTATTTAGCATGGTTAAACGGTAAATCTAGTTAATAAGGGTAAAAAATAATATTATAAAAATATTAAAATAATCTAAAATCTGTCCTAATCCTATTATATGAGATATTTCCAACCATGGGAATCCTTTGGTTGATTTTAGGACCCTATGGAGCTACTTGTGTGTGAAAATGACATTTAATTACTATTAATTTTAAATTAAGGAAAATACAACCTAAACATGTATCATTTACTAAAATAATTTTTACATGGGGTTATATAAGTTATATCTTCGACAATAAATAATAATTATTAAGATTTAAAGAATTCCTATATCGTGGTATTTTATTCATAATTTTTAGTCTTCAAATATAAAAATATATATATGACACAATGATGATTTATTGATTACCTTATTAATGAATGATTTAAATAGTTGAGATTATGAATAATCAAATAAATTTATTTTGAAACTTTTAGTGAAATAATCAAATTTAAAGGATAATTATGACTTTTTTTCTTTTAATTAAGGAGTTTTTTTTCCAAAAAATAATGTTTTTTTGGATTTTTTAAAAGCCATGATATGAATAGTATATAAATTGACATATATGAGTTTTTTTAAAACAAATACTATTTTATAAAATGATTTTATAGTCCTAAAAATATAATATTCGACCACATGACTTATATAAGGTTGAAAATGTCATTAATGAACCACATGATATTTGATTGGGATTTTATAGAAACTATATTAACCATATAGTGTGAATATACAAGAAGACATGGTAAGAGTCAAATAAGTTAACTAAGGGTTAAATCTAAATGATAAGGTTAAATTTGAAACAAAAACATGTCTAAAAACTATTGGATGAGAGTATTTCAAATAGTACTCATATGATCTTTTAGTTAATTGATTTTTGGTTCTTTTTTCAATTAAAATTCAGTTTATAACAAAATAATTTTTCAGACATTCCTAAAGTACCCCTCTTCCTATATATATAAGGCCACCACCTCTAACCCTTACTAACACCTCTCAATCCCCCTTGTCTCTTCAAAATGCTTTCCAAATAATCTCCCAACATCCCTACATTAATCCTATATACCTCACCTTGGGCATAAGTCAATTCAAGAAAACATTTTAGCTTAAATCAAAAGGGGTTACCCAATTTGAAGTAATGTCTTCTCTCTAGATTATTTCATTTATTTTCCTTTTCAAACCACAGAAACTCTATTTATTACACTATTTTATAACAAAAATAGTATCCTAAATATACTATAATATTTTAGTGATAATTATTTGAACTACACTTCCACAAACCTCCATCTAATGGATACAAACTTTTCTATGTACCAGGAACTATAAGCTCACAAAATGAAGATTGTTTGATTTTTTCCTACCACCTCTCATGGTTGAAATTATGTTGGAACATTAATTATATGTGTTATATATTATATTTCTATAATCTCTATGCTTCTGTATTTTTAATTTATATTATACCTTTATGGATTCCATAATGGGTAAATACGATAATTTCATATGAGGGAGTGCGGAATACCGCCCCCTCAATGTGACATGACTCATTCATGCCATACATGGATTTTATAAAGGATGGTGTTAATGAACTTATGTAACACATATATAATATGATATTATACTATAATTATAATATAATTATGTATCATTTTTGTATTATTTTAAATATTAAAAAGAAATGAATGTAGCGTTCATGTGTACGTATAGCTTACTATCTACACGAACGGTGCATTTCATTTATTATCTCCAAATTTTATGTACTATTATAAATACACACACATATATATACAATATTAATATGATATTTAAATCATTAATATATTTCTGGAGATAATGTAATTCTTACCAGATGGAAAATTTGTAATTATAACAGTTCATTTTTGACTCAAATACCAAATTTCAACAAAATAACCAATATTAAAATAAATAATTATATAATGTTTATAATGTGGTAGTAAGTTATATAAAAGGAATTATAATATTTAAAATTATTATAAATATAGTATAAATTAACTTAATTTTATTATTCAGAAATAACCAGGAACATACATGATGAGTCGGACTCAAGGTAAGGGACTTCATTCTAATCTCCTTTCATTAAGTCATATTTTGATTTATACATGACTTTCTTTTATACAGTGTATAAACCCATTTTACCTTTAATTTCATTCAATGGGAATATTTTTCTATGAAGTTTTTTACTAAATGACCAAAATAATGTTTCTTTTTAATGTACGCAGTGATAACGACTATTCTGCCGCTGCAAGCATTCATTGATATTTGGATTCCTTAACAATATATTATGTTTCTAAAAGTAAAATAACTACCATATACATATTTTACATATTATTTTATTGAAAATGTTTTGAGAATTAATTTATTATGTTAACATCTAGAAATTATAAATTTTGATTGCATTGTGGAAATTTTATCTTTCTTTTATGCGTGTTTTATGTGTTATGATTATGTTATGGTTCTTTGGAATTGTTTACGTATATGGGTGGTTCCATGATAAACCTAGTGAGGGTGAGCCTGAGATATATCTAAAATGCATTTGGTAACATGATGGAGGTAAATGTTAATATTTATTCTAAGTGATTTAGGGAATATACTATAATGGGTATTCAAAACATAACTCCCTATCTAGTTGTGAAAGCTACAATGGAAGTCTATTATGGATGACACATGATCCCTTTATGATTTATTATTTCTATGTGTTATTAATAAATCATAATATTTCATAAGGTTTGTAAAATAACATACATTTTCTTAGTGAATATTATGATTTCATTGATTTTATATATTGACAGACTGATGTTTTCTTTCATTATTTTATTACCATTACTGAGATTTTTTTGCTCATCCCATGTTTTTGAAATGTTTTTCTTATTTGGTATAAGGAAGGGTAAGAGAAAGGAAAAATTCAAGAATATTTATATCAAGAAAAAAAATTTAGTTTTATTAATGAGTTTTATAGTTGGTAAAACAATTTGATATAATATAAGTGTCTACTATGTAATATTTGGGACGTAATGTAACAGTTATGGCCTAATAATTCTCTAAAACTCTAAACCTAGTAAGATCCTCAAATGTGTAATTCTTTACATAACACAATATTATGTAATGTTTAAGGCATTTTCCTTATATACAGAGACAATATAAATATAATATATATTATATGTAAATACATTGTCATCATATTGGCCACCATGATAGGTGGTAGTATAAAATTATATAATCATTGTTTCGTGTGGCAGTAGTTCATAGTACAAAGAAACGGTATGTTTGTTTTTATTAGATGGAGGTGTGTGTAAGTGTAGTTTGAAGAAATACCGAAACAAAACATCCTAGTATATTTGGGATACTTTTTGTTTTGTGTAATAATTTAATAAGAAGAGAATATGTAGTGGATAATGAAACTAAAGGAAAAGAACATGAAAGAAGACGTTACCTCTAAATCTAGTAACTTATTATGATTTGAGACAAAAGGATTTATTGAATTTATTTCATCCCATGTTAAGGCTTATAAGAGGATGTTATGGACGTTGGGAGATTATTTGAGTAAAATTTAGATGATACAAGAGGCATTATAGGTGTGAGTAATTGGGCAGAGGTGGTGGCCTTTTATAAGAGGGAGGATGGTCACTATTGGAAATAATAGAAATATAATTGATTATAAATTGATTTACAAATTCTAAAGGCTTTAAAGTGATATATTTATAATATAAGATGATTATGGGTCTATTTCCATTCCAAAAATAGATTTTCTAGAGGTTTAGGTAAAAAAAATAACCTTATCATTTAGCCTTAACCCTTAGTTAAAAACATTAACTCTTACCATGTTTTCTTGTATCTTCACAATATAGGGTTACTATAGATACTATAAAATTTCAATTGTTGCACAAGGTGATTATTAATGACATTTTTATTATTATATATGTATTTTTGAAGAGTAATATATTTTCTGGATGATTATATCATTTAATAAAATAGTATTTTTTTTTTAAAAATGCATTTATGTCATTTTTAACACAATTTTGTGATTGATTTTTTAAACATCATAACTACATTATTCCTTTCACAAAAGGCCATATATCATACTTAACATTTCAATTGAATCCAAAAAAATCTTTTATGTAATAATATTTTCAAATTACATTTATTTTAATATTTATAATGTCATTTTATTGAATCTTTCATTAATAAGGTAGACACCACATCATCATTGTGTCTTACCTAAATTTATTTATATAAAGTCTAAAAATTATAAATAAAATTACATGATGTACA
Source organism: Viscum album (assembly GCA_963277665.1). Lineage (NCBI taxonomy): Eukaryota > Viridiplantae > Streptophyta > Magnoliopsida > Santalales > Viscaceae > Viscum > Viscum album. The sequence continues at coordinate 613,338,251 of OY728166.1, forward strand.
CAACTTCTTTAACTTTACAAAGAGGATTTATAGTTGAAATTATAACTTATATAAACCAATTTTAATTTTATTTATTTAGGAGATACATGTTTTGGTTATACTTTTCTTTTCACTTAATTAAAAACTAAAAAAGGTCACTAGCACATTGATATTGATCCATGGTGTCCTAAAATAGACTTAAGGATGCCCATGGTAAGAAGTATCATATAAAATATTATTATGATTTTTAACAGGGTACTTTTATATTATTATAATATTAGTTTTACCTTTATTTACCATATTTACCCAATAACAGTGGTAAACGAAAAAAGTACTAAAGTTACTATTCATAATGTCCTAAAATAAATGGTGCCTATTTAACCAATTTTAACCATATGATTCCAAATATGGAATCAATTTTTCCAAATTCAAAACCCAAAATTGGCAGAAATTCATTTAAAATAAATTCCCATGGTCCAAAATAGAAAGTGTGTTTTTAAGATGTAAAAACTATCAAAACATTAACATGTGTTTTTGTCCAATTTCAATGTGAAATCACTTCAATTTCCAAAATCGGATTATATGATATTAAACTAATATAATTAAACATTAAAACAAATTAATAGTACATTAAAACTATATAAATAAATTCTACAAAAATCCAGTTTTAAATTAAGATGCAATATTTGTTACTTTTCATTAAAATATGAATTTTAACAAAAAAATACCAAATTTCCATTCAAAGAAAATTTTTGTGTCCTACTTCTAAAGAAGAATTTTATATTGTCAAATATAAAACATAAAAGTGAAAAAAACAAATTATAAATACCGTTCTCTATCAAAATCTTTTAAAATGGGCTTTTCAAAATATTATTGTGTTTTATGCTTACGATTGGATTCATTCTAATTTTAATCCTATAATATTTATTAAATAAATTTAAACACATTTAACAAATGTTTTTAATAATATGGTGGTTAGTTCTATTGATTCTCTATTATACAGTGACAATACATTAACTATCATTTAAAATAATAATAGTACTATTATATTATTTTTCTGTATAACTCAAAGTTGTATGGAATGTAAGATTTCGAAGAAACTAGTTGTTGCATGTCGAATACAATATAGATCAAAGTGTCCCCTTTAATATAATATTAATATATTAATCATAAATATTAATATATATGAAAAGTTATTTTTCTATAAATTACTTTGATGTTATAGTATAAGGTTGTCCCATAATTATAATAACATGTCACCATGTAGAAGATACTAGATTTATTACTTAATATGGAAATGAAAAAATAAAAGGAAGTAGGAGAAGGATAGAATTTTGAAATATGTGATAAAACAAATACCATTTTTGAGTATCTTCTTTGGATTTTCACTAATGGTCTCTTTAGGATGGATCTTACCCAATGTGTGGCCTTTAAGTGGAAGGGAGTGATGTTGGGAGCTTATATTAGTAGAAGTTGGATTATCCAATGGGCTTGTGAGGTGTGAGTAAGTGGGTAGAGGTTATGGACTTTTAGAAGATGGAGGAGGTGTACTTTAGGAATTTCTTGAAATATTATTTTATTATAAAATTATTTTCTAATTATAATAGTTCCAAACTAATCAATTAAAAGGACAAGATGATAATGGGTCGAAATCCCCACTACCAAAATGTTTTATACCTATTTAGGTCCCTAAATTACCCTTATATTTTATCATTAACCCTTAGTTAAAAACATCAAATCTTACTAAGTCTTCTTGTATCTTCATAATATAAGATTAGTATAGTTACTAAAAATTCCATTAGAAAAACAACTGGATTATTAGTGATGTTGTTATCATTATATAAGTCAGTTTTATGATTCTTATATTTTTAGAACTATAATATCATTTAATAAAATATTATTTGTTTAAAAAACCCATTTATGTCAATTTTTACACTATTTAGTAATTGATTTTTGTTAAATTCATAAAAACATAATTCCTTTTAATATAATGAATTAACTCATCCCTCAATGGAAATGTTGTAATTTTTTTTATAGAATCAAAATGTTCAAATTACATTTCATTTAATATTTATAATATCATTTATTTACATCTTTCCTTAATAAGGAAATCACTGCATCATCATTGTGTCACAAATAAATTTATTTATATAATGTCTAAAAATTATAAATAAAATAACTTGGTAGAGGAAATATTTTTATCTTTACAACGACTATTTATAGTCAAAGATATCAGTTATGTGACCGTATATTAAAATTTTTTATTTAAAAGATTCATGTTTATGTAATATTTCCATTTTCTTTTATTTAAATATTATAAAATGTCATTTTTGGACCCAAGTGTCTCCAAAATTCCAAAAGTTCATCCTATAGATTCTCATGGTTGTAAATATATCATCCAATATGATTAGGATAACTTTTTATGGTAGTTTTATATTATTAAAATATTATTATTTTCCCTTATTTAACTGATTTACCATTTAACCATGGTAAATAAAAATTAATACTGAAGTATCTATTCAAAATGTTAACAAATATAGGGTACCTATTTTAATAATTTGGATATTAGTATTCCAAATATGGAATACAATTTTCCAATTTCAAAACTCATAATTATAATAAATTAATTTAAAATTAATTCATGTTGTCAAAATGAGAAAACTAGTCTTTAAGAAGTAATAACTCTCAAAATATTGACATGTTTTTATGTCCAACTAATATGTGGAATTACTTACAATTACCATAATTGTATTAAATGATAAAAAATATATTCCAATTACACTTTAAATCCAATTAAAATGATAAACAATCTATATAAAAATATTATATGAAATGGCATTTTGAATTACATTCAAGTATTTTTTACTATTAATTAAAAAAAGTGAATTTTATCAAAAAAAAAGTACCAAAAGTAAATTTTTATGTCATAATTCTAAATAAAAGTTTATTTGACTATATATAACATATAAATGTAAAAAGATGCTCTTTTTAGAATGGGTTCACTATCAAATGGATGTAAAATGACTTTTTAAAAATATTATAGTATTTTATGCTTAAAATTGGATTCATAATCATTTTAAGACTCTATATTTAATTTCATAAAGGTATAAACAATTAAAAAATATGTAATATCCTAAAATTAGTTAATTATATTCATTTATGCCAATACATTGGATATCCTTTAACTAAAATTTAAAATAATATTATTGTTGTTGTATTATTTTTCTGGATAACTATGTGTTGTGTGCAACATAAGATTTCAGAGAAACTCAGTCTTACGTTTCAGTTATTCTATAGTAAATAGTATCCCCTGTAAAATAAAATTAATATTAAAATCAAAAATATTAATACATTTGAAATTGTATTATTCTATAAATACTAGGGATTTTACACATATATAATTATTATTTATGATATTTATATCATTTTGAACATTTTGAACATAAATAAATTGGGATCTATGTAAGAGTATCAAGAATAATGGGTTATAACATATACGAAAAACTTAGAGGTTATTACCCAAAACAAAAAATTAATTTTTTTATTAAACGGGTAATATAATTTCAATTTAAAATACTATATGGTATGATATATAATATTATAGTTATTTGGTAGATATAAAAAATAGATATTTATTATACTGGATGTTTGAAGGCGTAAAGTTGAAATCATGACTTAAGGTAATAATTATCTAGAAAAGCTTTTATTTTTTTGAGATAAATGTTATATAAACACCAATTATTCCTATTTTGTGGTTTGTATACTTACCTATGACATTTTACATCTTTATTTTAATTTATTTAATTATTTTCAAATTTTAAATCCATTTTATTCTTTCACAGATCTCATTATTCAAAAGTTACACAAGTATTAAGGGGATTCCTATTCTCATTTTTATTTTTGTGAGACTTATACCATTTTCACTACTATTTTGTTTTTTGTGGAGTATATACTTCAAATAATTTTTTTCTATGATCCTTATCCTTAAATTTGTTATTATTTAAATATCCTTTAATGATATATCTTTCATGGTGTTTATGGTTTAAATGATACCATATCAGTATAGTGATTTTTTATCAATTAGGATTTTTTGAGAGACATGTAATGTTATGCAGCTATATTCATCTATGAGGTGAATATAATTAACTTTGACATTTTATATCAGGAATAAATTTTTGTTGATAAAATTTCAGGTTTCATTTGTTGTTATTATTTCATGGGGATTATGATTAAAAGGTACAAAATTGGTATCATTTTATAGATAAAATCAAATTTATTTATTAGGATTGTTTATGATTATTCTTCCATTGATGAAATATTGTTATCTATATTTCAAAATCTCTCAAGAATTTTATTATCCTATGTTTATTCATGATATATTCAGGTACTGGTAACATGATTCTACTCTTTGTTACATAATATAATTAATAAAATGTTTCTATGAAATTATGACTTTATTTCACTTTTCTGTGGGAAATCTATGCTCTTCTAATACTAGTTACTGAAAAAAATGTTTTATGTTCAAGAAATACATAAAAATATTTTCAAATATTCCATTATATGTTTTAAAAATATTATTTTCAAAGAAATTTATTTCAATTATTTCAAATATTCTTTTTTATGTTAAGCAATTTTTAATGAAAAATGTTTTAAAAATGTTCTATATTATATAAAATAATATTATTAAATAGAAAATTTTGTTTTCCTCAATAAATTTATAAACTATTTTTATGGATTAATTAATTAGTTTTAGAAGTAGTTTTTGGAGAAAATGATTTTTTAAAATTTATTTATGGTTTCAAAATTGCTTTTCAAAGAAAGGCAATTTCCCTTAGCAAGTACTCCAAGGGATAATTCAAAATACTTATCCATCTAATATGATATTGTTTCTTATAGTTTATTCTCTAATAAATTTATGATCCAAGGACACCATTATTATTCTTTCATTGAATGGTTTTTGTTTAATGTGAAATGATTTTTATGAATCTTATTTATCTTTCATCAGTTATTCTATAAAAAACCTAATGAAACTTTCATTCTTTCCTAGATTAATATATTATGAAAAGATTATGAGACCAATATTTTTTTCCATAGGTTAATATATGATTTTTTAAACACATCTATTTTTACAGGTCAATATAAGATGAATTTGTTTTTATCCTTTGGTACACAGATGTATGATTTTATTAAGTGATGGGTGGGACCTATATCTTCATTCAATGAATTTGGTGATGGTAAATGATCTATGTGATAAGATGGTATAAATTAGGGCATCCAAAGACCATAAAAATAGGTCACACATAAGGGAATCCTATTCACATAACAATATGTTATACATGAGGGCATCAAATGCTTGTGGAAAGAGGATATACGGGATAAAATACCAATCCCATCAAAAGATGGTATACAAGAGGGAATCATATTTCCATGAAAAGATTCTATATGGGAGGGAATCCCAAGCTCATAAAAAGATGGTATACATGAGGGAATCCCAAGCCCATAACCAGAGGGTGTATGGGATGGAATCCTAATCCCAAAATAAAAGGATATACATGAGGTAATCCCAATACCTTTACAAGTTAGTAAATATGAGGGCATTTGAATCTTGAAATTTGATGGTGCGCATGAGGTCATCACAAGCCTAAGGAAGGTACAAAGGTGATTATACCAAGCATAAAATTGCATGAGGGTCTTAGTAGGTAGCATTGAAATATGATTTTATATGAATATGTGTATTCTAAAATTCCATGTCTTATTCATATGTTATTCTCTCATGGATTATGTTATTGATTCCCATATGATTCAGGTCTTATGAACTATAGAAAAATTTTCAACGAAACTTGATTAAGAACACTGAAAAGTAGGTTATGATATTTTAATGTTATGATCATGTTCCTAGGTCCTTATGCTCATGATATGCTTATATATCTCTCTTTTAACCCATATTGAAAATCTGAGCTTCCCCCTTTCTTATGATTACTTTCCCAAAGATATGGAGAAATGTTTTTTGTAGGAGTACAAAAAGGTGAATATCTTTTTGGGAGATGTTGAAAATCATTCACCATATTTAAAGAATGTGTTAAATGTTTACAAAGACACTAAACTAGTACGATCCTCAATCATGTGCTTTAGTAATGTGCAAAATATTAATAAAATTATGTAATATCCATCTATGTTAGTCATATCTATCCATTATTGGTATCAAAAGAAAGGTTTAGTAAACCTTTGGAAGCTAGAATGGGAAATTACTAGTGCATCCTTATAGATATTTCTAGGATATTTATAGGAATATCATGAAGGATAAACCTAAGGTTATATAGATTTAATATTAGTTGTTAAGATTTTGGAATCCTATACGTAATTTTTCATGATTATGTGGTTTTCTATTATGATAATCTGTCTCTTGTACAATTACTTCTAGACTTATTCAGTAGTTCTAACTAGACAGAAAAGGTTTAACATTTAATGTTTTAGATGTGTAAGGTATGGGAATTATAAAATCAGATGTGTAAAGTTGAAATATCATGAAGAGATTTAAAAAGGTGGTTTGAGTATTGGGTATACTAATGAAGATAAAGACACTAAAAATGACATTTGAATGGTTTGAGATATCATAATAGTATTGTTTACACTAAACATAAGAACAGTGATTTGTTTGAGGTTAGAAATTTAAAAACCCAAAAATTTATCAATGGGATTGATTCCTTTATTATAAATATGTTATAAAATATATGTCAAATAAAAAACATGGATATCTCAAAAAAAATATTGTTACCATAAATAAATAATGATATAATTAATATTTAATTAAATTAAAGAACCTATCATGATGGAATAGTAACATGTGACTTGGAATAGTAATATGACCATTAAGAGTAGTAATTGAGCCAATAGAATAGTAAACTCATCTATTAATGTATATACAAAATTTTTACATCTAATAAATGATAATATGACATAATTATATAATTTTATATATAATGAAATGATATAAAAATAATTAATTATGTTTCAGTAATTTTATCAAACATAAATATTTATTAATAATTTTATAATTAATATAATGATATAAAATAAATTATATTTTCTTAAAATAGATTCATAAATTATTTTTTTTGTTTTTATTATAATATAATTTAATGAGACCATAATTAAATTCTGAAAGTGTTATAAAATCAGTTGTAATTTTAAAATTGGTATTTTCCAAGTAAATGATGATTTTTATTAAAATTAGTACAAAATTAGTACAAAAATCCCCTACCATTTTTGTAAATATTGTACTGTAATCCCCTTGAAAGAGAGATACTAAATAGGATATGTAAATACAAATATTTTTCAAGTTAATTATCATAATATACACTAATGGGATGTTAAAAACCACCTAAATGAAATAGGCTTTGAATGCGGCATGTTTCTCGTAGAAGTAAAAAATGTGAAAAAGAAATATATTGCCATTAGTCTCAACATACTTCATAAACTTTAAATCCACTTCTATAATAAATATTTTTTTGTTGAAAATAAATTAAATAACCATAATAATATATATCATACCATATATGATTTACATATAACCATTTATTACCAATTTATTGACAATTATATGTAAAAGTCACATTTCATATAATTAATAATTTGTTTTTCGTGTATGTTTTGATTTTTATATTTTGGATGTATTAATATGATCATGGTTCCATTATATACAGACCTTTAAACATGATATTAATATCATATATATTCATTATATATATATATATTTTAAAAAACCATAAATTCTAGAGATAGAAAATGAAATAAACAATTCATGGAGACGGAATGCTGTACGTATGCATAAACATTATTTTTATATTCATGAAAGGATAATCGAATTAATGGTGAATTACATATTACCATTTAATATAATTTTTATGTAATATATATAACATATTTTCATTAAAATATTTCTTAATACCTTCCATATTAAGTGTGAACGAATCACATCACAACATGAGGTGGTTGTCTTCCATCCACATGAATAATGTTATCATATTCACAAGGACTGGAAATGAAAAAAAAATAATTATGTTATTTCATTATTAAAAAGGATTAATAATATCATTAATACCACATATAAACACTAAATACATCATTATATCTATATTATAGAGATGGTGATGGAAAATGAATAAAATATATTCACGATGTGGTAGTCTTATGTACTCATGATTGATGATTTCATAAACCAGTTGATGGAAAAGTAGACATATTAAGGTTATTAAACTAGTATAATAACAACTCACTATATTAAACATCATTAATTTATTATATAATTTTTTCATTAAATATTATTTATTCTAGTGGAGGAATAAGTAAAATAAAATTCTTTGTTAGAGACATTACCTGTTCTTTTGACATCTTCTTTTCATTTTAATCAATAAGTTTCATAGATTCAATTTAAAGTAAAATTAATGTTTCTCAGATTATAGGATGTAATTAAAGAAGTTATTTTGGTTTTTCTTGGATGAAAAAGTTTTTTTTACGTGTGATTAGTAGAGTATAGGGTGCGCCATTTTATAAGAAAGGTGTGTGGCACACTATTCATTTCTGAAAATAAAAAGGTATACCTCTAATATTTCAAACAAAAGGCTCCATAATGGAGAATTATCTAATTTAGAATAGATAATTTCAAAATGTTTCCACGAGATGGGTATTGTATATATTTTGGGACCTTTTTAACCCTCATCATTTTAGTTTAACCACAAGGTATTCAAATTTTTACCTTAACCACAATAAATAATTTTTATAATTTTTACTATACATTATGGTAAAAAAAACTAGTTTAACATACGTGATAACAAAAATTATGATGCTTCCAAATATGGAATAAATTTTTCTAAATTCCATTTCAAAAGTGGAACTTTTAATTGAAAATAGTATCCTATTTGTAATGAAAAAGTAATTTTCCAAAGAGATATATTCACATGTTTATAAATTTTATTATATCAAAATTCAATATGATATTTATTCAAATGAAATAAAATTGTATAATAAATATATAATTGAAGTAATTTTACCATTAAAATGCAATTAAAATATTTTTTATCTATTATAATGATTTAAAATAAATGAAAAATCTTAATATTAAGTATGCTAAAAATTGTGTTGCGTATATCATAAAATATTTAAAATAATAAATTTATTCAATATATATATATCACAAAAAGTTTGGTCATCACATGAAAAATAAATGATTCTCACAATTTCTAAAATTGAAATATATTTCCTATAGTCCCTACATCAGACCTACTACTTAATGGATCTTGCATTATTTACATAATTTCATCAAAAGTTTTCTGATTCTAATGCATCTAGTACAAGTCAGGTGCCATAGTAAATTTAGATATATTAACCACCACTTGGTAAATTAAAACATCAAATGTGAACCTCATGAACTAATATATGAAATGTAAAAATATAATATTCCCATGATCAGGGTGTACTTATAATGTTCATTCACTCCTCGACATTCAATGAACATGTCAGATCAACCATATGTACTTCCTCTAAATCCTAATATTTTGATGATTTTCTTCCCAATAAAGTATTACCAACTACTATCCAATCCACCAAAATAAAGGTATCCCTATCCCATGCATGACCTATTTGTTCATTAGAATCCTAGATAATCCCTCCTGGTACTACTCCTTGTTCTACCTCAATTCATGGAGCTTGACCTGGTCCTAGACTCCCACCTACAGGAGGTGTCTTCAGAAAAAGCCTCTTCAACCTCTAGAACAATAAAAATTCCAAAATTTCCTTTGTATAATACACACACTGATTCCAAATGTGAATCTTCTACCAATAATGGAATCATGTAATCATCGATCCACTCCTCACTAGTATTCCCAATTTTCTTACTTGACTTTCCTATTGACGTTCTGGACATCCTCACTACCATCTACCCAAGAACCATTTTTGGACCTCACATGATGGCATCATCAATATTTAAAAGATACTTTTTTGAGGTCTACTTCAGCAATACATTCTTGACTTACCTCCTCTTATAACAAGGTCAATATGAAGATATTTACCTATACTATGAGGGTAGTCCAAAAGACAACCTCAAACCACATCACACAAGATATGTAATATCTTATTATAGAGGATAAAAAATTGCAATGGTATATTAATATCCTTTCATAATTCATGAAGGATGTTCCCTCATAGTATGAACTTAAAATATCTATCTTCCCTCAATGTTTCAGTGGATAAATTTTCTAAGAACATGGCACTGATTTCCTACCATGTCAGTCCCTCATTCCAGCTTGTATGTACATCTACGTCCAACCAGTTATTCACTAGTCCCCAGTGCATTTACTTGTCCAAATTCAAAATCCACCATAGGGGTATCCTAATTTCATGAAAAATAGTCTTCACATAATGAATCTAGTATTCTACTTGATATGGTTTACACTCACCCATGAACAAGAGAGGGATTTGCGATGGTAATTACCTTGTCAGATTTTCTATGGATAGCTCAGTTCTTTAATCTCCATGGTGAATAATCTAAATGAACTACACGAAGTTTCCTATAGCTACTCGTCATTCTGTGGCCTAAAATATTAAATTAGATGTGGATACCCCTCTTTCCTCGGAGTATCTACCTGTGGAACAAACTGAAACCGACCCTTAAGGGATTTATCCTATTAATTACCTAGGGGAACCACATATCTCTACTCATGATGCTCCAATGGATTGCACATAGGATGAATAACACTAAAAACCATAATCCATAATGAGTACCAATAATAATAGTCTAGATATTGACAATAGGTATAGTTTTAACAGACATAACATATCAACACCCTTACACTTCACTACCATACCCATTTCAAATATAATTAAGCCACATGGTCCCCTGAATACCCATACCGGAGTCAGGCATGACATACTAATCATATAATAAATTTTTGTAATGGGGTAGCTGAATAGAATCTACCAAGAGGTTGTGTGATAAAACTTTCTTTGTAATTGTATTGGAATTTTAAATAGCTCACCCATTTCTTTATTAATTTCCTACCATTATGTGAATCGAGATACAAATACACCATACACACAAAGGGTATCATATGAATTACTTAAGGAACCACATAACTAATTTATCTCAATAGACTTCCCCCAAGAGGCTATACTGGAAAACACTATTTATCCATTTCCACACACTTTAAACAGTCCAACCCCCTTTTCCCCATTCATTGTTCAAAGAAACAATCAAACACATATACATCTGTCATGTTAACCCGAATCCCAATCATGATGCATGAATTATCATAAAATTCAATATATAGATATGATATAAAACACACATATACCATTAAAATATCATCCCAGTGTTCCACTCAGGGTGGGAAATAAATCAACGGTAAAGGTACAAAGTAAAAAAAATCCATTTCCCACCCCAAGGATCATAATTTATCCACTGTTCATGGTGATGTAGACATCCAAGAACAATCTATTTACCCAATCCTAACATGATCACAACCTCTTATTTATTGTTCCTAAATAGATAGACAAAAAAAAACTATAATACCATTTTTAACACCCCAACCTTGAATCCAAGTAACTCACAATCCAGGTTGGAGGGCCATTGCACCTTAATAAAACCTTCTAATATGTCAATAGTTACCAAAAAGTAAGTAGGGTCCAATTATGTGATGTTTGGGAGACTATAACTTATATTGATGATAATAATAAGAATAAAAATAATTTTCAACATATAAAAACACTGTGGCAGTTTCTCAATATAAACTAAAAGAATGAAGATAATATAAAAAACACAAAATAAAATCTCAAATAAACCCATCTATATTCATTATATCAAGTATGCACATGTCATGGAAGTTATAAAAAATAAATAAAATTTTCCCATGGTCCAATCATACAAATATGTGCACTAAAGATCAAAAAGAAACACTATCTTTACCTAGAAAAACCCAGGGTTGAACTTTCATCCTTCCCATACACCCACAACTCACCACTTCTCATTATGTTCTAGTCCACATGCATAATCACTTACCCAAATTCAAATCCATAATGTAAGAATGTGTCTAAATGGTTCCATGTATCATGTGAGTGTGAAATTATTAGGCCAAAACCAATGTGTTCCTTTCATACATCCAATTTTATTCAAATGTATGAAACAAAAGAAAACAATATTAACTAATATATAAATTAACCAACCTAACTTGTGATTCAAATCTTTAAGAAATCAATTAATTTCCTCACCCAAATAGAATTTGTAAAGATGTTTCCACTATCAATCATACAAAAATAACCATCTATATTCCGTCCATATCTATACCACATGGTACCTTATGGAATCCAATTCCACAAACATCACTTATCTAGTCAAAATTATGCCCCATTTAATTCCATCTATATATATATTAATATCAAGAATACATCCAATTTCTACCGGTAAAGCAATATCATCTTAGCATCACAAAATTTAAAGAAATGGTTATATTTTTCCTTCAAAAATCCTATCACATTGGCCCCAAAAAATAGAGTACCTCAGCCCCCATCTAATGGACCGACACATCGTCAACCATGGATTTTGATGGTGATCACCTCTGTAAGAACTCGGTTTTTGCTTAGAAAGACTTTGGAATATTCTTGATGATATTCAAGGGCAGCGCCTTCAGACGGCGTGCGATTCCGAGCCCCGGAGTGGCCAGAATTAAATTTTCAGTGCGTTCACACTGGAAAAACCAAATAAATGAGATAACTCCTAAAAGGATTTCCGGATCAGTAATCTGAGTGTACTGATGGGTCCGGAATGGGGTGTTTACCCTAGGAAAGACATACAACTTGTTGGCGCGGGATGTTTGGACCCCTCGCCCGCTTATGGAATGTTAAACGGATAAATTAATTTATTAATTTATTCGTTTAATGGAGAAACGCTAGTATCCATTAAACGGTGACTCGGAATGGAAAAACGAGGGCACTGTTGAGTTCGAAGCATGCCGTTCACCCTAGGATGGGTATAAGTTTCGCGGGCGCGGGCCGTCTGTGAAAAATGGCCCGAGGGGCGTTTTCGTAATTTAGCGGCCTTGGGCACTAAGTTTAATAACTTTTGAACGTGGTCTCGGATTAAAATTCCAAGACCACCATTGTGCTCGGGAGGTCATGTTTACCGCAGGGATGCCCTCCTTTTTGTCTGCTTCAGGAGCGGAGTCGGGGGCGTGCTGGGCAGTGGGTCACCCGTCGTCTAGTTCCAGGTCTACCCTCCAGCAAGGCTGGGCAGTGGGTCACCTGTCGACTTATTCCAGGTCTACCCTCCAGCGGGGCTGGGCAGTGGGTCGCCTAATGATGTATTAGGGTTTACGCTCCAGCAGGGCTGGGCAGTGGGTCACCCAATATCTGATTATGGTCTACCCTCCAGCGGGGCTGGGCAGTGGGTCGCCGGTTGATGTATTAGGGTTTACCCTCCAGTAGGGCTGGGCAGTGGGTCACCTGATATTTGGTTATGAATTACCCTCCAACGGGGCTGGGCAGTGGGACACCTATTAGCATTCCAGACTCAGTCCTCTCGACTAGGCTAGTCTATGACTTACCTCCGTGATTACCGGAGTGGGACCCTTGGTTGTACGGGTCGGTGATGGAACAACTTGACTTTGAGGAGACCTATCGACTGCGGGGAAGAGATGAGTTGTGGTTTGATGTTCCCCCAGAACTCTCAAGTATGAGGGGAGCTTTCCCCACCGAGACGCGTTCTTGTGACGCGATCTAAAACCGTGTGGGTGAGTCAGTGCCGCGCAAAGCGGATAGTGTCGAAGTGCGGTGATTGATCCCCTTGGCTTGCGGTTCGGGGTAGACGTGTTGGATACTGGGCATGGATGGAGTTTATGTCTGTGACTGTTGGCGACTCTCTTTTCTTGGGCTGAGCTACGGGATGGAGATCCCCTTACAAGTTTGTTCGGGGTTCTTGGCAGAGCATAAGGATATGTATATACCTTGTTTCTGGTACCCACTTCTTGGGTTTGGTTACTCTCCTTCCAGGCAAGGTGAAGACACGCGGGGTATGCCACGTGCTTTCCGTGTCTAGATTCTCGTGGTTTGATGAGTCTACTCTCCTGCTATAGGCAGCGAAGACTCGACGGGAAGTTCATCTTCTCACCGTTTCCAGCTCCTTGTGCCTAGACGAGTCTACTTCCTTTCTTTTATTGGGTTGAGCTGGACTCTTTACTGCACCCTCAGTTGGACCCCTTTACTTTCCCTGTTCTCTCTACTGCTCACCCTTCGGTACCTCCTTTTGTTGCTCCCTCGAGCCTTCAGGGCATCCTACTGAGTATTTTTATACTCACCCCTGCTTGGGCTTTGCACGCACTTGGTGTGCCCTTGCAGACGATGGACATGTGGAGCGTGGCTTCAGTGGAGTGTAAGAGCTTGGGAGCTTGGACCGCGTGCGGTGGTCATGGCCGGGATTCAGGTGGGAGATCTGCCAGTTGTTTATCTTTTTGTTTACCTGTTGCCGGGTTGTGGCACTTTTCGGTTGGGCGAGTGTTTTGCCACTTTTTTTTTTCAGTTTGTACTTTGTACTTGTAGTGGTCGATGCACTCTGTGGTTTATTTGTAGCAGTTTTTCTTTTTACTATGCTTGTCTTTTCTTTTACTCTGCACTTTTGCATTGAGTTTGCTGCGTGTGCATGTGTACAGGTGCTTAGGAAAAGGCCTCCCTGAGTTGTTGTGCCTTCGGCGCTGGTCGCCAGCCCCTGGCCTATGGAGGCGAGCCTGGGGTAGTTGCGGCTCGAGCCCAGGTAGGGTCAGGTCGTGACAACCTCCTCCATAACATATGGTCATTTCAATCCAAATATTACACAAATTATATATAGTCCCTCATGCATGGAATGTGTTCAAAACCACCCCACAAGGTCCTAATCCTATGTTCACATGACACCAAATGTACTTAAATCCATGAATAGTGAGCATAAATTCCTAAAATCACCTAAGACACATCCCTTTTGATCCCCCATCACCTCATGTGAAACACTCCAGCTATCTAGAGCAAGGGAGTCACAATTTTCATCACCCTAATGAACCAAATTTCTTTTTTTCTGGTGATTAACATAAAAACTTGTCTCATGGGCCACACCCAACAAGTTCATGTGGAACACCCCAAGCCTAAGGATCATATAAATTAATATAAATTAATATAGAATCTTAAAAAAAATGAGGAAATAACATTTTAGATGCTACACTCTATTTGAGGCTAAAACATATATAAATAGACATAAGACTACAACTTCATATCATCTAATGATATCAAAAAACTGATAAATTTTTTTCACACACAGACCACCCCACTTGTTCTTAATTACAATGAATTCTATATAACACATGTAAATTATAAAATAACTTTGAACTACATACCTTATACATGTAGATGTTTTCGCATCACATAATTTCTTTTAATTTGAGACAGAACTAGATAAAATGATTAATCTAAAACATAACCTTGAAATAGGTAAAATAACCTCATACTGATTTAGCATTCCAAATCAGAATATATAAGAATAAAGGAAGAATTATAAATATTTTCCATTATTATTACTATCCAATGCACCAAACAACAACTGATTTAGATCCCAGATAGAGGAGAAATGAAGATACCAAAGGGGGGAGGGAAAACCCGTGGTTCAAGGATACTAGTTGAATGGTTGAATAATAATGGGGAAGAATTTTTTTTTTTAATGAGGGAATGTAAAATTGATAATATTCACCTATTTTATGATTTTCATGGTTTAGAAAATGGTGTACCAAAATTATGGTGCCACTTTCCGAAATTCACCCCCTATTGTGAAAGACACATCTTTTGAAAAATCATGAGTAAACTTTATATAACACCAAAAAATTTTACTATATATCTATCACGTGGTAATTAAAACACTCTAGCACTATTAATACTAATTTTTTCCTCTATTAAAATGGTCTTTATGGTTATCAGTAAAGCCTCACCAACCATGTTCTGAATATTACGATTTATGATTCTTACTTTTTGAAGATCAATGCTCTCCAAACTAAAATGTACCACTGAGACACTTATCGGCCCTTAATCCTTGTCCAAAAAAACATAAAAAACATTCTAATTCTTATAATTACATTATGAATTGTGAATTAGAGTTTTTCCAATCCAATAATTGAAAAGCTCAAAATCAAATAAATTTTCCGCCAGCTCAAAAGCATGGGTCATTAGACTATTTGCATCATATACCTTACTGAATCTAAAAATGATGATAATTCAATATTTATTTTATTATATCAACTAATGATGTGTATCATGAAAAATATGAATTATAGTTAGTGTAAGATAGTTATTTAGATCATATATCATATTATTATTTGATACATAATACATTTCATAGTGAAATTTACTAAGTTATGATATGTGTTATAATTAAAATACATAGACCATGAAATAAATAAATTCACTACATCTGAGTTTTTATTTTAGTGAAATGTTTTCAATAATGTCACAAATTCACTAAATCATAAAAAAATGTGAAAATTCATATCTCATTATGATTAAATAAAAAATACGTTATATAATATAATAATATTCTCTCAAAATTATTGACCTTTATCTATATAAAAAAATGAGTCCTTGTTTCATAACATTATGTGCATCCATCTAGGACTTTATATTGTTGAAAATAATATTAAATTCTCATATTCGTATTTCTAATAAAAATACATCCTCTAAAAATAATTACATCTTCTTAATGTAATAGAGTATTATTATGTGATCTTGATGAAACATAATCAAATCTCCTTATGAACATGTCTACCATAAATTATATCTATATACATTATATGCATGATTTTATGATACCTTTTTTCAAGACATTAATTGACTGCAATATTTAGAACATTTAAATATAATATGTATTAACTGATACATTCATCCTACATGATAAGAGAAAATAAAATATGAATGAATACTTTACATGTCATCCATTTGTGTAGTTCAATAGATAAAATTGATCTCAACTAAGAATGGATATGAATTTCATCAGTGAAATTTCTTCATGAGCCCCGATGTCATGCTTAATATTCAAGAAGAAAATTCCTATATTGGTTAAACACAACTGATAAAATTATTAGTAGAAACCCCAACAAACACATGAATAGTTCATTTTTAGTTATTTCCTAAGAAATTTACCCTGTCATGATAGTTAGCATGCTATGTATCTTTTGAACATCATTCAATAGGATTCATATTAAACATACACATCTATTTATATTAATGACTATATGGAATTACAACTAATATGCGTTCAAGGATAAGTCGATATTATAAGTCTCTAATTGTGATCTCATGATTCTAATCTATATTAAATATGAGATTCTAATAATGTTAATTCTAATATAACATTACATCTAAAAATATTCCATGATGAACATTGATTAGGGAAAACAATTATACATTGATAATATTTATCATTTTTCTATTCACATTATATATACAATAAGGTTAAGGGATTGATAAATTGATATTTTTTACTATAAAAACATTATTCATTTTATAACCATTATGTATAACATCTAATGTATATAATACCCATATATATAAACTGAAACTCATGATTTTTATATGTTAATTGATATAATATATTTTAGCCATAGTACAATATATTATACTCTGTATCCACCAAATGGATACTTTAATTACATATTCAATTGATATATGAAATAGAATGGTATTTGAGAAGGATTTGTTTCATCCTATAGAGAGAATAATGTTCCTTAACCTGATAAGTTTCTCTATTATTACTTTAATACACATGAATTTATATCTCAATTATGGTAATCAACTCAATTTTGGTAATTAATTTATTGATCTGAATATCTTCTTTTATATTAAAGAATATTGTGATATAATCATACTCTATTATTGAGTCCACTATGGTGGATTTTTTGAAATATTTCGACTGATACTTCCATCATTTAGGTAAAACACAAAACCAAAACAAAATATCATACCATCATTTTCAATTTGGACACATGATCCAGTATAATATTATACAACATGATCATCCTCACCAATAAGTAAAAAATAATATACATACTTATTCTCAATTACATACAGATATTCTTATCCATAGTCATGTGACTCTCACTATGATTTAATTTTCATCTTATTATTATTATCAAAATCACAAAATTCATCATGTTAAATATATAAAATTTAATACATGATAGATCCTATGGTGGATACAAAATGAATCCAATTCATCCATTATAACCCCTTAGAGGGATCTTTAATCATCCTAATATTCATTCCATGTTTAATAGGTAGTGACCCGTTCTAATAGTTCCAATGATAAAATTATTTATCAATTTACTAATATATAAATATTTTCACACAACCAAAGAAACCTATTCTATATATATCAATACATATTCTTACCAAATTGAGAAGAAAATCCACCCATGCCTTTATTTTACAAACCCTTTATCATCTACACTATTAATAATACAAATATATAATAGACTGTTTGTTATATGTACTGTGTCATCTATATAAATTATATGAAATTAAACAACACTCCCACAAATCTATGTGTATATATATGAATCTTACAAAATATTTATGTAACCGAAATCATTAATTACATCATCAAAGCACATATTTCATCTTCAATAATCATTATTCAATCTATAAATATTCTATTGAATATTTAAAATTTTATTATTCTCATTTTGATCATAAAGACAATAGGTTATATCGTATACATAACCACTAATGAATAATAATTAAATAAAGTATTTTTAATTTCCATTTCATAGATATCATAAAGATATTTTTGCTATTATGGAAAAAAAATTTAACCTAAATTCTCATTAAAACATGAGAAATTTTTTCTCTATAGTTAATCCCATGAATTTTTAAAAACATTATCTATCAAAAAAGATTTATATGTTGAATGTATTATATCCAAGTCAGTTTTCCTATAAAATATCACTTATATATTATGATTTTTTTGTTAACCTAGTATATTCTTAACATGATTAATATATACAGATTATAGCATAGATTTCATGAAATTAATTCATTTTGTGGAATTAAAACTCTTAATGTTCTCTCATATGGTATTAGGTTCATCATACATGAACATTTCTTAAACATCAATATCGATAAGAATTTTATGCATCTAAGTCTTTAAAAATTACAATATAAACTTGAGGTTATTATATAACAAATGTTAGTTCTTCTTGAAAAACAATTTATGAGACTAGTTTATCATCAAATTAGAAAATATTTTCTTTTTTTAGGTCCAAAACATCTATATGCTAAACATTCCTCCCATATAATCAATGAACAATATGATCCTTATACTGTAAAACACAATGAAGTTATACAAAAACATTATGATAAATAGGATTATTTAATTAATATATTTTAGTATACTTAAGATAATGAACCAAAATGGATGTCTCAAAATTCGGTCAAAATTTATTAGAATCCAAAGGATTTATTTTTTTCTTCTTAAACCCTAATCATAATAAAAAAAAGTTGGGATTCATCCGAGTACATATCAATTGTAATGTATATGTCCATACCCCTTTGTTGAGGCATGTAATGATTTTAGTTTTGATAAAAATTCATTATGTTTTTCTTGGAATATGTATTCAAGGGGTTTGGGGGTTCTGTGAGTTTTGAGGATGATAGATAGTATGATCTATGACTATAGTAAGGTGGTGTAGTTCCACCGGATAGCTGGGGGCCTTCTAGAAGGATCATATGTTTTCTTAGTCTCAACAAAAATATAGGGGGTTTCAGTATCCATTTTTAATTTTGGGAACAAGGGTTATTTCACATCCATTACAATATTATTATAACTTGATTTTATTCCCAATTGAGGGATATTTTTAATAACATATAATCACTCCACCTTTCCATGGAAATGGTTGTTCTCTTATAGTTTTTATTATTTTGTATTTCCATTACCATATTTGAAAGGAAGCAGTGATTCTATGATTTTACTGCCTCAGTTTCATCGTTTCATTCCTTATTTAGTCTCATCATTATATTTTTATGGTTTATTATCTTTTGTAATGGGTTTTGTCTCCTTCTATGATTCATCTCATTTAATATTGAATTTATGATAGATATGAGGTGAGTGGATCTCTTCAATGTTAAGGATGGTGGTCTAAATTATTTTCCCTTGTTTTCTCAGCATATTATATCATATTGGTTTATGAAATCAATCTAGATCATGAATTTCATGACGTAATAATTAAATTGAATAGTTTTTTTTCCATTGTTATGTATTAAAAATACTCGTGGTAAATGATTAACAAGTTGAATTTTTGTGTACCATAATTAGTCCTACTAAAATTTTGAATTTTTCTTGCACCAGGGAATTTAGTAATTAAACACTGTGGTTTATGGTTACCCTTGGAAAAAAATGATTTTTTATGGAATTCTTGCTTCCTTGGATGATCCATAGAAATGACTAATTATTATGGCCTTATAATTCTTAAATAGACATTTTAATGCTGATTAAATGGTTACAATTTCTTAATGATGTAGTTTTTATTATATGTGAAATGAACCAAAGTGGTGGTCTTGGTATAAATTTTTTAAATTTATTTGTATTTATATGAGGATAATGAATAGGTTGAAATTGCCTAAATTTTTTATGGGAAATAAAATTACACTGAGAGATTTTATGGATTCCTTATTCAATTTATTAATGTAGAATTTTATGAAAGATCCTTGTATTAAAATATGATACTAGTGTGAGTGTTGGGAGGGAAGGATTACATGGGTTCAATTATGGATATTTATATGGAATACCTTGTAAAACTAATATATTATACATTTATTCATTACCAAGTATTTTATGGGGTAGATACCCCTTGTATTTGAGTAACGTATTAATTTTTTGAATTCCAAATATAAATGTCACTGATTATTTTAGGATACCCCTGTTTGATACTATGTGAGGGGATGGCCATATTTCTTTTGATCATGTAGGTGTAGAATGAATTAGGTGAGATCCTTGAATTCCAATCAAGTAGTGCTTCTGAATGTTGAGATTTTTTCCTCGAGTACAAATAAGATATCTGGTTTTCTTGTGAATTATGGGGAGGGAATGCCCATGTGATCCACATGTATTCCACTCAAGATTCCTGATTAAAGATACTTTAGTGATACTCCTTGGAACATAATTGAGAAATGATACTTCCACTGAGATCATAGATATTATTGTTGTAAAAAGAAGTTTTGGTTGGTCTGGGTTATACCTTTTATACCAATGGTTTGATTGGATCTATTTACTTCCACATCATATTATTTTTATTATTTTATCACATATTTATTTCAAAAAAATATGTAATACCTATGTATTCTAAAATTCCATTAGTCATCATTGATTGTGTCCTACTTATTTTTACTCAATCCATTCTTATGATATGATAGCACTTGGTCCCCAAAAAATAAGTTTCTTTCTCATATGATAAAGGTTCGTATAAAGTAATAATGTGACACATGATTGTTTTTCTAGGTTTCATATTGGGATTTGGGATTTGGGATATGTGATAGAGAACAAGACTTCTAGGGTTATGTTGTATTTTGTTATTTTTCCTTGTGTTTAATTTTAGTCCAGTTATTTGACTTGACGAATATGTATGCATGGTTCTAAGTGGGTATAATAATTATTGTATTTCATGGAATGTGATTTTAAATTTTACAATAATAAATTTATTTATTTGGATGTGATTCTTATCTATAGTTATTTATCAAAAATATTCACTTATATTCATGTTGTTCACTATGGAAATAAGGACATAGCGATAGGGTTTTTTTTCAGAGCTTCGTAATGACCTCATTCCTAGTAGATTTAGAATTCATGTATAGGGGAAAACCCAAGTTTCCAAGGTTAAGAATGTTTTTCCATGCATTATTATAGTTGAATGATATCAACATTGAATGGTTCACATAAGTGTGGTGTAATTGGTTCATGGGATTTTTACTCTTCAATGGTTTGAAATGAGGGTTTCTAAATAAGTCTGTCATGCTATGAATATATGATTTATATTTCTTCAACTTGTTTTATTTTATTGATTGTTTCTTAGGATTCACATATTTTGGTGCTTTATGTACATCATGGTCCATGTATTGAATTTTAATTTAATGTATTTTTAATGGAATTAAAAAACTATGATGTTTTGGTTATTTATAGTATATGCAGCCATGTATATGGTTTTTCATACATATAAATATATGGTGAGACTCATATTTAACATCTCTTTGAATTGTCCCCATTTAATTCTATATAGAAGTAATAGGGTAATTAATGTAATCATTTTGATTATAAATTGTCAGAATAAGAAAATTATAATTAGTTTTTCTATATAACATGTCAATGGAATACTACATAGTTAAAAATTGAATGTGGTATCTAAATAAATAATGAATGAAACCTTATATTTTTAATCCTAGAATGTGATTTTTAAATAAATGATTATTTGGAAAAATTTAATTTTGATAAAAAAAATATAGATTGAATTATGTGTTAATCCATGTGAATAATGATAAATTGCCTTATATAGTGTATGAGGCTTTATGGGATAAATTAATTGACTATTTGTTTTGATTTTTGACCCTTTAATAATGAATCAAAATTGAAGAGAGTTAAATGGGTCTCTATTCATAACTTAATGGTTGTTTTCTCATATAACTTGTAATTAGAAAATAATATAATAATGTTATGTTGATAGAACATGAGAGTTTAATGGAATTATAAAATTAAAAAGACCTGATGTATATGATATATTATAAATAGATAAAATTAAATTAAGAGCCTGGTTAAATAAAATGATAGTCATAATTTTATTAGGTTCTTTACCACATATATTGTGAATGGAATATTATTAACCAATTCATAATTAGTGAGACTAGTTAATGAAATAGATCATTTTAGATCCTATGAATGAATATGAACAATAAAATATTTTTGAAGGTTTTTTACCATTTATTTTTATGTGTTTCTCAGGAAAGTGAATGTGTTGTGACCTTGTGGGAGAGGAAAGTGACATAGTTATGGGATGTTTGTGCTTGAGATGGATCCCTGGTTGTGATAACAAATGTTATGATTGTTTCTATATGATTTTGTGAGGTCCGTGATTCTGGTGTATATTTTTTCACGTTGGGTTCTTCGTGATCTAGTGTTATGTATGAATACAGTGATTTAGGGTTATGGTTTGACATTTTCATTCTTTTTTCTAGTTGGAAGGACCTAATTATGCTATAGTTCGTCCCTATTTTTTAGTGAATTAATTCATAGAGATCTATGAGTGTGACTAATCAATGGGTTAACAAATTATTATGGTTTTTATATACATGATTAATTGGTAGAGGCTTTGTATCATTTAATATAAGGAACCATCCTGAAACATTACATAATATTGAATTAAATGAATAATTCACATTGGGGATCTTTTTAGGTTTAGAGTTTTAGAGAATTAGGACATAACTATTACATCTCAAAAGATTACAAAGTAGACACTTCTACACAGTTTCAATTTTTTTCATAAAATAAAACTCTTGAAAAAAGTGTCATGTCTAGTCCCACGTTTTAGACAACATGACTTTTCCTTAACCCCATCCTTGAGCCTATTCATCATTAAGTCCTGTGAAAAAATTTCAAAACTTGGGATAATCATAAAAAACACAGTAAGGGTTATAAAAAAAAGAAATAAAACATTTTTTCATAAATACATAAAAAACATAAACTCTTTTACATACCTCAGGAAACCATAAGATTTATGAATAACACATAGAAATCATAAATCCTAAAGGTAACTTGTGGCATCCATAACATACTTAAAATGTAGCTATCACAACTATATACGGAGTTACATTGGATTACCCATCATAGTATATTCCCTAAATCTCTAAGGAGAAACATTCATGTTTACCTATTTCACGTTACCCAATGCACTGGAGATTTATCTCATGCTCACCCACCCTAGGTTTATCACGGAACCACCTTCATACATAAATAATTTCCAAGAACTATAACATGATCATAACACATAACATAAGCATAAAAAAAGATAACATTTCAACATTGCAATAACAAAATATCATTTCAAGATATTGAAATAAGAAATCCATTCATAAAATCATTTTCAATACAAATATACATAAAAAGAGTAAATGGTATTTATTTTTCCCTTTAAAAACATTATGTCTTGTTATGGAAGCCAAAGATCAAATAATACTCGCAGCGGTGGAAAGGTCGTTGTCACCGCTTATGTTAAAAAACATTCCTTTTTTCATTTAGTAAAATGCTTTATATAAAAAGATTCCCTTTGAAGGAAATGAGAAGTCAAATGGGTTTATACACTATATAAAATAACGTCATGTACAAACCTAAATATGCATAAATGAAAGGAGATTGAGACGAAGTCCCTTACCTTGTGTCCGACATGACTCGATCGTTCTTTAATCTCCTGGATAATAAACTATCGTTAATTTATACCTACTTAGGAACCTTTTTTAAGTTTATTATTCTTTTTATATCACTTATTTCAATGTTATAAACTTTATGTAATCATTTTAGTTAATAACGTTTGGTTTGTCGATATTTGGAACTTGAGTCCAAAATGAACACCTTATAGTTACATGTTGTTCACATGGTCAAAAGTTCATTATATCCAGAATTATATTAATTATTTATATATCTTATATATCATATATATCCAGTATATACAAGTATTTATTACAGTACATATCATTTTGGGGTAAGAAATGAAATTCACCATTCATGGAGATGGTAAGCCGTACATACACATGAACGCTACTTTCATTTCTATTTCTTATTTTAATGGAATTAAAAAATAATGATACATAGGTATATTATAATTACATTATAATATCATATATAATATCAATAAATAAATCCTTTATATGTCCCACATATGTCATTAACGAGTCATATCACATTGAGGGGGCGGTAGTCCGCACTTCCTCAAATGAAATTATCACATTTACCCGTAATGGAAACCATAAAGGTATTATATAAAAGAAAAATATAGAAGCATAAAGAAAACATAAACATAATATATCTCATATATAAATGTAGTGTCATCTTGATGGCCACCATGATAGGCGGTAGGAGATAATCGAAAAATCATCATCTCGTGAGGCGTTAGTTTTCCATCAAAATAAATACTATGTTCTTCACCCATTAGATGGAGGTGTATATATATGTAGTTAGAATACTTATCATAAAAACATCCTAGTATATTTATGATATTGGTTTTGTTATAAATTAATAGAATAAAAAGTGTTTAGGGGTTGTAGAAGTAAAATAAAAGAAAAGAACTTAAGAGAAACGTTTATCATTAATTTGGCTAACTTCCTTTGGTTTGAACCAAATAAAATTCTTGAAGTGCCTTATGACTAAGGTAAGGATTATAGGAGGAGGATAGGGATGTAGGAAGTTTAATTGGGAAGAGTTTGGATGATCCAAAAGGCTTGATAGGTGTGAGGAATTGGATAGAAGTGAGGGTTTTTATATGGGGAGAGGAGGGGATCTTTAGGAAAGTGTGAAAATATTATTTTATTATAAACATATATTCTGCTTCAAAAGGTAAAAAATAACTATATTCCCAGATAAGATGAATCATGGTCGAAATAAAATCATCCAATAATAATTGGACAGGTTTTGGATATGGTTTTAATATTTATAATCTTATTTTTTTAAACTATTATTAATGAGGTAAATACTACATCATTATTATGTCATAAATAATTTAATTTATGTGATGTTTAAAAATTATAAAACAAATACCATGAAGTAGGAAATATTTTTATATTTACAATAAATATTTATAGTTGAAATGATAATTTATATAACCCCTTGTATAAATTAATTTACTAACAGATATTTCTTTTTGTCATTTTTGCCTTTACTTTAATTTAATTAATCTAAAGTATCATTATCACTCCCAAGTAGCTCAATGGGGTCGCAAAAATCAATCCTAAGATGACCATGGTCCTAAATGACTCAACCAATAAGGTTTGGAAAAGTGTTAAGTTAATTTTTAATTATTATAATATTCTTTTTACCTTAAATTGTGATATTTATCTTTAACCGCAGTAAATAAAAGTCAAAAGTTACTATTCACCAAAAATT
Organism: Viscum album; assembly: GCA_963277665.1. Lineage (NCBI taxonomy): Eukaryota > Viridiplantae > Streptophyta > Magnoliopsida > Santalales > Viscaceae > Viscum > Viscum album. Next base: position 613,364,418 of record OY728166.1, read on the forward strand.
ATTTTCTTCTTATTGAACCAAATTTTACTTACTAATAACAACCATGTATGTCAGATTTTTCAAATTAAATTCATAGAAGCGGTAAAATTTCATTAAAATGAAAAGGTCAGTTTTTTAACTACTACTAAATGGTTTCACTATTCATCAAAAATGATAGTTGTTTAGAAAAATACCAAAAAATCTACCTAATCTATAATTGATATTCCAAATTAAAAAGTTATTTCTATTTTACCAAATTCTAAACATAAAAGTGCCATTAATTAATTTAATATTAATTCCTGTTGTTAAAACAAATAGCGTGTTTTTATGAAATAATAACTATCAAAAGATTCACACTTATTTTTGTCCAATATCAAAGTAAAATTAATTCCAATGACCCAAATTGGATTAAATGGTAAAAATATATTATTAATAAACTTTAAAACCAATTAAAAAGATAATCTAACCATATAAATAAATTAGATTAAAACACAGTTTTGAATTAAAATACAATATTTTTTACTATTCATTAAAAAATGAACTTTATCAGAAAAATATCAAAAATTTACACAAAGTAAATTTTGGTTTCCCTTTTCTAAAGAAGGGTTTTATTTGGTCATATATAATGTATTAAAGTGACCAAAACTAAATTTAAAGAGGGTTCTTCCTTAAAAGGTGGTAAATTGACCTTTTAATGTAAATTCTACATAAAATTAAATTCATTCACATTTTAAGGCCCTAACTTTTTATTGGATAAATGTAAATACATTTAAAAAACATGTATAATCATATTATAGATAGTTTTGTTCATTCCCACCAATACAATGACTAGGAGTAAACTACCATTTAAAATAATAAAATTTTATTATTAGTGTGCAATGTAAGATTTCAAAGAAATCTGTTGTTGCATATCAGGTACACTATCAAACATAGAAACCCCTTTAAAGTAAAATTAATATTTAATTAAAAAATATTAATAAATATGGAATATTTCTTATTATCTATTTACCTGGGATGTTATATCTTTCCCCCTTTTTGGGAATTTCTTCCTCTCAATTTTACTTACCAAAATAAGTGGGTGTATTTATCCTTCATAGAATTTTCAGTTTCCCTCATTTCCCCTTCAACCATATGGTTTTTCCAAAAAACATTTACCAGGTGAATTACCTTATTCCGCAACACTTTCTCTCTACGTTCAAGAATCTGTACTGGTTGTTCTTCATAAGAGATATTCTCTTCCAACTAAACTACCTATGGGCACAAAACATGAGATGGATCTGTCATATATGTTCTCAACATCGAAACATGAAAAACATTGTGTACCGTGGATAAAATTGGAGGTAAAGCCACTATGTACTCAATTGATCCAACTTTCTCCATAATTTCATAAGGTCCAATGAACCTCAGACTAAACATTCCCTTCTTACCAAAACGCATCACACTTTTCCACCGAGATACTATGAGAAAGACATGATCACCTACCTCAAAATAAAGATACTTCTTCCAGTTATCTGCATAACTTTTCTGTATGTTTTGAAATGTTCTCATGTGCTTTTAAATCAACTGAACTTTCTCTGCCATCTCTTCTACCAATTTAGGTCCCATCATCTTCCTTTCACCAAATTCATCCTAAAAAGATGGAGTTCAACAATGCTTTCCATATAATTCCTCAAATAGATCCATCTGTATACTGGAATGAAAAATTTTATTATAAGAAAATTAAACCAAAGAAATTTGTTGGTCCCAAATTCCCTGATTATCTATCGAGCAAGCACATAAAAAATACTCCAATGTCTAAATTGTTTGTTCTAATTTCCCCTCTAATTGAGGATGAAAAGCTATAATAAAATTTAATTTCTTACCCAACAACATCTGAAGGCCTTTCCAAAAGTTAGAAGTAAACCTCGGATCATGATTAGATACAATGGAGAGGGGAACTCCATGCAACCAGACTATCTCTTTAGCATTAAACCGAGAAAGTTGATCTAGAGAAAATTTATGTCAAATAGAATGAAAATGACCAGATTTAGTCAATCGATCAACTATAACTCAGATTTCATTATTACCTAGAGATGTCTTTGGTAATCCCACAACGAAGCCTATGGATATATTTTCCCATTTCCACTCTGGCACCGGTAAAGGCTGAAGCATCCATTTCGGTAACTGGCACTCTGATTTAAACATCCGACAACTCAAACACTTCACTGTAAAATCAGAAATATCTATTTTCATTCCATCCCACTAGTAATACTCATGAAGATATATGTACATGTTTGTACTGCCAGGATGAATTGAATATGGGGAACTATGTGCTCCACATAACAACTCATTCTTCAAATGTGAATCACAAGGCACACAAAACCTCATTCCAAATATCAAAATGCAATCATTATCAATGTCAAATTCAGGTAACATATCCTTCTGAACCAACTCTACCATTTTCTGTGACTCACTATCTTCCTTCTATGCTTCCATAATTCTTTCTGATAGAGATGATCTCATTGACACTTGATACAAAACAGAAGAATTTTTTGCACCAACAACTTCTATGCCAAATTTAATCAAATCAAAAATCAATGGATATTGTTCCAAACGTAACATGGTTAATGAAGCATTATTTTTTTGACTCAATGATTCAGTCTCTTTATTTGATTTTCCCTGATGGTAATGGATTGTGCAATCATAATCCTGAATTAATTCCAGCCATCTCCTCTGTCTCATGTTCAATTATTTTTGTGTGAATATATAAATTAAAATTTTGTGATTCAGTATATATGTCACATTTTACTCCATATAAATAGTGCATCCAAATTATTAATGAAAAAACAACAGCTGCTAATTCCAAATCATGTATAGGGTAATTAAACTCATGAGGTTTCAACTGACGTGACACATAAGAAATTAATTGATTATTATGCATTAGGACACAACAAAGTCCTTTAAACGAAGCATCACTGTAGATAACAAACTCACCATTTCTGGATGGCAGTGCCAAAAATTGATGATTCACCAATCGTCTTTTCAATTCCTAAAAACAATCATCAAATTATTTTTTCGAAATGAACTTAACATTTTTTTGAGTTATCTGAGTCATTGGACTATATAACCGTGCAAAATTTTTATCAAACCACTGGTAATAACCTGTAAAACCATGAAATCTACGAATCTCAGTAATTTTTGTGGGTTTTTCCCAATCTTCAACAACTTTTGTTTTAGTAGGATCAACAGTTATGCCATTTTTTAAAACAATGTGACCGAGGAAATAAACTTGTTCCAACCAAAACTCACACTTGCTGAATTTCCCATACAATTTATTTTATTTTAAGGTTTAAAAGACAACCATTAAATGAATTTCATGTTCCTCTTTACTTTTGGAAAAAACCAAAATATCATCAATGAACACAACCAAAACCTTATCCATGAACTCACAGAAAATTCTATTAATAAGATCCATGAACACAACAGGTGCATTAGTTAAACCAAAAGGCATAAATACAAATTCATAATGGCCATATCTAGTACAAAATATAGTCTTCAGAATGTATACTTCCTTTAAATTAAACTGATGGTACCCCAACATCAAATCAATCACTGAAAAATACTAAGCTCCATGGATCAGATAAAAAAAATCATCGATATGAGGAAAAGGATACATGTTCTTAACAGTGAGGTTATTCAATGCTCTATAATCAATGAAAAGTCTCATTGAACAATCATTTTTCTTAAAACAAGACTAGAGAATCCTATGATGATGTGATAGGTCGAATGAATCCTTTATCTAATAACTCCTACAATTCCTTATTTAACTCTAAAAGTTCAATTCGAGCCATTTGATAAGGGGGTTTTAGAATTTGCATAACATCAGGAACTAAGTAAACAGAAAATTCAACTTCTTGTTCGGGTATAATACCAGACACCTCATTAAGAAAAACATCAAGATACTCATTTACCATTGTAAAATCATTAATATGAAAAGTTCCTTTTTTTCAAAAAAAATTGCAAGGTAACATTTATTTCTACATTTTACTGGTTTCTCAGCATCCTGATATGTTATCAAAATAAAGGTTTAATTCTTGTAACAAAACTATAAATCTTTCTGAAACGAAACCTTTTTATCTCTGTAGTCAATCTTAGCATGATAAACAGAAATCTAATCCATACCCAAAATAACATCAAACTCTACTAGAGGAAAAACAGTAAGTTTTTCAGGTAGATTCTTTCCGCACACAAGAACAAGAATGTTCTTATGTTTTCTTTTTGTCTCAAAATTTCCTCAGGGTGTTTATATAGTAAGTTATGTATTCATATCATTATATGGAATTTCCAATTTACTAGAAAAATTCACAGAAATAAAAGAATGTGTAGACCCTGAATTAATAAACACATTGGTATAATCTGAACAAACAAATAGTATACCTAATACATCTTCATTTGATGGCCCAAAATCTGCTAAAGAAGTTGAAAATGATTTCAGCACCCCTTTCTGCTTGTATTCTGGCTGGTTTCCTTCAGTTGAGTCCTTTGTTGGACACTCATTTTCATAATTATTCATTTCATTGAAGTAATTTTTTTTACTAAAGGTAAATCAGATTTTGTCTTTCCATTACCCTGATCTTTTTCAGTGTAATTATGAGCCTTATGTCCAATTTTACCACATTGGTAGCACTTACCAGAATTCAAAAGACATTCCCTAACATGATTTGTACCTAAATTTTCACAAACTAAAACTTATGTTTCATACCATTAGACTTTTTTTAAGAGTTCTTCCCTTTCGCCTGCCACCTTGACCTCTTATGCTATTGTTTTTTTTAAGAACACCTAATCATCATGAAATGCCATTTCCACCTTCTCTGCATAATGAAAAAGTTTTTCATTACTTTTGAACTCATGAGAAGAAAATTCCCTTATATACTTTGGCTTTAATACTGAGTAAAAATAGTTAATTTTACTATCAAGATCTCATATGAAATTTGTAGCCTACCTTGCTAGTCGAGTTAACTTTGCTTCACAATCAGCCACTGAGTCATCCTACCGCCTCAATTCCAGGAATTGTTTTTCCACTCTAAGATGAACCACCTTAGGAATATATTTCACAAGAAACATACCTTTGAATTCACCCCAATGAGAAATCAATCCCCTCAATATCCCTGATATTTTTCACCATCGACCACCACTGATCAGCTTCAGATTCAAAATGGTAAACAGTGAGACTAACCATTTGATGTTTTGAAAAACCCATGACATCGAAAACCGTTTCCAGTGCTTTAATCCACCATTCTCCTAGCATCAGGTCAGATGATCCTCTGAATGATGGGGGATGTTGCCTCATGAAATGCTCCACTACTGACATATTCCTCTGTGGTTGATCTGGGTGATCTCATGCATAGATACCACCACCATTTATAACCTGAGTCAAATGTGCCATCACTGCAACAAACTGTTCAGTTCCGATTCCGACCATCTCAGGTTGCAGATTTGGAAGGTTGTCTTCCTCCTGATGTCGTCCCAATATATCTTCCATGTTTCCTCTATGGAAAACTATTCTGAATATAGAAATATCTCAGGTGAAGCAACATGGTAATCTGTAAATTCTATATGATTTCCATATTAACATAAATTAATTTATGGATATTAATTTAACAATACCACAACTCCTAAAATTATCTAAACCGACCTCTAATACCAACTATGATGACCCAGCCATAAACATTACATAATATTTAATTAAATTAATAATTCACAATGGGGATCCTTTTAGGTTTAGAGTATTACAAAATTATGACATAACTATTACATCTCAAAATATTATAAAGTAGACACTTCAGCACAGTTTTCATTTTTTCATAAAATAAAAAATCATGAAAAAAAGAGTAATTTCTAGTTCCATGTTTTAGACAACATTACTTTTCCTTGACCCCATCCTTGAACCTATTCTTCATTAAGTCATTTGAAAACATTTCAAAACATGGGATGAGCATAAAAAAACTTAGTAAGGGTTATAAAATAAAGAAAGAATACATTTTTTAATAAGTATATTCAAAACATAAACTCTTTTACATACCTCATGAAAACATACGATTTAATAATAACACATAGAAATCATAAATCATAAATGTATCTTGTGGCATACATAACATACTTACAATGTAGTTATCAGATATACATAGGGAGTTACATTGGAATACCCTTTACGATATATTCCATAAATCTCTTAGGAGAAACATTCAACTTTAACTCTGTCACGTTACCCAATGCATTGGAGAGATATCTCAGGCTCATTAGCCCTAGGTTTATCATGGTACCACCCATATATGTAAATAATTCACAAGAACCATAACATGATCATAACACATAACATAATCATAAAGGAAAGATAACATTTCCACATTTCAATAACAAAATATCATTTCAAGATATTGAAATAATAAATCCATTCACAAAAAAATTTTCAATACCAAAATACATAAAAAGAGTATATGGTATTTATTTTTCATTTTAAAAACATTATGGCTTGTTAAGGAATCCAAAGATCCAATAATACTCACGGCAGCGGAAAGGTCGTTGTCACCGCTTACGTTAAAAAAACATTCCTTTTTTTTCATTTAATAAAATGCTTCATATAAAAAGATTTCCTTTGAATGAAATGAAAATTCAAAGGGGTTTATACACCACATATAATAAAGTTGTATATAAAACTAAATATTCCCCAATAAAAGGTGATTGAGACGAAGTCCCTTACCTAATGTCCGACTTGACTTGATTGTTCTTTAATCTCCTGAATAATAACCTAATCCTAATTTTTTCCTTTCTTAAGAACATTTTCCATGTTTATTATTCCTTTTATATAACTTATTTCCATGTTATAAACCTTATGTAATCATTTAAGTTAATAACTTTCATTTTGTCGATATTTGGCACTTGATTCAAAAATGAACAACTTATTGTTACAAGTTGTTCACATGGTCAAAAGTTCATTATATCCAGAATGATATTTATAATTTAGATATCATATATATATCATATATATCCAGTATGTAAAAGTATTAATGATAGTACATATCATTTGGGGTTATGAAATGAAATGCACCATTCATGGAGACGGTAAGTTGTACGTACGCATGAATAGTACTTTCATTTCTATTTCTTATTTTAATGGAATTATAACATAATGATATATAGGTATATTATAATTCTAGTATAATATCATATATAATATCATTAACTTCATCCTTTATACATCCCACTTATGGCATTAACGATTCATATCACTTTGAGGGGGCAGTAGTCCGCACTTCCTCAAACGAAATTATCACATTTACCCATAATGGAATACAGAAAGATATTATATAAAAGAAAAATACAGAATCATAAAGAAAGAATAAACATAATATATATCATATATAAATATAGTTTCATATTAATGGCCACCATGATATGCGGTAGGAGATAATCAGACAATCATCGTCTCGTGAGGCGTTAGTTTGCATCCACAGAAACATTGTGTTCTTCACCCGTTAGATGGAGGTGTGTGTAAGTGTAGTCGAATAATTCTCATAAAAACATCCTGGTATATTTCAAATACTTTTGTTATTATAAATTAAAAGAATAAAAAGAGTTTAGTGGTTAGAGAAGTAAAATAAATGAAATGAAGTTAAGAGAAACTGTTACCTTTAATTTTATTTACTTCTTTAGTTTGAACCAAAAAAACTTCTTGAAATGCCTTCTTCCTAAGGTAAGGATTCTAGGAGGAGGAGAGGGATGTATGGAGTTTAATTGATCAGATTTTAGGAAAGACAAAAGGCTTTAGAGGTGTGAGGAATTATTTAGAAGTGAAGGCTTTTATAAGGGGGAGAAGGGGCTCTTTAGGAAAGTGTGTAAAAACTATTTTATTATAAACATATATTCAGTTTAAAATGGTCCAAAAATAATTGTAGTCTAAGATAAGATGAATCATCATCGAAATAAAATCATCCAAAAAAATTGGACTGGTTTTGAATCTTATTTTAATATTTATAATCTTATTTTTTAAAATATTTTACTAATGAGGTAAATACTACATCATTATTGTGTCATAAATAATTTAATATATGTGATGTCTAAAAATTATAAAAAAATACCCTGCTGTAGGAAATTGTTTTAGATTTCAAATGAATATTTATAGTTGAAAATATAATTCACATAACCTCTTGTAAAAATTAATTTACTAAAAGATATTTGTTTTTTTCATTTTTTCCTTTACTTTATGTTAATTAATTTAAAATGTCATTATCACTCCCAAGTTGTTCATTGGCGTCCCCAAATCGACCCAAAGATGAACATGGTCTTAAATGACTCAACCAATAAGGTATGGACAAGTGTTAAGGTAATTTTAAATTATTATAATATTTTTTACCTTGAATTACCCTATTTATCTTTAACTGCAGTAAATAAAAGTCAAAAGTTACTATTCACCAAAAATTATTTTCATCTTATCAAACCACATTTTACTTACTAATAACAACCATGTATGATGGATTTTTTATATTCAATTCATAGAAGTGGTAAATTTTTATTTCAATTAAAAATTCAGTTTTTTTAATTAATATTAAGTGGTTTCACTATTCATCAAAAATTGATGTTTTTCAAAAAAATACCAAAAATTAATCCTAAGTTAGAATTAATATTATGAATTCAAAAATTATGTCTATTTTAAAAAATTATATACATAATAGTGGCATTAATTAATTTAAAATTAATTCCCGCTGTTAAAAAAAATAGTGTGTTTTTAAGAAACAATAACTATAAAAATTTTGACACTTGTTTATGTCCAATTTCAAAGTGAAATTAATTCTAATGACTGACATTGGATTAAATGGTAAAATTATATTCTAATTAAATTTTAAAACCAATTAAAAATATAATGTAACTATATAATTAAATTATATTAAAACACAGTTTTGAATTAAAATACACCATTTTCACTATTCATTAAAAAATGAACTTTATCATAAAAATACCAAAAATTTACACAAAGTAAATTTTGATATTACCATTATAAAAAGGATTTTATTTGGTCAAATAGGATGTATTATAGTGACCAAAACTAGATTTAATGAGGGTTTTCCATTAAAATGTGGTAAATTTACCTTTTAATGTAAATTATGCTTAAAATTAGATTTATTCACATTTTATGCCCCTATATTTTTATTGGAAAAATGTAAATACATTTAGCAAACATGTATAATAATATTGTAGTTAGTTTTTTTCATTCCCTTCAATACAACGTCTAGGAGTTAATTTCTATTTAAAATAATAATATTTTATTATTAGTGTGAAACATAAGATTTCAAAGAAACCCATTGTTGCGTATCTGGTACGATATCAAACATAGAAACCCCTTTAAAGTAAAATTAATATTTAATTCACAAATATTAATAAATATGAAAAATTTCTTATTCTTTATTTACCTGGGATGTTACATTTAATATATGAATAAAAGGTTCTATTATGTTTTCTGTTCTTTCCCTTTATGCTCCTTGGGATTTCTAAGGAAAGGAATATACTATTGTAATTCATATAATATAAAGGCCATTTAAAGATATAATGGTTAGTTATATTCTTGGATTATTATATTCTAGTGAAATTATTATAGTGTACTTAATGGTGGTCCAAGATAGGAGGGCCTATAATTAATGTGGAAAGGTGAAAAGTTTTGGGTTCGTATTGAGTCAAAGTATGTTCTATGAGGAATGTACGTCAATCATGGAGTTTCCTTGAGAATTACTTTAGAAGAGATTGATGATGTATTATGATATTCATTATCTTTAAGGTTTTTAGGATCCATTATTCTTAGTGATCATTGTGTCAAGGATATATATGAGACCATGATCATTTTTATTCCTATCCCATGGGGGATTTAATGTCATATAGTATATAGTGTGGGTGGTCACACACATTTTACTAGAATGGAGAACATGTGATGGATGATTATGGGGAATGTTATGTCTTTGTTGAATACTTGATCCAGGTTTTCAGTGGTTCATGGTTTAGTATGTGTAAAACCCCAATATTTTTATGAGATAGAGTTTTTTTATGTCTTGTTTTGCACACCACCCCAATATTTCCTTACTCTATACACAACAACGTATTAACATGGGATATACACAACACTATTATTGGATTTTTTACAAACAATTTCATGTTATTTTGATATAATTAATTTCATTCAAAACTAAGAATAAGTGAAAATTATATACTATAACCTAGTCATTATAATATCAGGTATGAATGGTATTATCTTCTTTCTAAAAAACTATTTAATGGAAAATAATTGAGTTTATAAAATAATAAAATCACTATTTTTGAATTTTATTATTTAAATATATATTTAATATAGTCAATTTAATATTTTTATACATATTATATGTTTTCTATGCATTATAAAATAAATAATTTATTTTTATATAAATAGTGTGTGTTTTTTCTAAAAATACTGTTTTACTACCTTTTGATGATGAAACCATTTTCAATCTAGTTTTTTAGAATTTTATAACGTCTATTTGACATAATAAAATTCTTATTTGGAATTTTGACATCAAATTTTACATTGTTTTGAATTTTTGGAAATTTATGATAAAATTGTTTTTTAATAAATAGTTAAAAATACATCATTTTAATTCAAAATAGATTTTTCATCTAATTTATTTATATAGTAAGGAGATCATTTTAATTGGTATAAAGGTATAATTAGAAATTTATTTTACAATTTTACCCATTTTTTGTCATTAGATGTATATTAACAATGAAATTGGATATAAACAATTGTCAATCGTTTAATAGTTTTTAATTTTTTTAAACGTGTTTTCTCATTTTGTCAATGAGGATTAATTTTAAATTAATTAATTTAAATTTTGTGATTTGAATTTGAAAAAGATTATTTCATGTTTTAAATATGTTTGGTCTAAATTATGTTAATAGGTTATTTTTAATTTTTTTTATTTTATGAATATTAACTATGGTATTTTTTACTTACCACAGTTAAAGGTAAATCATGTAAATTAGGGTAACAAACAATATGATAAGAACAACGAATTTACCCTAACAACTTCCAAAATATTATTTTATGAATAAAAGTATACCCATGTCCCCTAATATTTTGAATTTATACATTTAATGAACATTGATAAATGAAAATGATGTATTTATTATTAAAAATAAAGAAAGTGACAACATGTCACTCTATTATCTCTTAGAAGTATAATAATTTTAATGCACTGACAAACATGATAAAACATATAAAATAAATATTCTACATAAATATAATGAAACTATCTATGATATCTAAATTTACTTATAATTTTTACTCATTAAATAAATACCATTAATGGTGACACAATATTTATGTAGAAATTATTTTATTAATATAAATAAAAAATAAATGGTTTAGAAAATATTAAAACAAATATAATATGAACAAATTAACTTGCTCCAAAATTTTTATAGGTTACCATGACATCTAAGGTGTGTATTAAATAATTTGTTTTAAATTTATCTTCTGTTGAAATTTTATTTAATGTCAAATAAATGAATAGTGTCAAAATTGACCTTATGGATATTTTATAAAAATAACATATTATTAAACTATTTAAAAATCACAAAAATAATTATTACTTAAAAATTTAAAATTATAAGTTCTAAAATATCATAAAGTATTATATTTTTTACAATTTACAACAAATAAGTTAATATTTATAACCATTTAATATTTATAATGTTATCACTACAATGTAAATTAAATAGATTAAATATGGATAAATCAAAATGGCATGGTTTAAAATTAAGTCAATACATGACTAAATTTTATTGGTTTAGTGGATTTCGACCCAATATGATTTTAGATTCTAAATAATCCACTTTTGAGTCATTTTAATTTATAAATTTATTTATATTAATTTAATATTTTTGGTATTTCCAACGGTGCCCCTCCCCTCTCTTATAAAAGGGCACCTATCCTTATATATTAATAATACCTCTAAATCCATTTTTCTCAACAAAAACCTTCCCATTTCTTCTCTAAATTTTAATAAAATGAGTTTAGAGGCCACACATTGGGCATTAATCCATCCTAATTAGAAATTTTCTTCAAATCAAAAAAAGATACTAAAAAACGAGGTAATTGTTTTATCACCCCATTTAAAATTATTTTCTTCCTATACTTCATCTTATTATGTAATTTCCATACTAAAGTAATAAATATAGTATATTATACATTTTTAGATGTTATTATAATTATGTTAAAACCTTTACCTTTCTTTTATTCATCATACAGATAACAATATCATCATGTGTGTGTACGTACGACTTACCGTCTCCACGCCATGGTCTAATTTGTTATTCAACAATACTTAATTTTTATGGGTATAACCATGAGAATAATGGATGTAAATAATTAATATAACATTATAATTATTCTGTATAATTAATATACCTTCCACTTTTGTACCATTTAACAATTAAGTGGTGATATCGTTGCTCATATGTACGTATGGCCTACCGTCTCCAAGATGCGATGCGATTCATTATTAATAGTGTTCCTTAAACGATGATTATATACATGAATGAAATGAAAAAATATGATATACTAATATCATTATGTAAATTATATAACTATAACCAAATAAGTAGAACATGAACTTATCCAACAAAACATGCATAAGTACATAAATTTGTTAATATATGAATAACAGGTGACAATGAAACATTACTAACAAAAAGATGATAATATGAACATATATGATAGCATAAAAATGAATTTTATTCTGGAGTAAGTCAATAAAATTTTTAAAATCATTATACCAGAGGTTTAGATATATATGTATCATATCAGACCTAAGATAAGGGATAATTTCACAATCACATTATTATTTTAAATTATTTATACGTGAGTATTTATTGGGGTATATTTATCATCCACGTCCATATTTCCTAAAAATGTAATATTATTTTTATTTTTATAAAACAAATTTATGATAATTTTACTAATTATTAAATTATCATAAAATTATAGGAAAAGAATATTTTGTTGTTTTTTAATGCTAAGTACTTTTTGACTTTTCTGTTAAAATAATGAGGAGAATATTTTTATCTTACACAATATGAATGTATTTTTACATCTTCATAACACATTATTTTCCTGAAGATTCTTTTACATGATTTCGATTTTATTTTCAAGTAAATTATCTTACTTTAAAATTTCAATGCATTTTGAGAAAATAACATTTTTGAAGAAGAATGGATATTTTCTTCAATAATTAAGTTTGTGTGTTTTATCAAAATTATATTCCATATAAGCCGTTCCGCTTTAAATAGGGTTGTGTTTCTATTCTTATTATTACTATGATTTGATTCATTTATTGATGAAATGATATTTTATATGGATAATGTTATGATAGAATGAATTTTAAGAAACCTATTTTATTCTTGGGTTATGCTATGATGAATGATTAATGTGTTTTAGGCACATGTAAGAATGACTTCATTATGAGATGGGTGGGACCTATATATCCCTCCAATGCATTGTGTAGAGATTTATATTTAATGGGATAGACTAGAATGAAATGAAAAGTAAATCATGTTCAGTAATAAAGGGCTGGAATGGAATAGAAATCTGGTTCGAAAATACCAGCTTGGAACGGAATGCATATTTGGTTCAGTAAAAAATGGCCAGAACTAAAAGTAAACTTGGATCAATAATGGACTTCTTCCACTATGATGGTCTTGTTAGCAATGCCTTTTCAACTATTGAAATAATATAATGTTCTTATTTGTTTTCCATAATTCCATGTTTTATTCCAATGTTATTTTCTCTTGGTTCATGATTCCATTATGATTAATGCCTTATGAACTACCAAGTTTTATTTCCCGACTCGTGATTTTGGTATATTTAAATGTGGTATGTTGTTAAAAAGTTATGTTCATGTTTTGTTATTATTATGTTTATATTTTGTAATATATTTTCTATGCTTACCCATACTGATCATTTGACCTCACACCTTTTCATGTTTCTTTTCCCCAAATATTTTAAGAAGGGTATTAAGTAAGATGTGTTAAAAGGGGTTGCAGTTATGGAGGATTAAGTAAGAGATGATATAGATGTTTTATGAACTAGTTTTTTATGTTTTCCAATTTCGAAAGGAACTAAAATAATACTTCCTTTGGGCGTCTATTTTTTTGATGTATTAATTATTCTGTAAAAGTAAAATAATTCACATATACATCAAGTGTTGGTATTTAGAGTTGGTATCATAGAAAAGATATAGTCAAACTTTGAAAACTAGGATTCAATACATAATTGAGATCCTTATAGATATTTATAATGATATGTCTAGGTTTTTCCTAAGGATAAGTCATTTATAGGTTACAATCCTTGGGTTTCTTGACATAATCATGACTAACCTAGGGTTAACTAAAGATATCATAAATGTATATATTATAATTAGTTTACCATACTTGTGTTTTTATAATATCAAATATGTATTTCTCACACATTTCATTCTGGTCTTTGTCAATAGCCAGGACTACATAGAACATAGTTAACCATTGAATGTTTTAGATGTAAAAATTATAGTAATTATAAAGAACAATTTCTTATGTTGAAATATCATGAAGAAAATCATGATGATGGTATGAGTATTAGTTATACTGATGAGGATAAAGAGATTATAAATAAAATGTGAAAGGTAAATGATCTTCTTTCGGTATTTTTTACATTAAACACAAAAAGCTTGAGGTTGAGAAACCTTAATATGTGATTCATATTTTAGGAGAGAGGAAGATGATGGTTTACGAATAATGTTGGATTATTGAGGTGTATATGTTTCAAAATTCAAAAATTATGTTATATGAATCATGAAATATAATTTTTTTTTCAGTTTTAGTTTCTCATTAAGGATTTTATAGGATATTTTGAATAGTTATTGGGGGAAACAAAATTATTTAAGCATAATATGATATACTTGGATAACACATGATTAAGGGAAACATAACCCTTAATTTGCCCCTGAAGTAAAGATAATGATGTTTGGATAAATATATGGTGGTTTTGAATACATAAATTGGATAATGATAGTTTCTTGGGAACTAATTATGAAGTTGAAGAAAATAGGTTTATGATATCATTAATGAAGTATACAACATTTTGGTACTTAAGGAATATATCCAATAAATTTTGGAATAAGGAAATATGAATGATTTCAACAATGATATATGGTAATTCTGGTTGTTACCATTACTCAAGAGAATACTTGATGAAGGTGTTCACATTTTTAGAATGTGATCATGCTGAGATATCTTACCATATATAATGGAAAAAAGTTAAGCTGAGTTTGTGAACCTTTTATTATAGTTTTTCATATTTTAGAAGGATTGTACGATCATCAATTTTTTTGGAATGATTATGTTAAACATAGGAATAAGTTTGTTATAATAAATTATTATCGCATAGTATATGAAATTATTGATGATTGATAACATGTGCTAACCTTTTTTTGAGATAGATATAATGACATGTCATTCTATGAATTTCATGATCTGATAACACATCAAGAATAAAAAATTCAACTTCATTTCATTGAATTAGAGATTAAGTAGAAATTATTCAAGGAATTAACAATGTTGAGATTGTTCTAAAATCAAGTAAGTTTATCTTCCCATGCAAATTATTCAACATTAGTAAAAGGGATCGTGATATAAAAGAGTGTATTATTATCATTATCTTTATGATATTAATGACCTCATTAATGTTTCTTTATTTTATGGTTTTGTGATTGTTAACATTAACTATATCATTAACTATATCATTATTACTTATCATTATCAATATCTATGATTATTTATTCTTTTCCTCCATGCCCACTATTAACTTATGTTCTCCTACATAGAGAGCTAGTTGGGATTTACTTTGGGTGACAGTTATTTTGTGACAATTCATTTTGTTTAATGGATGTTTTATATTTTAGGTTGTGGGTTTATATCCTTTTATAACCCCAATGAATTTTTAGGTTGAAATTCATTTTAAGGGGGTAGAATGCAACACCCTAATATTTTTATGAGATAGAGTATTTTATATATTGTGTTGTACGATACACCAAGATTAGCTTGTATTATACGCAACACTGAATTAGCTTGCGATATAAGCAACACTATTCATGGATTTTGTTACACAGAATTTCAAGTTCTTTTGATAGAATTTATTTCATGCAAGACCGTGTATAAGTGATAACAAAATATTATATCCTAGTCATTATAATGGTGGGTATGAAGGGTATTAACTTCCATTTGAAATATTATTTAATGGAAAATATGTGAGTCAATAAAATAATAAAATCACAATTTATGGATTTTATTAGTGAAATATATATGTATTATATTCAATTTCAAGTTTAAAATTCATTTTATATGTTTTATAAACATGATATAAGAAAAAATTCATTTTTATAGTTAAAATGAGTGTTTTTCTAAAAATGTAGTTTTACCACCTTTTGATGGAGAACCCATTTAAAATCTAGTTCTATAAGATTTTATAAGATCTATTTTACATAATAAATTTATTATTTTGAATTGGGACATTAAAATTAAATTTGGTTGATTTTTTTTATTTTTCTTATAAAATTCATTTTTTAATGAATAGTGAAAAATACAACATTTTAATTCAAAACTGTTTTTTTATCTGATTTAATTATATAGTAAGGATATTATTTTAATTGGGTTGAATTTATAATTAGATTAATATATTATAATTTAATCCAATTATGGTAATTTAATGTATTTTCACATTGAAATTGGATACAAACTAATGTTAATATTTTGTTGGTTTTTAATCTTTAAAAACATGCTTTCACGTTTTTTCAACAAGGATTAATTTTAAATTAATTAATATAACTTATTGGTTGTTAATTTGGAAAAATTTATTCCTTATTTAGATTCAGTGGTTCCAAATTATGTTAATTGGTTAATTATAGTTTTTTTGATATTATGAATAGTAACTACAGAAATTTCTATTTACCACGGTTAATGGTAAATTAGGTAAATTAGGGTAACAAACAATATGATAAGGAAAATAAATTACCCAAACACCTAAAAAAATAACATTGGATGAATAAAAGTCGACCCATATCACTTAAGTGTTGGAATTGATTCATTTAATCTATTGTTTCCCTTAAAATGAAGTAATTTTTTAAAAAATAAAAGAAACGTACAAAATGTCACTCTCTTATCTCTTATAAGTATAATAATTATAATGTAGTGATAAATTTGATAAAACATTAAACATAAATAGTCTTAAGAAATATAATGAAAATATATAAAACATGTGATTTTTTTTATAATTTTTATAGATTAAATAATTACAATTGATGATGACACAATAGTGATGTAGAAATTGTTTTATTAATAGCAATATCAAATAAATGGTTTTAAAAATATTAAAACAATTATAATATTAAATAATTAGTGTGTTCCAAGAATTATTTATGTGAATATGAAATTATAGTACTGTATTAATTTTTTTTGAATTTATCTTCTATTTGGATTTTATTTAAATTCAAATAAATGAATAGTTCCAAAAATTGACACAATTGATGTTTTATAAAAATAACATATTATTAAATTATCTATAAATCAAAAAAAATATTTAAAAATTAAAAAGTGAAAATTTTAAGTTCTAAAATGTCATAATGTATTCAATTATTGACAATTGATAACACATAAGTTGATATTTATAACCATTTAATATTTAAAATATTATTACAATAATTAAAAATAAATAGATTAAATAAAGATAAATCAAAATGATAAGCTTTAAAATAAAATCAAAAAATGTCTATATATTTTTTATTTTTGAGAGGATTTTAAACCAATATAATCTTATCTACTAAATAATATATGTTGATGAAATTTTAATTTATTAATTAATTTAAATTAATTTAATATTTTCGGTATTTTCAAAGGTTCCCCAACCCTCTATTATAAAAGGTCACATCTCTTTCTATTTTAATCACGCCACTAAATCACTTTTTTTTCCAATCCCTATGCATTTCCTCTCATAACTTCCCTCACTTCAACCTAGAGGCCACACATTGGTCAGAAATCTGTCGTATGGTGACTTTTTCTGAAAATCAAAATGAGATACTTAAAAATTATGGAATTGTTTTATCACCTCTTTCAAAATTCTTTTCTTCTTATACTTCCTATTCTTATGTTTTTTCCATAATAAAGTAATAGATATATAAACTTATACATTATTATATGTTATTATAATTATGGGACAACCTTTTACCACTTTTTATCCATCCTATGAATAATAATATCATCATCAGTGCATATGTATAACTTACCATCTCCACACCATGGTGTAATTTTTTATTCTACAATAATTAATTTTTATGGGTATAATAATTAATATAATGGATTTATGTAATGAAAATAAAATAATAATTATTGTGTATAATTAATATACCATCCATTTCTATAGATTTTAACCATTAAGTGAATGCTGTTTTTGCTCATGCGTACGTAAAACCTATTGTCTCCATGATGCGATGCGATTCATTCTACTTAGTCTTCATTAAACCACAAATATATGCATGAATGGAATGAATAAATATGATATACTAATATAATTCTATAAATGATATAACTATGACCAATGAAGTGGAACATGAACTTATCCAACAACACATGCATAAGAATATAAAGTATTTAATATCTGAATAACAGGTGACAAAAAATGTTACTAAAAAACAGGTGATAATATGATCATATATGATACTATAAAAGTGAATTTTATTTTTGAATAACTTAGGAACATTATTTAAATCATTATACAGGAGGGTCTGATACAAATAAATCATATCAGACCTAATGTAAGGGATAATTTCACAATCTCATTATTATTTGATATTATTTATATGTAAGTATTTACTAGGGTATATTTATCTTCCAAATACATGTTTCTAAAATATTTAAAGTTATTTTTATTCTTCTAAAATTTTTTAATGTTAATTTTACCCATTGTAAAAATTTCTATTAAATGGTATGAAAGTATTATTTTGTTATTTTTCGATACCGCGTATTTTTTAACATTTATAGTTAAAGTACGAGGAAAATGTTGCTTTAACTTTCACTACATGAATGGAATTTTAAATATTAATAACACCTTATTTTCATGAAGATTTATTTATGTGATTTTATGTTTATTTTTAACTAAATTTTTTTCTTTTAAAATTGCACTTTATTTTGAGAAAAGAAAAATATTGTTGAAGAAAAAATGATATTTTATTCCAAAATTAAGTTTGAATTATTTATGAAAATTATTTTTCATCTAAGATAATTCTCTATAAATAGGGTTATGTTTTTATCCCTATTATTAATATGATTTGATTTTTTTATTGATCAAATGATATTTTATACATATTATGTTATGATAGAATGATATTTAAGAACCCCATTTTATTCTTGGGTTATGCTATGATTGAGGATTTATGTTTTTGTAGAACTTGTAATAATGATTTCATTATGACATGAGTGGGACCTATATCTCCCTCCAATGAATTGTGTAAAATTAATATCTCATGAGATATAAATGACTAGCAAAATAAGTAAATTGGGTTCAATAATACATGGATGGAATGGAAAATAAATATGGTTCAGTAATATAGGGCTAGAATGGAAAGTAAATCTGGTTGATTAATACACGGATGGAATAGAATGTAAACCTGGTTTAGTAATGGAAATCTTCAACAATGATGGTCTTGGAATCAATGCCTTGGATAATATGAAAATCATATTATGTCCTTATTTGTTTTCTATAATTCCATGTTTCATGCCGATGTTATTTTCTCTTAGTTCATGATTCCATTATGATTTATGAAATATTATAATGCCCCGACCCCAGTTACCCAGATTCGGTGCATTATTACATTACATTGAAATGATCACAAGAGATCATTTCTCGAAAGGCCGATCAGTTATATAGCCTTTGAAGTACTAGATACATACATAAGTTTTACATTACAATATGAGAAAAAAACAACATTTACATTTTTTCCCCTTTGAACACACTTTTATCTCTTATCCTATCTCTAGAGGTCAAACCTAAAGTACTTCTTCTCATCCTAGAAAAATTAAAACATAAAATGGGGTGAGCTCAGATTCTCAGTAAGGATAACAATATAGTGGAAGCATTTATGACTAAGCATAAAAATTAAAGGCAATGTATAAGTCTAAAAGACAATCCTTTTAAACATAAACATCAGTATAGTATTGAAAATATAAATCGAATAATTAAGTTAACGAATTTACATAGATATTCTACATGTCGAATAATCACATCCAACATCAATATCCAATTTCATAATGATGAAATGCATAATATTGAACATCATAACAACATTGTCAAGGCCTCATTCCAAGGCTACAAATAAGATTTTTTCAAGGCCTCATTCCAAGACACATGTTTGTCTCATGAGACCAATCGATGCATAGAGGATCTATAGTGCACACCACATGTCACTTACTTAGTCCAATACATTCCTCATACGAAAAGGATTAAACATAACATTAGCATTAATATTGAAACTAGCATACGAAATGTCAATAAATTATACCTAAACCATGAATTTTATAACTATAACACATCCACCGTCAAACATATCACAAAAAATTCAATACAATATGAAATATTTGTATCATAATAAATCAACTTCAAATAATTTTAAAATCCATAAAAGGATACTGACATAAATGAAATCAAAACTGTTTGAGAGAAATATAACATTTTATTTTGAAATAATTTAAAAGTAATGTAATTGAAAATATTATTTTATGGTTTTAATGGAAACATTTAAGGGGTTATAATGGTGAAAAATAGTCACCCTAGCCGTATATGTTAAAAAACATTCTTTCCATAATTTTGTCTAAAATGTCATAAAGGAACTTTTTTGGGAAATGATGGAAAGATTCCTTTATAATCATTTTATAAAGATTCAAAAAAGGGTATAAATTACTTTAAACCATATTATATGAAATGGTAAAAAAATTTAAATACATTTTTATGAAACATGGATGTGTATGATAAAGAGGTCACAATAGATACTCACGTATAAACAACCTCGGATAATGAAGATATTGTATAATTAACCCTTACCTTGTAATTTTCTTGGATCGAGGGTATGTATACCACATGTATAATAGTTAAATCATTTTTATTCAATTATAAAAGAAATAAATAAATAAATATGATATCATATATGATCTTATAATATAGATTTGTTAATAACATTTCGATAGTATCATTGTTTCAGGTGTTAACTAATTTGTTTACCTTTATATGATGGGTTATGCAAGCCATGTTTGTTATGGATAGAATGTGTTTTATTCATATTCAGAATAATATTTAGATCTTAAAAAGTATTTTTAATCATAAATAGTAAATTATTCTTGAATGGTTATAATGGGGAATGAATTTCATTGCGTTTGTGGAGACGGTAATCCATACGTATGCATGAGCGACAATATCATTCTATTGATGATGAAATCGTAGGTAATTGGATGTTATTTCATATATAAAGAATCATTAAAATGTTATATTTATTAGTTAAATCAATTATACTCACTATTATACCCATCATAATAACTATGTGTTTGAATAAAAAAACTACACCACAATTTGGTGACGATAAGCCGTACGTAAGCACATAGGTGACTTGTCATTCATAGGATTGATAGAATAATGAATATGGTTGTACAATATTTATAATAACATCATAGTATGTATAAGGTACTAGAGTTATTATTTTGGTATGGAAACAACAATGAAAGAGTAAGTGGAAGAATAAAAGAACTTTGAAAGAGGGGGTGGAATTATTTCCTATTCATCGGGTGTTTTCTTTTTGAGTTGATAAAAAGGGCTCCTTAGGATGGATTTATGATAAAATTAAGGCCTATTAGTAAATTTTAAGGTAGTTTGGAGGATATTTGAGCTGGGGTTGGCTGATCCAAATGGATTTGGAGGTGTGAAATTAAGAGAAGGTGATTTACCCTTTTATAAGAGAGGCGAGGGTCACTTTAGGAATAGCATGAAATGTTATTTTATTATACTATAATATTCTGTTTATAATGGATCCAAAAGGATTTATCTCAAGGATAAGGTGGGGATTGTTCGAAAACCTCCCAAGCAATAGGTTTTAGAGAGGTTTAGGTCACCATATTAACTTTATATTTTATATTTAACTCTTGATTAAATAGTTTAACATTTACCATGTCTCCTTATATTAGTCCATTGTCTAGTACTTATATTTTTAAGATTATTATATCATTTAATAATATAGTATTTGTTTTAAAACTCATTTATATCAATTTGGACACTATTTAGTATCGTATTTTTGTTAAAGTCTTCAAAACTTGATTATTTCAAACAAAATTCATTTAATCAACTCAAAACATTCATATTATCCTATAAAAATATTTTAATGCATCAAAAGTCTCAATTTACATTTATTTGGATATTTATAATATCAATTATTTTAATCTTTCATTAATAAGGTAATTATTGCATCATCATTGTGTCATTAATACATTTTGTTATTTAATGTCAAAAAATTATAAATAAAATACCATTATGTAGAAAATATTTTTATCTTTATAATTAATATATATAGTCTAATTTATCTTATGTATAACCCTACATTAAAAATGGTTTTGTTATTAAACTTTGAATTCAACACTTTTAACTCTTCTTTAAATAAAATAATAATTAATGTCCTAATCAAATCCATGTAGACCTAAAGGATAATAATTTATTTATAAGGATGGTTTTGGTCAAAATAAACTTATCCAACTGAATTATGACATGTGTTAGGGTAATTAAAATATCATATTTACCATTAGTTTCATTATTTACTTTTAATCATGGTAAATAAAAGTCAAAAGTTATTATTCACCAAAAATTATTTTCATCATATTGAACCAAATTTTACATAATGATGTCAACTTTGTCTCTCAGATTTTTTAAATTCAATTCATAGAAGTAGTATAATTATGTTCTATGCAAATTTTCAAATGTGCTTAGGAGGTGGGTAAAAGTCGTTAAAAAGTTCAATAAAATTTCATAAATCTAATTTTATTATAAAATGACTCCAATGAATTAAATTGAAATTATATAGGTATTATAAATATTTTTTTACAAAAAATAAATATAAATAAAATAATTATTTATTTAATTAAGAAGTCTGTTTTAAACAATAACGCAGTGTTTTTAACTATTCATAAAAAATTTAAAGTTTTTAGAAAAATACCAAAAATTCACCCAAAGATAATATTGATATTCCGAATTAAAAAATTATTTCTATTTTACCAAATCTAAAACCAAGAAGTTTCATTAATTAATTTAAAATTAATTCTCATTGTCATAACCAAAAGGGGGTTTTTAAAAAGTAAAAAACTATCAAAACATTGAAATGTGTTTATGTCAAATAAAAATGTGAAATTACTTATAATGACCTACATTGTATTAATTAATATAAATATAATCTAATTATACATCCAAAACATTCAAATGCATAATTAAACACTATAAATTATTTTGATTAAAAAAATTCTTTTCAATTAAAATTTAGTATGTGTCATTATTCATCAAAATATAAAAGTTATGAGAAAAGTAACAACAAATTTTCCAATCTGAAATTTTATGTTCCTCTTATAATGAAAAGTTTAATTTGATTAAATTTTATATATAAAAGCATCAAATATTGGATTTAAAAAGGGATCCCCAATAAAAGGTGGTAAAATTGCATTTTTTGAAAAATACTTCTTTTATCTGAAAAATTGGATTTGTTCTTACATTTTATTTAAAAAATACATAATACGGATGTTAAAATTATGTAGATTATATTAAATTCATAATGATGTTAATAATACTCATAACTTCTTTTTAAACGACTTGTTTGGTAAGTCGTGGTGCTCGAACTCGGTGTTGTGTGTGGCGCAAGCTGTTGAATTACTTTAAAGAGATAATGTACTATGAAATCATGGTGTGTTACATTCTCCCCTCCTTAAATAAATTGTGTCCTAACAATTTGAAATTTTAATTTGAAAATAAAAGGTTAGAAATAGAAAAATACCTTTGTGGAAAACACCCATCAAAGACTGGGTTAATAAATTTATGTCTTAATTAGAGGGAAAGGGAAATAAAGCAGTCATCGAAAAATTATGATATCAATTAGGAAAACACTAGTAAAAATTAATGAAACATAATTGGAGGGAAACCATAAATATTTATAGGGAGTTATTGAGGTCATCAATCACTAAAAAGTGTAAACTTTAGGGCTTGAGAGCCATCAATCTTTGATGATATAATATATAATCAGTTCGAAAAACCACATGGTATTAAGATAACACATTTTTTGTTTTAAGATCCCTTATCCAATTTATAAGAATTAATTTATTCATTGAATAAGAGGGAAAAATATACTAGACATATAGAACTTCATCCTTCAACTAATTCCTTCCATGAACTCATCTTTCTCTCCCAAAGATACTATAAATCAAAAATATTCAATTTATACTAATAGTATAGGATTCCAAAAATAATGAATTTATAATTCATTTTTCAAAATATTTTAAAAAAATAAATTATACAAACCAAGAAATTTCATAGTCCAGTGGTAGGTGATGTACACTTGTCACCCTTCAGTTGCTGGTTTAAGTCTCACAACCTTGCCGAATGCAACGAGTTATCACTCGACCTACGGGTTGTCCTTTTTATAACAATCCAAAAATAATAATAAGAAATTCTTTAAACTTAACAAAATTTTCCAATTTAAAACTAAATACATTCCAAACTTTAGACTTATTGAAAATAATTCTGCCCAAACTCACAGTCCAAAATTTTTAAGGAAGGTAAACACAATGAAGATCTTTTTTTCCATGTAATAAAATGTAAATACCTTCATCATGTATTATTCTAAAACACGATAACAACATGAATTATCATAAAATTTTATTGATTACATTTATGCTCACTTATTACATATAAAATATTAGATATACTCTTTATATACAAACATTTTGTAATCTCAAATAATAATGGAATAAACAAACAATTAATTAGTTTAAAGTATTCAAAAATATCGGATATAATTTTTCTAAATCAATCATATATTTTTCCAAAATTACTGCCTTAGTATCAGAACCATATTAATTTTTATCTTTCCTTCAACCACATATTTTCCAAAAAATTTAATTTTATTTTGAGTCACTCTTCTTAGAACCATATTATATTAAATCTTTAATGAAATAGTACTGTATTAAAATCCTTATTTATTTAAATAATTCATATAACCAGTACATCGTTGATATGACACTAAAATAATTCATTAATTACAATGTAAGAACACTAGTCATTCCTCTTCATCTGTGGTAGTATCATAACATGATTATTATCCAATAGCATCATTTGGGGTGTACTATGATGATTTGAATATTGATTCGCGTAGTGTCCTAACTCCATGCAAATGAAGCTTTGTACAATTGAATCCTTTTTCTTACCCTTGCAATCACTTACTGGGGTTCCTTTTTCTCCACACTTATAACAAACTCACATTATCTTCAAGAAATAACCATGTTGATTCTTTCCACAGTTTTCAAAAATGGGAAAATCCTTCTTTCCCCTCTTCCCTTTATCCATCATTACCTCTACCATAAATTTCTTCTCTTCCTTCCCTTCAAAGCCATAGGACTCGGATAATTATTTAATTATTCTATTAATACAAGATACTATTTATTCATATGATGAGAATATGTGGGGACTATGTCCCTTATAAATTTTGGCATAATAGCATAAATGACATGATTCTTCTAACTCTTTGGATCATGCATATTGATGGAGTTCTAATTCCTTCTACTAGGCGCCATTTATAAACAATGGCACACACTAGGTTAGTTTATAAATCAAAATGATTCAAAACTTGTAAAATACCAAATGTAAATTTAAAATTTTTCCTATAAACTATAATCATAAATAAATGTTTTCCTTGTGAATTTATTTACTCTTAAATCCTTTATAATGGCTTATAATGAAAATGTAAATTATCTTAAGCATATCCACAGGGAGTGTCATAACCAAGAGTAGATCAAGTCCTATTTTTCTATACCAGGATACCCCAGGTAAAGCCCAAAACTCCATGTAAGAGTTTTCAATCCTAGGTACATCTGTGTCAGAGCTGGATCTACCTGCTCAAATCTAGATAGGGTTGTATTTCTTGGAAAATACACAAAATCTATACATTACCAATATTTTAGGAAGTTCTTCTCTACTAATCCATGAATTCTATATTAGGGTGATGTTCTATAATCAGAGTTTTTCTAAATCTAGTTTTCAAGGATTTTACTAAACATCATTTGATAGAAACTGTAATGTCCCAACCCCAGATGCCTGGATCCTGTGCATTATTACATAACATTGGTATGATCACAAGAGATCATGTCCCGAAAGGCCGGTCAGTTTAGTAGCCTTGGAATTACTAGATATATAAATAAGTTTTATATTACATCATGAGATTAAAAGAAAATCAAATTTTTTTTTCACATTTGAACACTTTAATATTCCTTATCCTATCCTTGTAGGTAAACTATAAAAAACTTCTTCATATCCTGGGAAAAATAAAACATATAAAGTGGTGACCTCAGATGCTCATTAAGGACAAAAATATAGCAGAAACTTTCACAAAGGAGCATAACATTAAAGGCAATTTGTAAAACTAAAATATAAGCCTTTTAAAATTTAACATCATCCAAATATGGAAAATATAAATAAAATATTTCCATTTACTTATTCAAATGGATATTCTACTAGTTGAAAAATCACATAAAATATTGATAAAAAATTTCATAATGATGGAATGTATAATACCGGAAATCATGACTATATATTCAAGGCCTTGTTCCAACTCTACAAATACAATTTTTTCAAGGCCTTGTGCCAAGACAGTAGTTTGTCTCATGAGACCTACCGATTCTTCAAGAAGCTATAGCTGGCTCCACCCGTCACTTACTAAGTCCAATGCATTCATCATATGAAAAGGTTTAAACATAACATAAATATTCGTATTAAAAATTTCATATGAAATGAAAATAATTTATCCAGAAAGAATGAATGGTATAAAAATAACACAATCACAATAAAACATATCACAAAAACTTTAATACAATATGGAAGATTTGTATCATAATAAATCAACTTCAAACAAGTTTAAAATCCATCAAAGGATGTTGAAAAAGATGAAAACAAAACTGTTCGAAAGAAATATCTCTTTCTATTTTGATATCATTTAAAATTAATGTAATTTAAAATATTCATATAAGCTTGTAAGAGAATATTTGAAGTTGTTATAATGGTAGAAAATAGTTTCACCCACCGTATTAGATAAAAAACATTCTTTACTTAATTTGGTCGAAATGGTCATAAAGGACCTTGTTTGGAAAACGATAGAAATATTCCTTTATTGAAATTTTATAAAGAGTCAAGAAAGTGTATAAATGAAATTAACCCATAGTATAGGAAGTAGTAAAATTGTTTTGAAAAACATTTTTAAGAAACATGGATATGGATGATAATGATGTCTCAGTAGATACTCATGTATAACAAACCTCAGATAATGAAGAGATTGTAGAATTAACCCTTAATTTGTACTTTTACTTGATCGAGGGTTTGTTAAAATCTTTTATAATGGTTAAATAATTACTATTAAATTATAAAAGAACCAAATACATAAATATGATATCATATATGGCCTTCTAATATTTCTCTGTTAATAATATTTCAGTAGTATAAATATTTCAGGTGTTAACTGATTCGTCTTATTTTATATGCTTGTTTACGTAAGCCATGTTTGTCATGGATATGATATATCTGAATCATATCCAGATTTATATTATGTTCTTAATCATTTTTTTAATCATAAAATGAAAATTATTCTTGAATGGCCATAATGGGGAATGAATTTCATCGTGTTCATGGAGATGGTAATCCGTACGTATGCACGAGCAAAAATATCATTATATTGATTATTAAATAGTAGGTAATTGGATGGTATATCATGTATAAAGAATCATTAACATTTTATAGTTATTATTTTCATCAATTATACTCATTATTATACCCATCTAAATAAGTAATTGTTTGAATAACAAACTACACAACGGGGTGAATACAGTAAGTCATACGTACGCACGTATGGTGACTTTTCATTCATAGGATGGATGTAATAATGAATATGGTTTTACCATATTTATAATAAAATCACAATATGTATAAGGTATTGGTTTTATTATTTTGGCATGTAAACAACAAAGAAATAGGAAGTGGAAGAGGAAAGAACTTTGAAAGAGGTGTTGAAATTATTACCTCTTCTTCGGGATTTTTCTTTTGGGTTGATCAAAAGGGATCCCTATATTGTCTTTATGATCAAAGTAAGGACACTAGGTCAAAATGAGGTTAGTTGAGAGAATATTTGAGCATGGTTTTACTGATACAAAAGGATTTGGAGGTGTGAAAGTAAGAGGAGTGAATGTACCCTTTCAGAAGAGAGGTGAGGGTCACTTTAGGAAATGCTTGAAATATTATTTTATTATATAATATTATTCTATTTATAATGGCCTAAAAGGATTTATTTCAAGGATAATGTGGGTATCGGTCTAAAACCTCTAAACCATAAGGTTTTAAATAGGTGTAGTTCACCATATTAACCTTATCTTTAATATTTAACACATGGTTAAATATTTTTACATTTACCATGTCTCCTTGTATTTTTATATTATATGATTAATAAACTTATCTTAAAATTGCAAGAGAACACCATGTGGTTCATTAATGAAATATATATTATTATATAAGTCCCTTGGCTGAAAAATATATTTTTAAGACTACTATATAATTTAATAATATAGTATTTGTTTTAAAAACTCATTTATGCCAATTTTGACACTGTTTAGTATTTGATTTTTTTTAAAGTCCTAAAAATTTATTTACTTAAAAAAAATTAATTTAATCAACCATAACAAGTCATATTAACCTATTAAATTCTTTTAATTAATAAAAAATCTCAATTGAAATTTACGTGGATATTTTTAATATCAATTATTTTAATATTTCATTAATAAGGTAATTACTGCATCATCATTGTGTCTTAAATAAATTTAATTATTTAATGTATTAAAATTATAAATATAATACCATTATATAAATATATTTTTATCTTTACAAATAATATTTATAGTTGAATTTATATTATGTATTTCACTATATTAAAAATGGTTTAGTTAATAAATATTGAATATAAGACTTTTAACTCTTCTTTAAATAAAATAATAATAAATTTCCTAATCTAATACAAGTGGACCAAAACGATCATATTTTATTCCTAAGGTTGGTTTTGGTCGAAATAAACATATCCAATAGAATTTTGACATGTGTTAAGTTAATTATAATATCATTTTTACCCTTAATTACATTGTTTACTTTTATCAGTGGCAAAAAAGTCAAAAGTTTCTATTCACCAAAAATTATTTTCATCTTATTGAGCCAAGTTTTACTTAATAATGCCACCCATTTCTCTTGGATTTTTTAAATTCAATTTACAGAAGCAGTAAAATTATTTTTTATGAAAATTAGAAAATGTGCCAAGGAGGTGGGTAAAAGATGTTAAAAAGATCAATAAAATTTCATAAATCTAATTTTATTATAAATTGACTCCAATTAATTACATTTAAATTATATAGGTATCATATATATATATTTTCTTAAAATAAATTCTAATAAAATAAATATTTATTTAATTAAAAAGTCAGTTTTAAACAATAACGCATTGTTTTTCACTATTCATCAAAAATTGAATGTTTTTAGAAAAATACCAAAAACTCACCTTAAGATAATTTTGATATTCTGAATTCAAAAATGAATTCTATTTTACCAAATTCAAAATATATAATTTTAATTAATTATTTTAAAATTTATTCTAGTTGTCAAAACCAAAAAGAGGGTTTAAAAAAAGTAAAAACTATCAAAATATTGACATGTGTTTATGTCAAATTTAATTGTGAAATTTCTTAAAATGACATATATTGTATTAAATGATAAAAATATAATCTAATTATACTTCCATAACATGAAAATTCATAATTTAACACTATAAATTATTTTGATTAAAAAAGTTGTTTTCAATTAAAATTTGTATTTTTCATTATTCATCAAAATATTAAAGTTATCAGAAAAGTACCAAAAAATTATCCAAACTAAATTTTTATATCCCAAATCTAAAGAAATATTTAATTTCATTAAATTTAATATATAAAAGAGTCAAATATTGGTTTTAAAAAGGGTTCCCCATTAAAAGGTGGTAAAATTTTATTTTTTGAAAAATACTTCTTTTATCGAAAGAATTAATTTTATTCTTATATTATGCCTAAGAAACACATAATATGGATTATAATATTATTTGGAGTATAAAATATTTTAAATTCAATTAAACACATAATATGGATTCTAAAAGGGGTTCTAGTTATGAAGGATAAAGATGGAGATGATATAGATGTTTTATAAATGAGTTGTTTATTTTTTCCAGCTTCCAAATGCTCTAAACTAATAGGTTTTCTGGTTTCTGTTTATGAAATTTATTAATTATTCTACAATGTAATGTAATTTCCATGTACCTCAAGTGTGGGTATTTATAGTATGACTTGTGAAAATTATTATTCTAGGATTTTAATAGATTATTGGGGAATTTGTAACACTTTGGTTTCAGTAAAAATTGAGGTGGTCAATGTTTACTTATGGTGTGTGGTGATTCTAAGGAGATGTGAAAATGTGGATGAGGAGTGACAAACCACCATTTTTCTTAATTTGAAAGTGGTGTTTGTTGGATAAATGATGGGTTTGTTTCATTTTGGAAGGTAAAATCCGTTGCGTATAGACTTGTGCTAAATCATTATGTTCTTAGGGGATCTTGAGTGATGCGTCAAATTTCCTATCATGATGATAATTTTTTCATGATAAATTTTTTTATATTCATAGAACTATATATATTTCTATTAAATATTTCCTCTTTGTTTGAGGTTACTCAAATATTTATAATGCTTTTGAGGACGTATTCCTATGACTTTTAATGGGAATTGAGATGTCTCCTCTGAGATGGTAATGAAACCATGAAGTATCAGTGTGTAATGCAACTATCAATCCATGTTAATCCTAATAGAGGGATTGAGTGTAGTTAATGTTTCTGATTTTGGTGTGAAAAACATACACAAATATGCCATACATTTGTATGGTATGGATTACAATGATGATATAAGTAGCACCTTATAGTGGGGAGTGCACCAAAGTCTTTATAGAGTCTGAAACTCATAATTAGTTCGGTTTCAGTCCACATTATTGTTGAAATTCGTATAAGTCGCTAATTTGAAGTTATTTATGTATCATGTATTCTGATAAGGTTTCAGTAGTTTGGAAATTTTTGAAATATTTTTTTAGTTGAAAATCAGACAAGGTTCATGATATCCTGAGTTTTTTTCTTTAAGTGACTTTAAATACACTAATTTATTCAAGATAATCAATCAAATATAGAAGGATTTACCCTCATGGATTTGAATACTTTTTATTATATGAAGAATTTTACGGTAAAATTAATATGTGTATTTATATTTTCTATAAATTTATATTTTGAATTGGTATGTTCTATAGTTGGTCTAAGGATGACTCTAATCGAAGGGGTGTCTATGCCCATGATAGAGCATGATGGAAGGATCCATTGGTTAGTGACTCAACTGAGTATTTCATTTCTTGTTATGGTTGTAACTGTATATGCGTTTCTAGATGGTCTTCGTGTGTATATATAGAACAAGTCATTAAGAAACTGTTCTTTTGTGACGCATCAATAGGTTCAACTGATCATTTTGAATAATCTCCCAATGAAGGTTCAACTATTTTTATCATTTATAAAATTAAATTATAATTATTTCCCCTTATTATACATTTTATTCAATATAATGTGTGTTATTGAGTATCAAACCAAATATTGAATGAAAACTAGATGGTTGGGATCCTATAAATGAGAGGTGGTGAAACACTTTTTATTATTTAAGTATCAATAATTAGTAGCGGTATAATATATTTACAGGAATATTTTTTAAGGTTTATTTATGTTGGAACCATGGAAATAATATCACAGGACTACTCATGTTATTGTTTGGTGAGAGATTCAGTTAGGGGAATGTAATATTAGTTTAAAAATTAATTTTTTTCTTTCTGGTCTATGTAATAGAGAACCAATTTCCTTTAATTAAAACAATTATTAATTTATTTAGGTTATTATATTGTTGGTTCTGTGAGAATCATGATATTCTTGATTGGAAATGAGTCAAGGAAAGTCCCATAATGGGATTGGATGCATGCATTTTAATTTGTTGGATAGACCTTGAACCATGTGTAAACCTATTAAGACTATGTTTCTATTGATAATTTGAAATATCATAGAAATAATTTTTTCATGATGTTGCTATATTAATATAACTTAGAGTGACTATTGATCTTTTCACGTGATCATGTAACATGATAGAGTCTATGAATTATAGTTTTTGGATGGTGATGGGTACATCAAATATTGGTGCTCATTGGCCATTAATATGGTGTTATTATGGTGGGGATCACATGATATACTATTTTAGAACATGGTTCTCATTTTAGGATGTTTTTGTAAACATCGAAAATGACGTTATATTGTTCCCAGTGGGTGGGTGTTTAGTTCTAGGAGAACACCATGGTATAGGTGTAAGTTTTTTTTGAATTGTTTAGAATATGATGGGTTAGTGTTTTAGATGGGTAGTTTTGGGATGTTATTCAATTGTTCAGACATAATATAAATATTTAGAGGCACTTTAATATGGTAATTGGGTCTATGAGACTCTAGTGTTAGCTGGTGTCATACTAGGTTCAATTTTGAGGTGATTTCATGGGATATAGATAGTATAGGAAGATAGATTATAATGTTAAAGGTTGTATCTAGTGAGAGTATTATTGTATAAACTATTTTCACCAATCTTCATAGTGCGATGTTCGTGAATCAAAAGATCATGGAAACCATCAGTAATCGATAATCATGGTTGGGTGATGTTCTTGATCAACATCATGGTGTATCATCTGATGAGGGATTAAATAATGAAGTTGTTTGTTGTAGTTTTTGTTTTAAAATGACCGGTGAAATGTGCATACTTTTTTCACCAATGGGGGATTTTTAATTTTTTGATTTTATAGCACAAGTAAGAGTTTTTTTATAGAGAAAATATTATAATTAATCACCTCTTTACCAACTTATACATCCATATGGTATTGTTTAAACACCATTTTTCTTAGAAGATGTGTTCGACGGGGTTAAAGGGTCTCAAATGTTTTTTGGAGGCATAAGAATTTAAACCAAGAGTCCAATAAGTTATTGCAATCCCACCTGCTATCCATTACAATGAAAATGGATAGTGAATGGTATTCCAGTATGGGTTCATGCCAACATGGTCTCATCGTCTATCTAGTGATAATAGAAACATTTATTTTTTGGTTTCAAGTTTCATTTTTTTATGGAAAAATGGTAATTTAAACAAATATCAGCACATTCTATATAACCCTAGTTTTTCATATTTGAGGTCCATTTAATGAAATCTAGGATCCCTTCTCCTCCTCTCCCCGGTCATTGTATATTTCTTCTAGTTCAAGTTTAACACCCCAGGTAAATAAATAATATGAAATTTTTATATTTATTAATATTTTTTAATTAAATATTAATTTTATTTTAAATGGGATGCTAGGTTTGATGGTGTACCCAACATGCAATAATGGGTTTCTCTGAAATCTCATGTTGCACCCAACTATGAGTTATACCGAAATATCAAATAATAAAATTGTTATATTTAATAGTAGTTAAGGTAAATAAGTTATATTTTTAGGAAGGAACATAACTAACTAAATTAATATTATACATCTTTGTTAATTTTTTTTTACATTTATCCAATAAATTTTAGAGGCTAAAAATGATAATGAATCTAATTTTAATCATGAAAAACTATTATATTTTTAAAAGGAAATTTTAATGCCTTTTGATAGAGCACCCCTTTTAAATCTAGTTTTTCTCACATTAATAAACATCTTCTTTATAAGTGTCACATCAAAATTTACTTTGGGTAATTTTTTGGTATTTTTCTGATAAAGTTCATTTTTTATGAATAGTAAAAAATACTGTATTTTAATTCAAAACTACCTTTTAATATAAATTATTTATATAGTTAAATTTTTTTTATTGGTTTAATGTTTGGTTGGAATATATTTTTTCATGTAATCCAATTATCATAATTGTAAGTAATTTTAATTTGAAATTGGACATAAACAAATGTCAATATTTTGATAGTTATTATTTAACTACTGGAAATTCCATCTTTCCCAACTGTTTTAAACCGTTGGGATATCCGCTAAAACCATTGGGATAGTGTTTCACAACATTTTCATAGCCCGTTGGTATGTGAGGCATGGCAATAGATCTATACCAACAGTTCCTAAAAAACTGTTGGCATATATAGTCTGAAATTAATCTATACCAATGGGTTTACTTAAACTGTTAGTATATATATGTACCAACAGTTGATCAACCGTTCCTAATGGTGGGTATACCAATGGTTTTCAGACCGTTGGTATACATTTTATTCCATCCCGTAGTATACCAAAGGTTTTAGAACCATTGGAATACCTATATACCAACAGTTTCAGAACTGTTGGCATTATACCAACGATTTCAGAACCGTTGGCATTGTACCAACTGTTTCAGAACCGTTGGCATACTCTATCCTGTATGCCAATGATTCAGAACTGCTGGTATACTCTATCCAGCACACTCTATATACTAATGGTTTGTAGAACAGTTGGTATACATACTATATCCCCAAAACTGAACAGCCTGTATGTAAAAAGCATGCATCCTGCATGTGGACTGCCTGCATGTAAACCCCTAATTCCAAATATGTAAACCCCAACCTGTAAAACTATAAACCTTCACCTCTCCAATATATTTCACAACCTGTAAACCCCAACCTGTAAAACTAAAAACTTTCACTTCTCCAACATACAAAATTATTGTTAAACTGATCTTTAAGTTAAATACAAAGTTTTAATAGTTTAAAGGTAACTGTTTACAAAAGGATTCAATTTTTTTGAGAATCTCGTAGTTGGAGAGATTGAAAATCGAAAGAAATTTTTGGAGATATATTAAAGAAATTGCTATGTTAATATATATTGAAAATCCAATGGAGATTTTGGAGATATATTAAATAAACAGGTTGGTTAATAGTAAGTAGGCGTTCATCAAATTCAATGGGCAATTTCATTCTTTTATTTATTCCATTCTAGTAGAATAATGTTGGTTTCACATCCTCTTACTCTAATAAAGCCTGATAATTCTTAGATGGTTCAATTGGTCCTTCTTGAATCACTAAAGATTTTTCCTTTTTAAAATTCCCAGCCTTCTGGGGATTTCTGTTACCAACCCTTTTCCACTCCATGAATCATCATCATCTAAAGGCCCTTCACCTAAATCTAAGAATATGTTCAAATGGGGAACTCCCTTGGAAATGGATCTGCCGACATGACCCTCCTTCTAGTCCTCTTTTTATTCATTGTTCTGTGAACATGCATGGTATGCCTCTTTTTTCCCAAGGTCCAATCCAAAAATACCATATCTGTAGGTCAGAGATGAAGGACCAGATCGCAAACCCACTGGTCGACTACAAGCCACACAAAACATGCAGGAGGTTTCAAAACCTACAAAGTGAAGCAGTCGGAGGATCTTGATTCTAGTGAAAGTCATAGGACCACTGAATGAAATGGATTGATTCTATTTGGTGAGTTCGGAACCACCAAGAGAAATGGATTCCACATAAAGGTGGACAAACAAATTTTTCCCCAACGATTTCAACTGTCTTCAAATCATCCCAAAATCGGGACGATTTTGGTTAATAGACTAACTAGAAGTCACACTCTTTACTTTTGAAGGTTTTATAAATACCGAGAAACTATGGTGATCAAAATATGAATACAATTGGATGATCAAAAGAATGTAACACCTTAATGAATTGAAAATGTCCTTAAGATTGATTCCACAAGATTGATTCCTGAGGAATGTAAGGTTAAATTCACCTTATGAAGAGAGTTTAAATAAAAAAAATATGGAAAAAACATGGTGTACTAATCACCAGAAGAAATTATGAAATGTTAAATTGAAAATGCTTTGCAAGAAATAAGAAGAAAATATGGTGTTTAAGGATCTAGAAGTAAATGAGAAAATTAAAGGAATAAATGTGTGATTACATCAGAAGTAAAACTAGTCTTAGAAACATTCATCAGAGGATGAGATAGGTCAAGTAGGCTATGTGTGATTTTGGGTGTGTGACATCAAGATGGATTTTTTGGACCTTTGAAAGTAGTACATGATTGGTGAAACCTGATATGGGTTTTGGAATGTAGGGTGGATTTGGTTTTGAGGAAGAGAACTTGAGTGCTTGTGGTTTACCCTTGTGGTTGGCTTCTAGATGGATGGACATGTTTGGGTTCCTAGCCTGTGTAATGTATATTAAAATGGGTGGTCCTTATACTTATAAATTTGACCATGAGAATAATTGGTTCTCAAGGAAATGTGGTTTGATGTGCTTTTATGGGAAAACATTCTCTTTCGGTGGAGACTATGCATGGGAGATTTGGTTTTGGTAGGAAGCACATGGAGGTGCCTGGTTTTCATTAAATGGGAATAACTTGGAGTGTTGGTGTTTTTTTAGTGCATGTGGTTACTAGGGGTAGGACCAGTTAGAGGGTGTAGGATGAGTTTCTTGAGTAGGGAATAAAAATATGAGTAGGTAGATGAATGATTTCAATGCGATGATATTATCATGGGTAGCGATGCCCAAGACTTTTAAATGACTTTGACATGTCCATGTAGTGATTGTACACATCAAAAATAGATGAATGTTGGTGGTATTCATCGATAAAATCATAGCATACAATTATTTAGTGACAATCATTCCAAAAATAATAATATTTTATTAGAATAATGGGGGTAAATGGATATATGTCTAGATAACCTACTGTATTTGGGACAGATATGAAACATCTTAGGGGTTATGATAATGGAGAGTTTTTGTGAAGCCACATGGTGGAAACTACACCATTGACTATTTATGGGTGAGGTCTTCATAGTGGATCAAATATTTAATAATACCTTGGGTTTCATTCAAGGATGTAGGGAATGAGTGACAGTTGATGTTTTATTTGGTTTCTCAGGTGTAGGAAAAATAAACGCCTTTAATTTTGTATTTAGTAGTGGTTGGAGAGTTTGACAAAGTGGATGAGTTTTTTTGTGTGAGTTGATGATGATGAAACTTTTAAGGTGGGGAGTGATGTATTTGCTGCAAATAAATAATCCATGTTCTAGAAGGCTCATCGGTTTGTGTAACTGGATTTGGATTGGTTGGGGTGGAATTGTGATTGGATTGGTTGGGGTGGCATTGTGATTCTATTGAGTAATCCTTCATGTGTGAAATTATTTTTCATCGGGTGTTTAAATAGAAAATCTTTTAGGGTATATGATTGAGCCGATAGTGTGGGTTCTTAAGGATTCATGATACTTCTATTTTGTGGTTTTGGAAATGGTAGGTGCATTTAGAGTTTGATATGTATCTAACCTTTTGAGGGAGTTATCTCTAAAAGGGAAGCATGTATTTAGAAAGAGCTTCTAAAAGGGATAAGCTATGAATTCAACAATGTGTTGGGTTTTCAAAATCTAGAATTTGTTTACAGAAAACTAAAAATATGAAATATGTTTACAAAATCATGAATTTGTGAAATTTTTTTGTAACTTGTGAACTATTCTAAAAGTTTTTTGAGCATGATTGTAGGAACTATAAAATCGGTTTAAAAAATCAAGAACTTGTGAACTGTTTTTATAACCTGTGAACTGATCTAAAACGTTTTTGATCATGGTTGTAGAAAATCAAAAATATGTTTACAAAATAAATAAACTTCTTACCTGTTTTTGTAACCTATGAACTTCTCCAAAAGTATTATAATCATGGTTGCATGAATTTTTCATTTACAGGTTCAATGAATGATTTTGAGATTGAAGAAGTATTGATTCCCTACTCATCTCTCATGATATTTCAAAGTGGTATGAAGAGATTAAATGTTTGTGAAGGTATGAATGTAAATCACCATCATTATTGGTTTTGGCCACACCATGCTTCAGATTGAGGCAGGGTTGACTCGTACAGGTCACATAAGGCCCATGGATTGTTGACCTAAAGTATCAATAGAATTCGAATGTGTTTGGTCATTTTTTTCGTATGTCGGTTGTTGTTTTCACTTAAAATGATGTCCATTTTAATAAAAAGAGAGACAATTTTGTGTGGTGTCGGCCACATCGTGCCTCAGATTGAGGTAGAGTTGACTCGGACACATCACAAATGACCCATGGATCATTTTCATAAAGTATCAACACAATCCGAATGCGTTTGGTCAGTTTTCCGTATGCCAATTTTTGTTTTCGCTTAAAATCCTATCCATTTTAAAAAAAAGTGAGATAGTATGAGTGATGCCAGCCACACCAGCCCTCGTATTGAGGAGGAGTTGACTAGAACAAGTCACATATGACCCATGGATTGTTTTCCTAAAGTTTCAATAGAATCTGAATTCCTTTGGTCAGTTTTTGGTATGTTGGTTGTCGTATTCATTTAAATTATCACCTTTTGAAACAAAATTGAGACACTTTGAGTGGTTCTAGCCACACTATGCCACAGATTGAGGCGGTGTTGACTCGAAAACGTCACATATGACCCATGGATCGTTTTCCTAAATTTTTAACACAATATGAATGCATTTGGTCGGTTTTCCGTATGTCAATTTTTGTTTTCACTTAAAATGACAATCATTTTAAACAAAATAGAGACACATTAAGTAGAGTTGGCCACACCGTGTTTCATATTGAGGCAGGATTGACTTGTACACATCACATATGTCCCATGGATCATTGTATTAATGTTCCAACAGAATCTGAATGCGTTTGGTTGGTTTTCCGTTTGTTAGTTCTTATTTTCACTTAAAATGATGTCCATTTCAAACAAAAGAGAGACACTTTGAGTGGTGTCAGTCACACCGCACCTTGGATTGAGGCGGGGTTGACTCGTACACATCAAATAATGACCCATGTATCATTTTCCTAAAGTATCAACACAATATGAATTCCTTTGGTCAGTTTTCTATATGCCAGTTTTTATTTTCCCTTAAAATCCTGTCCATTTCAAATAAAAGTGAGACAATTTCAGTTGTGCAGCCACACCGGACCTCAGATTGAGGCGGGGTTGACTCGTACAAGTCACATATGACCCATGGATCATTTTATTAATGTTTCAATAGAATTATAATGCCTTTGGTCAGTTTTCAGTATGTCAGTTGTTGTATTCACTTAAAATGATGTCCTTCTAAAAAAAAGAGAGACACTTTGAGTGGTGCCGACCACACTGTGCCTCAGATGGAGGCAGGGTTGACTCGTAAGCATCACAAAGGAACCATGGATCATTTTCCTATTGTATCAACACAATCTGAATACATTCTCTCAGTTTTCCATATCCCAATTGTTTTTACTTAGAAGAGTATCCATTTTTAACAAAAGAAATACACTTTGAGTCGTACCGGCCACACTGTGCCTCAGATTGAGGTGAAGTTGACCAATACACATCACAAATGACCCATGGATCGTTGTGTTGAAGTATCAACACAATCTTAATGCGTTTGGTTGGTTTTCTGTATGCCAGTTGTTGTTTTCACTTAAAATGTTGTCCATTTAAAATAAAAGTGAATCACTTTGAGAGGTACCGGCCACACCGTGCCTCGGATTGTGGCAAGGTTGAATCGTACACGTCACAAATGATCCATGAATCATTTTTCTAAAGTATAAATAAAATCCGAATCCATTTGGTTGGTTTTCCATATGTCAGTTTTTGTTTTCATTTAAAATGTCATCTATTTCAAATAAAAGTGAGACACTTTGAGTGGTATCAACAACAATGTGCCTAGGTTTGAGGAGAGGATGACTCGTACACGTCACTTGGGAGTTTTTAGTGCCGTTATGTGTATATTGAAGATCCGATTGAGTCTAATCCTCTTCATGCTTCCTCTTTTAGATCAGGGTTTTCACTCTTCTCTCATATTCTTCTGAAGCTCTAAAACCCAATTTTCTGTTGGGATTTAGGGTGAATCCTGAAGAGAGATTATATTGTGATCTAGGATCTAGGGAGGAGGGTTGGGGGGATATCCGGGGGGTTGTCTGGGGTCTATGGATGAGGGTGGGGGTTGTCTGGGGGGCTGTCCGGGGTCTATGGAGGAGGGTGGGGGGCTGTCTGGGGTCCAGGAAGGAGGGTGGGTTATGTATCTAAAACTGTATCTAGGTATCAAACATCGAATTTCGATAGGACTACGAATTGTCGTGGGGTGTTGTATTGTAGTAGGGCCAAATCATGGCTTTAACATGGCGTGACTACAACATGACCGCAGCATGACCGCGTCATGACCACAGCGTGACCGCGGCTTGACCGCGAGGTGACCGCGGGGGTGACCACCAAGTGACTACAGTGTGACCGCGGCGTGTCCACGGCATGTTGGCCTAGTTCAACAACATCTGCGGGGCAACATCGTCCGGACAGGAGCAAAGGGAGCTAGAGGAGGCGGGGAAACATTCCAGTCGTTGCCTCCCTCCACATTAACTATGAGCGGGTAATGTATCTAAAACTCTATCTAGGTATCATAAATTGAATTCCGACAGGACTGCGAACCGCCGTGGTGTGTCATCCTGGAGTAGGTCCAAATCACAGTATTACCACGGTGTGACCACAGAGTGACCATGGCGTGACCGCGGAATGACCTTGGCGTGACCGCGGCATGACCGCGACATGTTGGCCTGGTCCGGTGACATCCGCAGGACAGCATCTTCCAGCCAGGAGCGAAGGGAGCGGGAGGAAGTGGGGCAACATTCCAGTCGTCGCCTCCCTCCCGATTAACAATGGGTGTGTAATGTATCTAAAACTATCTAGATATCATAAATCATATTCCGACAGGACTGAGAATCGCAGCGGGGTGTCGTCCTGGTGTAGGGCCAAATCACAGCGTGACCGTGACGTGGCTACGGCGTAACCACAGAGTGACCGCGGCATGACTGCGGCGTGACCGCGGCATGTTGGTTTGGTCTAGCAAGATGTGCAGGGTAGCATCTTCCAGCTAGGAGCAAAGGGAGCGGGAGGAGGTGAGGAAACATTCCGGTCATCGCCTCCCTCCCCATTAACTATGAGAGGGAAAGGTATCTAAAAATCTCTCTAGGTATCATAAATTGAATTACGACAGGACTGCGAACCGCCGCTAGGTGTTGTCTCGGAGTTGGGCCAAATCATGGCATTACCGTGGAGTGACTGCATTGTGACCACGGAGTGACCGCGACATGACTTCGGTGTGACCGTGGCGTGTTGGCCCTGTCCGGTGACCTCCATGGGGTAGCATCTTCCGTCCAGGGGTGAAGGGAGCAGGAGGAAGCGGGGCAACATTCCGGTCATCTCCTCCATCCCCATTAACTAAGGGTGAATAATGTATCTAAAAATCTATCTAGGTATCATACATCAAATTACAACAGGACTGTGAACCACCACTGGGTGTCATCCTGGATCAGGGCCAAATCACAGCATGACCACTGTGTGACTGTGGTGTGACCGCAGCGTGACCATAGCGTGACTGTGGCATGACCCTGGTGTGACCGCGACATGTTGGCCCAGTCCACCGACATCTGTGGGGAATCATCTTCCATCTAGTAGTGAAGGGAGCGGGAGGAAGCGGGGAAACATTCTTGCCATCACCTCCCTCCCCATTAACTATGGGTGGGTAATGTATCCAAAACTCTATCTAGGTATCATACATTGAATTCTGACAGGACTGTGAACCACCGCAGGGTGTCATCCTGGAGCAGGGCCAAAGCATGATATGACCACGGTGTGACCGAAACGTGACCGCAGAGTGACACAGCGTGACCTCGGCATGATGGCCCGATCCAGCAATATCCGTGGGGAAGCATCATCCGGCCAGGATTCCAAATAAATCTTATGTAAATTTCCTTCACATTATAGAAACCGATCTTATGTTATAAAAAAACAGACTCTTGATTCGGGATTGTGGTATGATAAAGATATATATTTAATATTCGTTGTTTTTAAAAGTGGTTTTATTATAAAAACTTGCCTTAATTTTTCAAATGAATCAATTATATTAAATAAAAATTATTCTAGATATTCAATTCAATATAATTAAGCAGAATTAAGAAAGAAGCTAAATTCAATTTAAAGCATTCTTAAATGAAAGAGGCTATGAGAGGGAATCTACCTCAAGGTGGAACCAGGCCGTCCACTTCGGCTCTTAGATTTTTCTAACTAAAAACTTCTGCTCCCCCACTGGGCATACACACCTTCACACACATGAAAGGACACCTAGACCCTATGCACACACCTGCATCTCCATGAGCATGTGCAAGGGGATCCTTACACATAAGCTTATATACATATACCAGTCTCCACTCACCTCCGTATTAGTTTTTATATATATACATGGGCACACCTAGTCCCATACATTTATAATCAATGTCATGTTTGACTATACATGTGACAGGGGACCCTACATACATATACTTACGTACCTATGCACACACAGGCGAGTCACCCATGACTTGGTTACTCGAAACAAACAATCAGGGATTAACGCATGACACAAAGGATATTAAGAAACTCAAAACACATAAAGGAACCTACATAACCAATGAAAAACCAACCAACAACATTAAATCCTTACCTCGATTGGCAATAACCAAATCTACTCGAAACAACACAAAACGATCCAAGACCCTACCAAAAACATAATATGGAGTCAAAAATATTGAAATCACCATAATATAGGAGGTTCAATACAAGTAGTAATCATAGAATCTTACCTCGGATCAACGTCGGTGGACTAAAACAATCTGAACCCCTTTGGCCTCCTTCATAGAATATAACTACTCCCTGTCCATAGAAACCGGTAAAATACCTAAGTGGACAATGTGAGAATGAAAATAATATAAAAACTAAATTAAAACATACTTTTCTCTTATGACTATACATGTCACCACCCAATATATAAGAACCACAATGCCACATGGGTCAAATTATGTTCCTGCGTGCAAGGGGGAAACAAATCCATGTTTTAAAATGATACTATCAAAAAGTACATTCCTATTAATAAAAAATTAATCTTACTATAAATGGTATATAATTAGTTTGGCTCGAGTTTCAGATTATTTTGGTTTTTTTCAATACAAGTTTGTTTGAAAAATTACATGGCTACACCATTAATAAAGGGTCAAGATAGGTTGTGGTTAAAATTTATTATGGAATGGAAGGATGAAAAAATTATTATAATTGATTCCAACTAATCGTTAGTGAACAAAACTTCCTAGATGAGCTCAAACAATCTATATCTTGAGATCTCATAGATATTGTTTTGGAGAAATTGTTACTGATTGAATATGAATCAACATTCACTAATCTGGTAAGTATATGTCAAATCAAATGATTAATATAAGGCTTAAGGCATGAATATTTGTGATGAAGCTATGACTAATGATGTGATCATGGACCAGTCTTCTAATTTTTCTCACCTATATATTTGGGGTTAGTATGATGTGTTTGGAAAATATATGTTTTACATGAACATGGAAGGGGAGTTATTTAATTCCTCATTCAGGTGGAGGGAATACATCATTTAGCAGTTATAAGATGAAGTATAAACACCTCTATGGGAGATCAACCATTACTTAAATTAACTGTTTCTTTAAATAAGAATTATTATGTATATAAAGACAATATTAAGAGCCTCTATAGATACTTAAACACTAACTTGATTATTCGATCATATAATCCCAAGGGAATTATTATAACTATGTTCCATGGGAGTCATGGAGTTAAGGACGGTAAATGAATGTAAATAGATTAACAAAGTAAACATATAGATATGTTGTTCACAAGCCACCTAGGTTTAGATAAAATTCATTAGTGATTTTATGGAAATGAAATCACCCTGTCACTAGGTCTCTAAGTCGATAAGATATCGATTGGGATATAAGTGGTCTAACATATATCTTATAATTTGGATGATATGTGTATGGACCGGATGAGGGTTTTGATCAAGTAAAATATTCCTAAGAGGATTGTTCCATATGGTGATAGATGTGGAAATTGTATGTTTAGTGTTTGATGAGATTAAACAAGCTCGATCTTGAGATCTCTCGTGTGATATACCTCTCAAAAAAGGGGAAATCCATTAAAAATAATCACATCGAAGAAGAGAAATGATCTCATAAAATAGTATAAATTCAAACACATTGTATCAACATAAATGAAACAACAAAAGAATCTAAATAAAAAAGATCACCCCTCAATCAAATTGGGATACTGATTATAATACACATATCCTATAGTTATTGGGATTCACATATGAAAATGTTGAATCAAAAAACATTAATTCAATTTACAGGTGAACTCAATGATTTATTGTCGAATCACCCACCTTTGGATAATTTTGTGAAGGTACAAATCATCAACAGAGCTAAAATATGTCATATAAAACATTGGAAATGACTGGTATATAGCATGAATGAATCATATAAATACTAATAATAACTCATAATTTACCTGAATTAAATCTTATATAGAGTTAGAATTTATGCTTACATAAGAGAAGGGGGATCGTGAGCGACCATGAGCGGGGAGTTGCGAGCAGTGAGCGGGAGTCGGG
Source organism: Viscum album (assembly GCA_963277665.1). NCBI lineage: Eukaryota > Viridiplantae > Streptophyta > Magnoliopsida > Santalales > Viscaceae > Viscum > Viscum album. The sequence goes on from OY728166.1 coordinate 613,409,362, forward strand.
ATGGGAGGAGGGGAACTCAAGGGGGATGAGAGCGGTGACAATGAAGGGAGGAGCAGAGCTGCCCTGTAGGGTTTGGATAACTGTGGATTGAAGGGGGATGTGTGAGTGCTGATGAGCAGGGAGTGGCGAGTGGTGAGTGGAGAGCATCGATCGGTGAGCGGAAAGGGGTGGTCGGGATGGGAGCGGCGGTGAGGGGTGGTTGGTATGGGAGCGGTGGTGAGGATGAGAGGAGTATGTGAGTGGCGCCGAGGGTTTGGAGAAGTGCAGTTTAGGGATAGGATAAGTATACCAATGGAAAAGTGATTTTAGATAGATATATCCCAACGGTTCATATGAATTGTTGGCATAGGGTTTTTTTCCCAACGGTTTGTTAAAATTGTTGGGAATAAAGCATTGGTATAGGTGAAATTTCCACCAGTGTGTTCAACTAAAGAGATGAAGTATGAGATGCTAGTGTGGGTATTGGGTATTTTCGGACAGATTGGCATTATAATGCCAAGAGGCTTGGTGTGATTTAGCTTTGGATGTAACCTGGTTAGTGGGGCTGGGTTATAATACATAATTTTGATGAGGTTATTGAACTGATTATTGTGAATATAATGTATATGGGTTCGACATGGTGTGATTTTTTGACTATGATAATCATATGGTGAGTAATTATCTTTTCCTAGTTTGATGATGAGATGTGCATCGAGGCATGGGATAATCCTCGAGAGATGAATCTAGACTAGGTGACTGAGAGGATAGACTAGGATAGGTTTTATAGGATTGTGTGAGTGTCCATCCTATGTGATGATGATACGATGTAAGGAGACACTTGAGACACTTGGGGTTATTTATGCTATCTCATGGAGACACATGGGGTTATTTCATGACTCCAACATACTCCAAAAATATTCCAACACAATGTTTTAGAAAAACAATTTCATCTCATGGAATACCCCAAGGATCCCCTATCATCCAATGTTTCCTCACAATCACACCTCTTGGGATTACAGTATACAATAGATCTATGTCAACTAGTCAGGATAGCATCACTACCCACTTTCCATAGAAGGAAGTAAAATACCTAAGTGGCCAATGCGATAAACAAAATAAAATAAAACCTAAACAAAAACATACCTGTATCCTGTGACTATACATGTCACCGCCCAAAATATAAGAACCACAATTCCCCATGGGTCAAATCATGTTCCTTCTAGTAAAGGAGGAAATATTTCCATTTAATAATCTCATCATTTTTTGTTATGTTCTTTATATATCACTTTGTTGGAAACACAATACTAGTACACTTAACCATTGACTATGGACCTATGCTACATTAGTTGAGTTGAAGATTGTGCACATAACCCTCTTCACGATGGAAAGAACCTCATATAGACCACATTCAATGTTTAGTAGTTCATCATACTCTTGAACCTGGTTGAGAACCAGCCCATGAACCAGATGGTCTACTTGTCCATGAGGGTGAAAACCATTTCATTGTAATATACTTTGAATAAAGTTGTTGGTATCTTTTCTACCAGAAATGTGAATTTATCAAGGCATGAGTGCCAATCAACTTTAGTTCCTAAGTTAATGGACCCTTAACTATTCGTAGATGTCAAGGGGTGTCTCCCATTGGTGTCTTGTGGTGTGTAGTGTCTATCTATGATTTATGTGGTGCTTCCGTATTTGTGGGAAATGTGTATTGCATGGTCAGTTTAATAAATACATTGGTCAATTAGAAAACACAACCATAGTCAATAGAGATATACCAAATTTTGATATAGAATACCATCCAAATAACCAACTCAGAAATCCGAGACCAACATTTTACTTTAACAATTCCAATTACATAATATATGCAGCACCAACTTATGTTTTATGAACCAATCAATTGAAGGGAAATAAACTCCTCACCAATTGAAGATATTTTTTCAGGTATAAGATCTATGAAACATGTCTAAGATAATCCCTAATATATGTATCCTTATTTTAATCATCTAGAATGTGTTATAGATAAATTTTATAATTTGGGTATTATTGAATGATTGATTGACACCTCACATATGAAGATAAAATGGTCGATGAAAATGGATGAGTTAAGTCAAAATGTTATATCAAAAAGACTATATTTATCAACATGCATGGTTTTTAAATAAATGTATCAAAATAACCTGTATTTAATCATTAAAAAATTGACCTTGAGAGTAAGCGAATAAGAAAACCTACCTCCAATCAACAATACATGACCAAGAATGCATCTCCTCTGACGGTGGATGGCCAAACAACCAATAAGAAACTACCATGAACCCTAAACACCAAAGAAACCATAGAAATCAGGTCATCCCCTTAAACTTGGGTTTGACAAAACCAAAAATTACAACATGGATGAAGAAACCCAAAAGGAAACCAAGAAAAATAATTGGAGACCTCTGAGTTTAGTGGAAATTTACACACCCACATATATACATAATGCAATAGAATTGCTAAAAGACATGCATGCCTTCCCAAAATCAATCAACCCATCGGTCTAATTTTCCCAGATCGATCGATCCACCTACCACAACAGGTAGTAATTATATGTAGAATATTATGAATAAGATAATGGAGTAATTAATTTGAGATGAAAAATAAAGATCAGATTGTGAGCAGGGATTCAATGGAAGGGCCTACAAGAGAAACACCGTAGGAGCATGGATTCGATGGAGGGGAAGTCATTCGAAAGACAAAGAATTTTCCATGCTAATGAATCAATTATAAGACAGGAACACTAAAATAGACATATATGTTCACCAAAAGCATTGATTTTCTATATTACTAGTAGGAAAATCAAGTGATAGACTAAATGAGTGATGTAATGAAGAAATTAGTATATACCTATTTTTAATGTTGGTGGTGGCACCTGCTAAGAAAAGTATAAGGAGACTTGAAGGAGTTCTACATTAGGGTGACACCAGTAGAGCTCATCCAGGATATAGAAGAGGGTAACACCACCGAAGATAAAATATATGGGATCAAAGGGGAATAAATTGAACCCTAGGTATGTGAGGTGTGTCTGGTTGAAACCGATTAAAAACCTTCAAATTTGAAATTAATAAAACGTGATCTCTCTTTATGGATGCATTGAGTCTACTCGGGTGAGTGATTTCACTCCATGTATGTGCGTTTGAAGCTGCATCAAATCTATTCTTCATTCATAGAAGGAGATAAGTCAATCCGCAACTCGTATGATTGTACGAGTTTCCTTGTGAATTCGACTATAATGGAGGAGAGAGTTCATGGAATGAGCGCGATGGATAATCTGAGGAAGAAGAGGGTTGCAGGGGAGAGGCACTTAGCGGAAAAGTGTCGGGGGAGAGGCCATCACCAGATAAGCACAATGATTAATCGGGGGAGAAGAGGGTTGTGGGGAAGAAGAGGGTTGTTGGGGCGAGGAGAGTTTGCGGGGGCGAGGAGAGTGTAGGGATGAGCCTGACGGGATTGATTTTAGAAGATGGTATACCTAATGTTTCTTTAAAACCCTAGGGATATACATTACTATTACATATATACCAACAATTTTCTTAAACCATTTGTATAAATGCGTTGGTACCTATTTTCCAGTAGTGTTTCTTAAAAACACGCTTTTCAGATTTTACAACGGGAATTAATTTTAAATTAATTTATGAAAATTATATATTTAGAATTTGGATAAATGAATTTCATATTTGGAATCAGGAGGTCCAAATTGTATAAATAGGTAACTTTTATTTTTATACATTATGAATAGTAACTTCAGTAAATATTTTATTTACCATGGTCAAAGGGTAAATCCAGTTAATAAGGGCAAAAAATAATATTATTATAAAATTAAATTACCCTAACACATTTCTGAAAACCTATTGAATGATACTTTTCTGACCATGTTCATCCTTGGGTCAATTTTGGAACCCCATGGACCCACTTTTAATTGAAAATGACATTTTATAAAAATTAATTTAAACTTTCAGAAAATGTAACACAAAAATATATCTTTTAGTAAACGAATTTTTATATGAGGTTATGTAAGTAATATCTTCAAATAGAAATATTTTCTAGAAATATAAAAACATTTCCTACATCATGGTATTTTATTTATTATTTTTAGACAAAAAATAAATAAATTTAGTTATGACACAATGATGATACAATGTTTACCTTATTAATGAAATTTTAAATAAATGATATTATAAAAATTAAAATAAATTTTTTTTGAAACATTTTATGCCATAAAATAATTTTAGGTATGATTATGACTTTTTATATTCTAATTAATTATGTTTTTAGAAATAATCAAGTTGTTATGGATTTTTTAAAATTCATGATATGAATAGTATATAAATTGACATAAATGAGTTTTTAAAACAAATACTTTTTTATTAAATGATATAATAGTCTTTAAAATCTAAGATTCAGACAAAGGACATATATAAGGTTTATAATGTCAATAATTGACCAATTGAGGTTCTATTGTCATTTTCTAGAAAATGTTTTAACCGTATTGTAGGAATATACCAGAAGACACAGTAAAAGTTAAAGAAGTTAAGAGTGTGTCAAATAAAAAAGATAAGGATTAAAAAATATCCAATACATTTTCAATTCATATTGGATGATTTTATTTCGCCTTATATTCATCTTATATTATAATTTAATGTGTTTTTGAACTTTTTAAACCAATAATAAGTTTATAATAAAATAATATATTCATGCATTCTTAAAGAGCCCCTCCTCCCTCTTGTAAAAGGACACCACATCTAACCCATTACTCACACATCTCAATCCCATTGAATCTTCCAACCTATACTCCAATAAGCTCTAAAAATCACTCTCTTCCACATAAAATATTTACCATGGGCATAATACAATTAAATAAAGCCTTTTAGGCCAATCTAAAGAGAGTTACCCGATTTTAAGTTACCGTCTTGTCTCAAGTTATTTTCTATTATTTTCCTTCTCATACCCACAAAAATATAATTATTCCATTATTTTATAAAAACACCAGTATATTAAATATACTAGTATGTTGTTATGATAAGTATTATAATGCACATCCACACTCCTCCATCTAATGGATAAGAACATAGTGTTTCTGTAGACGGCGAACTAATGCCTCACGAAATGATGATTGTTCAAATATCTCCTACCACCTCTCATGGTGGCCATTATGATGGAAAAATATTTATATGTGATATATATTATTTTTATATTGTCTCCATTCTTCTTTATTTTTTATTTATTGAATACCTTTATGGTTTCTATAGTGGGTAAATACGATAATTTTATATGAGAAAGTGCGGACTACCGCCCACTGAAAGCGATATGACTCGTTCATTCCATACATGGAACATATAAAGGATTATATTAATGAAATTATGTTACAAATATGAATTATGATATTATAATATAATTATAATATATTTATGTATCATTTGTCTTTATTTCCATTAAAAATGAACAAAAAATGAAAGTAGAGTTCATGTGTACGTACGACATACTGTCTCCATGAATGGTGCATTTCATTCTCATATATCCAAATGATATAGTCTATTCTAAATACATATATATACTGGATATATGTGATATATATGATATCTAAATCAAAAAAATCATTTTGGAGATAATGTAATTTTTACCACAAGGACAATTTGTAATTATAAAAAGTTCATTTTGACTCAAGTACTAAACATCGATAAAAAGACCGATATGAACATGAATAATTAATGATTGTTATAGAAAGGTAATAAGTAATATAAAAGGAATAATAAACTTGAAAAAGGTTCTAAATCAAGTATAATTAAATTAATTTTATTCTTCTGGGAGATAAAGAATAAACAAGATAAGTCGAACACAAGGTAAGGGAAATTCTTAACCCAATTTCCATTCATTGGGTTAATCATCTAATTTTAATTATGTTGTGCTATGATTATGTAAGAAATAAATTTTTATTCCCTATAATTTACTTTTAAATTACTTTAGTGTACCTATATTGGATACACATGATAGATCTATTTTATTTACAAAATGATCATTGTAATGGAATTCGTCTCAATCTCCATTCATTTAGGCATACTTTTATTTATACACGACTTTACTTTATGTGGAGTATGAAACCCTTGAAATTTTAATTTAATTCAAATGGAAACATTTTAATGAAGAGTTTTACTAAACGACAAAGAGAATGTTTCTTTTTAACGTACGTAGTGAAAAAGACCTTTCCGCCACCACGAGCATTATTTGACATTTGACTTCCTTAACAAGATGTAATGTTTTTAAAATGAAAATAAATACTATATAACCTTTTTAAGTATTTTGGTATTGAAAATGGTTTTGAAAAATCTTTGATTATTTAAATATCTTGAAATACTATATTGTGATTTCAATGTGGAAATTTTATCTTTCCATTGTGTATTTTTATGTGTTGTGAATATGTTACAGTTATTGGGCATTATTTATGCATACAGGTGGGTCTATGATAAACCTAGGGCGAGTGAGGCCGAGATAGCTCTCCAATGTATTGGGTAATGTGATGGAGGTAAACATTAATTTTTCTCCTAAGAGATTTAGTATATATACTCTGATGGGTTTTCAAATGTAACTCCATACGTAGCTGTGAAAGCTACAACATTAGTATTTTATAAAAATTCCACAAGTTACCTTTATGATTTATGATTTCTATAGGTTATTCATAAATATTATTACTTCATGAGGTGTGTCAAAGTGCTTATGTTTTTTATGTATTTATGGACTAAGGATTTCTTTCAATACATTATAACCTTTATTGTGGTTTTTGTGCTCATCGCAAGTTTTTTAAATGTTTTTCACAGGGTATAAGGCAGGGTAAGAGAAAATAAGATTTCAAGAAGATTTATATCAAGAAAAAAATTATTCTTTTCTTTTAAGAGTTTATATTTTATGAAAAATGGATATTGAGTAGAAGTGTCTACTTTGAAATATTTGAGATGTAATTTAATAGTTATGGCCTAATTCTCTAAAACTATAAACCTTAAAAGATCCTTGATGTGAATTATTGACATAATTCATGATTATGTAATGTTTAAGGCTGGGGCCTTATAGTCGGTATCATAGGCCAGTTTAGACAAGTTTAGGGATTATTAGTTTTTGATATACACATGGTTAGTCTCTAGGTATAATCCTTAAGTTAAATCCTTATTTTATAACCTTGATAGATCAAGGAATGTATGTTATAAAAGGAAGGAGGAGGATCTAAAATGAAATTCCTCTCTCTTATAGATGAATTGCTTACAATAAATATTATAAAGTCATGTCAGTATTATTCTGAAACATTTTCTAACATAGAACTTACTTGCAAGCAACTGTTTGAGATATCAAACACCCCCTATACCTCGATACAATTGTGGATCATGGGTTGTATTTAATAAAATCATATTTTTTCAATATTTACATATTTTCAAGAAAGGTAAATATTATCAAGGAATTTTCAAATATTTTACCTTATCAAGAGATTTTAAAGCATATTATGATTCTGAAAAATCTACAAAAGAAGGGAACCCTTGCGCAACATATTTAAATTTTATTTTTATTTATAGACATTCAGTACAAACTTATGGTATTTTAAAAGGACCATTGATTGAATTCCTCAACTAAAAAATGGTCCGACTATTTTATATAAAGCAATTTTTATTATATGTTTTGAAATTATATGTCATTCATGGTTTTATTCTGAATGTATTTTTCTGTGAACACCCATATGACCCACATTGTATGAGGTGTATTTGGATAAAGGAAGAAGATGATTTTGAATGATATATAAACCATAGTTATAATGAATGGACCATCTATCTACATGAACAAGATAATGATGAAACCATGTGGACACCATGATCAAGGTATGATTTTATTTCTTTGGGAATAGTGTTATTTTATTGAGGTAAAAAATATCAATATATATAAGACTTCATGAATTAAGATATTGAGGTTGTTATGGGTTGGGATGAAGATGAGAGTTATAATACAACCATTTAGGTTAAATCATGATATGGTTATTTTTTAGTTTTATAAAAAGCGACAACACGCAAGATGGGTGACAACCCATCGCATACAGTAAGGATGCATGAATCAAACCCACAACTAATGGGTGACAAGGGCACATCGCCTACCACTGGCCTACATGAATTCATTGGTAAGTATGAATAGTTCTATTTAGTTAAATGATTTTATGGATCAATAATAAGTTGATTTGGGATATTATTTCTTTCAAATGGATATCCTTAGTATAAGAAAAATATTTGGTGATTTAGTGATAAATATTATTTTGGAAGAAGTTCTCTCTTTTGGGAAAACTATAGGCTGAAAGAATATAGAATAATATAGGATTTAATATGTGGAGTAATGTTTAAAATTTTAGTTTGGAATAATCTATGTTTTTATTGTGGACATATGTTGATTTTCGTTATTTGAGGAAATTATTAACATATCATAGATAATATGTGATTAGGTTAATTACTTTGCAGTATGAGACTTTTAGAGTAACTAAAGTTATTTGGAGATAAATGTTATGATATTTGTGGAAGAATATGTGATAAAATCATTTTGACTTTTGGGTTTCAATCATAGTTGGATTATTTTGAAGAATTTGTTTTAATGACAATTTTATATTGAATGGTCTTTATTGACCTTTGGGTATTTTTTGTTCAAATTTATAGATTAAGAGTAGTATTTATTTTTTTAAAATATTATCCTTTTTGGGCGTTATATGATATTGTACTAACTATTTTGGTTTTGGATAATGTATAAATACAAGGTAAATATATATTTCTTTTTTTATGGATTATGTTAAACTATACAAGTGATTCTAGCGGTTTAGGAGTGACCAAGTCATCTTAAATACTCATCATTTGGAGAAAAGATGAGTCTTTGGTAGAAACTTATAAATTGATGAAACTCTACTTAAAACGTAAGTATATTTCCTTATGTTATTAGTCAATATAATAAATAATTTCTCTAAATTTACAAAAGGGAACATAAAAAAACAGTGTTCATTTACATTTCCTACTGGGGAATCAATGACCGTTGTACCTTTCAAAAGTATGTGGTCTTCTCGTTGTTAACTTTCTCTTAGTCATGTTTTCTATCACTCTGTAGTAGAACATGACATGTAGTTTATCTTATATATCCATGTTTTTTTATATGAAATCCTATTATTAGTTATCTCATGTGACTTTTGTACTTATATTTATTTCTTTTAAACTTATTGTTTAATTGACTATTTTTCTGATGTGGGACTTTTAATGAAGTTTCTGAGGCAAAATTTTAAATTGTGAGGACGTAATTCCCAAAAGGAGGGGAAGGATGTAGCATCCCAGGTAAATAAAGAATATAAACTTTTCATATTAATTAAAATTTGTGAATTAAATATAATTTTTTACTTTAAAGGGGGTGATTTTTTCGTTGGCATACCCGACAAACAACAGTTGGTTTCTCTAAAATCCCATGTTTCACACAACTTTGAGTTACACTGAAAAATCATATAATAATAATTATATTTTAAATGTTAGTTAATTCATAGTAGTTGTATTTATAGTCATGAACATAACTAACTTCTTTTATATTATACATTTTTTTTAAATGTTTTTACAATTATCTAATAAAATTTAGAGGCTTAAAATAATAATGAATCAGATTTTAAACATGAAAAACTCTAATTTTTATAAAAGGTTGTTTTACCTCCATTAAATGGAAACCCCTTTTAAATAATGTTTTTTTTTTAAATTTAATAAACTTCTTCTATAGAAGCTAACATTCAAAATTTACTTTGGGCTAATTTTTGGAATTTTTATGATAAATTTCATTTTTTATGAATAGTAAAAAATACTGCATTTTAATACAAAACTACCCTTTAATATAATTTATTTATATAGTTAGATTATTATTATTATTTGTTTCAAGGTTTATTTTGATTATATTTTTTCATTTAATAAAATTTTTGTTATTGGATGTAATTTCCCATTGAAATTGGGGGCATACATATGTCAATCTTTTGATAGTTATTATTTCTTAAAACACACTATTTGGTTTTCACAACGGAAATTAATTTTAAATTTATTTCTGAAACTTATGTGTTTAGAATTTGAAAAATTTATTTTATATTTGGAATTAGGATTTTCATATTGGTTAATTAGGAATATTTTATTTTTAAACATTATAAATAGTAACTTTAGTAAATATTTTATTTACCTTGGTTAAATGTTAAATCATGAAAAAAATGGTAACAAATAATATTATAAAAAAAATAAAATTACCACAAAATGTATCCTAAACATATTATATGATACATGTCCGACCATTGGAATCCTTGGGTCTATTTTCAAAATCCATAGAGCCACTTTTAAGTGAAATTGGCATTTTATAAAAATTAATTTGATGTCAAGGAAAATGTAACATAAACATATTTCTTTTACTAAAATAATTTTTAAATGTGGTTATATAAGTGATATATTAAAATATAAATAGTAATTATAAATATAAAAACATTTCCTATATCATGGTATTTTATTTATAAATTTTATGCCTCAAATTTATAAATTTATGTGTGACACAATGATGATATAGTGTTTAACTTATTAATGAATGTTTTAAATAACAGAGATTATAAAAATAAAAATAAATTTATTTTGAAACTTTTTATCCCATAAAAAATTTTTAAGTATGGTTATGACTTGTTATCTTTAAATTCATTAAGTTTTTTAGAAATAATAAGGTTTTTACATATTTTTTAAAAATCATGATATGACTAGTATATAAATTGACATAAATGTGTTTTTAAAACAAATACCTTTCTATTAAATGATATAATAGTTCTAAAAATATATGATTCTGCCAAAGGACTTATATAAGGTTTAAAATGTCATTAATTCACCCATTGAGTTTCTATTTTCAGTTTATAGTAAATATATTAACCATATTTTATGAATATAGAAGAAGACATGGTAAGAGTTAATTATGTTAACAAAGGGTTAAATAAAAAATTATAAGGGATATAGAATATCCAAAACATATCCAACTATTATTGGATGAAAATATTTAGAATTATATTAGAATTATATTATAATTTAATTAGTTTTTGACCTTTTGAAAAAGAAAATAATATTATAATAATATAATACTTTCAAACATTCCTAAAGAGCCCCTCCTCCCTCTTATAAAAGGACATCACCTCTAACCCATTACTCACACCTCTCAATCCCATTGGATCATTCAAATGCTTCTCCAATAATCTTTGAACATCTCTATCTTCCACTTATATACTTTATATTGAGAATAAGTCAATTCAATAAATCCATTTGGTTCAAACTAATGGGAGTTACCTGATTTAAAGCTAATGTCTTCTCTCATGTTCTTTTCTTTTATTTTTCTTCTCCAACCTCCTATACTATCTTTATTCCATAATTTTATAAAAACATCAGAATATTAAATATACTATGATGTTTTCTTGATATGTATTATAAAAACACATCCACACTCATGCATCTAATTGATACGAACATACTGTTTCTGTGGACGGTGAACTACAACCTCACAAAACGATGACTATTCAAATATATCCTTCCGCCTCTCATGGTGGCCATTAAAATGGGAATATATTTATATTTGATATATATTATATTTATATTGCCTCTATGATTATGTATTTTTCATTTATGGCATTTCTTTATGGTTTCCATAATGGGTAAAAATGATAATTTCATCTGAGGAAGTGCAGACTACTGCCCCCTCAAAGTGATATGACACATTCATGCCATACAATGAACATATAAAAGATGGTGTTAATGAAATTATTTAACATATATAAAGTGTGATATTATACAGGAATTATAATATACCAATGTAAAATTTTGTTATTATTCATTTAAAATGAATAAAAAATGAAAGTAGTGTTCATGCGTACGTATGACTTATCGTCTCCGAGAATGGTACATTTCATTTTCACATATCCAAATTTTATGGAATATTCTAAATACATATATATATGGGGTATATATTATATATATGATATCTAAATCATGAATATAATTATGGACATAATGGAATTTTGACCACATGGACAATTTCTAATTATAAAAAGTTAATTTTAACTAAAGTACAGAACATCAATAAAAAGACCGATATGAACTTGAATATTTACAATATTTTTATAGAAAGGTAATAAGTAATATAAAAGGAATAGTAAACTTGAAAAAGGTTTCTAAGAAATTATAATTAACTTAATTTTAATACTTCATGAGATAAATAACGAACAAGGAAAGTGAAACACAAGGTAAGGGAACTTCTTAACCCAATTTCCATTTACTTAGTTAATCTTCTAATTTTAATTATGTAGTTCTATGATTATATAAGAAATAAATTTTTATGTCATATCCTATATATGTCCATTATTTATGTGTACCTATATTTAATACACATAATTGATCTATTTTATTTAAAAGATGTTCTTTGTAGTGGACATCGTCCCAATATCCTTTTATTGAGGCATTTTTTGATTTATACAAGACATTCCTTTATATGGTGTATAAAACCCTTTGAATTTTAATTTCATTCAAATGGATTATTTTTTACAAAGCATTTTACTCTAAAACAAAATGGTTGTTTTTTTCACGTACGTGGTGACAATGACCTTTTCGTGCACATGAGCATTATTTTATATTTGACTTACATAACAAGATGTAATGTTTTTAAAAGGAAAATAAATACCATATACCATTTTTATGAATTTTGGTATTAAAAATGGTTTTGAGAAATGATTTATTATATCAATATGTTGAAACGATATATTTTTATTGCAATGTGGAAATATTACTTGACCATTATGTTTATTTTAAGTGTTGTAAATGTGTTATAGTATTTGGGAATTATTTACTCATATGGGTGGTTGTATGATAAACCTAGGGCGGGTGATCCTTAGATAGATCTTAAATGCATTGGGTAACTTGATAGAGGTAAACTTTAATGATTCTCTTAATATATTTAGGGAATATACTTTGATGGGTATTCAAAGTGTACCTTCCAATATAGGTGTGAAAGCTACAATGTAAGTTGCATTATGTTTTGTGATTTCAACGTGTTATTCATAAATCTTATGATTTCATGAGGTATGTTAAAGAGCTTATGTTTTGTATGTATTGATGGACTAATGATTTATTTCTTTACTTTATCACCCTTACTTTTATTTTTATGCTCACACTATTTTTTTCATTGTTTTTCACAAGATATAAGGCTGGGTAAGAGAAAGGAAGAATTCAAGAAGATTTATATCAAGAAAAGAATTCTTGTTTTCTTTTAAGAGTTTTTATTTTATGAAAAAACCTGATACTGAGTAGAAGTGTCTACTTTGTAATATTGGAGATTTAATGTAATATTTATAGCCTAATTCACTAAAAATTTAAACCTAAAAAGATCCTCAATGTTAATTATTTACTTAATTCATGATTCTGTATTGTTTAAGGCTGAGGTCTTACAGTGGGTATTCGAGGTCATTTTAGAAAACCATAGGGATTATGATTTTTTAAACACATGGTTAGTCTCTATATCTACTCCATATAATAAACCTTATTTTATAACATTTTCAGTTCAAGGAAAGTCCGTTACAAATGGAAGGAGGAGGATCTCAAACGACATTCCAATCTCCTAATGATTTACTTACAATAATTATTTAAAAGTATTATCTAGATTATTATGAAATATTTTCTTAAATAAAACTCAGTTAAAAGCAATTATTTCAGATATCAAACACCTCCTCTATACATCGATACCATTGTGGATCATGGGTTGTATTTAATCAAATCCTATATTCTCAATATTCTTATATTTTATAGAATAGTAAATGTTATCAAGGAATTTTCAAATATTTTACCTTATCACACGATTTTGAAGCATATTATGATTTTGAAAAGTCTATTGAAGAAAGAGACCCTTGAGCTACCTATTAATATTTTCTTTTAAAATATAGTCTTTCAGTACATAATTATGGCATTTTAAAAGAACAATTGATTGAATGTTTCAACTAAAACAGGGTCTGAATGTTTCATAAAAAGCAGGTTTTATGAGATGTTTTGAAATTATATGTCATACATGATTATTTTCTGAAACTATTTTTATGTGAAAAAAAATATAACCCACATTGAATGAGTTGTATTTTTTAAAGGAATCAGATAATTTCGAAGGATCTTTAAATCATTGTTTCAATTAAGCCACCATCTATCTATGGAAACAAGTTGAAGATGAAACCAGGTGGACACCATGATGAAGGTACGATATTCTTTATTTGGTAATAGTGTTATTTTATTGAGGTAAACAAATGTCTATATATATAAGACTTCATGAATTATGATATTGATGTCATTATGAGTTAGGATGAAGATGAGAGGTATAATAAAAAAATTGAGTTCAAATAATGTTAGGTTTATTTTTTAGTTTTATAAAATGGGGCAACACTCAAGATGGGTGACAACCCGTCATGTTCGACAAGGTGAAAAGAATCAAACCCACAACTAATGGGTGACAAGGGAGCATCGGCTACCACTGGCCTAAGTGATGTCGCTGCTTAGTATGACTAAATCATTTTAGTTAAATGATTTTATGGATCAATAATAAGTTGATTTGGGATATTATGTTTTATCAAATGGATATCCTTAATATAATAAAATGATTTGGTGATTAAACAATAAAGGTAATTTTTCATGAAATTCTCTCTTTTAGGAATAGTATATGTCTATGGAAAATATAATACTATGATATTTAATTTTTGGAGTAATGGATGAAATTTAATTTTGGAAGAATATATGTTTTTATTGTGGACATATGAAAATTTGGGTAATTTATGGAAATTATTATCCCATCATAGGGAATATTGGGTTAGGATAATTAATATTTAGTATTAAAAATTAAGAGTAACCGATGTTATTTAGAGATAAATGATATGATTTTTTGTGGAAGACTATGTGATCAAATCCTTTTATGATTTGGGTTTTAATCTTATTTGGATTATTTTGAAGAATTTGTTTTAGAATATTTTGTATTGAATGGTCGTTATTGAACTTTTTGTATTGTTTGTTCAATTTTAGAGATTATGAGTAGTATTAATTTTTATAAAAGATTTTCCTTTTTGTGGATTATCTGATCTTGTACCAACCATTTTGGTTTGTATTAAATTATAAACACAAGGTAAATATATAGTTCAACTTTTTTGGATTATTTTTTTCTATAGAAGTGAATATAGTGCTTTTGGTGTGACTAAGTAGTCTTGAGTACTCATTATTTGGAGAAAAGATAAGTTTTTGGTAGAAACTTAGAAAAGGATGAAACTCTTCTTGAAAATTAAGTATATTTATTTTTGTTCTTATTCAATCTCATAAATAAATTCTCAAACTTTACAAAAGGTAAATTAAATAAATTTATTCATTTAATTTTCATACTGGGGAATCAAAGACCATTTTACATATCACACGTTTGTGGTTTTTTTTTGTAGTTAACTTTCTCCTAGTCATGTTTTCTATCACTCTCCATCAGAACCTAGAAATTAATTTATCTTCCATATCCATGTTTTCCTATATGTAATCCTATTTTTTTTTATCTTAGGTGACCTTTGTGCGTCTCTTTCGTTCATTTAAATTGATATTTTAATTGACTATTGTTCTAATGTGGAACTTTTAATGATATTTCCAAGCCTAATTTTAAAATTGTGAGGACGCAATTCTCAAAAGGGGAAAGGATTTAACAGCCCAGGTAAATAATGAATATGAAATTATCATATGTATTAATATTTTTTAATTAAATATTAAGTTTAATTTAAATGGGATTCTATATTCAATGACGTACTCGACATGACACAATGGGTTTCTTTGAAATCTCATGTTTCACACAACTATGAGTTATAAAAAAAATACATATAACAATATTAATATTTTAAATAGTAGTTAATGCATAGTCATTGTATTAATGGTAAGGAACATAACTAACTACATTATGATTATACATGTTTATTAAATTTTTCTACATTTATCCAATAAAATTTAGAGTCTTAAAATTATAATGAATCTAATTTTAAGCAAATAAAACACTAATATTTTTAAAAGTTCATTTTACCTCATTTTGAAAGAGAACCACTTTTAAATGTAGTTTTTTTTTCAGTTTAATAAACTTATTATTTAGGATCAGGTCATCAAAATTTACTTTGGGTAAATATTTGGTATTTTTCTGATAAAGGTCATTTTTATGAATAGTGAAAAATAGTGCATTTTAATTCCGAACTGTCTTTTAATATAATTTTTTATATAGTTAGATAGTTATTTTTATTGGATTTAAATTTTAATTGGATTATATGTTCACCATTTAATCCATTTTTATCATTTTAAGTAATTTTAGTTTGAAATTAGACATCAACAAATGTCAATCTTTTGATAGATATTATTTCTTAAAAACACAATTTTTGGATTTGACAACATTAATTAATTTTAATTAATTTCTACAATTAATTTTCTTAGAATTTGAAAAAATTGATTCCATATTTTTAATTAATAGGTCAAAATTTTGTCAATAGGTAACATTTATTTTTAGACATTATGAACAATAACTTTAGTAAATATTTTATTTACCACGGTTAAAGGGTAAATCCGGTAAATAAGGGTATGAAATAATATTATAATAATATTACAATTAACATAACACATGTCCTAAACCAATTTAATGATACCCGATTAATCATGTGCATCCTTGGGTACATTTATGAACCCCATGGTGCTACTTGTATGTGAAAATGAAATTTTATAAAAATTAATTTAAAGTTAAGGAAAATGTAACATAAACATATATCTTTTAGTAAAACTATTTTTATATGGGGTTATATATGTGATATATTTGACTATAAGAAGTAATTATAATTCAAAAAACATTTCCTACATCATGTTATTTTAGTTATAATTTTTATACATCAAATAAATAAATTTATTTATGACACAATGATGATATAGTGTTTACCTTATTAATAAATTGTTTAAAAAAAAGAGATTATAAAAAATAAAATAAATTTATTTTGAAACTTTTTATGACATAAAAGAATTTTAGGGATGATTATGACTTGTTATATTTTATGTAAAGAAGTTTTTTCAAAAGAATATTTTTTTTGGATTTTTTAAAAGTCATGATATGAAAAGTATATAAATTGACAAAAAAGAGTTTTTAAAACAAATATTTTTTTATTAAATGATATAAGAGTACAAAAAGTATAATATTCTTCCAAAAGACATAGATAAGGTTTAAAATATCATTACTGGACAACTTGAGTTTCTAATTGCATTTTATTGTTAAAATTTTAACCATATTGTATTAATATACAAGAAGACATGGTAATAGTTAAATCAGTTAACAAAGTGTTAAATAAAAAGGATAAGGATTAAAAAATATCCAAACCCTATCTGATTATTATTGGATGATTTTATTTAGACTTATATTAATCTTATCTTCTAATTTAATTAGTCTTTCAACTTTTTAGACCGAAAATAATTCTATAATACAATAATACTTTCATACACTCTTAAAAATCCCCTCCTCCCTCTAATAAAAGGACACCACCTCTAACCCATTACTCACACCTCTCAAGTCCCATGGATAATCCAAACTATGATACAATAATCTCTAAACATACCTATTGGTCACCTGGAATCCTTACAATGGGAATAAGGCAATTAAATAATTCTTTATGGTCCAAACGAAAGGGAGATACTCAATTTAAAGGTAACGTCTTATCTCAAGTTCTTGTATTTTATTTTCCTTCTCCAACCCCCTAAAATATCTTTATTCAATTATTTTAAAAACACCAGTATATTAAATATAACAGAAAATTTTTATGATAATTATTCTAACTACACATCCACAATCTTTCATTTAATGTATACTAACATTTTCTTTCTGTGGATGACGAACTATTGCCTCACCAAACGATGATTGTTCAAATATCTCTTACCGCCTCTCATGGTTGCCATTATGATGGAACAATATTTATATGTGATATTGATTATATTTATATTTTCTCTATTCTTCTGTATTTTTTATTTATATCATACCTTTATGGTTTTCATAATGGATAAATATGATAATTTTATCTGAGAATGTGCGGAATACCGCCACCTCAATGTGATATGACTCGTTCATGCCATAGGTGGAATGTATAAAAGATGGGTTTAATGAAATTTTTTAACATTTATAAATTATGGTATTATAATGGAATTATAATATACCTCTGTATCATTTGGTTTACATTCCTTTAGAAAATAATAAAATATGAAAGTAACAGTCATGCGTACATACAACTTAACATCTCCATGAAAGCTGCATTTCATTTTCATATATCCAAATGATATCCACAATTCTAAATAAATATCTAATATATATGATATATATCATATCTTAATCATGAATATCCTTACGAAGATAATGTACTTTTGACCACATAAGCAAATTGTAATTATAACAAGTTCATTTTGACTGAAGTAACAAAAATCTATAAAAATACCGATATGAACAAGAATAATTTCATGATTGTTAAATAAAGGTAAAAAGTAATATAAAAGAAATAATAAACTTTTAAAAGGCTCTGAATCAAGTACAATTAACTTAACTTTTTTATTCATGGAGATAAGTAACGAACAAGGCAAGATGAACAAAAGGTAAGGGAACTTCTTAACCAAATTTCCATTCATTAGGTTAATCTTCTACTATTAATTATTTTTTTCTATGATTATATAAGAAATAAATTTTGATGTCATATACTATATTTGTACATTACTTCTGTGTACCTATATTAAATACACATAATATATCTATTTTATTTACTAAATGTTTTTTGTAATGGACTTCATCTCTATCTCCTTTCATTGAGGCATACTATGATTGATACACGACATTCATTTATACAATGTATAAAACCCATTGAATTTTAATTTCATTCAAAGGGAATCTTTTTTATGGATCTTTTTACTAAACAAAAAAAATAATGATTCTTTCTAACGTACGCGGTGACAATAAACTTTCCACCGCAACGAGCATTATTTGATATTTGACTTCTTTAACATGTTGTAATGTTTTTGAAAGGAGAATAAATACCGTATACCCTTTTTACATATTTTGGTATTGAAAATGGTTTTGAGATAGCATTTATTATTTCAATATATTGAAATGTTATATCATGATTTGAGTGTTGAAATGTTATCTTTACTTTATGTTTTTTTAATGTGTTCTAAATATGTTATGGTTCTTTGGAATTGTTTACACATATTGGGATTCCAGGATAAACCATGGACAGGTGACCCCGAGATAGCTCTCTAATGCATTGCGTAACGTGACATAGGTAAAAATTAATTTTTCTCCTAATAGATGTGGGGGAATATACTATGATGGGTATTCCAAATATAAATCTCTACATAGTTGTGAAAGATAAAATATAAGTACGTTATTAATTCCACAAGTTACCTTAATAATTAGTGATTTCTATGTGTTATTCCTAAATATTATGATTTAATGAGGTATGTTAAAGAAATTATATTTTGTAAGCATTGATGGGCTAATGATTTCTTTCTTTTCTTTATAACCCTTCCTTAGTTTTTTTATTCTCATTCCATGTTTTTGAAATGTGTTTCATAAAGTATAAGGATGGTTAATAGAAAGGAATAATTCAAAAATATTTATATCAAGAAAATAATTCTTATTTTCTTTTAAGTTTTTTTATTTTATGAAAAAAATTGATACTGAGTAGAAGTGTCTACTTTAGAACATTTGAGATGTAATGTAACAGTTATGGCCTAATTCTATAAAACTCTAAAACTAAAATGATCCACAATTTTAATTACTATCTTAATTAAAGATTATGTAATGTTTAAGGTTGGTGCCTTACATCAATACATTTGGCTTTTGATCAAATGTGTTGTATGGAATGAGGCAATCCAGTTAGTCATATTCTCTCCCATTCATTGTTTTTTACATTATCCAGTGTACAAACACTATTTATGTGGCTTATTCCATATTTTCATAGGGTTTTTTAGCTTCCTTATTTTCTCTAATTTTTTTCAAAAACCTAAGGAATATATCATTAAACAATATTTATCTCATTTTTTCCTCAAATGTATTGCATTATATTATATTTTGTTTCTACAGTCTCCCCAACTCATTAGATTATTAACCTAATAATTAAGATATATTTTTTTCTTTGGATATTTCTTCCAAACCCACTTAGTATAAAAGAAAAATGATGAATTAGGGTGGACCATCATTTGAGATACAAAAAATTTGTATTGTCCCGTATGTCTTACAGTTTTGGGTAATTAAATGGGATGGTTTAGGAATAATGTTAGAAATGAATTTATTTCATAATGAATGTTAGTTTAATATGATGAACCATATTAACCAATTTCTATTATTTACTTTGATATCATAATATAAATTTTCAATTTGTATTAACTTGTGATTTTAGCTTAAATAATTTTTAATTAATTATATATGAAAGGAACCATAGTGGTAATCTTGGTTAAAATTTTAAAAAATCTTAGTATTAAAATGCGGATAATGAATTTTTTGACATTATCTTATTTCTTTTGAAAATTGAAATGACTTGGTGATATTCATTATATTCCTTATATAATGTATTAGAATGGAATATAATGGATGATAATGGAATTCCACTAGTGGTCTAATGTGAATGTAGAGAGTGAATAATTCATTGCATTAAATAAATTATTATATTTTTTAATTCATTGATGAAACTAGTTTTCCCACATAGGTTCATTACCACAAATTCTTTGGGGTGGCTCCACCTTGAATTTTGTTAATGTTATAATTCTTAGAGTTCCCTGGATTAATTTCATGGATTCTTGAGGGAATCCCTTATTTAATGATGTTGGATGAGGCTACAAGATTTGGATCTATAATATCAGCATGTAATTACTATTGTGAGAGAATTGGATTCTAATTGAGTTGGGATTCTAAATTCCATGGATGATTTAATGGTTTTAGGCTAGATAGATTGGTTTAATGAAAATGGAAGGGGGAATGCTTGTAGGATCCACATGGATTCCTCTTGAGATAATTGAATATGTATCCTAGAGTGATATTCTATAGAACTAAATTAATACATGATACTTCCACTAAGATCGTATATACGAGCATTGGAAGAAAGAGGTAGTTTCAGCCTGGGTTGTTCTCTTGAGGTTAAAGTCTCTACTTAGCTCTATTTAATTCTGATTATATTATTATTGTTTCATATATTAATTTTTACAATATTAAAATTAATAAATATATAATAGACTTTCATTATACACAATTTTAGGTGGCCTACTAATTTTTACTGAAACCATTCTTAGGCCACAAGGGAAGTTTGTTTAATAACTCGAGTTTCCCCTCCTAAAATAAAAAATGTGTTCGATAACTTTTAGTATATGATAAAACCAACATAAATCAACTGAAATATGTTATGAGTGAGTAATTAATATATCTAAAATAAATAATAATAGAGTATAAATTTACAATATAGTTCCTCTAGACAATAAATAATTCATAAGAGTTATTAGTGAAAATGATACTTTAAATAAAAAATCCCTATATATTTTAATTTATTTGAAAAAATAATTTTAGAAAATATAAGAGGTTAATTTTATAAAATCATAATTAATTTTTTCAATACTTACATAAAAATTTTATTAGTATGGAATTTAGGATATATTCTTGAAAATATTTCTTTTAGGATGAAAAATATGATTTTTGTGGAAAATATAAATTTTTTTACTTTAATCATTGAAAAAGTGTATCTTATAAGTATTTAGAAACCCTTTAAAAAAATAATTTATTTATAGAAATAAATTATTTATTTTGATATATATTTTTTGGATTATAAATATTATGCCCAATATTTATATAACATTTTAAAAATGTTAGTTTTATAAAAAATACCTCTTGCCATATATTTCAATAAATTATTCTCCTAGTGAGATTTTGTTTTGTCTTTCCATGAATGAATCAAAACATTCATTTTAGTTTTAATAAATGTATTTATTTCCATATAATCTGTAATAATGATAATTTAGTCTTATATATAAATTTAATAACTAAAAACATCATTTTTATAAAAACATTTTTTGCAATTAAGTGGGATTATTATAAAATTAACTAATAAAAAATTTAGAAATATTATTATATAAAATTATTTTCATCTATAAAAAAATATTTTCCAAATTATGTAATTTGGTAAAATTTAAAATTAGTTATCGAAATAAATAACTATGGATTATAAAATAGTTACCCGAGTAAAAGATAAAATTGTAAAAATTGTTTTACATTGCGGAAATTTAAAAGAATATTTGAAAATGGTTAGTTAATATCACATTGAATTTATCGTCTCTCATACTATACTTTTTCCTCTGTTGTTACATTTAATGATAAATATTTTATTGCACTTATTAAAAAATGATTAGTGCTTACAAAAGTTCTCATTTCTTCTCTTATAGAAGGATATCACTTCCACCATTTCAATAATACAGTCATATATAAAAATTGAAATAAAAATCATAAAAAAAATTAATCACCATAAATTCATTTATATGACATATTACCTTTGGGTCTCCACAAAATATACTAATCCACTGAAATCTATGGCCTTCATCAAGAGGATGTTCAAGGTCTCGACATGGGTATCACATCTTTCTTAACATTTCATTATTATTTCTTAAAATATAAAATAATCCTTCATAATGGTATAATAATATCATCCAAATTAATCTTTTTTGATAAGTTATTATAATATTGGTGTAAATGTTATTTTTTCTCTTCTATTTAATAAGAAAAAAATGAATCATTGTTACTAAATATGTAGAAATTATTCTCTCTATGAAGCTACACTTTGGGTTTTTCTTCACCACAATGAATGTATGGTCCTAATGGTCAAATTTGTTATTAAAATTTTTTATTAATTTTTTATTATTATTCCAAACTTATCACTTACTAATCCACCATCACCCCTAACATTCATTGGGTATAGAAAACACTAATTTTTCACCTTATAGACTATCACCTTAATTAATAAACATGTTTTGTTTTCCATCACTTCAAAATATGTTTTTTTGTTAATATTTAATGATTTTTTAATATATTTTTATATATAAGAAATATATATAATTAATATGGTTATTTTTTATAACAAAAAAATAATGATCTTTATAAGTTAATTCATTAATATCAATAAATAACCCAAAACTATTTATTTGTAGTTATGTTCTTAGAGAAATGTGTCGAAAATATAAATGTAATGGTATTATTACATTATATGTATTTATAAAAAACCCATTACCTTAATTTTAAAAAAAATGATGATATTTTAGTGAAAAATTAATATCATTACCACTTTTTGTAATACATTTTAAAACTATCAATATTGTTAACACATGATGATGTGATGAGATTACAAAAATCTAATACAAGAAGAGAATTATTATTAATTAAATATATACATATATATATATATATATGAATATGTTTCTTAAATATGACATTAATACATTTATCTTTATGATACATAATGTTAATTTTTTATTTTGGAAATCTAGGGAAATAGTAATTGACTTGGTAACTCAAACACATTTCTTTGAGTAATAAAATTTCTCATTTGATATTTTTTTCCAATAATATCTATTTCAAATGATTTTACATTTTTAAATTGGGTTAAAATATATTTTAATCCAATTCCATTTCCATGAAATGTTTTCAATTTTTATAAACATAAATGAAACATTTTGGAAAGTGCCTTGTAGATCTGGCCTGCACGATGATGAATAAAATATGCCTAAAATAAATTATTTTATATATTTTTATCATAATTTTATTTAAAATAATTTACCTCTATTATATTTATATGTCATTGTATACCTTCTGTTATTATTTTAATTTCATATTAATATTAGGTGATTAGTTTTTTAGTATCGATCGATTCAATGTATGTTATTAATTAGAAGTTTTTTGAAACTTGTATTTTTATGGGTTCCTCGTGAAAATTGAATTATTTTAATTTAGATTTTTTATAAAACTCATTTTTTAGTGGTTCTTCAGATGTTGATTATGAAATTTCATGAAACCAATTTTTCATTCAATGGGTTATTTTATGATGTTATAATCTTTTTTTCTCATATGGTACATAAATGTTTGGATTAGGATATGGGTGGAACCTATACGAAGATTCAATGAATTAGTTAAGTGATTATATATCCTGACATAACAATATTATGTGAATGGGTTATCATGTAGATAGGTTCAAAAAGGGTGAGTGTGATGGAATTATCCCCACTCAAAATTTATTGTGTGAATGGGTTGGCGGGTATCCAGGTTCACAATGATAATATATATGAGGTTTATAATTATTTTACATTCTTACCTACATTATTGAATCATGTAATATGTTTCACATTTTACTTTCCAGCTTCCATGGTAATAATGTTGACATTTTATATGTCATTTATATCTTTAAGGATTATAGTTATCTTAAATTGTTTTTTATTTTTTTAAATATTAATTTTTTTCCTATCCATTAATTTAAACCTTTTTATGATAAAATCATTATGGTATTTCATATTATATCCATTAAAAAGTTTTTAACTCACCCATCTCAGTTTTTCCCTTCTTTATGATTTGAATGTGGTTATTTCAACTAGAAAGTCGAATATTGGATTTAGTTTACGATACAATTTACAAAACAAGTGAAATAAGTGTTTTTAAGTATCCCTTCCCAAGACACTAATCATGTTGGTTTGTGGGTTTGGAAACTATTTTTTATGTAATAATTAAACCATTTGATCAATTTTTTATTTATGTATAATCTTCTAGGGTCACTTTTATTGGTATCATGAAATTTTATAGTTTTTTTGGAAACTTGGAAGACAAAAATTTCTTAAGATCCCATGGGATACGAATATGTATATGAGAACATAATATGTTATGGTATTGAAAGGATTGTGTTTTAGTTTCAATATAAATCATTGTAGATAATATATGTGGACATGGTTTTGGAACATATAATTCTATGTGTAATAAACTCAAACATATTTGTTTGAGTATTTCTCAACCATCACTATATTGTATGGAAAGTGTTCCCATAACATGAACTTGGTTTAACACACCTAGCTTATATGCTTAGGATATTTCAATTATATTTAAAAATATTATAATTTATTCAGTTATCATGTTAAATAGTATGTTTAAGGAAAATGTAACATGTAAATAATAATTGATAATATATACTTAAACTTATGATGTTATTAAAGAATAATATACACATAAACTTTTATTTATTTCATTTCTGATCAGTTTTTTATTATTTATACGTTAATTAACTTATAAATCCTAATGAAAAACATTCCTCTTATAATGCTATGGATGGAACATGAAGGACCCAAGCTAATGATGGATGCAGTGGACAATGTGGTGATAGTAAAAATAATATGGGAACTAGAGATCAAAATTTCATGAAAATTCCCACTCAAATTTCTCATATTATTATAAATAATGTGAATAATACATAAAAATCAAATGAACCAAGGGGAATCTATATATTTAATATTTTTTGTGTTATGTTTCATTACCCAGTAGTGGTCCATAAAACCCATTTATTCTTGATAAATGGATTAATTTGATTAAAATATTATTTTCAATCTTTCAATGCTTAGATAATGAGAATGTAATATTGGTTGACTATCATTTGGAAGGTGAGGATGGGTAATAGTGGAATACTATTACAAATACAATGAAAAGGAATTATCTTTATTCCATGAAGTGTAACTATTTCAAGGTATTTTTCATTAATAAATATTT
Source organism: Viscum album (assembly GCA_963277665.1). NCBI lineage: Eukaryota > Viridiplantae > Streptophyta > Magnoliopsida > Santalales > Viscaceae > Viscum > Viscum album. The sequence goes on from OY728166.1 coordinate 613,435,237, forward strand.
CCTTTAAAATATTTACAATAAGTTGGAATGAGAATACCATGAATTGATTTTATAAGAAGGTCGGTATTTTAGATATTATGAGGAAAATTTTTTAAGACTCACATGGTAAACCATAGATAATATCACTTTTTATAAAAATTATATTGATTGATTAATAAGGTTCCCAAAACATAGTCATCCATATTCATTAGTTCTATGATAGTTTGATAACTATAATGATGTTTTTAAATTTGAACTTCAAGTTGAAATGGAGGATATATAGCCACATGAATTGGGATAAAGAAAAAATTAACATGGAGTTTAATGGAATCCGTATTGAATATTATTATTGTTTTAATATATTTCAATTACCAACATGTGAATATTTAGGTTAAAATCACCCAAGTAATTTCATTAATGGTTTTACGAAGTGTTATAACTGTGGAAATATTGGACACCTAACTCATGAAAATAAAAGAAATAGAACGAATCTCAACAAAACCACTAATGAGAATATGTCCTTATATGATACTCTACTTAATGAATCCTATTTTAGTAATATGGTTATTATTTAATGAAATAAGCAAATGATAGAGTTACTAACGGGAGTTGGAAATAGTGACCTAATAATCCAAGGGTGCAAGAGAGGGAATATAAAATCACTACTATAGATGTGGAAAACAATAATGAAGTGGTGAAAGGTAAAATAATTATCCACACTATAATTATTGGTTTATTATTCTATTTTATATCTCTATATTATTTTATGTCATTCATGTTTAAAATTTACATTTATTCACCACCTATATCTCTGAATATTAAGATATCCATGAAAACATATACTGGATTGTAAATGAAACTAATTTGTTCAAATTAAAACTAATAGAAATTTTTTGAGTGATGCCTATATAATATGGTGATCTTCTCCCTACTATTGAGTCTGAAATAATATTTGGTATGAAAAATATTCTCTTACATATAGTTCATATCAATTTATGAGAAATTGAAATATCTTTTCATATCTATAATCATCTAGTTATCCTATATTAATAGAAGGATGATCCTTCACCATCTTAATAATAAGATTTACTAATATGGTATTTGATACTCACTAATATGGGGTTAATTACTAATATTATTGAGTATTATGTTAACATTTATAAACTTACCATTTTTTAGAATGTGATGATATATTTCATAATCAATTTCTTGGTCATCCCCCAAGAAAATTATGAGATGTTCTCAATCTAACTAAATCCATGGATGAATTACTATCATAAATACTTCATATATAATTGAATATATTGAATTATATCATTTTAATAATCAATTATAAGAGAACCCTGATAATGTTTTTCTACACACTTTTTGTTTCACTAAGAGTTTCACCAATCCACTTTAAAATAAATAAGGTTGGATCAATTCATATTTGAAACGATTATCTTGAGATCAAAAAATCATTTTAAAAAAATTATCATGTGTCCCATATTAATTACATGGTATATGAAATCACAGGATGTCAATTCTTCTAAAATATTGACCTCTAGTGTATATATCATAAATATAATGTAAAATTGGTGGATATTTGAACGACTGTATTTAATACATGATATAAACACTCTAAATTTTTATTTATTTCTTTTGAACATATAAATTCAATATATATAATAGTGAATATTATAAATAGTGTCTTTTAGATTATCTAGATCAATTTCTGGTAGTCTTCATAGATGAAATAAATATATAATTGAAAATAAATTTTGATCATCAATACCACTTAGAGACAGTATTAAAGACATTAATGAACAAGATGAAATATTGAAATAAAATTAAATATGTATTATTCATACATAATTTAACATTCTCTAGATATTTAATCACAATAAATTGTATACTTGTAGATCCTTGTATGATTGGGATAGTTGGGGAATTTTCTAAAAAACCATTGTTACTAAAATTTGTTGTTATCATAGTATAACAGGATATTACTAATAATTTTTGAGGAATTTATCATGTTTATCTTTCCCTTTTAATATGTCAACATAGAAATTATTAAAATTCCTATAGAATAATTAATTTTATGAAAGCTTAAAGGAGATCTATGAAAATTTATTCACTGAACCAAAGCATACATTACCCAATAGTGGTGAAGTGTTTGTAATTTATAGTGATGAATCATTAAATATTTTGGGATGAATCCCCATTAAATAAGAAATGGTATATTCATATGTCTCATTACAATTAAAAAATAAAATAAAAAATTACAAGTCGCATGCTTTTTATTCAGAGGCAGTTATCTTTGATAATTCATTAATATTAAATTTATGGTTAGAAGTATGGTATATAAATAGATAAAAAGACCTTTAAATATGTCTTCATGGATAAGAAATTAAATATTTATAAAATTATATGTTTAGATTTAATCAGAAATTATGATCGGTCAATATATTATCACCCTAGAAATGAAAACTAGCTTTTCAATGCTTTTAGGAAAAAAAGTTTTTTCTTATTTCCATGATGAGGATTGAAAAATACAAAAAAACCTATATTTGAACAAGATAAATATAGAAATAATAGTAAGAGGAGAAAAATATTGTATTACACAAGAGTTTTCTCATCCATACATGAAAATGAATATCAAATAACATTAAAAAGATGATGTAGAGATATCAAAAAAGGTAATGAATATTCAGGCATCAACTTTTATTAAAGTGGAGTTATAAGGTTTGGAATCCATATATGTGTCTCATATATACTAGGGCTAAATAATTATATTTACAATGATGCACATGTATCATCATTCATTATCAATCCTTGTGTAAAAATGATGTATATATATCTAAATAAAACTTCTTGATGGGTAACATGAAGAGGGAAACCAAAGAGTATATATATCGATATTTGATATCATATAATATTAAAGAATGATGATTAAAGGTCAAAGGAATTATGAATCCATTACTCAAACCGGTATGGAAATGGGAATATATCAGCATGTACTTCATCATAGGACTCACCAAAACATAAAAAGGTCACAATTTCTTATTAGTTTCTGTCGACCACCTTACTAAGTCAATATATTTTTATTCCATAAATGAATATTTCTGCATTGACCATCATGTTGTGATTTATATAAGAGAACTGGTAAGGATTTTTGTAGTATAATTATCCGCAATAAATGATTGAGATAGTAAGATTATCTCAATGTTCAATGAAATTATTTATAATGATAAGAAGATAGATTCTAGATTTTGTAATTCATATCTTCCTCGGATAGATGGTAATCTTATGATGAAAAATTAAAAATCTTGGTTTAGGTTGTGATCTTATTCGATGGATTTAAAAGGATGTTGGTTTCAATACCTCCTATTTATAGTGTTATCTGATAAAAATATTTTCCCATATTGAATATATATAGAAAAAATTTGAGCCCTTATATGGTAAGAGATGCAGGGCTCCAATATACTAGGATGAAATTGGAGAGAGTAATTTGACAAATCTTGACCATTTTCAGAAAAGGGAAGATATCATTCATACTATTCATCAGCATATAAAATATGAACAAAATGAATAAATAGTAATACTAATAATCATCTAGGATATCTATAGTTTATTTTTGTTGATAATATAGTTCTATAAATATCTCATTGGAAACATGTTATTATATTTTGGAAGAAAGGGAGGGGGACCCTCTGAGTGGCGGCACGACTCGGAGCTCTCACATCTAGGGTTTCATCTCCGCATCCTTCTCACCCCTCCTCTGGCGTGACTCGGAGTGGCTTGGCATCAACTTCTTGGTCCGAAGGTGGTCTCAACATTGTTCCTGGCGTGACATCGGCTCTGTCCAGTCTTGATTTGTCGTCGCCTCGCGTCGGCTATGGTGTCGCCTCTACTCCCTGGATCTGGATCTTGTCCTTGTTTCTGGTGTGGCCTCAACATCGGTTCTCAGTTACGATGGCCTAGGCTCTTTTTGGATCTATCTCATTATGGCCTTGGTGTTGGCCTCGACATTCCTGGTGCTGAGCCCAGGCTTTGGCCTCCGGTCTCGATCCGGCGTGACCTCGGCGCCAGCTCTGACTTTGTCTCTGCTTCCTGGTTTAAGGCTTCTCAGTTCCAAAGTGGCCTTATCCTATTATGGAACTCGCTCTGCGTGGGCTCAGCTTAGTTGTGGCCTCAACTTCAGTTCTGGTGAGGGCTCAGCTTTCGAGATCTTAGCCTCATGTTTGGTGGGGGCCTGCCATGGTTCTTTGACTTCACCTTTCGCGGAGGAGGTGTGGACTGGAGTTGGTTCTGACGTGGCCTCGGTGCCAGATGTGGCCTTTACTCGGCCTTCTGGTACCAGATTCCATCATTGGTGTGGCCTTGGAGTTGGCTCTATCATGGAGCGGCCTCGTTCTGGTAGGGCCTCAATGCGTCCAGAGTAGCTCGGAGGGGGGATGATTATGGTCTTTTGGTGGTCCGACGTTTTTTAACACTTTTTTGTTTTGATGTTTTTGATGTTTAATGGTTCAGTTGTGGTCATGATCATCGGTGTGAAGGCTGCAACATGAGGGAGGGGTTTCATGCAGGATTTGGAAACATTATTTATGAAAACTTCTGGACTCGACCACATGGAACATGTTCTAGAAGAGGATTCAGAGCTGGCAGTTCATCCTTGCAACATTTTGTGGATTTGGATTTTAGAGAGGGTATGGTATCTACCATCGGATCAGGCCTATTCTTTGACACATGACACTTGCTTTCCACACAACCATGTAATGGTAGATATACTCATCAAGATCATATGTTGGGAAGGAGCAGCTTCGTGTTGTTAGTTTGGTTTTTTGTTCTTGACCTTCGGGTTGTGATTTTTCTTATGTCATGAAGTCAGTTCAGGTTTTCTCCTTCTTCCCTCAAAAGGATATTTATTATAATAAAAATTTAAGGCCTTCAGCCCATTCAAGGAGAATAATGGGAAGCTATGACCATGGTATATATTCCATTTTGAAAACCATGATCGGGTCAAAGTCATAGATTGTCTCACAATTATCCATCCTCAACTATACAAAGGTCATCATGTCTTCCATTTATCTTTTTTAGGAAGCATAAACTAGATATATCTCATTTACTAAACTCATAATATTTTGTAACTTATACATGACCTTTTCTATGAAGAACATCCAATGGGGAGCTTGGATCCAAGAGACTAGGTTTAACATTACATTACCACTCATCTGGCCAAAATTCCATGGATAAATAATTTGTTTGAGGAGTCTACTAGATAACCTAATGATGTAGTGAGGGTAAATTAACCTCACCAGTTTTCTTCTATGATATATAATTTTAGGGATGAATTTTATTAATGAGTAAAATTTAATGACCTTATTTTTCCTCTTTAACTGAATAATTTAATCAATTACACATGGAACATGTTAATCCCAAATTAAATAAACTAAAAAATAGTATAAGTAAATTATTTATAAATCTATAACAAGCACTAAGATAATAAACCATTGAAATCTATTTCCTTTAGCTAAAAAGTAATTAATATTAATTAATATTAAAAAAATCAATTTTCAATAAAATTAATTTTGATAGTGTTTTAATTTATTCAAAAAAATTATTTCCAATTTATGAAATGTGAATTTCCTTAATTTTTTTTGAAAGAATCTCTTGAAAAATTACAGAGTATGTATTTTATAATTTTTTCTAAATTGTTTTTTTAGGTCAAAAATAGATCTATTTGGAGAAATTATAATTTTTTATGATGTTATCAATCTTAAAAAATATCTTAGGTGATTAAAAAAATAATTTCTACAAAAATACATGTGTTTATGTAATAAAATTATTCATATTAATGTATTATTTGGTAGTATTAATATTATTTCCAACTTTTTTGAAGAAAAAACTAATGATAGTTTTATAAAAACACATTCAGTATCCTCTATGAATGAAGTATTTTTATGTTTATATTTTTCTATATCTTTACTTGAAAGACACATATCCTTTAATAAATTTATAATAAACCACTATATGTCATTAAAATTGGTGATAATGAAATTTTTTTCTTCTATATTGATTTAAATCTGAAAATATCATTTTTGTAAAAACTAAAATTTTGAAATTAAGTGTGTTTATTTTAAATTAACATTTCACATATTTAGAAATATGATATGCTTAACTGATTTTAAAATATGAAACTATACGTTCAAAATTAGGTAACAAAATAAATTTTAATTTTAGTTATAAAAATTAATCTCTTTGGTTTAAAATACTTTCATAGGTAATAAGAAAATGGTAAAAAGTCTATTACTATGTGGAGAATCCTAATTCATGTAAAAAATTGTTTATAAATAGGTTTTTGAGATTCGATTCAACTTTATCTTGTACCATACTCTTAAATTTCACTTTTTATCTACTCTCACTTGAATAGTGTAGCTGAATTATAAAAAAATGATCAGTTTATCCAAAAATGAAATTTTCTTCTCATATAAAATGAAATCACTTACCCCATTCTAATGATTCACTTGTATTTTATTATTTCATTAAAGATCTTCACATGTTTTTTGTCATTTATTTTCTTTTCTTTCCCAAATTCCCCTCAAATTTAAGGCATTTATCTATAGGTTGTCTAATGTCTCAACATAGATTTCACATCCACCATTACATTATGTTCTTATTAATTACTTTCTAAAAAAATCACAACCATAAATATTTTCTAAAACAACCATAAACATAGGATAGTAATAACATCATCACCATTAGGAAGTATATATTTTAATATTATAATGGCACATATATTATTTTTTCTCTTTAATCTTCTATAAAAAACAATAATTTTTGTTATTTCCATCTTGAAGATTAGTATATCAGGGATGAAATGTTTTCATTTCTTATCATAACCCCTCATAGATGGTAAAAATAATGGTATTTATAATTAAATATTATTTATATATTAAATATATGATTATGAAATGTTCACTAAATAATTTAACTTTACCCCTATCAATAGTTGTGTAGTGGAAACAATAGTCATGCTTTGCGCAAACAACTTCCACCATGAATAAACATGTTTTTTTCGTCACATCAATACATAGATAGTTTTATGATGTAATAGATTTTTATTTTTGATATATTTATGAAATATAATTTTATATGAGGTTTATATCCTTTAAATTTTTGTCTAAATCAACATATTTTAACATGTCTGGATGCCAAAAATTTTTTTAGGGGTGTTTGGGGCTTGTTCGGTGCTCATAACAATTGGAAAAAAATAACTGGGATGAACTCTTAGTAGAAACCCTGAAGCGCATCCTACACAATTTCACCTAACTGTGATTCTATTTTCATTCCATAATTCAAGGCATAGGTTATGCCATTATCGTGCTCCAAGGGCCACTAGCTCGTTGCAGAGCATTATAGTTATTATCATATTCATTAAACTTGTTGGTGCATACATTCACAAGACGTATGGGCTGCCTCCATGGAATGTGGTCTAACCAATTTTGGTTCATGGTTTTTCCAACCATTTGACCTAGTAAATATTTGGTAAAATGAAATTTTACCTTACATTATTTAAAAACCCCACTCATCATTCTTATTTCTTCTTCCAAAAGATAAGAGTCTTCTTTATCCTCTTTTGAGAGATCATCAATGTTCATCAAAGTAGGATCTTCATTTTCGTCACCATACATACTTGAAATATATATGTGTTCATCTCATTGGCTTTCTCTTCGTAAGTGCTTCATTTACCAGTCTTAGTTATTCATTTGTATTTTCCTTGATGCCACTTTTCTTATGTTAGACCATATGCTCTATTTCTAGGGATTTGATCTGTTTTTAATTTTTATTTTGATATAGGAGAGACTAATAGATGATTCTAGACATGGAGAGTTTTACAAGCATAAGGTAGGTTTCCTATGACTTTTCTAGAAAAGTATCATTATTTATTGAATGTATTAATTCTGATCATGGTGGTCTTCAGGGACGTTTCCCCATAAATTCATATGCCTTAATTATAATTTTTTCTCATATTCTAGATCCATAATATTTCATTTAATTCAATTGTTTTGATGTTTTGACCTCAACACCTTCCACCCATGGTAGTTTGTTTTCTATTTTATGCCTTTATGACAGATTTTATAATTATTTGATACATTGTTTAGGTGTGTTGGATTGTTCCTTATAATGTTATGCCCTTTTATTTAAATTAAATTTAAATTAAAAATTACTTGCATTTGTATATTGTTTACAATTATCATATGAACATTATAAGGTATGTTTTTCCATGAAATAAATTAATTTTTTATTTTAAATGTAAAGTGTATATAAATATCACTTATCCAAGTAAAATATAATTTAATTTTACTTATTTTCATGTATATATTAACCATTTCAAGATTATTGTAAGGGAATATAATGATCCTAATTAATTACTATGTAATTAATGTTATAAAAGGGTTTTCTGTCTTTGATTTACCATGTCCAATTAATGAAATGTTATTTAACAAACATATTGAATTATTATATAAAATTTTAATTACATTTCCTAAATTAAATAATGAATTATGTGTAATATTTTAATTGTATGTGAACTTTTTTATCTTTATTGAAGTGGTCATACTTGATCTCCCCTGGGATTCCATAGGGAATTACTTGAGAACTTAGATGATGCCATTTGATTCAAGGATCTAGTGTCCAAGGTATATAACAACCTTGGAACATGGTCCTAGTATACTATATGATTCCCAGAATGACATTGTAGGATAAATTCTCTATTATTTCGAATATTGGTATTCCTCTGATACACTCCTTAGATCCATCTTGACATCTTAGGATACGTCGTGCTAGTGATTCATACAAATGGGACCAGTCATGTTTTGCCTATGATTACTAAGTAAAAGATCATTATACTCAATTAGTAATATCTACCAAGGAATTACATGGGTGTTTCACTTGGATTACACTCAGACAACCATTATTTCTACTCATCATGAATTACTAATAAGTGTTGGTTGACCCCTAGGTAAAATGACTCCTTGGTTATCCTTGGACCCAATTTCATTTTTATTATTATATATTTCAGTGTATTTGACACATTAACATGATATATATATATATAAAATAAACATAAATTTGATAATTTAATTATATCAGGACATTTCCAGCAGCGGCTAAAGCAGGAATGAGTTACAATTTTTACATGGATTTATATTAATATATACCTACTAACTATTTTAGTTTATATTCATGGACTGGGTTTTTTATACAGAATTGGTGGTGGCTTATTGATATTTTTATCAAACCATATCTAGGTAATCATTGGTACCCAAGAAGAATATATTATCACACATATGGAAAAGGGGAACTGTCATACAATGGACCCATGGGATTCTTTCTTTCTTATGATGGAGCTTGGTAAAAGATTACTAGAACAAATCGTGGTATTCTTGTTCAATTGTTATTATTTTTCCCTTTTTCATATAATGTACTATATTTTATTCTAGTTTACTTGTATATAAGTTTTCTTTTTTTAGAGATATGGGATTAAATCAACATCTTTTATATATGATATGGTCCAGCTTGAGTTGATTATTATCAATAGATTTTATTATGATCATCCACATCCAATTTTATTTATTTATTATACTAGTTATGATATTTAATGGTATGTCACCACAATGATTAACTATGACCAGAGATAATAGTCTCCCCACAGACACACCCAAGGCCCTCACTTCTAGTTTGAAGCAAATGGAATATAGGGATGCACTCTTGAGGTTGTGTGGATTACCAGGTTGGAGAAAATTTGAGTAGGACCCGAGTGTGGATGTCAAAAATTTGTATCATATATCTTATTCTCATTTATATTATTGTTTTGGAAATATATATAGGATATTATGAACTTTTTAAAACATGGTCTTGATTTATTCTTGGTAGTAGCTATCAAATTTTCGGGGTAAATTCCATGTTTCATGGGAATGAAAAATTAATTATTTTTATTTTTATTATTATGGTTGTTATGTTTTCACTGTTGGGTGTTTCATAAGAATTTTGGGATTGGTATTCTTTATGGATATCTTACTTTGGCCTAGTACAGAAAAAAGTTTTGTCACATGCATCATTATAAGAACCCATAATTCGCATTCCATATATATTCTATGCATATTCTAGGCCATATAGGTTTATTTCACATCTTTAATTCCATGGATTTCCTATGATATTAAAATTATCCATGGTTTTTATATTTTACAATGATGAAAATATCATCTACATGGTAAGATAATTGTCTATTTTAAGTGTTATCATAAATCTATATATTTTCTCCTATATAGGTTGATGGTGGAATCTTAAATAAAACGTTTCTAACTATGTCATATATGTACTTATGGTTACATGATCTGGGCTTTGGCTACGATTGAGGGACTACCAGTTTCAATTTATTAGGTGTATGGGACCCTTTGAAATGGATTGGATAATTAATAGAGTCGATCGATAATACTATTTATGTATTACATTCTGAGTCTGAATGAAATATAGATACTTAATAACTGAATTTGTGTCGAATTGGGTTTTAAAGAGTATAGGGATGTATTAGTAGTGAATGTCTATCGATTTGATTGAACCTTGATATATAAAAATAATAAAATACAGACATAAAATGAAAAACAAGACTTAAAAAATGATGGTTTCCATTAAATTATGAGGAAATTTAAAATTTTCCCTTCACTTATTAGAACTTTTGTAAATCAAACATGAACAATTTCCAGTACCCTATACTTCTAATAGTGTAGTAGGGGTTGGACCTTAATTGTGTCCCGGTATTTACATTTTATTCTTATCAAAGTGGTTCTATCTATTAAAAAATAATTTTACAGGGGTGTTCATTGAATTTTTAGATTTATGAAACCATGGCGTTCTTGAGTCTTACGCCCAGAGGGTGGCGATGACTATACTCTAGAGATAATGGCCCCTGAGCCACCAACCTAATGGCTATGAATTCCACTTGAATTGTCACATTCTATACCAAAATGGGAATTTATTTTCAATATTGAGAGGTTTTTATATTTATGATTCATTCCATTCAGGTTTCTCCGTGACCTAAACAAACTATGGTTGATATAACTTGTGACTTACCATAGCAGCATCCTTTCATCATCATGGCGGATATCGATCCTCAAACTGTTGTGTCTTTTTTGATATAAAATACATTCTATCATAGAGAATTGGTATATTTCTCTAGTTAGGATTACAAATATTTCCACCTATATGATGTGTGATTTATCCTAGTGCTGATGAAATGTTATTACTCCGGATGGTCGTCATCATGGCATGGTCTGGGTGAACTAATAGACTAGGTTCTATGACTAATTTTCCCTTATAGGCTTATAGATAACATGTCCTGAGATTTCATGCACTGTGATAATGTTTTTATGTTATTCATAGACTATTATTCATGTTTTACTAAGTTGAAACACTTTTAACTGATTCTAATCAGTGATGATTAATCACAAGCAATGCATTTTTAGGATGGGATCAGTTATTCCATTCACTAGTAGGTGAATGTTTTTTACTTATCTACCTACTGTGATATTGTTAATCAGTCTCTCATCATTGAGTGGAACTTTCAGAAATCTGTTAGTACTACAAATAATGGGTTTTTTGAGGTAGGGTAGTAGTTATTACTATATATTGAAGTTTATCCTTTAGGTTTATTTTAAAATAATTGGTACTATATAATCTACATAGAATAATTTATTATATGACATAATTTTGTATAGTATCTGAATATGAATCTTGGTTATAAAATAGACCAACTATGTTGTGGTCTTTATATCTTTATGTGTTATACTCAAGGATTATGTAAAACTTTTCAACCTACTTCTAATAGAAAATGATATATACAAACTCCACCTTAAGGGGATGGATCAGTTCTGCCACATTAGGAAGGGAGTTAATGTAGCACCGCCAACACATGATATGGAAGCTTTTATGGATGTGGAAGCCGACGTTTGATTATCATTTTCCTTGGAGTAGACCTTTTTAGAGTAGTATAGATATGGAATAGGGCCATAGGCCAGGATAGTTTATTTTCTTTTATTAGATACACAATGATAAAATTGAATGTTTTTCTACAATACAATGTACCATTCTAGTAGCCTCATCTCATGTATCTTCTTTATTCAATACAAGTAATTATCCCACATTTATCTCTTCTTACACCATGGAACTTATCTGTTTAGAGATCTGTTACATCTCAAGTGTGATAAACGTGTACACACTATTGGAATTACGGTCATAGAGAATATACCAATGTAGGGATTTTCCCCTTAATGTAGGCAGTTATCCTTTCTTATAGAACCTCTTCATACTCAAGATGATAGGTTTTGATGACATTCATGAAATGGAATTTGTGGTTTCATATCAAACCGACATGTGCTAATATCACGTGATGGTGTCTTTTACATCACCATATGGAGGCAGTTATCTCTACATGGGTGAGAGGAATGTCCATTCCAGTAGAGATAAACTAGGGCAATGTGGGATAGTTGGATTTTCCACCTATATTTCTTGTCTATTCATGGAGGATTATATAATACATCTAACATATTTTCATCCCATAGTAGATCATTTCATGGATTTATTTCCAAATTATTAATATATTATACCTACTGAGAGATAGGTATAGATTTATATTTATGTTGTTCTAAGATTAACACTTGTATCTATTCCTCTGTACATGATAGATGTTATTATGTTCTAGGAGCTCAACATATAGTTGGAGTTTTAAAATCCAAGGGTTTTATCCATCTCATATCCTAATTTTTGGGTTCACCCATTCTTTTAACTAGGAATATGGAATATAACCTTAATATATTGGTGGATTAATAATGGCTGACGCCACTTATAGTTAATAATTATTATCAATTTCCTTAGAAAGATGATCTCCTTGACCATCTATGAGGAGGTGGGATGTTCTCTAAAACCAAATACAGATCAAAATGTCATTAGTGTGAGTCAATCCGTCAATATACAATATAAGTGTTTCTAATGTCCTTAAATTTTATATTATTTTAATGTTATGGAATTTGATCATATAAATATGAATTCTGGTATGATGTATTTCTGAAATATCATTTTTCACCCCTATATTGATTCCATTCTTGTGGTATTTGTGGATGATATCTTGGGACATTCTCAAACTCAAAGATACCATAATAAACATCTTGCGATAGTTTTCTATAAACTCATGAAGCATCATATATTTGATAGTATTATTAAATTCTATGTTTGGATTAACAAATTTCACTTATTGGGCCTACGGGTCAACAGGGCCTTCAAGTCATCAAAGGCCTTCGGGCCATAAGGCCTTCGGGTCACGTAGACCATGGAGTAGCCCATTTCAAAAAAAAATTCCCAAAAGAGGATGAAGAGAAACAGGAGTAGCAGAAAACAGATGTAGAGCTAACCAGATTGGAAGAATGAGAGGGTATGGCAGCCGCCATCGGGACCAGGCACCGTGCAGCTTTATATGGGGCAATGCTAGCCGATCAGTAGTGCAAGGTGGGGAGCTAAGATGATCAATGATGAAAGATGCTGGGGAGGGGTAGTTCTAGTGGGCTGGGCCTACGAGTCATGTAATGTGCATGGTATGCCTCTTGGACTTCAAGTCATGTATTGCGGGTCATGTCGGGCCTTGTGCCTTGGGTATACGGGTCATGTACGGGTTCCCCTTGAACCCTTAAAAGATGGATTATCAATAATAAAATAAAAATAAGGCCTTCAGGCCATTCGGGGAGTATCCCAAAAAATTGTTTCAATATGGATTTCATAGGGATGGATGGATAACAGAAACATTTCATACAAGAAATATCACTCATTGTGTACCACCTAAAGTTCTTTAAAATAATAGTTTGATGTTCATGTGGTATAAATCATTGGAGGAGGACCATATAGAGATTAAAGGAAGGCTTACCTTGACACCTTTATGGATTCTACCAGATTCTAGAAGAGGATATAAATTTTTTTATAATGAATAATTCATTATTAAAGGTGTAGTACTAATGTAATAGGATATATTCGTTTCATATGGGTCTCAAAATTTAAGAGCATAAGAGCATAATTACCTAATGAATTACCATGAGATGCTGACTATTATCCCTCCCTTATGCAACTAGAGACACTATATGATGGGTGAGCAAATTATGGTGTATATATACCATAAGATCCTTAAATTTATCTTTAGGTACTATGAATTGAATCATACATAATGAATAAAGGTGTAATAGCATCATTCCTTTGAATTTGAGATTTTCTATATGCTTAGAAAGGAAAATGTAGTCACTGATGCACATATTTGGAAAAATTAGGAACATTTTGTACATGAAGCCAATGATGTGGGGAAATATATGTCATTTTTAGCTGAATATATTGTTTCATGATAGTCACTAGCATCCTTGTCAGGTATCATTAGTAGTTCCATCTTGAAAACATGATTATGTGAAGAGAATGATGTTTTGATATCATGAAGGATACATTCTCATGGAGAGTATTTTGGGAGAGAACCCACATAAATATTGGTATATTAATGGAGACAACATCCTATGCATACATGGAAATTTTTATGTTCCTATATAAATTATTATGGAACTAATGTGAGAGCCTCACGACTATCATTGGGAAGTCCATATATGTATGTCCAAGATATATCATGTTATGCATCACCATATAGGTGACCCAAGAAGAAATATAAGATAACAGGTTTCATCACTATGCTTTCCCCATGTCAGGAGTTGGTGGTGGAGTTGTATTCACCTTCTGGCTTGTTACAGTCCTTTCACGTCTCAGAATGGAAATTGGAATGTTTTGTTGAGAGTTTATTTTTCTTACGAAGTATGCCTAAATGTTACGATGTAGTTTGTGCAGTCATGAATCGATTTATGGAATTAGTTGACATCCTTCGTATTAAGGAGAGTTTCTCAGTTGATATGATGGAAGAAGAATATATATGTGAGAAAATTTGGTAACATAGTGGGTACCATGTACTATTATTTTAGATAAGGTTGCTCATTATACTTTGAGTATTTGGAAGGGGTTATGGTGATATATGGTCACATAGGTGATCCTGAGCATATATTTTCACTCATTGATCAATTTTCAATCAGAACAGATAGTACTGGTGTTAGAGTTTATGTAATGAGAATTAATACTTGATTTTGGTAGTTCTTGGGAGACGTATATCAATTTCATCAATTTTTCATACATAAATAGCTATCTGAAGATGATTGAAAAGTCTCTATTTGAGGCCTTGTATGGTGGACCATGCCATTAACCCCTATGTTTTCTAAAGGAAAGATTGGTTGCACAACTAGGTCCTCAAATCATATTTGAGACTTCAGACCATGTACACCATATTAGAAAGTGTAATTATACTACTTAGTCTAGAAAAAATCATATTCCATTTACTATTGATGACTTATAGCATTTGAGTTAGGGGATTATGGTTTATTATAGGTATCACCCAAACACACGTAGAGATAGAAATAGAGGAAAGAGAATCTCTAACATCATTATTTCAAGACATTTTAGATCCTAGATAGAGTTGGTATAGTATCCTATCACATTCTATTAGCTTATAAGAACAATCCCCTGTATGAAATATTCCACATTTCATAGCTTCAAACTAATCAATCTGACCCATCTCATACATTAGATAATGATGACTTTTAGTTAGTTACTAATTCCTTATTTGATGAGTATCCCATACGCAATGTTCATAAAAGCATGAAGGCTATTTGTTGCCATAATATCCCTTTAGGAAACATGATAGAGAATAATTGTCATGTATATGACGAGACTTACGAGGGAGATTCCAACGTAAATTCTTAGTGTTCACAGTTGTTCATTGAAAACATTTTTTAGACCTTGAAAAAAATAGGTAAAAGTTCCTATAAGTTTGAAAGACTGTATCAACCCTATTTTTAAATGAGGCTCAGATACTTTAAATCTCAGTATAATAATTTTTTGGCCTGTTATGTATGTCTAATGGGGTTACATATGTTTTAGAGGGTGTATGGGGCTTTTTCGAGGCTCAAAACACATGTCAGTGGAATAAAGTATTGGGGTTCATTATTAGTAAAACCCATTCACTCAGCCTATATAGTTAGATGCACCCATGTGGGTATATTTAGAGGGAAAATCAAGGCAAAAGGTCTTATATGATTATGATCCCATGTTCACATAGCCACGATAATACTTTATTGTTTTTTCCAGAGGAATATAGCATGTTTGGTGTGTATTTATCAAACCATATAGAAAAAGATGTGGGTTACCTCTATAGACAATGACCTAAGCAGAGTTGCCTCCTAGTTTTGGTAATCTCATTTTTAAAAATGTGAATCCCATTAATTTATGGGTAAAAACCAAATTTCTTATTAAATGTTTTAATAACCCTAACCTTATTTTTTATTTCCAACACTAGTGAACATGTAACTTACTTCTCCTACTTTGAGATATCTTGAATGTCCAACAACCTTGGTTCTTCATTTGGTTTATCATCTGGAATCAGAATAAAGATTATTTCATCTCATTAGATTCTTCCCAATATTTTCTTTATTCCTTAGGCAACAATTGTAATTTATCTTCTTCTAAATGATATTATTTATATGGAATCTTTTATTCCATATTTTCATGGTGTTTACCAATTATTCAATTTTCTTCTAATACATTCTAAAATAAGGGATGATACTAGAAGAAAAGAGTGATATTGGCCTACATTAGGTGTTCTATAATGCTTTCCTAAAAGTATCATCGTTTATAAATTATCATTGATGTGTGCAAGTTGTTTTCACTAGGCATTGACCCTTAAATTCACATAACATAATAACTATCATTGTTCTCATATTGATGATCCCTACTTATAGATGTTTTCCCTACCATTGATGGTTCTGATCCAAATGATTCCCACACCAAGTTGGAGGTTCTCCTTATAATTACTCTATGACTATTGTTGTAGTTATTTATGACACTATTTGGGTGTATTGGCTTGATCCTACTAATGGTATATCCTTTTTTCTAAATTAATTATTATTTAAATTTGATAGCATGTGTATATGGTATAAAATTATCACATGACCCTTCTAAGTTATGTGTTTCAATTTAATAAATGAATCATTAATTATTAACAAAATATATATATATATATATATCAATTTTCCTTGTAAAATATAATTATTGGTAATTTATTGCATATCAATATTCAATATGTTATTATTATTAAAAGGGAACATAATGAACCAAATTAATGATTATATAATTAAAGTGATACAGGGTTTAAATGTTCTATATATACTATTTAATGTTAATGAAATGTAACGAAATAAACGTAATAGAATATTAAATGGAATTATAATTAAATAGGCTGAATTTAATAATGAATTTTTTATGAGGATTCTATTGCATATTGACCTTTTTTATCATTAAAGGAGTGTTCATACATGATCATGCCTTAGATTCCAAATGGAATTCCTTGATCAGTCAGAGGACACCATTTTTTTCATGGAGATAGTTTTCAATGGAGATTCCCTACTTGGAACATGGTTCTTATATAATATAAGATTCCTAACATGAGACCATGATATCCCATAACTATGTTTACATGTATTGGGATTCCTCATATTAAATACATGGATCTATCTTGATGTCTTCAGACACATGGTACAATGGATTCACACTATTAGGACCATTCATGTTTAGACTATGATTAATTTAGTTCGTATCATTAGACTCAGTTAGAATGATTAATAATGTAATTACTTCGGCAATCCCCTTGGATTACACTTAGTGGCATATTATTTCCAAATATCATGATATGCAAGTGAGATTTTTTCAACTCCTAAGTTCAACAATACGATGGTTAAACCTTGGATACTCTCACTATTATGTGATCTATTATAGTGTTGATGAAACATTCACCTGATTTATCTATGTTAAATGAACATAAATAAAAAAAATTAATGATCTCATTTTCATAGAGATTACCAACTGATGTAAAAGTAGTTATGAGTTAATAATTCAATATTACTTTACATTCATATATAATATCACATTATTTCATTTTATGTTCTTGGATAAGATTTTATAGATTCTACTAGTTATGGACTACTTAGATTTATCACACACTCTATTCAGGACATCATTGGAACCCTGGAAGATTATATGACTGCAGGTATGGACAAAGGGAAGCATCCTGCCTTGGACACCAAATTTTCATACTTTCTTTGGAATGATCATGGTAACATATGAATAGTACATTTCTCAAGTACCATAGATAGTGTTTTTCCTTTTATCCTTTTTTAATAGAAACTATTGTACTATCATCATTCTATAACATATAGTTGTTTTCTTATTTTGTAGAGTAATAATATTACATCCTCTTATTTTTCATATGATAGAGTTTAACATGTGTTGTTTATTATTTATGGATGTAATGATTATCTTCCATAGAAAATACTATTAATTTACTATTCTACTTCCACTATTAATTTTTATGTCACAGTTGTGATACAATCTTACCATAGAAAATAGCCTCCACATCAACACACCCTATGTCTTCCCAAATACTTATCAACAATAGTGTACATAAAGGTGGGATTGAGGAAATGTGGTCCACTATATCGTGGCACCATTTACTTGAACCTAGGTCAAGATGTCATAATATATATAATTATTATATAATTTTATTTTGGTTATTTTTGTATCATAAAAAATGTTCTTTTTATAATGTAATACATCAATAATTGAAAATAATCGAAAACTATTTCTTTACCATTTTCATTTTTAGTAAATAGGAAAAAACACCATGTAATTATCTTATAAAATTATAATTCTTTACAATAGATCAATTAATATATATTCAATGTTTTTTAAATGATTATGTTTTCTGAAAAAAATGATGATAAAAAATTATTTTACAATCCTATTTCATGAAGGTGAAGAATTATTAACTCCTGATGTTGAAAAGAGAGAAAAAAATATAATACATAAATATAATTGTTATTAATGAGGATAAAAATGATAAATATATATGAATAAGTTTCTGAAATAGGTAATTTATACATGTATATTTTTAATACAGATGTTCAATTCACCCCTGTGGAAATAATGTGTAATGTTAAGGGACTTTGAAACTCTAACTCTATTCATTGATTCATAAAATTTATTATTTAAATATTATTTTTCTAATGGATTATCATAAAAATAATGTTCAATCTTAATATTTTGTGAATAAATAGTGTTTGAATCTATAAAATTTCCATGGGAGTATTTCTTTTCATTTTTAATAACAAATATATATATATTTTGAAACTATACTTCTAACTATGAATTTTACAATGATGATTACAATGTGTGTTCAAAAAATCATTTCTTTGGAATTTATTTTAGTTATCTTCAAAATGATCTATGTCCATGGGTTTTATATTTCTTGTTTTACCCTATTATGTTCTTTTACTATTTTATTATTTATGTTGTTTATGCTATTGGCAATGAGTGATTAAAATTTTGATGTTATTTGGATGTTTTATGTAACTTATATTATTTCATGGGTACATTATGAAAATTTTGTAATTTCCATTTGGATATTATATGAAACACGTTTTTTATTTTATTATATATATCATCAATTAGATATTTCATGACATCTATTTTTTCTTTTATAGGTTTTGGTATGATGTAAAGATTTTGTTTTCTCAATTGGCTCACAAATATATAGATTATGATATGGGAGTGACATATATCTCCCTACAATTCAATTCTTAAAGGCTTATATCTCATGAGATATAAATATTACTTGAATGGTTTTTCTGTAAATATAATTTTATGAGTGAACATATTGGTAGGTAGCTATGTTCAAAGAAAGAAGAAATCCTATTTTTATAATTATATAACTTTTATTCCTATTATCATGGATAATGTTATATGTCTAACAATTTATTTTTTTGTGAAATTGCAAAAATGTTATCATTTTATAATTATGTCTATGATTTATTATTATGTTTACAAAATATATATTTATCCTCTTTGAAATGAGATATTTTCCTTTATTAATTCATTTCCATATGTTTATGATCTCAAAATTATATTCATTAATATGTTACCATTTATTAGTGATTTGATATTTCTACTTTTAATGATTTTTAACCATATGATTTAATTATAATTATTTCACCTAGAACATCTATGAGTGTATTATGTTTACTGTTAAATGTTTACATAATGTGAAATAGGTGATTTTATGTTTCTATTCACAAAGAAACTAAACAATTAGGTCCTTTTGTAATGAGAATTTTTTGGAAGTAAGAGTTATACCATGTAATCAATATATAATTTATAGAAATTTATCTTTGGTTGCATCACTTTTTAACGTGATTATATGCTTATTGGTTATAAGGTAAATGATTGGGGAAGGCATGATGGGATACTTCATTTGATTTCTAGGTTGGATCTTGATATATTCATGCTAGGATACAGCTCAAGACTTCCGAGGATATTATGTATTTTTTTCCATCAATTTACATTTTTTTCATTTATAATCATCTTTAATAATATGTATATATATATATATATATTAATTATGATATTGCATGGTACATGAATATATATTTTAGAAATTGTCATTTATTTATTTAGATGTGATGTTTATCTATGTTCGTGAATTTAATTTATTCATTTACATTCAGGTTATGCACTATGGAAATGAGGTAATAGACATTATATGGTCCCTTTATTGTCTATTACAATTTATAAATATACTTTTGTGTATGGATTTTACTATTAGAGGTTATATGGAAAATTTTCTTGAGGCACTGGCTTAATGGAACCAAGGATAAAGAATTACTTTGTGCCTTTATTACAATCTTTTTATGGAAATATGTGAGTATAAATACTATATTTTCAATAGAATATTTCCCAAAATAATATAGAAAATTGAAATCAACTCATATTAAATAAAATCATGCCTTATGGGGTATGATTCATCCTATTATTTATATTATTATACTATGTTGTTCTAGGAGGAATGAGCTATGAAATAATCCTACATATTGTTAGATGATAAATGAACTCTTAGAATATATACTCACTACCTCAATCTGATCATATTATATTAATAAATCTAACCAATTGATTCTATACTTCATTATAAATCAATTTTAAAATTTTAACTATTTTAAATTCTTATCTTATAAGAAACACATACTAATTACTATATATAAATCAAATATATAAGATCTGAAAGACCACCAGCTCTCTCACCTTTTCTAGTAAAATGTTCATTTGTTATTTTAATTGATAAATAAATATTTAAATGTATAAAATGATTAATAATTAAGTGAATCTAATTGTACATTACAATGTCTTATTTGGATGTATTTAACATATATTTTTTTTCTCAAATCACACATTCAAGGTTTTTTGGTTTTAGAGTCAACATTACCTTCTTACTTTGAATGTTATATATGAGATTATTCATGCCTATAGTGTGTAAATTAATAAATAAATTCCCAATTAAATAAACCATTTAATTAATATAGATTTTATAAAACCTATACTCCATAATGAAAAAAATAATTTATTTCTAAATAATATATTGATAGAAAATTTATTTTTATGGATCAAATGTAGTAACCATAATTTGATTATAGAACTAATCCAATGGGTAGACATAAATCCTAATATTCCTATTCCAATTCAAGAAATCATGCATAATTTATAATTTGTAGATATAGTGTACATTTCAAAAGTTATCTAAAATTATAGATTTTGATTTTATCAATACATATGTGTTATTTAAACCTTAAATTCAATACACATGAATCAATCATAGTAAACTTTATTTCAATAAAATTCACAGTTCTATGATCTTAATACGTATCTTCATGAACAATTTTCAACCATAGGTAAACATGTATAATTATTTTATAGGAAATAATTATAAGATACCTCTATATTAAGATCACGATTAGTTCTATTAACTAAAAAATACTTTCTTGGTCAGTATTTATTTTTATTTAATTTCATGGTGAATTTTAATGAAGTTACTCACACAAACATAATAACCTCATGCACAATTAATCTTAGGTTTCTACAATCCATATTCTATCACAATGTATACATTATAGGATAATAAAATATTTTTATAAATAATTATTTAAACAATAATGTTATCCTTATCATATAAGAATCTTGGATAATTAGGTGGTTATTTCCTTATCATATTTTGTCATATGGATTCATTCAATTCTATAACTCTAGTATACAAATTTTTAGTTTTTATAAACATAATTTAACCCAAATATTACATTATATATAGGTATATAATGGTTCGTGGTTACATATAATCTTAATTCATTACACATGAAAATTCCTTAAAACCAAAAAAATTAGGTAACCCATATAGAAGGAAAAATGTATTCATAAGGGATTAATTCCAATAAAATCTCATAATTTGTATTTATCAAGTTTTCCTAGCATCACAATTTTAATATAAATCACTTGTATATTAAATAAATTACTATTCAACCATATGAAATCATTATTATGTCATTTAATATACTTATATGTATTTATGATTCTAATGATTTATTTTTATAATCCCTATTCAATCAATCAATTATCATGTTCATAGTTTTTAAATATTAATCTATTTACATAATTCAATGTTTGTGTTATTATCCCAAAAATTAATTCCACATATTCTAAAAGTTAACTAAATGTGTGATGTGAAAATGGTACGTGACACTATTTCTTGGGATTTGTTATAATTATATAAACAAAAAATTCCTACATGTATACCTATGCAAAAACAAGTGGTTAGCCCTAACAGTTCATAGAAATGTCATAAGGCTCCATAATAGTGAGTTAAAAAACTCAAAGTTCCTCTACCCATGATTATTTACTCCACAGGTATCTCAACTCATCATAAGATTAACACCGAATATGTTTAACAGATACATAACCTCAATATTTAATCTCATAACATCATAACAAAACAAAATCGAGGTAAACTAAAACTAATTGTTTTCATTCATAGCATACAATGAAGGTTTGAAATTTTTATTAAAAGAACTCTACCATATAAATTAATGCATGATATTTATTCACAATAGATAAAATATATTCATATATATGAGTAATTAAATAATAAAAACATAAATTAATGGTAAATTCATACATTTAACATATTGTGTCATATATTTAGATAATAATAATAATATTAAACACATTTTATACAATATTTAGTTACATAGATCCAGGAATGGAATTAAGGGGTTTTATAATAGAAGGTATTAAAAAATGACAAAATATTTTTATTCTCCATATTATTTATAATATACCATGGTCTAAAATTTCAAATCCATTATAGAATTGAATCCCCAAATACTATTACATTGTGAAAAACCCCATGTTTATTTGGTTTATTTTTCTTAATAAAGAAAAATGAATAGTCTAAAAAAAATATGTGTATAATTTATTTCATTAAGTAGGTCTTCTGCCATGATCTATTTTTTTGATCATGATATTTTGTTCCATTGGTCTAAAAAAATTAATCATGTAATAACCCAAAATTGTTTGTAAGGTTATTTTGGTTCTTTGATCTCTTCAAGTTCTATGAGATTAAAGTGATCTAATACCATTGTTATTCTTTAGTCTTGATGAGAAAAATAAATAAATATATTATGGTTTGACATTTAGAAGCTTTAGAATGTGTCAGATTGATAGGATAACCTTAGTGTATATATATAAAATAAAATTCTCTATTTTTAGTTATAATGAAACTAGGAAACTTAATATTGAAACTGGAGATTTCCTTGAAAAAATGAATCAACCAAAGTATAGTTGAGGGGGAACACCCTAATTTATATACTAAAACCATTATGGTTTTATACATTAGATCATTAACTAATCAATATATTCTTTACAACATCAATTATGTCGTTGATGGTATTAATATGGAATTTCAACTCTCATTAGTAGTAGAAGAGAAAAAAATGAAATTCCAATGATTCTACCAAGAAAAAATTATTGAAAAAGTATGATAAAATAATAATCAAGTAATATCTCACTATCCTGGAAATTTCAATGAAAACCATGAGACAGATCGAGTTATCTTATTAATAATAAATAAGTTCTTGCCTCCATGTTGTCCACCGACCACCAGAATCATTGAATGCTTCAAAAAAATATTTTATCTAAAAAATGATCTAGCACATCCTCTAATCATAATTTTGAGTCAAGAGTCTGTGAGACCATCATCTTGGTCTATAACATCTTTTTTAACCTTAACAAGTAAAAAAATCTATTTTATAGGACCCATACATGAAATTGATATTCCCAAAATAATCCCTTAATAATTTATATGTTAAAAATAACCAAACACTTTGGATTCTCATAATTAATAAATCCGATCCATGAATGTATTTCATGATTTTGTTTTTATATATTCATATTCTCAGGAAATGTACCCATTCAATGTGGAAATATGATCTATATGAGATATTTTATTGGATAATATATCATATTATCTTTTGATACAATGACCAAGGAATATTAACCTTGATAGTAGTGTGATATGTGATATAATGTATATACATGGACCATGGCATGGTGACATTAACGATTATATAGTCACTATTATAGTTTACAAATTTAAATATGAAATATATGAAATATATCACATACTTTTAACAAAATATTTATAAAAAATATTTTTATTGAAAATTTTGAAAAAATGTGAAAAAGTTTCAAAACATTTAGAGGTGTAAAGACATATTTCATGGTCATGGGGACTAATAATGGTTACTAATAACATCAATTTATAATATAATATATAGTAAATGATTGTGATTATTATTTTAAGGTCCATTCATTGTAACCCTACATCCCTAAAAAGCATTGTTATATTTAATTTTTTTTAAAACTCTAGATAATATATTTTTATCATTATGAGAGTCTATATGGTTTTTAAAGGTTTTTCTAATGAATATTTTAAATGGTATATTACAATTACATATATTTAAATTTGGTTATAAAATTTTTATATGTTAAATTTTATTGAATATATATTTTTATAATTTTAATATTTGTGCCTTTTTTTGTAATTTTAATAATTATAACAGTTAAAATTAAAAGTATATATTATTATTGCAAAGTATGTATTTATTGTTTTTTTGTAGTTATTATTATTATTATTATTATAACTACATGTGTGTGTTATCATCTTCTCTTCTCCATGGGTGGCATGAATAGTCTAAGGGAGTTGAATCCCTTACTTCTAAATTTTTCTTCATTGACCCCTTCTCCCCATTAGATCATCATAGAGAATCTAATTTTAGAGTCT
Source organism: Viscum album (assembly GCA_963277665.1). Classification (NCBI taxonomy): domain Eukaryota; kingdom Viridiplantae; phylum Streptophyta; class Magnoliopsida; order Santalales; family Viscaceae; genus Viscum; species Viscum album. Next base: position 613,460,591 of record OY728166.1, read on the forward strand.
TGGTAGGGGTACTCTATCACAATTAATTATTCTTCTAATATTATCCTTCCTCATTAATTTAAATTTTTTTTATAAATGGGGATCCTAAAATTTGATTTCTTGATGCTAAGGTGAATCCTCATATTTTGATATGGTTTTCCCTCAGAAACATTAGAATGGGGTTTTATTCCATTAATATTCACCAATAGAAATGATTTTTCCATCACATCACTCATAGAGAATATTTTTTAACTATTTCATTAACATGATATGTTTTTTTTCATGTTTCATAAAATATTTAGTTACTAATGGAATGGGTGAACCTCAAAAAATAAGAGGGGGTTGAATAAGTAGCATATGGTATATAAAATTTTTTCACTTAAAATAAAACATTATAATCAGTTATGGTTTCATCCAATCAAATAATAAACTCAAACATTCCCATGTTAAAATAGATATAAATGTATTAAATAACATAATAATTTTTATAAGGTTTGTTACCTTTGTGTGTACCAACTTAATCCTTTTTCCAAATTTTATCCAAGTATAATGATTTACTAATATATATTTATCATCAACATCAAGTGGGTAATGATGGTAAAATCATGTATCCTTGATTCTCCAACATCCCACATTAGACAACGTGAACATATTAGAATGGTAAATATCACATGAGAGTCTATTATTTTCATTAAACAGGTGATGATATTCATTTATATCCTTCATGATATATTTTTATGAATATGTTCACCTATTAATGTTATCTAAAATCTCAAAATACATTAAATAATAGATAAATATAAATAAATGATTTTACTTTGATGATAATGATGTTGATATTATATTCAAATGTCTTCTCAATTATTTGTAACTTAATTCAATAGAAAAATTATATTTTTTTATTATCAAATATTTGGATTCAGTGTGGTTACCAGAAGTTTTCTTACATAGATATCACAACTTACTAGATGAATATTCATTATAGTACATAATTTTACATGATTACATCACATATTTATAGTGCCATTGGAAATTTGGATACATAAACCACTTGATCAGTATTGATCTATATCATCTAACAATAATCACTAAATAAATTTCACCCTTATTAGAAATATCATATAATATAACATTATTCAAAACACGGGGAAAGGAAACTTAATAAAAGGTGGTCTCATATTCTCATGAAGGGTATACAATGCTGATATCAAAGAACACAGGGAATGAAATGTGCAAAATATTGTGATAATGTGATATTATTGTTGGAAAAATATACCCTATATAAAAAAATATCATAGTATTGAGTAATTTGATAAATCATGGAAGTTCATAAGATATGAATAATAAAGGAATCAAAAAAAATATCCATTAGAACCTAACATTAGAATAAGACATATATTTGTGGAACATTCATAGGTATAAATAATTTTATGTCAAAGATACCCACCAAGACATTCATAATTTGTTAGGTTTGGGTGAACCACCTGTAAACCTTCTTCAGGCTTGGGATAACCTCCCATGTACCAATTTTTGGGATTGTTATAACCTCTCATCTACCCTATTTTGGGCTTTGGATGAACCCATGTGTGTCCAATATTTCCTTAGGCTTGGGATAACCTCTAGAGGAATATATTTTTCATCAATAATGGGATTACATCACATGTACCTTTTTAGTTCAATGAAAATTATTCCTAAACCAATTCATTTGATAACCTCTAGTGAATGATATTTTTCTTCAGACATAAAATAACATCTCGTGTACCATTTGAGCTCATTGACCATTTATCCAAACCTAATGCATTAATGGAATATATAATTTTTGGCATTCACATCACATTTTTAAAATCTTACATATATGCTCCACAATATCATAAGACACTTATCGTAGAATAAACCATACAATATAAATGGAATTTATAAACATTTCATCATATCATAACCCAAGAAAATGAATCAGGTTTCATAAGTAAAACTCATGGAAACAATTCAGTTCCATAAATATCGTATCATTATAATCATGAACCATCCTAGGAATTAATAGGGACAGTATAATTTGATTATATCCGTAGTGTGAAATAAGTATAATCATTGTATGTTTTCATTGATGAATATAATTACAAGTAAAACATCATTAAAAACATTTTTTAAGAAAATATATTTCAAAAGTAAAATATTAAATTTTAAAATATAAAAATTTACCAAATATAAAGGAAAATAATTTCTTTGAAAAGATCTATGAAAATATATAAATTAATCATAAAATTATTGATCTTATTTATGGTAATAAATTATGTTCCCACAATACATGTTAAAAAAATATTCCTTCCACCTTCTTAATAAAAATTAATAAATTACACTTTTAGGAAAGGACCAGAAAAGTACTTTTAAACCATTTATAAATAATTAAAAAATTCATAAAAAGTTCTTTAATCAATCATTTTATATTATTAAAAATATTTTTTATATCATTTTTAGTAAACATGGATATTAAAGAGAATAAATTTTCAACTATAGAGAAACATAAAGACATTTTTTCTTAAAACCCATATAATATTATATTTAGTTCCTAAATAAATTAAAATTAAATTAAATAATATATTATTCTATGATAAAAAAATTATAGAAATAATAATGAAGTTTTTGAGAGTTAGATCAATAAATTTTCATTGTCATAAGCATAGTCAAACTATCTCGATAAACAATAAGATTGTAACAAAAATACTTACGACTTTGGTAACATATGAATCAAAATATCCATGAAATAAAGAAACTAATATGAATATGTATACCACATATTTTCCATGATAATATTAAAAAAATAAATTAATGGCTATTAATTATTCCACACAAAATATATAAATTGAAAATATTACTCATATCCCATGGAAATAAAAGTTACAAAAAATAACTTAACTCTCAAGTCTTGACATTATTTGTACACACGTATGAATAATTTATACTAAATATAGTGTTATTAAAAATGTATTCTAGAACCATAATAATATATATAATACCATATATTTTTATTTATAACCCTTTTATTATATTATTTTTACATTTCATTTTTAAAAACATGGTTTCGAGTAATATATGCATTGTTTTTCATGTATCTTATGGTTTTATAGTTTTATCCCTTGTACATTGATTATGGTTACATAATATAGAGAAATTAATCATTATATTTCTATCATATAAATTGATTATATATATATTTGTTATCTTAAATAAATTTTATCGATATAAAAATATATTACATCATTCATGGACATGGTATGTCTTAATTATGCATGAATGTAGTTTTCATTTTATGGTGGATGGAACTAATGAAAGAAAAATATCAATTAAACATTATAAAAGTATATTTATATCAAATATATCATATATATCATATATAATTATTAAATTTATTCTAACAACCATTCTAATAAATGTAAAATGAAAAACATATCACATCTCTTCCAAGAGGTTGGAGTCCATACGTACGAATGATCAACATTGTTATTTTTTAAAGGATTATAAGGAATGAGGGAAGATGTGATATTATAATCATAGAAGTATAATTATTTCATAAACATTATATTCATCTATAAGTTAAATTAATCATTACATACAACCTTGAGATGTGGTTATGGTAAAATAATTACATCTGTTCAAGAGGCAGTGGTCCTTAATATACACAATCGATGGTTTTGTTTCCTATTTCATGGAAGAGAAGATAAATTTAGGCTATTACAATAACAAAATATAATTTCATTATTTGAGATATAATTATTTTATTATATCAGTATTGTTTATAATATTTTAATGATGTAGAATAAAAAATAAAACAAAAATGCATTGTTAAAAATGATACATCTTATTTCGAAGACCTCTTTAGGTTTGCACCAAATTTTGTTATGGGAGGATCTAATAAAAAAATTTAATGGACACTAGGTCATGAGTATGGATTTAAGGAATGTACTTTGTTTTTTATTCAAACCAAAAATGTTTTTATGTGGGAATAAGAGAGGATAAAAGGGTTTCTTCTATGATTGAGTTGAGTGGGACACCTAAATAATTCAATGTTTTCCAATAATTCCATGTAATTTTCTTTGAAATAATGATCCATGATGGAGCACTATCAATCCATAAATGAGATAATTTCAAAATATTTCTATATTATTTAATTTATATATCTTTTTAGTTTATTTTTACACGTATCTCATAGGTTTAGCACCCAGGTAAATATGTTTTTGCATTAACCATGGAAACATATTTTTACCATTTTTAATATTCGTTATAATAATTCCATGTAATTTTCCTCGAAATAATGATCCAAGATGGAGCACTATCAATCCATAAATGTGATAATTTCAAAATATTTCTATATTATTTAATTTATATGTCTTTTTAGTTCATTTTTACACATATCTCATTGGTTTAACACCCAGGTAAATATGTTTTAGCATTAACCATGGAAACATATTTTTACCATTTTTAATATTCATTATGAAGAAAAATTAATTTTATCATTATATTAGATATTAAATATTTTTATTCAAAATATGGGATCCATTATAATAAATTCAAATTACTATAGTGAAAAAATTTAATTTAAAAATACACTTGTAGATGTGATGAAAAAGTGACTTTCCAAAACAATATGTTTTCATAAGTATAATGAGTTTTTTATATCAAAATTAAAAATAAAATATATTAAAATGATCTAAATTTCTGTTAATCCCAATATAAGTTAACTAATTTATTTTCTAAAGACATATCAAAACAAAAATTGTGTTGTTAACTTCTTAAAATATTTTTAAAATTTTTAATAGACTTAAATATTTTTAAATACCGATCAAAATATTAATATTATAAAAACATTCTCACAAATTAAATATAATATAACATTGACATGTACATTTAATAATTTATTATAACATTTCAAATAAATTGTTGAAATTTTAGAAAATTTTAATATTAGTATTTTAGAAAAAAAAAAAATATTTATTTTTGTTAAAAATTGTACTTTTAAAGAATATATTCACTTAAAAAATTAAATACTTATTTAACAATATATTTTTATTATCTAAAACAATTATAACTAATTTTGGAAATATTGTTATTTCTATTCATACAACAAAATTTAATGGATAGGTTGTAAGGTTAATACTAATATTATTAATAGTATTATGTAGTTCTTTAAAAAAATGTTTCATCTAATACAAGCAATATTATAAATAATATTTATTTCAAAAAAATATGTCATAAAAATAACATGGTGTTATATCCATGATTTTTTCCTAGTTTTTCAATACTCATTATAATCAAATATAACATCCCTCATCTTGAATTATCCTCTTAATTGATGAAATTTTAAAATTTCAAAATTAATATCATTCTACAAAAAACAGTTTCCTTCTCAACTTATAGGGAATTACCATGGACAATTTTCTTAGAAAAATTTTTTAGTTCATTTCCTAAATTATATTTTTAATGTGGGTATATACTCTCAAACTTGAATATTCACTTCTAAATTAAACTACTATATCCATTTAATTTACACAAATGCAATTATTATAATTCTAAATAATAATATCCAGTTTTGAAAAAACATCATATTTAACAATAAATATAAATGAAAAACAAATTAATTTTTTAATTCCCAAAATACACTAAAATGATATCTTATTTTGTTTTTAGTACATTATTATTGATTCAACTCATATTTAATCTTATTATAGTTACATTAATTTCATTACGACACAATAACTCTTGAATGCACAAGCACATAATAAATATAACTATTGAAAACCTATATTGGATCACAATTTTATTTTTATTTGATTAATGAAATAATAAATAGCATAAAATCTTCACTTTCATTTCCATATTGTCTTTTATATTTTATTTAATAATAAATATTCACTTGTTTTCCTCATTAATAAGTTATTCTCTGGATTTGATGTAGTTCAACATGATTTGTAATTATACATTATTTATATATCATAACCATAATTATTTGTGATGTTTTAACTAATATCGTTTAACTTAAGAATTATCTGATTTATTTTCCTCAGAATAATTTATTCTACTATATCAAATAATTTCACCATTTTGAATTATTATGCATTCCCAAAAGAGATAAATATTTTGATGACATTTTGGATCCATATAAAATAATCAGGATCCCAAAAAACATATAATTTATCCATATACAATGTAAGATCAATTTTTATATGATGTGAAGAATCATCCAAAACCCAATGGTAATCCGTAAGAACTATGGAGTGATAACTTAAAACCCGAAATCATCCTTTTATATATCAGGATTCAACCTTACGCATCTTAATCATTCATAAGAGAACAACAAATATCATTATATTCAACAATTATCTCTTTATAGACACACAACATCCTTAAAATATAGGAGTTTAATATTATATAGAAAATATACATCCTTACTCAACTCATGAAATCATCTATACAAACACTAGATAATCCTTATGAATTATATGGTGTTTCAAGGACTCATAAAATCTTTAATATAGATTGTATAATTATATATTTGTTCATATAATCATCTAGTTACATAATTTAACTTTATGGTGGATTAAATGGTCTTAAAAAAAATTATAACTACTTCAACAATCACATAGAACACTCCATTTGTTCTAAAGTATAATTGATAAAAATACAAAAATTCATCAATTTCATATGTAAAATCAATCACCACATTCAAATTTGACATCAACTCTATTCAAATATTATCAATTTCACATTGATGTATTCAAAATAATCAATTCTCATCATAATTTGAATATCACAACAATTGTATCATGAGAAGAGTCATAAAATTAGTCTATCAAGTTATATAATGATTTTGTTAAGATTTCATCTCTCAATGTCGCTAAAGTTTTTCCAAGTGAAGTAGATTAACTCCCCTTTTAATTTATACAACCCCATTAAAAAAACATATATTAAAATAAAAAATAAATAAATTGGGAACTCGACACTCCCCATTTTTCAAAGAAATTTTCCCTTTTTGACAAATAAGTGTACCATAAGTTTTTCAAAAGATATTATTGATTAATATACCCTAATTAAAAATAATATAAAGCCTTATTAGGGTTGGAGTATTTCTATACACCCTCAAATGATATGATATGGTGGAAAATGGACATTCAACCTTAATTCATTACAGCTATCTCTAGGTAGTGCTTTATTAAATTATCTATAATATGGTCTCTGGTTAAATTGTATTTATGATTCACAACACCATTGAAAAATTGTTTTTATTGAAATCATATCTGATCTCAAAGTACACCAATCATGAATGGCACACATGTTCTTTTATAAGATCAATAGCACTTTGATTATCACAAAAGAGAATAGTGGTTTATCATCATCAATTTGATAGTTTCCTAACTAAATTTTAATCCATAACGTCCATATAAAATAATTTTTTGTAATAGTTTACTCTTACTAAACTATACTTAATTTAACCAACTTTTGAATAGTTCTATTCTAAATCATACAATTCTATAAAAGAACGAGTTCTTAGCCAGATGGGTGCTTTCTATCAAAGTAATCTCTTACCCAATCTGCGTATGTTTAACCATGAAAATAAAAAGATCATCTATTTTTGTACTACATTCCATAGATTTTATTTCCCTTGATATACCATAGTATTCTAATATATTTTATAAAGTGATATTATTTTAGATCACATAGATACCTAGAACACATATTCACACACAAAAAACCTACCACCCTTTTTCTATTAATTTCAGTAAGCAACAAATGATTCTAATAAAATCATTTTCACTCACACTATTCCATGTTTCATAATTTATTAATATGGTACCAAATGAAATGGGTTTCAAGACCTCTTTAGAATATAAAATTATAAAATCATTCAAAAATAATTATTTACATTACTCTTGGGATAAAAAAAATCATTGTTTTAAAAAATCATTAATCCCATGAAATAGTTCATTGAATCAAACAGTAAAAAAATAAAATAATTGATTAATATACATTTAAAAATCATTATAGAGACACTTTGTTTCATGAAAAAATATAATTTTATCAATATATATATTGATAATTAATTTTATATAAACAATCATTCAAATATACATTTTTTAGCAATCATTACCTTTTAAAATACCATATGTTTGAAACAACAATATAACTATGAGTACTAGCATCTAGGGGAGTATTTTATTCCTCAAAAATCATCCATTATCATATATAGCATACTTTTATTTTCCCTATTATTATAACTTTATGTTTTTCAATGAAAACTACTTCATCATGATCTCCATTTAGTAATATTTATTTCAAATTCATTCGATAAACAATTATTACTTGTGGGATACCATTACCAATAATATTATAATGGAATAAATAATTACTACTAGTAAAAATGTTTCATAAATATTTATCCCCTCCACTAGTTAATATAATTTTCTAACTAATATATATTTGTTTTTTAGGACTTCACTGTTCTTATTTAATTTTTTTTAAACACCCACTTGGTGCCAATTACATTTTAATAATCTGGTATTTGTATAAAATGTAATATGGATATATTCTCATTATAATCAATAAATTTATTCATATCACTTATCTATTCAACATTTTAAACTACCTAGGAAGAAATTGGGTTTAAATTTAAAAAAAGAATAATTTTCTTTTTAACACTCATCCATATTAATTTTTGGTTTATTGCCTCCAAATATTTTCCTAATAAATTTTTTTTTATATTTCTTATACCCTAATATATAATTCTTATTAGTCTTATCATCATTTAATGTTTTATATAAATAAATATAAATATTATTTTTCAATTTCTTAATATCCTCCTTAATAATTATTTTTTTAAAATATACCCACTACATGCTTCTACATTATCACTTATTTCATCCTTTTGGTCTAGAATTTATAAAACAATTTCATTTTTGGGTGTCTCATGATGATTCATTATTTTTATTTTTTTCAAACTATATCAAATCCATTTTTTTAATATTCATGTAATATGGGACTCCTAGTAATTTTATTTACATTATAGTCAATCTTCCTTTGGTAAGAATTTCATATGGTGTGTTAATGCTCACAGATATCAATGGAAACATATTCTCTAAATAGTAAGATGTTCAAATTTCTTCTCTCCAAAAATAGTAGAGATTTTATTCATATCAAACATTTTTCTACCCATCTAATAAATTATTTTATTTTTCTTTACACTATTATATTTTGCTCGCGAGTGTGGTGTTCCCTAAACTGGGTTTAGATCCCATGTTTTTCATGATATTTTTTAAATGAATTGCAATTTTATTTCCATATATTTTTTTTACTAATATTTATAATGTAAACTGACATCACCTTCTCATCTTTTCATCTAATGATTTTAAGCATGCCAATTATGTTGTAATTGAGTATTTAGAAATTAACTATAGTCATTTGAGTGAAATAATATATGTATATAATGAATTAAAAACAACCTATAGAATATTAATGTCTTATTGGAATTCAAAAATATCAATGTATTATTCCAAGTGTCATAGTGGATTAAATACCATCTCTCTTATGTGTTGCTTGGTCCATCCTCCACTGATGGAAATTTTAAAAATAACATCCATTTATATTTTATATTGTTTAAGAGATATCACAACTATATTCTTTTATATATTACACATGTTTCATTAACCAATGTTTATCATTATCAACTTCTATAGAATATAAAAATATTTTTAATGTATGTATAATTAATTGTTTATGTCACCAAATTGAAATCTGCTTCTAGTTATTCTTTCCCTTTTATAAATAAATCTACATTATTTAGAATTAATTAATATTGAATAATACTTCATGAGGAAAATATATTTCCCAAAAGGAAATAATTATCTCACATTAAGAAAACATAATTTATACCCTTAAAGGAAAATAAAATCCCTAAATTCAATACTCTTTTCTTCAATATAATCTATATGAAATCCTTTAATATTACATGGATTTTCATTTTCAAATGTCACAACACCTTAATCGTATTATTCTATATTTCTTAAAAAAAGTTATTTACAATTTTTTTTGAATAATTTCCACTTTCAATAATAAGTGGATTTATATTAAGTTATTATTTCAAGGACACTTCAACTGCAACACCCCGATCTAGATTCCACTAAACAGGTGCCTCGGGAATGTGTTGTACAGGGAAATCTAGTGCACATCCTTATATATTAGGGGATGCCAAAAACTAGAAAGGGAATATGAGGATACATCAGGGAGACTATACCATCATTACCACAATTATTTTCATGAAATTAAATTAAAAAATTAGATACAAATCCATATATAGGTATCAATTCAAGATGAGTAAATGGTAGGTAGTAAAATTCAAAATTACATTCCGTGAAGTATAATTATTTTCTACAAAAATACTGGTAAGAATTCATATCATTCAATTAAACTAAAACCATCACAAAAGGGAAAAATTAAAAAACAAACCAAAAGAAAACCAGACCTTAGAAGGGTCGATCTCTAGACTAACTCCCTGATTCAAATCTCTAATGTTGCTAAGCAATCAATAATCCCATTGAGGATTTCCATGATCCTATAAATTTTTACCATGAATTGTTTATTCATGTTAATAAATTACATGTTGTCCTTTGAAAAGAGTGAGTAGAACTCAATAGGCCATCTCAAATAGTGTCTAATATAATTACATTCTATAGGTTTATAATATAACATTGTGTAATAAATTGGTGAACTAGAAAAATTAATAATCAACATATATAAAAACGAAACCACAGGACCCTTGGGTCTTAAGGGGAAAACCTTGGTCATCACTACCTACATCAACTGAAACTGGTATCTCTGATCTCATTTTATGTAACTAGTACCAATTCATTTCTGAGGTACAACCATGAAGAAACCATAATCAAGTATCCCAAGAGGATCCTACATGCCTTATATTGGAATTCCCTCTAGGAAAGTTTCATGAAAACCATATATCTAGTTTTAAATCATTGAATAATCCTTAAAATTTAGAATTATGTATCAAATGGAATCTGTAATGCCCCAACCCCAGTTACCCAGAGTCAGTGCATTATTTTAATACATTGGCATGATTACAAGGAATCAACTCCCGAAGAACCTACCAGTTTAGCAGTCTTGGAAAATAGATTACATACATGAATATTACATTACACTTCATAATACACAAAACGAAATAAATAATCCTTTATGAACTCCATTATTCCCTTTTCTTAACCATGCATATCAATAAAAATACACTTCTTGGAATACTGGGAAAAATAAAACATAGAAAGGGGTGAGCTCAGATGCTCAGTAAGGATAATAATATAGCGGAATCTTTCATAAATAAGCATAAACATTTAAGGCAATGTATAACTAAAACAAAAGCCTTTTAAACTCGAACTTCAGCATAATATGGAGAAAATAAAATGAAATAATGACATTTACATATTCACATTGATATTAATTTAATTTAATAATCACATGAAATATCAATAAACACTTTTATAATGACAAAATGCATAATTCCAGACTATCATAACCACGTATCCAAGGCCTCGTTCCAAGACTACAAATTAGATTTTGTCAAGGCCTCATGACAAGACACTAGTTTGTCTCATGAGACCTACCGATGCATCGAGGAGCTATAGTGGGCTCCACCCGTCACTTACTAAGTCCAATTCATTCCTCATATGAACAAGTTTAATCATAACATAAACATTGGTATTAAAACTATCATACGAAATGTTAATATTTTCTCCATAAACAATGAATGGTATACAAATAACACATCCACAATCAAACATATCACAAAAACATCAATACAATATGGAGGTTTTGTATCAAATTGAAATAAGCTTAAAATCCATCAAAGGATGTTGACATAGAAGAAATCAAAACTATTTGAGAGAAATATCTCTTTTTTTGAAATCATTGAAAAGTCTTACAATTTGGAAAAGAAGTCATTTAAAAGAGTTTTTTGAATTAAAGTGTCCCATACCACTTTGATAATTTTGAAGAGAAATATCATGTCCATATAAATAAATACTTAAAATCATTTTGAAAACATAGAGATTAAATAAAAATATTTAGAAAGATAAATCTTTAAAACATTTAAAATTCGGATCTTATTAAAGAGTACCTTTCAAAAATTCTTAAAATATTCATTTTAAAATCATTTAAAAGTCACAAAATTATAAAATAAAACATTTAATTTCAAAATATTCTTATAATCTTGTAAGGGTAACTTCAAAGGTGTAAAAATGGTGGAGAATAACTATACCCGCCGTATAAGTTTTAAAAAGGACATTCTTACATTAATTTATCGAAAAGGTTAAAATGGTCCTTGTTTGGAAAATGACGTAAAGATTCCTTTATAAAAATCTTATAAAAAGTCAAACAAGGGTATAAATGACTTTAACCCATATTCTGTAAAATAGTAAGAATGTTTTGAAATACATTTTTAAGAAGCATGGATGTGGATGATAAAGAGATCCCAGTAGATAATTACGTATAAACAACCTCAGATAATGAAGAGATTGTGAAATAAACCAATACCTTGTACTTTTACTTGGTCGAGGGTTGGTTAACCTCCTATATTATGGTGAAATAATTGTTATTAAATTATAAAATAATCATATAAATTAATATGATATCATATATGATCTTTTAACATTGCTTTGTTGATAATATCTTAGTAATATCATTGTTTTGGTTGTTAACATACTCACTTTCTTTTATATGTTTTGTTACATAATCCATATTTGTTATGGATAGGTTGTATCATATTCATATACAGAATGATACCAAGTCCTTAAATATTATTTTTAATCATCCAATAGAAGTTAGTCTTGAATGGATACGATGGGGAATGAATCTCATCGCGTGCGTGGAGACGGTAATCCGTACGCACGCACGAATGACAATATCATTATTTGGATATTAAAATAATATATAATTGGATGATATATCATATAGAAAGAATCATTATCATGTTATATTTATTATTTACATGAATTATATATCATTATTATACCCATCTAAATAATAATATATTGAATAACAATTACACTACAACGTGGAGACGGTAGGCTATACGTACGCACGTATGGTGACATGTAATTCAAGGGATGGACAAAATAATGAATTTATTTGTTCCATAATTATAATAATATCCCATTATATATAATATACTGGAGTTATTATTTTATAATGGAAATAACAAGGAAAGAAGAAGTTGAAGAAGAAAGGAACTTTAAAGAGGGTGGTGAAGACGTTACCTCTTCTTTGGGTTCTTACTTTTGATTTGGTCAAAAGGGCTCCATAGGTTGGATTTCTGATCAAAATAAGGCCTCTAGGATGAAGTGATAGAAGTTGGGAGGATATTTGGTTAGAGGTTCTCCGAGCCAAATGGATTTGAAGGTGTGAATTAATGAGAAGTGGGAGGGCCCTTTTATAAGAGGGCTGAGGTGCTCTTTAGGAAATACTTAATGTATTATTTTATAATAAAATCATATTCAGTTCCTAATGGATACAAAGTGGATTATTCAAAGTATATGGTGGGGATGGGTGAAATCCTTTCAACCAATAGATTTTAGATAGGTTTGGGTCATTATATTAACCTTATATTTCAGTTTTGACTCTTAGTTAATTAGTTTGACACTTACCATGTCACTTTGTATTTTTACATTATATAGTTAATAAACTTACTCTATACACCTAAGAGACCCCATAGTGGTCCATTAATGATACACCAATAATAATATAAGTCATTTGGATGAACCTTGGATTTTTAGGAATAGAATATAAATTAATAATATAATATTTGTTTTAAAAACTCATTTATGTCAATTTTGACACTACCCAATAATTTTTTTAAAGTCTTAACAACTTTATTAATTCGAATCAAATTAATATATGAAATCCTAAAATTTCATATTAACCAATAAAATTCGTGTATGTCATCAGAACTATCAAATTATATTTATGTTAACATTTATATTACTAATTATTTGATTCTTTCATTAATAAGAAAAATACTGCATCATTATTGTGTCATATATATTTTTAGTTTTTCAATTTCTAAAAATTATAAAAAAAACACAATTATGTAGGGAATAATATTATATTTCTAATAAATATTTATAATCGAAAATATAACACATTTAACCCTATGTAAAAATTGTTTTTCTAAAAGATATAATCTTATGTCATTTTTGTATTTACATTAACTTAATTAATATAAAGTGTCCCTATCACCTACAAGTGGCTCCATGGGGTCCCCAAATCGCCATAAGATGCCCATGGTCGGAAATGTATCAACCAATAGGGTTAGGACACGTTTTAGGGTAAATTAATATTATTATAATATTATTGTTTTACCCTTATTTACTGGATTTACCCTTTAATCATGGTAAATAAAATATTTACCGAAGTAATTATTCAAAATGTCTAAAAATAAAAGTTACCTATAAACACAATTTGGACATCAAGATTACAAATATGGAATCCATTTTTAAAAATTCAAAACACATAAGTGGCAGGAATTAATTTAAAATTAATTCCTGCTGTCAAAACAAAAAGCGTGTTTTTAAGATATAATAACTATCAAAAGATTGGCACTTGTTTATGTCTGGTTTAATTGTGAAATTATGTCCAATGACCAAAATTGTATTAAATGGTAAAAATATATTCTAAATATACTTTAAAACCACTCAAATTCATGATTTATCACTATTAATTATTTTGATTAAAAAAGTTATTTTTTAATTAAAATTTAGTAATTTTCACTATTCGTCAAAATATAAAAGTTATCCAAAAAGTACCAAAATTTCACCCTAGGATAAATTCGATATTCCGAATCCAAAAATCATGTCCATTTTGAGATATGAAATTTATAAAATTTCAAAAAGATGGTATTACTATTCATAATGGTTAGTTTGATTGGTTGTGGTGTGTAATAGAACTCGAAGTTGCGTGCAACACAGGCTACTGTATTATTCAGAGAGAAGCGTACCATTGAAGCTTTGGGTGTTACACTCTTCCCTCCATAAATAAATTGCATCCTCGCTATTTGAAATTATTTTTCAAAAATAGAAGGATTGAAAATAGAAAATACCTTTGGAAAAACCCACATTCTAAATTAGGTTAATAAAATTTAGTCTAAATAAGCAAAAAAGTGAAATGAAAGTGTCACCACCAAATTATGAACTTGACTAGGAGAACATTTGTGGAAAATAAAGGTATTTAATTGGAGGAAAAACGTAAATATTTATATGGAGTGATTGAGGTCATCAATCACAAAAAATTGTAGAATTGTGGGCCTCAAAGCCACCAATCTATGATGATTTAAAATACCATTGGTTCAACAAAACATATGGTATTAGGATAACACATTTTTGGTTTCAATATTCCTTACCTAAATTTTAAGAATTTATTTCTTCATACAATAAGAGATGAAAAAAATGTATACTTTTCAAGTAGATTTCCATCATTTAACTAATTTATACCACAAACTCATCTTTCACTCTATAAGATAATAGAACATAAAAATAAATTCTATTTATCTTATTCGTATAGGGGTAAAAAAATGAATTTATAATTCATCTAGAAAACCCATTAAAAAACTAAATTATTCAATCCAAGACATCACATGGATCAGTGGTTGGTGATACACCCTTGCCACCCTTCGGTTGTGGGTTCAAGTCTGGCGGCCTTTCCGGACATGATGGGTTGCCACCTGACCTTCGGGTTGTCCTTTTTATAGAAATACAAAAATAATCTCAAACTAGAATTATCCAAAATACTTCTGTCCAAACCCATAGTCCAAAATTTGTAATGAATATAAAAACAATGAATATCCTTTTTCCCATGTAATAACATGTGAACACCTTCGTCATGTATTCCTTTAAAACACTGTACATCCTGAATTACCACAAAACCTTATTAATTACATTCATGCTCTTTTATTCCTTAAAGAATACTAGATATACTCCTTCTATCACAAAATGTTGTAAACTCCAATAATGATGGGAATAGAAAACATTAATCAGTTTCAAGGTAGTCATGAATATCCAATATAATTTATTCAAATCAACCATCTCATATTACAAAATCAATACCTCATTATCAGCACCATATTACGCTTTATCTTTCTCTCAACCATATGTTATCCAAAAATTTAACCTTATATTGAGCCAATTTCCTTGGTTTCACACAATCTCAAGTCTGTAATGAAATAGTACTGAAGTACAATCCTTATGTACTCCATAATTTTTATAACCAGTACATTGTTGATACAACACTCAAATGACGTAATTCTCTAATAAGAAAATAATAACTCTAGACATTCCTCCTCATATGTGGTAGTATCATAATTTGATTGTTATCCAATAGCATCATTTGGGGCATACTCTGATGATTTGGACATTGGTTCGCGTAGTGTCCCAACTCCTTGCAGATGAGGCATTGCACATTTGAAATCTTTTTCTTACCCTTGCAGTCATGCACATCGTGTCCTTTTTATCCACACTTATAACAAAATCCCATTCCCTTCAGGAAAGTTCTAGGGTGTTTCTTCCCACACTTATCACATATGGAAAAATTATTTTTTTCCCTCTTCCCTTTATCCATCTTTATCTCCTCCATCCTTTTCTTCTCTTGCTTCCCTTCGAAGCCATAGGACTCAGTGAACTCTTTACTTATCTTATCAACACATGATAGTATTTCTTCATATGATGATAATACGTGGGAGACTTTTTCCCTTCTAAATGGTGGCATCATACCATGAGAGATATGATCCTTTTTATTCGTTGGATCATAGGTATTGATGGAGTTCACATTCCTTCTACTGGGTGCCATTTCTATACAATGTCATAAACTAGGTCAGTTTATGAAGTGCAATGATTATTTTCTAAACATGTAAAATACCTAATTTAAATTTAACGATTTATGGATATAATCCATAATCATAAAGATGTTTTCATTGAAGATGTATATACTCATAAACCCTTCATATTGGATTGTAATGAAAATGATAATTATCCTAAGTATATACCCCGGGAGTTTCATATCCAAGAGTGCAGCAAGGCCTGTTGTCGTGCACTAGTTCACGTTCGATTCTAGCTCAAAGCAGTGTTTTCAGGTTTTACCCCTTCGTACTTCTGTGCCAGAGCCGCCTCTACCTGCTCGTATCCAAACAGGGATATATTTCTCAGAAAACTCCCAAAATCTCTACAATACCAAAATTCTAGGATGTTCTTCTATATTAATCCTCAAAGCCTATATTAGAGCTATGTGCTCTAATCAGAGTTTATCTAAATCTATTTCCCAAGTTTTGTACTAATCTTGCTCTGATACAAACTATAACGCCCTGACCCAATTTACCTAGATTCGGTGCATTATTTTAATACATTGGCATGATTACAAGGAATCAAGTCCCGAAGAATCGATTAGTTTAGTAGTCATGGAAAATAGATTATATAAATGAATGTTACATTACACTTAATAACATAAAAAACAAAATAAATAATCCTTTATGAACGCCATTATTCCCTTGTCTTAACCCTACATATCAGTCACAATACACTTCTTGGAATCTTGGGAAAAATAAAACATATAAAGGGGTGAGCTCAGATGCTCAGTAAGGATAATAATACAACATAAACTTTCATAAATAAGCGTAAACAATTAAGGAAGTGTACAACTAAAACAAAATCCTTTTAAACTTGAACTTTAGTATAATATGGCTAAAATGAAATGAAATAACGACATTTACTTATTCACATGGATATTCTACTAATTGAATAATCACATGCAATATCAATAACCACTTTCATAATGACGGAATGCATAATGCCATACTATCATAACCACGTAGCCAAGGCCTCGTGCCAAGACTACAAATAAGATTTTTTCAAGGCCTCGTGCCAAGACACTAGTTTTTCTAATGAGACCTACGGATGCATCAAGGAGCTATAGCGGGCTCTACCCATCACTTACTAAGTAGAATTAATTCCTCATATGAATAGGTTTAATCATAACATAAAAATTTGTATTAAAACTAGCATAAGAAAAGTCAATTCTTTCTCCATAAACAATGAATAGTATACAAATAAAACATCCACAGTCAAATATATCACAAAAACATCAATACAATATGGAAGTTTGTATCAACATAAAATAAGCTTAAAATTCATCAAAGGATGTTTACATAGATTAAATCAAAACTATTTGAGAGAAATATCTCTTTTTTTGAAATCATTTAAAAGTCACATAATTTGGAAAGAAGTCTTTTAAAAGAGATTTTTGAATCAAAGTGTCCCAAACCACTTTGAAACTTTTGAAGAGAAATATATTGTCCATATAAATAAATCCTTAAAATCATTTCGAAAACATGGAAATTAATTAAAAATATTTAGAAAGATAAATCATTAAAACATTTAAAATTCGGATCTTGATAATGAGTACCTTTCACAAATTCTTAAAATATTCATTTTGAAATCATTTAAAAGTCACATAATTATAAAATAAAACATTTACATTCAAAATATTCTTATAATCTTGTAAGGGAAACTTCAAATGTGTAAAAACGGTGGAGAATAACTGCACCCGCTGTATAAGTTAAAAAAAAGACATTCTAACCTTAATTTGTTGAAAAGGTTAAAAAGGTCTTATTTGGAAAATGACATTAAGATTCCTTTATAAACATCTTATAAAAAGCAAAACAAGGGTATAAATGACTTTAACCAATATTTTATAAAATATTAAGAATGTTTTTAAATACATTTTTAAGAGACATGGATGAGGATGATAAAGAGATCCAAGTAGATAATTATGTATAAACAACATTAAATAATGAAGAGATTGTGAAATAAACCCTTACCTTGTAATTTTCTTAGGTCAAGGGTTGGTTACCCTCCTGTATAATGGTGAAATAATTTTTATTACATTATACAAGAATCATATACATTAATATGATATCATATATGATCTTTTAACATTGGTTTGTTGATAATATCATAGTATTATCTTTGTTTCGGGTGTTAACTTACTCGTTTTCTTTTATATGTTTTGTTACATAAGACATGTTTGTTATGGATAGGTTGTATCTTATTCATATACATAATTATATCAAGTCCTTAAATATTATTTTTAATCATCAAATAAAATTTAGTCTTGAATGGATATGACGGGGAATGAATCTCATCGCGTTTGTGGAGACGGTAATTCATACGTACGCACGAGCGACAATAACATTCTTTTGATATTAAAGTAATATATAATTGGGTGGTATATCATATATACAGACTCATTATCATGTTATATTTATTATATACATGAATTATACATCATTATTACACCCATCTAAATAATAATATATTGAATAACAATTACACCACAACGTGGAGACGGTAGGCCGTACGTACGCACGTATGATGACATGTCATTCAAGGGATGGATAGAATAATGAATTTATTTGTTCCATAATTATAATAACATCAAATTATATATAATATACTGGAGTTATTCTTTTAGAATGGAAATAACAAGGAAATAAGAAGTTGAAGAAGAAAGGAACTTTAAAGACGGTAGTGAAGATGTTACCTCTTTTTCGGGTTCTTACTTTTGATTTGATCAAAAGGGCTCATTAGGTTGGCTTTATTATCAAACTAAGGCCTCTATGATGAATTGAGGGAAGTTGGGAGGATATTTGGCTAGATTTTGGCCGATCCAAATGGCTTTGAAGGTTTGAATTAATGAGAAGGGGGAGTGCCCTTTTATAAGAGGGGTGAGGGGCTCTTTAGGAAATACTTAAATTATTATTTTATAATAAAATCATATTCGGTTGAAAATGTATCCAAAGTGGATTATATAAAGAATAATGTGGGGATGGGTGAAATACTTTCAACCAAAAGATTTTAGACAGGTTTGCGTCATTATATTAACCTTGTCTTTTAGTTTTAACTCTTAGTTAATTAGTTTGACACTTACCATGTCACTTTGTATTTTTACATTATATAGTTAATAAACATACTATATACATCTAAGAGAGCCCAAAGAAGTCCATTAATGATACAAAAATAATTATATAAGTCCTTTGGACGAACTTTATATTTTTAGGAATATAATATAAATTAATAATATAATATTTGTTTTAAAAACTCATTTATGTCAATTTTGACACTACTCAATAATCTTTTTAAGTCTTAAAAACTTTATTAATTCAAATAAAATTCATTTATGAAATCCTAACATGTCATATTAACCAATAAAATTCGTGTATGTCATCAAAATGTTCAAATTATATTTATTTTAACATTTATAATACTAATTATTTGATTCTTTCATTAATAAGGAAAATACTGCATCATTATTGTGTCATATATATTTTTACTATTTCTATGTATAAAAATTATAAATAAAATAAAATAATGTATGAAATAATTTTATCTTTATAATTAATATTTATAATAAAAAATATAACATATATAACCCTATGTAAAAATTGGTTTTCTTAAAAAATATAAGCTTATGTCATTTTTTATTTACTTTAACTTAATTAATATAAAGTGTCCCTATCACCTACAAGTGGCTCCATGGGGTCCCAAAATCGACCCAAAGATGGCCATGGTCGGAAATGTATCAACCAATAGGGTTAGGACATGTTTTAGGGTAAATTAATGTTATTATAATATTATTTTTTTACCCTTATTTACCGGATTTACCCTTTAACCATTATAAATAAAATATTTACCGAAGTAATTATTCAAAATGTCTAAAAATAAAAGTTATCTACTTACAAAATTTGGACATATTGATTAAAAATATGGAATCCATTTTTCCAAATTCAAAACACATAAGTGGTAGAAATTAATTTAAAATTAATTCCCGCAGTCAAAACAAATAGCGTGTTTTTAAGATATAATAACTATCAAAAGATTGAAACTTGTTTATGTCCAGTTTGTTTGCGAAATTATTTCCAATGACAAAATTTTTATTAAATGGTAAAACTATATTATAAATATATGTTGAAACCACTCAAATTAATAATTTATCACTATTAATTATTTTGATTAATAAAGTTGTTTTTAATTAAAATTTAGTAATTTTCACTATTCATCAAAATATAAAAGTTATCCAAAAAGTACCAAAATTTCACCCTAGGATAAATTCAATATTCCAAATCCTAAAATGAAGTCTATTTTGAGAGATAAAATTTATAATATTTCAAAAATTAGGTATCACTATTCACAATGGCTAATTTGATTGGTTGTGGTGTGTATTAGAACTCGAAGTTCCGTACAACACATGCTACTATATTATTCAAGGAGAAGCGTACCATGGAAGCTTGGGGTGTTACATTCTGCCATCCTTCAATAAATTGCGTCCTTGCAATTTGAAATAATGTTTTGAAAACAAAAATGTTGAAAATAGAAAATACCTTTGGGAAAACCCACATCCGAAATTAGGTTAATAAAATTTAGTCTTAATAAACAGAAACGTGATATGAAAGTGTCACCACCACATTATGATCTCGACTAGGAGAACATTGGTGGAAATTAGAGACATATAATTGGAGAAAAAATGTAAATATTTATTGGGAGTGATTAAGGGCATCAATCACAAACAATTGTAGAATTCTGGCCTCAAAGCCACCAATCTAAGATGATTTAAAATACCATCTATTCAACAAACCATATGGTATTAGGATAACACATTTTTGGTTTCAAGATTCCTTACCTAAAGTTTAAGAATTTTTTTCATTATAGAATAAGAGATGAAAAAAATGCATATTTTTCATGTAGAGTTCCACCCTTTAACTAATTTCTACCACAAATTAATATTTCACTCTATAAGATAATAGAACAAAAAAATATATTCTATTTATCCAACTCATATAGGGTTAAAAAAGAATGAATTTATAATTATTCTACCAGAAACATTAAAAAAACTATATTATTCAATCCAATAAATCACGTGGGTCAATGGTTGGTGATACACCTTTGTCGCCCTTCGGTTGTGGGTTCAAGTCTTGTGGCCTTTCCGGACGCGATGGGTTGCCTCCCGACGTCCGGGTTGTCCTTTTTATGGAAAACCAAATATAATCTCAAACTAGAATTATCCAAAATACTTCTATCCAATCTAACAGTCCAAAATTGGTAAGGAATGTAAACACAATGAAGATCCTTTTTCCTATGTAATAACATATGAACACCTTCGTCATGTATTCTTTTAAAACACTGTACATCCTGAATTACCACAAAACCTTATTAATTACATTCATGCTCCTTTATTCCTTATAAAATACTGGATATAATCCTTCTATCCAAAAATGTTGTAAACTGCAACAATGATGGGAATAGAACACATTAATCAGTTTCAAGGTAGTCAAGAATATCCAATATAATTTATTCAAATCAACCATCTCTTATTCCAAAATCACTACCTCATTATCAAAACCATATTATGTTTTGTCTTTCTCTCAACCATATATTTACAAAACTTTAACCTGCTATTGTGACAATTTTCTTGGTTCCACAAAATCTCAAGCCCATAATGAAATAGTACTGTAGTACAATCCTTATATACTCCATAATTATTATAACAAGTACATTGTTGATACAACACTCAAATGACATGATTCTCTAATAACAACATAAGAAATCTAGTCATTCCTCCTCATCTGTGGTAGTATCATAACTTGATTATTATGCAATAGCATCATTTGGGGCATACTCTGATGATTTGGACATTGGTTCGCGTAGTGTCCCAACTCCTTGCAGATGAAGCATTGCACATTTGAAATCTTTTTTCTTACCCTGTCAATCACGCACATGGTGTCCTTTTTCTCCACACTTATAACAAACTATCATTCCCTTCAGGAAAGTTCCATGGCGTTTCTTCACACAGTTATCACATATAGGGAAATTTTCTTTTCCCTCTTCCCATTATCCATCTTTTTCTCTTCCATCCTTTTCTTCTCTTGCTTCCCTTCGAAGCCATAGGACTCAGTGAACTCTTTACTTATCTTATCAACACATGATAGTATTTATTCCTATGATGATAATATGTGGGAGACTATTTCCCTTATAAATGATGGATTAATACCATGAAAGATACGATCCTTCTTATACTTTGGATCGTACATATTGCTGGAGTTTACATTCCTTCTACTGGGCGCCATTTCTATACAATGGCATAAACTAGGTCAGTTTTTGAATTGCAATGATTAATTTACAAACATGTAAAATACCAAACGTAAATTGAATGATTTATGGATATAATCCAAAAACGTAAAGATGTTTTCATTGAGGAAGTATATACTCATAAACCCTTCATAATGGTTTCTAATGAAAATTATAATTATTCTAAGCATATCCCCCAGGAGTGTCGTAACCAAGAGTGCATTAAGGACCGTTGTCATGCATCAGTTCCTGTTCGAATCTAGATCAAAGCAGTGTTTTTGGGTTTTACCCCTAGGTACATCTATTCCAGAGCCACCTCTACCTGCTCGTATCCAGATAGGTATATATTGCTCGGAAAACATCGAAAATCTCTACAATACCAAAATTCTAGGAAGTTCTTCTATACTAATCCTCAAAGTCTACCTTAGGGCTATGTGCTCTAATTAGAGTTTATATAAATCTAGTTTGCAAGGTTTGTACTAATCTTCTTCTGATACCAACTGTAACACCCCAACCCCAGTTACCCAGAGTAGGTGCATTATTTTAATACATTGGCATGATTACAAGGAATCAAGTCCCGAAGAACCGATCAGTTTAGCACTCTTGGAAAATAGATTACATACATGAATGTTACTTTACAGTTGATAACATACAAAACAAAATAAATAATCCTTTTTGAATGCCATTATTCCCTTGTGTCCACCCTGCATATCAATCACAATACACTTATTGGAATCCTGGGAAAAATAAAACATAGAAAGGGGTGAGCTTAGATGATCAGTAAGGACAATAATACAACGAAAACTTTCTTAAATAAGCGTAAACATTTAAGGCAGTGTATAACTAAAAAAAATCCTTTTAAACTTGAACTTCAGCATATTATGGAAAAAATAAAATGAAATAATGACATTTACTTATTCACATGGATATTACACTAATTGAATAATCACATGCAATATCAATAACTACGTTCATAATGACGGAATGCATAATTCCAGACTATCATAACCATGTAGCCAAGGCCTCGTGCCAAGACTAAAAATAGGATTTTATCAAGGCCTCGTTCCAAGACACTAGTTTGTCCCATGATACCTACCGATGCATCGAGGAGCTATAGCGGGCTCCACCCTTCACTTACTAAGATCAATGCATTCCTCATATGAACAGGTTTAATCATAACATAAACATTCATATTAAAACTAGCATATGAAAAGTCAATACTTTCTCTATAAACCATGAATGGTATACAAATAACACATCCAAAGTCAAACATATCAAAAAAACATCAATACAATATTGAAGTTTTGTATCAACTTTAAATAAGCTTAAAATCCATCAAAGGATGTGGACATAGATGAAATCAAAACTATTTGAGAGAAATATCTCTTTTTTTTAATCATTGAAAAGTCACATAATTTGGAAAAGAAGTCATTTAAAAGAGATTTATAAATCAGAGTGTCCCATCCCACTTTGAAACTTTTGAAGAGAAATATCATGTCCATATAAATAAATCTTTAAATAGTTTTGAAAACATGGACATTAATTAAAAATATTTAGAAAGATAAATTTTAAAACATTTAAAATTCAGATCTTGATAAAGATTACCTTTCAGAACTTCCTAAAATATTCATTTTGAAATCATCTAAAATTCACATAATTATAAAATATAACATTTAAATTCAAAATATTCTTATAAGCTTGTAAGGAAAACTTAAAAGGTGTAAAAACGGCGGAGAATAACTGCACCCGCCGTATAAGTTAAAAAAAGACATTCTTACCTTAATTTGTCGAAAAGGTTAAAAAGGTAAATGTTTGAAAAATGACATAAAGATTCCTTTATGAACTTCTTATAAAAAGTTAAACAGGGGTATAAATGACTTTAACCCATATTCTATAAAATAGTAAGAATGTTTTGAAATACATTTTTATGAAACATGGATGTGGATGATAAAGAGATCCTAGTAGATAATTACGTATAAACAACCTCAGATAATGAAGAGATTGTGAAATAAAACCTTACCTTGTATTTTTCCTTGGTCAAGGGTAGGTTAACCTCTTTATAATGGTGAAATAATTGTTATTAGATTATAGAAGATTAATATACATTAATATGATATCATATATGATCTTTTAACATTGCTTTGTAGATAATATCTAGTATTATCGTTGTTTTGGGTGTTAACTTACTCATTTGATTTTATATGTTTTGCTACATAAGCCATGTTTTTATGGATAGGATGTATCTTATTCATATCCAGAATTATATAAAATACTTAAATATTATTTTTAATCATCCAATAAAATTTAGTCTTGAATGAAGACGATGGGGAATGAATCTCATCACGTTGGTGGAGACGGTAATCCGTACGTACGCACGAGCGACAATATCTTTCTTTTGATATTAAAGTAAAATAAAATTGGATGGTATATAATATAGAAAAAATCATTATCATGTTATATTTATTATTCACATGAATTATACATCATTATTATACCCATCTAAATAATAATATATTGAATAACAATTATACCACAACATGGAGACGGTTGGCCGTACGTACGCACATATCGTGACATGTCATTCAAGGGATGGATAGAATAATGAATTTGTTTGTTCCATAATTATAATAAAATCACATTATATGGAAGATACTAGAGTTATTATTTTAGAATGGAAATAACAAGGAAAGACGAATTTGAAGAAGAAAGGAACTTTAAAGAGGGTGGTGAAGAAGTTGCCTCTTCTTCGGGTTCTTACTTATGATTTGATCAAAAGGGCTCATTAGGTTGGCTTTCTAATCAAACTAAGGCCTTTATGATGAAGTGAGGAAACTTGGGAGGATATTTGGGCAGAGTATGGCTGAGAAAAATGGCTTTGAAGGATTGAATTAATGAGAAGGTAGAGTGCCCTTTTATAAGAGGGGTGAGGGGCTCTTTAGGAAATACTTAAAGTATTATTTTATAATAAAATCATATTCGGTTACTAATGGATCCAAAGTGTATTATATAAATACTAAGTCGTGGATGGGTGAAATCCTCTCAACCAATAGATTTTAGATAGGTTTGGGTCATTATATTAACCTTATCTTTATTTTTAACTCTTAGTTAATTAGTTTGACACTTACCGTGTCACTTTGTATTTCTACATTATATAGTTAATAATCATACCATATACATCAAAGAGAGCACAAAGTTTTACATTAATGATACACCAAAAATTATATATGTCCTTTGGATGAACCTTAGTTGTTTACGAATGGAATATAAATTAATAATATAATATTTGTTTTAAAAACTCATTTATGTCAATTTTGACACTACTTAATAATTTATTTTTTTAAAGTCTTTAAACATTATTAATTCAAATAAAATTCATTTATACAATCCTAACCTTTCATAGTAACCAATAAAATTCGTGTATGTCATCAAAATATTCAAATTATATTTATTTTTACATTTATAATACTAATTATTTGATTCTTTCATTAATAAGGAAAATCCAGCATCATTATTGTGTCATATATATTTTTACTTTTTCTTTGTATAAAAATTATAAATAAAATACCATTATGTATGAAATCATTTTATCTTTCTAATGAATTTTTATAATAAAAAATATAACATATATAACCTTATGTAAAAATTGGTTTTCTAAAAATATATAAGCTTATGTAATTTTTATTTACTTTAACTTAATTAATATAAAGTGTCCCTATCACCTACAAGTGGCTCAATGGGGTCCCAAAATCGACCCAAAGATTCCAATGATCGGACATGTATCAACCAATAGGGTTAGGACACGTTTTAGTGTAAATTATTATTATTATAATATTATTTGTTTACCCTTATTTACTGGATTTACTCTTTAACCATTGTAAATAAAATATTTACCGAAGTAATTATTCAAAATGTATAAAAATAAAAGTTACCTATTTACACAATCTAGAAATCCAGATTACAAATATGGAATCCATTTTTTCAAATTCAAAACACAGATGTGGCAGAAATTAATTTAAAATTAAATCCCACTGTCAAACCAAAAAGCGTGTTTTTAAGATATAATAACTATCAAAAGATTGACACTTGTTTATGTCCGGTTTGTTTGTAAAATTATGTACAATGACCAACATTTTATTAAATGGTAAAACTATATTATAAATATACATTAAAACCACTCAAATTCATGATTTATCACTATTAATTATTTTTAATAAAAAATATGTTTTTAATTAAAATTTAGTAATTTTCACTATTCATCAAAATATAAAAGTTATCGAAAAAGTACCAAAATTTCACCCTAGGCTAAATTCGATATTCTGAATCCTAAAATGAAGTCCATTTTGAGAGACAAAATTTATAAAATTTCAAAAATTAGTTATTACTATTCACAATGGCTAGTTTGAGTGGTTGTGGTGTGTATTTGAACTCAAAGTTGCGTACAACACACGCTACTGTATTATTCAAGGAGAAGCGTACTATGGAAGCTTGGGGTGTTAAATTATTCCATCCTTCATTAAATTGCATCCTCACAATTTTAAATAATTTTTCGAAAATAAAAGGGTTGAAAATAGACAATACATTTGGGAAAAACCACATCTGAAATTAGGTTAATAAAATTTAGTCTTAATAAACAGAAAAGTGAAATGAAAGTGTCACCACCAAATTATGATCTCGACAAGGACAACATTGGTGGTAATTATAGAAATATAATTGGCGGGAAAATGTAAATATTTATTGGGAGTGATTGTGGTCATCAATCACAAACAATTGTAGAATTGTGGGCCTCAAAGCCACCAATCTGTGATGATTTAAAATACAATCGGTTCAAAAAAACATATGGTATTAGGATAACACATTTTAGGTTTCAATATTCCTTACCTAAAGTTTAAGAATTTTTTTCTTCATAGAATAATATATGAAAAAAATGTATACTTTTCAAGTAGAGTTCTATCCTTTAACTAATTTCTACCAAAAACTCATCTTTCACTCTATAAGATAATAGAACATAAAAATATATTCTATTTATCCAATTATTATACCGTAAAAAAACGAATATATAATTCTTCTAGAAGACCCATTAAAAAAACAAAATTATTCAATCCAGGACATCACATGGGTCAGTGTTTGGTGATACAACCTTGTCGCCCTTCGGTTGTGGGTTCAAGTCTCGCGGCCTTGCCGGACGCGATGGGTTGCTGCCCAACCTCCGGGTTATGGAAATTCAAAAATAATCTCAAACTAGAATTATCCAAAATACTTCTGTCCAAACTCACAGTGCAAATTTTTTGAGGAATGTAAACACAATGAAGATCCTTTTTCCCACGTAATAACATGTGAACACCTTCGTCATGTATTATTTTATAACACTGTACATCCTGAATTACCACAAAACATTATTAATTACATTCATGCTCTTTATTCCTTATAGAATAATGGATAAACTCATTCTATCCAAAAATGTTGTAAACTCCAACAATGATGGTAATAGAACACATTAATCAGTTTCAAGGTAGTGAAGAATATCCAATATAATTTATTCAAATCAACCATCTCTTATTCCAAAATCAATACCTCATTATCAGAACCATATTATGTTTTATATTTCTCTCAACCATCTATTTTCCAAAAATTTAACCTGATATTGAGCCAATTTCCTTGGTTCCACACAATCTCAAGTCCTTAATGAAATAGTACTACAGTACAATCCTTATGTACTCCATAATTATTATAACCAGTACATTGTTGATACAACACTCAAATGACATAATTCTCTAATAACAACATAAGAAATCTAGTCATTACTCCTCATATGTGGTAGTATCATAACTTGATTGTTATCCAATAGCATCATTTGGGGCATACTCTGATGATTTGGACATTGGTTAGCGTAGTGTCCCAACTCCTTGCAGATGAAGCATTGCACATTTGAAATATTCTTCTTACCCTTGCAGTCATGAACATCGTGTCCTTTTTTTCCACACTTATAATAAACTCCCATTGCCTTCAGGAAAGTTCCAGGGTGTTTCTTCCCACAGTTATCACATATGGGAAAATTCTTCTTTTCCCTCTTCCCTTTATCCATCTTTCTCTCTTATATCCCTTTCTTCTCTTTCTTCCCTTCGAAGCAATAGGACTCAGTGAACTCTTTACTTATCTTATCAACACATGATAGTATTTCTTCATATGATGATAATATGTGGGAGACTTGTTCCCTTATAAATTATGGCTTAATGCCATGAAATATATGATCCTTCTTATTCATTGGATCATACGTATTGCTGGAGTTCACATTCCTTCTACTGGGTGCCATTTCTATAGAATGGCCTAAACTAGGTCAGTTTATGAAGTGAAATGATTAATTTCCAAACATTTAAAATACCTAATGTAAATTGAACTATTTATGGATATAATCCATAATCATAAATATGTTTTCATTGAGGAAGTATATACTCATAAACCCTTCATAATGGTTTGTAATGTAAATGAGAATTATCCTAAGCATATCCCCCAGGAGTGTCATAACCAAGAGTGCAGCAAGGCCCATTGTCGTGAACGAGTTCCCATTCGATTCTAGCTCAAAGCAGTGTTTTCAGGTTTTACCCCTAGGTAAATCTGTGCTAGAGCCGCCTCTACCTGCTCTTATCCAGACATGGATATATTGCCCAGAAAACTCCAAAAATCTCTACAATACCAAAATTTTAGGAAGTTCTTCTATACTAATCCTAAAAGTCTATATTAGGGCTATGTGCACTAATCAGAGTTTATCTAAATCTATTTTACAAGGTTTGTACTAACCTTTCTCTAATACCAACTATAACGCCCTGACCCCAATTACCTAGAGTCAGTGCATTATTTTAATACATTGGCATGATTACAAAGAATCATGTCTCGAAGAACCGATCAGTTTAGCAGTCATGGAAAATAGATTACATAAATGAATGTTACACTACACTTAATTTCATAAAAAAAATAAAGAACCCTTTATGAACGCCATTATTCCTTTGTCTTAACCCTGCATATCAATCACAATACACATCTTGGAATCCAGGTAAAAATAAAACATATAAAGGTGTGAGCTCAGATGCTTAGTAAAGATAATAATACATCATAAACATTCATAAATAAGCGTAAACATTTAAGGTAGTGTATAACTAAAACAAAATCATTTTAAACATGAACTTCAGTATAATATGGAAAAAATTAAATGAAATAATGACATTTACTTATTCACATGGATATTCCACTAATTAAATAATCCCATGCAATATCAATAACCACATTCATAATGACAGAATGCCTAATGCCAGACTATCATAACCACGTAGCCAAGGCCTCGTGCCAAGACTACAAATAAGATTTTATCAAGGCCTCATGCCAAGACACTAGTTTATCTCATGAGACCAACCGATGCATCGAGGAGCTATAGCGGGCTCCACCTGTCACTTACTAAGTCCAATGAATTCCTCATATGAACATGTATAATCATAACATAAACATTCGTATTAGAACTAGAATACGAAAAGTTAATACTTTCTCCATAAACCATGAATGGTATACAAATAACACATCCACATTCAAACATATCACAAAAATATCAATACAATATGGATGTTTTGTATGAACTTCAAATAATCTTAAAATCAATCAAAGTATGTTGACATAGATGAAATCAAAACTATTTGAGAGAAATATCTCTTTTTTTGAAATCATTGAAAAGTCACATAATTTGGAAAATAAGTCTTTTAAAAGAGATTTTTGATTCAAAGTGTCCCAAAACACTTTGAAAATTTTGAAGATAAATATCATGTCCATATAAATAAATCCTTAAAATCATTTTGAAAACAATGACATTAATTAAAAATATTTAGAAAGATAAATCTTTAAAACATTTAATATTCAGATCTTGATAAAGAGTACCTTTCACAAATTCTTAAAATATTTATTTTGAAATCTTTTAAAAGTCATATAATTATAAAATAAAACATTTAATTTCAAAATATTCTTATAAGCTTGTAAGGAAAACTTCAAAGGTGTAAAAACGACGGAGAATAATTGTACCCACCGTATAAGTTAAACAAATGACATTCTAACCTTAATTTGTCAAAAAGGTTAAAAAGTTCCTTGTTTGGAAAATGACATAAAGAATCCTTTATAAACTTTTTATAAAAAGTCAAAAAATGGTATAAATGAATTTAACCAATATTCTATAAAATAGTAAGAATGTTTTGAAATACATTTTTAAGAAACATGGATGTGGATGATAAAGATATCCTAGAAGATAATTACGTATAAACAACCTCGAATAATGAAGAGATTGTGAATAAAACCCTTACCTTGTACTTTTCCTTGGTCGAGGGTTGGGTAACCTCCTATATAATGGTGAAATAATTTATATTAAATTATACAAGAATCACATACATTAATATGATATCAGATATGATCTTTTGACGTTGGTTTGTTGATAATATCTTAGTATTATCGTTGTTTCGGGTGTTAACATACTCGTTTTCTTTTATATGTATTGTTACATAATCCATGTTTGTTATGGATATGTTGTATCTTATTCATATATAGAATTATATCAAGTCCTTAAATATTATTTTTAATCATCCAATAAAATTTAGTCTTGAATGGATAAGATGGGGAATGAATCTCATCACGTTTGTGGAGACGGTAATCCATACGTATGCACGAGCGACAATATCATTCTTTTGATATTAAAGTAATATATAATTGGATGGTATATCATATATAAGTAATCATTATAATTTTATATTTATTATTTACAGGAATTATACATCATTATTATACCCATCTAAATAATAATATATTGAATAACAATTACAACACAACGTGGAGACGGTAGGCCGTACGTACGCACGTATGGTGACATGTCATTAAAGGGATGGATAGAGTAATGAATTTGTTTGTTCCATAATTATAATAACATCACATTATATATAAGATACTGGAGTTATTATTTTATAATTTAAATAACAAGGAAAGAAGAAGTTGAAGAAGAAAGGAACTTTAAAGACGGTGGTGAAGAGGTTACCTCTTCTACAAGTTCTTACTTTTGATTTGATCAAAAGGGCTCATTAAGATGGCTTTATGATCAAACTAAAGCCTCTATGATTAAGTTAGGGATGTTGGGAGGATATTTGGGCAGAGTTTGGCTGAGAAAAATGGCTTCAAAGGTGTGAATTAATGAGAAGAGCGAGTTCCCTTTTATAAGAGGGGTGAGGGGCTCTTTAGGAAATACTTAAAGTACTATTTTATAATAAATTAATATTTGGTTCCTAATGGATCCAAAGTAGATTATATAAAGACTAAGGTGGGGATGGGTGAAATACTTTCAACCAACAGATTTTAGATAGATTTGCGTCATTATATTAACCTTATCTTTTAGTTTTAACTCTTAGTTAATTAGTCTGACACTCACCATGTAACTTTGTATTTTTACATTATATAGTTAATAAACATACTATATACATCCAAGAGAGCCCAAATTTGTCCATTAATGATACAAAATTAATGATATAAGTCCTTTTTAAGAACCTTATATTTTTCGGAATAGAATATAAATTAATAATATAATATTTGTTTTAAAAACTCATTTATGTCAATTTTGACACTACTCAATAATTTATTTTTTTAAAGTCTTAACAACTTTATTAATTCGAATAAAATTCATTTATGCAATCCTATCATGTCATATTAACCAATAAAATTTGTGTATGTCATCAAAACGTTCAAATTATATTTATTTTAACATTTATAATACTTATTATTTGATTCGTTCATTAATAAAGAAAATTATGCATCATTATTGTGTCATATATATTTTTACCTTTTCAATTTCTAAAAATTATAAATAAAATAAAATTATGTATGAAATAATTTTATCTTTATAATGAATATTTATAAAAATATAACATATATAACCCAATGTAAAAATTGGTTTTCTTAAAAGATATAAGCTTATGTCATTTTTTATTTACTTTAACTTAATTAATATAAAGTGTCCCTATCACCTACAAGTGGTTCCATGGGGTCCCAAAATCGACCTAAAGATTCCCATGGTCAAACATGTATCAACCAATAGGGTTAGGACATGTTTTAGGGTAAATCAATATTATTATAATATTATTTGTTTACCCATATTTACCAGATTTGCCCTTTAACCATTGTAAATAAAATATTTATCGAAGTAATTATTCAAAATGTCTAAAAATTAAAGTTACCTATTTACACAATTTGGAAATCCTGATTACAAATATGGAATCCATTTTTCCAAATTCAAAACACATAACTGGCAGAAATTAATTTAAAATTAATTCCCGCAGTCAAAACAAAAAGGGTGTTTTTATGATATAATAACTATCAAAAGATTGACACTTTTTTATGTCTGGTTTATTTGTAAAATTTTGTCCAATGACCAACATTGTATTAAATGGTAAAACAATATTATAAATATACGTTAAAACCACTCAAATTCATGATTTTTCACTATTAATTAATTTTATTTAAAAAGTTGTTTTTAATTAAAATTTAGTAATTTTCACTATTCATCAAAATATAAAAGTTATCCAAAAAGTACCAAACTTTCACCCTAGGCTAAATTCGATATTTTGAATCCTAAAATAAAGTCCATTTTGAGAGATAAAATTTATAAAATTTTAAAAATTAGTTATTACTATTCACAACAGCTAGTTTGATTGGTTTTGGTGTGTATTAGAACTCGAAGTTGCGTACAACACATGCTACTGTATTATTCAAGGAGAAGCGTACCATGGAAGCGTGGGGTGTTACATTCTTCCCTCCTTCAATAAATTTTGTCCTCTCAATTTGAAATAATTTTTCAAAAATAAAAGGGTTGAAAATAGAAAATACCTTTGGGAAAACCCAAATCCTAAATTAGGTTAATAAAATCTACTCTTAGAAAATGGAAAAGTGAAATGAAAGTGTCACCACCAAATTATGATCTCTACTAGGATAAAATTGGTGGAAATTAGAGACATATAATTGGAGGAAAAATATAAATATGTATTGGGAGTGATTGAGGTCCTCAATCACAAACAATTGTATAATTGTTGGCCTCAAAGCCACCAATCTAAGATGAATTAAAATACCATCAGTGAAACAAAACATATGGTATTAGGATAACACATTTTTGGTTTCAAGATTCCTTACATAAATTTTAAGAATCTATTTCTTCATAGAATAAGAGATGAAAAAATGTGTACTTTTCATGTAGAGTTCCATCCTTTGACTAATTTCTACCACAAATTCATCTTTCACTCTATAAGATAATAGAACATAAAAATATATTCTATTTATCCAATTCATATAGGGTTCAAAAAAAATGAATTTATAATTCTTCTAGTAGAACCATGAAAAAAACCAAATTATTCAATCCAGGAAATCACGTGGGTCAGTGGTTGGTGATACACCCTTGTCGCCCTTCGGTTGTGGGATCAAGTCTCGTGACCTTATCAGACGCGATGTGTTGCCGCCCGACCTCCGGGTTTTCCTTTTTATGGAAAATCAAAAATAATCTCAAACTAGAATTATCCAAAATACTTCTGTCCAAACTCATAGTCCAAAATTTTTACGTAATGTAAACACAATGAAGATAATTTTCCCACATAATTACATGTGAACACCTTCGTTATGTATTCTTTTAAAACATTGTACATCCTGAATTACCACAAATCCTTATTAATTACATTCATGCTTCTTTATTCTTTATAGAATACTGGATATACTCCTTCTATCCAAAAATGATTTAAACTCCAACAATGATGGGAATAGAACACATTAATCAGTTTCAAGATAGTCAAGATTATCCAATATAATTTATTCAAATCAACTGTCTCTTATTACAAAATAACTACCTCATTATCAGAACCATATTATGTTTTATCTTTCTCTCAACCATATATTTTCTAAAAATTGAACCTGATATTGAGACAATTTTCTTGGTTCCTCAAAATCTCAAGTCCTTAATGAAATAGTACTGTAGTACAATCCCTATATACTCCATAATTATTATAAAAAATAAATTATTGATACAACACTCAAATGACATAATTCTCTAATAACAACATAATAACTCTAGTCATTCCTCCCCATATGTGGTAGTATCATAACTTTATTATTCTCCAATAGAATCATTTGGGCATACTCTGATTATTTGGACATTGGTTCTTATAGTGACCCAACTCCTTGTAGATGAAGCATTACACATTTGAAATCTTTTTCTTACCCTTGCAGTCACGCACATGGTGTCCTTTTTCTCCACACTTATAACAAACTCCCATCCCTTTCAGGCAAGTTCCATGGTGTTTATTTCCAAATTTATCATATATGGGAAAATTCTTCTTTTCCCTCTTCCATTTATCCATCTTTCTCTCTTCCATCCTTTTCTTCTCTTGCTTCCCTTCAAAGCCATAAGACTCACTGAACTCTTTACTTATCTTATCAACACATGATAGTATTTCTTCATATGATGATAATACGTGGGAGACTATTTCCCTTCTAAATGATGGCTTAATACCATGAATGATACGATCCTTTATATACTTTGGATCATACGTATTGCTGGAGTTCACATTCCTTCTACTGGGCGCCATTTCTATACAATGGCATAAACTAGGTCAATTTTTGAATTGCAATGATTAATTTCCAAACATGTAAAATACCTAACATAAATTTAACGATTTATGGATATAATCCAAAATCATAAAGATCTTTTCATTGAGGAAGTATATACTCATAAACCCTTCATAATGGTTTGTAATGAAAATGATAATTATTCTATGCATATCCCCCGGGAGTGTCGTAACCAAGAGTGCAGCAAGGCCTGTTGTCATGCATCAGTTCCCATTCGATTATAGCTCAAAGCGGTGTTTTCGGGTTTTACCCATAGGTACATCTATGCCAGATCCGCCTCCACCTGCTCGTATCTAGACATGGATATATTTCTCGGAAAACTCTGAAAATCACTACAATACCAAAATTCTAGGAAGTTCTTCTATACTAATCCTCAAAGTCTATCTTAGGGCTATGTGCTCTAATCAGTGTTTATCTAAATCTAGTATCCAAGGTTTGTACTAAACTGCCTATGATACCAACTCTAACACCCCGACCCCAGTTACCCAGAGTTGGTGCATTATTTTAATACATTGGCATGATTACAAGGAATCAAGTCCTGAAGAACCGATCAGTTTAACAGTCTTGGAAAATAGATT
Organism: Viscum album; assembly: GCA_963277665.1. Lineage (NCBI taxonomy): Eukaryota > Viridiplantae > Streptophyta > Magnoliopsida > Santalales > Viscaceae > Viscum > Viscum album. The sequence continues at coordinate 613,497,030 of OY728166.1, forward strand.
ACATACATGAATGATACATTACACTTGATAACATACAAAACAAAATAAATAATCCTTTATGAATGCCATTATCCCCTTGTGTTAACCCTGCATATCAATCACAATACACTAATTAGAATCCTGGGAAAAATAAAACATAGAAAGGGGTGAGCTCAGATGCTCAGTAAGGATAATAATATAGCGGAAACTTTCATAAATAATCATAAATATTTAAGGCAGTGTATAACTAAAACAAAATCCTTTTAAACTTGAACTTCATCATAATATGGAAAAAATGAAATGAAATAATGTCATTTACTTATTCACATGGATATTCCACTTATTGAATAATCACATTCAATATCAATAACCACTTTCATAATGACAGAATACATAATGCCAGACTATCATAACCATGTAGCCAAGGCCTCATGCCAAGACTACAAATAAGATTTTGTCAAGGCCTTGTGCCAAGACCCTAGTTTGTCTAATGAGAACTACCGATGCATCGAGAAGCTATAGCAGGCTCCACCCATCACTTACTAAGTCCAATGCATTCCACATATGAGCAGGTTTAACCATAACATAAACATTCATATTAAAACTAGCATACGAAAAGTCAATATTTTCTCTATAAACCATGAATGGTATTCAAATAACACATCCACAGTCAAACATATCACAAAAACATCAATACAATATTGAAGTTTTGTATCAACTTCAAATGAGCTTAAAATCAATCAAAGGATGTTGACATTGATGAAATCAAAACTATTTGAGAGAAATATCTCTTTTTATTAAATCCTTGAAAAGTCACATAATTTGGAAAAGAATTCATTTAAAAGATATTTTTGAATCAAAGTGTCCCATACCAATTTGAAAGTTTTTAAGAGAAATATCATGTCCATATAAATGAATCCTTAAAATCATTTTGAAAACCTGGACATTAATTAAAAATATTTAGAAAGATAAATCATTAAAACATTTAAAATTCGGATCTTGATAAAGAGTACCTTTCGCAAATTATTAAAATATTAATTTTGAAATCATTTAAAAGTCACATAATTATAAAATAAAACATTGACATTCAAAATATTCTTATAATATTGTTAGGGAAACTTCAAAGGGGTAAAAACGGCAGAGAATAACTACACCCGCCGTATAAGTTAAAAAAAAAATCCTACCTTAATTTGTTGAAAAGGTTAAAAAGGTCCTTGTATGAAAAATGACATAAAGATTCCAGTATAAAATTATTATAAAAATTCAAAGAAGGTTATAAATGACTTTAACACATATTCTATAAAATAGTAAGAATGTTTTGAAATATATTTTTAAGAAACATGGATGTGGATGATAAAGAGATCCTAGTAGATAATTACTTATAAGCAACCTCGGATAATGTAGAGATTGTGAAATAAACCCTTACCTTGTACTTTTCCTTGGTCAAGAGTTGGTTAACCTTCTGTATAATGGTGAAATAATTTTTATTAAATTATTCAAGAATCATATACATTAATATGATATCATATATGATCTTTTAACATTGCTTTGTTGATAATATCTTAGTATTATCATTGTTTCGGGTGTTAACTTACTCATTTTATTTTATATGTTTTGTTACATAATCCATGTTTGTAATGAATAGTTTGTGTCTTATTCATTTCCAGAATGATATCAAGTCCTTAAATATTATGTTTAATCATCCAATAAAATTTAGTCTTGAATGGATTCGATGGGGAATGAATCTCATCGCGTTCATGGAGACGGTAATCCGTACGTACGCACGAGCGACAATATCATTCTTTTGATATTAAAGTAATATATAGTTGGATGGTATATCATATAGACATAATAATTATCATGTTATATTTATTATTGACATGAATTATACATCATTATTATACCCATCTAAATAATAATATATTGAATAACAATTACACCACAACGTGGAGACGGTAGGCCGTACGTACGCAAGTATGGTGACATGTCATTCAAGGGATGGATAGAATAATGAATTTGTTTGTTCCATAATTATAATAACATCACATTATATATAAGATACTATAGTTATTATTTTAGAATGGAAATAACAAGGAAAGAAGAAGTTGAAGAAGAAAGGAACTTTAAAGAGGGTGGTGAAGACGTTACCTCTTCTTCGGGTTCTTACTTTTTATTTGATCAAAAGGGCTGATTAGGTTGGCTTTATGATCAAAATAAGGACTCTATGATGATGTGAGGGAATTTGGGAGGATATTTGGGTGGAGGTTGGCCGATCCAAATGGATTTGAAGGTGTGAATTAATGAGCAGGGGGAGTGCCCTTTTATAAGAGGGGTGAGGGGCTCTTTAGGAAATACTTAAAGTATTATTTTATAATAAAATAATATTCAGTTACTAATGGATCCAAAGTGGATTATATAAAGCCTAAGGTGGTGATGGGTGAAATCCTTTCAACCAATAGATTTTAGACAGGTTTGGGTCATTATATTAACCGTATCTTTTTTTAACTCTTACTTAATTAGTTTGACACTTACCATGTCACTTTGTATTACTACATTATATAGTTAATAAACTTATTATATACATCCAAGAGATCCCAAAGTTTTCCATTAATGATTCACCAATAATTATATAGGTCCTTTGGCCGATCCTTAGTTGTTTAGGAATAGAATATAATTTAATAATATAATATTTGTTTTAAAAACTCATTTATGTCAATTTTGATACTACTCAATAGTTAATTTTTTTTAATGTCTTAAAAACATTATTAATTAGAATAAAATTAATTTATGCAATCCTAACATGTCATATTAACCAAAACAATTCGTGTATGTCATCAAAACTTTCAAATTATATTTATTTTAACATTTATAATACTAATTATTTGATTCTTTCATTAATAAATAAAATACTGCATCATTATTATGTCATATATATTTTTACTTTTTCAATATCTAAAAATTATAAATAAAATACCATTATATATTAAATCATTCTATAGTTATAATGAATATTTATAATTGAAAATATAACATATATAACCCTATGTAAAAAATTGGTTTTCTAAAAAGATACAAGCTTATGTCATTTTTTATTTACTTTAACTTAATTAATATAAAGTGTCCCTATCATCTACAAGTGGCTAAATGGGGTCCCAAAATCAAGAAAAGATTCCCATGGTCTGACATATATCAACCAATAGGGTTAGGACACGTTTTTGGGTAAATTAATATTATTATTATATTTTTTTACCCTTATTTACCGGATTTACTCTTTAACCAATGTTAATAAAATATTTACCGAAGTAATTATTCAAAATGTCTATAAATAAAAGTTACTTATTTATACAATTTGGACATCCTGATTACAAATATGGAATCCATTTTTCGAAATTCAAAACACATAAGTGGCAGAAATTAATTTAAGATTAATTCCCGCTGTCAAAACAAAAAGCGTGTTTTTAAGATATAATAACTATCAAAAGATTGACACTTGTTTATGTCCAGTTTATTTGTGAAATTATGTCCAATGACCAAAATTTTATTAAATGGTAAAACTATATTATAAATATACTTTATAACCACTCAAATTCATGATTTATCACTATTAATTATTTTGATTAAAAAAGTTGTTTTTAATTAAAATTTAGTAATTTTCCCTATTCATCAAAAGATAAAAGTTATCTAAAAAGTACCAAAATTTAACCATAGGCTAAATTCGATATTCCAAATCCTAAAATGAAGTTAATTTTGAGAGATAAAATTTATAAAATTTCAAAAATTAGGTATTACTATTCACAACGTTTAGTTTGATTGGTTGTGGTGTGTATTAGAACTCGAAGTTGCGTACAACACACACTACTGTATTATTAAAGGAGAAGAGTACTATGGAAGCTTGGGGTGTTAAATTCTTCCATCCTTCAAAGAATTGCATCCTCGCAATTTTAAATAATTTTTCAAAAAAAAGGGTTGAAAATAGAAAATACCTTTGGGAAAACCCACATCCGAAATTAGTTTAATAAAATTTAGTCTTAATAAATGGAAAAGTGAAATGAAAGTGTCACCGCAAAATTATGATCTCGACTAGGAGAACATTGGTGCCAATTAGAGACATATAATTGGTGGAAAAATATAAATATTTATTGGGAGTGATTGAGGTCATCAATCACAAAAAATGGTAGAATTGTGGGCCTCAAAGCCACCAATATGTGGCGATTTAAAATACCATCGGTTCAACAAAACATATGGTATTAGGATGACACATTTTTGGTTTCAAGATGCCTTACCTAAATTTTGAGAATTTATATCTTCATAGAATAAGAGATGAAAAAAATGTATACTTTTCAAGTAGAGTTCCATCCTTTAACTAATTTCTACCAAAAACTCATCTTTCACTCTATAAGATAATAGAACCTAAAAATATATTCTATTTATCCAATTCTTATAGGGTTCAAAGAAAAAACGAATTTATAATTCTTCTAACAAAACCATTAAAAGAAACTAAATAATTCAATCCAGGACATCACATGGGTTAGTGGTTGGTGATAAAACCTTGTCGCCCTTCGGTTGTGGGTTCAAGTCTCTCGGCCTTGCCTGAAATGATGGGTTGCCGCCAAACCCCCGAGTTGTCCTTTTTATGGAAATCCAAAAATAATCTCAAACTAGAATTATCCAAAATAATTCTGTCCAAAATCACAGTCCAAAATTTTTAGGGAATGTAATCACAATGAAGATCCTTTTTCCCACGTAATAACATGTGAACACCTTCGTCATGTATTCTTTTAAAACACAGTACATCCTGAATTACCACAAAACATTATTAATTACATTCATGCTCCTTTATTCCTTATAGAATACTGGATATACTTCTTCTATTTGAAAATGATGTAAACTCCAACAATGATGGGAATAGAACACATTAATCAGTTTCAAGGTAGTCAAGAATATCCAATATAATTTATTCAAATCAACCATCTATAATTCCAAAATCACTACCTCATTATCAGAACCATATTATTTTTTATCTTTCTCTCAACCATATATTTTCCATAAAATTAACCTGCTATTGAGCCAATTTTCTTGGTTCCACACAATCTCAAGTCCTTAATGAAATAGTACTACAGTACAATCCTTATATACTCTATAATTTTTATAACCAGTACATTGTTGATACAACACTCAAATGACACAATTCTCTAATAACAACATAAGAACTCTAGTCATTCCTCCTCATCTGTGGTTGTATCATAACTAGATTATTATCCAATAGCATTACTTGGGGCATACTCTAATTATTTTTCCATTGGATCGCATAGTGTCCCAACTCCTTGCAGATAAAGCATTGCATATTTGAAATATCTTTCTTAACCTTATAGTCATGCACATGGTGTCCTTTTTCTCCACACTTATAACAAACTCCCATTCCCTTCAGGCAAGTTCCATGGTATTTCTTCCCACAGTTATCACATATGGGAAAATTCTTCTTTTCCATCTTCCCTTTATCCATTTTTCTTTCATCCTTTTCTTCTCTTTCTTCCCTTCAAATCCATATAACTCAGTGAACTCTTTACTTATCTTATCAACACATGATAGTATTTCTTCATATGATTAGAATACGTGGGAGAATTTTTCCCTTATAAATGATGGATTAATACCATGAAAGATATGATCCTTCTTATACTTTGGATCATACGTATTACTGGAGTTCACATTCTTTCTACTGGGTGCCATTTCTATACAATGGCATAAATTAGGTCAGTTTTTTAATTGAAATGATTAATTTCCAAACATATAAAATACCTAACATAAATTTAGTGATTTTTGGATATAATCCATAATCATAAAGATGTTTTCATTGAGGAAGTATATACTCATAAACCCTTCATAATGGTTTGTAATGAAAATGAGTATTATTCTAAGCATATCCTTCGGGAGTGTCATAACCAAGTGTGCAACAAGGCTCGTTTTCGTACACCAGTTCCCATTCGATTATCTCTCAAATAGGCGTTTTTAGGTTTTACCCCTAGGTACATCTGTGCCAGAGCCGCCTCTACCTGTTCATATCCAGATAGGGATATATTGCTCAGAAAACTCCCAAAATCTCTTCAATACCAAAATTTTAGGAAGTTCTTCTATACTAATCCTCAAATTTTATCTTAGGGCTATGTGCTATAATCAGAGTTTATCTAAATCTAGTTTCCAAGGATTTTACTAAACTTTCTCTGATACTAACTGTAATGTCCCGACCCCAGTTAACCAGAGTCGGTGCATTATTTTAATACATTGGCATGATTACAAGGAATCATGTCCTGAAGAACTGATCATTTTAGCAGTCTTGGAAAATAGATTACATACATAAATGTTACATTACACTTCATAACATATAAAACAAAATAAATAATCCTTTATAAACATCATTATTCCCTTATCTTAACCCTGCATATCAATCACAATACACTTCTTGGAATCTTGGGAAAAATAACATATAGAAAGGGGTGAGCTCAGATGCTTTGTAAGGATAATAATACAGCGGAATATTTCATAAATAAGCGTAAACATTTAAGGCAATGTATAACTAAAAACAAATCCTTTTAAACTTGAACATAGGCATAATATGGACAAAATGAAATGAAATAATGACATTTACTTGTTCACATGGATATTCCACTAATTGAATAATCACATGAAATATCAATAAACACTTTCATAATGACGGAATGCATAATGCCAGACTATCATAACCACATAGCCAAGGCTTCGTTCCAAGACTACAAATAAGATTTTGTCAAGGCCTCGTGCCAAGACACTAGTTTGTATCATGGAGACCTACCGATGCATCGAGGAGCTATAGCAGGCTCCACCTGTCACTTACTAAGTCCAATGCATTCCTAATATGAACAGGTTTAATCATAACATAAACATTCGTATTAAAACTAGCATATGAAATTTCAATAATTTCTCCATAAACCATGAATGATATACAAATAACACATCCACAGTAAAACATATCACAAAAACATCAATAAAATATGGAAGTTTTGTATCAACTTCAAATAAGCTTAAAATCTATCAAAGGATGTTGACATAGATGAAATCAAAACTATTTGAGAGAAATATATATTTTTTTCTAAATCATTAAAAAGTCACAAAATTTGGAAAAGAAGTCATTTAAAAGAGATTTTTGAATCAAAGTGTCCCATACCACTTTGAAACATTTGAAGAGAAATATCATGTCCATATAAATAAATCCTTAAAATCATTTTGAAAACATGGACATTAATTAAAAATATTTAGAAAGATAAATCTTGAAAACATTTAAAATTCGGATCTTGATAAAGAGTACCTTTCACAAATTCTTAAAATATTCATTTTGAAATCATTTATAAGTCACATAATTATAAAATAAAAAATTTAATTTTAAAATTTTCTTATAATCTTGTAAGGGAAACATCAATGGTGTAAAACAGCGGAGAATAACTGCACCTGAAGTATAAGTTAAAAAAAGACTTTCTTACCATAATTTTTCTAAAAGGTTAAAAAGGTCCTTGTTTTGAAAATGATGTAAAGATTCCTTTATAAACTACTTATAAAAATTCAAACAAGGGTATAAATGAATTTAACCCATATTTTGTAAAATAGTAAGAATGTTTTGAAATACATTTTTAAGAAGCATGTATTTGGATGATAAAGAGACTCCAGTAGATAATTACGTATAAACAACATCGGATAATGAAGTGATTGTGAAATAAACCCTTAAATTTTACTTTTTCTTGGTCGAAGGTTGGTTAAATTCCTGTATAATGGTGAAATAATTGTTATTAAATTATAAAGAAATCATATATGATCTTTTAACATTGCTTTGTTGATAATATATTAGTATTATCGTCGTTTCAGGTGTTAACTTACTCGTTTTATTTTATATGTTTTGTTACCAAATCCAAGTTTGTTATGGATATGTTGTATCTTATTAATATACAGAATGATATCAAGTCCTTAAATATTATTTTTAATTATCCAATAAAATTTAGTCGTGAATGGATATGATGGGGAATGAATCCCATCGCGTTTGTGGAGACGGTAATCCGTACGTACGCACAAGCGACAATATCATTTTTTTGATATTAAAATAATGTATAATTGGATGGTATATCATATAGACATAATCATTATCATGTTATATTTATTATTTACATGAATTATACATCATTATTATAACCATCTAAATAATAATATATTGAATAACAATTACACCACAACGTGGAGATGGTAGGCCGTACGTACGCATGTATGGTGACATGTCATTCAAGGGATGGATAGAATAATGAATTTGTTTGTTCCATAATTATAATAACATTAAATTATATAGATGATACTGGAGTTATTATTTTAGAATGGAAATAACAAGGAATGAAGAAGTTGAAGAAGAAAGGAACTTTAAAGAGGGTGGTGAAGACATTACCTCTTCTTCGGGTTCTTACTTTTGATTTGAACAAAAGGGATCCTTCGGTTGGATTTATGATCAAAATAAGGCCTCTAGGATAATGTGAGGGAAGTTGGGAGGATATTTGGGCAGATTTTGGCCAAGACAAATGGCTTTAAAGGTGTGAATTAATGAGAAGGGGAGTTCCCTTTTATAAGAGTGGTGAGGGGCTCTTTAGGATATACTTAAAGTATTATTTTATAATAAAATCATATTTGGTTCCTAATGGATCCAAAGAATATTATTGAAAGTATAAGGTAGGTATGGGTTAAATAATTTCAACCAATAGATTTTATACAGGTTTTGGGCATTATATTAACCATATCTTTTAGTTTTAACTCTTAGTTAATTAGTTTGACACTTACCATGTCACTATGTATTTTTACATTATATAGTTAATAAACTTACTATATACATCCAAGAGACCCCAAAGTGGTCCATTAATGATACACAAATAATGATATAAGTCATTTGAATGAACCATAGATTTTTAGGAATAGAATATAAATTAATAATATAATATTTGTTTTAAAAACTCATTTATATCAATTTTTACACAACTCAATAATTTATTTTTATTAAAGTGCTAATATCTTAATTAATTAGAATAAAATTCATTTATGAAATACTAACATGTCATATTAACCAATAAAAGTCGTGTATGTCATCAAAACTTTCAAATTATATTTATTTTAACATTTATAATACTAATTATTTGATTCTTTCATTAATAAGGAAAATACTGCATCATTACTGTGTCATATATATTTTTACTTTTTTTATGTCTAAAATTATAAATAAAATACCATAATATAGGAAATCATTTTATATTTCTAATTAATATTCATAATTGAAAATATAACATATATAATCCAATGTAAAAATTGTTTTTCTAAAAGATATAATCTTTTGTCATTTTTTAATTTACTTTAACTTAATTAATATAAAGTGTCCCTATCACCTACAAGTGACTCCATGGGGTCCCAAAATCGACCCAAAGATTTCCAGGGTCGGTCATGTATCAACCAATAGGGTTAGGACACGTTTTAGGGTAAATTAATATTAATATTATATTATTTTTTTACATTTATTTACCGGATTTACCCTTTAACCATGGTAAATAAAATATTTACCGAAGTAATTATTCAAAATGTATAAGAATAAAAGTTACCTATTTACACAATTTGGACATCCGGATTACAAATATGGAATCCATTTTTTCAGTTTCAAAGAACAGAAGTGGCAGAAATTAATTTAAAATTAATTCCCGTTGTCAAAATAAAAAGCTTGTTTTTAAGATATAATAACTATCAAAAGATTTACACTTTTTTATGTCCAGTTTAATTTTGAAATTATGTTTAATGACCAAAATTGTATTAAATGGTAAAAATATATTCTAAATTTCTTTGAAACCACTCAAATTCATGATTTATCACTATTAATTATTTTGACAAAAAAAGTTGTTTTAATTAAAATTTAGTAATTTTCACTATTTATCAAAATGTAAAAGTTATCCAAAAAGTACCAAAATTTCTTCCTAGGCTAAATTAAATATTAAAAATCCAAAAATGAAGTCTATTTTGAGAGATAAAATTTATAAAATTTCAAAAAGTAGGTATTACTATTCATAACGGCTAGTTTGATTGGTTGTGGTGTGTATTAGAACTCGAAGTTGCATACAACACACGCCATTGTATTATCCATAGAGAAGCATACCATGGAAGCTTGGGGTGTTACAGAATCCAAGGCTAAAAAATAAATAATTAAAAACCATTATTATTTAGTTGAGTCTATAGAGATTATCCCATGTCATGCAACGAGGTTATCGGTGAATAATTCATGACAATAATATGTTGAATTGGAAAAGTCAATAAATTTGTTGAATCCATGGTGGATATACCACCATTTAATTTATAGAAATAAATATAAGTATATTCCATTAGTTCATTCATGGAATTCCAAAACATAATACTTCATTGAAACCATGGAAATAATTAATATTTAAATCCACTATGAGTCCTCTATAGAATATAAGTCTCTTCCATGCCATTTCATCCCTATAAATTACATAATTAGTCTCTGAAAAATCTCCATGGAATTCCAATTATCATGTGTAGTTCCAAAAAGGATAAACATGTCAATATAACAGATACAATAAAAGTTTATTGAAAAAAAATTTCCTCATTGGTTTATTTCTCATATAAGAAATATTTAAACTTTAATCAAAATTTACTGTTTAATCCATATTCATAATCTCATTTATGATTTCTATTTACAAAATAAATACCTATTCCTATGGTTTATCTAATAAAATTGACATTCCATAATAAATCAATTCATTTACATGTTAATCCACAAACCTCATAATTTAATTACCCAATTTAATGACACAAGACATTTTCTCTATTTCAGCATCTATAATGATGGCCCACCCTAATTAAATATGTTTCTCTATCCCAAGGGGGTTTTCATGACACCCTTAAGGCAATAAATACATCATTTAAACTATTAGGTTAATACTCTAGTGAACTACAACTATGGAAAAAAACAAAATGAAATATGATAATGGTACCATTATTGAAAATATTTTAGATCGCCTACCATAACCTCATAGGGTCCCTCTAACCCGATAATGGCTTCTTTTTAATGAAGAAAAGATATATATCAAATAAGAAGATAATGGACCTAAAAATTGGGCATAACCCAAATAAACAATATAGGAACACTATATAGTGAGTAGAAAATAATATAAGGAATAGAACTCATAGACTCACTTTAAGCCTTCTTATATATCTGACTATATGAAAAATGGAAAAGAACCAGAGGGAATCCCACATGGTTAAGAAGAAGAGGGGGTTTGATCCTATAATTTTATAAATTGTCCTAAATGAAGAAAAAATATTATTATGAATAATGTTGTAGAGGGATTGAAATGAACCTTTTCCAATAATTGAATAAAAGAAACTAGAACCCACTGGTTGTTCGGTGTTGGGATCATACAATTGCTAATTATCCTAGGTAGACCTATAATCATCCTAGAAGGCCATCGGCTAGCGGGTGGCACTACATAATCATGCAGCAGTACAAGATCATTCCCCTAAGCCTCTTCATAACTCTCAAGACCCTTAGAACCCCCTATAACACCTCCTCCCATAAACAATTATGGGGTTTTATAAAATATCAATTAGGTTTTCACTTCAACGAAAGGGAGGTGTATTATAACCTCACCACCATATAACAAATCATCCCCAAGTTTCACACCATAGTAACACTGAGCCTATTTGATGAAAAAGTGTGTACATTCAGCCATTTATGCTTATATCAAAACTACACCAACCAGATTCATTGTTTGAATCCCCATCATCCCATACACCATGCCACTGATCTAGATCACCTCCAAAACAAGATACCAGAACACATAAATATTTAAAAAGAAGAAATTTATGTAAAATAGATTTTATAACATGAAAATATAAGATTGTATGAGAATTTAACACCCAAATAAATTATTATATTATGAATATTAAATAAATTCAATCTCTTCAATAGATTGAAAAACACACAATGCTGATTCTAAATGAACTATAATATTGTATACTGTTATAACATATTTGTTAAATTATAAGAATTAAAAACACTAAATAAATAATGAAAATCACATAATTTTTACATATATTCAATAATATATTGGTTATCTATTGATTATATATAAATTTATAATCATATGAAAGAAAAATAAATGTTTAGGTTGTATATTAGTTTTTTTTGAAATGTTTAATTTTTTGACTAGTAGTGAAAAATTATAAATTTTATTGAAAATTTACTTTTCATTTTAATAATTTTCATTGTTGAATTTTATTTTTAATTGGTTTAAATCAGAATGGAAAATTTTTATTAGGCTTTATTTTTGTTATTTTTATGAAATGATTCATTTTTTGATTAACAATGGAAGACACTTATTTTTATTGAAAATTTATTTCTCGTTTAAATAATTTACAAGGTTAAATTTTTTTTTTAAATTTGGTATAATTTATAATTTGTTCATTTGTAATTCAATTTAACTATTTTTTGAAATTTTCATTAATTTTGAATTCAATTTTCATAATAAAAAGTACTATGATTATGAAAATATTCACTTTAGAAACCTAACTTTTCATTGCCTCATCATGTATGAAAATACATGGGATTCCTCCACTTCATGGAATTGAAATATGAAAAATGATTTCCATACTTTGAATTAGATTAATTTATATTATATAATAAGTTTGACATAGTTTTTTACCACTATGAATAGATAATTAAGTAAGAATTAATTATTTCAATTATGATAAAAACTGATATATCACCTTGGCGGTTTAAGAATGACCCATCTTAGAGGATTGTGTCCAGGAAAAAGTGAGTTTTTAATTGTTTCTTCCAGAAATTATATGTGTTTCATCACCGCCAATTATAAAATTCCACCCCCACTCTTCCTGACTTCACACCTCAATGTCCATTTATTTTATCCAAGACCCACACAAATCACTTAATTACTCCCCTACCAAAATCCCAGTGAATATTTTTTATCCAAAAATACAATGAAGGGGGATTTTGGAAAAAACATAATAATGTTTTTTGAAGAATATGTAACATTCATAAATGAGTGTTTTTATTTAAATTCTTCTTTCACCTCCATCAAATTTCATTAAACCATGAACATATAATAACCTTAGTATCTATAATATATTGAGATGTTATTATTTCTAGTACATGTTCTATTACCATATCATTTTCCATAATATTATGAATGAACCTATCGATTTGGTTTATTGTGGATGACCACCACATGGATGGATGTAATATAATTCCCATAACCACCATTTTGGGTTACATATAATGATGGATTTAACAAAATTATTTTATATTTATTATAATATTATAATATTATAATTATATAATTTAAATATCACATATGTCTTCTTACATTACTTTTTTTAATATATAATAACTTTTAACTTGTTCATGATGTACTACCATCTCATGAAAAGATGTGATTGTTTTACACATATAATATACATGGTAGGTAATTAGGAAAATTTTAATAAATATATGTGATATGAATGAAATTATGATTATTCTATAAAATTAATATATCACACAATTTTAGGCCTTTCATACATTATGTAAATGATAATGTCTGTCATGTTTATGTAAAACCTATGGTCTCTGCGATGTGATGTGATCTATTATCCATGTTCAAATTAAAATGTCTCTAAAAAATTATATAATGGATAATAATTATATTTATAACATTAATATAATTCTATTTATGGTGAAACTATATAGTATACACATGGCCGAAAACATTCATGAATACATATGCATGAGAAAAAAAGGAAATTAACACCAGAAATAGTGAAAATAAGGAAATATTGCTAATAAATGGGTGGTAAAATGTTATAAGGGGATAAAATATGATGTAATTAATATCTATAAGTATTTTTATAAATAAATAACACGATTAATGTCATGAACCATCCTCAGGGCCCGTGCCATGACTACCCCAAGCCCGCCGTCCATAGGCCAGGGGCTGGAGACTAGCACCAAAGGCGTAAATCCCGATAACTGGGAAGGCATTGACTTTATTAAAGTAAACAAAACATCACAGAGTACAGGCGAAAGTAAAACACTAAGTAAAAAAGAAAGTTCTGAAAAGTAAATGGGCCAGAATACAAACCCAACTGAAAGTACAACTACAACTGAATGAAAGTAGAATAGAAAAAGGCAAACAGTAGGAAGAAAGGAAGCAGCTCCTGGGTCGTCCTCCTCGGATCCTAGCTGAAGGGTAGGTGCAGAAAGTGTAGCTCCTAGATAGTCCACCATGGATCCTACCTGAAGGGCTGGTACACATATCATAGCTCCTGGATCGTGCACCACGAATCCTACCTGAAGGGTAGGTATAGATAGCCTCCACAACGCTCTCTCCCATCAACCTCCTCCGAGTGTCGTCTCTCCGTGAAGTCCACCTCCGGATACTGACTCGTCGTGTGGTACACCTCCGGGTACCATCCAGTCCTCGAACACTCGACCTCTGCCAGTGCTGCCCGTCGTTTGCAGCCAACATAACGAGGTGCAGGCATACCCCGTGGAGGGGTGAGTATACGATACTCAGTAGGGACACCGAGACCCTCAATGTCTCACTAAAACCAACAAGGATAACCACAAAGAAGATCTCAACAGATAACCTCTACTTAGGTATATTCCCATACATATACCTAAGTAATCAAGTAAGCCATCTCAATCATGAGGAAACACAAAGATTATGAAATCAACGGATAACCACTACCCAGGTATATGCCCATACATATACTTAAGTTATCAAGTTACCCATCTCAATAATGAGATAAACACAAAGATCATAGACTCAGCTCAAACCAGGATTTTTATTATCGAAACTGTAACTGCTGAAGAGTCCCGTCTCTAGAGTGTAAAGTGGTCCTGTCACGACTCTGAGGTACTGCTCACTAACCTAGGACTGCTGAGGTACTCCTCCTATCGAGTACCGCGGGTCAGCCACCCAAACACAGTAGTGCTTCCAACCGCGGTATTCCACCCAAACATAGTAGTGCACACCCCCAAATAGCCTGCAGAGG
This sequence comes from Viscum album, assembly GCA_963277665.1. Taxonomy (NCBI): domain Eukaryota; kingdom Viridiplantae; phylum Streptophyta; class Magnoliopsida; order Santalales; family Viscaceae; genus Viscum; species Viscum album. The sequence continues at coordinate 613,512,117 of OY728166.1, forward strand.
TACTCTCCAGACGAGTACCGTGGGTCTGCACTGTCACACAGTAGTGCTCCGTCCACCATGGGTCTCCACCCAAACAAAGTAGTGCTCCGTCCACTGGGCTAGTCGAGTCACTCCAAGTCGATTCGGTCAAGTAGTCGTCAGGTCTCAGTCGGCTACACGGTCTCCGTACTCCACACGCTCATCTCCGGGAGGGTCCGCTCAACGATCTACTGGTCATTACTCCAAGTATCTCAATGTTCCACGAAGAAGTATCTCAAAGGACCGCCTCGTCATAGGGGTCTCAATGCAACAGACGACACGTCAATCAGACTCCCGGTCTGTAAGTTATTAGCCTTTTCATCCCAGGGGCCCGGTTGGTTTCATGTGCGAACCAACCCGGCCGTATCTCAACTAAACCCGAACTCTCATAGTGTATACTCATAGGGACCATTTCTCAACGAGATCACCAATGCCACTGACGGTTCATCAAACGAACGTCCAGTCTGAAAGTTATCAGCTTTTCCGTTCCAGGGGCCCGGTTGGATTTCGGGTACAATCCAACTCGGGCACTATCCAAATACAACCAAAACTCAGGTGAATTATTCCAAAAGTTCCTTCTCATCAAGAGGAAACCAACAAAGTCGACGACACGTCAATCAGATGTCCGGAGATGAAGATATAAGCGTTTCCGCTCCGAGGGCCCAGTTGGTTTCGTGTGCGAACCAACCTGGCCGATCCCAAAGTACTCCGAAACCTTAAGTGTAATATACCGAAACGACCGTTTCGATCCAAGGATCGCTACAAAACTGACGTTGCATCGATCAGAGGTCCATAGCTCATGTTATGCGCAATAGAACGAAACAGTCTGAAAATGGGGGGTCTGGGCCCGGTATGACCCGGCCCAACACCCCTGGGTCGGCCTGAACTGGGTTGACCCGACCCGAGTTCGGGTCCAACCCGAGTCCGGGTCCGACCCGTCGCGGCGTGGCCCTGCCCGGTGCAGCCGGTCCGGCCCAGGGTAGCCCGGCGCCGGCCGAGCGGGGCGGCTCGGTGCTGGCCGAGCTGCCGCGCAAAAGTGGGGCTCTGCCCCCTTGAATGAAACCGCGACCCCCCGTGTGGGGGCTTCCCTTTGCCAATGGACACGACAACGATGTTTTCTGCGGACCACCAGATGCGCTCCGGTGGTCCGTTTTGCTCGCCGCCTTCGCCAACAGTCCTCCTGAGACCCGACCTTCACTACGGAGGCTTCAAATTTACTTTGCGGCCCCGTTTGTCATCGCCCGTCAATCTGCGCACAACGATCAACCAGTAGAGTCATCAAATCACCTCCACGGCCCCGACTCTGGCCGCGGTTTCGTTTGGCCTCAACGGCACGGCGTGATGGCGCTGCGCTTCTTCATCACGTTCTTTCTTGTTTCTGCGCGGTGCCATTGCACTGCGCCACCTTTGTTCGTGCCACAACGAACAAAAAAACAAAGGGCGAGGAGAGTCAGTCGTGTTTGTGTGGTCTGACCTCCTCTCGTTATGTTGGTAACAAGTAGCCCAAAAGATGAAGAATGACAATGATTTTTCACGAACAAAAGAAATCAACCCAAACAGTTTTCCACGAAATCAAGAATTCCCAACCCGCAAACATATTCTGCACGGATCAACTTAATATTTAGTTAATCCGCGTTCTTAGATTTAGAAGGATGTAAACAACTGTTCACTAACAATCAAAAATAAAATTCCCTACCTCGAGCGTAGTTGAATGAAGGCTCATTGCGAAATTGCACATCGCGGAAGAAGGCGTCGCAGAAGGGGGATCGTCGCGTAGCGGAGAAAAGATTCGTCGGCATCGCGTCGTCGATCTCCGAGGATCCGGTGTTCTTGTAGACCTTCGTCGGAGGTCAGCATTGTTCACGTTGTTCACGTTCTTCGTCGAAGAATGAAGAACGTCGAGACTTTGAACCGTTCTCTCCAAAATTCTCCCACAGAACCCAAGCAACAACAATAATAAAATAAGACACCTTCTTATTTTATTACTCAAGCCTTCAGTTTGAAATTCAAAATTGAATCAAAAAATTAACTCAATTAATTGAAACGTTTTAAACCGCCCAAGTAATAGAGGCATTTAATATTTAATTAAATGCACAAGTTGACTTCATTTAATAGGGGGTGCAGGTGCATTACCTTAATCAAAAAGGGGTTGAGTAAGTTGAAAGGGTGTGGCTTGTGTGGGCCCCACCCCACTAATATCCTACCTAGAAGATTAGTTAGGATGTGGGTCCCACTCAACCACTTAGCTTAGGTTAACACTTCCTTGAATAAAAATAAAATATATTGCACAATATTTTATTTTATACTTTAGTTAACCCAATTAAGTAAATCCCCACCCGAGCAAACGCAACTCCGGAAAAGGTGTTCTTAAGCAATTACCGGCACTGCGATTCCATCGGTGCCCTCAGATTTTAATTCCGAGCACCGGTTCAAAAGGTAGAAAAACCCACTCGTTCGTTCACTGAAAGTACCTGAGCTAAACTTGGAAAAATGATTCCAGGCACACCGGGCCTCGGAATCAGGTGCTTTCAGAAAATGCGTTCTTGTAAAATCCCAAAAAAATTATGAAAAAATTTCCCTTGATGTTTACGGGTCTTTACATTACTCCCACCTCAGGGATTTACTTCCTTGTAAAGCTTTAACACAAACTAGGGATACAAAGCGGTATTGAGCACGCATCTGAGCCTTCTGCTCCCATGTGCTTACCTAGAGGTTCCCATACTACTAGTGAAAGAGCACCAGAGGAATCGACCATCCTCATAGGATCCGCTCCCGTCGATCCTTGATCCCCACTGGAACCTTCATGAAAGTCACCACATCGCCAAATTCCAGCTCCTCATGGTCGATGATTTGCGTCGGGTCAAGCCTGTATCTTCCTAGTCAAGATACGTGGATGCCTTCATGCACCTGGTGTAACTGAGGTGGATGGGTCAAACGGTAAGACACCTCGCATACCCTGTTGTGGACCTGAAAAGGTCCACTGAACCTCCGAGATAACATGACGCCTTGGACACATCTCCGTAAACCTCGTCGAGGTGAGACCCGTATAAGGACATGATCATCATCCTCAAACTCTAGAGGTCTCCAATTCCTATTAGAACTGAAACTCAAAATGACTGCTACCATGAGGGTAAGGTTGACCGAATCAAGAGTGACTGGTTGCACCCTCCTGTGCATGAGTTTATCCTGGGCTGCCTAGGGTTTCCTTTTCACCGACCAAGGAAAACTCATCCCGACATCGTAGTTAAACCACAACCTTTTTTCCTAATACCGTCAATTTGTGTATGAACTGTGATTGCCCAGTCCATACTCAAACCAACGTCATAAGGCCTCGACGCTGCCACCAAGAGATTCCAACCGAAACTCTCACCTCAAAGGTCTGACCACACCGTCAGTGTAAGTGTGATTATCGAGTCTTCTCCCAAGGTATCTCCAGATGTGAGGGTCAAGTCTACGGCTTACCGGAAACTCTAGGTCTGGGACAAGATTTGTTTAAGGAAGGAATGATTCATATCAATGTTTGTTACTACAACAGCTAGTAGTGGACACATACTATCCCTTGAATCATTTTTAGAGCCATTGGGTTACACTCCTTGACCGCATGCAGCCGCACTCTTCCACCGCCCTCCAGCTCTCTGAGCCTGGCGGGGACAACTAAAGCGGGTGGTTGTAGCATTTTAAAATGTACACCACATCATGCTGCTCTTCTAGCTCTGCCTCCATGTCTGCTGCTTCGCAGAATCATCTCTTTTTAATGTTTCCTCTTCTTGAAACATTTAACATGCCCGAGTCTCTTTGAATGGCGCCAGTTTCTTGTTTCCTACTGCACTGCGCAGTATTCATCCGCTCCGGGATGATCTTCACCTTCTTTGCCTACGATCTGAAAGAGATGATAAAATTTCTCCCTTACTAAAAAAAGAAACCCGGTCTCATCCCCTGGATGAACCACGCCCATTGCCTAATACAGTCAATCCTGACATGAATGTTGCATTCATTCCATGGATGACTTCATAAGGGTCGACGTAACTACCAAGAGATCCAACCGTCACTCTCACCTCCAAGGGTCGAGTCACGCTGTCGGCATCAGTGTGAGGTTACTGGGTCTCCTCCAGTAGAGATATCGAAAGTGAGGGTCAAGTCAACAGTTTTAACCGGGACCTCATAGTATCAACCAAACAAAAGGACAGGAAATCAAACATCACAAAGATAAGTGTCTTTTTATTATTGCAGCTCATAGTAAAAAGACACGAATACAACAACAACATGGAACTTGAACTACAAGGGATGTATCCACTAGTTCCGCTCATGTCCACCTTCTCCCAGAGGTCTAATGCCTTGTCAACTGCCCAGATATTGCTCAAGCACCTGCCGCTGCTTCTGCCTTGGTGGCTCCTCCGAAGCCTGCGAGTCAACTGTGCGGGGGGTCGGACAGTCACGTGCCAGGTGGCCCTTCCTGCCGCATTAATAACACTTCCTGCTCCTCGTATGACTAGATCTGGTCCTCTTTGACCTCTACATCATCTGTCTACTACCCAAAAATGACTCGGCTACTGATTAAAAATCCAACAGCAAAGGCAACAGCTTTTGTAGACGCTCGGGGTGCAGAGCTACTGGCACAATCTCCACCCTGAAGAAGGTCTCGAAGTCTCCCCATGTAAAGGTCATCTAATCACAAAATTGGAACAAGCGGCTCCACCACCTGCCTGCTGCCGCATGAAGAAGGCTGGCAGCAAAGATCACCATGAAGTCTGCAGGCATCCCCACTAGCCTGAAGACTCTCACCATAGTCTCCAGCCAATCCTCAGCCGCCTGCAGGTCCGTCTCTCCCCAGAAACCTGGGTGGCCTTTGGCGCTGGAACTCGTGCATCACGCTAAATTGGAATGCATCCCCTACTGCTGGGGATAGTGGAATCAGTGGCCCAATGTATGGTAGTACTGCGGGTGCCTCAACTGTAAGAGGGCCCTATACCGAAGCCTTATTGCTCGGCAGGATGTCAGTACGCACATCCCTCTGGGCTCTATCTGGTCGTTCGTGGAAAGGCATCCTGAAAGAAACATACACGACACAGTCAAATGATTATACCTGGTGAGCTGACCTAGTTTGAGCTGACTTTTAAGAACTTCTAGAAACACACACACAATCAGTGTTTTCGTGCACAAAGTCGGAAATCAGTATTCAGGGTCCTGGTGTATGGATATGTTGGCTGCCCGCACCAACACTAGACTCCCTAAACTGAAAACCACATTCGGTACTCTTAACATTATCGCATCACAGAAAGAAAATATTAGAGTTATAAGTTCTGCAGTAGAACCGACTCCTCTGATACCAATTTTTCACGACCCGTCCTTGGGGCCTGTGTCGTGACTACCCCAAGCCCGGCTTCCATAGGCTAGGGGCTGGCGACTAGCACCAAAGGCATAAATCCCGATAACTGGGAAGGTATTGTCTTTATAAAAGTAAACAAAACATCATAGAGTACAAGAGGAAGAAAAACACTATGTACATAAGAAAGTGCTGAAAAGTAAATGGGCCCGAATACAAACCCAACTGAAAGTACAGCTACAACTGAACGAAAGTAGAACAGAAAAGGACAAACAACTGGAAGAAAGGAAGAAGCTCCTGGGTCGTCGTCCTCAGATCCTACCTGAAGGGTAGGTACAGATAGCATAACACCTGGATCATCTACCACAGATCCAACCAGAAGGGTAGGTACAGATAGCACAACTCCTAGATCGTCCACCACAGATCCTACCTGAAGGGCAGGTACAGATAGCCTCCATAGCACTCTCGCCCGTCAACCTCCTCTGAGTGTCGTATCGCCGTGAAGTCCACCTCCAGATACTGACTCGTCACGTGGTCCACCTCCGGGTACCGTCTAGTCCTCGAACACTCGGCCTCTGCCAGCACTACCCGTCGTCTGCAACCAACACAATGAGGTGCGGGAATAGCCCGTCCAGGGGTGAGTATACGATACTCAGTAGGGACCCCGTGACCCTCAAGGTCTCACTAAAACCAACAAGGATAACCACAAATAAGATCTCAATAGATAACCTCTACATAAGTATATTCCCATACATATACCTAAGTTATCAAGTAAGCCATCTAAATCATGAGGAAACACAAAGATTATGAAATCAACGGATAAACACTACCTAGGTATATGCCCATACATATACCTAAGTTATCAAGTGACCCATCTCAATCATGAGGTAAACACAAAGATCATAGACTCCGCTCAAACCAGGATTTTTATTATCGAAACCGTAACTACTGAAGAGCCCCGTCTCTGGAGTGTATAGTGGTCCTATCACGACTCTGAGGTACTGCCCACTAACCTAAGACTGCTGAGGTACTACTCCTATCGAGTACCATGGGTCATCTAGCTAATCAAAGTAGTGCTTCCTGCCGGGGTATGCCACCCAAAAACAGTAGTGCACACCCCCTTATAGCCCGCAAAGGTACTCTCCGGACGAGTAACGCGGGTCTGCACTGTCACACAGTAGTGCTCCATCCTCCATGGGTCTATACCCAAAACAATGTAGTGCTCCGTCCACTGGGCTAGTCGACTCTCTCCAAGTTGGGTCGGTCAAGGAGTCGTCAGGTCTCAGTCGGCTACACGGTCTCCGTACTCCGCAAACTCGTCTCCGGGAGGGTCCGCTCCACGAGCTACTGGTTGATACTCCAAGTATCTCAAAGTCCCACTAAGAAGTATCTCAAAGGACCTCCTCGTCATAGGGGTCTCAACGCAACAGACGGCGCATCAATCAGACGCCCGGTCTGTGAGTTATTAGCCTTTTCGTCCCAGGGGCCCGATTGGTTTCGTGAGCGAACCAACCCGGCCGTATCTCAACTGTACCCAGAACACTCATAGGGTATACTCATATGGACCATTTCTCCAACGAGATCACCAATGCCGCTGACGGTTTATCAAACGGATGTCCAGTCTGAATGTTATCAGCTTTTCCGTTCCAGGGGCCCGGTTGGATTTCGGGTACAATACAACCCGGACACTATCCAACTGCAAACAAAACTCAGGAGAAGTATGCCAAAAGTTCCATCTCATCAAGAGGAAACCAACGAGGTCGACGGCACATCAATCAGACGTCCGGAGCTCAAGATATAAGCTTTTCCGCTCCGAGGGCCCGGTCGGTTTCGTGTGCGAACCAACCCGACTGAACCCAAAGTACTCTGAAACCTTGAGTGTAATATACCTAAACGACCGCCTCGATCCAAGAATCTCTACGCAACTGACAATGCGTCGATCGGAGGTCTGTAACCCCTGTTATGGGCAACATACCGAAATAGTCCAAAAATGGGGGGTCTGGGCCCGGTCCGACCCGGCCCAACCCCCTAGGTCGGCCCGAACCGGGGCGACCCGACTTGGGTCCAGGTCCAACCCTGCTGGGCATGGCCCGGCCCGGCAAGCGCGGCCCGGACCGGCCTGGGCGGCCCGACCCGGCCCGGCGCTGGCCGATCGGCCGCACAAAAGGGGGGCACCGTCCCCTTGAATGAAACCACGGCCCCCCCGCGTGGGGCCCTCCCCTTGAAAACAGACGTGGATGAGCACCACGTCCCGCCTCCCTCTGTCTCGCGCGGTCGCGGGACTAGTTGCCTGGTGCCGCCTCTGGCCGCCGACACTGCCGTGCCAGCGAGGCACGCCGACGGTTTTTTTCGCGGACCACCGGACGTGCTCCAGTGGTCCGTTTTTATCACCGCCTTCGCCAACGGTCCTCCCGGGACCCGACTTTCACTGCGGAGGCTTCAAATTTACATTGCGGCCCCGTTTGTCGTCACCCATCAATCCGCGCACAACGATCAACCAGCGGAGTCTTCGAATTGCCTTCGCGGCACCGACTCTATCCGCGGTTTCATTCGGCCTCAACGGCGTGGCCCGACGGCGCCGCGCTTCTTCGTCGTATTCTTTCTTATTTCTGCATAGTGCTGTTTGACCGCGCCACCTTTGTTCTTGCCGCAACGAAAAAATCAAAAAAGGGGTAGGAGAGTCGGCCATGTTCATGCGGTCCGACCTCCTCCCGTTATGTTGGTAACAAGCGGCCCAAAAGGCAAAGAACGACAAGGATTTTTCACGAACAAAAGAAATCAACCCAAAAAGTTTTCCCCGAAATCAAGAATTTCCAACCCGCAAACATATTCTTCGTGGATCAACTTAATATTTAGTTAATTCGTGTTCTAAGATTTAGAAGGAAGTAAACAAGGGTTCACTAACAATCACAAATAAAATTCCCTACCTCGAGCATAGTTGAACGAAAGATCATCGCGGAATTTCACGTCGCGGAAGAAGGCGTCACGGAAGGGGGATCGTCGCGTCGTGGAGAAAATATTCGTCGGCGTCGCATCGTCGATCTATGAGGATCCGGAGTTCTTGTCGACCTTCATCGGAGCTCGGCATACTTCGCGTTCTTCGCATTCTTCATCGAAGAACGAAGAAATTCGAGACTTTGAGACGTCCTCTCCAAAATTCTCCTGCACAACCCAAGCAACAACAATAATAAAATAAGACACCTTCTTATTTTATTACTCAAGCCTTCAGTTTGAAATTCAAAATTGAATCAAACAATTAACTCAATTAATTGCAACGTTTTAAACCGCTCAATTAATAGAGGCATTTAATATTTAATTAAATGCACGAGTTGACTTCATTTAATTGGGGGGGTGTAGGTGCGTTACATTAATAAAAAATGGGTTGAGGAAGTTGAAAGGGTGGGGCTCGTTTGGGACCCACCCCACCAATATCCTACCTAGCGGATTAGATAGGATGTGGGTCCCACTCAACCACTTATCTTAGGTTAACACTTCCTTGAATAAAAATAAAATTTGTTGCACATTGTTTTATTTTATTCTTTAGTTAACCCATTTAAGAAAAAATCCACCCGAGCAAATGAAACTCTAGAAAAGGTGTTCTTAAGCAATTATCGGCGCTGCAATTCCATCGGTGCCCTCAGATTTCGTTTCTAAGCACCAGTTCAAAAGTTAGAAAAACCTGCTCGTTTGTTCACTGAGCGTACCCGAGCTAAACATCACAAAATGATTTCGGGCACACTGGGCCTCAGAATCAGGTGCCATCAGAAATTGCGTTCTTATCAAATCCCAAAGAAAATTAAAAAAAAATTCTATTGAATTATATGGGTCTTTACAATTAAAAAATTAGAGAGTATTTTTAAACACATATAAGAAAAATAAAGCACGATTTATGGTACTTTATCTCAATTTCTCATCAATGAAGGTTATTTTATCAATATGCACTATTGACACCATGAAATGTGATCCATTCACTTTTCCATAGAGTGAAGATATGATTCTCACATAGAAAACAAATGTCAAGTATGGGTAACGTAGTTTACACAATAAAGGATGAAAATACATGTTGGGTTTTTATACTCCAAAATACCACTCCATACCATATGGATAAGTGGAATGACTCCCCATTTAGAAGTATGTAGTGGATTTCGAAGATCAATGAAAAAAAGGTGTCGACACAATAAATAAAATTTTGGAGTTTCAGCCAATAATACTTTCTGTATTTACCATATCAATTTGTGTAGATCTCTTCATGACCTTCAATTTGACTGGTCGAGGAGCCCAAACAGGCTTATGGATCCAAAGTTATGGCACTCATAAGACAGATAAAATTTAATTTCGAAGAGCTATGGGGAGGACCTACAAGGAGGACCTACGTGGAGGACCTAACTGGAGGACCTAACTGGAGGACCTACGAAAAAGACCTATGTCTAGGTCTTTCTCCATATAATAATTTCTACACACATGCGAGGATGACCTACGTGAAGGACCTATGCGGATGAATTGCATAGAAAAACACCCTTCGAACAAGTCCCATCCATGCCTATAAATAGAGCCCTTGGGCTCCCCATTTCCAGACTGAAAAAAAGTGAAGGACTCTCTGAAGCTGCCATTGCGTAGCCCTTTAACCTAGACTCTCAAATTGTCTCAGGTAGAACTCTAAACTATGATAGAAGATATAATTAAATGAGATAGGCATGTTTTGATGTTCTTTACATTCTTCAGTCCTCATCCATACCTACGCAGTATACCTGCATGGTACACCTTCGCAGTACACCTATGCGGTACACCTGTGATGTACAAATCCATGCCATACCTACGTGCTAGAGTGACACAGGGTACCTACGCATCATACTTTCGCGAGGTACCTACGTGACCAGCTCAAGTACCCTTCTTAAAAGTCATTCATGTCAGGGTTTTTCTTTCCTTGGTTCTATTACCTGAAAGGGGATAAGTTGAAACCTCCACCAAAATCTCTTGACTTCTCATACCTTTGGGTAAAGCACATCAGCATGTCTCTTATTTGGGATTATATCTCCACAGTCAGAGGTTTCCCACATTTGTTCCACAATGGGGTTAGGATTCATGGGATGTTTATGGGTTTGTATATCCACAGTCCCATGGACCATTCTCCCAGGAATAGTATTGGGAGTTCCTTGTTTGGAGAAGGGTTTCAGTTCTGACCTATCCCTTCTCAAAGAGATGACATGGAACCTCGGGTTTCTTATAGGGAAGGTATGGTACACCTATTGCTTTTTCAGGCAAGCATAGAAGTAGTCTCTCTCTACTACCAGGGCCAACATTAGTGGAGCTATAATGGTATAAGCCCCACACCTTCACCCCTTCTTCCTTACATTGGACCCTTTTCCAGTGAAAATAGAATAGAGGAGAAGGTTTGTCGCCCTGCCCTCTTACACGGTCGATGTTCCCTCTTCCATCAGCATGGAAGAAAAATTAGAAAGCGTAAATTCCTTTGTTAAATCTTTGACATTGTATTGTTTCTCACTCTATGCATGAATCACGTGATCTTAGAGATTTTTCATGATCAAAACATTTTCATAGTTCAATGAACTATGAGAACTCTGAATCCTAGTTAAACCAAGATATGTAGGAATCCCTTTCAAAGCCCAAGCTCACTGGATATCTTCTTCAAGAATCAAACCTTAATTTCTCTAATTTGGGCATCCTCCATAGGAAATAAGACCCAAATACCCAAATCATCAAGGCATCCTTTTCAATAAATAAGCCCAAACTCATCTCTCTCAGAGGACCATACTCTCATATGATATTTATCGAACAATGTGGGATTTGATTCTCATCCATATGGGATACGTAGAAATCCTCCTTGAGGTTCAAAACCGTGACTTCAAATCATCCATGTTATCCTTGGGCTATATTCCCAATAAAGTCTGATCCTACTTGGAAATCCATATCAATTCCATGTTCCTTGGGTTGCATTAGCATAATCCCCACACTAAATTTCAACTAAGCACCTTCCCCTTAGAGGTCCTTATCACATGACCTTAGAAGGTATGATGTGTCCCATTCAGTGGCACCAACCAATAAGGGTTCTGATTCCCTTCACAAGGATTCCTAGGTTGCCTGTCTTATGTGAAGGATCCAAAAATAAAATCATACCTTCATATCCCTGGATGAAAATAAATTCTAGAGTACCCCATTGAGTGGCTTAAAAACCAGTATCATTAGATCAATGATTATAAGGATCTGTAGTCTATATATGAGAGGATACAATTAATGGAAATCCTCGAATACATACAGATGTTTTCATTAATGAAGAACCATGAATTCATACTAATGATTCTAAATTTTACACATGGTAATAAGTGATTTCAAATTAAAAGGGATACTTATGAAATACTTGATGAATTAATAAATATTTACGAAAATATTTTAATTTTACAAAGAGAGTCCTGGAGTAGACAATAATTCCCCGAAAAACAGTTTGATGAGTCTGATATCCCATCCTCACGACCAATGCACTTTCTTAAGTATCATAAAGTTCAAAACATAATGAATGCATACCTTTGGAAAGCATGTCCTCTTTGCATAATGAACTGTTGTATGTTTCCGGTTCCATGAACAAATCCAATGGAAACTGCTTAGAAATAGTGATTCATAAAACTATTATACACATTTCAAGGACTTACGAAACCAAAATGGTGAACCCGACATGAATCCGTAACCATGTTAATAATGTTACCCACATGTCAGGCCCCTATCAATTGATAAAGGAAGTCTAGACAAAGGAATAAATCACACATGTATCCATTTGAAACGATTTTTATTTAATGAAGTTTTTCATTGTTGTCTTTTTTCCATAGAAATCCCTTCAAACAAAAGAATGAATTTCTCCAAGACAACATCTATGAACATCCCAACTACTGCTCAAGATGGATCTCCATCCACGGGAAAGATGATATCACAATCCCAGTGTCCTCAATGTTGGGTCTCTAATGTGCTGGTGAAGGAATATCACCAGCATGGTACAATCCCGACTATGGAGGTTGCGCGACAGGCCCTCCAGGTCAACAATAATCCTCGATCATCTGGACAACAACAACCATGCATCAAGAAGCAAATGGTGCCAACCACAGTCTCCACCCATTTTGGTTATTTATCAATGGAACACAACAACAAATCTCTCCCATACTATAGAGAGGTGGATCAAGACGTCACTCAAGGCCTCAATTCAAGAATGCATGAGTCATTTCTGAGGATTGCCATCAGCAATCACCACCAGAATCATGCTTTAGTTTATCCCCAACATGATAGGGGTGTTATCTCTGGACGTTTGGAATAGGTCTCCTAGAACCAGCCATGAAAGACGAACCTCTAAGGACAACGTCCAGTAAACAAGGATCAGGTTCTCACCTCCGCCTCTTCCGAATAAGACCATCGACGAATTTTGATGAAAAAAACGAGTGGGCACATACACCCGTCCATTATGATTGTGCTGCTCAGCATTTTATTCTAACAGCAACCCACCAATCCCATTTGATAAACCTAATGGAGTATCGTGAATATGCACATACACCGGCTCACAAGTTATCATCCAGTCAGCAGGCTCATCTAACTGCATTTAATGAGGCCTTACAATCTAATTAGGTGGCATCTGGTAAATAGGAACATACACCTGTTTAAAATGACCAGTTCTATCAGCAGTCTATTCTGCCAGTATTGAAGGATTCCCATCAACCATACTTGATAGAAAACAACCAGCAGATACATACACCCACCAATGTTCATTAAGCCTGCCAACTGTCTCGTTTGGAAGCACCCGGAGAAGTTATTCTGAAAGTTCTAAGGAAAAATTTGGGGAAGACCGAAATCTATACCCCCATGCCTGTGTACTATCAATATCCATTGACAGGAAAAATAGGACCTTAGCAGGAACATACACCTAATCTAGATATGTAATGGACATGTATTCCCATTTCGACTGTTGAAGTCACCAAACACTTCTTATCAGTGGTGAATTGGCATATGAATTTCCCGACCCATATTCTAGAAGCATGCCATGATATTTTAACTACTTTAGTAGTAACAAGGGAATGAACATATAAATTATTCCCCACACATGTGATGACACATCAATATGTAATCCCAGAGTAGATACATACATCTGTTCTAGTTCAAAAAGGTCATGGGGCATTTTCCCGCATATCATACAGACAACAGGATCATGAACATATACCCTTTCTAATGGGAGTTAATAAGTCCATTCCGGTAACTATTTCAAGGTATCCACATGAACCTTCCCATTATAACCACTTCTCCCAGTAGGTGCCCCAACTAAGTATATAGAACATCCAAAAAATAAACATCACCTAATACCGCCAGAAAATCAAGAGTCAATATGTGATTTAGCTCCTCTTAACGCTGGAGTTATTGAAGCCCTTAGACATTTATCTATTGCTGCTCAAGATCATACCCTCTCATTACCAATTTTTGGGAGTGGTAGTTGTAATTATGAAGTTTATCAATGAACACTTCATCATGAAGTCTTGATTCATGAAAATTTGGTTAATCTAGAGTGTCTATATTTGGATGAGAGCCACGACAACCCTCCATGTGGCCAGAAGACCAATGATCAAGAAGATTTATCCCTTTCTATAATCCATAATGGTGATCCACCCCATGATGGGACTCGCTGCGAATGTTCTCTCCGCAGAAGTGTTTCGCATTGTGAAAACACGTCCATAATTGACAATGTAGAGACAAGAATATCATCCTATCATGAGACACTTGAAAATACACGTCCATTCATATATGATTCCATTTCATTGATGGGTGAAACAATTTCTCAGTCATAAGACATATTAAGGGAACAATCATTCTTTGAACCTCCCTTGGTTCATTTATCATATAATGCAAAGCATCCACTTTGGTCAGAACATGTGGAGAAACCTCTAGAAAATGATGATGAAGACGTGTTAAAAATGAAGAGACAATTATCTAAAGGAGAAATACAAGTCATTATCTGGAATTTAGAAAATTCTCAAATTGATATTCCAGAATTGATGATAGAAGATTTCATTCATGACATTCGTCTCAACATATGGAAAACTCTTCGTCATTTGAAAACTAAGGTATTACCATATAATAAATACGAAAATCATATAAAGGTAATAGAAGGGTTGCAGCGCCAAATTGACTTGGAATCTTTTTTAGTTTCCTAACATCCAAGGGTTGAAAAACAACAGAGAACCCTTCAGTGTGCATGTATCAATGCTCTGAAGAGGATACACCAATTAATTTCTGATTCCCTATCTAATGTTTGCATCAGAGGATGGGGTGCATATGGAGTATTTCATTTCACTACACTCCAAAATCATTAAAGTCCTCAAATTGTGGTCTAATTCAATGTTATTTACCACGACCGACCATAGTTAATAGGTTTTGTATGCAATCAAATGTACACTCAAGAACATTCCTCAACCATTTCTCATCTAAATCAGGCCCAAAGAAAAGAAGTTGTTGAGCTACTTCTACATCAAGCCTCTGAGAATCTTGAGCAGGCATCCCGTTTAGAGGATGTCAGGAATCAGAGGATGCAAATGTTCGAAATAGCACATTGATCTTCTGAAACATGTGATTTATGTAATTATCATATGATGCACCGAGCTAATGTCCAAACCAAAATCCGAAAAATTAGAAGAGCAGTTGCATGAATTTCAGCTTTAGCAGTTCAAGAATAATCCCATCTTTCTTGGCTGGGATATCATTTAATGAAACCTTCAAATTCATTAAGCAATGTTCAAATATCTGAATAAGAAGAACAGAATCAACCCCAGCCTGTAAGGCTGGGGACTTTTTTGCATCTACAATCCCCTCCTCAACAGAAGTCAGTTTTCTCCCGATTAGGGAAGAAGCCACAAGGAAAGTGTAAAACAAAACTATCCAATGATTCCATTCATGTTATAGTCCACCAAATAGTTCCAAGGAATTCTTTATATAGGATAATAGAGTTTTCTGAAAGAAAATAGGAGACGATCTTCCAAAAACACTGACAAAATCCCATCAATGCATTATGCATCCGTGAATGTTATCAATACCATTACAGAATATCCTATATAAAATAAGTTTAGTTTAGGGGAATCAGAATATGATGTTCTTGTACACAATAAAATACACACCAAGGAAAATGCTGGAGGTGTGCGTACCAAAAATCAGAGGCTTACCTAGAATATAGGTATGCTTTCAAATAACCAACTCCCCCCTCTCCGAAAGGCATCTAAGAAGGGGAAATGAAAAAAAGTTAGATTGCATATCACTTTTCCACTGGAGAAGGTCATTATCTTTCACTTGAAGTGATATTTTCATAGAAAGAAGATGAAATGAAGGAGTTGAAAAGGCTCGATACAGAATTTCTTCCAAACAACATTTCTACTAGATATACACCCCATAAAAACCCCCAACTTACAAATCCTATAGGTTCTCTTCCGCAGATGGGATTTGTAGTAACTATAGATGAAGACAATGAATTCCCTCTTTTGGGTACACAATCAATACAAGATCATATAGAATATGATAGACCTATTTCTTGTGGGTTATCCAAGATAGATATCAGCACCACCATCAGTGGTCTTACTGGTCATTGCACCAGCTCAAGTTCCAGATGCAATACCTTCATAAAATCCATCTCATCTGGATATTCCCCAAGTACTTATGAATAAAATTGAGGCATTAACGACTTGGTTGGAAGAAATGAAGGAAAAACATGCACCAGTTCATCCAGAAAAGAGATCTCAGCCTGAATGGGTGGATGTAATTCCTCCCGCACCAAATTTTGTGAATACCTAATTCCCAATTATTAAAGGTTTTGGTGATACAGAACAACACGAAACACATGTTGTTTCACATTGTGATCTTATTAAGTGAACTTCTCAACAACAAGAGGTTGTTAAGCTTATGTTTTTTTAGTTATTACAAGGACCAGCTTTTGTTTGGTATACAAGTTTGAAATATTGATCAATTACTGGGTGGGGAGATCTTCATCTGAAATTTATTCATCAATTTATCTCAACATTACCAAAGACGATAGTTTTTTATCTTACCAAATTTAAACAAAGGGAAAATGAAAGATTTTTTGATTTCATTGCTCATTGAAAGGGATTAACATATTCCTTGCGTTTTTCATTCCCTCAAAAAGTTTTTCTACCAATCTGTGTGGCCAATCTGCGTGATGAATTACGCACACCATTGATCCATTTGAAATACACAGTAGGGTTTTGAGACCTTACTTAAATTGCTCAGCAGATATAAGACTCTATTATAGAAACCACAGCTAAAACTCATGTAATTAAATCAGTTCCAGGAAGGGGAATAGGAAATGAAGAAGCTGCAACAGTTACACTCAAACAGGAACCAGTACCTACTTCTACTTCAAGACATTCATCATATTGAAGGACTCTTCTTCCTCATCATCAGCAGTAATGACCATCTCATCAAGATGATCAAAGAGATCAAATGCGGAAACAATTTGAGGAATTAAGGAATAAAACCTATTCTTTCAGAAATGACCAAGTTCCTGGCTACTTCATCTCATCCTTTGAAAACAATTTTGTTCTGTTGCCAATGCCGAAGAAGCCAAATAAAGTTGAAGATGAAGATCATCCGAATTATTGAGCCTTTTATAGGGTGTTGGGACACCCCATTCATGAGTTCTTTGTTTTCAATGACCTTCTGCAAAATATGGTAGACTCCAGAAAGGTGAAATTGAAATGTTCATCAGCTCATGTAGCATGTGTTACTTCAACCAATCCAGAGGAAGAGGGAGAATGGAAAGAGGTTAAAAGTAAAAATTTGCAAAAATATGATGATTGGATGATCAAGAATATGATCAATCAAACCCATGCTATTTTATAAACATAGTTGAAACAACCAATTGTGTCTTCTACCACTCCTGCCAGAGAACAACCATCTTCATAAAAAGTTCATTCCTCAAAGAAACAAAGTTGTCATAATGATAAAGAGAAGTCAGAAAAAGAAAAGCTTGCATCAAGGACAAAGTTTTCCTTAACCTTGGTAGATTTTAATCCAACTATTTTAAAATTACACGCACTACCCTGCCAAATGGTACAACCAGAAGTAACCTATCAGGAATAATCCTCATCAGAAAAAGAATTTATCCTCGGTTCCATTAATGTTATCCATTCAATAGATCCTTATGACAAGTGTGATTCTAATTATATTTAGCTGGAATTCCTTGTGCCTAATTTGGGAACTAGAGTAAGAGGCCAAGGTCGAGGATATAGGGGAAGATTTGGGAATTCTTGAAAACATCATTTTAACTATACCCCTGTTCAAACCATATATGAGGATGAAACACATGGAAGTGCCCTTTTGCGAGTTCAACAAGAACAAGAAGTATCTTCCATGAAAAAAAATTCTAGTTCTAGAACAACTATTACAGAGAACCGATTAGAAGCTACACCATCATCTTCTCAAGAGATGAATAGACTTAGTCAGTCTAATTTTCCAAATTCATCAGTATTTACCACTTCTATTTCAACATAGAATACATCTGTAATAGAAGAATCAACTTCCAAAGCACCTACAAAACCACATCTTCATGCTAGGAAACATAGACCTTTGGACCAAAATTAGGATGTCTTGAAACAATTGGCACAAGTACCGGCCAAGTTATCAATATTGGATGCTTTGAATCTATCAAAAGATCTTCAAGAAGAACTCGTTGATACCTTGTTAAATCCTCATGAATTTGAATTCGAAGTTGTAGTTATTGTGTTTTACCGAATGGAAAAGGATTCTATAGAATGTCATGCAGTCATATATTTTAGAGATGAAGATGAAGACCATGTGGTACATGGACACATCAGACCTTTGTATCTATATGGCAAGGTCAATGACATGGATATCTGATGAGCCTTCATTGATAATGGATTTAGAGTCAACCTCATTCCCGTTCATAAACATCGTCTATTGGGCCTTCCTGAATCTAAATTATCTCCACTGACTTTAATATTGCAAGGATCCGAATAGAATGAACAAGAACCTCTAGGAAAAATTACATCAAAACTCAGTTTGAATATCTTGTGTCTAATTTATATTTCATGGTTATACGTTAGGACACAACCTTCAAAATTCTTCTTGGAAGGCCTTGGTTAAATCAACATGTGGCCATACCTTCATCTTACCATGAATGTATAAAATACTATTTCAATGGTCAAATCAGAACATTGTATGGTGACAAGGATCAATTCAAAACATGTGAATCTCAATACATTGAGGTAGAGTTTTATCACACAAAAGGAATGAAGTCCATTACCAAATAGATAACTAGATTTAATGCTCAAAATGGACTAGAAAAGATTCTAGTAAATTCATTCATGAATTTGAGTACAGATTATGTGTTACCCATCAATCAAGTTGAAAGGGTAAAACCAAATCTATGCACTCATCCAATAATTTCGATAATGTCAATTGCGGAAATTGAGCCTGATAAAATGGAATAAATTATTGATACACCAAGAAATGATGGAAGCTTGATTGGAGATGTTTTTATTTCATTTGTTGAGCTATAAAGAGCCTCTACTTCATCAATCATGATAGATGAAATTGTAGCAATACTACAGGGAGACAATTCTTTTGATTCTCAATCCATCAATACCTCATTAGCACAGGAAGACCCTTCATCATCAGTAGGTTTAGACATGGCGGCTTCTTCTTTGAGATGTTCAAATACTAACTCCTCCCATAACATTGGGATTTTTCCTTGTCATCTACCATGAAAATGGAAACAAAATATTTAACACATAATGAAGTATAAGAGGACGATATTGGGGATGCTCCTCCATGATTTGTAGAAGGTGTTTCTACCACCGTGGATGAACTCAAAGAAATAAATTTGGGTACAGATGAAGATCCATGCCCCCACCTTAATTATTAAGGCCATAACAACTAAGGAGAAAGATGTGTATACTTCCTTTCTAAAGAAAAATAGATATATATTTGCATGTAATTATATGGAAATTCCTTGTCCTAATCCTGATGTATCAACCAATCATTTGGGTTTTTCAGAAGGACACCGTCGGTTCAAGCATGTAGTAAAGAGAACACACCCAACTATTGCCTCTAAAATTGTAGATGAAGTTGATAATATTATAAAGTATAACATTTTCAGGGAAGTTAAGTATCCCAAATGGCTGGAAAATATTGTACCATTGATAAAAATAATAGAAAAATTAGAGTCTATATTGATTTCAGAAATCGTAACTGGTATTGTCCTAAATATGATTTTCCTGTACCTATAATAGAACTTCTAATTGATGCAATAGCTGGCTATGAAGATCTTTCCTTCATGGATAGATATTCTGGGTAAAATCAAATTCGAATGGCCTCATAGGATGAAGAATCTACAGCCTTTAGATCTCCTCAAGGTGTTTTTTTCTATTGGGTAATGCCCTTTTGCTTAAAGAATGCAGGCGCGACATACCAACGTGCCATGAACCATATCTTCGAACCCTTCTTAGTAAAATTTGTTTGATGTTATGTGGATTATTTGGTAGTCAAATCCAAACAACGTTCCAATCAATTATTTGATTTGGAAATCATATTTCTAAAACTTCATCAACCTAATTTGAAGATAATCCCCCTAAAATGTGCTTTCAGAGTAACCTCAGAAAACATCCTTGGTTTTGTTGTAAGCCATCGTGGTATCAATGTTGATCCGGAGAAAAAAAATCAATCCTTGGTATATCACCTCCTCAAAATTTGAATTAATTTATAGGACTTTGAGGACACTTGGCCTATATCCGGTGCTTTATCACCAATTTGGAAGTCAAATGTTTACCTTTCACCATATTAATGAAGAAAGGAGTCAATTTTCAATAGATTGAGGATTTACAAGAATAATTTGATATACTCAAGAATTATCTCTTTAGTACACCAATATTGATTCCACCTATTAAAGGAAGACCACTCATTCTACGCGTGATAGCTTTAGAGAGATCACTAGGTTCCTTATATGCCCAAAAGAATGATGTCGAAAATGAAAACAACCTTTATTATCTCAGTCACACTATGCTTGATGTGAAAACACAGTATTAATGTATTGAGAAGTGCATCCTGACATTAATATTTGATATTCATAGAATGAGACATTACCTACGACATCATGAGGTCCACTTGGTATCTCGTAATAACCTGCTCAAATTTATCCTTAGTCGTCTTATGCATACAAAACTTCTAGCACGATAGTCAGTTATTTTTCAACATTTTAATATCCAGTTTGGGCCTCAAAAGGCAATAAAATTCAATGCTCTGGCTGATTTTATTGCTAGGAACCCATCTTTAGAAGAAAAGTCATTTAATACTAAACTTCCTAATAAAGAGGTATTTTCTATTCAAGATAATTCCCAAACATGAGAAATGTATTTTGATGGTGCTTTTAGAAGTCCAACTGGGAAGAGACAAGAAAATCCTAAACTCAACAAGGTTGGATTAGGAATAGTCTTTATTTCCCCAGATAAATAAGTATTGCCTTATTCTATTCAATTATCAGAAGGTGGTACCAAAAATGAAGCAGAATATCATGCTCTAATCGCATGTTTGGAATTGGACCTTCAGGTTCCAATGGATCATTTAATGGTAAAATGGGATTCCAAATTGGTAATCCACCAAATCAATGGGGAATACTATATAAAAAAAGAAGACTTAATCCATTTATGTGATTATGTAAGAGAGTTAATGGTTGATTTTTTTTTTCAGAATCGACATTTTCCTATGTCTAACGATCACAAAATGCCCAAGTAGATGCACTGGCTAATGAAGCTACAACCTTGGTAGATCCAAATCGGGATGAGACAGTTATCAACATAACCCATCATCATGTAGTCTCAACATTTGTTCAAACCAAAATGGAAAAAATTAATGAAATTTTCCCTATATCTGAACCATATGGTCATACCAAAGGATGGAGAATATACATCATGGAATATATTCAAAATGGGGTACTCCCACCATATAGGGATAAGAATGAACAGATCCAGAAACGAGCGGCCAATTTTACTCTTTATGATAGTCTATACCACCAAAATATCCTTCACAAGTGAGGATTTGATCGAATTTTCCTCAAATGTATTGATGGATAAGAAACCACAGTTTTCATGAATGAAGTTTATTCAGGAGGTTGTGGCGCCCACCAATCTGGGTACAAAATCTCTGATCAGATTTGAAGGCTTGGATACTTTTGGACATCAATAACATAGAATTGTACAAACTTCACTACAAAATGTCATCCTTGTCAAGTGAATGCCAAATTCCTTCATCAACCCCCAGATCTGATACATACAGATGAATACTCCTGGCCATTTTCAACATGGGGAATGGATGTAGTAGGGCCTTACCCTCCATCCACGACTAAGAAGTTCAAGTATATTCTCACTACTAATGACTTATTCTCTAAATGGTATGAGGCAACAAATCTCAAGGATTTCAGAGAAAAAATCATTGTTAGTTTTTTCGAAACTAATATAATCACCATATTTGATGTCCCTTATACTATTTTGACAGACAATGGCACCAATTTTTGTTATGATGAAGTAAAAATGTTATATCTTTATTATAATATAAAATCTAACCATTCATCTCAATGTCATGCGGTGGCCAATGGACAGATATAGGCTTTAAACAAAACCCAATAGAATATACTCTAGAAGATGGTGGATAAAGATAAGAAATCATGGCCTGATAGATTTTTCAATGATTTATAGGCTTATCAGAAAACTACCCGTACTGCTACCCAAGAAACTCCTTATTCATTGGTATATGGAATTGAAGCGGTTTTGCCAATTGAAATACAATGGCCTTCACTTAGAGTTTCAAAATGTGATCAGTTGTCTACAGATGAAGGATCTCAGAAACAGATTAATGAATTTGAATGATTAGATGAGAAAAGATTGTGTACTTCACATCACCTAGAAGACTATCAGAATAGAATAGGACATGCTTTTAATAAGAAATTTTTCCATCATTCATTACTCCACGCAGAATTGGTATTGGTCCTTAGGACTCCATTGATACCAGGAACTAAACCTCTAAAACATGAACACAAATGGGAAGGACCTTATTCAATACATAAGGTATATTCAACTAGAGCCTAAGCTTTAATCTCAATGGATGGAGAGCTCATTATATCCCCAACCATTGCGATATTTTTGAAGAAATACTTTTTGTAATTATACATATTAGTCCTCACTAGAATACATTAAACTACACAATACAATGTCTTTACTACATGACTTAAAACCAAACAACATCATTGTCCTAGTTGCAAGACAATAAAATTTATAACAACCATAAGCATCCATGTTGCATGACATTAAAGTGATTCATATCTTCGTCCTTGTTCCATGACATTAAACTTCATGACATCATATGTACAATTAATGTTTTCTTGATTTAATTTTAGAGGATTCTATAAGCAAACGTCATTGATTTCATCACTACTTCGATGTATTACATGAGTCCCTCTCTTTCCTATGTCAGAGTTAGATCTTCATAGAGACCATGTTTCAAGAACTACGTATGGATTGAATCTCATTTTCAATGAGATGTGTAGAGATGCATAAATCTCTAATTCTAGGCCCAGCCACAATCACAAAATTTTCTTATTTTCTTTTTATCTCTTGTAAATGTATCAGATCTATTCAAAGTGTTTCCTTAAGATATATGATTTCATCCTTATACCATTTCATGTCTTAAGATTTATCTTTCTCTAAGAACATATCAAAATCCCCCATTCCTCATGTCAAACATAGCATGATGAATGATTGATTAAAGAACCATGTATGGATTTATTCTCATTTTAATGAGATATGTAGAGATGCTTGAATCTCCAATTCTGGGCCAAGCCACATTCAAAAAAATTTCATATTTTCTTCTCTCCTCCTATATATGAATCATATATATACAAAGTGTTTCCTTATGATATATGTTTCGTTCCTTATACCATTTCATGTCTTAAGATTTATCGTTCTACTAGAACATATAAAAATCCCCCATTCCTCATGTCAAAATTAGCATGTGGAATGATTATTTAAACAACTACATATGGATTGATTCTCATATATTTTGAGATACATAGAGATTCCCAGATCTCTAATCTAGGGCCCAAACACAATAAAAAACCCCCTTTATTTCTTTTATAAAAATCAAATATACATTGGGAATGTTTTATAAAATATGTATGACATGATTCTTTCCCCAGAGAGACATATAGTGACACTTTGGTTTTATCCCTTAATCTAGTTACAATTAGTCTTTCCTTTCATATCGATTTATTGTTATCCTTACCACTTGAAATTACACTAAATGAAAATATAATACCCATATTCTTTATTTTTATCACCTTTTCATTATAAAAGAATCCCTTACCGCTCTTTGTTTCTCACACCAATCATAGCTCATGTGGGCTTTGGAATTGAGTAAATGGATTCTTTATATAATGTGTTTTAATTTCATATGGGATTAACAATGTCCTTACTAAGTTACTTAAAACTGCATATTATAATGTCCTCCCTGCATGACTTAAAACTGCACATCACCATATACATTTAAAGGAATCAAAGAAAGTCTCCATTTTACAAATGAGTCAGATCTATGAAAAAGACATAAACTCATGAAAAATATTGATTCAAACTTCTCTCATGTGTGTTAAACAAATACCTCCCACATTTTACACACTTAATATCGAATATTTATATATTCTCATAATCTTCCTTACGCTTTCCAGTGAAAGAGTTTCTAATATTTAAAGAGCTCTTTTGCCTGACTATACAACACATGCCCTTAGGCGGCCTTGCATAAGTTGTCTAAAAAACAGGACTATCAGCCAAAAGATTACATAATTAGGCTATTCAGTATATGCCCCATTAGGCCCTGCAGAATACAACCCCCATAAAAGGTTTTTCAAATAATGGTATATTCATTCTTAGTTATATAATCATTGTCCCCTATAATCTTTGATGATAATATACAAGAATCTGTATTTTAAAACAATCAATCAAGTATATTTGTCCCGTTATCTTTCTCACAATTTGAAAATATTCAAGACCATGGTTTACACATTTCCTTCACCATGTGTTCGATGCACTAGGTAATAACCTTGAAATCACTTGGCTACATGTTATATACTGTTT
Organism: Viscum album; assembly: GCA_963277665.1. Lineage (NCBI taxonomy): Eukaryota > Viridiplantae > Streptophyta > Magnoliopsida > Santalales > Viscaceae > Viscum > Viscum album. Next base: position 613,536,639 of record OY728166.1, read on the forward strand.
CTATTTATAGTCCCAATTTTATGACCTAAAAATACAAACAACATGTCATTTACTTTTGGGTCAGACCTTCGTAAAAGAAATACTACTCCAATTCTTTAGATATCTTGATTATAAATACCCTTTCTATATTCAGGTACCTTTCTACATAAACAAAACTCTATTCTTTGGAAAATCTGAATCTCTATAAACATTCTTCATCTTTTAGAAATAGAACGTCAAACTTCTGAGAGCTCTTTTGCCTCACTATGTAGCACGTGCCCTTAGGCGGCCTTGCATAAGTTTCTGACATAACAAGTCTGTCAGTCAAAATATTACACTATTTTGTTATGTAGCATATGCTCTAGTTGGCCCTGCATAATATAGCCCTCATAACGGGTTTTTCAATTAATGGTAAGTTCGTTCTTAGAAATGACTTCCTCTAATGATTTTAGCCATTTTCCCATATTATTCCTTAGTTTCAGAAATTCCCAAATCATAATTTATAATTTTCCCTTTAATACTTGAATATGATATTATGTTTCCAAACAGATTTTCAAGCAATTTGAAGAGTTTTTTAGTACCTTTGGTTAGAGCTAATGACCTTAAATTAAAGCCACACAATGTCCTCATTGCATGACATAAAACTACACAATAAAAATTTCCTCAATGCATGAATTAAAACAGCACAACACGACATCAATAATTATTCTTTCTATTAAAAATTTAGCCATTTCTCATACACCAAATATTTATAGAAATGGTTTTCTTATACCTGATTTATGTTGGTCTAAAATAGCCCTGTTTCATTCTTAAAATTAACATCCTTGGAAAAACCACCCACTGTGGTCTTACGTCACCCAAATCTTATTTTCCCCTATCTATCAACAGCAGAACATCAAATTTCTATGAACACATTTGCATGACTATGCAGCACATGCCCTTAGGTGGCCTTGCATAAGTTACCTACATAATGGGCTTGTCAGTCAAAAGATTCCACTATTTGGAAATGGATCATATTCCATAGATGTCCCTGCATAATACTGCCTCCATAAAGGGTTTTTCAAATAATTGGTGACATCATTCATAGAAAAGATACCCCTTATGTTGATATAGGTTTTAAATTTTGTGACCAAAAAAATCACGACTCAAGATACCCCTTGTAAATATTTAAATAATACTAAAGCAATTCTTAGCCACAGATTTCTTATTATGATCTAATTTCAAAATTAATTGTTAAAGATATTTATCCCTAAATATTATCCCTTTATAGTCCATCGTGCATGACTCTAAACTTCCAACAACAAGAGACATGGTACTCACTAGATTAGAAACACACATAGGGAAATCTGGAAAAAAGTTGATTCCCAGCTGACTAAACACACATTTTTTATGTTTTAAGTAATAATGCAGTGTTTTCTATATGACCCTATAAAAAATCAAACAATTCTCACTAGGACCCTTAGCTTAGGTAAAAATTTGAGCATCCTTCCAAAAATTTACGTAGCTCCAAATCAAATCAAATGAAATTAGAATGCGTCAAAGTGACCATCTTTTACCTTAGAACAATATTATTTTCATTTCGAACAAATCAAATTCTAAGGGGGGGGGATTTTGTGGATACCATGAAATGTGTTCAATTAACTTTTCCATAGAGTGAAGAGATGATTCTCACATATACAACAAATGTAAAGTATGGGTAAAGATGTTTTCACCATGATGAAACAAGATACATGTTGGATTTCTATATTCCAAATTACCACTCCATACCCAATGGATAAGTGGAATGATTCCCCATCTTGAAGTAGGTAGTGGATTTCGAAGATCAATGAAAAATATGTGTTGACACATTAAATTCAATTTTGTATTTTCTTCTAATAAGATTGGATATATTTAACATATAAATATGTGTATATATCCTCAAGACCTTCGATTTTACTAGTCATGGAGCCCAAACAGACATACGGATCAAAAGTTATGGCCCTCAGAAGACAGATAAGATTTCATCCCGAAGATCTACGTGAAGGACCTATGCAGAGGTCCTATGTGGAGGACCTAAACAGAGGAACTACGTAGAGGACCTACACGGAGGACCTGTGTAGAAGAACAATTTATACACCCCCTATCTGGAAGACCTACATGAAGGACCTATGGGGATGACTTGTGCTGACAAAATCCCTTCAACCAGGTCCTATCCGTGCCTATAAATATATCCATTGGGCTCCCCCTTTTCGATTGAAAAAAAATGAAAGACTCTCTGAAGCTCCCATTGGGTATCCCTTTCACCTTGTTCTCTCTAATTGTATCAAGTATCACTCAAAACTAATAGAGAAGATATAAATAAAAGAAATAGGCATGTATTTAAGTTATTCACATTCTTCAGTCCTCTTCCATACCTGTGCAGTCTACCTGAGTGGTACACCCGCGCGGTACACCTGCACGGTACACCCGTGTGGTACACCTACGTTGTATAGTTGCACACAATACCGGCATTCAAGAGAAACGTGGGGTACCTACGTGGCATACTTGTGTGAGGTATCTATGCGACTAGCTCAAGTACGCTTCTTAAAATCCATTCAGGGAAGGGTATCTCCTTCCTTGGTTCACTTACATGAACGGGGATATATTGAAACCTCCCCCAAAACCTTGTGACTTATAAAACCTTTGGGTAAGGCATATCATCATGTCTTCCATTTGGGTTTGTAACTCTATATTCAGAGGTTTCCCACATTTTTTCCACAATGGGGTAGGATTCATTGGATGTTTATGGGTTTGTATATCTATTGTTGCATGGACCATTATCCAAGGAACAGTGTTGGGAGTTCCTAGTTTGGAGAAGGGTTTGGGTCCTGACCTCGCCCTTATCAAAGAGGTGACCTGGAACCTCAGGTATCTAATAGAGAAGTTATGTTTCACCTATTTCTTTTTCATGCAAGCATAGGATAAGTCTCCCTCCCCTACCAGGAACAACTTTAGGGCAGCCGTCTTGTTATAATCTCATTACCTTCACCCATTCTTCCTTACATTGGACCCTGGTCCAATGTAAATAGAACAGAGCAAAGTTTCATCGCCTCGCCCTCTTCCATGGTCGATGTACCGTCTTCCATCAGCATGGAAGAAAAATTTTAAAGTGTGGATTTGTTAATTAAATCTTTGAAATTCATTTGTTTCTCACACCGAGTATGACTCAAGTGAGCATAGAGATTTTTCATGATCACACCATTTTCACAATTGAAAGAAATATGAGAACTCTGATTCCTGTTGAAACTAGGATACCTAGGAATCCCTTTCAGGGCCCTACCTAACTAGATATCCTCCTTAGGAATCCATCCCAAATTCCTCCAATTTGAGAATCCACCTTAAGAAATAAGCCCCAAAATCCCAAAATATTTAAGGTATCCTTTTCGGGAAATAAGCGCAAACTCATCTCTTTCAAGAAGACTATACTATCCTATGATATTAATCAAACTACATGGTATTTGATTCCCATCCATATGGGATATGTAGGACGCCTCATTAAGGTTCAAACCCAGCACTTCAAATCAACCCTGTTTTCCTTGGGCCATATTCCCAATAGGATCTGATCTTACTTGGAAATCCATATCCTTTCCAAGTTCCTTGGGCTACTTCAGCATAATCCCCACACTAAGTTTCAACCAAGCACCTTCCACTTAGAGGTCCTTATCCCATGTCCTTAAAAGGTATGATGTGTCCCATTCAGTGGCACCGAACTACGAGGGTTCTGATTCCTTTCACAAGGATACGTAGGTAGACTGTCTTATGGGCACGATCCCAAAATCAAATCAAGACTTCATCTCCTTGGAAGAAATTAAATTCCAGAGTTCCCCACTATGTGGCTTAAAAACTATTATCATTAAAACAATTATTAAAAGAATCTCTAATCGGTATATTAGAGGATACCATTGATGGAAATCTTTAAATACATTCAAATGTTTCCATTAAGGAATAACCTTGAATGCGTACTGATGATTCTAAATTTTATACATATTAATAAGTGCTTGAAAATTCAAAGGAATACTTATGATATCCTTGGGGAATTAATAATAATTCCATAAAATATTTTAATTTCACATAGAGTGTCCCATAGTAGACAACAATTCCCCCAAAAAAGGATTGATGAGTCCGACCTCCCATCCTCTAGACCAATACACATTATTAAGTATCGTAAAGTTCAAAACATAATGAATTCCTACCTTTGGAATGCATTTCTTCTTTGGATAATGAACTGTTGAAAGTTATTGGTTCGATGAATAAATATAATAGAGACTTCCTGGAAACAATGATTCTTAAAACTAGAATACACGTTTCAAGGACCTGTGAAACTTGCAACTAATTTATTTTATATAGATTATATACTTACCCTTCTTCATGTAAAATCATGAATACTTCATACATCATGGTTTGTTATATTATAATTTACAATATTTCAGTAATTTGGTTTTGACTTAAAAATTTCCATGTGGTGAAGAATTTAATAACTCTATTTCATTTCATTAGGTAATATTACTACTTCATTATCTTGGAAATTCAATGATTATATATGTAAATACTTTTTACTATATTAGATTTTATTTCCACTTTTTGTATTTCTATTTATTCTATACACATTGAATATATTAATTAATTAATTTTAACTTAAAGGTATGATCTCTATAAGGGTTTATTTCACAATCTCATATTAATCAAGATTTATTTTATGTGAGTTTTCATTGCATAGAATTATTTGATAATTTTATAATAAATCCCTTTAATTTTATTCTCCATATGGTTATTAATTATTTTTTCATGTAGTATTATCATTTTATACTATTTGGTATGTGAAATAAGATATAAAATGTTCTTAATAAAATCAGTCTTTCATTATATCATTAGTCAAAAATCATTTCCTTATTTTCTAAAAAAACTCAAAAATGTTTTGAAACTTATCCATCTAATTTAGTAAAAAATCTACCCCATTTTTTCTTTATATAAAATGTTTTCAAATGAATCTTCAAGTATTTTTCTAATTATGACCTATCTGTATATCACCTAAAATGTGAATGGAATATTTTTATAACATGTATAGAATGTATTGATTTTCATATCACCCTATCCACTCAATGATTTAAATCTTCCATTATAAGTTTTAAAGGTTATTTTCAAATAAAAATTTTCAAAATTTGTTTTTGTGATTTTTTTGTTTATAAAATATATTATTTTTCAAATAGAGATGGTTATTTTTTAAATACCCCTACCTTAGTTACCGAAAGCAGTTTCTTACTTTTTTATATTAGTATTAAGAACAAGATATCTCATCCAAAAGAATAGAATATTTTAGTATCTTCAAAAAACTATATAAAAACATATTATTAAATTAATTTATGAAATGGATTAAAACATAGAAACATCATTGAAAACACTATTCTATTAGCTTACCCATGCGTGTCAGTCATAATATACATCATCACATCCCATGGAAAAGTAAAACATAGGAAATGGGTTAAATCAGATTCCTAGTAAGGTTAATAAATATAGTAGAAGAAATCATAAACATAAACAATATGGAAATGTGAATAATTAAAAAACATGTTATTAAAACAAAATCTTGATAATAATATGGCAGTAATAAAAGTGGTATAAATAATTCCGTATAAATAATAACTTAATAATGAAACATAAACATTGATGTTATACTAGTCGAATAATCACATGGATTATCCAGTAATAATATCATAATGAGGTAATGAATAATGTTGGACATATTAATCATACCGTCGAGGCTTTAGCCATGACATCATACTTAAATAGGTAAAAACCTAGTCGAACTTGTCTCATGAAAACTACTGATGCATCATGGATATATAACGGGGAACATACATCCCTTAATAAGTCAAATTCCTTCCTTATATAAAAGGTTCGGAACAAAATCAGCTTATAAACACATATTGAAACTGGCATATTAAATATTAATAACCTTCCACAAATAATAAAAATAATCATTAACCATCCTGAGTAATATGGTAAATGGTATCAAGATAGTACATCCCCAAATAAAATCATAAACCATTAAAATCAATGGTACATGAAAAAATAGAGATCAATTTCAATTAATCACTATATAATACAAGGGGTTTTGAATAAGATGAAAATACTCTAATAAAATTATTGTGAATTTTTTTTTAGGAAAACAATTTTTACTATTAAAGAAGAGTTATTTGGGAAAATCATTCTTATTTTTCATAAAAAAGATTTTAAAATTATATATCCCATAAATAAAAAATGAAATTAAGTATATATGATAAATATTAAAAAAAATTCTTACTTAAATTTGGAAGCTTAAGTAAAAAACATGTAATAATAGTGTTTAAGAAACTTTTGAAATGTGAAACTTTAGTGTGGTTTAAGGGAAAATATAAATGAGGCTTTAAATATGACAAACAAGAAATTATTTGAATAAAAAACCGAATTAAGATTTTTTTCGAGGATAAATGGAGGGATTTTAGAAAAATATTTTATGTTTAACAATATCATGTAGTGTACATTGAAATGGGTAAGAAATTGGAAGTTCCCTTTAATTGGGCCTTATTAAATGAATTAATTAAAAATGGAACCTTATGAAACAATTATTTTCCATAAAATAAAGAATAATATAGAAAGGTACATATTTTAGGAAAATAAATAAATAATTTAGGATGGATACATACGAATAATTAAGAATTAAATTAGTTTAATGATAGAGAAATAGAATCCCAATGGAAAAAATGGAGGTTCAGGAATAAACCTTTACCATATATCTGAAAGTGTTCTGCACTTGCACTTAATGTCCTTGATAATGAAATAATATTCATTAATAATTTAATTCAAGGACTATTAAACATTTATTTTATTTATTATAATTTTATTAAGTTCATTTATGTCTTTTTTTATGATTCATATGAATGAACTTCTTCATCCCATAATGTTCATTTCATTCATTTTCATGATTGGCTCACTTGTATACAAGTATGGAAGATCATGTAAAATGGAAAATTTTATCCAAAATTGAAAATATATGTTATTAATGGACATAAATAATATTTAACATTATTATATAATGTTTTTTCTAGATATGAGGATGATTCATTAGATAAAATGTTATTGATAATTGTTTATATTATTTTTCGTTTTTCATAATCACACAATAGTTTTAATTTATTATTAAATATTATACAAATATACTTATTTTAGAATGATAAATGAGTAGTAATATATATTATTTTTTTTTAACCATTATAATTTTTTATGTCCGACCTTGGATGAAGTAATAAAAATGCATTATCCACGTTGGCATTAAATTGACACATCATTGATGATATTTTAATTTTTAGAATAAAAGAGAGAGGAGAAGGGGTTTGATGATGAATATTAAATTAACATAATAAATTTAAAGTATATATAAGATAAAATAGTTATCATTCATGTTTGAAAAAAGGAGGTATATAAAGGATATTAAAATATAATAAATTTAAAGAAAAAAAGAACGAAATTGGATTTTACCTCTTGAATTCCTCTCCTTGAGAACCACCTAATGGGAATTTGAAATAGTATTTTGGGTAAGACAAGGAATAATAGAACGTAGAAGGAGGTTTTAAAGTGTTATTGGGAAGAAATTGGATAATATTCAAAGAATTGGAGGTGTGGAGATAAGAGGTGGTGATGGGTGGTATTTATAGTGGGAGGATAGGACTGCTTTTGATTAATTTTTCATTTGTTTATTACTTTGCCTCAAGACTATATATAGTGAGGATTAATATGACTAAATATAGTACCTATTGAAGGTGAATTGGAACTAGTGGGTTCTTACCACAACCATAAATTAGGCATTACTTAATAATACAAGTATTTGATAGACACTGTAAATTACTATGTTTCACAATTCACCAAAAAATTGAACTATTTTAAAAAAATGCCAAAATTTCGCCCCAATGTTTTTTCAACATTCAGAATTCAAAAATTGTCTCAATTTTGTGAATATAATATCTCAAATTTTAAATTTTAAATTTTTAATTAAAATCATTCTTCTTTCCAAAAATACTAATTTATAAATTATAACTACTTTTATGATATTTTGAAAAAATAATTATGGCCTCTTAGTATTAACTTATAATCATAAGACCAAAATATATTAATTTATGAATATATTTTATGAAAATATACTTTCATTTAAATCAATATATTACTTATTAAATTGTAGTTAAATATTTATTACTTACAAAAATACCAACAATTAATTTATCATTTTTAAACCATTTATTTAATATTTCCATGACAGAATATAGTATATTTTCATTAATAAGATACCTAAAATTTATGTATAAATTCATAGGGTGGGTAACTATTTTATTTTTTAGATAATTATTCATAATGGTAACATTAATATTCCAACAATTATGTAAATATTTTATATTATATCATAGTTTTAAACTTGTTTTTGTGTGAAACATAAGATATCAATGATATTAAATTTGTAAGATGTATACAGAAAAAATATTTGGTTCTGAAATTTCCCCTACATAAAAAATTTCTTCCTCAAAATATCCAAAAATGTAACCACATAAAAAGCTTTGGGTTTTTCTTCATCATAATTTCCTCTTATTCCCATGTCACCTCTTAAATTTAACGATTTCTTCACTGTACCTTCACCACTTGAGTTATTTGATTCATCAACACATGTACTCTAGTGTCAATAATTTGAATAGGGTCTTCACCGTAACATAATTTAGTTTTCAATTATATTCCTTTAGATGTGATAATAAGTGTTTGGTCTGGAATGTACTTTCATAACAAAGAGACATGGAACACATCATGTACTTTAGAAAGAATGGTTGGGATTTGCAAATTGTAATCCCTTAAAAAAATTATCTCAAGAATTTAAAATGCTCTAATGTACCCAGGGATCAATTTTCCTTTCTTACCAAACCATATGACACCCTACTACATAGATAATTTTACAATGAAATTATATCCCACTTGAAACTCCAAATTCTTTTTGTGGTTATTAGAATAGAACTTTTTCCTACATTTAGCTTATTTGATGTGGGTTTGAATAATATTTTCTTTTTATTCTTTATCTACCCAAAGTTCTAGGCCAACATGATTTCTTTCCCCAAATTTAACCTAAAATATTGGTGTATGAAATCAATTACCATATAATGTTTCATATTGATTCATTTGAATACAATAAGGTATTGTATTATTGTATTAATACTCATACAAAGTTAAATAAGGATCCTATATACCTTTTAAGTTATGTGTGAAGGATCTCAATGTGGATTATAGTGTTTGGATTTTCCATTTAGACTATCCATAAGATTAAGGGTGTTAAAGAATACCCCACTTAATCTCTATATCCAATTATTTATAAATATATTTCATGAATTTTTCATGATTAGACAATATATTTGATAAATATTTCAGGTTTCTCTAGTGTAAAATCATCCCTTATAGACATGAAATGTAAATATTTGATAAGTTGATAAAAAATTACACATATTTCATCATTCTTTGTTGGATTATTTGGTAATATTGTAAAAAAACTAAATAGTAATTTCATTCCATTCCCATATAAGAATTGTTATATGTTGCATGACTCCTCTAGGATGTTTTCTTTAACCTGCACCTATTGATAAACTAAACACCACGATTCATAATTAGCTATTTATCACATCTTATTATCCAACCAAAAATTATTTAATATCTCTATACATCATAGCTCTACCAGGGTTTATAGATAAATTAAATCACTTATATTTATCCAAATTTCTAATTTTTAGCTTGGTTATAGAGGTAACACAAACACTCTTTCAAAATGTCGTGATTCAATCATCATATATGATGTCCACCAATTTCCCATCATTCACATCTTTAATTTTCTTCTGAAAATTCGAATCATTAGACTGAGAACATTTAATCCTTTCAATTTGAGGTGTTTCAGAAACTATTTTAAAACATAGTGATTTTTCACCTTCATTGATAATTCCTATATCCATATTTACTAGATCCAAGTACGTAAGATCCCTATTAATCCTCATTTTTTCTAAACATCATGATCCTTCCTGGAAAAATCATCTTCTACTTTATTTTCTTTTCTATCGGTGGTAGTGTATTGAATAATCATAATCTTTAATTAGATCGAGTCATCCCCTTTTTCTAATTTTGAGTTCTTGCTATGAGAATATATATATCAACCTATTGTGATCTATATATATCTCAAATCTTTCACAATAGATATAGTATCTCTAAATATTTATAGAAATGATTACAGCTGATAATTATAGTTCATGAGTTGGATTATACTATTCATGAATTTTTTTACTGCATTGATGCTGAAAAATATCTCTATCATTCTTTATAAGGGCACAACCATGTCCTTTCTTGGATTCATCACTATAAATAAAAAATACAACATTTCCTGGTGGTAGATTCAAGATCAGAATATTAACTAATCTCTTATTCAATTATTGAAAAGATTTTTCACATTATATTGTCCTTACAAATTTAACCCCTTTTAGTGTAAGCTTGGATAATGGGTTAGATAATCGGGTAAAATTTTGACCAAATCAATAATTGTAACCTACTAACCCAAAGAAACTACATAACTCAGTCAAATGTTTTTGGTGTGGACCATTCTTGGAATACCTTGGTCTTCCTGGAATCAACTGAGATTTCATCCTTAAATATATTATGGCCAGGGAAATAAACTATTTGAAGCCATAATTCACAGTTTCTAAACATCCCCTCTAACCCTTTTCTTCTAATATTCTCCAGAACAATAAATAAGTTGTTCTCATATACCTTGTAGATTTTTTATTACACTATGATATCATCAATAAATACCCCATCAAATTATTCAATATATTACTTAAATAAAATATTCATTATATGCATAAAAACATAGGGTGAATTATTCGATCCAAATGGAATTACTATAAACATGTAATATTGGTACCTTATTGGAAATTATTCCTTTGAAATATCTTCCTTATTCACATGCAATTGATGATACCCAGAATGTAGATCAATCTTTAAACAATATTTATCTCCATTAATTTGGTCTTAAAATTCATCAATACAATGAAGTGGATACTTTTTATTTATCATAATTTCATTTATATCCATATATTCAATGAACAACCTCATATATTTATCTTCTTAATGAAAAGAACATGAGATCCTTAACCTGAAATACTAGGTCATATAAATACATTATCACCCAAATAAACTAGTTGTTTCATTAAATTAATTAATTCCACCTTTCCTATTATATATGTATTCATTGATACAGGTCTCACATCATGGATTAAATCTATAGAAAACTAAATTTATTTCTCAGTAGGATTTCTAGGTAAATCCTACGGAAATACATAAATTTATTATTTCATAATAGGTACATCATAAATTTAAAGATCACTTTTTTCGTAAGTATGTTTTATCTTCTCTTCTTCTTCAACAATCCCATTTAGAAGAGCTACTATAGGAGGATCCAAATGTGGATATGGTTATGAACTCTCCTCTATAAAGATGATAAATTGCATGTCTTCATCAGGAATCATAATTTCGTTCTCATTGAAAATAATTTTTTCCATTATACATTGAAATCCAATACATGAAAAGGATTATAGGAAAATAAACTATAGGTATAATAAAAAAATTTGTAATTAGATCCTATTTATGTGTCATAATAGGAACTACTCAACACATCTTTATTGAAATAAGGTTTTTTCTTGGAGGTTTGACTGAAAACATCCACATTAATGTGAGTTGTTAATATATTGTTTTTATGGAAAATTAAGATGATATAAAAGAATAAAATGATCCAAAATCAATTAAAACCTTAGATAAACTTGCGGACAAGATTAATGTACCAAAAAAACATCATTATGTTATTCGGTGATAGCTATTGTGATTGCAAAAGCATGGACTTTTTTTATTTCTATTATATGGGGAATTTTTCCTTTATTTCTATTATAATAATTTTCATTGTGTACTAACCCTTTATAGTTGAATCATTTCTCATTTATATCTTCTTTATTTCCTCTACAATCACAGTCCTAGTGGACTTTTTCTCAATATTTGTAAAAAAATATCATTCCCAATATGCAATTTCCATTATTTCTCTTTCCAAACTTATTTCAATTTATAAACTCACTCATCCCCTTCCTCTATTTTTCCTTATTTCCTTTTCCAAATTACTCAGTATCCATATTCTTATTTTTATTCCATTCGAATCTAAATGTAATGGAACATTATTTCTCAATCATGATATGACATGAAATTGTATCCTTGTATGATGAGAATGGTTGGGAGAATAATACCTTTTTTGTAATTAGTTTAATATCATTGATGAAAGGTTCAATATTTCCCCTTGATTATGTATGTAATCTTCACCATGCCTTTATAAATTTTGACATTTTGATTCATACTTATCAATGTTTTACTCCTATTTTTATCTCAGACCCGAGAAATGTCCCTCCATATCTACTCACTGTTCACAAGAGAAATAATTTTTCAAAGAAAATTTCTTGAAAATCCATTCATTTAATATTTTTAATTTTTTCCACCTTAGTGTATTGAATTAATGAACACCATTGATCTAAATCTCCCTAGAGAGATACAATACCAAGATAACTTTCTCTCTTCTAATACTTCTCAATGTAAGAAATTCCATCTCTAAGGAACTTATCTATTGTTCAGAAACAAATAGATTTTAATTCCCATTGAATGATGTAGTAAGTTGTCACATGAAGTGCTCTAACATTATTACATTGTATTATGGATCGGGTTGCCCCATGTGAGTACTGTTATTGCTCATAACCTGAGTCAGTGTTCCTAGTATAATTATATATTGTTCATCTCCAATTTCATCTCCAACTCCATCATCGTGATCTTTCAATGGAGGGAAATTCCTACCTAGTATACATGTGTTGATATAGTTTAAATTCTTTTAACTAGGCACCATTTATAAAAATGGAATACACTAGATCAGATCATATAATTATGAAACATAATGTATAATATAAAACTTGTAAAAAACATAATTTAAATTGAAAATTTAGGTATAACTAGACTCTAAATCATAATCATGGTTACATTGGGAATATTTTCAAAGTCATTTATAGGGTTATATTTCCCTAATATATTTTTCCTTAAATATAGTTTCAGAAGATTATACTAAACTTTCTCTAATTCAAACTATAAAGACCATGACCAATGTATCCAAGAGTTGATGCCTTACATTATTACATTGGTACTAAGAATAAGAGACTGCATCCTAAAGGACTGAATGTTTTAGTACTATCGGTATACTAGATACAGACATAACTATTACATTACTACATTAAATGAAATACAATAATGTAACTTTATTGAGAACTCTATTATTCTCTTAGCTTATCCCTGCATGTCAGCCAAAATATATATCACCACATCCTGCGAAAAAATAATACATAAGAAAGGGGAGATCTCAGATGCTCAATAAGCCTTTGAAATACCGCAGAATGTAACATAAACATAAATAATAATTCAAGGGGAATAAATAAAAAACATATTCTGTTAAAATGTAATCGCGATCATAATATAGATGAAATAAAATATGAATAAATAATTCCATAAAAATGATCACATGAGAATGAAACCTAATTGTGGTCATTATAATAGTATAATAATCACATGGATTATAAATTACTTAAATTATAATGAGGTAATTCATAATTTGGTATATCATAAAAATAACCTCAAAGCTTTATCCTTGACACCACACATAAATGGCTAAAAACCCAATTCAAGTTTTTCTCAAGAGGCTTAAAGATGCATCGATGGCCTATGGAGGGACTCACACGTCAAATAATAATTCCAATTCATTCCTCATACGAAAGGGGTGGATCATAAACAACTTATAAATTCTATTGAAACTATTATATGACGTCTTGATAACTTTCCTAGATCAATAAAAATATTTATAAACCATCCTAAGTAATATGGTGAATGGTATCAAGATAATACATTCCCAAAAATAATCACAAACCATATAATTGAATATGGTATATAGAAACATAAGAGAAAAATATATATTAAAAATAACATTACAAATAGGGTATTACAATAGATGAAAATACTCTAATAATGTCATTGGGAAATGCTTCAGCGAAATACCATTTTAACTTGGAAAAAAGTTTTATTTTGGAAAATCATTTATATTTGTCATAAAAATCAGATTATAAACATATATAACCCAAAAAAGATAATATAGTGAAATTATATTAGAGGAATATTTAATGAATATTTATACAATAAATTTTCAACTGTAGTGAAAACCTATGAAAAGAGTGTTTAAGAAACAATAGAACTCTTCCACTTCCGGGTGGTTTAAGGGAAAATATAAATGTGTCTTTATTACAGAAAAATGCATAATTGTTTCTATAAAACCAGAAATGAACTAAAATATATTTTCTTTGTAAAAATAATGATTTTATAAAATTACCAATTTTATTAAAAATAACATTTATTGTACTTCAAAATGGGTAATAAATTGGGATGTTCCATTAAATCGTGCTTGCTTAATGGGAAAAATTAAAAAGGGAACCTTATAATACTTGTAAATCACAGAAAATAAAGAATAATTGAAAAAGATACACATGTTTGGAACATAATAACTTGATTTGAAATGGTTACAGAATAGTAATTGATAATTAGAGTCGGTTAAGGATAGATAAAGCGCATCCTGAAGGAAAAAATTTTCATTCAGGAAGAAACCTGTACCTTATGTCTGAAAGTGTTCTACACTTCCACTTAATGTTCTGAATAATGAATTTATGTTAATTTATAATTTAATTAATAACATATTAATCATTAATTAGATTTAGTATAATTTTATTAAGATAATTTATAGTAGTTGGGGTTTGGCTTAGTGGTAAGCATCCCGTAAGGCTACATAGAAAATGGGGGTTCAAAACCCATGGGGCGCAGGCTACTGTAGCAGTACTGTAGCGGTACTGTAGTAGTGGTGGCACTGTTCATCAGCGGGTACTGTAGCGGTGGCAGGGCACTGTAGCGGTGGCAGGGCACTATAGCGGCGGCGATACTATGCGGTACTGTAGCAGCAGGTTACTATTCACAGAATGTGAATTGGCCTTAGAATTTGGGCCTACGGGCTATGTAATGGGATACAAGCCCACTGGGACTTCAGGCTATGTAATGGGTTTCACTCTACCAAGATAAAAGAGGACATTGCATTGATTTAATAATAAAAATGAGGCTTCAGCCCCAACCTTAAAAAAAAGATAATTTATCACTTATTTGATGAGCTATAAAAGTCAATTTCATTGTTTGGGAGTGTTTTTTTCCATGATTTTATTTATTGGTTCACTTGTATACAAGTATAGAAGATCCCGTATAATTGGAATATTTATTCTTAATTGAAAATATACGTTATTAATAAAATTGGATAAGACTAAATGGTCTTATATACAATTTTTTAATATATGAGGATAATTCTTTAGATAAAATGTTAGTGATAAATGTTTTCATTATTTTGGAATTTTTTTGATCATATCATGAAACTTTTGTTTTAATAATTAATATTATTTCTATATACATGTTAAATAAAAATATATAAGTTTTAATATAAATATTACAATCTTTTTTATAATTTTTAACCATTTTATCAATAGAATTGATGGCGGTAATGAAATTTCATCGTCCACGATGGTGGTAAATTGACACATCACATATGATATTTTAATTTTAATAATAAAAGGTATAAGAGAAAGGGTTTGATTATAAATATTACATTAACATAATAAAATTACATTAACATATTAAAATTAAAGTATATATAAAATATTGGATTTATCATTCATGTTTATATATAGGAGGTAACAAAAGGATAAGAAAATAAAAGAAATTGAATGAAATACAAAAGAACAAAAGGGGATTTTACCTCGTAAATTCCCCTATATGAGAACCTTGTTAAGGATAGTTTAAATTTTATTTTGGGATATAATTGATAGTCAGTAACATTAGGGTTAGGTTTGGGAGAGGTATTGGGATGAAATCTAAAAAGAATAAAGGATTTCGATGTGTGATTATAAGAGGTGATGATGGGTGGTATTTATAGTGTAAGGGGAAGGGTATTTTTGATTAACTTTTTCTTTTGTTTCTTATTTTTGATCAAGGTTATAAATAGGGAGGATTATAGTGATAAAATAATGCAACTAAGGCATATGAATTTGAGACAATGGATTATTACCTCATCAATACACCATGAATGACTCCATAATTTATGTATTTGTTAAATACCGTAAATTAACATATTTCGATATTCAAAAAGAATTTAATTTTTTTTAAAAAAATACCAAAAATTCACCATAAAAATTTATCGAAATTTAAAATTTAAAAATCGAATTGATTTTACGAATTGTTTTTCTAAATATGTTAGATTTAATTTTTCATTAAAATCATCATTTATTCGAAAAGTACTGAATTTATAATTACACCAAATTTTATGAAACATTAAAAACATAATTAATATTTCATAAAATTATTGTATAGTAATAATAACAAAATATTAATTTATTAATATATTTTATGAAAATATATTTTTTTTAATTCATTATATTATTAAAAAGTTATAGATAATTATTTATGACTTACAATAATACCAACACTTAATTTATCATTTCTATTAAATTTAATAACGTATTCCATGATATATGTAACACCCCAAGGATTTAAAAATAAATTTAATATTGAATTCATGAAACACTGGGTGTCAACAAAGAAACACTTTGTTATAACCTATTCAATAAACTAGATTTTGTCGCTTCTAAGATCTGAATTTTTTAAAATTTGACATACGAGGTTGCGTTCTTGGTGATTTATAGAGTATGATAGAATCAAATAAATTAATAGTGAATAGTAACTTAACCTTATGAATAGTAATTTACCCTTATTAATATTAATATACCCTTATGAATAGTAACCTCAATCATGGATATATAAATAAAATTTAGAAACATTTTAAATTAAATAGAATATTTAATAAATTATTGATTATGTATTTGTATTTTTGTGAGTGAAAAATATTTAATTATTGTTTTAAATTTATAAAAGGATTTAAATTTAATTTACACAAAATATTTTCCTAAATAAATATTTTTTTCCCAATAGTTTTGGAATAATTTTACAAGGCCTTGGTTAATTTTGGAAAGTATTACAAAATTAGTTTTAAATTTAAAATATTTATTTTTCAATTAAATAATGATTTTATATAGAAAAAAAATTTCATATATTTAAAAGATTATTTTGATAAAATAGACCTCATTTTTGGATTTTACAACTTGAAAAGTATTTATGGTGTTTTTTGGTATTTTTCTAAAATACATTAATTTTAAGTGAATAATAAAATACGATAATTTATGATAAATACTAAATACATTACTTATTGAGTCATAATTGTTGTAATACTGATTAAAGGCCACTAGGATTGAAATAAAATGCACATATTATTATTATTGGTCACAATAATTAATAATATTTCTGGTTATGAGAAAAATAATAAAATAATGATTAAGATATTCAAAAAGTACTCTTATCCTATACTATAAAAACCACTCCTCCTTACCTCTTCTATTCACTCCTATGAATCCTTGTTACTTGTATAAATTCTACTAAAATCACCTCCCAAGATCCTCCCACATTTCGATCAGCCCTTGGACTCATAAAAATAACAAATCCTCTCCCATAATGAGGCTCTAAAAGAAGATTAATTGAAGTGGTAAATTCATATTTTCAATTATTTTATTTTCTTTCAAGTTCCATTGTATTATTTTCGATCCTCACCTCTCCTGTAACACCACGAGCAGAGAAGCCTAGAGTCGGTGAATTGTTACTTATCATTGGCATCATCACAAAAGATCATGTATCAAAATACATATTAGTTTAGTAGCCTTGGATGTACTAGATACATTCATAAGGTTTACATTACATCATAAAATGGAAAACTACAACAACATTTTTTCCATAGACACCAATGAGATCTCATAGACTATCCTTGCAGGTCAGTCATAATAAAATTCGTCACATCCTGGGAAAAATAAAACATATAAAGGGGTGCGCTCAGATGGTCAGTAAGGATAACAATAAAGAAGAAACTTTCATAAATAAGCATAAACATTAAAGGCAATGTATAAGAATAAAACAAAATCCTTTAAACATGAACAACAGTATAAAATAAAAAATAGAAAACGAAATAATTCAATTTAATTATTAAAATGTATATTCTAGTAGTCGAATAATCACATGAAATATCAATAGCCACTTTCATAATAATGGAATTCATAATTCCAGACATCATAAACACATAGTCAAGGCATTGTCCCAAGACTATAAATAAGATTCTTTCAAGGCCTTGTGAAAGGACACTAGTTTGAATCATGAGACCTACAGATGCATCGAGGAGCTATATTGGGCTCCATCCATCACTTACTAAGTCTAATGCATTCATCATATGAAAATTTTGCAACATAATATAAACATTCGTATTAAAACTAGAATGAAAAATTTCAATACTTTTCCACAAACCCTGAATTGTATAAAAATAGAACATACACAGTCAAACAAAACTCATTGAACACAATATGTAAGATTCTATTTTAACAGATTAACTTCAATCGAGAATACTGAAGGATATTGAAATAGATGAAAATAATCATCAAAACTATTTGATAGAAATATCCCCCTTTTTCTTGAAAACAGTTAAAAGTCACACAATTTGTCAAAAGCTGTTTAAAAATAGATTTTTGATTCAAAGTTTCCCATAACACTTTGAAACTTATAAAAGTAATTTTAATTTTAAAACATTAATGTCCATTTAAATAAAACATTGAAACCATTTTTAAAACATGGACATTAATGAGAATGATTTAGAAGAATAAAATTTTAAAACATTAAAAATGATATTTTAGTTAGAGTTACTATCCAAATGAGATACGATTGAATACAAATAATTGAGGTAATCAAACCTTTATAATACCATAGGAATAAAGGATTTCATTATATACTATGTCAAAGGACAGTATATAAACCATATAAAAGTAAATTGGTGCATAACAACAAAGAAGTCTCAAAGGAATGTAAAATGAGATGAAATCCTTTATAAATAAAGTATACTTAGGTAAAAGATAAATTTATGACATAATCATGAGTGAAAAATATAAATAAACTCAATATGATTGGATATTTAGTGTAAATCAATCAGAGGATATTCACACATATTCTTGTAAAAACAACACCAATGACTTGGATGTTTAATTCAATGAATGGTAATTGAGTCAAGATCATTTTTATATTAATATCCTGAGAAATTATCAATGGAGTTATTATGTGTATAAAAAGTATATACACACAAAGGGGAGTGTAAATTACTACATACATAATATATAGTTATTCCACATATAATCTTGGAGTAAAATAATCAATGAAGTATAAGTGAAGCCCACTAAGCGGAAATTGAAATTTGAATTTCCCTTACCGATTTGATAACTTATGAAACATAGAACCCATGAAAGGAGGATCATACAATTAAGATGTAAAAACTCATAAATTAAATTATATTACCCCATGAATACAATCATGGACCGTACATACGCCACACAAAAAGAAATAGTGTCCAATGTAGCATGAGTCTCACGAGAGTAAAAAGTGAGATGAAAAACCCGTACTTCTTTGTAATCAATCGAGTCATATGACCAAAAGTTAATAAACAAAAAATGGATCATAGAATACCATTAATATAAAATGAATCATGATAATATATATCAAATGGTAGTACATAATACACCGCATCCAATAAATAATTGGTGAACAATGGAAATCTCACATAATTAAAAGTAAGATAAGAAACCCATTACCTTGTAATTTTTCTTGGTCGAGGGTATGTTAATCTCATGTATAATGGTAAAATATTTTTTATTAAATTATAAAATAACCATATACATTAATATTATATCTTATATGATCTTTTAATATTGATATTTTAGTATTATTGTCATTTCGGGTGTTAACTAATTCGTTCTCCGTTATATGCTTGGTTACGTAAGCCATGTTCGTTATGGATGGGATGTATCTTATTATTATTCAGAATGATATTAAGTCTTTAAAAATTATTTTTAATCATCAAATAAAAATTATTCTTGAATAGATATGATGGGGAATGAATATCATTGCGTTCGTGGAGACGGTAATCCGCACGTACGCACAAGCGACAATATCGTATTTTTGATATTAAAATAAAATATTATTCGATGGTATATCATATATATAGAATCATAATCATGTTATATTTATTATTTACACCAATTATACATCATTATTATACCCATCAAAAAAATAATTTATTGAAGAACAACTACACCATGACATGGAGACGGTAAGTTGTACGTACACACGTATGGTGACATGTCATTCAAAGGATGGATAGAATAATGAATATGGTTTTAACATATTTATAATAACATCACAGTATATATAAGATAATGGAGTTATTATTTTAGAATGGAAACAACAAGGAAATAGGAATTGGAAGAAGAAAGGAACTTGAAAGAGGTGATGAAATATTTACCTCTTCTTCGGGTTCTTCCGTTTGATTTGATCAAAAGGGATCCGTAGGATGGCTTTATATCTAATGTAAGGCATATAGGATGAAGGGAGGAGAGTTAGGAGGATATTTGTGCAGGGTTTTTACGAGACTAATGGCTTTTAAGGTGTTAATTAAAGAGAAGGGGAAGTTCCCTTTTATAAGAGGGGTGAGGGGTACCTTAGGAAAAGCAAGAAGTATTATTTTATAATAAAATCATTTTATGTTTCAAATGGACAGAAAAGGAACTAATTAAATTATAAGGTGGGTATGGGTTGGAAAACACTCAACAAATAGGTTTTATACAGGTTTGGGTCACAATATTAACCTCATCTTTTAGATTTAACTCTTAGTTAAATAGTTTGACATTTACCATGTCTCTTTGTATTTTTTTATTATATGATTAATAAACATACTATATACTTCCAAGAGAACCCAAATTGGTTCATTAATGATAAAACTATCAATATATAAGACTTTTGGAAAATCAATAGATTTTTTGGAATATAATATCAATTAATAATATCATATTTGTTTTAAAAAAACATTTATTTCAATTTTGACACTATTTGGAATTTTGTTTTTACTAAATTTATTACAGCATTGTTACATAGACCAAAATTCATCTAACCAACCCTATCATGTTATATTAACATAGAAAATGAGTGGAATTCATAAAAAGACTCAAATTACATTAATGTTTATATTTATAACATAAATTATTTTAATATTTCATTAATTAGGTAATTACAACATCATCATTATGTCATAAATAAAATAAATTATTTAATGTCTAAAAAATATAAATAAAATACCATTATAAATGAAATCTATTTAGATTTATAATTAATATTTATATTTTATTTTATATTATTTTTAATCCTATATTAAAAATGGTTTAGTTATTAAACATTGAAATTAACACTTTTAACTCTTCTTTGAATTAAATAATAATAAATGTCCTAATCTAATCCAAGTGGACCTAAAGAATTGTATTTTATTTCTAAGGTTGTTGTTGGTCAAATTAAACTTATCCAATATAATTAGGATATGTTTTAGGGTAATAATGATATCATTTTTACCCTTAATTACCCTATTTACTTTTAACCATTGTAGATAAAAGTAAAAAAGTTACTATTCACCAAAAATTATTTTCATTTTATTGAACCACATTTCACTTAATGATATCAACTGCGTCTCTTAGATTTTTTAAATTAAACTCACAGAAGTGGTAAAATTAAGTTTTATGTAAATTTAAAAATGCTCCTTAGAGGTGGGTAAAAGATGGTAAAAATTTATATAAAATTTTATACATATAATTTTAATATAAAATGAATCCAATGAATTATATTGAACTTATATAGGTATTATATATTTATTTTGACTTAAATAAAATTTAAATAAAATAAATAATTAGTTAAATAAAAAGTTGGTTTTATATTTAACGTAGTGTTTTTTACTATTAATAAAAAATTGAATGTTTTCAGAAAAATACCAAAAATTTACCCTAAGCTAATTTTGATATTCCAAATTCAAAAATGATTTATATATTACCAAATTCAAAACATAGAAGTTTCATTAATATATTTAAAATTAATTCCTGTTGTCAAAACTGAAAAGCGAGTTTTTAAAAAGTAAAAACTATCAAAAGATTGATATGCGTTTTTGTCAAATTTTAATGTGAAATTATTTATAATCACTTAAATTGTATTAAATTATAAAAATATAATCTAATTGTACCTCCAAACCATTGGAATAAATAATTTAATAGTATAAATTATTTCGATTAAAAAAGTTTTTTTCAATTAAAATTTAGTATTTTTCAGTATTCATAAAAATATAACTTTTTTTAGAAAAGTACCAAAAATTTATCCAAAATAAATTAGTATGACCATATTCTAAATAATAATATAATTTCATTAAATTGTGTATATAAAAGTGTCAAATATTGGTTTTAAAAAAGGTTTTCCATTAAAAGGAGGAAAAATTTCATTTTTTTTGAAAAATAATTCTTTTACCTGAAAAAAATGAATTTGTTCTTATATTATTACTATGAAACACATAATATGGATTCTAAAATTACATGGAGTATATAAAATTCAAAATTCATAAATGCTTTTGAATGGCTAGATTGGTAAGTCGTGGTGGGCTCGAACTCAGTGTAGCGTGTAGTGAAAGCTATTGAATTAATGAAAATAACTTACTATGAAATATTGGGGTGTTACATTCTTCCCCTATTTTGGAATTTGCGTCCTCACAATTTTAATATTGGGTTTGGGAACTTCATTGAAAGTACAACATCAGAAAAATATTCAATATCACTATCTCTTTAAAAGAAAGAATGAGAAGTACAAAGGTCACCCGAGATAACCCACACTAGGATTCCATGTAGGAAAACATGGATATGGATGATAAAATAAGTGTCATGTTATAGTGGAGAGTGATAAAAAACATGATTAGTAGAATGTTAACAATAAGAAAACCACAAACTTGGGATGAGATAAACGTTCATTAGCAAACTAGTTGCAAAATTAAATGGATAAATTTTTTTGTTTTAAGTTCCATGTCATTAAGTTGAGGAATTTATTTATGAGATTGAATTAGAAAATAAAGAGATATACTTATTTTTTAAGTAGAGTTTAATCCTGTAATAAATATCTACCACTAACTCATCTTTTTTTCAAACTATTAGTATTCAATATGACTTGGTCCCTCCTATAGTTCTAGAGTCAACTTATAGAGAATCACATAATCCATAAAGGATAAACTATATATATTTACCTTGTCTTTATAGATTAACCAAACCCAAAATGGTTAGTAAAAGATCAGAAGTTCCCCAAAAAGTTTAAACTTTTAGAGAAATAAATACTTATCTTAATTTCTAAAATTAAACCAACAATACCCGAAGTTCAGTAAAAACCATTTATTAAACAATCCTCTCTAAAATCCATCAATATAATCCAAACTAATATTGAAACCCAAAACATCGAATAATTTGATTATGATGACTTCCATTTTAAATTGTATTTCCAAATAAAATCAACTACTCTTAATGTCACATAATTAAAAGTAATTATCCTAATCACATATTCTCTATGATAGGTAATCATTTCTATAAATAACCCAAATTGCAATAAATCCACAATAACAACATAGATAAAAATCCACCATTACTCCTCAAATGAAATCCCATAGTATTCTATTTTCTTTATCCATATAGTATTCCCAACTGAGAGAAGGTCCTCCAAAATAACATTTATCACTTAATCCCAAAATAATTTTCCTATAATAAGGATATCCATTTGATATGACATATGATCCCAAATCAACTTATTATTGATCACTAAAATCATTTAACTAAAAATAATTAGTCACACTAACCAGGGACTTCACATAGTTCAGTGGTTGGTGATAAATCTCAATCACACTATGGTTGTGGTTTCGATTTCTGCAGCTTTTCCCGACGCGACGGGATGTCACACGGTCTGTGTGTAGTCATTTCTCAAAAAACTATATTTTATAACATTACCAAAATGAGATAATTCCTCAAAAATAAATATAACATAATTTCACCACAAATGTTATCTCATTCCTTACATTTTCATCCAAAAATTTAATAACATGTAATTGCATGAAATTTGAGGATCATATAAACCCAAATAATTATTTATAACTATATCAACAATAGAATACACAATTATTCTTAAAATATCAATTTCAAATAATAAAATAATGGGTGACATGTATGAGAAAATTCATCCAAAGTAATCCCATCAATAAAGATAACTAATACTTTTAGACATTTGACCATAAATTTATTTGCACAAAGGTTCTTCCTTGACCAAGGGGTTATCCTATAGAATATATAATTCACTTGGGTAATTCCCAGGTCCCCTACATTTATGGAAAATGACTTTAAATGGATTATTTGGATCATTATTTTTCTTCCATAGTAATCTTCATTTTTCCTCAGAAATTATTTAATTAATGTCATTCTTTCCCACACATAAAGCATTTCTTTCTCCATTAAGATACTTCCCTAGGTGTCTCCTTCCACATTTGTCGGCATGATGGAAATTGAGCTTTTTTTTCTCCATGGTACACACTACTGGAGATCGTATCATTCACCACCTTTCTCTTCATTGTTGAGTCTGGGATTTGGTTAATATATATATATATATATTATCATATTTTTGGAAAACTGATTCAACATGAACACAAAATCTTTTAGACCAATCAATATTCCATTTCATTGCTCATTTCTTTATCGTTCCAACCTTGTACATCATGTTCAATGTTACTATGGCTTCCTTGGAATCTAGCCATTGATTAACACAAGAAAGCATAGTGTGAGTCATAAAATCATATAGATAATATCATAACACCTTATTTTCAATCTAAAACACCTTAGGATTAACGATTGTAATTTATTATATTCTTATATTAAAATCCATCAAATCAGTTTATAAAGAAAATGTGAATTATCCTAAGCATATCCTCCGGGAGTGTCGTAACCAAGAGTGCAGCAAGGCCTGTTGTCGTGTACCAAGATACCTAGATTCAAGCCCGAAACTCCTTGTCAGAGTTTTCACTCCTTAGTATATCTGTGCCATAGCCGCCTCAACCTTCCTGTATCAAGATACAGATGCATTGTTTAGTAAACCCACATAATATCTAAAATACCAAAAATCTAGGAAGTTATTCTATACTAATCTTTAATATCTATCTTAGGGTAATATTCTCTAATTAGAGTTTATCTAAATCTAGATTTCAAGGTTTGTACTGAACTTCCACTAATACCAACTATAACTCCCTGACCTCAGAAGCCTAGAGTCAGTGCATTATTACGTATCGTTGGCATGATCACAAAAGATCATGTCTATAAAGTTTGATTAGTTTAATAGCCTTGGAATTACTAGATACATTCATAAGGTATACATTACATCATAAAATGTAGAACTAAAACAACATTGTTTCCATAGACAACACTGATATCCCATAGACTATCCCTACATGTCATTCATGATATACTTCTTATCATCCCAGGGATAACAAAACATAGAGAGTGGTGAGATCAGATGCTTAGTAAGGATAACCATAATGAAGAAACTTTCATAAATAAGCATAAACATTTAAGGCAGTGTATAAGACTAAAAAAATATTTTTAAACTTCAACATCAGCATAATATGGCGAAGATAAAATCAAATAATTCAATTTAATTATTCACATGGATATTCTACTAGTTGAATAATCAAATTCAATATTAATTGCCACTTTCATAATGATGGAATGCATAATGCCATACTTCATAACCACATAGTTAAGGCCTTGTTCCAAGACTACAAATAATATTTTTTCAAGGCCGTGTGCGAAGACACTAGATTGTCTCATGAGACCTATTGATGCATCGAGGAGCTATAGTGGGCTCCTCCCTTCACATACTAATTCCAATTCATTCCTCATATGAAAAGTTTTAACAATAACATAAACATTCCTATTAAAAATAGCATTCGAAATGTCAATATATTATCCACAAATAATTAATGGTATAAAAATAGCACATCCATAGTCAAAAATAACTCATTCAACATAATATGGAAGATTGTATTGTAAAAGATTAATGTCAATCAAGAATAGTGATGGATATTGACATAGATAAAAATAATCATCAAAACTATTTGAGATAAATATCCCCCTTTTTCTTGAAAACATTTAAAAGTCACACTATTAGTCAATAATACGTTTAAAAATAGATTTTTGAATCAATGTGTCCCATACTAATTTGACACTTTTAAAAGAAATTTTAATTTTAAAACAATAATGTCCATATAAATAAAACCATAAAACCATTTTTAAAACATGGACATTAATGAGAAATATTTAGATGAATAAATTTTTAAAACATTTGAAATGGTATTTTAGTTAGAGATAATATCCAAATGAGAGATTCTTGAATACAAAAAATGGAGGTAATAAAAATATTATAATACCATGAGAATAAATTATTTCATTATATACTATGTTGAAGGATAATATATAGACCATATAAAAGTGAATTGGTGCATAACAACAAAGAAGTCTCAAAGGAATGTAAATTGAGATGAAATACCTTATAAAGAAAGTATCCTTAGGTGAATGATAAATTGATTACATAATTATGTGTGAAAAAAATAAATACACACAATATGATTGGATATTTAGAGAAAATAAATCGTAGGACATTCACAAATGTTCTTGTAAAAAAAACACCAATGACTTGGATGTTTAACTCAATGAATGGAAATTGTGTTAAGGTCAAGTTTATATCAATGAATTGAGAAATTATAAATGGAGTGATTATGTTTATCAAAATTATATCCACAAAAAGGGGAATGGAAATTAATACATAAATTATAAATAGTGATTCCACACATAATCTTGGAGTAAAATAATCAATGAGGTATGCGTAAGGCCCACTGAGTGGAAATTGAAAATTGAAATTCCCTTACCGATTTGGTAACTTATGAAACATACAAACCATGAAAGAAGGATCATAAAATGAAGATGTAAAAACTCATAAATTAAATTATAGTACACCAAGAATACAATCATGGACAGTACATATTCCACACAAAAAGAAATAATGGCCAATATAGCCCGAATCTCACGGGATTAAAAAGTGAGATGAAAAACCCTTACTTTGTTTTAATCAATCAAGTGGTATGAAAAAACGTTAATAACCACCAAATGGATCACATAATTCCACGAATATAAAGAGAATCATGATAATATATATTAAATGGAAGTACACAATACACCACATCCAATAAATAAGTGGCGAACAATGGAAATGTCACAGAATTAAAAGTTAGATAAGAAATACCATACCTTGTAATTTCCATTGGGTGAGGGTGCAATAATCTCCTGTATAAAGATTAAATAATTGTTATTAAATTATAAAATAACCATATATAATAATATGATATCATATATGTTTTTTTAATATAGATATTTTAGTATTATCTTCATTTCAGGTGTTAACTTATTCGTTCTTCGTTATAAGCTTGGTTACGTAAACCATGTTTGTTATGGATGAAATGTATTTTATTAATATTAAGAAGGATATAATGGCTATAAAAATTATTTTTAATCATCAAATAAAAATTATTCTTGAATGGATATGATGGGGAATGAATCTTATCACATTCGTGGAGACGGTAATCCGTACGTACGCACGAGCGACAATATGGTTATTTTGATATTAAAATCATATTTAATTGGATTTTATATCATATATACAGAATCATAATCATTTTATATTTATTATTTACACCAATTATGCATCATTATTATAACCATACAAATAATAATGTATTGAATAACGACTAAAACATGACGTAGAGACGGTAAGCCGTACGTACGCACGTATGGTGACATGTCATTCAAAGCATGGATAGAATAATTAATATATTTGTAAAATATTTATAATAATATCAAATTATATAGAAGATAATGGAGATATTATTTTATAATGGAAACAACAATGAAAGATGAAGTGTATGAAGAAAGGAACTTGAAAGAGGTGATGAAATATTTACATCTTCTTCAGGTTCTTCCTTTGTATTCGATCAAAAGGGCTCCATAGGTTGGATTTATGACTAAATTAAGGCCTCTAGGATGAAAGTAAAAGAGTTGGGAGGATATTTTGGCAGGGGTTGGCCGAGACTAATGGCTTTGAAGGTGTGAATTAGAGAGAAGGGGAAGTTCCCTTTTATAAGAGGTGTGAGGGGAACCTTAGGAAAATCTACAAATATTATTTTATTAGAAAATCATTTTCAGTTTATAATGGCTAAAAAATGAATTATTTATTGTCTATGGTTGGGATGGGTCTAAAACCATCCAAAAAATAGGTTTTAGATAGGTTTAGATAAATATATTAACCTTATCGTTTAGATTTAACTCTTAGTTAAATAGTTTGACATTTACCATGTCTTTTTGTGTTTGTATATTATATGGTTAATAAACATACCTTATACTTCCAAGAGAACCCCCAGTTGTTCATTAATGATACACCTATCATTATATAAGTCTTTTGACCTAAACTTATATTTCTAGGAATATAATATGAATTAATAGTATAATATTTGTTTTAAAAACTCTGTTTTGTCAATTTTGACTCTATTTGGTATTTTGTTTATTAAAAATTCATAATAGCATTATTACTTCGGAAAAAAATTAATCTAACCAACCCTAACATGTCATAATAACCTATAAAATTATTTTAATTCATAAAAAGTCTCAAATTAAATTTAGTTGGATATTTATAATATCAATTATTTTAATATTTCATTAATTAGGTAATTACTGCATCATCATTGTGTCATAAATAAATTAAGTTATTTAAAGTCTAAAAAATATAAATAAACAACCATTATATAGGAAATTGTTTTATATTTCTAATGAATATTTATAGTTTAATTAATGTTATGTGTAACCCTATATTAAAAATGCTTTAGTTATTAAACATTGAATTTAACACTTTTGACTCTTCTTTGAATTAAATAATAATAATTTTCCTAATACAATCCAAGTAGAATTAAATGATAATATTTTATTCCTAAGTTGTTTTTGTTCGAATTAAAATTATTTAATAGAATTAGGACATCTGTTAGGGTAATAATAATATCATTTTTACCCTTAATTACCGTATTTACTTGTAACCGAGGTAAAAAAAGTAAAAAGTTACTATTCACCAAAAATTATTTTTATATTATTGAAATAAATTTAACTTATTGATATCAACCATGTCTCTCAGACTTTTGAAATTCAACTCATATAAGTGGTAAATTAAGTTTTATGTAAATTTGAAAATACTTGTAGGAGGTGGGTAAAAGACGGTAAGAAGTTCAATAAACTTTTATACCTCTAATTTTATTATAAAATGACTCCAATGAATTATATTGAACATTCAAAGGTATTATATATCTATTTTGACTTAAAATAGATCTAAATAAAATAAATAATTATTTAAAAAAAATTCGGTTTTAAACTATAACACATTGTTTTTCATTTTTCATCAAAAATTGAATGTTTTCAAAAAAATAAGAAAAATTTACCCTAAGATAATTTTAATATTTCAAATTCAAAAACTAATTCTATTTTACCAAATTAAAAACATAGAATTTTCAGTAATCAATTTAAAATTAATTCCTGTTGTCAAAACTGAAAAGAAGGTTTTTAAAAAGTAAAAACTATCAAAAGATTGACATGTGTTTATGTCAAATTTTAATGTGAAATTATTTATAATTACCTAAATTTTATTAAATGATAAAAATATAATCAAAATATACATCCAAACAATTAAAATACATGATTTAAAAATATAAATTATTTCGATTAAAAATGTTGTTTTCTATTAAAATTTAGTATTTTCACTATTCATCCAAATATTAATGTTACTAGAAAAGTACCAAAAATTTATCCAAAATAAATTTTTATGTCTTGATTATAAATAAGAATTTAATTTCATTAAAATAAATATATAAAAGTGCCAAACATTTGTTTTAAAAAGGGTTTTCCATTAATAGGTGGTAAAATTGTATTTTTTTTTGAAAAATACTTCTTTTACCTGAAAAAAAATGAATTTGTTCTTATATTATGTCTAAGAAACACAAAATATAGATTCTAAAATTATATAGAGAATATAAAATTTAAAATTCAGTTAATAATATTCATAACTGCTTTAATAAATTTCTACCACTAACTCATCTTTTTTTTCAAACTGTGATTATTCAAGATGAATTGGTCACAACAGAAGCACTAGAATCAAGTTCTAGAGAATCACATAATCCAAAAAGGATAAACTATATATATTTACCTTGTCTTTAGAGATTAAACAAACCCAAAATTATTAGTACATGATCAGATGATACCCAAATAGGATAATCCTTTAGATAAAGAAATACTTATCTTAATTTCTAAAATTAAACCATCAATACCCAAAGTTCAATAAATACCATTCAATAAACAATTGTACTTAAAATTAATCAACATAATCCAAACAAATATTGAAACCCAAAGTATAGAAGAATTTGATTACTTTGTCTTCCACGTTAAATTTTATTTTCAAATAACATTGACTACTCTTAAAGTCACATACTTAAAAGTAATTAACCTAATCACATATTCACTATGATAGGTAAATCATTTCCATAAATAACCCTAATCTCTATAAATACACAATAAAAATATAGATAATAATCCACCATTACTCCTCAAATGAAATCCCATAGTATTCTATTTTCCTTATGCATATAGTATTCCCAACAGAGAAAACGTCTTCTGAAATAACTTTTATCACATAATCTTCAAATCATTTTTCTATACTAAGGATATCCATTTGAATGACATAAGATCCCATATCAACTTATTATTGATCAATAAAATCATTTAACTAAAAATAACCAGTCACACTAACCAGGGACTTCACATAGTCCAGTGGTAAGAGATAAATCCCCATCACACTATGGTTGTGGGTTTGATTCCTGCATCTTTGTCTGACATAATGGGTTGTCACGCAATTTCTGTGTAGTTCTATTTCAAAATAAATATTTTATAACATTCCCAAAATGTGATAAATTCCCCAAAATAACTGCAACATAATTTCACCACAAATGTTATCTCATACCTCACATTTTCATTCCAAAATTTAATAACATGTAATTGCCTCAAATTCAGGGATAATATAAATCTAAATTGTTATTTATAACTATATCAATAATAGAAAATACAATTCTTCCAAAAATATCATTTTCAAATAATAAACTGCTGGGTTACACGTAATAGAAAATTTGTCCAAAGTAATCCCATCAACAAATATCAATAATACTTCTAGAAATTTTACCATCCATTTATTTCTACATAGGTTCTTCCTTGACCAAGGGGTTATCCTATAGAATAGGGCATTTACTCGGGTAATTCCCAGGTCCCCTATATTTACAGAAAACGACTGTAAATAGATTCTAGGAATTATTTTTTTCTTCCATAGTAATCTTCATTTTTCCACAGCAATTCTTTAACTTATGTCCTTCTTTCCTAAACATAAATCATTTCTTTGTTCCATTAAGACACTTACCTAGGTGTCTCCTTCCACATTTACTTCATGATGGAAATTGAGCTTTCATTTCACCATAGTCTCCACTACTGGAGCACATATCATTCACTACCTTTCTATTAATTTTTGAGTCTGGGAGTTGGTTAATATATATGTTGTTGATCATATTAATGGAAAACTGATTTGGCATGAACATGATATCTTTTACACCTATCAACATTCCATTTCATTGATCATTTACTCTGATGTGCCCACCTTCTACATCATGTTCAATGTTACTATGAATTCCTTGGAATGTAGCCATTGACTAACACAAGAACACATATTATGTGTCAAATTTTTTTTTAGAAAATATCATAACAACTTATTTTCAATCTAAAGCACCTAAGGATTAACGATTGTTATTTATTATCATCTTATATTAAAATCCTTCAAATCAGTTTATATAGAGAATGTGAATTATACTAAGCATATCCCCTGGGAGTGTCGTAACCAAGAGTGCAGCAATGACCGTTTTCATGTACCATGATACCCTAGGTCAAGCCCAAAACTCCTTGTCAGAGTTTTCACTACTTTGTATATCTATTCTAGATCCATCTCAACCTTCTCGTATCCTGACAGAGATGAATTTTTTTTGAAAACCCATATAATCTCTAAAATACCAAAATTATAAGAAGTTATTCTATATTAATCCTCAAAGTCTATCTTAGGGTAATGTGCTCTAATCAGTGTTTATCTAAATCTAGATTCCAAGGTTTGTACTAAACGTCCACTGATACCAATTGTAACGCCCTGACCCCAGAATCCCAAGGTCGATACATTATTATGTATCATTGGCATTATCACAAAATATCATGTCTCGAAAGGCCAATTAGTTTATTAGCCTTGGAAGTACTATATTCATTCATAAGGTTTACTTTACATCATAAAATGGAAAACAACAACAACATTGTCTCCATAGACAACACTGAGATCCCATAGACTATCACTACAGGTCATTTACAATATACTTCTTCGTATCCTAGGAAAACAAACATAGAAAGGGGTGAGCTCAGATGCTCGGTAAGGATAATAATAAAGCGGAAATTTTCATAAATAAGCATAAACATTTAAGGCAATGTATAAGACTAAAATAAAAGCCTTTTAAACTTGAAAATAAGCATAATATGGCAATGATAAAATCAAATAATTCAATTTACTTATTCACATGGATATTTTACTAGTCGAATAATCTCATGCAATATAAATATCAACTTTCATAATGATGGAATTCCTAATACCAGACTTCATAACCACATAGTCAAGGCCTTGTGCCAAGACTAAAAATACCATTTTGTCAAGGCTTTGTGCCAATACACTAGTTTGTTTCATGAGACCTACTGATTCATCAAGGAGCTATATCATTCTCCACCTATCACTTACTGAGTCCAATGCATTCCTCATATGAAACGTGTAAAACATTACATAAACATTCGTATTAAAACATGCATTCAAAATGTCAATACATTATCCAGAAAACATGAATGGTATAAAAATAGCACATCCACAGTCAAACATAACTCATTCAATACAATATGGAAGATTTTATTCTAACAGATTAACCTCAATCAATAATAGTGATGGATATAGAAATATATGAAAATAATAATCAAAAAAATTTGAGAGAAATATCCCCCTTTTTCATGAAAACATTTAAAAGTCACACTGTTCATTAAGAAGCCGTTTAAAAATGGATTTTTGAGTCAAAGTGTCCCATACCACTTTTAAACTTTTAAAAGTAATTTTAATTATAAAACATTAATGTACATATAAATTAAACGTTAAAACATTTTTAAAACATGGACATTAATGAGAAATATTTATAGTAATAAATTTTTAAAACATTTAAAATGGTATTTTAGTTAGAGTTACTATCCAAAGGAGAGATGCTTGAATACAAATAATTGAGGTAATCCAAACATTATAATACCTTGAGAATAAGGGATTTCATTATATACTTTGTAAAAGGATTGTATATACACCATATAAAAGTAATTGGTTCATAACAATAAAGAAGTATCAAAGGAATTTAATTTGAGATGAAATCCCTTATAAAGACAGTGTCCTTAGGTAAAAGATTAATCGATGACATAATTATGTGTGACAAATATAAATACCCACAATATGATTGGATATTCAGTGAAAATAAATCAGAGGACATTCAAACATATTCTTCTAAAAATAACTTCGACGACT
Source organism: Viscum album (assembly GCA_963277665.1). Lineage (NCBI taxonomy): Eukaryota > Viridiplantae > Streptophyta > Magnoliopsida > Santalales > Viscaceae > Viscum > Viscum album. The sequence continues at coordinate 613,570,614 of OY728166.1, forward strand.
TGGATGTTTAACTCAATGAATTTAAATTTATTTAAGATCAAGATTATATAAAAAACTTGAGAAATTATAAATGGAGTGATTATGTGTATCAACATTATATCCACACTAAGGGGTGTGTAAATTACTTCAAAAGTAACAAATAGTTATTCCACACAAAATCATGGAGTAGAATAATCAATGAAGTATGTGTAAATCCCACTGAGTGGAAATTGAAATTTGTAATTCCATTACCGATTTGGTAACTTATGAAACATACAACCCATGAAAGAAGGATAATATAATAAAGATGCAAATACTCATAAATTAAATTATATTACACCAATAATATTATAATGGATAGTACATACACCACACAAAAGGAAATAGTGTCCAATATAGCATGAATCTCACGAGAATAAATAGTGAGATGAAAAAACCTTACTTCATTGTAATCAATCGAGTCATATGAAAAAAAGTTAATAACCACCATATGGATCATAGAATACCATGAATATAAAAATAATCATGATAATATATATCAAATGGTAGTACACAATACACCATATCCATTAAATAAGTGGCGAACAATGGAAATCTCATAGAATTAAAAGTAAGATAAGAAACCCCTTACCTTGTACTTTTCCTTGGTCGAGGGTAAGTTAATATATTGTATAAATATGAAATAATTGTTATTAAAATATACAATAACCATATACATTAATATTATATCATATATGATCTTTTATTATTTATATTTTTGTATTATCTTCGTTTCTCGTGTTAACTGATTTGTTCTCCGTTATGTAATTGGTTACGTAAGCCATGTTTTTTATGGATGGGATGTATCTTATTAATATTCAGAATGATATTAAGTCTTTAAAAATTATTTTTAATCATCAAATAAAAATTATTCTTAAATTGATATGATGGGGAATGAATCTCATCGCTTTCATGGAGACGGTAATCCGTACATATGCACGAGCGACAATATCATTCTTTTAGTATTAAAGTCATATTAAATTGGATTTTATATAATATATAAATAATAATAATCATGTTATATATATAATTTAAACCAATTATACATCATTATTCTACCCATCCAAATAATAATGTAATGAATAACAACTACACCATGACGTGGAGATGGTAAGCCATACGTTTGCACGTATGGTGACATGTCATTCAAAGGATGGATAGAATAATTAATATGGTTGTACCATATTTATAATAACATCACAGTATATAGAATATACTGGAGATATTATTTTAGAATGTAAACAACAATGAAAGATGAAGTGGAAGAAGAAAGGAACTTGAAATATGTGATTAAATATTTACCTCTTCTTCGGTTTCTTCCTTTGGATTTGATCAAGAGGGCTCCATAGGTTGGCTTTATGACTAAGGTAAGGCCTCAAGGATGAAGTTAGAAGAGTTGGTAGGATATTGGGGTAGGGTTAGGCCGAGCCTATTGGCTTTTTAGTTGTAAATTAGTGAGAATGGGGAGTGGCCTTTTATAAGAGGGGTGAGAGGAACCTTAGGAAAAGCTAGAAATATTATTTTATAATAAATTAATATTCGGTTTCTAATGGCTAAAAATGAATTATTTAATGGCTAAGGTGGGGATGGGTCTAAAACCACTCATCCAATAGGTTTTATACAGGTTTGGGTAACTGTATTATCCTTATCATTTATATTTAACTCTTAGTTAAATAGTTTGACATTTTCCATGTCTCTTTGTATTTGTATATTATATGGTTAATAAAATTACATTATACTTCTACGTGAACCCCCAGTGGTTCATAAATGATACACCTACAATTATATATGTCTTGTGACTAATCCTTAGATTATTAGGAATATAATATCAATTAATAATATAATATTTGTTTTAAAAACTCTTTTTTTTCAATTATGACACTATTTGGTATTTGGTTTTTTCTAAATACATAAAAGCATTAATACTTCAAAAAAAATTAATATAACCAACCCTAAAAAGTCATATTGACCTATAAAATTAGTGGAATTCATTAAAAGTCTCAGATTACATTTATTTGGATATTTATAATATCAATTAATTTAATATTTCATTCATTAGGTAATTAATGCATCATCATTGTGTCATAAATAAATTAAATTTTTAATGTCTAAAATATATAAATAAACTACCATTATATAGAAAATATTTTTATATTTATAATGAATATTTATAGTAGAATTTATATTATGTGTAACCCTACATTAAAAATGGTTTTGTTATTAAACTTTGAATTTAACACTTTTAACTCTTCTTTGAATTAAATAATAATAAATGTCCTCATCTAATCCAAAGTGAACTAAAAGGATAATATTTTATTCTGAAGGTTGGTTTTGGTATAATTACACTTATCCAATAGAATTAGGATATGATTTACGGTAATAATAATGTCATTTTAACCCTTAATTAACCAATTTACTTTTAACCATGGTAAATAAAAGTAAAAAGTTACTATTCACCAAAAATTATTTTCATCTTATTGAAAAACATTTACTTACTGATATCAACTGTAACGGCCCAAAATTTTGCATAAATCTTGTTTCCTAATTTCATGTGTTATTTTATTTTATTTTTATACTCAACAAAAATGTTTTATTTGATAAACATGATTATAATTAAAATGAGACCATTGGGTTCTGACTATTATATGACCATCGGTCAATATGAACGTTGTGAACAAAATGTTTTGATTACTGTCTCTAAATACAAGTAATCTTGTTTAATTATTATAGAAAGAAGATTTGATGGCCTCACCTAGTAGTCTTGGACCGATCGAAGCCCATCTAACAGAGCTTGGGAAGGAGGTAGCACCATTGGGCTTTGCTCTGGACCAAATCCAAGACGAACTTCATCATGTGAAGCTAGAACGGAATCGCCTTCGAGAGAAGTTCAAACTGATAGAAATTACTACTCGGGCAATGTTGACTGAGCCGCCCCAAAATTCTATCACCCTAGCACACCTTACTCTTAGGTCCTATGCTGGAATTATAAGGGGCTATGTAACGAGACCGTAACTGCCTTGTGTAATCCTTGTTTTAAATAAAAATTGGGATTTCTTCTTATGATGAGGTTTATGAATTTTGAAATGACCGGATAAATATAGTATGCATATTTTTGATGAATTCTAGAAAAAGGATATTTTAAAAATGGTTGTGTAGACCTTCAATAATTAAAAATGTGTAATGATTTTCAAAAAATGGTCTTCTACAAATATGTCCAGTATGAAATTTAGAGTCTAATAAGATCAACTTTATTTTTGATGAATAGTAAATTGTGAATAGTGATTTTATGCTTAGGATTAGTAATGTGACCAAATGGATTAGTAATATTACTTAAAGAAAGTTTTAAAATAACCTAGGCACCTTGATTAAGTAATGTGATTCAATAAAATGGTTAAATAACGATTTCATTAATTATTATTCAAGTATTAGTTTTTTCGGGTGAATAGTGTTTTTTAATTAAAAATATTTAGAAAATTATTTTTTATAAAACGGATTTTATTTTTGAACTCAGAGCACCGATATTATGCTATGGTAATTTTTGGGGTTTTTTTTCTGAAAGGAATAAATTTTCGGTGAATAGTGTTTTTATTTAAAAATTAAATTAAAAATATTTAGAAAATTATTTTTATAAAATGGAGTTCACAAATTTAATTAGGGAATCGATATTTAGTTAAGGTGAAAGTTTGGGATTTTTCTGAAAAAGATGAATTTTTCAGTGAATAGTAAAAATGCAGTTTTAGGGTTTCGGTATGTTTAATGACATCATAATTGTGTCATGATGATGTCATGAGATCTTTTAAGGGTTGGCCGGCCATGGGTGATGAATTATTGTTTTGGGGGCCCCATGTGGCCTAACTCCATGATAAATGCCTAGGGAGAGCACATGGGTTTGAGAAAAGCACATGTGAGGTGTCCCTTGGCCATTAATGCCTTGTCTCCTCACTTTCCCTATAAATACCAAGCCCTCCTCTCATCCATTCGACTCCCCACACATCCCCAACGAATTTCTGGTCTCCTTACCTCCCAAGGAGTCCTCCCAAGGTTCCCCCAAGCCCTCAAGGTCCCAAACTTTGATGTTTAAGAGTTACATTTTAAGGTAAGGGATCCGACCTTTCTCTTTCTTTTCGAGAAATCTCTTTTATGTAATTTCTTTTATGCTCCATGTTCTTATGTTAAAGGGTGTTATTTTATACTCCTCTTACTGCCCTTTTCATGTTCATATAATGAGAGATCCCCTCTTACTCTCATTATTTAGTTTTTTGAAGTTTTAAGTGGCGCCGTTAGGCTGCCGAAATATTTGTAACGGATTCTTTCTCCCTTCTCATTTTTCAAGATCTATTATCATGTAAAGTATTTCAAGTTCATTTTTATTATGTTGGGGTATGATCTCTAAATTTATCATACTGATCATTTATGATCATATGATGAGAGACCCCATTTTATCTCTTCAATTCAGTTTTTTGATGTTTTAAGTGGCGCCGTTAGGTTGCCGAATTTTTAAGTGGTTCTTCACCCTTCTCGTTTTGAAGTTCTACTTTCATGTCAATTCTTTCAAGTTCCTTTTTGTTATGTTGGGGTATGATCTCTATATCTATCATACTGGACTCTTATGTTCATATTATTAGAGACCCTATTTGATCTCATCAATTCATTTTTGTTGAAGTTTAAGTGACGCCGTTAGGCTGCCGAATTTTTAAGAGATTCTTTCACCCATCTCCTTTTCAAAGTTCTAATTCCATGTCATGTCTTGCAAGTTCCTTTTTATTTTGTTTGGGTATTATCTCTATATATATCATACTGATCTTTTATGTTCATATTATAAGATACCCTATTCGACATCATCAATTCATTTTTGGTTGATGTTTATGTAACGCTGTTAGGCTGCCGAATTTTCATAAGAGAAATCTTATTTTTGTCTTCCTTTCATGTTATTAATTTCATATGGTATATTTACAAATTTCATTACCATGTTCTTAAATCCCTTATATTCTGTCCCTCTACTGTTTTATGTGTCATTTATCATTGTTTGGACCATGTCCCCTCTCTTTTCAATGTTTTCTAAAAACCCCGAAACATAGCCGTTATGCTGCAGAATTTTCGTCTCAAAATGCCTCTCCCTCTTTTCTCAAAATTATTTTCTGTTATAAAGTGAATACTCAAAGCTCATATTTCTACAAGGGTATTCACATATATATCAAAATGTTCTATTTTAAATTATGGGATTTACATACATGAGACCCATTTTCCCTTCCGTGGGTTTAAAGTGCCGTAAAGATCATGTCTTTAAAGCAGTTTTTAAAATGTTATGATTATGAAATGAAACCCATTTATTTTATGCTATATGGGTTATTTATGAAATGTCTAATGATGATATATGTGGCTCACATGATAATAAAGGCAAATTTAAGGGTGCGCCCTGATAGCGCTCCAATGCATTGGGTAATGATGTAACCACTAGATATTACAATTTCCACGATACCTTGGTGAATAACCATGGTAATTTTTAAATGACACCTTGGGGATGGACCTTTGAGATATGTTCATGATTGTCTATGTTAAATGATGTAGCCACATATTCAAGTTATGAAAAATGTTTTTTTATTATGATGTATCTCATGATTTCTTTCTCATGCCTTAAAGTTCTTTTCATGTTTTTATTGAAGTATCTCAAGTTCACATGTAAAATGTCTCTCTTGTTTCCCTTACTGGGATTTCTGCTCACCCTTTCTTTTGATGTATGTCCCCAGGTTATGAGATGCAGTAATGAACCTAGGATGAACTTAAGGAGAAGCCTTTCAAGTGTTTAAGAAGAGTGTTTTTGTTCTTTTCATGTATTATGTTCCTGGTTTCCAAGAAACTAAACCTTAAAGATCCTCAGTTTTGTAAAATGTAATGAAAGTTTATGTGATAAAAAGACGAGATTCTATAGTTGGTATCAGAGGATGGTTTAGTTATTTGTAGAAATTAGGATATGAAAACTTTAGGAAGAAGCCTATAGAAAAGGTAAAATATAGGAAATATTCCTGGTATTTTGGTGAGTATTGAGTAAGGGGTTGCCAAGAAAATACATCCCTGTCTGGATACGAGCAGGTAGAGGTGGCTCTGGCATAGATGTACATAGGGGTAAAACCCGAAAACACCGCTTTGAGCTAGACTCGAATGAGAACTGGTACACGACAACGGGCCTTGCTGCACTCTTGGTTACGACACTCCCGGGGGATATGTTTTGGTAAATTCATAAGCTTAGTATGAACCATTGTTAAAGGAACAAAGATAAAATAAAATGAAGATTCACATAAGAATATATGATCATGGATAACCTAGATGGGAACCTAGGGGATCACATGTTAGGGTATACTTTTCCACTACAAGTTATCCTTATATGCTTTAAGTTTCTTTTCATGATTATTCGCTAAGTATTTAAGCCCCTAATTATAGTTTCTTTTCTTAGTTAATGGCGGGAAATGGAAGAACATGTCCCAACAACCAATGTGATTGGAAATGCTATGATTGCTGTATTAATATGACAGAGATGATTAGGGGATTAAAATATGATTTTTTTATTTTGGAAGACGTTCACTATTTTGGGGACCCTATATGATCGAGGTAAATAGATTACTACGGTATTTTCATTGAGGAGTCAGGTTGACTTATATTTTGAAGAATCGATGAATTTATGGTGGACTTATAGTAAATTTGGTTACTTATGGGAATAATTAACCTATCTTGGGTAAAATATGTTTAGGTTAGATACTTTTGTTATAAGATGTTAGGAGTGGTTGATGTTGTTTGGAGATGAACAATGAAGTTTATTTTGGAAGACTATGTTATCAAATCCTTCTTGTATTTGGGTTTCAATCTTAGTTTGGTTTATTTTGAGGAATTTTAAGGACCGTTATTTATGGAATGGACTATGATGAACTTTGGGTAGTCCCATGGAACTTTGAAGATTTAAAATTTGGTTCCATTCCTATGGGATTCTTTCTTTTTTGAAGAGTTGTTTTACCTTACCCTTCCGGTTTTTGGGATAATGTTTAAAGATAAAAGAAATAGATAGTTAATATTTTGTGGATTATGTGATTCTCTAGAAGATGATTCTTGTGTTTTGATGAGACCAAGTAGTTTTTAATGCTCATAGTTTAGAGAAAAGATTAGTTTTGGGTAGAAACTTATTAAAGGATGAAACTCTACATGAAGGTAGATATATTTCCTTATGTTTTTGTTCTATGTTGTAAATGAATTCCTCAAAGTTATGAAAAGGAACGTAAAACAAAAACGTGGTTGGTTTACGTTTCCAACTAGGTAATCAAAGACCGCTTGCACACATCATAATTTTGGGATTTTCTGGTGGTTAACTTCCTCCTAATCATGTTTTCTATCACTCTCCTTTAGGATGTGAACCTTTGTTTTCTCCTCCATGTCGATGTTTCCTACATGGATTCCTAGTATGAGTAAACTCGGGTGGCCTTTGTACTTCCTTTTCTTTCTTTTAATGTAATGGCGTCACAGACTCTTTTTCTGATGTGGGACTTTCAATGAAATTTCAAAACCCAATTTTTTTAAAATTGCGAGGACGCAATTTCTTAAGGGGGGAAGATTGTAACGGCCCGAAATTTTTCATAAATCTTGTTTCCTAATTTCATGTGTTATTTTATTTTATTTTTATACTCAACAAAATTTTTTTCCTTGATAAACATGATTATAATTAAAATGAGACCATTGGGTTCTGACTATTATATGACCATCGGTCAATATGACCGTTGTGAACAAAATGTTTTGATTATTGTCTCTAAATACAAGTAATCTTGGTTAATTATTATAGAAAGAAGATTTGATGGCCTCACCTAGTAGTCTTGGACAGATCGAAGCCCATCTAACAGAGCTTGGGAAGGAGGTAGCACCATTGGGTTTTGCTCTGGACCAAATCCAAGCCGAACTTCATCATGTGAAGCTAGAACGGAATCGACTTCGCGAGAAGTTCAAACTGATAGAAATTACTACTCGGGAAATGTTGACTGAGCCGCCCCAAAATTCTGTCACCCTAGCACACCTTACTCTTAGGTCCTATGTTGGTATTATAAGGGGCTATGTAACGAGACCGTAACTGCCTTGTGTAATCCTTGTTTTAAATAAAAATTGAGATTTCTTCTTATGATGAGGTTTATGAATTTTGAAATGACCGGATAAATATAGTATGCATATTTTTGATGTATTTTAGAAAAAGGATATTTTAAAAATGGTTTTGTAAACCTTAAATAATTAAAAATGTGTAATGATTTTTAAAAAATGGTCTTCTACAATTATGTCCAGTACGAAATTTAGTGTCTAATAAGATCAACTTGATTTTTGATGAATAGTAAATTTTGAATAGTGATTTTACGCTTAGGATTAGTAATGTGACCAAATGGATTAGTAATCTCACTTAAAGAAAGTTTTAAAATAACCTAGGCACCTTGAGTAAGTACTGTGATTCAATAAAATGGTAAAATAACGGTTTCATTAATTATTGTTCAAGTATTAGTTTTTTCGGGTGAATAGTGTTTTTTAATTAAAAAATTAATTAAAAATATTTAGAATATTATTTTTTATAAAACAGATTTCATTTTTGAACTCAGAGCACCGATATTATGCTATGGTAATTTTTGGGGTTTTTTTCTGAAAAAAATGAATTTTCTGTGAATAGTATTTTTATTTAAAAATTAAATTAAAAATATTTAGATAATTATTTTTATAAAATGGAGTTCATAAATGTAATTAGGGAATCGATATTTAGTTAAGGTGAATGTTTGGGATTTTTCTGAGAAAGATGAATTTTTCAGTGAATAGTAAAAATAAAGTTTTAGGGTTTCGGTATGTTTAATGACATCATAATTGTGTCATGATGATGTCATGAGATCTTTTAAGGGTTTACCGGCCATGGGTGATGATTTATTGTTTTGGGGGCCCCATGTGGCCTAACTCCATGATAAATTCCGAGGGAGAGCACATGGGTTTGAGAAAAGCACATGTGAGGTGTCCCTTGGCCATTAATGCCTTGTCTCCTCACTTTCCCTATAAATACCAAGCCCCCCTCTCATCCATTCGACTCCCCACTCATCCCCAACTAATTTCTGGTCTCATTACCTCCCAAGGAGTCCTCCCAAGGTTCCACCAAGCTCTCAAGGTCCCAAAATTTGAGGTTTAAGAGTTACATTTTAAGGTAAGGGATCCGACCTTTCTCTTTCTTTTCGAGAAATCTCTTTTATGTAATTTCTTTTATGCTCCATGTTCTTATGTTAAAGGGTGTTCTTTTATACTCCTCTTACTGCCCTTTTCATGTTCATATAATGAGAGATCCCCTCTTACTCTCATTATTTAGTTTTTTGATGTTTTAAGTGGCGCCGTTAGGCTGCCGAATTTTTTGTAATAGATTCTTTCTCCCTTCTCATTTTTCAAGATCTATTATCATGTAAAGTATTTCAAGTTCATTTTTATTATGTTGGGGTATGATCTCTAAATTTATCATACTGATCTTTTATGATCATATGATGAGAGACCCCATTTGATCTCTTCAATTCAGTTTTTTGATGTTTTAAGTGGCGCTGTTAGGCTGCCGAATTTTTAAGTGGTTCTTCACCCTTCTCGTTTTGAAGTTCTACTTTCATGTCAATTATTTCAAGTCCCTTTTTGTTATGTTGGGGTATGATCTCTATATCTATCATACTGGACTCTTATGTTCATATGATGAGAGACCCTATTTGATCTCATCAATTCATTTTTGTTGAAGTTTAAGTGACGCCGTTAGGCTGCCAAATTTTTAAGGGATTCTTTCACCCTTCTCCTTTTCAAAGTTCTAATTCCATGTCATGTCTTGCAAGTTACATTTTATTTTTTTGGGGTATGATCTCTATATCTATCATACTGATATTTTATGTTCATATGATAAGAGACTCTATTCGACATCATCAATTAAATTTTGGTTGAAGTTTATGTAACGCTTTTAGGCTGCCGAATTTTCATAAGAGAAATCTTATTTTTGTCTTCCTTTCATGTTCTTAATTTCATATGGTATATTTACAAATTTCATTACCATGTTCTTAAATCCATTATATTCTGTCCCTCTACTATTTTATGGGTCATTTATCATTGTTTGACCCATGTCCCCTCTCTTTTCAATGTTTTCTAAAAACCCCGAAACATAGCCGTTATGCTGCAAAATTTTCGTCTCAAAATGCCTCTCCCTCTTTTCTCAAAATTATTTTATGTTATAAAGTGAATACTCAAAGCTCTTATTTCTACAAGGGTATTCACATATATATCAAAATGTTCTATTTTAAATTCTGGGATTTACATACATGAGACCCACTTTCCTTTCTGTGGGTTTAAAGTGCCGTAAAGATCATGTCTTTAAAGCAGTTTTTAAAATGTTATGATTATGAAATGAAACCCATTTATTTTATGCTATATGGGTTATTTATGAAATGTTTGATGATGATATATGTGGCTCACATGATAATAAAGACAAATTTAAGGGTGCGCCCTGATAGCGCTCCAATGCATTGGGTAATGATGTAACCACTAGAGATTACAATTTCCACGATTCCTTGGTGAATAACCATGGTAATTTTCAAATGACACCTTGGGGATGGACCTTGGTGATATGTTCATGATTGTCTATGTTAAATGATGTAGCCACATCTTCATGTTATGAAAAATATTTTTTTATTATGATGTATCTCATGATTTCTTTTTCATGCCTTAAAGTTCTTTTCATGTCCTTATTGAAGTATCTCAAGTTCACATGTAAAATGTCTCTCTTGTTTCCCTTACTGGGCTTTCTGCTCACACTTTCTTTTGATGTATGTCCCCAGTTTATGAGATGTAGTAATGAACCTAGGATGAACTTAAGGAGAAGCCTTTCAAGTGTTTAAGAAGAGTGTTTTTGTTCTTTTCATGTATTATATTCCTGGTTTCCAAGACACTAAACCTTAAAGATCCTCGGTTTTGTAAAATGTAATGAAAGTTTATGTGATAAAAAGACGGGATGCTATATCAACCGTGTCTCTATGATTTTTTTAATTCAACTCAAAGAAATGTTTAAATTAGGTTTTATGTAAATTTGCAAATGCTCTTAGGAGGTGGGTAAAAGACGGTAAATAATATAATAAAAAATTACACATCTAATTTTATTATAAAATTAATCCAATGAATTATATTGATTTTTTATAGGTATTATATACATATTTATAATTAAATTAAATTAAAATAAAATAATTAATTATTTAAATAAGAATTCGGTTTTAAACTATAACGTAGTGTTTTTCACGAATCATCAAAAATTGAATGTTTTTAAAAAGATACCAAAAATTTACCCTAATCTAATTTTGATATTATGAATTAAAAAAAGATTTATATTTTAACAAATTCAAAACATAGAATTTTCATTAATTAATTTAAAATTAATTCCCATTGTCAAAACTGAAAAGAAGGTTTTCTAAAAATAAAAACTATCAAAATATTTACATGTGTTTATGTCAAATTTTAATGTGAAATTACTTATAATCACTTAAATTTTATTAAATGATAAAAATATAATCTAATTATACTTCCAAACAATTCAAATATATAATTTAACACTATAAATTATTTCAATTAACAAAAAAATTTCAATTAAAATTTAGAATTGTTAAGTATTCATCAAAATATAAAAGTTTGTTAAAAAGGCACCAAAAAATTTCCAAAATAAATTTATAGTTCCCGATTATAAAAAAGAATTTAAATTATTTATATTTAATATATTAAAGTGTCAAATATTGGTTTTAAAAAGGGTTTTCCATTAAAAGGAGGTATAATTTCATTTTTTTTTGAAAAATACTTCTTTTACTTGAAAAAATGAATTTGTTCTTATATAATGTGTAAGAAACACATAGTATGGATTTTAAAATTATATGGAGTATATAAAATAAAAAATTCTGTTAATACTATTCATAACTGCTTTTGAACAGTGAGTTTGGTAAGTCTTTATGAGCTCAAACTCGTTGTTGCATGTAGCGCAAGCTATTGAATTAAATAAAATAAAATACTATGAAATATTGGGATGTTACATTCTTCCCCAATTTTGGAAATTGTGTCATTGAAATTTTAAAATTGGGCTTGAGAACTTCATTGAAAGTCCCACATTAGAAAATAATTCAATATAACTATCTCTTTAAAATAAGGAAAGAGAAGAATAAAGGTCACCCGAGATAACCCACACTGGGATTCCATGTAGGAAAACATTGATATGGAAGATACAATAAGTGTCAAGTTCTAATGGAGAGTGATAAAAAACATGATTAGGGGAATGTTAACAATAAGAAAACTACAATCTTGTGATGAGATAAACGTTCATTAGTTTCCTAGTAGCAAAAGTAAATGGATAACAATTGTTGTTTTATGTTCTATTTCATAAAGTTGAGGAATTTATTTATGAGATTGAATAAGAACATAAATAGATAAACTTACTTTTTAAGTAGAGTTTCATCCTTTAATAAATTTCTACCACTAAATCATCTTTTTTTTTCAAACTGTGAGTATTGAAGATGATTGGGTCACACTTGAAACACTAGAATCAACTTCTATAGAATCACCTAATCCACAAAGGATAAACTATATATATTTACCTTATCTTTAGAGATTAACAAACACCAAAATGGTTAGTAAAAGATCAGATGATCCTTAAAAAGGATAATCATTTAGTGAAATAAATACTTATCTTAATTTCTAAAATTAAACCAACAATACCCCAAGTTCAAAAAATACCATTCAATAAACAATTGTCCTTAAAATCCATCAATATAATCCAATATAATATTGATGCCCAAAACATAGAAGTATTTGATTACGTTGTCTTCCACGTTAAATTGTATTTCCAAAATAACAATTATCACTTAATCCCCAACTCATTTTCATATAATAAGGATATCCATTTGATAAGTCATAAGATCCCAAATCAACTTATTATTTATCAATAAAATCATTTAACTAAAAATAATTAGTCACACAAAATAGGGACTATACATAGTCCATTGGTAGGCGATAAATCTCAATTGCACTATGGTTGTGGGTTTAATTCATGCAGCTCTGTCTAACGTGATGGGTTTCCACCCTGTCTGTGTGTAGTCCTTTTTCAAAAAAATATATTTTATAACGTTACCAAAATGAGATAAATTCCTCAAAATAACTATAACATAATTTCACCAAAAATGTTATCTCATACCTTTCATTTTCAACCGAAAATTTAATAACATGAAATTGCCTCAAATTCAAGGATCATATAAATCCAAATGGTTATTTATAACTATATCAACAATGTAAAACACAATTCTTCCTAAAATATCATTTTCAAATAACAAACTACAAGGTTACACGAAAGGCAAAAGTCTTCCAAAGTAATCCCATCATCAAAGAGCACTAATACATTTAGATATTTGACCACCCATTTATTTCCACCTAGGTTCTTCATTGACCAAGGTGTTATCCTATAGAATAGGGAATTCACTAGGGTAATGCATAGGTCCCCTACATTTACGGGTAATGACTGTAAATGGATTCTTGGGATCATTTTTTTCTTCCATAGTACTCTTCATTTTTTTTCTACAATTATTTAATTTATGTCCTTGTTTCCCACACAAAAAGCATTTATTTGTTCCATTAAGACACTTCCCTAGGTGTCTCCCTCCATATTTCTGACATGATGGAAATTGAGCTTTCTATTCTCCATGGTCTCCACTGCTGGAGCTCTTATCATTCAACACCTTTCGCTTCTTTTTTGACTCTAGGAGTTGGATAATATATATGTTGTTAATCATTGTTTTGGAAAAATAATTCGGCATGAACATGATATCTTTGACACCTATCGACATTCCATTCTGTTGCTCATTTCTTCTGTCGTGCCCACATTGTACATAATGTTCAATGTTACTATGACTTCCTTGGAATCTAGCCATTTAATAACACAAAAAAGAATAGTGTGAGTCATAAAATTATTTATAGAATATCATAACACCTTATTTAATGTCTAGAACACTTTAGGATTAAAAAAGGTTATTTATTATCATCTTATATTAAAATACATCAAACCGGTTTGTAATGAAAATGTGAATTATCCTAAGAATATCCCCCAGGAGTGTCATAACCAATAGTAGAGAAAGGACCGTTGTCATATACCAAGATACCCCAGGTCAAGCCCGAAACTCCTAGTCATAGTTTTCACTCCTGGGTATATCTATGCCAGAGCCACATCTACCTGCTCATATCTAGACATGGTTCAATTGTTTAGAAAATGGACATAATCTCTACAATACCAAAATTCTAGGAAGTTCTTATATACTAATCCTCAATGTCTATCTTAATGTAATGTGCTCTAATCAGAGTTTATCTAAATCTAGATTCCAAAGTTTTTACTAAACTTCCACTAATACCAACAATAACGCCCAGACCCCAGAAGCCCAGAGTCGGTGCAGTATTACATATCACTTTCATGATAAAAAAATATCATGTTTCTAATGGACGATTAGTTTAGTTTCCCAGAAAGTACATGATAAATTCATAAGGTTTACATTACATCATAAAATGGAAAACTACAACAAAATTGTACCCATAGACAAAACTAAGATCCCATAGACTATTCCTGTAGGTCAGTCATAATATAATTCATCACATCCTGGAAAAAATAGACCATAGAAAGGCGTGAGCTCAGATGCTCAGTAAAGATAACAATAAAGCGGAATCTTTCATAAATAAGCATAAACATTTATGGAAATGTTTAACACTAAAACAAAAGCCTTTTAAACTTGATGTTTAACATAGTATACAAAAGACAAATCAAATAATTCCATTTACTTATTCACAAGGATATTCTAATAGTCGAATAATTACATAAAAAATCAATATCCACATTCACAATGATGGAATTCATAATGCAAGACTTCATAACCACATAGTCAAGGCCTTGTTGCAAGACTACAAATAAGATTTTTTCAGGGCCTTGTGCGAAGACACTATTTTATCTCATGAGACCTACCGATGCATCAAGGAGCTATAGAGGGCTCCACCCATAACATACTATGTCCAATGAATTATTCATATGAAAAGTTTTAAACATAACATAAACATTCATACTAAAACTAGAATATGAAATGTCAATACATTTTTCACAAACCAGGAATGATATAAAAATAGAACATCCACACTCAAACATAACTTATTCAACACAATATGGATGATTTTATTTTAATATATTACCCTCAATCGAGAATAATTAATGATATTGACAAAGATGAAAATAATAATCAAAACTATTTCAGAGAAATATCCCCCTTTTTCTTGAAAACATTTTAAAGTCACACTATTTGTCAAGAAGCTGTTTAAAAATAAGTTTTTTGAATCAAAAAATCCCATAGCACATTAAAAATTTTAAAATAAATTTTAATTTTACAACATTAATGTGTATATAAATAAAACATTAAAACTATTTTCAATTCATCGACATTAATGAAAAATATTTAGAAGAATAAATTTTTAAAACATTGAAAATATTATTTTAGTTAGAGTTACTATCCAAATGAGAGACGCTTGAATACAAATAATTGAGGTAATCTAAACATTAAAATTCCATGACAATAAAGGATTTCATTATATACTTTGTCAAAGGATAGTATATACACCATATAAAAGTGAATTGATGCATAACGACAAAGAAGTCTCAAAGGAATATAAATTGAGATGAAATCCTTTATAAAGATAGTATCCTTAGGTAAAGGATAAATCGATGACATAACTATGTGTGAAAAATATAAATACACTCAATATGATTGTATATTCGGTGTAAGTCTATTAGAGGACATTCACACATATACTTGTAAAAAAACACTAATGACTTGGATGTTTAACTCAATGAATGGAAATTGAGTTAAGATTAAGTTTATATCAATGAATTGAGGAATTATAAATGGAATGATTATGTGAATAAAAATTTTATCCCACAAATGGGAGTGTAAATTAATACATAAATAATAAATAGTGATTCTACACATAATCTTGGAGTAAAATAATCAATGAAGTATGCGTAAATCCAACTAAGTGGAAATTGAAATTTGAAATTGCGTTACCGATTTGATACCTTATGAAAGAAACAACCCATGAAATAAGGATCACACATTGAAGATGTAAATACTCTTAAATTAATGTATATTACACCAAGAATACAATCATGGATAGTACATACACCACACAAAAAATAAATAGTGGCCAATATAGCATGAATCTCACGGGAATAAAAAGTGAGATGAAAAAACCCTTACATCATTGTAATCAATCGAGTCGTATGACCAAAAGTTAATAACCACAAAATTGATCACAGAATACCATGAATATATATAGAATCTTGATAATATATATAAAATGGTAGTACACAATACACCACATCCAATAAATAAGCGGTGAACAATGGAAATCTCACAGAATTAAAAGTGAGATAAGAAACACCTACCTTGTACTTTTCCTTGGTCGAGGGTAAATTAATAACTAATATAATGGTGAAATCATTGTTATTAAATTATACAATAACCATATACATTAATATTATATCATATATGATATTCAACTATTGATATTTTAGTATTATCGTCGTTTCGGGTGTTAACTGATTCGTTCTCCGTTATATTCTTGGTTACGTAAGCCATAATTGTTATGGATGAGATGTATCTTATTAATATTCAGAATTATATTAAGTATTTAAACATTATTTTTAATCATCAAATGAAAATTATTTTTGAATGGATACGATGGGGGATGAATCTCATCATGTTCATGGAGACAGTAATCCCTACATATGCACGAGCGACAATATCATTCTTTTGATATTTAAACATATTTAATTTGATTTTATATCATATATACAGAATCATTATCATGTTATATTTATTATTTACACCAATTATATGTCATTATTATACCCATACAAATAATAATGTATTGAATAACAACTACACCATGACATGGATACGGTAAGCCGTACGTACACACTTATGGTGACATGTCATTCAAAGGATGGATAGAATAATCAATATGGTTGTACCATACTTATAATAACATAACAGTCTATATAAGATACTGGAGATATTATTTTTGAATGGAAAAAAATAAAGAGGAAGTGGAAGAAGAAAGGAACTTGAAAAGAGGTGATGACATATTTACCTCTTTTTCGGGTTCTTTCTTTTCATTTGATCAAAAGGGATCCTTAGGTTCGATTTATGACTAATGTAAGGCCTCTATGATGAAGGGATGAGAGTTTTGATGATATTTGGGCCCGTGTTGGCTGAGCCTAAAGGATTTGAAGGTGTGAATTAGAGAGAGGAGGGGTTCTATTTTATAAGAGGGGTGTGGGTACCTTAGGAAAAGCTAGAAATATTATTTTATTATAATATAATTTTAGGTTTATAATGGTTAAGAAATAAATTTTTTAAATTCTAAGTTGGGTATGGGTCTAAAAAAACTCAACCAATAGGTTTTATACAGGTTTGGGTAACTATATTAACCTTATCTTTTGGATTTAACTCTTAGTTAAATAGTTTGACATTTTCCAAGTCTCTTTATATTTTTAAATTATATGGTTAATAAACTTAATATATACTTCCAAGCGAACCCAAAGTGGTTCATTTATGATACACCTATCATTATATATATATTTTGGCATAAAATTATATTTTTAGGAATAGAATATCAATTAATAATATAATATGTTTTTTAAAAACTCTTTTATGTAAATTTTGATACTATTTGGTATTTTGTTTTCTATAAATTCATAACAGCATTATTACTTCAAAACAATTAATCCAACCAACCCTAACATGTCATATTAACCTATAAAATAAGTGGAATTCATAAAAAGTATCGAATTACATTTATTTGGATATTTATAATATCAGTTATTTTAATATTTCATTAAGTAGGTAATTATTGCATCACCATTGTATCATAAATAAATAAAATTATTTAATGTCTAAAAAATATAAATAAAATACCATTATATAGGAAATATTATTATCTTTATAATGAATATTAATAGTAGATTTTATATTATGTGTAACCCTGTATTAAAATTAGTTTACTTATTAATCGTTGAATTTAACACTTTTAACACTTTGAATTAAATAATAATAAATGTGCTAATCTAATACAAGTGGACCAAAAGGATCATATTTTACACATAAAGTTGTTTTTGGTCAAATTACACCTATACAATACAATTAGGACACATGTTAGGGTAATAATAATAATATCATTTTACCCTTAATTACCCTACTAACTTATAATCATGGAAAATAAAAGTAAAAGGTTACTATTCAACAAAAATTATTTTCATCTTATTGAACATCATATTACTTACTAATATCAACCATGTCTCGGATTTTTTAAATTCAACTCATAGAAGCGGTAAAATTATGTTTTATGTAAATTTGCAAATGCTCCTAGGAGGTGGGTAAAGGACGGTAAAAAGTTCAATAAACTTTTATACATATAATTATATTATAAAATGACCCCAATGAATTATATTAAACTTATATAGTTATTATATATCTATTTTTAACTAAAAAATTAAAATAAAATAAATAATTATTTAAATAAAAAGTTGTTTCTAAACTATAACACTGTGTTTTTCACTATTCATAAAAAATTGAATGTTTTCAGAAAAATACAAAAAATTTACCCTTATATAATTTTGAAATTACTAATTAAAAAATTAATTCTATTTTACCAAATTCAGAAAATAAAAGTTGAATTAATTAATATAAAATTAATTCTCGTTGTCAAAACAGAAAAGCGGGTTTTTAAAAAGTAAAAACTATCAAAATATTGACATGTGTTTATGTCAAATTTTAATGTGAAATTACTTACAATCACCTAAATTGTATTAAATGATAAAAATATAATCTAACTATACTTAAAAACCATTCAAATAGAAAATTTAAAAGTATAAATTATTTCAATTAAAAAAGTTGTTTTCATTTAAAATTTAGTATTTTTCAGCATTCATCAAAATATAAATGTTTATAGAAGAGCACTAATAAAGTATACAAAATAAATTTTTATGTACCGATTTTAAAGAGGAATTTAATTTCATTAAATTTAATTTATAAAAGTGTCAAATATTGGTTTTAAAAAGGTTATTCAATTAAATGGTGGTAAAATTGCATTTTTTTGAACAATACTTCTTTTATCTGAAAAAAATGAATTCTTTTCTTATATTATGTCTAAGAAACACATAATATGGATTCTAAAATTATATGGAGTATATAAAATTCAATATTCAGTTAATACTATTCATCACTTGTTTTGAACGGCTAGTTTGGTAAGTCGTGGTGTGCTCGAACTCGGTGTTGCGTGTAACACAAGCTATTGAATTAAAGAAAAATAACTTACTATGAAATATTCGGGCGTTACATGTCCTCATACAAATTGTATAAAAAATCCCTTAAATTGCATGTAATTAATTTTTTTATGATGATTTAATATGTTTTAATCATCTCTACTTTACCCTTCTTTAATTCTAGTAGTAAAAAACACAATCAGAGATATGCTAATTTACCCCATTCAAGGACGATGGGTTTTCAATTTATATTACCTTATTGAATTATGGTCATGAAACCATTTTTATGGTCGAACAAGACTATAATATATGTATTATTTCTCAAATATGGTTTTGGAAGATTTTTGTAAACATGTTTTTAATTTATAAATAAAAATGAGTTTGTTGTGTTCAAAACCTGCTAATTAACTCAAATGGTTATCATTAAATAATTTATATAATGATTCATATTCACTCCAAGTAACCAAATGAAATTTACAAACATGTAAAGTTATGGATTTTTAATAATAACATATAGCTTAAAGTCTTCACAACGATCCTCATTTTACACGATTCTCCATTCATGTATATAAGTACACCAATCATGAAAAAACAGACCTCACCCATGTAATTGAACCTCTTAAACCATTAAAAGGACTTTAATGAACTTTATAAGTTTATAATAAATAAATCAATGAAAAAGATGTTCTGTAATTGATAATTAATGAACATATATTTTATTATTTAGGTCATTAAGATCAAGTGGAAATCACCTTTGGAATTAAGGTGAGGGTTTCTTCATCTCACTTTAATTTGTATGATATATTCCATATTCACTACTACTACTTTTTCATGGAGTATGTATACCACCAATAGATTTTTTTATTATGAATATATTTATTTTAGTTACATTCAATTTATCATTTCCTTATTATTATTTTTTCATATGATTCAATTGATTACAATGTTTTATGTATTTTCTACCTGAACCTCTATTTTCATTCAGGTTGCTCTTATTCTCTACTCACCATAATTAAATTCTTATTTATTATTATTTAATCCTAATAAATTCAGATTAAATTATATATATAAGTGTAAATATCATAATAATTATTTATATTATATGGATTTACATGTTTTAAAAGATTTTTTAACAAAATAGTTCTGAAATGAAAGCCTGATTCGAGGAACTTCTCAAATTCTATCCTATTTTGAAGTTCACACTATAATCTATTTTAAGAGATATTTATATTTCTAAAATCACTCATTTTACCACCAAACATATATTTTGGTTCATTTTTGGTTTTATGAAATCAAACATTCCTTTGTGCTTTAAAATCCTTTAATATTTTCCTTAAACCAAACTAAAAAGTTTTATTTGTAAAGATTCTTTAGAAACTATTTTAAAATTATTTCACTGCAAAAAGAATTTATTTAAGCGTAAAATAAAATTTCAATGACCTAAACTTTTATTTACTTGGATATATATTTTTATAATCTGATTTCATGACAAATACAATTGATTTTCCAAAAGAACTCTTCTTTCCAAAGTTAAAAAAAGAAATTTTATCGACTTAGTTTATTTTTTATGAGATATATTCTTTGTTCACCACTTATTTATTTATTGTGGTATATGTAATACCATTTTAAATATTATATCAAGAGTCTCGTTATTATCATTATATTCTAAGGGATTGTGATTTTGAATTTTCAAAGTGGTAAGGGACACTTTGAAACGTTTAAGTATTTTTTCCACAAATATTTCTTAATGGTCTCTTTTAAAAGTATCTTCATATATGTAAAACACCATTGTTTAATCTTTTACGTCATTGATGTTTATGTATTATTATATCATAAAAAATGTTTTATTTAAATATTTATTATTATTTTGACAATGGATGTGTAATCTTTAAACTATTCGCCATATTACTCTGAATGGTTAGTGTTTATGCTTAATAACTGGAGAAGGTTATTTACATTACATATTTTAGTTTTAATATGAATTTTTATTTTTTTTATTTTTACCCCCCATTCATATTAGGAATAAATTGGACTTAGTAAGTGTCAGGTGGGTCTCGCTATAGCCCCTCATTGCAACAGTGGGTGTCATGAGAAAAACTTTGGTCTTAGCATGAGGCCCTGACAGTGTGATTATTTATAGTCATGGAACGAGGCCTTGAAGGTATGGTTATGATATCACTTATTATTCATTCCCATATTATGAAGCCAGTAATTGAAAGTTCATGTTGTAATGCCCTGACCCAAAAATCCAGGATCCGGTGCATTATTTTAATAAATTTTCATGATTACAATGAATCAAGTCCTGAAGGACCGATTAGTTTAGTCGTCCTGGAAACAAGATACATACTTAAGTGCAACATTTCAACATGAAAAAATACTAATTTTTTCTCTTAGAAACATACAATATTATAAGATTATTCGTAAAAGTCACTCATAAATAACTTATTCATATCCTGGGAAAATGAAACATGAAAAGGGGCGAGCTCTTATGCTCAGTAAGAGAAAGAAATATGGTGGAAGATAACATAAACATTAGGCATGGTGAATAATTGAAAACACATGCCTTAACGAATAAAAAACATGAGCACTTTATGGAAGGAATATGAGATGAGTAAATAATGATATAATTAAACATAGTAATGGGTATTCTGCTAGTCGAGTAAACGCATGAAATAGCAGTATATAATCTTATAATGATGGAACGCATAATGCCGGACATTATAAACACAAATTCAAGGCTGTGGGCCAAAACAAAAAATAAAATTTTGTCAAGGCCTTGTACCAAGACTCTAGTTGGTCTCATGAGACCTACCGATGCATCGAGGAGATATAGCGGGCTCCACCCGTCACTTACTACATCCAATGCATTCCTCATATGAAATTTTTGATACATAACATAAAAATTAATATTAAAACTGGCATATGATATGTCAATACTTTATTGACAAACCAATAATGGTATATTAATACCACATACACAGTCAAACATAACTCATTCAATACAACATGGAAGATAGTATTGTAACAGATTAACCTCAATCGAGAATAATGATGGATATTGAAATAGATGAAAATAATCATCAAAACTATTTGAGAAAAATATCCCCCTTTTTTTGAAATCATTTAAAAGTCATACTATTTGTCATGAAGCCGTTTAGAAATAGATTTTTGAATCAAAGTGTCTCATACCACATTGAAAAATTTAAATGTAATTTTAATTTAAAATCTTCCATGTCTATATAAATAAATACTTAAACACATTTTTAAAACATGGACATTAATGAGAAAGATTTAGAATAATAAATCTTTAAAAAATTTAAAATGATATTTTAGTTAGAGTTCCTAAAAAAAGAGAGACACGTAAATAAAAAAATTAAGGTGAAAAAAACATTATAATATCATGAGAATAAAGTGATTCATGATATACTATGTCAAATTACATTATATACACCATATAAAAGTGAATTCGTGTATAATAACAATGACTTCCCAATGGAATGTAAATTGAGATGAAATCTCTTATAAAGACTGTATCCTTAGGTTAAGGATAGATCAAAGACATAATTATGTGTGACAAATATAAATACACTCAATATTATTGTATATTTAGTGTAAATCAATCAGAGTACATTCACACATATTCTTGTAAAAACAACACCAATGAATTGGATGTTTAACTCAATAAATGGAGATTGGGTTAAAATTACTCTTATCAAGTTCATATCAATGACTTGAGAATTTATCAATGGACTGATTATGTGTATCAAAAGTATATCCATAGAAAGGGATGTGTAAATTAATATAAAAATAATAAATGGTGATTCCACACATAATCATGGAGTTAAATAATCAATGAAGTATGCGTAAAGACCATTGAGTGGAAATTGAAATTTTAAATTCCCATAGCGATTCGGTATCTTACGAAACATACAAACCATGAAAGAAGGATCACACAATTAAGATTTAAATACCCATAAATTAAAGTATATTACACCAAGAATTCAATCATGGAATGTACATATGCCACACAAAAGGAAATATTAGCTGATATATCATGATTCTGACGGGAATAAAAGTGAGATGAAAAACTCTTACTTCATCATAATCAATTGATTTGTATGACCAAAAGTTAATAACCAGAAATTGAATCACATAATACCATGAATATAAATATAATCATG
Organism: Viscum album; assembly: GCA_963277665.1. Classification (NCBI taxonomy): domain Eukaryota; kingdom Viridiplantae; phylum Streptophyta; class Magnoliopsida; order Santalales; family Viscaceae; genus Viscum; species Viscum album. The sequence goes on from OY728166.1 coordinate 613,594,203, forward strand.
ATAATATATATCAAATAGAAGTACAAAATACACCACATCCAATAAATAAGTGGCAAACAATGGAAATCTCACAGAATTATAAGTGAGATAAGAAACCCCTTACCTCAAGTCCGACTTGTCTTGTATGTTCCTTGTTCTTCATGAATAATAAACATAAGTTAATTTCTACTTTATTAAGAAAATTTTTCTATTTTATTATTTCTTTTATTTAATTTATTACCTTTCTATAACAATTAGTTTATTATTTGAGTTCATATTGGATATTTTATCGATGTTTAAAACCTGAGTAAAAAATGCATTAGTTATAATTACAATTTTTCCATGTGGACAAAAGTCCATTATCTCCAGAATTATATAGATGATTTAGGTATCAAATATATATTATATATCCAGTATATATATTTCTATTTATAATAGTACATTACATTTGGAGATAAGAAATGAAATGTACCGTTTTTGAGACGGTAAGTCGTATGTACGCATGAACGCTACTTTCATTTCTATTTTTATTTTATTGGAATTAAAAAATAATGATACATAATTATATTCTAAATATAGTATAATATCATATATAATATCATTTATTATATCCTTTATACGTCCCACATAAGTAATTAACAAGTCATATCATTTTGAGGGGGCGGTAGTCCGCACTTCCTCAAAATGAAATTATAGTGTTTTACCCATAAAGGAAACCTTAAAATAATGATATAAATGGAAAATAAAGAATCATAAATAAAATATAAAAATAATATATATATATATATATATATTATATAAATACAGTTCCATCTTAATGGCCACCATGAGAGGTGGTAGGAGATAATCGAACAATCATCATTTCATGATGCATTAGTTTTCCATTCACAGAAATAGTATGTTCTTCATCCATTAGATGGAGGTGTGTGTCTGTGTAGTTAGAATCCTTATCATAAAAACATCCTAGTATATTTTGGATACTAGTGTTGTTATAAAATAAAGTAATATGAAGTATGTAGGGGGGTGGAGAAGTAAAATAAAACAAAATAAAACCAAAGAATTTAAGAGAAAGTGTTACCTTGAATTTGGGTAACTTCCTTTTGTTTGAACCAAAAGGACTTCTTAAAGTGCCTTATGCATAAGGTAAGGCATTTATAAATAAGAGGGAGATCTTGAGAGATTATTTTTTCCGGGTTTTGACTAGCCAAGAGGCTTGAGAGGTGTGTGTAATGGGTTATAAGTGGTGCTCTTTTAAAAGGGAGACGATGATCTCTTTAGGAAAGTGTGAAAATATTATTTTATTATATTGTGATATTCAGTTTCTAAAGGTCCAAAACTAATTAAAGTCGGAGATAAGGTGACTTATAGTTAAAATAAAACCATCCAATAATAATTGGATAGGTTTTATATATTATTTTAATATTAATAATCATATTTATTTAAATCATTTATTAATGAGTTAAATACTACATCATTATTGTGTCATAAATAATTTAATTTATATGAAGTCTAAAAATTATAAATAAATTACCATAATGTGGGAAATATTTTTAGATTTAGAAAGATTATATATAGTCGAATTGATGACTTATATTACCCCATGTACAAATTGATATAAAAAAAAATATTTTTTAATGTAATTTTTGTTTTTTACTTTAAGTTAATTAAAATAAAGTGTCATTATCATTCTTAAGTGGATCCATGGGGTCACAAAATCGAACCAAGGATAAAAATGGTAGTAAATGACTCATCCAATAATGTTAGGACAAGTGTTAAGGTAATTTTTTATTATTATACTATTCTTTTTACCTTGAATTACCCTATTTACCTTTAACTGCGGTAAATAAACGTAAAAAGTTACTATTCACCATAAATTATTTTCAACTTATTGAACAACATGTTAATTACTAATAACTACCATGTAACTTGGATTTTCTAAATTCAATTAACAATAGTGGTAAAATTTTATTTAAATGAAAATGTCGTATTTTTAACTACAACTTAGTGGTTTCACTATTCATCAAAAATGGAAGCTTTTCAAAAATATACCAAAAATTCAGCCTCAACTATATTTGTTATTCAGAATTAAAAAATAATTTCTATTTTACCAAATTCAAAACATCAAAACATAAAAGTTTGATTACCTAATTTAAAATTAATTCTCGTTGTCAAAACAAATAGCGTGTTTTTAAGAAACAATAACTATCAAATGATTGACACTTGTTTATGTATAATTTCAAATTAAAATTAATTCCAATGACCAAAATTGGATTAACGAGAAAAAATATAGTCTAATTACACTTTAATACCAATTTAATATATAATATACCCTTATAAATAAATTATATTAAAAGACAGTTTTGAATTAAAATACATTATTTCTAACTATTCATAAAAAATGAATATTATTCAAAAAATACCAAAATTTCATCCAATGTAAATTTTGATGTCTTGATTATAAATAAGAATTTTATTTTGTCAAAATAAAAATTTAAAAGTGTCAAATATTTTATTTAAAAAGGGTTTTCCATTAAAAGGTGGTAAAATTGATTTTTTTTGGAAAATACATTTTTATCTGAAAAAATGAATATGTTCTTATAATATGTCTAAGAAACACATTATATATAAGATGAAATTATATAGAGTATATAAAATTAAAAATTCAGTTAATACTATTCATAACCTCTTTTGAAAGCCTAGATTGTTATGTCTTGGTGCGCTCGAACTCGGTGTTTCATATAGCGAAAGCTATTGAATTTAAAGAAAATAATTATTATAAAATCTTGGAGTGTTACACATGTGGGTATTTAACTATTACAATACACATTATAATGTTTTACTATGAAATTATTTATTCAACTCTTATTCTTTCAATTGCATGTATAAGTTTATTTTTAATGGAATGTGTTTTTAGTTATTCAAAATGCCTAATGTTTATATTTAAGATATCACCCACTCTATTGTTTACCCTTACAAAGAATCCGATCTCCCACCATATTGTATATTTTATTTTTTCGTAGGATGCGAAGAGGTGTATTATGAATGAACTGTATGTATAATCTTAGAGATATGGATGTTAGGAATAAAAAGATATATCATTTTTCATTTAGAGTTGTAATTATTAACCTATGAATATATTTGGTTTTCTAAAACTACTATAGAATTTGGTCCTTTAGAATAAGACTTCCCGGTAATCATGCCAATTTATTGAAATAATACATTAAATCTGGGATTATGTGTTTGGGGAGTTACAATTGGTATCAAAGGAAGTAGTATACCACTTAGAAACTAGATTTAGAAAACGTAGTTTATGAATTAATCCCCTCAGATAAACATTAAAGATTAATGTACAAGAACATCCTATAATTTTTTTATGGAATAGATTATGGGGATATTTCTGTAAAATACATCCATATCTGGATACTACAAGTGGACATGGTTCTGGAATAGATATACCTAGGAGTAAAAACTCTGACAAGAAGTTTCAAACGTTACCTGAGGAATCCTGGTACACAACAATGGTCCTTACTGTGCACCTGGTTTGACACTCTCGAGGGATATGCTTATGAGAATTCACATTTTTGTTACAATCCATTCTGAAGGATTTATGCCCATAAAGTATCAAAAGTATATGGTTCTAGGATTTTTTATTCATAAATATATGCTCTGTACTATACCATGTTTAGGTTTATATATTGTTCAAAATTTTATGATATAATTTCATATATGGAATTGATTAGAAATGGAGCCTAGCAGAAGGTCTGGGAACTTCACCAATTCACGTGACACAAAGAGTAAGATGGATCATATATCTTATATTCTTTAGCCATCATTTCAAAGGAAGATAGTCTCTAATGTTTCCTAATCATATGAGGAGATATTATCATGTGTTAAAATGGTATATAAAAAATTCTACTGTATTTATGTCTTTATAAGGAAGCATGAGAAGAAGAGGGTGGTAGAAGAAAGAATGGATAAAGGGAATAATAAAAAGGGTTGTTTTCCAACATGTAGTACATGTGGAAGGAAACACCCTAGATCCTACGTAAAAGGAAAAGGAGTCTGTTGCAAGTGCAGATAAAAGGGCCACAATGTTCATGATTTCAAGGGTAATAAAATGGTTTTCATTTTACAGTGCATCAACTCCAATGAAATGGGACACTACGAATCAATATCCCACACGTCAAAGGAATATACACCAAATGATGTTACTAGATAATGATCAAGTCATGATACTTTTGCAAATGAAGTTGAATGATTAATATGCCTCATTGAGAACCATTTCATTTAAATATTTTATCATCAATATACTAATTATAATAATTATGGAATATATGAGGATTTTACTTCAGTACCATTTCATTAAGAATATGAGGTCTTAAGATGAATTATACAAAGGTTAATTGACTCAATATAAAATTAATATCTTGGGAAAGTATATGGATGAGGGAAAGAAACACCAAAATATATTTCTGATGATTAAGATTATGATGAATAAATGATTGATTTTGATAATTACCCACTACCTCATAATTGATTATTGACTTGTCTAAAAGTGGTCCATACTATCAATGATGGAGTTTATAACATTTATGGATATAAGGGATATATCCAGTCGTATGTGTATGGAAGATTGAATATTTCCAATATGTTTTTATGATAATTTCATTTATTACCATATTTCATGATGATACATGATGAATATATTCACATGTTTGGAGTGTGAAAATTTAGGACTGCTTCATGTTGATTAATGGAAAATGAGGTAGTAGATTCATTGATCATGATGGGTTATAGAGTTTTGAAAAAATGAGGATTTTCAAAGACCTTGTGTGCATTGATCTAGAAAGGATGGATATGCGAATGATTCTAAACTATTGGATCATGATCTTATGGAAAGCTAAACAAATTTAGGAAATGGGTAATTTGATCATTGTATGAGTATTTAAAGTTTAATGTCACCACAAGATACAACTTGTTCTAAGAGATGAAGTATGGATAGTTCAAGGCACAAACAAAGTATAAGATTGTTTTTATGAAATAGAAATGTATATTTATACTCATAAAGAGTGAAATAATTCTTCAACTCTAGAATAATATTCTTAAACCAAAATGTTGTCATGTCATAATTTTCTTTCATAACTATAGTTTATGGTTTTCTGGTAATTATCTTTCATCTGAGCATGTTCTCTATCACTTTCCATCAGAACATGATGGATTGATTATTCTTCTTATGACCATGTTATCCAATTATAATATGCAGTTTTGTAGTAAATGATTCATTTCCCTTTCCTTCTTATTAAGAAGATACTTTAACCATATTTCTAAAGTGGGTTCCCCACAAGGTAATTTTCAAGTATCAACCAGTAACTTTCGACATTCAATTTCAGAATTTTGAGGATGAAATTTTTTGAAGGAAGGGGGAATGTAACACACTATGTATTTACAAATAAATTTAATTTTTAATCCATGAAACACTGAGTCTCTACAAAAAAACACTTTTTTGTAACATATCCAATAAACTAAAATTTTCCTCTTCTAAGATTTGAATTTCGAAAATCTGACATAAACGGTGGCATTCAAGGTGATGTTTGGAGTCTGATAAAATAAACATAATTTTTGGTGAATAATAATTTACCCTTATAAACAATAATGTACCATTATGAATAGTACTATACCCCTATGAATAGTAACCTCACCATTTGATGTATAAATATATTTTAGGAACATTATAAATGAAATAGAACATTTTATCAATTATTGATTAATTATTGGTATTTTTTTGTGTGAGAAATATTTAATTATAGTTCTAAATTAATAAATGGATTTAAAAATCATTTTCATAAAATATGTTTAAAAATAAATATTTTTGTGTCCAATTATTTAGAGATAATTTTATGAGATCTTGGTTAATTTTTTAATGTATTACAAAATCAGTTTTATTTTTAAAATTTGTATTTTTCAAATAAAGTGTTATTATTTAAAAATAATGTTTTACATATTTAAAAAATTCTTTTGATTAAATGGACTTCATTTTTGGATTGTACATATTGAAAAATTGTTATGGTGAATTTTTGGGATTCTTCTAAAATACTTCAATTTTAGGAGAACAGTAAAATACGATAATTTTTTATAAAAACTAAGTACATGATTTATTGAGTAATATGTGATGTATGGATGATGAAATACCACTTTCATGAAACTCAAATTCACATATTTCTATTCCTGGTCACCATAATAAATACTATTTTTGGTCCTGATAAAAATAATAAAATAATCATTAAGATATTCCAAGATTACTCCTCTCCTCCACTATAAAATCCACCCCTCCTTACCTCGTCTCTTCACTCCTCTCAATCCTTGTTCCCTGTCTAAATTATTCCCAAATATGCTACCACAATCCTCCCCCACTTTCATCTGCCCTTGGTTTCATAGAAAGAGCATATCCTCTCCCCTAAAGAGGCTCTCATGGGTGATTAATTCTGGAGGTGAATTCCTCTTCTCACTTTTACATTATTTTTAAGTTCTTTTATTTTATTTTCTATCCTCACCTCTCCTCATCCAAATGTTATGAAAAATCCATTAATATACATTTAATCTTATTTTGTTATGATTAGGGAATAATATATTATAATATTCCCTTTACCCTTCTTTTATGCTAGTGGTAAAAAATACCATCTGAGATGTGCTAATTTACCACATTCTAGGATGATGGGTGTTAAATTTATACTACCATATTCGATTATTGTACTGAAACAATTATTATTGTTGAAATAGATTATACAATATGTATTATCTCTCATATATGGTTCTAGAATCTTCTTGTACCCATGGATTTTATTTATAAATAAAAATGAGTCTATTGCGTTCAAAAATCACTAATTGAGCCAAACGGTTATCATTAAATAATTTATATAATGATTCATCTTCAATATATTTAACCAAATGAGATTTACAATCACGAAACCTTCTGTATGTTCACACACAACCTATAAGCTCAATTCTGTAAAACCATCCTCATTTAACATGATTCACCATTCATGTGTATAATTATATCAATCGTAAATCAAACATACCCGAACAATGAAATTAAACCTTTTAACCCATGAAAAAAGACATGAATGAGCTTAATAAGGTTATAATAAATCAATTAAATTAATAGTATGTTCTATAATTATTAATTAATGAACTTAAATTTGATTATTCAGGTCATTAAAATCAAGTGGAGAACACCTTCAGACTTAAAGAAAGGGTTTCATCATCTCACTTCCATTTTTGTGAGATATTCCATATTCACTACTACTAGTTGTGTATGGTGTATGTATATTAAACATTGAGGTTTCTTATCATGAATCTTTTTATTTTCAGTATATTCAATTTATAATTTTAAGATTACTAATTTTGGGTCATATGATTCAATTGATTACAATGTTTTAAGTATTTTCTACACGAACCTCCATTTTCATTTAGGTTTCTCTTATTCTCTACTCACCTCAATGAAATTATTATTTATTACACTGCACTCCTCATAAATTATGATCTAATGATCTATAATTTTTTACCAAAAAGAATAAATATTTATTTTATAGGGAGTTACATGTTTTAAAATAATCTTTCAAAAAAAATTCCGAAATGCAAGCTTGATTCAAGGAAATTCTCAATTTCTTACCTATTTTTATGTTCAAACTATAATATATTTTATGAAATATTTATCTTATTAAAATCACAAATTTTAAAACCAAAAATCTATTTTGGTTAATATCTAGTTTTACAAAAGAAAACATTTTTTTCTCTTTAAACTCTGTTAATATTTTCCTTAAACCGCAATAAAGATGTTTTATTTATAAAGCTTCTTTAAAAAACATTTTAAATTATTTCACCAAAATAAGACTTTATTTAATCCATAGATATAATTTCATTGAATTGACCTTTTATTTTCTGGGATATACATGTTTACAATCTGATATTATAAAAAATATAAATTATTTTCCAAAAGAACTCTTCTTTCCAAAGTAAAAATAGATTTTTATTTTCTCAACTTATCTTTTATGAGATATATGCCTTGTTCGCCACTTATTTCTTGATTGTATCATATGTAATAAAATTTGGTATATTATATCAAGTGCTTTCTTATTATTAGGGTATTTTATGAGATTATGATTTTTCTGATTCAAGGTGGTATGGTTAACTTTGGAATATTTAGGGATTATTTCCTCAAGGATTATTCAATGGTATCATTTAAAAGTATCATTTTATTTGTCAAAATCCTTTTTTGAATCCTATAAATCATTGAGGTTTATATCCTATTATATCATATACCAAATTTTATTGAATTATCTATGATACTTTTGAATGTGGATGTGATATCTTGAAACCATTCACCATATTACTCTGAATAGTTAGTGTTTGTGTTTAATTACTGGCGAAAGTTATTTACATTTCATATGTTATACTCAATTTGAATGTGTGTGTTGTTTATGTTGATCCCCATTCATATTAGGAATTAATTGGACTTATTAAGTGTCAGTTGGGTCCCTCTATAGCCCCTCAGTGCGTCATTAGGTATTATGAGACAAACTATGGTCTTGACAGTATGATTATTTATGATTTGGGCACAGGGCCTTGAATGTATGTTAACTATGTACTACATTATGAATTCCATAATTATGAAGCTAGTAATTGAGAGTTCATATTTTTATTCGACTAGTAGAATACCAATTATTATCTTTTACTATGGAATTATTTATTCAGATCATATTCCTACCATAGTATATATAAGTTTATTTTTAATAACATGTGTTTTTAGTTATTAACCATACATAATGTTTATATTTAAGATAACTTCCACTTTATTTATTACCCAATTTGGGCATCTGATCTCACTCCATTTCTTATGTTTTATTTTTAACTAGAATGAGAAGAGGTGTATTGTGAATGAATTGTAGGGATAAACATAGAGTTTTGGATGTTCCCAAGAAAACATATATATTGTTTTTCATTTCAAGTTGTAATGTTGAACCTATTAATGTATCTGGTTTTCCAAAACTACTAAACTATTTGGTCCTTTTGGATATGAATTCCCTATAATTATGAAAATGTAATGAAATAATGCACTGAATCTGGGCTTCTATGGTCGGGGAGTTACAATATAAATATATTATATTTTCCTTCATAAGATACATAAATTTTATTTATACTTTTATAGCGGTTGTTTCTATTATATTGGATAGATTACTATTTCTAATGTTCACATTACTATTTCAACGATCATGTAAATATTTTATTGAATACTGTGGTTTTATATATGATTTTTTGTGCTAAAAAATCTATCGATGATGTTAAATTTTAAAGATACATATTGTAAAATCATTTGGAGTTAGATAATTAATGGAATAATGTTTTTAATTATATTTTAATGTATTTATATTCATCAATGATCGCGATCCTTTCTATTATTTATCTTTTTATGTTTTCACCCTTTTTTTATGATCATTTGGACCAATGAATGTATTGAAATTCACTTTATTGAGTAATTTTTGTATTCATTAACCTTTACATGAAATATTTACATTTTTATAATAATTGGAAATTAAATTTTCCAAAATGTTCCACATTATTTATAATTGATATGTATGTTTCCAAAACTATATTTCATTTAAATATATAGACTTCCATATTGAATGTTATTTATTTTTTGTAGGAAATATTGATAAATTTGTAAAATTAAATAAATATGAATATTTTATGATAAAGTACACTGTTTCTATTGTAAATCAATTTTAATATTTGTGAGAAATTATTTGGACAGGTAGTGATGGTTGGGTCCCAGAATTATATATCCTCTTTAGGCATGGATACTCTCATGAGGTGAATAATTAAAACAAAAGTAACTTGTTTTTTACACACAATTTAAAACTATCTTATGAAAGATCTTGACTTTATAGGTAAAATGATTCTATAAATTATGATGTCAAAAAAATAATCATTTCCTTAATTAATGAAATAGTTATTATTATCTGTATAATTTTCAAAATGAGATTTTATATAGATGCATTTCCATTCTCATATATAGATTAAATAGAATGCGTGTTACCTTCCTTTTTATTATTCCTTATCTATTTATGATAGTTAAGTTATTTAAAAGTAATGTGTGTTAATTTATTTACATTTCTATATTAATTATTTATTATCTATTCATAATAGTCACATTTTTAAAGGGTATGGGTTTTCTATTATTTACCTTATCATATTGTGTATTCCTTGTCTATTTCTAATAGTCATGTTATTTTAATTTTATGTGGATTCAATCATTTTCATTGTAATATTGATTATTATTTTTCTATTCATGGTATTGAAGTTATTAATTAAATGGAATGTTCATTAAATTATTTTCCCTTCCACATTGATTATTCCATATTTATTATTCCTCATTTACTCAAGATATCATCCACTTTATGTTATTGTTACTAACTATTTGACCACACCGTTATTTTGATTCCATTCCTATGATTCTTATAAGTATACTATGAATGAAATTAAATGAGTTACTAGAATAAATAATGATATTATAGGAAAGAAACAATGATATAATTTTTATATTCAAACATAATATTGGGATAATGTATGTATATAGTTTTAAAAGGCTACTAAACTAATTGATAATTCAGGATATGATTCGATGTATCCTTTAAATATGTAAAACATTAAACACAGTTTCCAACATACTTGAGTAAGGGTCTCTATAGTTGGATTCAAATGAATTTTAGTAGAAATCTAGGTAACTAGATTTAGGTAACATATATTAGGGAATATAGCCCTATGATAGACTTTCCGGGTATGTTTAGAATAACAACAAATCTTTTTGGTAAGATTCATATTATCTAGTTTTTTCTAAAAATATATCATTTTGTGGATAATAAAATTGTATGTATTTCTTGAATAGATGTACCTAGAGGTAATAACTACAAAAATGGTTTTTCAATCTTTACTTGACTGTTTCTGGGTACACAACAATGGGTCTTACTGTGCACCAGATTTCAAACTCTTGAAGGATATTCTTTAGATATTTCACAAATTATTTTCAACCCATTATGATGGATTTGGATATATGATGACAATATATGACCTTGTTTAATCATTAGGTTTCATATATTTAAAATGTAGGTTTCATTATTTAAAAATCCTATAAATGTTTATATGGTTTTCCCATTATGATAATTTTTTATCACACTATGCTTTTTGGTTATAGTCAATGGATGAAACACAAATTAATCATTTAAAAATTAATATAATGTTAAATGTTGTTGCTATGAAAAAAATGGTATGGTGACTAAAGAGAAATATTCCATGAGAATAACAAATTAGTTATCTTGAAATATGATTAATACCCTATACCTTAACCAACTCTCACATTCACTAAAAAAGAGGATAATTGAGTTTGGTAAGAGCTTCATTGATAAAGACCACACAAAAAATAAGTATCTATTTTCTTTTTGATTGAAATATTCAAAGATATAGCCATAACCTTCTCTAAATAGAATGGAAAAATGTTTTTCATGTAAAAATGTAGGGAGTAATGAACTAAATTTTTGAGGGAAAATAAAGAGTACGATTCAAGTAAGTAAATTTCATCATAAGGATCCATTTATTATTATTTTTTCTTAAATTGGGTGAACCTAGGCATTATGTATGTAAATGTCTTGTTTTATAGGTTATCCTGTAGACCAAGGAATGACTAATGTTAAAATAAAATATAGGAAGTCTTTATTTATTAGGATTCAATAATTAAATTGTATAATTATTTTTACAAGTGGTATTTTTTTATATTATTCATCAAACATATAAGGATTTTTTGAATTTTTAGAAGCATATTTGTATTCATTAATATATAAAATATGTATACTATCAGGGGTTTCTGAGTTTATGACTTGTACTAGTTTCCAAATCATAAACACCCCTTTTTAGTTTTTATGTTATGAGAGTATACTAAGATTATGGATATTTGGGGATACATTTAGTGGAATACAACCCATTGGTTTATTATATTTTTTATTGAAAATGTTATTTCTGAATTCCGTTAGAATATTTGGAAAACTTTTTAAGCTATTTTTAACCATTAGGGTATATATTTTCATTAATGTTGTGTTAATTAAAGGAACCTAAACATTCAACGAGTTATATAAATTATATTAATATGGATTTTGAAAAAGGATAACCTACATGTTTGGAGATAACATTTCACATCATGTAATGATAAAATGAGTGACCCCATAACTGAAATGAGATAATGATTTAATTCCCACCATTGGACTACGTTATATTCTTATTAAGATGTCCCCTTTTAATTAAAAAATTAAAAAAATAATTTCTAATAATCAATTAGTGGCATTACTACTGAGCATTAGAGATTAATGTTTTGTATTGCATAACTTGTTCTAACAATATTGGTTTTGGAAAATATTTGGAGACATATGGAAAGACACTTAACTATTTGATGGATCTTACAATCTGTTAAAAGTGATTTTTGGTACTTCAAGTTCAAAAAATCATTTGTGGATATTAATTTCTCATAGTAATAAATTTATTGTATAATAATCAAAGAAAAAAAGGATGAAATTGTTCTCATTAAATAGATAGATATCAATTATATATATTTCTTTATATTCCAATATAGTAATTGAATTAATCAAATTTAGGAAAGGGTCGGTAAAAAAATAATTTATCATATTCCCTTCATATCTGATGAATCAAATGGTCATTTAAATAACAACATATTTATGTCCTTAAATTTCAATTGATCATTAAAATTATTTTGATCAAAAAAATCATTCACTCTCTATAATTATTTATTCTTTTATTCATTATCTATATATTCCCATTCCACCAATTTTCATTAATATGGAAACCTAGTTATATGTTATTTTGGATGATCTTTTATATTTATATATCTACCTTTCCAATATTATTTTCTAGTAACCCTATTATCATGTGGGTTTCTAAAATGGTATTTTGAAATATTAAAAACATGATTACTAATATCAACATTAAATTATAAATAAACTATTCATTAATGTCAAGGATAATATAACTCCATGGTATTTTAAAAGAATAATGTTTTTTCTCATAGTTTATATGAAATGAAACCACCATATTAGGAAAAAATTTAACACCCCAAGATATTTTGTTATATTTATTTTAAATTAATTCAATCTCTTACATGGCTTGCAGAACACCCATCCCAGAGCCTAAATGTACTATAACATTTTATATCATTATAACATAGTAGTTAAATTGGAATGTATGGTTAGTACTAAATGAATTAATATTGTATATTTTTTATGTAACATCCCAGGTTTGGATGCCACCTAATAGTGCTCTGAGTGTGGTTGGTTACATGGCCTCAAGTGCATTTCCCCAAATTCCGAAGGCTTCCAACTAGATACTAGGGTGTATTTGTGATAGTAGGGAAACTATTCCCTCCATGGTAGAGTATAAAATGTTGTAAAAATAATAAAAAATAGTACAACTAGTAATACCATGCTATAGAGGTATACTACAGAAGGATGACCATATAACAAGCAGATGTCATAGCACACAAAGGAAGATGTTTTATGTCACATGTTCTACGAAAATAGACAAAATACGATACACTGTAGTAATACACAATAAAAGTACGAAAAGAAAAAAATTTACAAAATATCTCTGGAGCATCACAAGCCTTGGCTTGGTAACATGCTATCCACCTCTTAAGAAGCACATCAAATACATATAGATGGGTTCTAACACTTATTGACACCTGAAACATTATAATGATTTTGGTCCCAACAAATTACCCAAATAGGGTTTGACACTAAATCCCAGTAGACAATCATATAAGATCTCTTCCAATCTGTCAGTGAATATATTTAACATTCAGCATAAAAAAGTGAAAGCAATAAGCCAGGAAGTACTCAAAATTATACATTAGTACAAGCACTAGTTTTCATTTACAACCATTTCATGTTTTTTAATAGTTTAATTTAATTGAATTATATAAGTCTCAAGATCTGGCCTACGCTTGACTATTCCCATATAAAATTAATCACAACTGATTCCTCCGGTGGATATCTAAACAATTATAAGTGATGACCAAATACAAACTAGTGATTTGGCTTGTCATATGAGTAATAAGTCATTTTTTTCCAATATTCAATTTATAATTTTATTTTATCCTTGACATTCATAAATTTTAATTCAAGTATTACATCTGGTGTAAAACAACACACATCCTATAATCCCATTCTTACGATCTTCTCAGGAACCAGTCTCACTCTAGGTGATGTGCGAGTATATGTCAATTGGGTCATCCATGTATCCTATAAGTAAGACACAATTATCTCCCAAGACATATAAAAATTGACAACAGAACTTATCTATAGTATCCCTCATTCCATGACTCATTCAGACATTAAGTAGTGTCTACATGATCTTGATCACTAAATCCATCGATCTCTCCCAACCTAACAAATAACCTCACTTTTTGGTCGATCCATGGAATCCCTCAATGGATCAATGTTCACCCAAGGAATAAGGTACAAATGACACAAAAAATAACTATGGTATTCTAATCTGAATCTATAGTTCACCCATTGTTATTTACCCTTTAATAATAACAATTTCAATTAACATTTCATTAGACATGAAAATTTCAAAACCAAAAGCATCAAATTTAATCAAGAAATGACAAACCTCAAAAGGACTGGCCTTTCAAAAATGCTCACATGGCCTCAATTATCACAATAATCAAGACATTTAATATATACTATTACATGGCTTAATCACAATTGAAAAATCACATAAGAATATTCACATTATAAGAAACCCATGTAAATTAAACTATTAAATTTCCTTAACAATAACAACACACATAGTTAAATTCACATAATATGTAACACATGTAGAATAAACTATTACATGGCCTTAATAATAATAATTCACATGGAAACATATCATATATCTAGCCTATCATGTAATTTAAACTATCAGAAGGATTAATCATAAATTTCCCCACATGGGAATGTCACCTATTCAACCAACTTCATTTTAAAAAACCCAAGAAGGGAGAACAAGGAATGCCTATAGTCATTATAGTCCAAATGGCCATAAATGGTCGTTCAAGGGAAAAATCACCCATGTGGTGGACCTAATTCAAGGTAATAAACCCTATAAATGATTAGGAACATGTATTAAATTACCTAAACACCAATATGAAACAATAAGGTTCCATTCTAAATCAAGGAGTCACCAAAAATGAGTGTGAGGTACTTTAGCATATATAAACAGCTCGAAAATTAGTGAAAGGCATGAGACCGCCTACCTCGTATGAGTACGACTCTCCTCATCCAATGTCAGCTTCTAATTTTACCTAGAACAGTGTAGATATAAAATAGTGCATAAATTATCAATTCTAAATAATTACATCAAGATAAGATATCCTGAACAAAGTCTCAAGGAATTGAGAACTCACCAATGGGAGTCTAGCGCATCCAATGGTGTTCTAATCGGAGTTCAGATGGTGAATTGGGAGCAAAAATGACCTTCTACACAACTGTTTGGAATACCCAAAAGCAAGGTTATATCCACCTAGAGAAAAAAAATTCTACATCTCATGTTATCTAAAAAATATGAATGTACACACCGTGTATATTCCAAATCATTTTTTCTTCCAACTTCCTCTTCCATGTCATAAATGAGTCCTGATAACATCCTTAGATGGCATGTGCTTGGATTACACATCATGAAACCCCTAGTCACATTGTGAAATTTTATTGTAGCTAGTACATGTCATGTTTTTATCATTTTTCTAAAGATAAGACCGTAATGAAAATATCTTGACATTAAAGGAAGAACTATGTTCTTACATACTTCTCCCCTAAAGCAATTTGTCCCCAAATATCCATTCCAACGGTGGTGAAGAAAAATCTGAGAACTAATCGGGCCACTGTGATCATACCTCAACACCCCTATCATATGTCTCATCCTATACTCGACCGTGCTACCATATAACTCATACAAATGGAATATACCAGCCTGGTATAACCTTCGTGCTACAATCAGAAATTCGTATGGGATGATCCTCAAAGGATGTATCTAGCTGTAACTCAACTACATCAGGCTGAAAAGTAAAAGAAACATCTTAAAAGTAACACCACAAATATGAAACATGGAAGATTTCATGCATAGTTCTATACCTTTGGGGAAATTGCAATTGATTGGAAACTATCCCAACTCTCTCCAAAATCTCGAATGACCCACAATATCTCAGTAAAAAAATACCCAATATCATGATCCTCTTGTGTCCTAAACTCAAGGCAACATGTAGGAAAATTTGATCCCTAACCTCAAAATCCAGATATCATCTTCTGGGATTGACAAAATAATTCTATGGAAACTACACAGTAACCATCAACTTCTGAATCAACTAAACCTATTCAGTGGTCTCCTAGACAAGATGAGGTCCCATCATAGCTACCTTTCCTACCTCCAGCCAACATATAAGTGATCAGAATGGCCTATAATAAAAATAATCATATTTTCCCATATGATAAGTAGCATGAAATTGATTTTTATAGGAAAACTCAACCATGGGTAAGTGTTTCTCTTAAGAACCCCCGAAATCCAAGACGCATGATCGAAGCATGTCCTCCAGCACCTAAATCATGTGCTCAGACTGGACAACTATCTAGCAGTGGAGAGTTGTCTCAAAAGCACCTATATAACCAGTGTCCTATGTATCCCTTTCCATAAACAAGAAGTAAATTGGGAATCCCTATCTAAAAAGATAGATTACACGATCCTGATTACTCATATAGCCTCATGGATGTACAACCTCCAAAGCTCATCGACACTAAAGGATTTCTAATCCGTTGAAAAAGTGAAACCTCTGTGAGCCTGTTAAGAACAAATCAAATGGAATTGTTACCAAATCACCTAAAACATTGGAAAAACCCCACAAATCATGCCCCTGAGTGTCCTAGTGATGATACTAGTGTCATTTCATTTAACTGTGTGAACCTGAATACAACTAAGGTCGTATCAACGACCTCACAGGAAAGAACTGTTGAACCCTGATCAACCTCATCAGAATTGGTCATGCAATCTTCCCTCTAAATACATTACAGACTTTCACACCACTCCCACCCTAAACTGGAGGAGTGTCCAAACTGGTTCATTCAAATCATACATGAGGAACAATAAGAATAAAGGGTAAAAACATCCCATATTCATTTAAGAAGAGCATGACATAGCATGAGAAAAAGCATAATCCAGAACCATCCCACGGGAATCATTACCCTTTTAAAAGCATCACATATGAGCCCAACTATATGTATGGAGTAACCTCAGATTCATTAACTTGGTGTCCAAGGAACTCACCATGGTGTTCCATACTCCTTGTTATAAATGAGATGTTGGAACAAGGCCAAAATTCCACATAACAACACTAACTAAACTAGGTGTGGCATCCGCCTAGTCGTCACTTCAAAGAAAGAGGTAGGAATATATGAGTCTATCTTAGGCCTTCCTAAATAGAAACCTATGTATAAATTAGGATTAACCGAGCCCCATATAAAACCACACATCTAGTGAACAACATTGAAAAATATTATGAACTATCCCAACATATTTCAACAATAGTGTGGCATATAACCTACATTCTCTTATTGCATCTGGGATGACGTCAAGATAAGGTACATGCTCATATCTTAAGGAGGAGCACACTAAGAGGATTTTAAGGATCACAAGAAAAGGATAGTACAACCACTATTGGTAATCCCTTTAAAGGAAACTTAGCTTCCCTTACGAACACATCATTATTTAACTTACTACTACACCTTTATCCTAAGGAATTTCCATGATAGTGAATGCTTAAACACTGAGGTTAGACCATTATCATCGGTGCCTTACAAGGGCTGCACACATATCTAACTACAAAAAAATTGTGTGCCAAGCTACCATCAACATGAAACAAGACCCACAAGACTAAAATTTATTCTAGTAGAATTAATCATTTCTGAATGGTCCTTTGTTATGATCCTTCTACATGGAAGGGCACATTTAAAGAGAACTATTGTGATGCTGCCAACCTAGGATTTTCTTAGAGGATGAGAAGAAGCACTATAAACTATCAAATTCACTATTTCAGAACTAACTTAGATTTATCTATGTTGTTCCATGATCCACGATCACCATATAACATAAATTGGAATGAAAAAAAAAATTATACTGACTGTCATGTCAAAACACATGTGTCCCATAAATTCCACCCGAGTAGTGGGAAGAACATGTTTCCATAACTCTCAAGTAACTCTACTTCTGAGATAACCCGAGAACATACCCAACAACTCAACGCAATAGAATATAACCAACTGAGTAGCTTGTTTCAACATTTAACCCTCTCTGGGTAACATGTATATCACCATATACTACCCCAATCATACAAGATAAAATCATACATTATGGGTACAATTCATAGGCTATCCACCCTATAAACCCTAGTACAAGATGGATGACGTAGGAACCATCTCAAAAAATCATCATATACACAACTAATTAATTGGATGATGATCTACTAATTCACCCATAACTTAAGAAAATAGGGTTTCACATGACCTTGAAACTAGCTGACTGTGCCTCAGGAATGTCTAACATGTTGTACTAAACATTACTCAATGCTCATTGACACCTTAAGGGTCAAGATAAAACAAATATTATAGCTCAAAAGAACATATATCAAAATAATATAGTTCAAAACCTTTCTCAAAGCACTCACCCCTCTGCCTAAACCATGGTTTAGGTCTAGGTGTAAAATAATGATGGATACTACCAAAATCCCACTAAGAAGGTCAGGTTTGTTCAAGACAAACACTAAGGGGCATAATACTTGGGATACTCCAATTAAAAATGATTTAAAGCATCCTATATGATATCCTTAGCTAAAAAGGTAAGGGAGGAATACTATACGGGATCCTTGAATGATAAAAAAACATAAGCATCCTACAACAGAGATCCTCACAAACGGTACACATGAGAGATCCTAAAAGGGACACCCTACATTAGCATGTAAGAAAAGGTATCCCTCAGGGGTCCTTAATGAAACAAGTCTCACAGTCTCACAGGATAGAAGGGATCATCTCACATGTGAAATTTCCTCAAAATCATAGGTCACAAGAGATGACTCATAACTCAAATCAGATCAAAGGTCTCAACTAGGTTGGTCTTAACACCCAACTGATTATTCATGATTTGGAATCACTCTCTGGAGACAACTAAAAATGATAACAAAAGGAAGAACCTTTTCATTAAGATACAATCCCTAAAAAACCCTTTAGGAGTCATCATAATGCTCTAAGGGTTTCACCATCATGATCTATAGGGAAACCCACTTAGAAAGGACTACTCACAAGTCCAAAACTGTCAAATGGGGGTAAAACAAGAAAAGACCCCAAAAGGTTACGAAAATAAGAGTATAATATATGTAGAAACCATACATGGCATGTACCCTAAATCTCTCCCATGGGAGTGTACCTCCACCAGTTTGGGCATGTAAACACCCCAGGTACATGGTGTTCATGTAGGATACACTACGTGTACACAGGTATCCCCTTCTGGCCATGCACTTTTATATAGCCGTAACCAAATGGGGTATGTCTATGTAAAACTACATGGTGTGTACCTAAAGTACACAGAATTAACTACACAAAAACCATTACTATTTTGTGTTACTCCTCACACAGTGAGACACACTGTCATTTACCACACAACATGTACACATAGTAAACGTCATGTACTTAAAAAATGTTTTTCTTATTAAACAAAAGAACACATGGAATGTGTTCATAGAACCACACACCGAGTTTTCTATAATTCCAGGAAGTAAACCAATTAAACCTACTGAGAATCCCTATTTTTTTAATGTTAAAACAATGGTATTCCAAATTCTGATATGTGGGGCCCATAATCCCCGCGAATCAATGTTTGGTATCCATGTCTAGTAACATTGTAACATGATTCAATACAAGGATGAAACATGATCCACCAAACTCCAATACAAGAGGGCCCATAGACCATAGGGATCAAATCTTGGCATACTTTCATTTTGAACCACAACACGTACCAATATGCTTATCACAACAGTAGGCATATGTATCACGGTATATGTCACAACAACATGGAATATTCAATGCTTACTAAATGGCATGAAAAGAATGCATGGAATGTGATTTCTAACAAGTGACTATATGATGCCTGAGATATAATACCTTCATCTAATCAGGATGCCAATAATAGAACCACAATAATATCAAAAATAACAACACAATATAAGTGTGTCACCCAACATTAATGTAATGTCCTCATTCCAGGTGCAGCCCAAAGGTTCCTTGTACCAGGCTGGCCACATGGCCTCATGCACATTTCCCCGAATTCTAGAGTCCGCTGACTAGTAGTGAGGGCATTGAGTGTGATGGTGGGGAAACTATTCCCTCATTGGTAGAGTATGAACAAGGGAATAATAAATCATAAATAGTACCCGAATCAAAATTCCATACAACAAGTAAATAGAGGGAGACAGAAAGTAAATAAAAATATAAGCGTATAAATAAATGATACATGTCACATAAGTCTAGGAAAGTAGCCAAACAAGACAAAACTATTGAAAAAAAAACTGAACCAAAGTACAAAAAAAGGAAAACACCCGTAGCATCACAATCCTATGCTAGGTCATATGCTCTCTAGCACCAACCAGCCAATCATGTACCTGAGGATAAAGGGAGATTTCCCTTATCTACACCTACAACCATATAATCTGTTTGGTTCAAAAAACATGACCCAAATAGGTTGTGAGATGAATCCCAACAGTCAACCACCATAATATATGTGCCTAAATGTCAGTGAGTATATATAGAAGGTAATAATGGAAATGCATCAAAGAACTACGAGTACACAAAAGTAAACAATCCTACAGTTTCTATTTTCATTCATTAGCATTTAATGTTCTTCATTTAATCAAGTATGTATCAAAAAAGGTATCCCAGAATACTACCTAACACGACTGAATCCAAACTTGAACTTTGGCTTGACCAACACATTGCAAACATTCAATATTTACGTTAAACCTCTGGGTAGCTCACATAATCTAACCCCTCTAGAAATGTGATGCAATAAAATATAAAAGACACTCAGAGGAAGCACTCACTGTCAATTCCGCCTATGTTCATTCCATAACAACTACACACTCTCTGGGGAATCAGTCAACATCAATTAATTTTTTGGTCTCGTAACATAAACTATACAAACTCTAATGGATCACTCACCATCAATCCCCCATGTGGTCTCATAGTGTGAAATAGAACAGACACTTTAAGGAAGCACTCAACCTCAATTCCCCATGTGGTCTAACTACAAAGGGTTCTCACCGAACTATATTATTCAGTTGTTGATATATGATATCAAGCATCCCAAATTAATCTCAACTGCTACATGGATACACAATTCCAATGCATATCCCAAGCATTTAACAAACAGTAAAAGATAATCAGTTCCATCCTACCAGGAAAGGAAAGGATGTTAGGTCTTACTCATAGGAAACCTAGAACAATCGTCCCTAATCATTAAAACAAGGAAATGCACCCATGGGGTGTTCCTTAGACATAAAATTTCACAACATTACAAAACAATGAACCCTTAGTCCAAAAAAAATCTAATACATATAAACCAGGGTTCAATTTCCTTAACCCAAAATTCATGAAACATGGGTAATTGGATATTTGGAATATAAAACTCAAAGACAACCAAAAAAAGAAAACAAACCACCTACCTCGATGTTGTAGAAAGAGAACTCTCAAAACAATACCCTTGAATCATCCTACAACATTGTAGATCTTCAAAATTGTGAAAAATGTTTAACCTTGAATAACTCAAGAGAGAGAAGAAATTAGGAGGATGAGCTCTAGAAGAAAGAAGGAAACACTAGTGGGATTCCAATGCACCCACCAGAGATCAAATCAGACTATGGAAAATGTAATGGTGTCTTGGAGAAGATTCGGTGATTCTGGATGCTCCTTCATGAGGTACGACCAAAAGAAGATGTTTTTGGGGATTAGACATGACCCCGGTCGGATTAGTGAATTTAAAGAAAAAGTACATGGCCCGTATTGTTAATGAACATGTCATGTATTTTCCTTAACCAGCTCCAAAAATTAGAGGTCTTCCATATCACCCCACAAGGCCTTGTCTTTGCTATTACACACCCAAGGCACGGTTGTACACGGTAACCGAGTACACGACATGTACTCCTAAGTAAAAAACATGTACTTATAATATTTCCCAATTCTCCCATTTTTTTCTCAAAAACACCCGAAATCAAGATCCATACCTTAAATGATGATTTTTATTCATATAAACATCCCCCTTAAATAATTTTTTCTCTGAATTTCCTTTTCAAGGTAGCGAAGAAGAATCCTCACACATCTCCGGCCATTGCGATCGCATGTCAGTCTCCCTCTCCCAAGTCTTGTCCTACACCCGATCGTTCTTCCAGAACACCCATACAAGAGGAACAGACTGACCACAAAGAACCTTTGTGTTGTGATCAACAATTTGGATAAGATGCTCCTTTAATGATGCATTCACCACCAACTCAACCTCCTCAGGTTGAAAAACACGAGACAGAACTAAGAATCAACGTCGTAGCTGAGAAACGTGGAAGACGTCATGCATATCCCGGTACCTCTAAGATAACATAAACCAATAAGAAATCGGCCTTACTCTCTCCAAAACCTCAAAAGTCCCAACATATGTCACTGCAAGTTTTTCATATCTCATAATCCTCCTGTGTCCGAAACACGGTGTGACCTGAAGGAAAACCTAATATTTGACCTCGAACTTCAGAGGTCGTCTTCGTCGATCAACATAAGACTTCTACCATGACTATATAGTATCCATACTCTTCTAAATAAACTCCACCTAACTTGTGGTCTCCTAGAAAAGAAGAGGTCCCAGTATAGATCTATCTCCTGCCTCCAGCCAACATAGGGATGATTGGCATGACCTACCGTACAAAGCCTCATAAGTTGGCATCTGAATAGTTCCCTGAAAACTATTATTGTAGGAAAAATCTACCATAGGTATGTGCTTCTCCCATGAACCAACATAATCTAGGATGCATGCTCGCAACATGTCCTCCATCTCCTGAATCATGCTCTTGGACTAGTCTTCTATCTGGGGATGGTAAGTTGTACTCAAAAGTACTTTTGTACCCAAAGCCCTGTGTAGCCCATTCCAGAAATGTGATGTAAATATTGTGTACCTATCTGAAACAATAGAGTATAGAACCCCATGTAGACATAAAATCTGTCAAATTTACAACCATCCATGCTCATCAACACAGAAGGTCCCCTTGATTAGTAAAAATTGTTAAACCTTAGTGAGTCTGTCAATGACAACCCAAACTGCATCATTTACCTAAGATGACCCTGGTAAACCTATCACAAAATCTATCGCAATATCATTCCACTCAAACTCAATAATGAGTAACTACTTTATAAGATTGGATGGTTGATGGTTCCATACCTTTTCCTACTGGTAGGTAGAAAATCTCATAAAAAATAATTATATCCCTCTTCATACCTAGACACCAATACTAATGATGAAAATCTCGATACATATTCATGACACCAGGTTAAATTTCTCATAATGAGTAATTAAAATCCTGCATCAAATTCTCATGTATTTCTATTGAAACCCATATTCGTCGATGAAATTGCAAGACCTCATCATCTCTTATGGTCCACCCATGAGTAGGGTCCTCTCCCGAAACAATATCCCATATTATTAGGCCCTCAAAATATGATAGATACTTCATTCACACTCGATAAAGTAGAGTAGTGGTAACATCTATAGAAGAAAGAAACATCTACCTCTGCTTGTCATGAGCCTCCAAATCTATCTCAGAGAACATATCCATTACCATCCACTCACTGCTAGCTTCCTGAACTACCTGTATCTGAGTCCTCCTTGTCAACACATCATCCACTACAGTACCTTTTCTAGGCATGTTTTCAAGATCAATGTTAAAATAACTGAAGGTACTCAAACCACATTCAATCTCTCAAATTAAAATAACACCGAGTAAAGTTATACTTGAGTCTATTGTGGTCATTCTACACCACAAAAGGCTCTCCCAAAAGATAATGTCTCCAATATTGCAAGGCATGAGCAATTGCAGGTAACTCAAGATCATGCATAAGATAATTCTTCTCATGTGGCCTCAACTATAGAGATCCATACACAACTACATGATCCTCCTACATAAGCACTACTCCATTCCCAATACCTAATGAATAATAATAAATACTATAACTCTTTCCCAACTAAAGAAAAATTAGTATTGGTGCTGAAGTAAACCTCCCCTTCATCTTCTGAAAGGATTACTCATAAGAATATATCCACAATTACTTTGCCCTCTTCTTAGTCAGGCCAGTCTGTGGCACTAATAAGCATGAAAAGTCTTGTATAAAATGTCTGTAGTAACCAGCGTTCCCCAGAAAACATTGTACCTAAAAGAAGTTCTCTATATTCTCCTAGAAAAATTCTTCCCTCCCTTTCTCTAGGTCTACTGATACTCCTATCTCTGAGATAACATCACCCAAGAAGTGAATTTGGTCCATCCAAAAGTGGAATTTTGAGAGCTTAGCATATAAGTGATTCTATCTTAGTGTACAAAAAATGATCTCAAGATGGATATCATGGTCGTGTCGAGTGTGAGAGTACACCAATATATCATCCACGAAAACCATCACAAAGGGGTCCAAGTATGGATGGAACACTTGGCTCATTAGTGCCATAAAAACTGTAGGCGCATTTGTGAGATCTATCGGCATAACCACATACTTGTATAGAACATACCTACTATGAAAGGATGTAAGAGGTATATCTGATAGTATAACGAGAAACTGATGACAACTGGATCTCAAGTAAATATTTTAGAAAACTCGGGCCCCTTGAAGATGATAAAAGAGATCATCAAACCTTTGTAATGGATGTCTGTTCTTAACAGTCAATTGGTTCAGCTTTCGATAACACATAAAAATTCTAAGGGTACCATCGACCTCATATGAAAATAGGAAAATCTAACCGCAATGAGGAGTACTTGGTCAGATGAAACCCTTTGCTTATAACTCCTCCAACTACTTTTTAACCTCTTGAAACTCTCATGTATCCATCCTATAAGGAGTAATGGACACTAGTGCTGCCCCATGAACAAGTTAAATAAAAAACTCTACCTCTCACTCTAGAGGAAAACCTATAAATTCATCTGTAAAGACACACCTAAAGAGATCTACCACTGAAGGAAAGTCCATCTTTGAAGTCCCCTAGTCATATAGATACAGACTAGAAATCTAGGTTATAACACCTATTAACACATGATGCTCGGGTCCAGTTATGCTCACCTTGAAATCCCATTCACCATTATATAGAAACAATCCTCCATATGGTGATGTGATACTCCCCCAATATTGATAGAAATCAATCGTATCCTGGAAGGTAACTAACCAATCCATTCTAAGAATGACGTTATAGCCCGTCATCTCTAGGATATAAAAGTTCCCCAAGAAGTGACACCCAAAACCCTCAAGAGGGAACTCTTTTCACTGATTTTTACTATCCATTCTAATCCCCAATAGAGTGTCTAATGTCATGATGTTATCATAAGTAAAGATATAGATCCCAAGGCTCTCCAAAATAGGCACATAAATAAAGTTATGGGAAATACCTACATCAAAAAGCGTAGAAGCTAAAATTGAGGCCACCAAAATCTTAAGTCTAACCGTAGAGGGTATGGGATCCTGCATTTACTAAATCTAATCCACGGAAAAAGCTTGACCTGTATCTCAGCCCTGTGAAGCTATTTGAGTTCCCTGAATCAATTCATCCTGTGGCTGCAAAAAACCCTTTGTATGAACACTTTGTTCATGACCACCACCTTGGCCTGAATGGCTTGAAGAACTCCAGCCCCCATTCTAATGTGGGACTGGTGGTCCTTCTCCAGTACAAGGGGTGAAAATAGTTCCTCCATCACTCAATAATAGATGGAGGGCATTAAAAAAACTCTGAATATGTCCCATATTGATGTATGATAGGCACTCAACTAGGTCTCTTATTCACTATGGTTTATTATATTTTCCCTTCCCACACTGGTAGCACACCACCTAGCTACCTAATGGGAAATCCCACCTACTTGGATCTCCATGCGTAGACTCTCTGTGGCTCTTCCTTCTATCATTTGGAAGGGTACTAACTCTGGTTATTTAACCGCACTATCCCAC
The DNA here is from genome assembly GCA_963277665.1 of Viscum album. Taxonomy (NCBI): domain Eukaryota; kingdom Viridiplantae; phylum Streptophyta; class Magnoliopsida; order Santalales; family Viscaceae; genus Viscum; species Viscum album. The sequence continues at coordinate 613,620,545 of OY728166.1, forward strand.
ATCTCCATTATCCCTTAGGTTGTGCTTGGTGATCAGTACCTGATTGACTATAGAAGATGTGGAATTCAACCTTAATATGGTCACTTGAGATCAGATGTCATTTCTGAAACCATCCTCAAACTTTCTCTCCAGAAATAACTTATCACCTCCCAGAATGGTTGTGAAGCACTATAGCTCTTTAAACCGAGAAGAATACTCCATTACTGAGAGAGTACCCTCATTCAAACTCATGAACTCTCGTGCTCGATCTTCCCTCAAGGTCTGTGGGTAGAATTAGTCATAGAAGGTCTGCTGGAATTCATCCCAATCCATAACTTGCTGGCATCCTCCCTGTGATATCACATCCCACCATCTCTTGGAGGAATCATGTAGCATGTACATAGAGAGATTCACTCTCCTCTCTAGAGGTATCTTGAGATTCTCAAAGATAGACATCATGGATTCTAACCATGACTTTGCAGCCTGAGGTCCTCCCTCCCGTGAGATGGTGGGAGAATCTTGCTACTAAAAAACTAGTGTCAACTCTACCATAAATGGGGTATGATGCAGTGCTCCCTAGAATGTTTGAATGATCTTCATAAAGCCTTCTCGGAATTGTAAATAGGAAATTGTATCTTGAATGAGGACTGCTATCATGATGGTCATGACTGGAGGATCTGCTGGTAGTCCTTGGTCTACCGTTTCTGGTGTCTGATCATCGCCTCGAACCTGGTGTACAACCGTAGGACTTCTAGGTGGCATGCATTTTCAAGGTCAGTACACACCTTATTAATAGATTAATGAAATAGAAACTTATATGTTAAAAATGGAACATATAAAGAAAATAATTCATGTTTTTCAAAATAGGGTTAGATGGCTTGTATGCACTCTAAATGATGTGTTCGCTTAAGCCTTTACATAGGTGTGTACTTCTTCCAACCTTGGTCATGTAACACCCCATACACATGACATGTTCTCCTTGAGACACGGTGTGTACTTGAATGTTCCCTCCTTCCCAAGTACTTCAACATAGCTAGAACTACACGGTTCTCTTAGAAAAGAACTACAAAGAGTGTGTATGACAGAAATGATGTGTACAAGAAGGGTTTATCCGACCTGTGTCATTGGTCACATGGATGGATACACGGATCAAAAAAGAATGACGTGTATGCCTAGTACACGGAGTGTTCATGAAAATATTTACAACACATCTCTCATCCCACGCGGTTGGTCACATAGAAAATGGATACACAGTGTGTAGAAAAATTACAAGGTGTGTACTTAAGAAAAACATTTTCTTCCCAAACAAAAGTACACATAACATGTATTCATCATCACACGTCATGTATTCTAGGTTTTTTCAGACAGTAATATCCAGAAAATACTCCAGAACCCCATAAAAATTTTGAAACAACTATTAATGTTCCAAATTTCTATCCTTGGGGGCCCATACTCCCAACGAATCAAATCTTGGTATCATATTCATGTATATCACAAAATATAATAGTGAAATCAATCACATGATCCACCAAATTCCAATAAATGTGAACACATAACACATCAGGGACCAAATTTTGGTTCCCATTAAAATGAAAATTTAAATTTTCCAATACCCTATCAAAATAGAAGTCATTCTATCATGGAATGTATCACAACATCATGCATATCTAACACAACATATATCACAAAATCATGCAATCAGAAATGCATCCTATATGGCATGAAAAAATTCATGAAATGTGATATCTAGAAAGTCCCTATATGATGCTTGAGATGGAATACCATCATCTCATCTGGTTTCAACAAAAATATAACCTAAATGATATAAATCATAATATCACAACTCATTTGATTTACCCACCAGTGATATCAAATCAACTGTAATAATTGCAAAACTCAAAAAATTTCAATAATCATCGTAAACTGGATTTTCCCTATACATAGGCTAGCTACTCATGGGTATAGCTTATTACCAACTACCTATTCCTTCTTATCCCTATATATACGCTACAAAACGTAAAACAACGATGAAAAGAACATCCTCTGATCCCAGTTCGGGTGCCGCCCAAAGGCTCCCTATACCTGGTTGGTCACATGGCCCCAATCACATTTCCCCAAATGCCAGAGGTTGCCGATTAGTAGCGAGGGAGTTGGGTGTGATATTGCTGAAACTATTCCCTCATTTGTAGAGAATTAAAAGCGAAATAAAAAATAATAAATAGTAGAGGAAGCAAAATACCTACCAACAAGTAAACAACATAAGACTGAAAGTAAATAACAACCGGAGCACATATATAAATAATTCATGTCACATATATCTAGGAAATCATCCAAGAAAGGAAATATGATTGTAATACAACTTATCCAATGTAGAAAGAAAACAGGAAAGCTCCAGCAGCATCAAAAACCTATGATTGGTCCTATAATCTCCAACTCCAACTAGTCAATCATGCACCTTATGAAGAAGGGCGCTTGCCCTTATCTTCACATGCAACCGTATAATCTATTTAGACCCAAACACATTTTGAGACAAATACTAGTAGTAAACCACCACAATATCAATTCTTAACTGTTAGTGATTATATATAGAATGTAATAATGGAAATGATGAAAAGAACAAGGAGTACAAAAAAGTAAACAATCATAAAGTTTCCATTTACATTAATTATCATTTAATGTTCATCATTTAATTAAGGAGGTATCCCAACAAGTATCCTAGAAGAATACATAACAAGACCTAATCCAAGATTTTTATTTGGTTTGGTAGACACATCACAAACATTCATTATATACATTAACCCTCTGGGTAGCTCACACAGTCTAACCCCTCTGGCCATGTAATGCAATAAAATGGTGAAGAAACTCGAACGAAGCAGTCACTGTCAATTACCCCTATGGTCTTTCCACTACAACTATAGACTCTCTGGTAAGAACTCAACGTCAGTTTCCCTTATGGTCTTGTAACATAATCTATAGACACTCTGAGCGAGATATCACCATCAATCCCCCACGTGGTCTCATAGAGTCAAATATAGCAGACACTTGTAGGAAGCACTGAATGTAAATTACCCATGTGGTCTAACTAAAATAGGTTATAATAGCCTTATCCAATTCAATCATGCATATATGATATCAATTTTCCCAAAGTATTCACAACTACTACATGGATAAACAATTCCAATTCACGTAACAAGCATTTAAGAAATAGTAAAAGTAAATGAGTTCCATCCTATCAAGCAAGGAAAGGAAGCAATGTCTTCATCATAGGAAACCAGGACAAAATTGCCCTAAACATTAAAACAAGGAAACACATCTTTGGGGTGTTCCTTAAAAATGAAATTTACATAATTCCACAACAACAAACCCTTAGTCCAACAATCAAAATAAGGCTTATAAAATAGTTTTTAATTTCCTTAACACGAAATACCTAAAACTTTGGTAATCGACACTTTGGAAAATAAAACTCAAAGACAACCAACTAAAGGAAACAAACCACCTATCTTGAAATTGTACGAAGAACAATCGTGAACATCAGCCCTTGAATTAGCCTAGAACATCATAGATCTACAAATATTTCAAAAATGTTCTACCTACAATAACTTGAGAGAGAGAGAGAAGAAGAAATCAGGAGGAGAGACTCTAGAATAAGGAAGTACTCACCATTGGGATTCGAACACACCCATAAGAAATTGAATCAGACCTTGGATAGGGAAATAGTGACTTGGAAAAAAATTGGTGATTCTGGTCACTTATTCGCAAGGTACGACCAGAATAAGATGTTCTGGGGGATTAGATGCGACCCCGGTCCGATTATTCAATTAAAAGAAAAGGTACTGTTATTGAACATGTTGTGTATTTTCCTCATCCAGCCCCAGAAATTAGCGGTCTACCACATCACCCCACACATCCATGTCATGGCCATTACATGCCCAAGATGCATCTATACTTTGTAACTGGGTACATGGTATGTACTCTTATGTACTCGGTGTGTAATTATAAAATTTCTAAATTTCCACCTTTTTCTCAAAAACACCCTAAATCAAGATCCATACTTGAAATGAAAAACCAGAATATTATAGGTAAAATCAATTCATATGTAATAGCTCAAAACCAAAAATTCACAATTCAATTTAAGGAAATTTGGGTTTTCTAGTACACGAGGTAACTAATCGCGGGCACATTTTATTACCAAAATCAATTTCATTCATATCCCTATCTATTTTTATGAAATAGTAAAGAAAAATATAAAATAAATCCAATGATACAACTTTGTAATGTCATGGGTCTGGATGCTACCTAACAGTGCTCTGATCTCGGTTGGTTATGTGGCCTCAAACACATTTCCCCAAATTCCAGAGGTTTTTGACTAGAAATGAGGGCCTAGGTATGATAATAGGAAAAATATTCCCTCATTGGCCGAGTATAACACAATGGAAAAACAATAAAACAATAGTTGAAACATTAAAACCAAGAAATAGAACTAAACAACATAAGACAGACCATTTAATAACTAGATGTCAGAGCATACAAAGGATGATGGTGCATGTCACATATTCTAGAAAAATATCCAAATAGAATACACTGCATCAATACATGATACATGTACCAAAAGTATAAAAAGGGAAAAAGAACTCATAAGTATCAGAAGCCTCAGCTTGGTCCAATGCTCTCATGCTCTTATAGAAGCACATAAAATACCTATTGAATGGTTCTTACCCTTATCAACACTTGAAATAGTATAATCTATTTGGGCCCAAAAAAACATGACCTAAATAGGGTGTCAAAATAAATCCGAGTAAGCAGCCACCCAAGAATTATTCCAATCTTTTAATTAATATATTTAACAGGAAGTGTAAATAAGTGAATGCAGTAAGCGATGAAATACTGAAAAGAAAATAGTCTTACAAGAAGTAGTTTCCATTTACAATAATTTTATGTGCTTTAATAGTTCAATTGGGTTGAATTATATAGGTCTATAGATAAATCCTAATCCCAAAAATTCTCGTATAAAAGTAAGTATAATAGATACCTAGGTAATATATCTAACAAGTATAAGTGATGACTGAATCCAAGATTGTGCTTTAGATTGGATGACACATAAGTTTCATTCTATTAAAATATTGAATTTATAATTTGAGTCTGTCCTTAACATTCCTAAATTGTAATTTAAGTATTAATCCTATTGTAAAACCACCTATATCCTACAATCCCAGCTATATGATCCTCATAGTAACTAAGTCTCATTCTAGTTGTGGTGTGATTATATGTTATTTGGTCCATCCTTGGATCTTATAAATAAGACCTAAGTATCACCCAAGATATATAAACATTTCCAATAGAACTCGTCAATGGTCTCCCTTATTCCAAAACGTGTTCAACCTTTAAGCATAATATCTATGAGCTCGACCACAAGATCTATGGCTCGATCTAGACATAACATATAACCTCCCTATTTGGTACGTCCATGGAATCCCTTAATGGATCCATGGGTCACTCGAGGTGTAAGGTACAATAGTCACATGAACTCATCCATGTAATTCTAATCTAAATCCATGGTTTACCCATTTTCATTTACCCTCTAATCATAATATTATCAATGAACATTTCATAAGGAATTCAAAGGTAAAAACTAAACAAATCCAATATAATGAAGAAAGGACCAACCTCATAAGGTTTGGCCTTTAAAAAATGGTCACATGGCCTCTATTTTCACATTTATCAAGACATGTAAATTTAACTATTACATTGAATAATCACAATTAAAAAATCACATGGTAAAATTCAAATAATAAGAAACACCTGTAAATTAAAATATTACATGTCCTTAATAATAATAACTCACATGAAAAAATTCAAATAATAAAAAACGCATGTAAATTAAACTATTTAATGTCCTTAACAATAACAACTCACATTGGAACATAACATATATAAATATATCATGTAATTTAAACTATCAAAGGAATAAGAATAAATTATCACATGTGGAAAAGACAATTATTCAACCAATATCATTTTAAACAACCCAAGAATGGAGAACAAGGCAAGCCTCATGGGAATCCTAGGACAAATGTCCATAAATGGTCAATAAAGGGAAAATGAACCCATGTGGTGGCCCTAATTTAAGGTAAACAACCACTTATATTATTACAAACATATATTCAATTACCTAAACAACAATAAGCAATAACAAAGTTCCATTCTAAATCAAGGTGACACCCAAAAATTGTTGTCTGTCACTCTGGAGTATATAAATAGATCGACAATTAGTGAAAGGCATGAGACTTCATAACTCGTACTATTACGACTATCCTCATCCATCGCCAACTTCTAATTTCACTTCGAATGGAGTAAATCTTTAAAATGAACATAAATTCCATAGGGTCAATAACTAGGTTGAGAGAATAAATAATCAAGAAAGGATTGAGAGGAATCAAAAACTCATTGAGGGGATTCCAACGCATCTGACAGTGTTCGAATCCGAGTGTGGAGGACGAATCAGGGGAAAAAATGACTTCTTGTACTACTGTTCGTGGTACACAAGGGAGGGGTTCCATCCGTCTAAAGAAAATGAGGCTACTGCCCGTTTTAGCCAAAAAAAGAGAGAGTAAATTCCATGTACATGAAAATAAAGGGTGTGTATATTCTAGATCTTAATTTCTATTGAGTTCCTCTTCCACGTCATAAAATATTCCTCCCGACATCCTTACAAGACGTGTACTGGGATTACACAGCATGTAACCCCTAGTCACGTTGTGAAATAGTCTTGCAGACATTACTATGCATGTTTTCCTCCTTTTTCTCAAGTAAAACCCCAAAATATAAGAATCATACCTTAATGGAAGAACCCTAATATTACATTTTAAACATGTATAATCAAATTTAGTGGTAATCAATTTATTATAAATAAAATAACAATCATTTGAAAGAAGAATAAATGTTTTCTAAAAAAATATAATTTCCTAAATATCTGATTTGACACTATGTGAAAACATTATTTAAAATTAAATTATACGACTATAATAAAATTTATTTTATAAAAGTATATTATTTTTTAAATCATAATATAAAGGTGATCATAGTGTGAACCTTTTGGATTTTTATGAAGTTATTCATTTTTGATGAATAGTGAAAAAATAATAATTTTTTAAGACCACATTATCATTTAAATAATATAAAATGAAATATTATAATTTTAAAAAAATTTTATGTAAAATTAATTCAATTATATTCTTTTTTAACTAATTTAGTTCATTTAAATCAATTTCATATTAAATTTTGATTTGAAAACACTTTATGCTTTTGAAAATTTTATCTTTGGAAACACACTTTTTCATCGCGTTGGTGGGTATTATTTTAAATTATATTATTAAAATTAAGTTAATTGAATTTTAAAAAAAGATTCCACATATAAAATAATAATAATTTATATTACTTAATAAGTTCAACCGGATTTTGTACTACTATGAAATATAAAAATAGAAAAAATATATTGTCACGGTTAAGGTAAATGCTGATTTACTGGGTGGTTAAGATAAAATGATAGGGGTTAAAATTTCCCAAAAACATTTAAAAACACCATTCTATGAAATTATATTTTCCATATAACCTATATAGTTTGATAATTAGTCATTTTAGGGCTTTCTAGAATGAAAAAATCAAGGGTTAAATTGATTCTTCTCAAAACTCCATGTGTTTCCTCTCCCCCACTAATAAAAGGTCACCAACTCTAATACCCTCTACACACTTAAAAATAAATTTGTTTCACTGAATCCATTACCAAAAATTTCCTTAATTTCATAACAACATCCTACATCCATTTTTATCATAAATCCATCATTTCAAGGCTTTTATTTTAGACATGAATAATGTTTTCAAAGAATATGTATTGTTTATAAATGATTATTTTTAATTTATTTCTTCTTCCTCATCCTAAAAATATTTTTAAAAGATGAGAATATGATAAAATAATTATATTATATATAAATAGATTTTATTTTGTTAATTTAATGGAATCTATCAATTTTCTCTTCAATTAAATGGGAATTGATCCAGTCAATCGTATGTATGGAGGACTACTGCCTCACAAATCGATGTAATTTGTTTATCATCCCCACTTATATAAGATAGATATAATTATGAATTTATTAGATTAATATTATAATTATTATATTATTACACATATTTAATTTTATACTCATATATATCTTTGTATGTTCAATTCGTTTTAAAACCCAACAAATTCACTTGTCTATATGGAGGACTACCACCTTAGGAAGTGATGCGATTAGTTTTTAACTTACACATTATGTGGAAGGTAATCAGGATAAATTTAGTTAATATATGTTATATATATATATATTTATTTTAATTATGTAAAATTAATATATCAAACACTTCTTTACCCTTTCAACCAATAAGGAAATGATAATGTCTCTCATGTGTATGTACGACCTGCCATCTCCATGATGTAAAGTGATCCATTAACCATGATCAAATTTCAATAATGAATCAAAGATGTATATAATTGAAAAAATTATATCTATAATATTAATGTAATTTTGAATATTATGTAACTATATATTATGTTCTTCATCTGGATCTTTCTTGATAAAGCATGCATGAGATAACAAGAAAATAAACACCCAAAACAATGAAAATAATGAAATATTATTAAAAAAAGGGTGATAAAATGTTTTAAAGGGATAATATATGTTAATATAAATATATATGTTGTTTTTTTATAAACACATTAGTTTACTAAAACCATTATAAATTAGTTTAATTCATGTTCAACCAAAAGGAAGCACTGAGTAAGGGAATTCGTCTAAATTTCCCTTCATTTTGCATGTTGTAATGTTTTGCACAAAATCTATTTTATATTGTGTATATACTACCCATTTTCAGTTAAAAAAAATAATAACTCAAAACTCATGTTATTGTAAGTTTTAATTTTATTTCTTTCTTTTAATTATATTTGACATGAAAAGTATCAAGTGGTAAATAATTACATAACACAATTTCATTTAATTTGGTTATATTAATTTATCTTTATCTTCGATATTATAATATGATGTGTGTAAATCCTTTTGACTATATTATTTTTATTTACAATTGTATTTTGTGGATTAAAATTTTTATTACCTTATTTTTTGATTGAATACTTCTCACTTCAACTTTAGGATCTTTGTGAAGGTTTCGTTCACAATGACATTTTAATCGGAATTGTTTATAGTTGAATTTCCATTGAATGGAATTTTTTGATCATTAAATAATAAACAGATTTTAATTTAGCCTCCTTTTTATTTATTTTTTTAATTATATTACCATTTTTCTAGAATTTTTTACTTAAATTTGTTTGTAAATATTTTTAATAAAATATGACTTTATTTTCCTCATAGATCAGAAATCCTTATCTTCAAAAACTATGTTTTCTAAAAATGATTTTATTTTTTAATAAATAATCCCAAGGATTCAATGAATTAATTTTTACCCATGTTGGAAATATTTAAATAAATTTAAAAGAATCATCATGTCCTTTTCCAAACGAGCCCCATTTGGGTTTTACAAAAAAAATTAAATGGAACATTTTTTAATGTGTACAACTGGTCTTGAATTTTCTATTATCAGGAAAAATCAGTTTTTTAAAAATTCATTTATAAATTTTTAAGGTTATTTATGCGAAAATAATTTTTAAAATATTTTGTAAACTTTTATTTATTATAAAATATATTTTCAAAGTGAGAATGAAATTTTACTGAAAAATGTATTTAAGTGACATTTTAAGGTATTTATATTCATAAACTGAAACAATAATTTATTTTAATAACACTCCACTAGGTATTTTTTGTATTTATTCCATAATTATTATTTATAATGATGGTTTATGACCATTTTATAAATGGTATGTATTGACATTCACTTTCTTGATTCATTTATCTAATCATTAACTTTCACATGCAATATTCAATTTCCTGTGAACATTGGACATAAAATCTCCCTTAAATATCCATATTATTTGTCATATATATGTTAATTAATTGAAACATATATCATTTCTACATATTTTATTCTAAATTTAATTTTATATATTTATTTGGGGAAATATTGATATATATGTATTATTCATTCAATAAAGAAATTTTATGATTTGCCACATTATTCTTGAATTAAATTCATCATTTGACATATGAGATATTATTTAGATATATAGTGATATATGTGGTCTAAAATAATATTAACGCTTGATTCATTGGTAGTTTCATGGGCCGGATCAGTTATCTAGAATTAAGTTTTCTTTTACATATATTTTATTACTATCCTTGGAAAGGTATTGACAGTAGTGGTATCATGATTCTATATATCATGAAATAAAAAAATTTATCATCTTCATCATTAAGAATTTATTTAATGATAACCATGAAATTATTTCAATTATATTATATGTGGATGCATTTTTATTCCCAGTTATGGATAAAATTTAATGTCTGTTGAGATATTTATAATTCCATATTGATTTATTCCTTGTCGATTCATGATGGTTAGTTTGTTTAAATGACATGTGTTTTCAATAATTTACCTAACCATATTCATTATTCTATATGTATTCATGATATTCAAGTTATTTATATGGAATGTGTGTTAATTTAAATACCTTTCCATATTTATTATTATATATCTATTCATGATAGTCAAGTTATTTATTTGGAATTCTTATTTAGTTATTTACATTTCTATATTTACTCTATGTTATCTAATCATGATAGTCATGATATTTATTAAATGGAATATGTGTTCAAATATTTACCTTTCCATATTAATTATTCATATTTACTCATTATAATTTCTCATTTACGAATCTCTTACAAATATTTGATCTCACCCTTATTTTGTTTCCTTCCCCTCAAATCTAGTAAGAGTGCTATAAAATATATACAATAATATTCTAGAGGGTGTAATTAAATTCCCCAAAAATATTACGTTAAAATTCACATATTCTAATGTAATATGGGAATAATGTAACAATCTAGTTCACCAAGACTACTAAACATTTAGACATTAGAAATGTGATTCCTTGTATCTTAAGACAATGTTTTAAATTGGAGAGTAGCTCTAGGATATTGGAGTCTAGGTCGATACCACACACTACTACATGAAGAATACCTGGACATTTGATGCACTAATATCACAGTACATGAGTTAATTTCACTAGTCTATACCAGATCACTCTCACATGAAAATGCTTCTAAAATCACATTCTTCCATTATAAAATATCTATCTCATAGGGCCTTGATATAACATCGTCTTCAAAATATTATCTAAAACGCACCATAGTCACCTTGATCTATTCACCCAACCATACTAACTTATGATATTTAAATTTAATTTAATCATCTTACTATCATCCAAAAACTATTGGTTCCCTACATCAAACTATCTGCTTCCTAAAAAAAGAAATCATACACCAACTCATGGGTGTTCTTCTATAACATAGTTCATATCTACTAGGTTCTTTAACATGTCATTCCTTCAATTTATTGAAAAATTCCTGTAATGGTAACCGTATACTCAAATAATCCATATTTTTCCCCACTATAATACATCCTTATTACTATTCTAAGAGAACATACATTGATTATTCCCACCACCTGACTAACAGATTAATTATAGAGACTCACACTCAATACATGAACAAGACATAATATCGAACCTCACTCCATGCTATGTCAATACAGAAACATCTTATTCAACTACATTTAGAGGTATGTCAAAACAATAATGGAAAATCATTTTGGATTGATCATGTAAAAATCCTAACTCTAGAAACTAGTATCCATGGAATTCTTTAATACATTTGTATAAGATACATGTTATCGCATCTTGAAGGACTGAAATGTTTAACAACAATTGCAAATTATACAAATACATGATTCTTATATTAAATTTTATTATAATAAATAGAACACAATTTATTTCAAGAATATCATTATTCACTCTAGAATATCCTTTCATATCATCCATAATACACTTCATAGAATACTATGAATGGAAAAAAATAATGGAGATATAAATTTCTCAGTAAGAGTTACATAAAGAGAAAGCTATCATTAATAGATAATGAGTATTCAAAATGGAAAGATATACAACTAAACACACATACCATTTAAATAACTTGACTATCATGAATAGATAATTTGTAATAAATATGGGATTGGAAATAAATGAACACACATTCTATTTAAATAAGATAAATACTAGGATTAGCTTAGTAGTAATCAATATGGGAATAAAAATAACAGAAAACACAATTCATTTAAATAACCTAGCTATCACGAATAGATATGGAATAATTGATATTTCTTGTTAAAAAAATAAACAAACCTTCCATTTATATAAACAAACTATCTTAAATAGATATAGATTAATCAATACGAAAGGGTAAAAAACTAAACACAAATTCCATTTAAATAACAATATTATCCTGAATAGATAAGTAAAAAGTGCTATGTAAAGGAAAACATATAAACATATATTTAAATAATTTAACTTGAATATCCTGAATAAATAAGGCATAATCAATATAGAAGGATAAATAATGGGAAAATACTTTTAATAAATAATTGGTAATGAAATTCATCCATATATAATATCATTGTGAAATATCTTGGATAATAATAATTTAATTCTTAATGAAGGAAGTGCTTCATTATTGGATGTTTTGATCTAATGCATAACGATACGTGTACCAAGAAGACCATTCACAAGATGGAATAATATTTTATGTAGAAACCACATTAATGCTTGATTACGAATTCACATCATTATACTACTAATGCATAAAAGGGATATATAATGTTAGTCCCCACATAGAACATCATTTATAATTCATTCCCCATATATTTAATAATCAATTTAATTCATATAAATTATGGCTTATCATAAAATATCCATATTGAGTAAATGATAATGATTTATGAATATTTCCCTAGAAGAAAAATTTACATTCATTTTATAACACAATATATGGAAATGATATACAATTTAAGAAATAATCATATCCATGGTAAATAATATTTATATTTAAGGTCAATTTAATGTCTAATGATCTCAGGAAAAGGAATAATTCAATGGAATGTTAATGACTACAAAAATGAATCAAGAAATTGAATATTAATACTTTACATGGTCAAAATTATCACAACACATCCAAATAAATAATATGTGTGGTGTAATTAAAACATATTCCAATCGTATTATAATTAAAATAATTGGTTGTTGTTATTATAAAATAAAAACAACATTAAAAATCATAAAAATATTATTGAGGAAAATATCAATTTCATCCAGAAAATAACATTTTAAATTAAAGGTTCACAAAACATTTTTAAAATAATTTTAGTTTATAATAACTATTGAATATTATAAATGAATATTTAAAACATGGATTAGTTATGATAGTTGTAAATTCCATTCATGTCGTACATGTTAAAAAATGGTACCTTTCACAGTTTTCGTAGAATCCAAACTGATATTATTATGAAAATGATAATAATATCCCTTTAAATTTTAAAAAAAACTCAACATGGGAAAAAATTTATTTATTAAATCATTTTTAAAATGAAAAAAAATTGAATACATTTTCCTAAGACAAGGATTTTGATGAAAATATATTTTCTAATGAGGAGACAAATGAAGTCAATTTTTATTTACAACATTTATATATACCCAATAGAGGAATAATAGAATAATTAAATGAATAATTCATGAATAATCACAGGGTAAAATATTTAAGGGATATATAATCCAATGATAAAATAATTTCCTTAAATGGATATTTAAGAAAAACAATCCCGGTTAATATGAATTCGTTAAATAAACCCTAAAAATATATTAACATGGAAAATATAATTTCTCAATGAATCCATTATTTATATCAAATTTAATTCTACATAAAAAAGTATGAATATAAAATAATTTAATCAAAATTCATTACACGCATAATCTTAATATAGCAAAGATAACGAATCAGAAATATAACCCAATTAATGGAAATTTAGTTATAAATTGTTTAATAATTTGTTATCTTTTCAGTAAAATCAACTTAGTTGAAATAATTAAAATTGATACTTTAGTTAAAATTATTTTTTAATGAATAATTATATTAAATTTAAAAGGGTCGGTATATACACCACATAAAATAAATTTGGTGTATAACATTTCAATATGCCTCAATGGATAGAAATTGAGGGGATGTATATTATCTAATGCTTCCTTGAGGTTGAACATGATTTAAATTTCATTATAATAGTTTTGTTTAATTTATTAATTTATTCTGAAACTATTTCCATACTTATGATATCATATATTATAATGAAATAACATTTTACAACCCATTTGTTGATAATAATTCATTACTTTAATATTTTTTGGTGTTAATTTCCTTATTATCTCGCGATTTTTTTGTTACTAAAATTTTGATTCTTGTGAGAATAATATTTTTACATCATATATAGAATGATATTATTATTATAAATATCATTTATGTTCATTATAAACATTTTTGGAAACATTATTGAAATTTTATCACGGTGAATAGATGACATCATTTCACGGATATGGTAGGCCATATGTATTCTTGAGTGAAATTTTTATTTTTTTAATTAGTCAAATGGAAAGTAAGAGTATGATATAATAATTTCAAAAAATCAATATAATTTAATATATATACGATATATTCAATAATTTCATCTTTATCACATTTAATATAAGGAATAAGTGAAAAAAATCACAATGCTTCACGAGGTGGTAGTTTTCTATGCATAGAAGTGACATTATCATATTTTAAACTACATGGAAAGTAGAAAGTTATATCGATATTATTATTCATAATTTATTTACTATAATAAATATTATAGAACTATTTTAAACCAAAAGTTATAAACAATCTTTAAATGGTGTGGTGGAAAAATAATTACATCGATTCGTGAGGCAGTAGTCCACCATACTCATGAATGATGGTTGTCACATACATGACATATTTTAAAGGTATTTTTCATTTAATTTACATCTTTGCTTTGTTTTGGGGATTTCCCTAGGTTTTATGGAGGAATAGATGAGTTTTCATGAATTGGGCCAAACCATGAGCCAAATTCCAGATTGAAAAATAAATTTTGATTCTTTTATAACATTTATATTTTTCAAAATGTTTCATCCATTCAAATTCCTACTTGGCCTTCCCTAACCTATTAACAACACAAAGTCAATTTGGTGCCTTTAGAAATCCATAACCAGGGTTTATTTTTGGTTTTTTATCTAAGGGGTTGGGCCTGCCCGAAAGCCCAATTCCTATTTTAAAAATAAATTGTTATTATGTTATAACTTATTCAATATTTGGGATTTTTCGGTGATTCCAAATCTCACCCGATCCCAATTAAATTCGCAGCACATCTGAACTCTCACCCCCCTCTTTGGAGCTTTGGTTAATCACAATTTGGTGCTGAACTTCATATACTTCCTCAAATCGTCGAGATTTGAAGAGGTAAAGTATTTCTTTCATAACTCTCTCAATTATCAATATTTTTCCTCCATTCTAGTTCCTAAATGACCTAATACATCTTGTTATAACGAACCCTAATTTTTGGCTCTTTTAAATTTCATCTACTGGTGTTTTGTAGTGATTACTTCATGACACTTCAAGTAAATGAGCCCTTTTCCTTCCTATTTCAAATTACTTTGGATTTAACTCATTGTTCTTAGGGATTCTTCGATTAACGTTGAGTTTCCAAATGTTCAGAAACTAGGTTTTCAAACCTAGGGTTTAACTTTGGGCTTTATTGGCCAATTCTTGTTGTTTTAGGTTTGATCTAGGTCTCTCTTGGTGCGGCGGGGGTGCGATTTGATTTTCGCACGAAGATTCAACGATTTTTGTTACTTTGGTAGGTGATTCCATGTTTATTCCATCTTTGTGTCTTGGAATGCAGTATTTATCATAATTTTAGATTTATCTCATTTTATTATTGCTACAAAAATTAGTTTTATTGGTGTATTTTTTGAAAATGATTTTATAAATGCAAATCTCATGTGAAATTTGGGGGGGGGGTTCATGGGAATGTTTTATTGGTTTATTTGGGAATTCCATATTAATACGTAATTGATTTTATTGAACTATAATAGGGTTTGGAATAATGTTCTGAATTTTATACCCTTTGTTTGTTTCTGTGAAAATTGGTTTTGATAGTGTTTTTAGAACATGCGAACTTTAAGTCCCATGTTTGTGTAAAAATGGAGGTTTTTCAAAGTTATCATATCTTGGTTCACAAGGTGCTACCAAAGAAATGATTTGCTATTTTAATAGAAATGTATTGGTTTGAATTTTCTGTTTTGGTAACTTTATGGTGTGCACATAGTGTGAAAGTTAGGTTCTTAAAGAGTTTGGTGTGTGAAACAATACAAGGTTTGGAAAAATTGTTTTTATTAAAAATCTAATTATTTTGTTGTGTGTGTTAAGTGGTATAAAATGTGATAGATACTGTATTATTTTCGTGTGACCAGTAGTGTTGTGTTATATGAAAATAGATTTATGATGCATGATGAAATTTATTGAGCACAAAAGGGGAAGCCCGGGTACCTAGGTGGGGCAGATTTGTACTAGTACGGCTAGTGGACCGGATGGGTTTTGTCCCTGTTTCACATTGCATTTGGATAAAGACAACTCTAACAAAATTATCTGGATGATTATTGGGTACCACTAGGTTATGGTTATGTTCCCTACTAGTGGCTCATGCATGAGAACAAATTTTTCTATGGTTACTTTACAACGAGGTACGAGGTACATAGGGACCAAGACAACCTAGTGCCTATGGGTGTTCCCGACATTGTGGCTCATTGGATTTGTGGTATTTATCCATATACTAGGGTGTGTTTGGACGTAAATTATAGTAGCTAAATTTTTTATTTTAATGTGTTAACATTCTGAAATTCTCATATTGAAATTTTTTTTCATTTGAAAGTGTCATTTCTTGGAATTTTAACACTGTTTCACCAAGTGTATTAAAATTTCTTTTTTTGTTCACATTGTATTGCATGATCTTTGAAATCATCTGGTGGTATCCTAATGGGATTAGGATAACACCCTACTTACACCACTTGTGTGTAAGTAGACCTTCTTATGCTTGACTCAGGTAAAGGGAAGGCTAAGGGTGATGGCGGTTCAGGGTGTTAGTCCCTATCGTTGGGGCGGAGTTACAGAGAAGGCTTGCGGGTGATGACCCCCTTGCCGAGTGGAGTCCATGGGGATGTCTTTATGTTGTCATTATTTGTTTTTGGACCACTTTTAGTTTCCTTAAACATATGTATTCAGATCTGGTTTGGTTAAGAATTGTTTAGCATGAAAATTTCAGATTTTAATTATTGATTTTTTTTATTTTATGCTTTCATACTCGGGTAAATCATTACCAAACCAGATTGGTTTGATACCCGGGCACTTTTTCCAGCCCGTGGGGATAGGGAACACCCTTTGGGCCTTTCCACAGGCCATGTTTGGTGCCGTTAATGGTGGTGACCAGATTTGGTTTGTGACAAAATGGTATCAGAGCAGGTTGATGTTTTTGGGTTATATTGCTATTTTGGGATGACTCGGGATATACCGGAGCTAGGAATGTCGGGGCATGGGGTTTGTTTTGTGAGTTGGGTGCCCTGACTGCACCTCCCATGGAAGACCTTGAGTCACAAGGGGATGTTGGAATTTACGGATTGACTTCACTTCCAGGTGAGACGTGTGCGCTGCAAACCACATGTGAACATCAGGTGGATGTGGAGTAGTTGTTTCATTTGTTACTGGAATGTGTTTAGTTTATTTATATTTGATGTATGAGATTAAAATTTTCAGAATTGTGGTATTGACTATTGTTTTGTGACTATTTCATTTTGTAGCCACATGCCTCCTCGCAAAGCTTCCACGCTCCCACAGGAGGATGTTGGAGAGAGTTCTCCCACAACGATTGATCATAGGCTTGTGGAGGTTGTGGATCGGGCTATCCAAGATTTGGGACAAGGACCAGATCCTACTCTTATTCCTGTTAGGGCAGAAGAGACAGGTCTTATAAAAGATAAAGAACAATATTTTCTGAAAAACAAGCCTCATACCTTCCGAGGTAGCCTAGAACCCCAGGAAGTAGAAGAATGGATCGAGAAGATCGAGCGTATGTTTGAATTCCTGGAAACCTGCGAGGAGCTCACGGTGAAGTGTGCCTCCTTTCTACTGAAGGGTCCAAGACGTACGTGGTGGGAGTCAGTGGTTCAGGCTGGGATGCATGAGCAGATGCACTAGGGAGATTTCAAGGCTGTCTTCAATGAACAGTACTGCCCTGAGGTATTGTCTTATGCTAGGTCTAGAGAGTTCATGGAACTTGTTCAAGGGAATTTATCTATGATGGAGTATGCCAACCGCTTCGCTGAGTTGGTTCGGTATGCTCCAGAAATTGTCTCTAATGAGAAAGCGAAGGCCCAGAGGTTTGAGAAAGGCTTGCGACCAGAAATATACTCCCAAGTGTTCTTGATTAAGCTGAGGACCTATGCTGAGGTCTTTGATTGGGCGTGCATGGTGGAGATTGATAAGAAAGGTAAGGCTGGTTTCTATGGTTCAGCATTAGTAGTGGGAAGTGGAAGCTCCTCAGAGAAGAAAAGGAAGCAGGAGGATCATGTGAAGAAAGGAGGGGGAAATTCAGGCCACTCTTCCAGGTAGTTTTCTTCTGCGTCTTCTGATAAGAGATCGGTTGTGTTCCACCAATGTGGAAGGCCTGGGAATATCTGACCAGCTTGTCCACTTACTCCAAAGCGTTGTTACCAGTGTGGAGTTATGGGGAATTTGCAGCATTTTTGTGGTGTCGTACGTCCACTTCCAAGTGGGGCTAGGTCAGTGACTTCAAGTGGAGTGCCAGCACAGTCTGAGCCATCTAGGACTGGGGGATCTCGATTTGGCATGTGGAAGGGCATGATCATCTTCTGGTTAGAGCTAGTTCAGGGCACATCCACAGACTAGTGGTTGTCCTCAGGCAGATATTGGACATCGCTATGCAGTGGATCAGGCACCAGCAGGCTCAGAGGCAGGACCGTCGACAGTTCGAGGTACCGTTCTGATCACATCATCTATAGCTACTAATATTTTTTGATACTGGTGCTTATGTTTAATTCATTTCTACCCATTTTGAGGACATTCTAAATTTTCCAACTGAGTTGATGTCTTTCACGATGGAGTTGGTGACACCGCTGGGAAATAAGAAGGAGCAGGGTCTTAGGTACCCATCGTGTGCTCTTTCTGTGTCAGGGGTCTAGATAGAGTGGGACCTATTGGTCTTAGATATAGACTCATTTTATGTCATACTAGGGATGGATTTACTAGTACACTTCCAGGCTCACATCGATTGCTACAGACGACATGTGAGTTTCACGACACCTGATGGGAGTCGTCAGGTATTTCATGGAGAATGGGATACTCGGTCAGGTCACGCAGGGCCTCCACTCCCAGAGTTGGGAAGTGTTATCTTCCAGTTATCTTCACTTGTGCTAGAGGATGGTCTTTCCCCTGAAGGTTCATTACCTCATGTAGTGAACGAGTTTTCAGAGGTATTCGCGGATGATTTTTCAGGTTTTCCCCCAGAGCGAGATGTGGAGTTTTCGATTGATCTGGCACTGAGAACACATCTGATATCTCTTCCCTCTTATCGCAAGGCCCCCACCGATCTGAGGGAATTAAAGATATAGCTAGACGACTTAGAATCTAAAGGATTCATTTTCCCAAGCATCTGTCCTTGGGCCGTTCCTGTGTTGTTCGCAAAAAAGGTTGATGGATCCCTCCGGTTGTGCATTAACTACCGGAAGCTGAATAAGGTAAAAATTAATAAAAAATACCCTTTTACCATAATATATGATTTGTTTGATTAGTTTAAAGGGGTAAAGGGGTTCTCAAAGATAGAACTACATTCACGATATCATCAACTCAGGGTGAAGGAGTCATATATCCCAAAGATAGCCTTTCGAAGCAGGTACGACCAATTTGAGTATTTGGTCATGCCCTTCGGATTGACCAATTCTCCAGCAGTCTTTATGGCACTCATGAACAGGGTGTTCCCTCAGTATCTTGATTCTTTTGTTGTGGTATTCGTGGATGACATTCTGGTATACTCTAGCTCTGAGGAGGAACACGAACATCACTTGAGGATTGTTTTGGGTACTTTACGAGATCACTGCCTCTATGAAAAGTTGTCAAAGTGCACTTTTTGGATCAGGGAAGTGATATTTATGAGGCATGTGATCTCTGAGATGGGGGTTTCAGTGGACCCTGAGAAGATTAGTGCAGTTATGTCATCAGAGCAGCAGAAGAATGTGTTCGAGATCAGGATTTTCCTTGGCCTGGCTGGTTATTACAGGTGATTCATTCGGGGTTTCTCTCGGCTTGCATCACCGATGACTACACTCACCTGGAAAGGGGTGAAGTTTTTATGGGGTCTAGAATTTCAGGCATCATTCGAGGAGCTGAAGAGGCAGTTTACTACCGCCCCTGTGCAGATTTTTCCTGAGGCTGGGAAGGAGTATGTGGTTTATTTTGATGCTTCAGGTATGTGTCTTGGGTGCGTGCTTATGTAGGATGATCACGTGGTGGCTTATGAATCTCGACAACTCCGACCACTTGAAAAGAACTACCCTACCCATGAATTGGAGTTGGCAGTTGTGATGCATGCTTTGAAGACTTGGCGTCACTACCTCATTGGAGAGAAGTTTGTGGTCTACTATGATCAGAAAGGCTTAGCCTATATCTTCTCGCAGAAGGACCTTAACTTGAGGCATCGTCAGGGGATCGAGTACTTGAAAGGGTTTGCTTTGACATTGTCTATACCCCAGGAAAAGGGTAATGTGGTGGTTGATGCTTTGAGAAGAAGAGTTCCAGTGTAGGATTTGAGGAAGTCTAGTGATGAGTGGACATTGATGGGGCTCTTTTCTCAGATGCATGTGGCGACTAGGGAACACAATGGAGGGGAATTCTTGGAAAGCATCTAGTTGACTCATTCTCTATTATAGTTGATTCAGTAGGAACAACCCAGTGATGATGTTTGTCAGTAGTCGAAACAGTTCATTCATGGTGGGGAGAGATCCTCTGATTGGTCGTCGTCTCCCGAGGGAATTTTGGGCTTCAAGGGCCGTTCAGTAGTGCCATTATCTCTGTAGAAGGTGGTGATACAAGATAGCCACCAGTCTCAGTGGGTTATCCATTCGGGTGCCACTAAGATGTATAATGATGTCCGTCAGTAGTTTTGGTGGCCTGGTATGAGACGGGACATACCAAACTTTGTTTTGAGATGCTACACATGTCAGCAGGTGAAAGCAGAGCACCAAAGGCCTTCTTATTTTCTCCAACCACTACCCATTCCTACCTGGAAGTGGGACGAGGTCACCATGGACTTCATTGTTGTCTTACCTCATACACCTCGGGGTATGAATGTCATTTGGGTGGTGATTGATCATCTGACCAAATCAGACCACTTTATTCCGATAAAAGATACAACTAAAGTAGATGAGTTGGGCCATTTGTATCTTTAGGAAGTGGTGAGACTCAATGGTGTACCATCAGTAGTTGTCTCAGATAGAGACCCCCACTTCACTTCTCGATTTTGGGAAGGCCTTCAGATGGCCTTGGTGTCTCAGATTAAGATGGGCACGACAGACTACCCTCAAACGGATGGTCAGACAGAGTGGGTGAATCAGATTTTGGAGGATATGCTTTGCTCATGTGTCCCGGACTTTGTAGGTTCTTGGGATAGCCATTTGGGATTGGTTGAGTTTTCTTATAATAATAGTTACCAATCCTCGATTCGAATGGCCCCTTTTGAGGCACTCTATGGTCTGTCATGTCGGTCCCCCCTATGTTGGGATGAGGTAGGAGAGGCTTCACTATTTGGGCCAAGCCTTGATCAGGAGACTTTTGAGAAGGTCAAGTTGATTAGGAAGTGCTTATTGATAGCTCAGAGTCATCATAAATCTTATGCTGACCAGAGGCGTCGAGACCTAGAGTTTTCTGTGGGTTGCAGGGTATTCTTAAAAGTGGCCCCTCGTCTGGGCAATCGTTGATTGGGGAGGAAATCTAAGATGATTCCACGGTATGTCAGGCCCTTTTAGATCACTGAGCATATTGGAATGGTGACATAAAGGTTGGCCTTACCTTATCAGTTTATGTCTATCCATGATGTCTTCCACATCTCTCAGTGGAAGAAATACAACCCGGATCGATCCCATGTGTTGAGTTGGGAAGAACTAGAGATAGAGCCTGACTTGTCTATTGTTGAGAGGCCGGTGAAAATATTGGACTCCCAAGAGAAGATACCTAGTGGGAAGTCTATTACATTAGTCCAGGTTCTATGGAAACATTGTAATGATACACATGAGACATGGGAGCGAAAGTCAGGGGTCGAGGAAGAGTACCCATTATTGTTTTCCAACCAAACATCATGGTGACTTTATAGGGAAGAAAGTCCTTCATGGTGGGGGAGAATTGTCACATACATGAAATATTTTAAAGGTATTTTTCATTTAATTTATATATTTTCTTTGTTTTTGGGGTTTCCCTAGGTTTTATGGAGGAATTGATGAGTTTTCATGAATTGGGTCAAACCGTGAGCCCAATTCCAGATTGAAAAATAAATTTTGATTCTTTTATAAAATTTTCATTTTTCAACATCTTTCACCCATTCAAATTCATTATTGTCTTTACTTAACCTATTAACACCGAAAAGTTAATTTTGAGCCTTTATAAATCCATAACCAAGGTTTATTTGGGTTTTTATCTAAGGGGTTGGGCCTGCCCGAAATCCCAATTCCTGTATTAAAAATAAACATTAATTATGTTATAACATATTCAATTTTTGGTCTTTTCCGGGTATTCCAAATCTAACCCAAGACCAATTAACCTAGCCGTGCGTCTGAACTCTCTCAACCCTCTTTGGAGCTCTGGTTAGTCGCGATTTGGTGCCAAACTTCATAGGCTTCCTCAAATCGTCCAGATTTGAAGAGGTAAAGTCTTTCTTTCATAACCCTCTCAATTCTCAATATGATTCCTCCATTATAGTCCATAAATGACCTAATACATCCTGTTCAAACGAAACCTAAGTTTTGGATCTTTTAAATTTCATCTACTGGTGTTCTGGAGTGATTACTTCAAGATACTTCAAGTAAATGAGCCCTTTTCATTCTCTTTCAAATTACTTTGGGTTTAACTCGTTGTTCTTAGGGTTTCTTCAATTATCATTGAGTTTTATAATGTCCAAAAACTAGGTTTTCTAACCTAGGGTTTAAATTTGGTCTTTATTGGCCAATTCTGGATGTTTTAGGTTTGATCTAGGTCTCTCTTGGTGCGGCGGGGGTGCGATTTGATTTTCTCACGGAGATTCAACAGTTTTTGTTACATTGGTAGGTGAATACATGTTTATGCAATATTTGTGTCATATCATGCTGTATTTATCATACTTTTAGGTTTATCTCATTTTATTATTTCTGCAAAAATTAGTTTTATTGGTGTTTGTTTTGCAAATGAATTTTTAAATGCAAATCTCATGTGAAATGGGGGGGGGGGTGGGGGGTTTATGGGAATGTTTTATTGGTTTATTTAGGAATTACATATTAACTCTTAATTGATTTTATTGGACTATAATAGGGCTTCCAATAATGTTCTGAATTTTATCCTCTTTGTTTCTTTCAGTGAAAATGGGTTTTGATAGTGTTTTAGGAACATGGGAACTTTAAGTCCCATGCTGGTGTAAAAATGGAGGTTTTTCAAAGTTATCATTTCTTGGTTCACAAGGTGCTGCCCAAAAAAAGATTTTATGTTTTAATAGATATTTATTGGTTTGAATTTTCTGTTTTCGAAACTTTATGGTGTGGACATAGTGTGCAAGTTTGGTTCTTAAGGAGTTTGGTGTGTGAAACATTACAGGATTTGGAAGAACTGTTTTATTAAAAATCTAAGTGTTTTGTTGTGTGTTTTAAGTGGTATAATATATGATAGCTACTATATTATTTGTGTGTAACCAGTAGTGTTGTGTTATATTAAAATAGATTTATGATGCATGATGAAATTTATTGAACACAAATGGGGATGCCCGGGTACTTAGGTGGGGAAGATTTATACTAGTACGACTAGTGGACAAGATGAGTTTTGTACCTGTTTCACATAGTATTTGGATAATGAAAACTCTAACAAAACTATGTGGATTATTA
Source organism: Viscum album (assembly GCA_963277665.1). Lineage (NCBI taxonomy): Eukaryota > Viridiplantae > Streptophyta > Magnoliopsida > Santalales > Viscaceae > Viscum > Viscum album. The sequence continues at coordinate 613,644,789 of OY728166.1, forward strand.
TTGGGGACCACTTGGTTATGGGTATGTTCCCTACTAGTGGCTCGTGCATGAGAACGGATTTTTCTATGGTTACCTTACACCGAGGTACAAGGTACATAGGGCCCGAGACAACCTAGTGCCTAGGGGTGTTCCCAACATTGTGGATCATTGTATATGTGGTATTTACCCATATTCTAGGGTGTTTTTGGATGTAAATTACAGTGTCTAACATTTTTATTTTAATGTGCTAACATTCTGAAGTTCTCATATTGAAATTTTTTTTCATTTGAAAGTGGCATTTCTTGGAATTTTAACATTGTTTCACCTTGTGTATTAAAATTGCTTGTTTTGTTCACATTGTATTGCATGATCTTTGGAATCATATAGTAGTATACTATTGGGATTAGGATCACATGCTACTTAGACCCCTTGGGTGTAAGTATACCTGCTTATGCATGACTCAAGTAAAGGGAAGGCTATGGGTGATGGAGGTTCATAGTGTTAGTCCCCATCGTTGGGGCGATGTTGCAGAGAAGGCTTGCGGGTGATGACCACCTTGTCGTGTGGAGTCCATGAAGATGTATATATGTTGTCATTATTTTTTTGGACAACTTGTACTGTCTTTAAATATATGTTTTCAGTTATGGTTTTGTTAACAATTGTTTAGCATGAAAATTTCAGATTCTAATTATTGATTTTTTTTGTTTTATGCTTTCATACTCAGGTAAATCATTACCAAACCAGATTTTTTTAATACCCAGGAACTTGTGCCAGCCCGTGGGGATAGGGAACGCCCTTCGGGACTTTCCATGGGCCGGGTTTGGTGCCGTTAATGGTGGCTACCAGATTCGGTTCGTGACAATGGTTTTACATCCCATTTGATGGAATGTGATATGACTATATACCATTTACATAACAGTATAAAATATATTAATATTTAATATATTATGGATAATATATAATACTTGTTTAATTTTATTTTAAGGTGTACAAAGAAGAAACAAAATAAAAATGCTCGTTTATGAACATTTCCTCTTTGTTATACAACATTCTTAGGTCTACACCAAAATCCTACCTAGATTGGATTTATGATCATACCAAGTAATCTAGTATATTTTTAGTGGATTTATTAAGTCATTTGGACAATTATGTTCTAAAAAAAAATTTCATTTTAGGTGATAATTGGGGAGGAGAGTGAGTGGTGATTTATAAGTGGGGGAGAAGAAATTCATGGAATTATTTATATGATTCAATTACAGTAATATTTTTATCATTATAAATGCATAAAATATAGTTCATCCTCAAAAAATATAGGTTATAAAGTCAATATATTTCAATAAGTAATGTTTTGGACAATTTTAGGTTATTTTTATCCTTGTCTCCTTAGTTTATCCCCCAGTAAACTAGTTTTTACCTTTACCATAATAATTAATATTTAATGTATTCACTATTCATTATGTTCAAAAATTAATTTGATCTTAATAGATCATATAATTTATTATAATTACATATATGGAATCAATTTTTAAATATTTATTTCAAATAATTTGAAGAATCCAATTTAAAATTAAACTCACTGATGTGATTAAAAAACCTATTTCTAAAGAGAAAGTTATCATAAATATGGAATGATTTAATATTAAAATTTAATATTAAATTGATTTCAATGACCTAAATTAGTTAAATGGTAATATTTTTGAAATAATTTTAATTTAAAACCACTTTTCAACCTAATTTATCATTGTAATTTATTTTGAAAATTTAGTTTTCAAAAAATATTAGTATATTTAACTATTCATCAAGAAATGAATCCTTTCAGAAAAAACCCAAAAATTCACCTCAATATAATTTTGATATAATTATTTAAAAATATATTTTATGTTTTTTTGAATACATTTTCTAAATATTTTGAAAATTTATTTTAAATAATTTGGGACAAGTGCAACAAAATAGTTATTTAGAAAAACAATATTTTTCAGAAAACATTTTTTTTTCATTTAAATGATCTTTATTATATCTCTACACAATATATAACAATAATTTTTATAATTTATTTTTTAATATTAATTTCAATTAATGTGGTGGATTTTTTATAAAGTTAAAATATATTACATCCTATTTAGGCTTGGGGGTTCTTGTTCCACAAGCTATCAAAGATATTAATTTTAAATAAACAAGATTTGTGGGTTTTTATGCTCAATATAGTATTTCACATACTATATTGAATAAAATGATCATCTTATATAGTTTTGGGTTGTTCCATTCTCCCCACATTAAATAAAATTAATCCTTTAAATTTTATATTTCTCTCATAAATCAAGGGCTTGATATTTTAAAATTCCCTTTCTGAAAACCCACATGATAAAAATAGTTAATAAAACATCTACTTAATATGAGAGAAAGGTAATTAAAAAGGTCATAAGTAATAAAACATAACTACTATTCCATTAAAATTAAATTATTGGAATGTAAATATATTAACATGTAAAAAAGTGTAAATAATGGTAGAGAGTGTTAGATATCATTGATCATAAGAAAGTGAATGATCAACGGAATGGTTAGGATCTAAAAAATACTGGATGATTTAAAATTCTCTTTAATTCATTGGATATTAATGTAATAGGATTATGAAATCAAGAATATTTTCCCAATGTTAATGAATTATTTTAATATTAATTAATATAGGGTAACATCCTTACCTAATATATTTCAATTTTGTAATCACAATTTCATCATTTGGTTATGTCTTGATCAATTTCCAATTCATCACTCACTATAAGAAATGAATATAGAAAAATGAATGTTTTATTAATTAGTTGAAAAATTTAACTTTTATCCGCTCATAAGATCCATAAACAAGTTACAAGTCTTCCTATCTATCTCTAACTACTTTCTGAAACCAGTTTGGTTAGCATATGTTATCAATTATATTAAATTAATATCTAAACCTCAATAGTAACACCACTGGTTCATTATTAATATATATTCATAAAATAATTGATTAAAAAAATGAAATATTAACTAGAACATCGTGTTGGTTAGTGTTATGAATCAAACAATTATCACCTTTACTTTATGGGTTCAATACCCACAATTTTTCAGAGTGCGATGGGTTGTCACCCGGTATAAATGTTATCATTCATCAAGATAGTTTTTTCCCAAACAATTAGGTAATTTTTCATTGAATAACTTTTTAACTAAATAAAATACTAAACCAATGGGTTATATTACCATCATTGTCTCCCAAAATATAATTAATCTTACTGGACTCTAATAATATAAAAAATTATAAGGGGTGTTCAATACATTCAACTTATAATCAATCTTAAATTTATAAACCCGTGATGGTATCCATAAGACTAAATACAATGAATGCATATATGTTTCTAAAAATTGACACAATATTTAGGTGTTTCATGTTTCTTATAAACAAAATACAATTTTTAAAAATAATTATAATATATAATTTATTAATCTTAATACTTAGATAAATAATTCATTATATTTAAACATAGGTCATTCCTTGGTCTATGGGATATCCATTAGTATATGGAATTGAATTAGACAATTACTATTTTCTCACATTTAAGATAATCAACAAGTAATGGGTCCCTATAATGAAATTTATTTCCTTCCATTGTACTCTTAATTTATCCTAGGAAATTCATTTCTTTATGACCTTATTTTCAACACATAATAATTTTGGCTATTCTAATAAGACAATTTATTATGTCTCTCTATCCACATTTTTTACATGAACTAAATTAATCATTATTATTTCCATGGTCTCCCTCACAAGATCTCTTAGCAGACTCCATCCTTAAATTTTTAGTGACTCTGAGAGTTGAATAAAGTATAGGTTTTAATAGTATTTTGGCATAACTGATTATCCATTATTATGATTACTTTTACATTAGTCATCATCCCATTTGATTTCAAATATTTATAAAAATTTTCTTTTATATTCAATTTAAAAAAACATTTTGTTCTATTCATTTTATAAAAAAAATAGTCTGAAAAATAATAATAATATAGGTAAAATAATATAAACCTTTATAGTATATCAAGATCATGAAGCCTTTTTTTCAATCTAATACACCTTTGTTTAACTATTCCATTTATTTTCATCATCTATTAAAAACCTTCTTAGTATCTTTTAAAAATATTAATTATCCAAATCATATCCCCCAATAGTGTAAAATGAGGTGTGTAGTAAGGCTCAATGTCTTATACTGTGTAATAATTGGTTCGATCCCAGTGCGACCATTTCCAAAATATTACCCCTATATATAAATATTCATGAACCACATCAACTTTTTGTATTCAAGAAGGGAAGTATTTCTATAAAAAATAACACAATATTATCCTTAACAAAACCTTATTATGATCTTTTATACATATTCTAAAATCCTATCATAGGGTAATTTTACCTAAGCTATGATTTTACTAATTCTAGTTCCCAATGTTTCTAATAAAATTCCTCTAATACTAACTCTAACAATCCCTACTCATGTATCTCAAATCTAGTGTTCTCTAATAAATTGGAATAAGATATAATTGATTACATTCTAAAGGATAAGGTTATTTAGTAATCATTATAGATTATATAAATATGTGAATCCACTTTTACATGTTAATTTACAAATCAATAAATATTGTTTTCTAGAATATCATTAATTCCACTAACATATCCTTTCATACAATTCATACTAACGTTTTAGGATTCTACAAAAATTAAAAAAATAAGTCTGATCTCAAATACATAGTAAGAGTTATGTAAATTGGATTTTATCATGAATAGATAAGAAGTAATAAATATGAAATGGTAAATAAATGAATAATAATTCCATTTAAATAACTAGACAATCATGAATAAATAATAAGTAATCAATATGATAAGGTAAACAAATGATTACAAATTCTGTTTAAATAACTCCACTATCATGAATAGATAAGATGTAATCGATTTGAAAAGCTAAATTAATAAACATAAATTTTAATCAAATAACTTTAATATGATGAATTGATAAGGAAAAATCAATAAATAAATTTGAATAAATTGAAATGAAGTATATTTAAATAAATTGAATATCATGTATAAATAAGTAGTAATAAATATGGAATGGAAAATAATTGAACACACATTCCATTTAAATAAGTCAAATATCATTAATTTATAATTAATACTCAATATTTCAAGGTAAATAATTGAATAAAAAAGACAATTTAAAAAATGATTATAATTAATAGACAAGGAATAATTAAAATGGATAGTCAATGAACTGAAAATTCATTTAATTTAATCAATAATTGAGAATGGAATGATTCCATATATAATATCATTACAAAAATCTCGTGAATAATAATAACTAAATTTTTAATTTATTAAATTATAAATTATTGGGCATCATGAGCCCAAGAATCTTGATAACTCAATCATAAATACCTTTCACAAGTCAATTTAAACTACGTGTAGAAAAATATTTAATAATAGATTTTTGATTCCCCTCATGATGCTACCAATTAATTAATGGGATATATAATTTTGAGCTCCATTGATTACAACATGACCAAAATACTCTAAATATATTTAATAATATATTTAATTCATGACCATTGTGCCTTGTCATGAAATATATGTGTTGAATAGTTCATACATATTTTTCAATATTTCCTAAGATAAAAAAGATGACATTAATTTCCTAAAATATTTTGTATAAATTATATATTCTTTAATAAATTATCATATCCATGATACAAAATATGGATATTTAGTGGAAATTTAAAATCTTTTGATTATAAGAAAGTAAATAATTCAATGGAAAGCCAAGGACCACAAAAATAAATCTAGAAACTGAATTTCAATACATTAATTGTTCAAAATGATCATAACACACCCTTATAAATAATAATAATTAAATTAATACAAAATATTCATAATATATTATATGTAAAAGAAAGGGTTGTTTTATTTTATTAGTAGAAATTCAATAAAAAATAGCTTTAAAAATCTATATTAATGTATCCTTTTCATATTCAAAATAAAATTTTAAAAGTAATAAATCACAACAAAATTTAAAATAATTTTATTGGAAAATATAAATTGAATCTTATAAAATAATTTTAAAACATTTATTTTTCATGATGGTGGGAAATTTTATTGATGTCGTACATGATAATGTAATGATTCCTTTCACATTACTGTAAAATAATTGCATTCCCTTTTTTAGAAATGATATAAAGATTACTTTGTTTAAAATATTAATAAAGTAAAAAATGGGTAATAATTTTATTAATAAAACGTTTTTTAAAGGTTAATAATATTTTTTAATCATTTTGAGAAAACATGTATTTTGAAGGAAAATGGTTTTCAAATAAAAAGTGTAGTGAATTCGAATTATCTTCTAAACATTTTATCAATAATTTTAACAACCAATGAGCTGGATAATGAAAGTATTAATTGAAAAAATCATTAATAACCATAGGATAATCAAAATAAGGGGATATTTTATCCAATTATTATATAATTTTTGTAAATTTAAATTCAATAATAATTAATCCTAATTAAATTGAGATTTCCAAATAAACCATTATAATGATCATAATGTTAATCTGATATTTAATAAGTTAAGTGACTATGTGTATAAAATTAATTTCCACATAAAACATGTGAAAATAAAATATATGTTGATAAAAATTAATTACACATATAATATTATAATATTAATGATAATGAGGAAGTAATGTAACATAATTAAAGGAAATTGAGTTATGAAATTCCTTACCACTCGGCAACTTTTAAAACAAATAACCATAGATTAAATATTTAAAATGGGAAATTATAATACCATTTATTATTAATTAATAATGATATTAAATTTTAAGGAATTCTGTACATATACCACATAAAACAAATTAGGTGCATGATAACTTAATAGGCCTAAATTAGGGTAAATTGAGACGAAGCCCCTTACCTCACAATTCCTTTTGGTGAACATGATTTAACCTTTTATATAATAGATTTATGTATGTTATTAATATATATAATAACTATATAAATATTATAATATCATATATGATCCCTTTATAACTTTTACCACACGTTTTTTAATAATAATTGATTCTTTTCATTGATTCAAGTGGTAATTTCCTTGTTTTACCATGTGTGTTTTGCAGCGAATGTTCTGGTTCATGTGCATAATATATTATTACATCATATAAATAATTATATTAATTTTATAAATATAATTTGTTTATTATAAATATTTTTAGAATCATTATTGAAATTTGATCATGGATAATAGGTCAAATCACAAATAGAGATGGTAGGTTGTACGTACGCAAAAACGATGTTATCATATCCTTAAAGGGTGAATTTGTAAGGAAGTTTGTGATGCATTAATTTAAAAAAATCAATATAATTTATTATATATCACATAAATTAACTAAATTGATCATTATTATCTTTCATTTAGAGTTTACGTTAAAAATGAATGACAATGCTTCATTGGGTGGTAGTATGTCATCAACATGAGTGACGTTATCATATTTTAAACGACATAGAAAGTAATCAGGTATATGTGATATTATAAATAAATAAGTCTTATAATATAATTATTATCATATAAATTTTTTTAATTCATCATTATATCCTTACTTTAATGTATTTCATGTAATACGAATTACATCAGTTTGAGAGGTAGTTTCCCACCGTAAACACGGTCGACTATTTTATTTCCAAATTGATGAAATATGAGATGGATATAGTTCATTCCCTTAACCAAATAATAGATCAGCATATGGAAGATAATTATTTAATATTATATTCATGTTTTAATAATATTTTAACTATGTGTAAGTAGAAACAAAATAAAAACACTTTTTAATAATATTACATCTTTATTAGACAACTTTTATAGGATTTCACCAAAATCCTTACATTGTTGGATTTGTGATCAAAAAAGTGTTCTATGATGTTTTTAGGACATTAATGATGTTATTGGGATATTTATTGGCCAAATAAAATGGCATTGGAAGTGGGAATTTGGGAGGATATTGGTTGTGCATTTATAAATAGGGGAGAAGACATGCATAGAGTTTTTGGAAATAGTAAATTAAAAAATTTATCAGGCCATAATAATCCAAAATAGTGTATTCTTGATCCATAGAGTTTATAAGATTAATATATGGGCGAAAAATAGATTTTAGACAACTTTTATGTTATTTTTAATCCTTATCTTCATAGTTTATTCCCTGAAATATTATTTTTACCTTAACCATAGTAATTAATTATTATTGTTTTCACTATTCATTATGGTAAAACATTATGTTTTCTTTATAAGGATAATATATATTACACTGATTGGAAATATGGAATTAATTTTTCTAAATTATTTTTTTGGAAATGGAAGAATAGAATTTGAAATTATACCTACATATGTGATGAAAAAGAATGTTACCGAAAAAAATTCTTATAGGTATATAGGGGTTTGTTATAAAAATTCAGTATGAAATTTTCTAAAATGGAATATATTAGTTAATTTTTAATATAATTTATTCAAAATTAATGTAAAACAAATTTAAAAACTTATTTAACCTTTTAAATTATTTAAATGATGAAATTATTTTAAATAAATATCTATTATTTTCAATATTCATTTAAAAATGAACCTATTCAGAGAAATACAGAAAATTCAACCTAAGATAATTTTGAAATACTAAATTTAAAAATTAATTACAATTTCTTATAATAAATTTTATAAAATTAGTAAAAAGTAATTTTGATTTATGTGGGAAATGCACGACTATAATAACTTTTAGAGAAATAAAGTTATTCAGATAAAATTTCTTTTTTGTTAAATGATTATTTTTTTATATTCAATAAATAACCAAAATTTTTATAATTTAGTTTTTAATATTCATAACCTCTAATTTAATTACTATGTTATAATAGTATATTTTAACACCCCCAAACATAATAACCTAGATTAAGTTTTTACTTTATTACATTGGAATAATATATAAGGAATCACATATCGAATGATTGAACAGTTTATTAGTTTGGGAATAAAATATACACATTTTAACTATAAATTAATATTTAAAAAATAAAATAAAGCATATTGATTGTGTTAATAACACCATTATTCTCCTAGAATAACCCTGCATATGAACCCTAATAATCTACTTGGTATCCTAGGTAAAAATAAAGCATATGAAATGGGCGATCTCAGTTATTTGTAAGGGTTAAGTACAATGAAATATTTCAAAAGTAATCAATAATAATTGACAATAGGTAAATAACTGAAACACATTGCATTTAATCAATATCATGAACATACTATGGCCAAAATAAAATATGATAAAAAATTTACATATAAATTTTCATATGATCTAGAAAACTGAACCATGGATAATATAGTAATAAAAAAATAACATAGAAATATATAACTAATACCATAATGGAGAAATTTATAATTCTAGACATCTAAAACATATCCTCAATACTTCAACTAATACACCATACACAAATGTGTATGACATGAGTAGATACCAAAACTATATTGTCTCACAAGAACTACTGACCCATTGGGGGCCCTTACCAGCACATTATAATTAAAATAAATTCCTCATATAGAATTTGTGAAACATAATAAATATATAAATTTTTATGTCAACTAGCATACAAAATATAAATATCATTCCCCCTTATGGATAAATAATCCGAAACTATCCTGAGTAATATGGGGTATGGTATCTAAATAGTACATCCCCAGTCAAACTAATAAATAAGTATGTAATAAAATAATGAATATGTTATAATAATAGATAATCCTAGATGATTCATAGGATTAACAAAACGATACCAATATAAATGATAATAATTTGAATGATTTCACTGAAAATTCATGATGAAAATACACTTTTCACTTTAAAAATCACAGATGTTTAAAACACAACACAATTATAAAAGAAAAAAAATTCTTTAAAGAGAAACCTATAAAATTTCTAATAAATATTCTAAAAAGTAAGGAGGTATGAATACTAAAAATCATCTCATTCCATATAAGTTAAAAATAACATTACTTAATTATTTTTGTAGAAATGTTTCAAAAGAAAATTATTTCAGAAATGAAAAAATATACCTTTGAATCCATTATGTAAAAATTAAAAAATAAGTGAAAATGAATTTAAGAAATAACAGTAGAATATTAAATACATTTTTGGAAAAAATTATAAAAATCATGTACAAGAAGAAAAATATATGTCAAAAGGAAAACAATAAAATATAATTATTCAAAATAATGTCTCTTAAAAATATCAAATAATTGAAGTGAACATTAACCAAAATAATTGATTATGTGTATCTTATGTAAATCCACATAAAACAAGTGGAAATGTAACATATGGTAAAAAAATTTATTTCACTTATAATATTAGCCTGTAAAAATCAATGATATATAATTTTAACCCAATTCATTGAAATTGAGTTATTAAATCCTTTACCACTTATAATTAATTGACTCATGTACCCCATAATGTAATAATTATAAAAAAAGATTGTATATAATAAATACAATGAGATTCCTAATATGTAATATCAAAGAGTAAAAAATATATAACACAAAGAAAATAAGGTGTGAATAAGGAATATATAACACATTAGTAAAAGTGGTATATGAAACATGTACCTCACGCTTCCCTTTAGTGTAGCTTTATTTAACCACATGTATAATGGTTTAAAAATTAAATAAAATAAATAAATAACTAAATTCATATTTATAATCCCTTATATTATCCTTTTAATATATATTATCAATTTTTCATTAATATTAATTCTATATTTTCATTATTTAAGTGTGTTTGTTTCATTGTTTCATGGTTAGTTCACTTGTGTATAATTATTGAATTACATGAAAATTTGAACTAGAACTCTACATGCAAAATAAAATTTCTTAATTAACTTACAGAAGCATTAATGGACCCAATTAAAATTTTTATTTCATAAATGAGGATGATCCATTGGATTATATGTTAATGACAAACGATGAGTTTAATTCGGTGGTTTTTTCAACCATTGGAAACTAGTTTCATTTTATTTACTGTTATGTATATATATTAGTTAAATAAAATGTATTGGCTTATAATATACCAATTAAAATATTATCTTTATATAATAATAATTCTATTACCATCCAAAATGGAAGCAATGGAAAATAAAAAATCATTATCCATAAAGACAGTTAACCTCCATAATTTGGATAATGGTTTCATTACATTGAATAAGAGGACAGTGTAATTGGGATGGATATAAGATATTATATTAGTAACATAAAATTAAATTATTTAAATTATTACATATTTATTGTTAGTTGATGGATTAATGAGGTGAGGTGAAAATTTAATATGAAAAGAAAATAAGAGATGTGGTTTGAGAAAATTACCTCTTTAATATCACCTCCATGAAGGATCACTAAATGACCTTGGAATTGGTATTTTGGTTAGACCAGTAGAAAATGGTAGTGGGGATTGTGGGGAGGAGATAATTTTAAATATATTTAATTATTTATAAGGATTTTTATGGTAAATGGGGTGGTGAGGGTTGTATTTATACTTTAGGATGGTGATTTTTAAGTGATTAAATAATGATTATTTTATATTTAAATTCAACTACATTTGATTGGAATTAATTTTAAATAATTATGTTGATGATTAATGTTGAAAATATTGTTTAAGTAATATCAAAACATAAACTAACAATTAAATTTATTATTTTTAGGTATTTTAGTCGTTTACCTTTAAACTTTAACCTGTTAAATTATTTTACCTATATGGCGGTAAATCCTTTTTTCCGTGGTAGTTTTTTGACTAAAAATGAAAATGAACATATAAAATAACTAATAAATCCTGGTTGTATATTTATATTCCATTTTTCTATATAAAATCTACAGTAGAGATAAAAATCAATTCTGAATATGTTATTCATTTAACTCATAAAAATAGTTTTAAAAGGCCTAAATCTGTGTTTTCAAAATTGCTAAAAATGTATCGAGAAATATAAAATCATATGTAGTATTCCATTAAATAAATTAATTTTGATTAAAAATTAAGATTAATAATTTTTAAATCATGATCATATATTAATTATTTCATAAGTGCTGTGGTATTTCGGGAGAATAGAGTTTTCACGTTTTCATCCAAAAATTAACTTTTTTATAAATTTCCAAAAATAGTACCCCAATATAATTTTGATGTGCTGAGTACAAAAATGAATAATATTTTTCAGATTAATTTTTTTATGTGTAAAAACTAATTATATTTATATAACATAAAAATAAATAAAATCTCTTTTTGAAGAAAACATATATTTTAAAAAATAAACGATGTTACTAAAAATTATGTGTTCATTTCCTATGTATAGTAAAATTTTAATTGTAAATAAATTTCATATATATTTCATAATATAGCTAATAATATTCATACCTTTTAATTAAATCAATTTACTATAATGTTTATGTTAAAATTATAATGTTTTAGAGTTCTTTTAAGCTGCGGGTTTTGTGCAACATAAGCTATCGACTATAGTGTTTTTTTAAGATCATTGGGTGTTACAGTCTCACCTCCTTCAAAAAATTGTGATATGAAAATTTAAACATTTTATTGGAAATCATAGAGTTTAAAATATAAAATACTCTTATAGAAGAACCACATCATAAAAATTATTAATGAAACTTCTGCTTAAAAAGAGGTAAAGGAAAATGTGATGGTCACCACAAAACTAAGTTTCTGAATAGGATAACATAGGTGGGATTTGAAAACAAGGACATGGAAGAGAAATATAAATATCATGATATGATTGAGAGTGATATAGAATAGGGTCCTTATATTCATTACCATCACAAAAATGTAAATCTATGATGGGTTAAAAGACTATTTATTTCATAATAAGAAAATTAAATATATAAATTTTTTGTTCAAAAATTCATTTCCTAGATTTGAGGAATTTTTTTTCTAACTTGATAAATTTATCAAGAAAAGAAAATTGATTTTATGAAATTTCATAAGAATAATATCATCCTTTAGATGGTATTTGATTTATCCCCACATCATTTATTACACTAGGGGAAATATATTTAAGATGAATTTTTCATGTGTGAAGCAATTTTGGTGAATCATTTGATCAACATATCATTCTTCTAACCACTAATATTTATGGAAATCAAAATGGCTAAAAATTATTATAAAAAAATATAATATCCAATTTTCAATATAATACATTCCATAAGTAGTTATTTTTATGAGTCATCCATTATATGTTCATTTGAATTCAATGACAGAAAATTTAGAATGAAAGACCCTAAATATCAAAATAAAATTAACATTAGTTTCCACAACCAACATTATTTAACTCTTAATGTCACAAACAAAATATATGAATACGTAGATCACCATAAAACCTTATTTAAAATAGGCATTCTCTAAAAAATAAAATCTCACATTTTTTATTATATTTCATAAGATAAATCTTGTAGTAAACCATACAAATATAATATATACCATTAAATCAATATCCAATTTCACAATCTTCAATAATATCCCATAATCACACCTTTTTAATTTTTTTATGAAAATCTAGGAGATATTTATGTTTATCTACCACAAATAATGTGTTTTATAAAAGATCAAATTTCACTAGAATCACTTCTACTTGTTACTGGTAACATTCAAAAAATTCTTCCAAATCATTAAATAAGATATAATTTATAAAAAAACATATATATATATATATAGTGATTCGTAAAACTAAAATATCATTGATATTTTTAAATTGTAATTTATGATTCCAAATATACATGAAATTAATCATTCAACTTCATCCTTAAAATATTTACTAAACATCATCATTTTATTCTTGATTGCTTTTATATTTAATTTGTAGACTCATCATCATTAGATGTATAACTCTTTTTGTATAAGATTTCTTATTCATTATATGATTTTCCTACCATGTTCATATATTTTGTAATTCCCATAATTTTACCATTTAAATCATTAAACCATCAATAATACCTTAGAGATACTATTATTTTGTATTTTTTATATTTTCATTAGAAACTAATTTTGTTATAACCTTCATTCCACTCCCAAAAAATATTATGGTCTCTCTAATAAATTAAATCAATTGTTTCTTATCTCATTGTAAACATATAAGAATATAAACCTTATTTTCACCATGTTTTCTTACACTTGATCTCCTAATGATCTCTATCAATATCTTCTTTAGTGAGTCTGAGAGTTGAAAAATTTGTATAATTTTTAATCATATAAGGTTATAATATATTATGAATAAACACAAAATATTTTACTCTATTCATAATCCCATTTTGTTGCTCAACTATACATTTTCTATAACATGCAACGTTTACCTGGTTCCATCATGTTACCATCACTAAATAAAACAAAAAATAGAAGATTAAGAATGAAACTACACTAATCAGAGTGAGAAATTATTATTCAATTTATGACTATATAATAAATCATTCTTCTCAATCAATGATTCTTTTGTTTTGTCCAAGGTTATATGTGTCCATTTCAAGATATTTATGATATTATCCTATATTAATACATATACTATAATTTAGTTATAGGCTAATGTTCTATAATCTATGTTTTCCAAAATCTCATTCCCAAGATTTCTACTAAACATCCTCTAATATTAACTATAACTCTACCAACCCTAGTATCCCATAGTCGGTGATTGCATTATTACAGTGGAAAAATAAATAAAGAATCACATCGTGAAGGACCAAATAGATTAATAGTTTTTGAAAACTTGATATACACAATAACTATACATTTTAATTGGAAATATAACATAAATCATATATAATCCTTTTAGAACACCATTATTCCCCTACCATAACCCCACATATCAACTATAATAAACTTTATAATATTCTAGGGAAAAATAAAAAATAATAAATGGGTGAGATCGAATTATAAGTAAGGGTTATATAGAGTAAAATAAAAAATAAATAATTAATAACAAATATTACAAGGTAAATAATTGTAACACAATCTATTAAATCAATAACCTCAGTATAATATGACCAGAAAAAAATGCCCAAATAATTCCAAATAAATAAATATATAAGCTACAAAAAATAACAATGTCTATTAAACCAACCAAATAATCACATGGAAATCAATAACTAATATCATTATTATAGAATTTATAATTCTAGATATATAAAACATATCATCTAGGCTTCATCCAAAACATCATACATAAACGAAAAATACATAAGGCAATACCCAATCTAGTTTGTCTCAAGAGACATATTGATGTATCGAGGGGCTATGGAGGGCACCTACCATCACATATTTAGTTCTATAAATTATTTATATGAATGGTGTGACACATAAATAAATATACATTTGTAATGAAACTATCACACAAAATGTAAAAAACACTCTCTATTAACTAAACAAAATCACAAAATATCAAATGTAATATGGTGGATGGGGTCAAAATAGTGTATCCATAGTCAAAATAATCAATTACCTTTTAATAAAATATTAATGATGGTATAATAATAGATCAACAACAATGATTTATAATATTTAGAAAAGGACTGTTACATGGGTGAAAATACATTAAATGATATCATCGAACAATTATTGATGAAAATATCCTTTTTCAATTTGAAAATTATTTATGTTTAAAAAGAAAACAAATTATAAATGGAAAAATTTTCATTGAAGATCAGTATGAAAAATAGTAAATTATTCTTCAATTCGTTATGGATTCTTGATAGTGGGAAAATTCACTCATTCGATTTAGGTTAAAAAAATTCATTCTATATCTTTATCAAAAAAGTCTCAAAGAACCCTTGTTTCAAAAATGAACAAATATACCTTTCAAACCATTTTTTAAAAAGCTCTATATTAGTAATAATGAATTATAACAATCAAAAGAGAATATTAGAAACAAATTTGGAAAACATTATTTAAAATAATTACTTGGAAGAAAATGAGAATTTTTAAAAATAAATTTAAAAAGATATTTGTTTAAAATAAGGTTTCTAAAAAATATCATGTCATTGAACTGAGTTTTAATAAAATTAATTGATTATGTGTATAAACTATAACTCCACATTACAAAAAGTGTAAATAAATCATAATGTAACAAAAATTAATTTCACACAAATTATTTTCATGACATAATAAATGATGTAGAAGATTAACCCAATCATTGGAAATTGAGTTATGAAATCGCTTACCACCTATAATCAATCGAATCATATGACCCATAAAATTTATAATTTAAAAAATAATAATTATATAAATTTATGATAATTATATCCATGATATATCTTATTAAAGGCTAGTTTATACAACCCAAATAAGAAATATGTGGTGAATAAGGACTATATCTCACAAAAGTAAATGTAAGACGAGAAACCCATACCTCACACATCAGTTTTTTGTAGCATTATTTAACTGTCTGTATAATGTTTTAAATAATGATATTAACTCATAAAAAAATCTTCATACTTATAATATCTTATATAATAATTTTAAATATATTATCACCTGTTAATTAAATATATTTTTTATATTTTTATTTTTTCAGGTGTGTTTGTTTAACGGTTCTATGGTCGGTTCACTTTTGTATGATTATGGATTTAGATTTACAATATAATTAAACTATAGAAGTGAAATTAAATGGTATTAATGAACTTAAATAATTTTATATGGTCTCATATATCTTTTTCATATCTAACATGTGGATTATCTGTTTCATACAATGATTATGATAGATGTTTAGTTAAATTTAGTATTTTTCCAACCATTACGAACTTGTTTATTTTTATTTAATATTGTAGTTATATAATAGTTAAATAACATGAAATTGTTTATAATATACCAATTAGAATATTATTTTCCCCAAATAATACTTATGAGAAAACCCATTAAGTGGGTAATAGAAAAAAATAATTATCCACATAGATAGTTAACCGCCATAATTTTGAAAATGGTTTCATTGCTCGAATAATATGGGGAAATAAATAGATGGATATACAATATTATATCAAAAACATAACATTATAGTATTTTAATTTTTTTGGAATTATTATTCCCTAATGTATGAATAATTTGAACATAATTTATAAGAATAAAATAAAATAAGACCGGTGGTTTGGGAATATTACCTCATAAATATCACATTCTTAAAGAATCTAGTAAAGACCTTAGAATTTTTCATTTTTAGAAAATAGATGAAATTGGTTGTGGGTAGAGTGTGTAAAATTTTTTGGATGATATTTTTGGATAATCATGTCATTTACGTGAAATGGGGTTATGAAGGGTGGTATTTATACTTGATAAGGGTGATTTTTGGTGATTAAATAATGATTATTTAATATTTAAAGGCAACTAGAATTGGGAGAAATTAATTAAAAATTGTTACATTAATGAATAAAGTTTTAAATTATGATTAAATTATTTAAACAGATTATCCCAAAAATTAATTTTTTATTTTTTAGGTATTTTATGCTTTTACCCGTTAACTTTAAATCGTTAGATAATTTTACCTTTACAATGGTAAATACTTTTTTTACCATAATAACTTTTTTATGGGAAAAAATATTAATGAAATTATATACTAATTTGAACCTCTTTATTCCTAACAAAGAATCCATTTTCCTGATTCAATTTATAGACATTATAAAAATAAATTCAAAATATTTTACATGTATGACTAATAAAAATAGGTTTTAAGGTTATACAATTTTTTTTCAAAATTGTTAAACAAGTGCTTATAAATGTAACACCTTTTGTATTATTTCCTACTATAAATAAATTTTGATCCTGAATAAGGGTTAATTAATTTTAAATCATGATTATAAAATTATTATTTCATACGGGTTATGGTATTTCGTTAAAAAATATTTTTACTTTTTAACACAAAAATAATCAGTTTTTGAGAATTAAACAAAATACCACAAGATAATTTTGACTTGATGAGTCAAAAAATGATGTTTATTTTGCCAAATAAATTTTCAAAATTTGTATAAATAAAATTATATTTATTTTCTCAATGAAATAAATAAAATTTCTATTTCACAAAAACATATAATTAAAGACTGCAATAATTGTACTAAAGATTATGTTATCATTTTATAAGAATAAATAAATTTTAATTAAATAAGATTTCATATATATTTTTTGTCATTTTTAATAGTATACCCACATTCCTACTTAATATGTATTTTATAATGGCCAATTTAAAATAATAATATTTTAGAGTTCACTTACGCTTGGTCTTCTTTGAAACATAAACTATCATACATATTATTCTATTAAAGTATTGAAGTGTTAAATATACTATATTACGATTCGCATAATATCATTATTTCTTGTCTCCAAATATTTAAAGGAGATAAAATTTAATGAAATAAATTTCATGGGTAGTTTAAAATTTTGATTTTGTGCCACATGCACTATGAAATAAAATTTTCTTGTTTTATAATTTTATGTTGTTATAAGTCTACACAATATTCAAGACATTGTCTATATCCTTGTGACTCCAAAGTTTGATCCCAATACATACATTGAATACATTACTTTCCCTTCAAAATTGAGATGCCACTCATTATACTCATCTATAACATATCATGATGGTGCCTTTTCCTATTTTATATACTGAAAAAATGGCACGTACTTCAATCCAATTTAACCCACAATTTTATTTTTTAATCTACATTGATCCCCCACCCTCCAGAAATTACCAACCAAAAAACACAATTGGTATTATGACATGATTTCTAGGGTTCAAACTCATATCATTGAACTCTAAAAAAAATACAATGGATTAAATTTGGTACATCTCTATATTCTTGATCCTATGCCAAACTGATGAGTTTCACTACCTCTCATTCATAGAGTCCCAACACTATGGGTTTCCATAGAAATATGGTTCAATTCTAAATCATTCACATCATTTTGAATACAATATACCTTATGAGTCTTGAATTGTTCCATATCAATTAACAAATTAGAACAATGTTAATCATTTATTTAATAACTATTCTAAAGGAATGTTTATACCCACTAACCCATCACTCAACACCCCATTCATGAGTCGATATCCTCTGAAGGAAATAAAAGATTCTTCAGAAAAGCTTATTGAAGAAGAACCCTAACTTACAGGGAAACTCCTCATCCAAGTCACTAACCAACTAATCTCTTTATCATTCTCTATCATGAGAATGAACACCCCATTGATTGGAGTCATTGTTAGATCATCTCTCGAATGTATCAATCCAATGTGTATACTCAAACTTCATTTAAATACATAGATAGATTTTCCCTGTGAATTATCCATGGAATGTAGCTAATTTAGATACATGAGGGTAACATATTTTATGCGTAATTGATTTTCCTATCCAAATGACTTCCCATATAGTCATAACCATGGAATAACACCCAATATCTACATGTCATGTCATGATTTCTACCAAAAACAATGTTTCAGTATGGGATCCTTTTTTAAAATTGAGCACTGGAAATAATACATCTGTTACAACTCATTTCTGACACACAATATTTTCATCCAGGAAATCCACCAAAACCACACTAAATGATATTTTTCACCCCTTTATGGCCTTTGTGAAATCCCCATCACATGTATTTACATATATCAGCATTGAATGAAATCAAAAATATGAATAATCAAATAAATATGCATTTCTGTTAATTTATCCATCCTCGCCCACATACATTACCCATGATGCCTCCATTAAGTTTAATTAATATTTATGGTTCCATCACGTCATAATATTCATAATTTCACCACCATCTCATAAGATACATCTCATTACGCATCAAAATCTAGTGGAATACATGATTTAAAGAATAAAAAATTCTCAGGTCACCTCACTCCAAGAGGAACTATCCAATCAAAATTGGTTGGGTTCAATGGATCTCTACCCAGTTTTCAAGAACCTAAACTCATTAAAAAACAACCAAAATCACATTGCATGTGCTTCACTAAGACTCAAATAATTAACTATAGATCTATTCGTGTCATCTTTTACTAACCCATATAAAATATAAGTCGCTCATATTCAACATGCAAAACATTGAACATGAGGAAAACAATAGTCTCTATCTCTCTCTATTGAACCATCCAATAATATCACATAATGTGAAATTTTCACTTCAATAAATGACATTCTACCATAATTTTTACATAGACCTATGGGTTTCATGCTCCCCTGGAAGCCATCTCCAACCCTTAACTTATAATTCCTTGAGTTGTACTATGCCAAATTAGGGTAAAATAATGGTTTAATAATATACTTTGGATTATATCACCCTATGACCATCCATTAGATATTAATAATTATATCACAGAGAATCTAACCACCCATAATTCCTTCATAAAGCATAAAAAATAATTGGTTTAAGAATCACACTAATCAAACATTTTCTGCTAGGCTAGAAACCACATTCACTAATATTATGGTGGCCTTAGACCCCAAAGGATCATGTAACCCACAAGTCATCATCATCCCCTTCTTTCAAGGCATTATCAATACATATTTATTCCTAAACTACATGAATCAAATCAATTCTCATAACTCGGTTTCAAACTAGAATGTTTCACCATGCCTCATTAATCCTAGACCCTCCCATACAAAACTATCACTAACCAATCCATTATAATTTCACAAGATTATAATAGGATAACAATTTGAATGATTTGGATTTCAAAAAAATTCCCTTTATGTTATGGGTATTAAAAAAGAAGATCTTTTACACAAAACACTAAGAAATTGAAAGTGTTAAAACCACAAACTCAATAGAACTTCCCCAAAAATGATTCCAAAACCATATGATACTATCCTATCATCATGTATATAAGGAAACAAAATAATGTTTTAACCCCCATACATGTTCCACTTATGGATCTTTACATGTTAACTCACTATGAACCAACGTCCTGCCTATGGATCTCTAGATACTACCACCCATCCCAAACACTATGAAATAATCAATCTATATCCCTCTTACAATATCCTTATTCATGTATCCAGATCACACACCACACATATTCTCAATGAATACAGAATGGAACATATTAATAATAATTCTATTATGTATAAAAAATCAGGATCATGCTCTAGCCCAGCCTACCCAAAACATGATTCAATATCCTTTTGGATAAGGTCACAACACAGAAACATCAAAGATCCCTACCTACCATTGAAGACCATAAACCGTTATCCTAGACAATTATGTTAATATCATTAAATCATAGGTTCAACGTTGTCATGATCCTTCAATTAGTATCACATTCCAAATCTCATGTACATAGGATTCAATTAACATGTTATAAGGGAAAAATAGATAATAATATTATTATAAGTTTATTCATCCAATACAATAATTTAATTAATTCCACTCTCATATACATTTTTTGTCACTATAAATTTCCTAGTTCACTTAAATTCTTAATTAAATAACCATAATATCATTATATTATGTCTATATTATATTTTATAAACGAAAACACCCATTATGTATTGATTGACACATAGTTTAATTTAAAACAATTTAGATTAAATGTAAAAGACTATAATTTCCAATTCATAGCCATATAGAGATTGGTTAGATCAATTTCCACCATTTATCCCCACATTCCTCGTTCACTATCCAATAATTTTATCATTACACCCATATGATTCATATTTGATTGTCTTCTCTATTTTTCATCCAAACTCTACAGTATAGTTGCTCCTCATTGTAATCCCCTTGAACACCCTGAGAGGGGAGTGGTGAATTATGGTGCCATATTGTTCTTTCAATGACATAGATCTTTTCCCCATGTTTGTATGAACTTATTAAACAATTTTGATGGAACCACACAAATGTTAAAGACACATATGAAAAAACATAAATAAAACAAAACAATTTTACTTGGTTCACCACAAAGGGCTAGTACAAAGAGAATATAGTGTGAGTTTGTTTGTAATACCTAAATACACTCTGAATCAATAAATATTGAGGATTATGAATGATAAAACATAGTCACTCCATGCTATTATCACTATATTTACAAGAATTTTAGGGATAACATGATCCTCTCTCAAATCCCTTCCATTGACCCTTCCTTCGTAATTTTATTTGGGTTATGTATTACCCAGTATATTAACATGAAGTTAGAATCAATATATTGGGGACACAATTAATTTTCCATGGTTTTAATGACACTATAATTGCATTTTTTGTCCTAAATTAAAGCACATGAATACACAGTTCACTCAAACAGATATTCAAAACATATTGTTTTCATAAGTACTTTTAACAAAACCACCTCTTTAATGAAACAATATTTTTATTTCAAAAATTATTAAATATTCACAGACAAATATACATTCAATAATCTCTGCATTTTCATGATTATCTCAAACTTGAAAAAAATAAATGAAATTGTGAATCTCTCATCCTTTGAAAACTCCCTTTTCTAAAATTCATTAGTGTCAATTAGTTATTAATTATAAATTTCACAATGTCTCTACATGAAAAAAGTTCCTAGTTAGTGAATAATTCCCTTCTATAAGACCATCGTGAAATTAGTAAGATTCTCCCTTTTTGAAAAATCATTATATGTTAAAAATTATGAGAGTCACATATTTATATAAAACTTTACATTCTCAAAGATTTCAAGATATCTATGTCCTTTTCACTAAATTCTTTATTTATGTTTTACAATGCACCTTATCCTCATAAATATTTACGGAAATTTTCTTATTTATGAAGCTTCTCATAGTGACATGGCATACTTTTATTCCATCAGATATCATACATTATTGGTGAATACTCTTTCATGAACCTTCAATTTATTTTGATAATAAATTCCTTCACGATGCACTACATCTTCCTGAAACTTCAAACCTTGAGGAATCCTTCCCATGTCTATATTTGTAAAGTCTAAATCCTAAAATCCCATATTTCCCAAATCTCATAAATTCCTCCAAATTTAGAGACACATAAATTTGGTAACCATTCGGAAATGATGAAACCTTCAACATTAAACCAACCTACACTATATGTTCTGTTGTCTTAAAAACTCCCAAACCAACCCATTCTGGAATAAAAAGAAACAAAAAAGTAAAATAAATTTTCAGTGGGTTGGGGGAACCCTGGTCCCAAGACTCATTAATATAGGTATCAAATTCAATTTCATATTAGATAGAGTTTGATTCAAATTTTCTGAAGTATAAATATTATAAGTTTATTACATACACCATATTAAACAAATAACATTATATTAATAACCCATTATTAATTTCATAAAATATACTAGGGGATCAATCAAGGATTTAGCCAATTATAATTTCACTATAATTATTTATGTGAGAAAAACCATATAAATTTATCCGTTATCTTTAAATAACTAACTCAGATAAATTATTTAAAACCATAGGCATACATAATTTACAAGATGATACAAGATGTATGCAGTACATAAAACACCAAAATACATGAATCCTTGGAAACTATCAATCCCAAGAAACATATGGATGGAATTTAAATACATTTTTTGACGAGTGATTAATTAACAAAAAAACCCCACTTTTAACACCATACTATAGTAAACCCCAATTAACCAATAACATAACACTAATGTGCAACACTCAAGTTAAAAATCAGGCAATAATAAAATTGAAAGGTAAGAATAATAATTTACATCATTAAAACATGGATTTCCCTTATAATTGGGCTTGTAACTCTTAATCATAAGATCATTACTAATATCAGATAATATCATAGTATTCATTCTATCAGTCCAAAAAAATAAGTCAATATAAATTCTCTAATATCACTTTGTAACACTCCATCCCAGATTCCACTAAACTGGTTCCCTGATCCAGTGCACTATATGGCCTCAAACACTGATACCCATAATCTAGAGGCCACCAAAAATAATTAATGGAATATAATGATACCATGTATAGAAGGTTACATCATTAACAAAGTTATCTAAAATAATTAAAATTAATAAATAGGACATAATAAAATATATAAGCATCAATTCCAAATAAATGAACAGCATATACTAATGAAAAATCATATTTGTAACATCCTATTACAATTTTTAGGTATTCCAATACCTCTTTTTTAATAATTATCTGCTAGGGTTTTTTAAGGTTGAATCGGGTGAAGTCCCAACCGTTTTGAATGTTTCTAGGAATGTTCACGATTGGCGCATGGTTTTCCCAATCTTTCTTGCCCTATCAAGGAAATTCATATAAACCCATGAAGTGGGGTTTTAAATGGTTGGCCAAAAATTTGGAAAAAATGTACCCACATGGGATAAACCATGCATCACATTTAAAATATGTGCAATCCAGGGTGCACCGTTTGGTCTAACCATGCATCCTTTCCCAGTAAATCATGCGTACACATTTTTTTTAATCAGAACACACATTTGAAATATCAAAACACTTCGTTTATGTATCTAAGAGACCTATATGAACCCATTCCAAATTCCCCCTCGAAGAGAGATCTGAATAGAAGTTGTGGGCCCTTACTGACCCTCCAGAAGATATTCAAATCTTGGTTAATGGCATTCAATCTTCTCTTAGTAGGTTTCATATTCTCATTCCTTATCACCCACTCACTATTATTTCCACCCTAGGGTTTCATATATTTTCATGTAAATTAGTGGATAAAAAACCCTCTATTTTGCATCTTTGATATACTTTTGATTCATGGAATCCATTTTCATTGTTCTCCATTAGAAAATTCAATTTATTGTTTGGTTTTTTAGATCTAGAGATAATGAGGTAGGTGGTTCAGTTTTGATTGACCAAATTAATTAGCCCTAAATTTAATGATTTAATTTTAAATTTTTTATTTGAATATAATTTTTTTATTTTATTAAATTGTTTAATTAAAAACCAATTTCAATTAAATTTGGGGATTTTATTTTTGAAATTGGTTTTTTGGCATGAAATTGGGAAAAATTCCAATTCTATTGAATTGGGGTGTGTTTGTGAAATTGATTGAAATTAGTGAAATTTAAATTGTGATACTGGTTAGTTTTATATTTTTGGGATTTATTTGTATAAATCAATTTTATGAATTTTTTTTTTCAAATTATATTTGTGGAAAAAATTTCTTAAATGGTTTTGATAGAAAATATTAGGTTTTATCATGAAAAAAAGAAATATTTTTTATTAAAACTTATTTCTATTTTTTAAATGGTAAATTGGAATATATGTAATAAAAAATTGGAATAATTTTATTTTCTTAATACTCAACTTAAATTTCCCATAATTTATTTTTTGTTAGTGCCCATAAAATCCTTATATTGTTAATGAGTAATTGGGTAACACTCTATGATTTAAATTGTTCAAAAATATAAATACAACACACCACATCCCTAATAGTATGGTGATGAATTCACCTCTATCCATACAAAATAGATGTGTGTATACACATATTTGTATGTCACCTTGAGTGAGTGGAGTCAATTATACTGGAACTATCATACCACTTTAGGAATATGACGATGTTTCTCACATGTTTTTATTTGAAATTAATATATGAAATTATTGTAAAATGTTTTACATGGAATGTAAATTTATATAAATTATTTTATATACATTTATTTATTAATCAATTTGTTTACAAATATTCTATCAATTTAAAACTGAATCATTTGTTTAAAAGTATTTCCTTCATTCGAAATTTAAATAATGATTTGTTTAAAAATTAATTTGAAATTACAAACCAATTTATTTAATATTGAAATATTTTTATTTGGTTAATTAAATATTTTCATCTATTATGGAATCCTTATTGAGACTCTACTGGTATTTTATCTCACACCATACCTATGCCTTTTGGGTATTGTAGATTTCCTCCTTTCTAGGTTCGTGCAAGGATAAAGGAGCACTTAGAAGTGGTTCTAGTTGTTGACCTTTGGACTTGGTGAGATGCATCCATTAAGACAATGTCATTGTTTCATATTTTCTTGTAATTTTTTCTAGTTTATTGGGTGATTTATAACTATTTGATTTCTAGTACACTTCTCAAATTGGAGTTTTGTTTGTATGAATACTAACTTGTTTGCCTTTACCTCCGCAACGTTTGTGGAAAAATCATTCCAACATTCATTTTGTGTGATGATATGATATAGTTTCCTTCCTGTGGGGATCCATAATTCCCATAGGGATATTTTAGTACTAGATTAGTTATCAATTTACCAAGATACCCAGGATGGTTTGTGATTAGTGCTATCAGAGCTCTATGTTGATCTTCTATTGAATTTATTAGGCAACTTGTGTAATCCTGTAGGGACAGAAGAGGTAGTTGAGATTGAGGGGCTATCAATCTCTCACTTCAATGAACCTTATTTCAACAAGTGTGGTTTGGGAATGTTGAATTGAGTATTTTTTATAGTAATTTACCTACATTTCATTTGGATAGATTGAAATCCAAATCTTATTTGCATATCTGTTGGGATTAATCTATCATATTGCTCTATTTTTTATTAATAAGATTTGTTCATTGTTTGCTACATATTTTTGTAGTATCACGCCACTAAGATGATGTGATAATTTGATCCAGGATTAAACTATTGATGAACCTCATTGATCAAATCTTCTCTTGGACCCCAACCTAGTTGAGGTGGTTGTGCATGCTTTCCATGATTTGGGTTAGGCACCTGCACATGCACCCATTTAGGCTCAAGTTGTGGAACCTCAACGGGATTATATTTAGATTAAATCTGATGAATTATTTTTTCATAATCCAGTAGTGTTCTTAGGCTCAAATGATCCTCAGGATAATGGGGAATGGTTGAATAGGATTTGAGAATTTTTTTTATTTTCTCTTAGATGTTTGAGGAAATCAATGTGAAGTGTTCCACCTTTGTTCTTGATGGAATTAGATGGAGATGGTGGGACATTGTGGTGATGGAAAAGAAACATAGGGTCTTAGAGTTAAAGAAATCAATGTTCTTTTCACCAATTAGTTTTATCTAGGGTTTATTTTGTTCTCCCGAGATATAAGGTTTTCCAATCGTGACCAGGATGACAGGGCTATGATAGAGTATGAAAACCAGTTTATTGAGATTTTTCATTTTATACCTACGATATTATTAAATGAGAATATAAAGGATCAAGGGATTAAGTTGGGGATTTTATTTGATATTCGTTATCAGGTTTTCTTATAGAAGTTTTCCTCTTATGTTGATGTATTGGATAGAGCCTTGATGGTCCAAATGGACCAAGATGAATTGTCTAGGTTTCAGGAGTTTATTTTCTCATAGTGGTCATACATGTTCCTTCAATGGAAATAAAAATCATGATGATTCTCATGGTTTTTCTCGACAATGGATCTTTTCTTAACCAAACTTAGTTCCTAGAAGATGTCTTTTTATTTGTTACCAGTGTGGAAAGCGATGTCA
The DNA here is from genome assembly GCA_963277665.1 of Viscum album. Taxonomy (NCBI): domain Eukaryota; kingdom Viridiplantae; phylum Streptophyta; class Magnoliopsida; order Santalales; family Viscaceae; genus Viscum; species Viscum album. The sequence goes on from OY728166.1 coordinate 613,672,258, forward strand.
TTCAAATATGATTTTCACTAATTAACTGAATATATATGGATTCTTTGGATTCTCTAGTCACCTACATATGTTTTTTCATATCTATACACTTCTTGTAGTATAACAAGATAATCATCTCCTTCTAAAATTTAAGAAAAATCAGATGCTTCAAGGAGAAATGGGTATATCCATAGTAATTTGGAATTGATCTTCTTCACATAGTAGAACAATCTCTAGAAGAAGTGGATATGGGTCTACTAACTATGAGAGGCACTATGACCCTAGATTTATAAATACAGACTACTTTACATGATACTAGTACATCTCACTCTTTTATTTCAAACTATATTTTTAATCATCTAAATCATCCGATGGATAATTTATCTTATGAGGTGGTTATTACAAAACCCCTTGGTATGATGAGATATAAGAGTATCTAAAGTTTGGATTGTGTTTTCTCTCTATCATATATTGATCTTTATTGTACATTTATAGTTCTTTCCATGAAATTTAATTACATTATTTTATGGATATTTGGATTATTTCCAATAAATAACGAATTGATTGTTATCTTCGAAGGGTTTCATTCACTATACCTGATGGTGTCTATCATGTCTTCCAAGGAGAATGTGAGCCAAGTTCGAGTAGAGACATACCTTTTTATCTAGATTTGGGGAAAGTAATATATATTTTTTCTTTTGATTCTGTGCAGGAAATAATGAGGGATGATCTCGTTCCAGTTATCATTGAGTTTCCTAACATGATTCCTTCTGACTTATCTAGGTTTCCACTTATTAGAGATTTAGATTTTTGTATTCATTTAGTGTTTGGTACTAAACCAGATTTTATTCCCTCTTAATTCATTGAAATAGATAAAATGAAATATTTTTAGACTCTAATAGATAATCTTATAGTGAAAGGATTTATAATCATGAGTGTGTCGCCTTAGGTTAAACCATTTCTCTTTGATAATAGATTTAATGGTTCACTCTACCCTATTGTTGATTACCAATCACTCAACAGAGTAGCAGAAAATAAACTGTATTTATTTCCATGGGTTGATGATTTTTTTATAAGTTTAAAGGGGAGAAGAGGATCTAAAATTATGATCTCCATTATTCATACCATCAGTTGAGGATAAAAGAATATAACATTCATTAAACTAACTATCAAGATAGTTGTGGCCTTCATGAGTACCTTGTCATGCCATTAGGTCTAATATATTCTCTTATAGTTTTTATACCATTAATGATCATGATTTTTAAAGAGTATATATATAACTGTGTGGTTGTTTTGTGGATGAAATCCTAGTTTACACATTGTCTGATGAAGATCATGTGCATCATCTAGGATCATCTCTGGAATTTTGGTAAATCACTGAATTTATTCGAATATTTCAAAATATTATTTCTAGATTCTGGTTTTGAATTTCATGGGACACAAGGTTTCATAACATGGTATTTGATTTGTTCTTTATATGGTTATGGATTATATGACATGTTAACAACCATGAAATTTTTTTGAGATTAAAATATTCTTGGTTTTAACTAGATATTATCGCATGTTCATTAATTATTTTTCATGGTAGGATTCTCAAATGACTTATCTAACTCATAATATATTAATATTTGTTTGGAATAAAAAAATCAGTTATTTTGTTGACATGAAATGTCATTTTACTAATACATTGGTGTTGAATCTTCTAATGGTCATCCAGGTATATTTGTTATTATGTGATGCATCAGGTATATGTATTGGTTTCATTATTATGTAATGTGATCATGTAGTTACTTATAGATTTTTTCAGCTTAGGCCTCATGAGATGATTTATCAAACCCAAGAACATGAACATGTGGCTCCGATTCATGCACATATGAGTGGGTGGTACTACCATTATGGAGAATGTTTTTTCGTGTTTTCATACCATAAAATCTTGAGTTATATCTTCTTTAAAAAATTAATTGAATCTCTTACATTGGTGATGGGTGTAATACCTTAAATATTTTTTCTTTTAAATAAACTATACCCTAGGTAAATGGATTTTTTTTCATATATGATTTGAGAAGGAAACATCCATCTCAGGTCATGAAGGAATTATCAAATGAGTGGAATTTGATTGCTCTATTTGCAAAGTTGTAAATCAGAGTCTAGGAATCCAAGGCTGAGGCTTCTATTTGTAGTGTTCTGTTTGAATCCACTCATCTCAATATGAATCTTTAGGAACAATAGCTTTATGATTAGTTAGGAATAATGGATACACTCATTATTATAGGGAGACCAGTACTAAGTGGTCGTTTCCCAAATTGGGAATTTTAAAAATTACTTTATTGTTCCATTAGAGATAAGGAAATATGTAATGGGGGATTTCTATAATTACCAACGTTAAGTGCATCGAGAAACCACAAAGATATTCTATGACATGATATATCTATTTTTTGGCCAATTATTTGATGGGGAATTGAAAAAAATTCTCGCATTTTTTTATACATGCCAATATGTCAAGGCCAAGAACCGTAATCCTTTGGGTTTTCTTCATCCAATTTTGGTGCCTAAATAGATGTGGAATGAAATATCTATGGAATTTTTGGTTTGGTTTCTATGTAACCATATATTTAATAATTCCATATGGGTTGTGATCGATCAATAAATGAAATTGGCACACCTTTTTCACATTCATGATACAACCAAATTTAAATAGTTTTCTAATCTCTATGTGAAAGAGATTGTTAATTTTAATTGAATTACATCCACTATAGTATATGATAGGGATAATGAATTCACTTATCTTTTATTATATTCCTTCAAAATAAACTGGGATATTAGGTCTATTTGAGAACGACAAATTATACATGGTCAGATGGTCAGACAAAAAGTGTTATATAGATTCTTGAGGATATTCTATACGCTTGCGTTCTCAACTTTGGTGGGGATTGGGATGAGAATTTGGGGATGGTTGAGTTTTCTTATACCAATATTTACTACTCTTTAAAAATAATGGATTCTTTTGAGGCCTTTTATTTTATCCCTTAATGATCTCGGTTGTGTTAGTCGGAGATTGGTGAGGGTTCCTTAGTTAGACAGAGCTTGGTCCAGGAGATGATATAAAAGATTCAGTTAATTATTCCGAGAATTTTGATATAAAAGAGACATCATAATTCATATGGTGATAATTATTTTAGAACATTTTAATTATTAGTTGTTGACTAGGTGTTCTTGAATGTTTCACACAATTTGGGTCCTCGATGGCTTTGCAGGTAAGGGAAGTTTTCTCTTTATTTTGCAATAAATTTTGAGGTTATTGAATAGGTGTAAAATTTGTCCTGTATTTTTTCAATTCCACCACAATTAATGTAAATACATAACATGTTCCATGTATCATAGAGTAGAAGGTATCTATCTGATATATCTCTTATTCTATGCTCTAGTGATCTTGAGGTCGAACATGATTTATCTTTGACAGAAGGTCCTATTAGGATAGTTTATTCTTAAATCAAGGTACTTCATGGAAGTATGATACTTTTCATTAATGTTCTATTTTATTGTTGTTATTATTTTCATGAGATGTGGGAGGAGGAGGCACTGATGAGATAGCAGTGGCCTCATCTTTTTAGAATGGATTCTTCTAAGTAGGAGTTCTCAGGATAAAAAATATTCTATTGTGGGGAGGTTGTAACATTCTATTATTGTTTTCAAGTATTCCTAAACCCCTATTTTTATCATTTTAGGGTTGGGATTATTTTAAGTGTTACCCAGGTTAGATTTTAAAAAAATAATTTTCATGTGCTAGTGTGCGCTAGGCACACTGTTTTTCCAAAATGTGTGCCCTCCCAAGGAAAACTATGCAAACCCAAGAAGTGGGGTTTTTTATGGTTGTTTCATGGTTTGAAAAACCTTCTGACCAATTAGTAGAAAATGTGTAACCCATTTATAATTGGCCCATTACTTGGTAAAATAGTTTGGTATAACTGTGCATCCCAATTAGATAAACCATGTGTACAGATTTTTTAATCCCAACCTATGTTTCAAAATCTTGAAACCCCTCTTTCAGGTCTCTAACAGACCTGTATCACCCCAAAACAATTTATCCTTCCCAGAGTTCTCCCAATAACAGTTTTTTCCCTCAGAACCCCTATAGAAGTGAATTAAATCTATGTGACTGGATTTCAATCTTTTCCTAGTAGGTTTCCTCTTCTCGTTCTCTAACTCATGCTCTCTCCTCTTTCCTCCTTATGTTTTCTTATTTCTCTTTAGTAATTGGATGATATAATACCCACCATTTTGTATCATGGATATATGTTTGATTCATAAATTATAATTTTATTGTTATCCATTAAAAAATCCCCACTAGGATTTTTCATTTTGAGATCTAGCGATCTTGAGGATGGAGGTTCAATTTTGATTGGAAAATTTAATTAATCCTCTATTACATGATTAAATTTCAATTGTTTGATTTGAATCCAATTTCTTGAAATTGATCCAATTGGATAAAAAAATCACAATTCTATTAAATTTTTGGATTTGATTTGTGATTTTTTTTTCAGAAATTGGGACCCCACCTAATTCCATTGAATTGGGGTGTGTTTGTTAAATTGATTGAAATTTCTTAAATATAATTTGTTGAATTTAAATGGTGAAATTAGTTTGATGATATTTTTTTGAAATTTATTTAATTAAATTTATTTCAAAGTGAATTTCATGAAAAAATGTCTTAAAATGTTTTTGATTAAAACCTTTGGGTTATATATTAGAAAATTCGGTTTTTTGATTAAAAATCGTTTTGGTTTTTAATTGGAATATTGGAATATTTGAAATGTACAATGTGATGAATTTTTTTAAGTATTATTAAAGAAATTTTCCCATCGTTGATTTTTTATTAGAGAACATGAAATCCTTAGGTAGTTAGTGAGTTATTGGGAAGTATTATATGATATACAATGTCCTAAAATTTAAATACACAACATCAATTCCCTGATAGGATGGTGATGAAGTCGCATTTGGTCATACGTATACACATATTTTTGTGTCATCATGAGTGTGTGGAGTCCCTTAGCCAGGAAATATAATACCTTTTTAGGAATATTGTAACACCCCGACCCTAGTTACCCATAGTCGGTGCATTATTGCGTAACATTGGCATGATCACAAAATATCAAGTCTCGAAAGACCGATTAGTTTAGTAGCCTTGGAAACACTAGATACATTCATAAATGTTACATTACATCATAACGTGAAAAACTACAATAACAAAGTCTCCATAGTCCACACTCATATCCTCTTCTGACTATCCCTACAGGTCATTCATAAAATACTTCTTCACATGCTGGAAAATATTAAAACATTGAAAGGTGTGAGCTCAGATGCTCAGTAAGGATAACAATATTGCGGAAGATTTCACAAATAAACATTAACATTTAAGTCAATGTATAACTAAAACAAAAGCCTTTTTAAACATGAACTTCAGCATAATATAGAAAAAATAAAATTAAATAATGCCATTTACTAATTCAATGGATATTCTACTGGTCGAATAATCACATGCAATATCAATAACCACTTTCATAATGATGGAATGCATAATGCCAGACTATCATAACCACGTAGCCAAGGCCTCGTGCCAAGACTAAAAGTAATACTTTGTCAAAGCCTCATGCCAAGACACTAGTTTGTCTCATGAGACCTGCCGATGCATCGAGGAGCTATAGCGGGCGCCACCCGTCACTTATTAAGTCCAATTCATTCCTCATATGAACAGGTTTAAACATATCATAAACCATAACATAGTCATATCACATAAAATATGCATAAATGAAACATAACATTTCCACATTTCAATCACAAGATATCAATACAACACATTGATATAATAAAAACACTTTCAAAACCATTTTCAATACCAAAATAAAAGAAAATTTAAATGTGATATTTATTTTTCATTTTTAAAAAAATTAGGGCTTGTAGAGGAAGACGAAACTCAAATAATGGTCATGGCGACGGGGAAGTCGTTGTCGCCGCATATGTACGAAAAAAACATTCCTTTTTTCATTTAGTAACACTCTTCGTATAAAAAGATTCCTTTTTAATAAAGGTAAAAGTCAAAGGGGTTTATACACCGTATAAAAGAAATTTGTGTATAAAACAAAATATGCCTCAATGAATGGAGATTGAAAAAAAGTCCCTTAAAAAGACCATTTTTAAATAAAATATATATATTATGTGTATTTACTATATGTACACATAAAGAAAGTATAAATACAAGATAGGACATAATAATATCATGACATAATTTGAAAGTAGGAGATTAACCCAAAGAATGGAAATTGGGTTAAGAAATTCCCATACCTCGTGTCCGAATTCACTCGACCGTTCATTGATCTCCTGAATAATAAACTAGAGTTAATTTATAATTTGTTAAGAACCTTTATCAATTTTATTATTCATTTTATATCACTTATTACCATTTTATGAACATTATGTAATTATTTATGTTAATAATGGTCGTTTTGATGATCTTAGGTACTTGAGTCAAAAATAAACTTCTTATAAATACACTTTGTTCATGTGGTAATATATCCATTATATACATAATTATATTCATGATATATATATCATATACATAATATATATCTATTATATACATTCATTTATAATATTACATAACATTTAGAGGTAAGAAATGAAATGCACTGTTCATGGAGACGGCAAGCCGTACATACGCATGAACGCTACTTTCATTTATATTTTGTATTTAATGGAATGAAGTTATAATTATATAAAGGTATAATATAATTCCAGTATTATATAATGTATACTACCATTTACTCCATCCTTTATACATCCCACATATGGAATTAACAATTCAAATCACTTTGAGGGGGCTGTAGTCCGCACTTCCTAAAATGAAATTATCGCGTTTACCACTAATAGAAATCATAAAGTTTGCCACAAATGAGAAATACAAAAGCCTAAGAAAAACATAAACATAATATATATATCATATATGAAAAGAGTGTCATCAAAATTGCCACCATTAGAGGTGTTAAAAGAATATTGAACAATCATCGTTTCGTGAGGCAGTATTTCATCACCCACAGAAACAGTATGTTCTTTAACCATTAGGTGAAGGTGTGTGTAAGTGTAAAACAAATAATTACCATACAAACATCCTAGTATATTATAGATACTGGTTTTGTTACAAAATAAAAGAATAAAAAGAGTTTAAGGGGTTGGAGAAGCAAAATAATACAAAACAACATTAGAGAAGGCATTACCTTAAAATCGGGTAACTCTTTTTGATTTGAGCCAAAGGCTTCTTTGGGAAGACTTCTGCCAAAATTGAGGCTTCTAGGAGTAAGATAGGGAAGTTTTTAGAGTATTTTGGCAGAGGTGGGCCGAGCCAAATGGCTTGAAAGTGTGAATAAGGTGGTAGTGGTGGGGGCCTTTTATGAGAGGAGAGAAGGGGCACTCTTGGAAAGATTAAAATGTTACTTTATTATGAAATGATTTTCAGATTCATGAAGGTCATAAAATGATATATTTAGAGGATAAGGTGATAAGGGTTCGAAATATACTCATACAATAGGTTTTTGACAAGTGTAAGCCTTGAATTTCACATTATCTTTTCATTTTATTTAAATCGTTAATTAATGAGGTAATTGCTGAATCATCATGTTTTCATAAATATTTTGATTTATTTAATGTCTAAAAACTATAAAAAAAATATCATGATGTAGGAAATTTTTTTAGATTTATAATTAATATTTATAGTAAAAAATACAACTTTCATAACCACATTTAAAAATTGTTTTAGTAAAACAACTCATGTTTGTGACATTTTTATTTTAACATTAAATAAACTTTTTTAATGTCATTTCCCTTCCAAAGTGGCTCTATGGGGTCCCCAAGTTGAACCATGGTTTGTCTTGGTCTTCCATGACTCATCCAATAGGGGTAGGACAAGTGTCAAGGTCATTTCCTATTATTATAACATTATATTTACTTTAAATTTCACTAATTACCTTTAATCGCGATTAATTAAACATAAAAGTTACTATTCACCAAAAAATTATTTTAATCCCATTGAATCACATTTTACTTCTTAATGACAACCATGTATGTTGGATTTTTTAAAATCAAATCATAGAAGTGGTAATGTTTCATTTAAATGGAAAACCAGTTTTTTAACTACCACTTAGTGGTTTCACTATTCATCAATAATTGAAGTTTTTCAGAACAATGCCAAAATTTCACCCAAAGCTATAATTGATATTCCAAATTCAAAAATGATGCCTATTTTATAAAATTACACACATATATGTTGCATTAATTAATTTCATAATTAATTCCCGCAGTCACAACAAATAGCGTGTTTTTTAGAAACAATATATAGCAAAAGATTGACAATTTTTTATGTCCAATTTCAAAGTGAAATTAATTCTAATGTCCACCATTGGATATAATGGTAAAAATATATTCCAATTATACTTTAAAACCACTCAATAGTATAATTTATCACTATAAATTATTTTGATTAAAAAAGTTGTTTTATGTATTTTTCACTATTCATAAAAAAATGGAAGTTCATAGAAAAATACCAAAGATTCAACAAAGGATAATTTCGATATTCCAAATCCATAAACGAAGTCCATTTGGCAAGATAAAATTTATGAAATTTCAAAAATTAGGTACCACTATTAATAACGTCTACTTTGATTGGTTGTGGTGTGTTAGGATCTCGAACTTGCGTACAATGCAAGCTGTTAAATTATTGAAAGAGAAGCATATCGTGAAAGCTCAGGGTGTTACATTCTCCCCTCCTTCAATAAATTGTGTCCTCTCAATTTGATATTTATCTTTGAACATAAAAGGTTGAAAATAGAAAATACATTTGTAGAAAACCCACATCGAAAATAAGGATAATAAAATTTAGCCTTAATAAGAGGAAAAGGGAAATGAAAAAGTCACCACCAAATTATGATCTCGATAAGGAGAAATTTGGTGGTAATTAGAGACATATAATTGGAGGAAACACGTCAATAATTGTAGTGAGTGATTGAGGTCATCAATCACAAACAATTGTAAAATTGAGGGCCTCAAAGCCTTCAATCTATGTTGATTTAAAATATTATCTGTTCAACAAGACATAAGGTATTAGGATAAATTTTTTTTTGTTTTAATATCCCTTTACTAAAGTTTAAGAAATAATTTATTCATAGAATAAGAGATAGGTATATATATATTTATTCTTGACAAGTAGAGTTTCAACCTTCAACTAATTTCTACCACAAATTCATCTTTCACTCAAAAAGATAATAGAACAAAAGAAATATTATATTCATCCTAATCGTACAAGGTTCAAAATATTAAAACATACCATTTAGATTATGAAAACTATTTTGTAATAACCAGGGACTTCCTGTTGGCTAGTGGTAGGTAATAAAGGCCTGTCGCACTATGGTTGTGGGTTCGATTCCTGCAGCTTTGTCCGACGCGACGGGTTATGCCCTACCCTAAAGGTTGTCCTTTTCCAAAAACAATAGTATTATAATATTAAAAAAATAATCTTCATAAATGTTTTAACCTTAAACAATACTATCCAAAGATCAACATAATCCATTCCAACCTTTATAGTTATCCAAAATACTTCTTTCCAACTCATAGTCCAAATTTTATAAGGAAGGTAAACATATGAAGATCATTTTTTCCACGTAACAACATGTGAACACCTTCATCATATATTCTTTTAAAACAATGCAACATACTGAATTAACATAAATCCTTCTTGATTACTTTCATGATCCCTTATTATTTATAGAATACTAGATATACTCCTTCAATCCAAAAATGTATACAAATCAGTAATCAGTTTCAAGGAAGTTAAGAATATCCAATATAATTTATCCAAATCAATCATGTATTATTCCAAAATCACTATCTCGGTATCAGAACCATATTATGCTTTATCTTTCTCTCAACAATATATTTTCCAAAAATTTAACCTGCTGTGGAGTCAGTTTTCTTGGTTCCACACAATCTCAAGTCCTTGATGAAATAGTACTGCAGTACAATACTTATATACTCCATAATTATTATAACCAGTGCATCATTGATACAACACTTAATTGACATAATTATTTAATAACAACATAAGAACTCTAATCATTCCTTCTCATCTTTGGTCGTATCATAACTTGATTCTTATCCAATAACATCATTTGGGGCATACTATGATGATTTGGACATTGGTTTGCATAGTGTCCCCACTCCTTGCAGATGAAGCATTGTACATTTGAATGCTTTTTCTTACCCTTACAGTCACGCACTTGGTGTCCTTTTTCTCCAAACTTATAACAAACTCCCATTCCCTTCAGGCAAGTTCCAAGTTGTTTCTTGTCACAGTTAACACATATTGGAAAATTCTCCCTCATCCCTTTGTACATCATTATCTCTTCCATCCTTTTCTTCTCTTTCATCCCTTAAAATCAATAAGACTCAGAGAATTATCTACTTATCTTATTAACACATGATACTATTTCTTCATATGTTGAGAACACATGGGATACTATCTCCCTTCTAAATGTTGGCTTAATACCGTGAAAGATATGATCCTTCTTACTCATTGAATCATACATATTGATGGAGTTCACATTCCTTCTACTGGGCGCCATTTCTATACAATGGCATAAACTAGGTTAGTTTATGAATCGAAATACATAATAAAAAACTTGAAAAACACTTAACATAAATTGAACTATTTATGGATATAATCCATAATTATAAAAATGTTTTCTTTGAGGAAGTATATATTCATAATCCCTTCATAATGGTTTGTAAAAAAATGATAATTGTCCTAAGCATATCCCTCGGGAGTGTCATAACCAAGAGTGCAGCAAAGCTCGTTGTCGTGTACCAGTTCCCGTTCGAGTCTGTCTCAAAGTAGTGTTTTCAGGTTTTACCCCTAGGTACATCTGTTCCAGAGCCACCTCTACCTGCTCGTATCCAGATAGGGATTTATTGCTTGGAAAACTAATAAAATCTCTATAATACCAAAATTCTAGGAAGTTATTCTATACTAATCCTCAAATTCTATCTTAGGGCTATGTTCTCTAATCAGAGTTTATCTAAATCTAGCTTCCAAGTTTAGTACTAAACTGCCTCTGATACCAATTGTAACTCCCCGACCCTAGTTACCCATAGTTGGTGCATTACTGCGTAACATTGTCATGATCACAAAAGATCAAGTCTCGAAAGACCGATTAGTTTAGTAGCCTTGGAAACACTAGATACATTCATAAATGTTACATTACATCATAAAGTGAAAAACTACAATAAAAAAGCCTCCATAGTCCACACTCATATCCTCTTCTGACTATCCCTGCAGGTCATTCATAAAATACTTCTTCACATCTTGGAAAATATTAAAACATTGAATGGGGTGAGCTCAGATGCTCAGTAAGGATAACAATATTGCGGAAGCTTTCATAAATAAACATTAACATTTAAGGAAATGTATAACTAAAACAAAAGCCTTTTTAAACTTGAACTTCAGCATAATATGGAAAAAATAAAATTAAATAATGCCATTTACTTATTCACATGGATATTCTACTGGTCGAATAATCACATGCAATATTAATAACCACTTTCATAATGATGGAATGCATAATGCCAGACTATCATAACCACGTAGCCAAGGCCTCGTGCCAAGACTACAAATAATATTTTTTCAAAGCCTCATGCCAAGACACTATTTTGTCTCAAGAGACCTACCGATGCATCGAGGAGCTATAGCAGGCTCCACCCGTCACTTATTAAGTCCAATGCATTCCTCATATGAACAGGTTTAAACATATCATAAACCATAACATAATCATATCACATAAAATATCCATAAATGAAACATAACATTTCCACATTTCAATCACAAGATATCAATACAACACATTGATATAATAAAAACACTTTCAAAACCATTTACAATACCAAAATAAAATAATATTTAAACTTGATATTTATTTTTCATTTTAAAAAAAATTATGGCTTGTAGAGGAAGACGAAACTCAAATAATGGTCATGGCGGCGGGGAATTTGTTGTCACTGCATATGTAAGAAAAAAACATTCCTTTTGTCTTTTAGTAACTCTCTTCATATAAAAAGAGTCCTTTTGAATAAACGTAAAAGTCAAAGGGGTTTATACACTGTATAAAAGAAATTTGTGTATAAAACAAAATATGCCTCAATGAATGGGGATTGAGAAAAAGTCCCTTAAAAAGACCATTTTTAAATAAAATATATCTATTATGTGTATTCACTATATGTACACATAAAGAAAGTATACATACAAGATAAGACATAATAATATCATGACATAATTTGAAAGTAGGAGATTAACCCAAAGAATGGAAATTGGGTTAAGAAATTCCCTTACCTCGTGTCCAAATTCACTCGACCGTTCTTTGATCTCCTGAATAATAAACTAGAGTTAATTTATAATTTCTTAAGAACCTTTTTCATGTTTATTATTCATTTTATATCACTTATTACCATGTTAAGAACAGTATGTAATTATTTATGTTAATAATGGTCGTTTTGACGATCTTAGGTACTTGAGTCAAAAATAAACTTCTTATAATTACACATTGTTCATGTGGTAATATATCCATTATATCCATAATTATATTCATGATATATATATCATATAAATCATATATATATCTAGTATATACATTCATTTATAATATTACATTACATTTAGAGGTATGAAATGAAATACATTGTTCATGGAGACGGTAAGCCGTACGTATGCATGAACGCTACTTTCATTTCTATTTTGTATTTAATGGAATTAAGTTATAATTATATAAAGGTATAATATAATTCCAGTATAATATGATGTATAATACCATTTACTCCATCCTTTATACATCCTACATATGGCATTAATGATTCAAATCACTTTGAGGTGGTGGTAGTCTGCACTTCCTAAAATGAAATTGGCGCATTTACCCAGAATGGAAATCATAAATTATGCCACAAATGAGAAATACAGAAGTATAAGGAAAACATAAACTTAATATATATATCATATATGAAAATAGTGTCATCAAAATGGCCACCATTAGAGGTTTTAAAAGAATATTGAAAAATCATTGTTTAATGAGGCAGTATTTCGTCACCCACAGAAACAATATGTTCTTTAACTATTAGACGAAGGTGTGTGTAAGTGTAAACAAAATAATTATCATAACAACATCCTAGTATATTGTAGATAATGGTGTTGTTACAAAAGAAAGTAATAAAAAGAGTTTAAGGGGTTGGAGAAGCAAAATAAAACAAAACAACATTAGAGAAGACATTACCTTAAAATCGGGTAACTCTTTTTGATTTGAGCCAAAGGCTTCCTTGGGAAGACATCTGCCCAAATTGAGGCCTCTAGGAGTAAGAGAGGGAAGTTTGGAGAGTATTTGGGCAGAGGTTGTCCGGGCCAAATGGCTTGAATGTGTGACTAAGGTGGTAGTGGTGGGGGCCTTTTATAAAAGGAGAGAAGGGGCACTCTTGGAAAGATTGAAATGATAATTTATTATGAAATGCTTTTAAAATTTTAAAGGTCCCAAAATGATATACTTCTAGGATAAGGTGATAAGGGTTCGAAATATACTCATACAATAGGTTTTTGACAAGTGTAAGCCTTTGATTTTACATTATCTTTTCATTTTATTTAAATCGTTAGTTAATGAGGTAATCGCTGCATCATCATGGTGTCATAAATAATTTAATTTATTTAATGTCTAAAAATTATAAAACAAATATCATGATGTAGGAAATTTATTTAAATTTCTATTTAATATTTATAGTAAAAAATATGACTTTTATAGCCCCATTTAAATTTTTTTTTAGTAAAACAACTCATGTTTGTGACATTTTTATTTTAACATTAAATAAAATGTTTTTAATGTCATTTCACTACCAAAGTGGCTCCATGGTGTACCCAATTTGACCCATGGTTTGTCTTGGTCGGCCATGACTCATAAAATAGGGGTAGGACAAGTTTCATGGTCATTTCCTATTATTATAACATTATATTTACCTTAAATTTCACTAATTACCTTTATTCGTGATTAATTAAACTTAAATGTTACTATTCACCAAAAAATTATTTTAATACCATTGAACCAAATTTTAATTCCTAATGACAACCATGAATGTTGGATTTTTGAAAATCAAATCACAGAAGTGGTAATGTTTCATTTAAATGAAAAATCAGTTTTTTAACTACCACTTAGTGGTTTCACTATTCATCAAAAATTGAAGTTTTTCAGAACAATGCCAAAATTTCACCCTAAGCTATAATTGATATTCTGAATTCAGAAATGATGTATATTTTACAAAATTCCAAACATATATGTTTCATTAATTAATTTCATAATTAATTTCCACTGTCACAACAAATAGCGTGTTTTTTAGAAACAGTATATATCAAAAGATTGACAATTGTTTATGTCCAATTTCAAAGTGAAATTAATTCTAATGAACCCCATTGGATATAATGGTAAAAATATATTTCAATTATACTTTAAAACCACTCAATAGTATAATTTATCACTATAAATTATATTGATTAAAAACTTGTTTTTAAGTATTTTTCAGTATTCATAAAAAATTGGAAGTTCTTAGAAAAATTCAAAAAATTCAACATAGGCTAATTTCAATATTCCGAATCGAAAAACGAAGTCCATTTGGAATGATAAAATTTATAAAATTTCAAAAATTAGGTATCACTATTCATAACGGCTACTTTGATTGATTGTGGTGTGTTAGGATCTCGAACTTGAGTACAATGTAAGCAATTAAATTATTGAAAGAGAAGCGTATCGTGAAAGCTCAGGGTGTTACATTCTCCCATTCTTCTATAAATTGCATCCTCAGAATTTGATATTTTTCTTTGAAAATAAAAGGTTGAAAATAGAAAATACCTTTGTAGAAAACCCACATCGGAAATAAGGTTAATAAAATTTAGCCTTAATAAGAGGGAAAGGGAAATGAAATAGTCACCACCAAATTATGATCTCGATAAGGAGAACATTGGTGGCAATTAGAAACATATAATTAGAGTAAAAACATAAATATTTTTAGGGAGTGATTGAGGTTATCAATCACAAACAAGTGTAAAATTGAGGGCCTCAAAGACTTCAATATATGTTGATTTAAAATTTTATCTGTTCAACAAGACATAAGGTATTAGGATAACACATTTTTTGTTTTAATATACCTTAATGTTTAAGAATTATTTTATTCATTGAATAAGAGATAGGTATATATATATTTATTCTTGACAAGTAGAGTTTCAACCTTCAACTAATTTATACCACAAACGCATCTTTAACTCAAAAAGATAATAGAACTAAAAAAAATTATATTCATCCTAATCGTACAAGGTTCAAAATATTAACACAAACCATTTAGATTAAGAAAACTATTTTGTAATAACCAGGGACTTCCTGTAGGCTAGGGGTAGGTAATAATGGCCCGTTGCACTATGGTTGTGGGTTTGATTCCTGCAGCTTTGTCCGACACGACAGGTTATGCCCCACACTGTAGGATGTCCTTTCCCTAAAACTATAGTATTATAATATTCCAAAAATAATCTTTAGAAATGTTTTAACCTCAAACAATACTATCTAAAGATCAACTTAATCCATTCCAACCTTTATAGTTATCCAAAATACTTCTTTCCAACTCACAATCCAAATTTTATAAGGAAGGTAAACATAATGATGATCCTTTTTTCCACGTAACAACATGTGAAAACCTTCATCATGTATTATTTTAAAACAATGCAACATACTGAATTAACATAAATCCTTCTTGATTACATTCATGAACCCTTATGCTTTATAGAATACTAGATATACTTCTTCTATCCAAAAATGTATACAAATCATTAATCAGTTTCAAGGAAGATAAGAATATCCAATATAATTTATCCAAATCAATCATGTATTATTCCAAAATCACTATCTCGGTATGAGAACCATATTATGGTTTATCTTTCTCTCGACCATATATTTTCCAAAAGTTTAACCTGCTATGGAGTCACTTTTCTTGGTTCCACACAATCTGAAGTCCTTGATGAAATAGTACTGCAGTACAATCCTTATATACTCCATACTTATTATAACCAGTACATCATTGGTACAACACTAAAATGACATAATTATTTAATAACAACAGAAGAAATCTAATCATTCCTCCTCATCTGTGGTAGTATTATAACTTGATTATTTTCTAATAACATCATTTGGGGCTTATTCTGATGATTTGGACATTGGTTTGCGTAGTGTCCCCACTCCTTGTAGATGAAGCATTGTACATTTGAAACCTTTCTCTTACCCTTACAATCACGCACTTGGTGTCCTTTTTCTACACACTTATAACAAACTCCCATTCCATTCAGGCAAGTTCCAAGGTGTTTCTTCCCACAGTTATCACATATTGGAAAATTCTTCTTTTCCCTCGTCCCTTTATCCATCATTCTCTCTTCCATCCTTTTCTTCTCTTTTATCCCTTCAAATCCATAAGACTCAGAGAATTCTATACTTATCTTATTAACACATGATACTATTTCTTCATATGTTGAGAACACATGGGAGACTATTTCCCATCTAAATGTTGCCTTAATACCGTGAAAGATATGATCCTTCTTACTCATTGGATCATACGTATTGATGGAGTTCACATTCCTTCTACTGGGTGCCATTTCTATACAATGACATAAACTAGGTTAGTTTATGAATCGAAATACATAATAACAAACTTGAAAAACACTTAACATAAATTGAACTATTTATGGATATAATCCATAATCATAAAAATGTTTTCTTTGAGGACGTATATATTCATAATCCCTTCATAATGGTTTGTAAAGAAAATGATAATTATCCTAAGCATATCCCCCGGGAGTGTCGTAACAAAGAGTGCAGCAAGGCCCGAAGTTATGTACCAGTTCCCGTTCGAGTCAAGATCAAAGCGGTGTTTTCAGGTTTTAACCCTAGGAACATCTGTGCCAGAGCCGCCTCTACCTGCTCGTATCCAGACAGAGATGTATTTCCTGGAAAACTAATAAAATCTCTATAATACCAAAATTCTAAGAAGTTCTTCTATAATAATCCTCAAATTCTATCTTAGGGCTATGTTCTCTAATCAGATTTTATCTAAATCTAGATTCCATGATTAGTACTAAACTGCCTATGATACCAATTGTAACGCCCCGACCCTAGTTACCCAGTGTCGGTGCATTATTGCGTAACATTGGCTTGATCACAAAAGATCATGTCTCGAAAGACCGATTAGTTTAGTAGCCTTGGAAACACTAGATACATTCATAAATGTTACATTATATCATAAAGTGAAAAACTACAATAACAAAGTCTCCATAGTCCACATTCATATCCTCTTCTGACTATCCCTATAGGTCATTCATAAAATACTTCTTCACATCCTAAAAAATATTAAAACATTGAAAGGGGTGAGCTCAGATGCTCAGTAAGGATAACAATATTGCGGAAGCTTTCTTAAAAAAACATTAACATTTAAGGCAAAGTATAACTAAAACAAAGGCCTTTTTAAACATGAACTTTACCATAATATGGAAAAAATAAAATTAAATAATGCCATTTACTTATTCACATGGATATTCTTCTGGTCGAATAATCACATGCAATATCAATAACCACTTTCATAATGATGGAATGCATAATGCCAGACTATCATAACCATGTAGCCAAGGCCTCATGCCAAAACTACAAATAATATTTTGTCAAGGCCTCATGCCAAGACACTAGTTTGTCTCATGAGACCTGCTGATGCATCGAGGAGCTATAGCGGGCTCCACCCGTCAGTTATTATGTACAATGCATTCCTTATATGAACAGGTTTAAACATATCATAAACTATAACATAATCATATCACATTAAATATACATAAATTAAACATAACATTTCCACATTCCAATCACAATATATAAATACAACACATTGATATAATAAAAACACATTCAAAACAATTTTCAATACCAAAATAAAAGAAAATTTAAACTTGATATTTATTTTTCATTTTTAAAAAAATTATGGCTTGTAGAGGAAGACGAAACTCAAATAATGGTCATGGCGGTGGGTAAGTCTTTTTTGCCACATATGTAAGAAAAAAATGTTCCTTTTGTCATTTAGTAACACTCTTCGTATAAAAATATTCCTTTTGAATAAACGTAAAAGTCAAATGGGTTTATACACCGTATAAAATAAATTTGTGTATAAAACAAAATATGCCTCAATGAATGGAGATTGAGAAAAAGTCCCTTAAAAAGACCATTTTTAAATAAAATATATCTATTATGTGTATTAACTATATGTACACATAAGGAAAATATAAATACGAGATAGGACATAATAATATCCTGACATAATTTGAAAGTAGGAGATTAACCCAAAGAATGGAAATTGGGTTTAGAAATTCCCTTACCTCATGTCCGAATTCACTCGACCATTATTTGATGTCCTGAATAATAAACTAGAGTTAATTTATAATTTTATAAGAACCTTTTTCATGTTTATTATTCATTTTATATCACTTATTACCATGTTATGAACATTATGTAATTATTTATGTTAATAATGGTCGTTTTGACGATCTTAGGTACTTGAGTCAAAAATAAACTTCTTATAATTACAATTTTTTCATATGGTAATATATCCCTTATATACATAATTATATTCATGATATATATATCATATACATCATATATATTCAGTATATACATTCATTTATAATATTATATAACATTTAGAGGTAAGAAATGAAATGCACCATTCATGGAGACGGTAAGCCGTACGTACGCATGAACGCTAATTTCATTTCTATTTCGCATTTAATGGAATGAAGTTATAATTATATAAAGGTATAATATAATTCCAGTATAATATAATATATAATACCATTTACTCCATCCTTTATACATCCCACATATGGCATTAACGATTCAAATCACTTTGAGGGGGCGGTAGTCCGCACTTCCTAAAATGAAATTACCGCGTTTACCCATAATGGAAATCAAAATGTATTCCACAAATGAGAAATACAGAAGCATAAGGAAAACATAAACATAATATATATATAATATATGAAAGTAGTGTCATCAAAATGGCTACCATTAGAGGTGTTAAAAAAATATTGAACAATCATTGTTTCGTGAGGCAGTATTTCGTCACCCACAGAAACAGTATCTTCTTTAACCATTAGACGAAGGTGTGTGTAAGTGTAAACCAAATAATTATCATAACAACATCCTAGTATATTTTAGATACTAGTTTTGTTACAAAATAATGGAATAAAAAGAGTTTAAGGGGTTGGAAAAGCAAAATAATACAAAACAACATTATAGAAGACATTACCTTAAAATCGGGTAACTCTTTTTGATTTGAACCAAAGGCTTCCTTGGGAAGACTTCTACCCAAATTGAGGCCTCTAGGAGTAAGAGAGAGAAGTTGGGAGAGTATTTGGGAAGAGGTTGGCTGAGCCAAATGGCTTGAATGTGTGACTAAATTGGTAGTTGTGGGGGCCTTTTATAAAACGAGAGAAGGGGCACTCTAGGAAAGATTGAAATGTTACTTTATTATGAAATGATTTTAGGATTCTAAAGGTACCAAATATATATAGTTCGAGTCTAAGTTGATAAGGGTTAAAACTATACTCATCCAATAGGTTTTTGACAAGTGTAATCCTTGGATTTTACATTATCTTTTCATTTTATTTAAATCGTTAATTAATGAGGTAATAGTTCCATCATCATGGTGTCATAAATAATTTAATTTAATTAATGTATAAAAATTATTAAACAAATATAATGATGTAGGAAATTTTGTTAAATTTATAATGAATATTTATAGTAAAAAATATGACTTGTATAACCCCATTTAAAAATTGTTTTAGTAAAATAACTCATGTTTGTGACATTTTTATTTTAACATTAAATAAAAAGTTTTTAATGTCATTTCTCTACCAATGTGGCTCCATCGGGTCCCCAAGTTGACCCATGGTTTTCCTTGGTCGGCCATGACTCATACAATAGGGTTAGGAAAAGTTTCAAGGTCATTTACTATTATTATAACATTATATTTACCATTAATTTCACTAATTACCTTTAATCGCGATTAATTAAACTTAAAAGTTAATATTCACCAAAAAATTATTTTAATCCCATTGAACCAAATTTTAATTCCTAATGACAACCATGTATGTCGGATTTTTGAAAATCAAATCACAGAGGTGGTAATGTTTCATTTAAACGAAAAATCAGTTTTTTAACTACCACTTAGTGGTTTCACTATTCATCAAAAATTCAAGTTTTTCAGAACAATGCCAAAATTTCACCCAAAACTATAATTGATTTTCTGAATTCAAAAATGATGTCTATTTTAAAAAATTATGAACATATAAGTTGCATTAATTAATTTCATAATTAATTCACGTTGTCACAACAAATAGCGTGTTTTTTAGAAACAATATATATCAAAAGATTGACAATTGTTTATGTCCAATTTCAAAGTGAAATTAATTCTAATGACCACCATTGGATATAATGGTGAAAATATATTAAAATTATACTTTAAAACCACTCAATAGTATAATTTATCACCATAAATTATTTTGATTAAAAAAGTTGTTTTTAAGTATTTTTCACTATTCATAAAAAATTGGAAGTTCTTAGAAAAATACCAAAAATTCAACATAGGATAATTTCGATATTCCAAATCCAAAAATGAAGTCCATTTGGCAATATAAAATTTATAAAATTTCAAAAATTAGGTATCACTATTCATAATGGCAACTTTGATTGGTTATGGTGTGTTATGATCTCGTACTTGCGTACAATGCAAGCTATTAAATTATTGAAAGAGAAGCGTATCGTGAAAGATCAGGGAGTTACATTCTCCCCTCCTTCAATAAATTGTGTCCTCCCAATTTGATATTTTTCTTTGAAAATAAAAGGTTGAAAATAGAAAAAACCCTTGTAGAAAACCCACATCGGAAATAAGGTTAATAAAATTTAGCCTTAATAAGAGGGAAAGGGAAATGAAAAAGTCACCACCAAATTATGATCTCAATAAGGAGAACATTGGTGGCAAATAGAGACATATAATTCGAGGAAAAACGTAAATATTTGTAGGGAGTAATTGAGGTCATCAATCACAAACAAGTGTAAAATTTTAGGGTCTCAAAGCCTTCAATCTATGTTGATTTAAAATATTATATGTTCAACAAGACATAAGGTATTAGGATACCACATTTTTTGTTTTAATATCCCTTTACTAATGTTTAAGAATTAATTTATTCATAGAATAAGAGATAGGTATATATATATTTATTCTTGGCATGTAGAGTTTCAACATTCAACTAATTTCTTCCACAAATTCATCTTTCAATCAAAAAGATAATAGAACTAAAAAAATATTATATCCATCCTAATCATACAAGGTTCAAAATACTAACACATACAATTTAGATTAGGAAAACTATTTTGTAATAACCACGGACTTTCTGTAGGCTAGTGGTAGGTAATAAAGGCCTGTCACACTATGGCTGTGGGTTCGATTCCTGTAGCTTTGTCCGATGCGACGGGTTATGCCCCACCCTGCAGGTTGTCCTTTTCCTAAAACTATAGTATTATAATATTCCAAAAATAATCTCCAGAAATGTTTTAACCTTAAAAAATACTATCCAAAGATCAACTTAATCCATTCCATCCTTTATAGTTATCCAATATACTTCTTTCCAACTCACAGTCCAAATTTTATAAGGAAGGTAAACATAATGAAGATCCTTTTTTCCACGTAACAACATGTGAACACCTTCATCATGTATATTTTTAAAACAATGCAACATACTGAATTAACATAAATCCTTATTGATTACATTCATGATCCCTTATTCTTTACAGAATACTAGATATACTCCTTCTATCCAAAAATGTATACAAATCATTAATCAGTTTAAAGGAAGTTAAGAATATCCAATATAATTTATCCAAATCAATCATGTATTATTCCAAAATCACTATCTCGGTATCAGAACCATATTATGGTTTATCTTTCTCTCAACCATATATTTTCCAAAAATTTGACCTACTGTGGAGTCACTTTTCTTGGTTCCACAGAATCTCAAGTCCTTGATGAAATAGTACTGCAGTACAATCCTTATATACTCCATAATTATTATAACCAGTACATCATTGATACAACACTCAAATTACATAATTATTTAATAACAACATAAGAACTCTAATCATTCCTCCTCATCTGTGGTAGTATCATAACTTGATTATTATCCAATAACATCATTTGGGGCATACTATGATGATTTGGAAATTGGTTTGCGTAGTGTCTCCACTCCTTGCAGATGAAGCATTATACATTTGAAAGCTTTCTCTTACCCTTGCAGTCATGCACTTGGTGTCCTTTTTCTCCACACTTATAACAAACTCCATTCCCTTCAGGAAAGTTCCAAGGTGTTTCTTCCCACAGTTATCACATATTGGAAAATTCTTCTTTTCCCTCGTCCCTTTATCCATCATTCTCTCTTCCATCCTTTTCTTCTCTTTCATCCCTTCAAATCCATAAGACTCATAGAATTCTCTACTTATCTTATTAACACATGATACTATTTCCTCATATGTTGAGAACACATGGTAGACTATTTCCCTTCTAAATGTTGTCTTAATACCGTGAAAGATATGATCCTTCTTACTCTTTGGATCATACGTATTCATGGAGTTCCCATTCTTCTACTGTGCGCCATTTCTATACAATGGCCTAAACTAGGTTAGTTTATGAATCGAAATACATAATAACAAACTTGAAAAACACTTAACATAAATTGAATTATTTATGGATATAATCCATAATCATAAAAATGTTTTCTTTGAGGACGTATATATTCATAATCCCTTCATAATGGTTTGTAAAGAAAATGATAATTATCCTAAGCATATCCCCCGGGAGTGTCGTAACCAAGAGTGCAGCAAGGCCCGAAGTTATGTACCAGTTCCCGTTCGAGTCAAGATCAAAGCGGTGTTTTCAGGTTTTAACCCTAGGAACATCTGTGCCAGAGCCGCCTCTACCTGCTCGTATCCAGAAAGAGATGTATTTCTTGGAAAACTAATAAAATCTCTATAATACCAAAATTCTAAGAAGTTCTTCTATACTAATCCTCAAATTCTATCTTAGGGCTATGTTATCTAATCAGAGTTTATCTAAAT
Source organism: Viscum album (assembly GCA_963277665.1). Classification (NCBI taxonomy): domain Eukaryota; kingdom Viridiplantae; phylum Streptophyta; class Magnoliopsida; order Santalales; family Viscaceae; genus Viscum; species Viscum album. The sequence goes on from OY728166.1 coordinate 613,695,543, forward strand.
CTAGCTTCCATGATTAGTACTAAACTGCCTATGATACCAATTGTAACGCCCTGACCCTAGTTACCCAGAGTCGGTGCATTATTGTGTAACATTGGCATGATCACAAAAGATCAAGTCTCGAATGACCGATTAGTTTAGTAGCCTTGGAAACGAAAGATACATTCATAAATGTTACATTACATCATAAAGTGAAAAAATACAATAACAAAGTCTCCAGAGTCCACACTCATATCCTCTTATGACTATCCCTGCAGGTCATTCATAAAATACTTCTTCACATCCTGGAAAATATTAAAACATTGAAAGGGGTGTGCCCAGATGCTCAGTAAGGATAAAAATATTGCGGAAGCTTTCATAAATAAAAATTAACTTTTAAGGAAATGTATAACTAAAACAAAAGCCTTTTTAAACACGAACTTCAGCATAATATGGAAAAAATAAAAGTAAATAATGCCATTTACTTATTCACATGGATATTATACTGGTCGAATAATCACATGCAATATCAATAACCAATTTCATAATGATGGAATGCATAATGCCAGACTATCATAACCACGTAGCCAAGGCCTCGTGCCAAGACTACAAATAATACTTTTTCAAGGCCTCGTGCCAAGACACTAGTTTGTCTCATGAGACCTGGCGATGCATCGGGGATCTATAGCGGGCTCCACCCATCACTTATTAAGTCCAATGCATTCCTCATATGAACATGTTTAAACATATCATAAACCATAACATAGTCATATCACATAAAATATGCATAAATAAAACATAACATTTCCACATTTCAATCACAAGATATCAATACAACACATTGATATAACAAAAACACTTTCAAACCCATTTTCAATACCAAAATAAAAGAAAATTTAAACCTGATATTTATTTTTCATTTAAAAAAAATTATGGCTCGTAGAGGAAGATGAAACTCAAATAATGGTCATAGAGGCGGGGAAGTCATTGTCACCACATATGTATGAAAAAAACATTCCATTTGTCATTAAGTAACACTCTTCGTATAAAAATATTCCTTTTGAATAAACGTAAAAGTCAAAGGGGTTTATACACCGTATAAAACAAATTTGTGTATAAAACAAAATATGCCTCAATGAATGGAGATTGAGAAAAAGTCCCTTAAAAAGACCATTTTTATATAAAATATATCTATTATGTGTATTCACTATATGTACACATAAATAAAGTATAAATACATGATAGGACATAATAATATCATGAAATAATTTGAATGTAAGAGATTAACCCAAAGAATTGAAATTAGGTTAAGAAATTCCCTTACCTCGTGTCCGAATTCACTAGACCGTTCTTTGATCTCATGAATAATAAACTAGAGTTAATTTATAATTTCTTAAGAACCTTTTTCAAGTTTATTATTCATTTTATATCACTTATTACCATGTTATGAACATTATGTAATTATTTATGTTAATAACGGTCGTTTTGACGTTCTTATGTACTTGAGTCAAAAATAAACTTCTGATAATTAATCTTTGTTCATGTGGTAATATATCTATTATAGCCATAATTATATTCATGATTTATATATCATATACATCATATATATCCAGTATATACATTCTTTTATAATATTACATAACATTTAGAGGTTAGAAATGAAATGCACCGTTCATGGAGACGGTAAGCCGTACGTACGCATGAACGCTACTTTCATTTCTATTTCGTATTTAATGGAATGAAGTTATAATTATATAAAGGTATAATATAATTCCAGTATAATATAATGTATAATACCATTTACAACATCCTTTATACGTCCCACATATGGCATTAATGATTCAAATCACTTTGAGGGGGCGGTAGTCCGCACTTCCTAAAATGAAATTATCGCGTTTACCCATAATGGAAATCACAAAGTATGCCAAAAATGAGAAATAAAGAAGCATAAGGAAAACATAAACATAATATATATATCATATATGAAAATATTTTCATCAAAATGGCCACCATTAGAGGTGTTAAAAGAATATTGAACAATCATCATCTCGTGAGGCAGTATTTCACCACCCACAGAAACAGTATGTTCTTTAACCATTAGAAAAAGGTGTGTGTAAGTGTAAACCAAATAGTTATCATAAAAACATCCTAGTATATTTTATATACTGGTGTTGTTACAAAATAAATGAATAAAAAAAGTTTAAGGGGTTGGAGAAGCAAAATAAAACAAAACAACATTAGAGAAGACATTACCTTAAAATCAGGTAACTCTTTTTGATTTGAGCCAAAGGCTTCCTTGGGAATACTTATACCCAAGTTGAGGATTCTATTAGTAATAGAGGGATGTTGGGAGAGTATTTGGGTAGAGGTTGACCGAGACAAATGGCTTGAATATGTGAATAAGGTGGTAGTGGTGGGGGCCTTTTATAAGAGGAGAGAAGGGGCACTCTTGGAAAGATTGAAATGTTACTTTATTATGAAATGCTTTTAGGATTCTAAAGGTCCCACAATTATATAGTTCGAGGATATGGTGATAAGGGTTTGAAATATACTCATCCAATAGTTTTTTGACAAGTGTAAGCCTTGTATTTTACATTATCTTTTCATTTTATTTAAATCGTTAATTAATGAGGTAATCGCTTCATCATCATGGTGTCATAAATAATTTAATTTATTTAATGTCTAAAAATTATAAAACAAATATCATGATGTAGGAAATCTTTTTATATATCTAATGAATATTTATAGTCAAAAATATTACTTTTATAACCCCATTTAAAAATTTTATTAGTAAAACAACTCATGTTTGTGACATTTTTATTTTAACATTAAATAAAAAGTTTTTAATGTCATTTCCCTAACAAAGTGGCTCCATGGGGTCCCCAAGTAGACCCATGGTTTTTCATGGTCGGCCATGACTCATCCAATAGGGGTAGGACAAGTGTCAAGGTCATTTCCTATTATTATAACATTATATTTACCTTAAATTTCACTAATTACCTTTAATCACGATTAATTAAACTTAAAAGTTACTATTCACCAAAAAAGTATTTAAATCCAATTGATCCACATTTTACTTCCTAATGACAACCATTTATGTCATATTTTTGAAAATTAAATCACAGAAGTGGGAATGTTTCATTTAAACGAAAAATTAGTTTTTTAACTACCACTTAGTGGTTTCACTATTCATTAAAAATTGAAGTTTTTCAGAACAATTCCAAAATTTCACCCTAAGATATAATTGATATTCCGAATTCAAAAATGATGTCTATTTTACAAAATTCCAAACAAATAAGTTTCATTAATTAATTTCATAATTAATTCCCGCTGTCACAACAAATAGCGTGTTTTTTCAAAACAATATATATCAAAAGATTGACAATTGTTTTTGCCCAATTTCAAAGTTAAATTAATTCTAATGACCACCATTGGATATAATGGTAAAAATATATTCCAATTATACTTTAAAACAACTAAATAGTATAATTTATCACTATAAATTATTTTTATTAAAAAATTTGTTTTTAAGTATTTTTCACTATTCATAAAAAATTTGAAGTTCTTAGAAAAATACCAAAAATTCAACATAGGCTAATTTCGATATTCCGAATCCAAAAACGAAGTCCATTTAGCAAGATAAAATTTATAAAATTTCAAAAATTAGGTGTCACTATTCATAACGGCTACTTTGATTGGTTGTGGTGTGTTAGGATCTCGAACTTGCGTACAATGCAAGCTATTAAATTATTGAAAGAGAAGCGTATCGTGAAATCTCTGGGTGTTACACATATGTCCATGTTGCTCAGTTCTTTGTATTAGAAATGAATATATGCCATTGTTGTAAACTGCTTTACATGCCTAGTGAATTTATAAAAACTATTTTATATAAACTAATTATTAATCCATTTGTTTAGAAATATTCCATCAATTGAAAAGTGAATCATTTGTTTAATATTATTTCCACCATTTGAAATGTAAATCATGATTTTTTAAAATATAATTTTGAAATTCCAAACATTTTCCTTTAAAACTAAAATATATTTATTTTATTAATTAAATGTCATCATCTATTATGAAATACTTTCTATGACCCAACTAGGATTTAATATCACACCCTACTTATGCCTTTGGGATTTAGTAGATTTCCTCCTTTTTTCGTTGACAAGGGCTAAATCACCACAAGGAGGTGGTTATAGCTATTGATATGTGGACTTGGTGAGTTGTATTCATTGGGGGCATTGGCAATATTTCTGATTTTCTGGTTCTTTTTAATAGTACAATGGTTTGTTTATACCAATTTGAATTATAGTACACTTCTCCATGTGGATATTCATTTGTATGATTACTAACTTGTTTTTCATTACTTTCATAGTGTTTGTGGAAAAATAATTCCCACATTAATTTTGTGTGATGCCAGGTTGTAGTCACTAACTTTTCGGGATTGGGAACTCCCTTTAAGATGTGTCAGTGTCATCTTTATTATCACTTTCTAGGGTACCTAAGATGGTTCATAAAAACAACCATGAAATATAATAATTATAAAACATACATACAAGAAGGAATATATATTATTCAGGTCAATTAAACCCCACAAAAAAGTAATATATAAATAAAACACCAAAAGACATCATAAACCTAATATACTTTAACTCTTGAATAAATCCTAACTCCCAGTGTAAGAGCCCATATTTCACTATTAGGTATGTTCTTGTTATGTTTCAATTTTATTCCCCTTTTGTGATTAATAAAGTGTTTTCCCAAGTCCTTGTGATGTTTTGGGGGGTGTTCCAGTTGTCCGGGACATGAAAAATGGTGAAAAGGGATTTTTGGGAAATGTGCACGGTTTGCACATGGTTTGGAAAACAATGTGACGAGAGGCCATCTGGGAAGTGTCAATATGCATGGTCTATGCATGTTCTAGAATACAATGTGAGAGGAATGGTGTGCAGGCCACAGCCTTCGCATAATTAGCCCATTGTTTGGAAAACCGTGTAGGTAAACCATACAGCCTGAAAACTTCTAAAAATTTACAAAAAAAATTACATAGAAATAAGGGGAACTTGGGATATTCCCCCATTATTCCTCCTCTAGCCCTAGTGATGCCCCAAAATATCCAAGATCTTTTGAGGATCAATATCCCTCATCATATGGCAATTTGGAACACTGTGTTTTGCGGATTGAACATCATGATAAGGCTAATATCCCTCATGCTTCTCGTTTTTATTTAGGATTTGTATCTCTTCATTCTATCCAAATGAATCTCTAAAACCCTATCTTTTCAATGAGATTTAGAGTAAATATTCATGGTTTCATTAAATCGATATCTAATTCTTTGATTGAGAGTGTGTTCACTAACAGATTCAAGGGAGGTGGTCTATAAGTTATATCCCTTTGTTTTTGTGTAGATTGTGCATGTAGGGTTTTTACTCATTCCCAATTTTGATGAGTTATTGGTGATTTTAACTTGAGGTGGTGTGATGGGTGGATAAATGGTTAACATCACCCCTTTTTATTCCCATGGGATGCGAGGAGGATGACTCAACCAAATTAGGGACACCCGTGGGGTGTGTTGGTATTTCTCAGACATAGAGTTATCAATGTAAGTGTAAGGTCATCGTGCGAGAACATAAGGCCTATGATGAATATTTTAATAATTTTTAAGGAAGTGTAATTGGTGTTTAGTAATACACTTAGGTTAGGTAATTGCCTAAGAGGTTGTTTGTTTGGGATTAAAAATGGTGTAATTGATTAATGGGAAAATGCTAGCGGATTTGTATTATACTTAAATATTCTTAGTGAGAAAGGCTTAGAAAATTGGAAATGGGGATAAAGGGCCAAGTAATATAAATGTTGAATGTGTTAATGGATTGAATAAATAATGTTAATTTCCATTTAATGATATTGTTGTGATGTTGTAAATGATATTGGCTATGTTGTTTTGATATGGTTAATTGTGGTGAATGATAATTAAGAATGTGCACATGGATTGGTTAAGTGGGGTATCGACCTGAGGTTCTATGGCAATGGGTTGAGTTCGACCAAGGTTCTAACTCCTCCCCTAAATGCATGGGTAATGGAAGGGGACAAAGTTTTTTCCCTCAATGGATGCATTCCACATGTAATGAGGCTTCGAGGTTCGGATTAAGGGTTTATTATAATGTGTTGCCTAGTGAGATAAGACATGATTTTATTCCCATATTCTTGGAAATATTGAATGTGCCTAATATATTGAAAACATGAAAAGGGTAGATTAAATCATGGAATTCCTTAGTGAACTGATAATCAATGGTAGTATAAATTAAATATACATAATCTATAAGGCCCCGATGAACTGGTTTTCCTTACTAGACATCATTTATCGCTTGCATGCACTAACTGCCTTTGCTGGATATTTTGTCGACACTGTTGCTGGTGGCCTAATGAGTTATACTCACACCCTTCTTGGGCCGCCATTGGGAACCCGAGCATATTTTATGTGTGCGGGTCAATACTAGGGAAAGGTCCCTAGGCTAGGGAGCTGAGTTGGACATGGGACATATTGGGTGAGGTTCCAGACATGGAGTCCAGACAATTTTTTAGATCCCTATATTTTATTTCTTTTAGGGTTATGTTCACTTGACACTATAGCAAGGTATGACATATTTACTGTTGAATATGGTTGTACCCAGTTTTGGGAATTGGTTAATTATGCATGTTATTGACTTTTATCATTTTTTCATGATATTTATGTTATTATCTTCTACAGATTACTCTGATACTGAGGATATAGTCTCCTCACCAAACCTAGTAGACCCTCACTACTAGTCGATAACCTATGGTGTACGTGGAGGTGCGCATGAGGTCATGTAACTACTGAGCTCGAGGCACAAATTTGGTGGATTCCGGATCGAGGAATTTATAATGTGGTATCAAAGGGGTTGTTTTATCATTATTAGTATTTGGGGATGGTAGAAAAGAGGTTAGGAAAGATCTGGGCCTTGGTGATGAGCTCATTCTTGGGAATATTTGTTCTGTGTATGGGAGAAAACCCAAGTCATCTGGGGAGGGGATTGTTTTTCCTGTAGTGTGTTGTCATATTTGATGATATTTCACCATTGGGTGATCCACTTGTTTTTCTATTTGATGGTTTTGTGATATTTCTCTTGTGACATGAATGGTATGATGTAGTATGTTCTTGCATCATTCTAGGAACCTATGTAAGAATGTGACATGCATCAAGAAATTTTCACACAAGATATGGGTGTGTGGGATATAAAGTTTAGGATGCATATTCTTTTTTAGAAGAAATTATTTATGCCTAATGAGATGGTTTGAATGGCTAGAAATGGAAGTGGAAATGTCAAGTAGTAATTAGAAAATGTTGTTTTATAAAGAAGTGTATTAATATGTTGCGAGAGTAAATTGGAATAGTGAAACCATTTTGAACAGGAGTAAATTATAAGGCTCATAACAATGTGAATTAGATACTCATGTTATCCATGTCCTTTGGAGAGATATCCATGGGTAGTGATCCAGTTGTGAGTGGGATTGTTTGGGTAGTGTATGTGAACTGGTTAAATCGTGACAACTAATGAGTCAACCAATGTGTCATTTCCCTTTGTAAAAGTATTATGGTTGTGTTCTAAAGTTCATGATTGGAATCATAGAGAAATGACACCTCAGAGACACGTACTTGTTGGGAGACATGAGGGAATTTCTTAGAATGTTCCTCGAATAGTGGAGAAAAGAAAAGTGTTGATCTATGGAGATAGGTAATAGTAGTTGTGTGAGAAATTTACTCGTTTTATTAAGTTGATGTACTGAGACCCATGGTGGGTTGCAGCGAGCATGTTTGAGCTGACTAGGGAGATTCTGTTGCGACACCCTTAGACCTTTACTGGAGAGGGTGGGTCAGAAAAATGCAACGTTTTAGATTGAGTCCATCCAAACTATTATTGACCGTCTAGAGACTCCTCTCGAGAAGCAAATCATGTTATCGGCCTATATAATGAGGGTTAAAGAAAATGGTTGGTGGGAAATTATTTTTCAGACAGAGAAGGATGAGGGAAAGATGTGGAAGGATTTTTCGGGGAAGTTCGTTCAGAACTTCTACCATGAAAACTTGAGGTAGGAAAAGGCTATGGATTTTATGAGGATGACTCAGGGGACAATGTTGGTGATGTACTATGCTAGTCTTTTCACTAATTTTAGGAGTTCCGATCCGACATTGATGGGAGATGAGGAAGATCTAGCGAAACTATTCTAGGATTGGATAAGACACGAGATCGGATCGTTGGTGAATATATTTCATTTGAAAAGGTTTTCTAATTTGGTGGATCAATCTCTTATCTCAGATGGGAACCTGAAGGGAGCTTCTGGTAGTGAAATTGTGGCACCAGCTAGGCGAGCATGTGGTGTGGAATATGATAGTGGGAAGCACCACATTGGAACCTTTCAATAGGGTGGAAGCACAAAACATAGTCATAATATGGGGACATCTTCTCAATGTGCAACCAGGTCCTCTGTTATCGGTGTGGATGGTCGAAGCACAAGCATGACAAGTGTCCCCACCCACCGGTTGAGTGATGAGCATGAGTAAGTTTATGCCTCGTGTAGAGGTTCAACATGAACCTGTGATAGTTAGGGAATGATGGAGGTCAGATGCAGAAGTAGGGTGTAGGTAGGGGTTGATTGTCTCATATTAGGAAGGATGTTGGAGCTCTACGGGTCATACTGGCAGAGTTGGTGGATGTGGGACTCTGGGGCAAGAGAATCCATACCAAAAGAGCAGTGAAAAGCAGGGAACTCATGCGAGAGCCCAGGTTAAAGGGGTAGATCATATCCATGCAATTCATGCTACAAATAAGGGTGGTGTGTATGGAATCCCGCCTTTTATCACATAAACTTTGATTACATTTTGCAAAACCAAGGATCATTAAGGTTTAGTGTCTTGGAAACCAAGAACATAAAACATGAAAACATAAAACATTCTTCTTAAACACTTGAAAGACTTCTCCTTATGTTCATCCTAGGTACACTACTGCATCTCATAACCTGGTGACATATATCAAGAGAAAGGGTGAGCAGAAGGCCCAGTAAGGGAAACAAAGGGAATCATTTAATATGTGAACTTGAGATACATCAAAAATGTCATAAAAAAGAACTTTAAGGCATGAGAAAGAAATCATGAGGCATATCATAATAAAAATAACGTATTTCATAACTTGAATTTGTGGCTACAACATTTAATATTGAAAATCATTTCCGTTTCACCATGGTTCATCCCCATGGTGTCATTAAAAATTACCAAGGTTATTCACCAAGGCATCGTTAAAAATGGCCATCTCTAGAGATTAAGTCTTTATCCAATGCATTGGAGCGCTATCAGGGAACACCCTTAAATTTGTCTTTATCATCATTTGAGACACATATATCATCAACAATCATTTAATAAACAACCCATATAACATCAAATAAATGGGTTTCATTTCATAATCATAACGTTTTAATAACTGCTTTAAAGACATGATCTTTAGGTCACTTAAAACCCATGGAAAAGGAAAGCGAGTCTCATGTATGTAAATCCCCGAATTTAAAATAGAAAATTTTGGTATATATGTGAATACCCCTTTAGAAGGAAGATATTTGAGTATTCACTTAATAAAATGAAATAATTTCAGAAAAAGAGAGAGACATTTGAGATAGAACTTTTGCAGCATAACAGCTATGATTCGGGGTTTTAGAATACATTGAAATGAGAAGGGACATAGGTCACCCACTCATAAATGATCCATAGAACATTAGAGGGACAGCATATAATATAAATAAGAACATGGTAATGATATTTGAATGATATATCATATGAAATTAAAAACATGGATGGAAGACAAAAATAAGATTTCTCTTATTAAAATTCCACAGCCTAACGACGTCACTTAAACTTTTATAAAAAGAATTGAAGAGATAAAATAGGGTATCTCATCATATGAACATAGAAGATCAGTTTCATAGATATTGATATCATACCCCAACATAATAAAAAATAACTTGAAAGACTTTACATGAAAGTAGAACTTTGAAAAATGAGAAAGGTGAAAGAATACCTTCAAAATTCGGCAGCCTAACAACGCCACTTAAAGTTACACAAAAATTAATTGACGAGATCAAATAGGGTCTCTCATCATATGAACATAGAAGATAAGTATTATAGATATAGATATCATACCCCAACATAATAAAAATTAACTTGAAAGACTTGACATGAAATTAGAACATTGGAAAATCCGAAAGGTGAATAAATCCCTTAAACATTCGGCAGCCTAACGGCGTCACTTAAACATCAACAAAAATAAATTAACGAGATAAAATATGGTCTATCATCATATAAAAATACAATATCAGTATGATAGATATAGATATTATACTCCAACATAATAAAGAGTAACTTGAAAGACTTGACATGAAAGTAGAACTTTGAAAAACGATAAAGGTGAAAGAATCCCTTAAAAATTCAGCAGCCTAACGGCTCCACTTAAACTTCAACAAAAATGAATTGACGAGATCAAATAGGTTATATAATAATATGAACATAGAAGATAAGTATGATAGATATAGAGATCATACCCCAACATAATAAAAAGGAACTTGAAATATTTGACATGAAAGTAGATCTTTGAAAAATGAGAAAGGTGAATGAATCCCTTAAAAATTCGGCAGCCTAACGGCGCCACATAAACATTCTTAAAACGAATTGATGAGATCAAGAGGGGTATCTCATAAAATGAAAATGAAAAGGGAATTAAAAGGAATATAAAATTACATCCTCCAACATAATAGCATGGATAATAAAAGAAATGACATAAAAGAGATTACTAGAAAAGAAAGAGAGATGTAGGATCCCTTACTGTAAAATGTAACTCTTAAAACTCGAAGGTTGGGAACTTGAGGGATTGGGGGCACCTTGGAAGGACTCTTTGGGAGGTAATGAGACCAGAGCTTTGTTGGGGGAGAGTTTTTAGTGAAAAAAATGGTGGAAAGGGTGGGTATTTATAGGGGAGGGGAGGTGATAATTTAATAATTTCAAGGGACACCTCACAAGTGGTTTTCTCAAAACCTTGGGCTCTCCCATGGTATTTCCCATGTTATTAGGACACATGGGTACCCCATACAATAATTCATCACCTTTGGTCTGCCAACCCTTAAAATATATCATGAAATCATCATGAAACAATTATGATGTCATTAAACAAACCGAAACCCTAAAACTGTATTTTTACTATTCACTGAAAATTCAACTTTTTCAGAAAACTCCCAAAAATTTATCTTAACATAATATCAATGCTCTGAATTCAAAAATAAGCTCCATTTTATAAAAATAATTTCCTCAATATTTTTAATTTAATTTTTAAATAAAAACTCTATTCATCGAAAATTTATTTTTCTCAGAAAAATCCCCAAAAATTACCTTAACATAATATCGATGCTCTAATTTCAAAAATAAAGTCCATTTTATAAAAATAATTTTCTAAAAAATTTTAATTTAATTTTCAATTAAAAACCCCTATTCACTTGAAAATACTAATACTTGACTAATAATTAATGAAACCGTTATTTAACCACTATATTGAATCCCATTACTTAATCAAGGTGCCTAGATTATATTAATTCTTTCTTTAAGTGATATTACTAATCCATTTGGTCACATTACTAATCCTAAGCATAAAATCACTATTCATAATTTACTATTCATCACAAATTATGTTGATCTTATTCAACTCTAAATTTCTTACTGAACATAATTGTAGAAGACCATTTATTGAAAATAATTACACATTTGTACTTATATAAGGTTTACATAAACATTTTTTAAAATATCCTTTCTCTAAGATTCATAAAAAATATGCGTACTATATTTATCCTGGTATTTGAAAATTCATAAACTTCATCATAAGAAGGAATAAATTTTTTAATTTAGAACAAATGATTACACAAGGCAGTTATGGTCTTCTTACATAGCCCCTTATCACACCAGTATAGGACCTAAGTGTAAGGTGTGCTAAGTTGAGAGAATCCTAGGGAGGCTCGGCCAACATCGCACGAGAAGTGATTTCTATCAGTTTGAACTTCTCGCAAAGACGATTCCATTCTAGCTTCACACGATGAAGTTCGGCATGAGTTTGGTCCAGAGAAAAGCCCAGTGGTTCTATATCCTTCCCAAGTTCTGTTAGATGGGCTTCGATCAGCCCAAAACTACTGGATGAGGCCATCAAATCTTCTTTCTATATTAATTAACCAAGATAACTTTTATTTAGAGACAATAGTTACAACATTCAGTTTCTAGAAGTCATACTGACTAACGGTCATATAATAGTCAAAACCCAACAATCTCATTTTAATTATACTAATTTTATTAAATGAATAAGTTTTGTTGATTATTAAATAAAATAACACACAAAATTATGAAACAATATTTATTCAAAATTTCGGGTCGTTACAATCTTCCCCCTTAAGAAATTGCATCCTCGTAATTTTTAAAAATTGGGTTTGGAAATTTCATTGAATGTCCCACATTGGAAAAAGAGTCAGTAACACTATTACATTAAAAGAATGAAAAAAAGTACAAAGGTCACCCGAGTTAGCCCATACTAGGATTCTATGTATGAAAACATGGACATGGAAGAGAAAAAAAAGGGTCATGTTCTGAGGGAGTGTGATAGAAAACATGATTAGGAGAAAGTTAATAACAAGAAAATCACAAACATATGATGGGTTAAATGGTATTTGATTTCCCAGTAGGAAATGTTAACAGAAAATGTTTTTGTTTTACATTACTTTTCATAGTTTTGATTAATTCATTTACTACATATAATAAGAACACAAGGAAATATATTTACCTTCATGTAGAGTTTCATCCCTTAATATGTTTCTACCAAAAATAATCTTTTCTCTGAATGATGGGCATTCAAAAACACCTGGTCTCATAAAAAGCAATAGAATAATCTTCTAGAGAATCACGTAATCCAGAAATGAAAAACTATCTATCTTTAAACATTTATCCAAAAAACATAAAGGGTAAGATAAAACAACTCTTCAAAAATAAAGAACCCCATAGGAAGGGAAACTACTTTAAATCTTCAATGATCCATGGTACTACCCAAAGTTCATCATAGACCATTCCAGAAATAACTATCCTTAAAATTCTTCAAAATAAACCAAACTAAGATTGAAACCCAAATATAAGAAAGATTTGATAACATAGTCTTACAAGATTAACTTTATCGTTCATCTCCAAACAACATCAACCACCCCTGACATCTTATAACAAAAGTAACTAACCTAATCACATTTTCCCCAAGATAGGTTAATAATTTCTATATGTAACCTAAATTACTATAAGTCCACCTTAAATTCATTGATTCTTTAAAATATAAGTCAACCATTATTCCTCAAATAAAATACCGTACTAATATATTTACCTCGATCATATAGTGTTCCCAAAATAGTGAACGTCTTCCAAAATAATAATCATATTTTTTATCCCCTAATCAACCTTTTTTTTCTTCAAGAAGTACAACTTCACAACATCAACATGTGGTACCATACAATAGATGTTTTCCTTAATGATAGAAAATCATCTTAGGTAGTGACTCGATGTTATTTGAAAACCTTAAAGATATGCTCATAGATCATGAAATAAAATACAATATGACATAGAAAATTATTGTGAAGATGTTAAATGTACATCAGTCATCATGATCCATCTCAGCATAGGATGTGCATTATTCCCTTGTCCTTGAAGATTGTTGATGCTCATCATGCTTTCATCCCTTCCAAGAGAGAATTTCCTTGGATAATGTCCAACTTCTCCACATTTACGACATTGAAAAGAATTAGGTACATTAGATCAAACCTTATATCTATTCATCACATTATCAATTTTTTTTGACATAATTGGATACCTTATTCCCTATCACCCCACACTTAAAACATATCCCAGTTCCTTTGTGACATTCTCCTTGGTGTCCCTTTCCACAGTTTTTTCACAAAGGGGAATGGGTCTTTTTTCCCTTATCAGCATTATCAGATGAACCTCCTTGAGACTTCATCTTCTTCTTCCATGATGAATATGGGCATTCTACTAGGTACCAATTATTGATTGTGATTTTTCAAAGCTGGTTTGGCATAATCATAATATGTTCAACTTGATCTCTCTTCATCTCTATCACATTAATAGGGAAATCATCACATTTCCTATCACATTAGTTTTTGGGACATGATTTTCCATTTCCTACCATTAACTAAGAAAAAAAAAGTATAATTAGGGGGCTTAAATAGTTATCCAATAATCATGAAAAGGAAACTTTAAGATTAAAATGATAAACTTGTAGAAGAAAATTATACCCTAACTTGTGATCCCCTAGGTTCTAATCTAGGTTATCCCTAATCATATATTCATATGTGAATCTATATTTTATTTTAACTTGGTCCCTTTAATAATGGTTCATACTAAGCTTATGAATTTATCAAAGCATATCCCCAGGGAGTGTCGTAACCAAGAGTGAAGAATTTCCCGTTGTCAGGTACTAGTTCCCATTTGAGTCTAGATCAAAGTGGTGTTTTTGGGATTTACCAGTATGTTAATCTGTGCCAGAGCCACCTCTACTTGCTTGTATCTAGGCATGGATATATTTTCTTGATAAACCATTTACTCAATACTCACCAAAATACTAGGAACATTTCCAATATTTAAAATTTTCTATAGGGTTATTCCTAATGTTTTAATATCCTAATTTATATAAATAACTAAACCATCCTTTGATACCAACTATGGAATCCCACCTTTTATCACATAAACTTTCATTACATTTTATAAAAATTAGTATCTTTAAGGATTAGTGTCTTGGAAACAAGGAACATAAAACATGAAAACATAAAAAATTCTTCTTAAACACTTGAATGGCTTATCCTTATGTTCATACTAGGTTCACTACTGAATATCATAACCTAGGGACATATATCAAGAGAAAGGGTGAGCATAAGGCCCAGTAAGGGAAACAAGGAGAAACATTTAACATGTGAACTTGAGATACATCAACAATGTCATGAAACGGAACTTTAAGGCATGAGAAAGAAATCATGAGGCATATAATAATAAAAATAACGTTTTTAACAACTTGAAGTTGTGGCTACAACATTTAATATTGACAATCATTTCCTTTTCACCAAGTTCCATCCCCATGGTGTCATTAAAAATTACCATGGTTATTCACCAAGCCGTCGTTAAAAATGGTCATCTCTAGAGATTAAGTCTTTACCCAATGTATTGGAGCGCTATCATAGCACACCCTTAAATTTGTTTTTATCATGATGTGATCCACATATATCATCATCAATAATTTAATAAACAACCCATATATCATCAAAGAAATGGGTTTCATTTCATAATCATAACGTTTTAAAAACTGCTTTAAAGACATGATCTTTATGTCACTTAAAACCCACAGAAAAGGAAAGCGAGTCTCATGTATGTAAATCCAAGAATTTAAAATAGAAAAATTTGCTATATATGTGAATACCACTTTTGAAGGAAGATATTTTAGTATTCCATTAATAAAATGAAATAATTTGAGAAAGAGAGAGAGACATTTGAGACGGAAATTCTACAGCATAACAGCTATGTTTCGGGGTTTTAGATAACATTGAAAAGAGAGGGGACATAGGTCACCCACTCATAAATGATCCAAAGAACATTATAGGGACAAAATATAATATATACAAGAACATGGTAAGGATATTTTAATAACATACCATATGAAATTAAAAACATGGATGGAAGACAAAAATAAGATTTCTCTTATTAAAATTCGGCAGCCTAACAGCGTCACTTAAACGTTAATAAAATTAATTGAAGAGATCAAATAGGGTCTCTCATCATATGAACATAGAACATCAGTATGATAGATATATATATAATTACCCAACATAATAAAAAGTAACTTGAAATACTTTACATGAATGTAGAACATTGAAATATGAGAAAGGTGAAAGAATCTCTTAAAAATTCGGCAGCCTAACGGCGCCACTTAAACATCAACAAAAATTAATTGACGAGATCAAATAGGGTCTCTAATTATATCAACATAGAATATCAGTATGATAGATATAAATATCATATGCCATCATAATAAAAATGATCTTGAATGACTTGACAAGAAAGTAGAACTTTGGAAAATGAGAAAGGTGAAAGAATCCCTTAAAAATTCGACAGCCTAAAGGCGCCAGTTAAACTTTAACTAAAATGAATTGATTAGATCAAATAAAGTCTCTAATCATATGAACATATAAGATAAGTATGATTTATATAGATATAATACCTCAACATAATAAAAAGTATGTTTAAAGACTTTACATGAAAGTAGAACTTTGAAAAATGAGGAAGGTTAAAGAATCCCTTAAAAATTCGACAGCCTAACGACGCCACTTAAACTTCAACAGAAATGAATTGACAAGACCAAACAGGGTCTATCATAATATTAACAAATAATATCAGTATTATAGATATAGATATCATACCCCAACATTATAAAAAGGTAAATGAAAGACTGGACATGAAAGTAGAACCTTGAAAAATGAGAAAGGTGAAAGAATCCCTTAAACATTCAGCAGCCTAACGGTGCCACTTAAACATTCTTAAAACAAATTGATAAGAGAAAGAGGGGGTCTCTAATCATATGAGCATGAAAAGGTCAGTAAGATGAATATAAAAGAACATCCTCCATCATAAGATCATGGAGCATAGAAGAAATGACATAAAAGAAATAACTTGAAAAAAAAGAGAGAGGTAGGATCCTTTACATTAAAATGTATTTCTTAAACCACAATGGTTGGGACCTTGAGGGATTGGGAGAACCTTGGGAGGACTCTTTGGGAGGTAATGAGACCATATCTTTGTTGGGGGAGAGTTGGGAGTGAATAATAAAGGAGGAAAGGGTGAGTATTTATAGGGGAGGAGAGGTGATACTTTAATAATTTCAAGGGACACCTCACAAGTGGATTTCTAAAAACCATGGGCTCTCCCATGGTATTTCACATGGAGTTAGGCCACATGGGTCCGTCCATACAATTATTCATCACCATTGGTCGACCAACCCTTAAAATATCTCATGACATCATCATGACACAATTATGATGTCATTAAACAAACCGAAACCCTAATACTGTATTTTACTATACACTGAAAATTCAACAGTTTCAGAAAACTCCCAAAAATTTATCTTAACATAATATCAATACTCTGAATTCAAAAATAAACTTCATTTTAGAAAAATATTTTTCTAAATATTTTTAATTTAATTTTTAAATAAAAACATTATTCACCGAAAAATTATTTTTCTCAGATAAATCCCCAAAAATCACCTTAACATTATATCGAAGCCCTAAGTTCAAAAATAAAGTCATTTTTATGAAAATAATTTTCTAAATATTTTTAATTTAATTTTTAATTAAAAAACACTATTCACTCGAAAAAAACTAATACTTGACTAATAATTAATGAAACAATTATTTAAACATTTTATTGAATCACATTACTTAATCAAGGTGCCTATATTATATTAATACTTTCTTTAAGTGAGATTACTAATCCATTTGGTCACATTACTAATCCTAAGCATAAAGTCACTATTCATAATTTACTATTCATCAAAATTCTTGTTGATCTTATTAGACTCTAAATTTTTTACTGAACATAATTGAAGAAGACCATTTTTTAAAAATCATTACACATTTTTAGTTATTTAAGGTTTACATAAACATTTCTTAAAATCTCCTTTCTCTAAGATTCACTAAAAATATGCATACTATATTTATCCGGGCATTTGAAAATTCATTAACATCATCATAAGAAGAAATCAAAATTTTTATTTAAAACAAAGGATTACCAAAGTAAGTTATTGTCTCCTTACATATCCCCTTATCACACCAGCATAGGACCTAAGTGTAAGGTGTGATAAGGTGAGAGAATCCGAGGGAGGCTCGACCAACATCGCACGAGTAGTGATTCCAATCAGATTGAAATTCTCGCGAAGGAAATTCTGTTCTAGCTTCAGATGATGAAGTTCGGCTTGGGTTTGGTCCAGAGCAAGGACCAGTGGTGCTACCTACTTCCCATATTCTGTTATATGGGCATTGATCGGCCCAAGACTACTGGATGAGGCCATCGAATATTTATTCTATATTAATTAACCATGATCACTTGTATTTAGAGACAATAGTTGCAACATTCAGTTTCCAATGGTCATACTGACTAACGGTCATATAATAGTTAAAATCCAACAGTCTAATTTTAATTATACTCATTTTCATAAATGAAAATGTTTTGTTGAGTATGAAAAAAATAACGCACAAAATTAGGAAACACGATTTATTCAAATTTCAGGTCATTACAGTGTGGCATGACCGTCTACTGTTTGAGGTACGATTCTTGTAGCTTCTACAATTTCTAGTGTTTTATTTCATACATGTGTTATGAATTCATTTATTTCTTCTCAGTTTATAGTTATGTTGGGTTTAATAGTATAGATTTCATGTGGGGTAATGTGTCTTGATACTCCATTAGGTGTAGGAGTTGAGGACATCAGGCAGTGTAAGGGTTATGCTCTGGAGTTTGGTGGGTATCGTTTTCTAAGGGATCTATTTGTCCAAGAGATGTTAGGATTTGACCTAATCTAGGGAATGTACTAGTTAGTGTTATATCAAGATCATATCAATTTTAACTGATGTCAGGTAATGTTCACATCTCACTATGGGAGCACTTATTCCCTTCGTAGTGAGTGAGATACTCGGGAGGACAACATGGGGCCTCTACCCCAGCAGTTAGGGGAACTCAGAGCCCAAGTGGCATGCCTTATGATAGATGATGGGGAGAATGGACATCCAATATTCCCTTTTTCTGGATCAGATTCAGGATGTATTTCTGAAGGACTTATCGAGGTTACCACCTTAGAGAGATGTTGTGTTTACAATCGAATTGTTTCCAGGAGTGGAGTCTGTTTCCATTCTACCATATAATATAGAACTATAAAATATCCGAGAACGGAAGGTTCAGCTAGAGGAATTGGAGCATAAGGGGTTCACATGTCCTATAAAATCACCTTAGGGATCTCATGTGATGTTTGTAAAGAAGTATGATAGATTATTCAGACTATGTGCTGATTATAAGAATCTGGATCAGATGAAAATTAAGAATTGATACCCTCATCCTAGATTTGATGACTTGTTTGACCAGCTCAAAGGTGCCTCGATGTTTTCTAAGGTCGATTTGAGACCTGAATACCATCTTTTGAGGGTGATACCTTCTGACATACCACAGACAACCTTTTGAAGACGGTATGGGTTGTATGAATATCTATTAATGTCTTTTGGTCTAACCAATGCACCAGCGGTGTTCAGGGCTTTGATAAACAAGATATTTCACCTGTATATAGATCAATTTGTAGTTTTCTATGTTGATGACATATTGGTGTACTCCATAACTCACTATGATCATCCCAAATATCTTGACATCATCTTGAATACACTATTAGAGTATAGGATTTATTCTATTCTATCTAAATGTCAGTTTTGGATTGATGAAGTGCACTTTTTGGGACACATAATTTATATGTCAGGTGTGTCGATGGATTCATAAAAGGTTCAAGTTGTGGTGTATTAAGAGTATCCCCGGAACATCAATGATGTTTAGAGTATTCTAGGTTTTGATGGTTATTATTTATGGATTATTAGATATTTCTCTCATTTTGCAGCTCCACTCATAGGCATAACCAATAAGGGGGTTATATTTTATTGGTCTGAGGATCGTGAGAATTTTTTCCAGGAGCTGAAAAGGTTGATTAATATCGCACTGATCTAGATCTTTCTCGAACCATGTATGAAGTACGCCTTGTTCTATTATGAATTCAATGTTGGACTTGGGGTAATTTCGATATAGGATGATTGGTTCGTAGATTATGTGTTGAAGAATTTAAGGCCACATGAAATAAATTATCCTACTCATGAACTTGAGCAAACTATTGTGGTTTATACCTTAATTTGTTCGAGGTATTACTTGTTGGGAGAACCCTTTATAGTTTTTACTAATCATCAAAGTCTCAAATACATCTTCTTTCACCGGTATTTGAATATTTTCCAGTGATGGTGGGTTGAGTAACTATAGTATTTTTATTTTGAGTTGGTGTACACATCAGGGAAAGGGAATAGAATCACTAATGCTCTAAGTTAGAATACTGAAAATTAGGTATTTTAGGAATCTAGTTTAGAGTGGGTGATAATTTCCTTATTTTTTAAGATGAATTTGGAGGTATAGGATGGGCATGGGAAGATGAACCTTTCATCTATGTTAGTTGAATCTGCACTTCTGATCCGATATAAAGAGAGTTAGTTGGTGGATCTAAAATGCTTGGCTATGAATGAATGTCTTAAAGTTGGGAAGTCACCTTCTGGGTGGACTTTCGGTGTCGATGGAGTCTCTTATGTTCATGGTCATGTTGTAGTGCTAACAAATGTAAGGGGGAGTTGATGCATGAGTTTCATCGTCAATGTGGGTAGTGAATATGGGATTGGATTAGATGTACTTTGATCTTCATAGGCATTTTTGGTGGCTAGGAATGAATAAAGAAGGTGCATGTTTTGTGGCATGATGCCTTACCTGTCACCAGGTGATGGCATAAAATCAGTGTCTAGATGGGTTGCTGTGTTCATTTCATATTTCAGAGTGGAAGTGGAATGATATCATGATGGAATTCGTGGTGGGTCTTATAAGGAAAAATCAGAAGAATGATTCAATTTGGATGGTGGTAGATCAGCTGACCAAAGTGGTCCATTTATTTCGGATTCAGGAGACCGACATAGTTGACTAGTTGGAAGAATTGTATGTTTGAGAAATAGTATGGTTACATGGCATTCCAAGAACTATAGTTTCTAAACTTGATTCATGTTTTACAACATGCTTCTAGAGGGGACAAAATAAAGCACTTAGTACCCATTTGTTTCCAATTACAGTTTACCACCCAAAGACTTATGGGCAGTCAGATAATAGAATTAAGGTATTAGAAGACATGTTGAGATCATGTGTTCTAGATTTTAGTGGTTTGTTTTAAAAGCACTTGTATCTTGTTGAGTTTTCTTAAAACAACATCTATTAGGCTAAAATTTATACAGAACCTTTTGAGTCACCGTATGAGAGACAGTGTAGATCTCTGTTGTGTTGGTTAGAGGCCAGTGAGTCTGAGTTGTTAGGATCGAGTCTTATGTAGGAGACATCAGATAAGGTTCATTTGATTCAAATGATTATGAAAATAGATCATAGTAGGAAGAATTCATATGTAGATCGGTGTCGTCGACCTCTTGAGTTCATGGTGGATGATAGTGTGTTTATTCGGGTGTCACCATGGTTGGGTAACCATCGAATTTAGATACAGGGAAAGTTGGCACCTAGATATGTCGGACCATTTGAGATTGTGGAGAGGATTAGATTGGTGGCTTACTGATTGGATCTTCCATAGCGGTGTATGGGGATACATGATAATTTACATGTTTCAAAACTCCAATATCATCATCGTGATCTATCTCATGTGATAAATGATGATAATGTCGATCATGAGGGTGATGCGTCCGTTGAGGAGCACCCGGTTCGTATTGTGGATCATAGTGAGAAATTATTGGGGGGAAAAGTTATGCCCTAGGGTCAATTTCATTAGCATCATGGAAATGTTCAAGAAGAAACTTGTGAGAGAGAATAAGGTATGTTGGCCTAGTGGCCAAATATATTTTCTTTGGAAGCTCAATGGTGCTCAGGAAGAGTGTCTTGGGGACGAACCATTATAAGGTGGGGAGGTTGTAAGATTCTAGATTTCTCTATAACATATTTTCTTGTTATTTTTCTATTATATTCTCATTTTTGTGGAAAATAAAGTGTTTATCCAAGTCCTTGTGAAGGTTCTGTGGTGTTCCAGGGGATCAGGACATGAAAAAGGAGAAAAGGGGCTATCTGGACAGAATGCATGGTTTGCGCACGGTATGGAACATCATCCTAAGGGAGGCCAGGTAGGCAATGAAAATCCTCTTAGTGGACACGTTCTAGAATATTATGTGAGAGTAAGGGAGTGTGGTCAGTAGCCTCCACATGGTTTGTGCACAGTTTCGAAAACCATTTGCGAACACCACATATCCTTGAAACTTCTAAAAATTTACAAAATTTCCATTACAAGGAAATAAGGGGAACTCGAGATTTTCCTCATTTCTTCCTCCTCCAACCCTAGTGATTCCACAAAATCTCCAAGATCTTTCAATGATCAATCTTCATCATCTTAGGGCCATTTGGATCATCATTGGTTGCGGATGGATGATTTCAGTAAGGCTAATCTCCTTCGTTATTCTCTTATTGGTTTAGCGTTTATATCTCTTTCTTATCTCCATATGAAGCTCTCTTACCCTATTTTTTCAGTGATATTTATCAAGATTTGGTAGAATTGATATCTAAGGCTTCTATTGGGAGTTATCTCTCCTATAGATTCAAGGTAGGTGGTCTACAAGTTATATCCCTTGGTTTTTGTGTAGATTGTTCATATAGGTTTTTTGTTCTTGCAGTCTTTTGATGAGTTCATAGTGATTTTAACATGAGGTGGTGTGATGGGTGTCTAAATGATTAATTGATCCCCTCTTGATCCCCATAGGATTCAAAGGGGATGACTCAACAAAATTAGGTCCACCCGTGGGATGTGTCGATATTTCCAAGACAAAGAGTTAGCTAAGTAAGTGTAAGGTCGTTCTGTGAGAACATAGAGCCTATTATGAATATGTTAATATTCTTGAAGGAAGTGTAATTGGTGTTTAGTAATACACTTATATTGGGTAATGTATTAAGAGGTTTTTTGGATGTCATGAAAAAGGTTGAAATGGATTAATGAAAAAATGCTAGTGGATTAGCTTTAAACATTAATATGATTAGTGAGATAGGCATTGAAAATGGGAAATTGGGATAAAGGGTTAATTAATATAAATTATGAATGTGTTGATGGATTTAGGCAATAATGTCAATTCCCATTTAATGATTTTATTGTGATGTTGTAAATGATATTGGCTATGTTTTTTTGGTATGTGTAATTATGGTGAATGATAAATAAGCATGTACACATGTATTGGTTGAGTGGGGTATCAACTTGAGGTTCTACTCTTATAGGTTGAGATGTACTAAGGTTTTAGCTCTTCCCCTAAATGCACGGGTTATGGAGGTGGACAGAGTTATATACCCCTAATGGTTTCATTCCACCCGGACTGAGGTTTCAAGGTGGAGATTACGAGTTTGTTATAATGTGATGCCTAGTGAGATAGGACATGATTTTATTCTCATATGCTTGGAAATTTGAAATGTGCCAAATCCATTGAACACATGAAATGGGTGTATTGAATCATGAAATGCCTATGTAGTGAACCCAAATTCAATGGTAGTATAAATTAAATTAACATAGTCATGAATGCCCCGAGGAGCTGTTTATCCTTACTTGAAATTATGTATCACATTTATGCACTATCTGCCATTGCTATATATTTTTTAGAAATTTTTGGTTGTGGAATACTGTGTAATAATCACATCATACTCAGGTTGCCATTGGGTACTCGAGCAGATTTCATGCTTGCAAGTCAGGATAAGGGAAAGGGCCCTATTCTAGAGAGTTGAGTTGGATATGGGACATATTGGGTGAGGTCCCAGACATAGAGTCTCGACCATTTTAGGGATCCCGTTATTTTCTTTCTTTTGGTGTTTTGTTCACTTGAAACTGTATCATTCCATGACATATTTACTATTTTATATGGATGTACCTGATTTTGGGGATTGGTTAATTATGCATTTTGTTGATTTTCATATTTTGTTTATATTATTTATGTCATTATCTACAATATATAACTCTGATATTGAGGGTATAGTCTCCCCATGTAACCTATTAGACCCTCACTACTAGTCATCAATCTCTGCCATACAGGGAGTTTCCCTTGAGGTCATGTAACTACCCGGATCAAAGCAATAGTTTAGTGGCTTCCAAGTTGGTGATGTTACTCCCATGATTCATCCTAGATAAACAATCAAGAAACAACTTTTTCCATATCCTTAATGGGTAACCATTGACCAAGAATTATTTGCATGGGTTCCCAGTTCCATTTCATCCCAATTAGTCTATAACTTCAACTCAATAATCAACCACCAATGGTTTCAAATGAAATTCCAATATAAACGTGTATATTATAGAGTTGTGAAATAAGTAGGTGGATCAGAAATATTAAAATAATATAGAATTAAATAGAACCAAATTGGTACTTATCTATGAAAGGGACAACCCTGATAGACCCTAGATGATTCATCCAATACCAGTATCTCTGATCTCAATGCAAATAACATATCTCAATTTTATTTAAGGATAACCACTGAAAACCCTTACACAAGTCTCTCATGAGGATTCAACATGGTTCATACAGGAATTCCTTCCAAATACATATCCATAAAACAATATTTATAGTCTCAACTCAAGGAAAATTCCATGAAATTTATATGTATATCCCAATTAGAATCCAATGATCAAATGTAATTCATTTATCACTAATTTTATCAAGCTAAATGTTTGGAGACCATTATGTGGCATTCAACATTGGTAATCCTCATGAACCCATGAAATTAATTTTTGGCATTCAACTAATGAAATAAATACTTGAATATAAGGGGGTTCCACCCCATAAGATATTCTTCTCTCTTGGTATTCACATGAATATATTCAATGAATCCATGGCATGTACGTGGAATTCTACACCAATAAATTTTATAAGGAACATATGTAATCTGTCTAAGGAATTATAATATGCACATAAAATTACAAAAATGTCATGAAACACATTATCTAGATATAAATACTTTGATATTTGAAAATTTTAACCAATACCACTTCCTTGATTCATTTCAACAGTAATAAACATTAAAACATTATGAAAAAATTACCATTTATCACAAATTCATAATTTCATATGACATATCCAATTCCATGATAATTACTAGTTGATATGGGTCTTATTATGTAAAAAAATATTCCATAAAAAAGATATTAATTTACAAGGGTACACCTAAATCACATATTTTGATCACACAATTCATTTTCACAAGCTAAATTCACTATTTTACAATCTCTAATGATGATCAACCCCAATTCAATATGTCTCTCAAATACCAATGGGTTTTTCAACACAAATAAAATTGAAAAAATTAATTTTATTATTATTTTTTAAAGCACTAGATGAGAATGTATTATCATATGATCTAAAATTCAATAAAATGGTCAGACATTAATGGAAAATCATTTACACCACCTCCATTAACGCTAAAGGGACCCACTAATATGACATGGACCCAAAATTCAATAAAAATGAAAGAAATCTCTGAAAATGAAAATTAATATAAAAATAATGTGTAACCAAAATAAATGGTGTAAGGAAAAAATAAAGTTAATGAAACCAAAAAAGGGGGAAGAGAACACTAAGACTCACCTCAATCCTTCCAACTAATCTGATGGAATGATGAATGTAAAAGAACTATAGGATACCTATCATGGCCTAGAAGATGAGGAGGAGGGATCCAAATTTGTCTGAAATGGTCCTCAACATGGAAAACATTTGGTTATGAATAAATTGTAGAGAGGGTAAAATGACCATTTTGACCCCTTAAAAAAAACCCATTGTCTAGTCAATTCTGGGTTCACCTACCAGTAAATGACCTCATGAAAAATAGAACCCCTACTATAAATACACCATCATTTTAGTCGGATTCTCATAACTTTTTATAGTCTCAGATCATTCCCATGAGACCCTCGAATGTTATCGAGACCCACTAGACCACATCAAAAACATCATCCAAGAAAGTAATATCCTGTTTATCTAAAAATATGGGTATATAAATTGGTTATGGGTAATTTTACCATGATTCATATTTTTATTTCACCCTTATAACAATGTATTAAACTAGTTTTATATTGAAAATTACAAGTATAATAACAAATTTAACTCCATGTTTAATTCAATTATTTTTTTAAACACTTTTAAAATGATAAATGAAAGTTATTTGGATAATTACAATGTAGGAGGTGATGACTTGGAGGGCCCATGATGAATTTGTAGAAAAGTAGTCCAAATTTGAATTGTTCTATGAAGACATGTCCACTATAATGCCTGTTTCGAAAAATTCATGCATCCAAACGGGATCCTATACTATTTTAGGGTCCAAAATTTTATTAGATACAACTCTTATGAAGAAACCCAATCCCAATTCTTCCATAAAGGGGTCCAAACGACCCAATATATCCATAACACTAAATATGTGCGAAGTCAAAAGTGGCATTTTGTAATCTTTCCATATCTTCGAATCAACATGTCCAAATGATTCCAAACATTCTGTGGAGATATTCAAGAAGTGTGAATACAACTTTCCATTATTTTAAAAAGGGATATTTGATTTTCTAATGGCTGAAACGTGTGGGACAATTTTTTTTAAGGAATCTGTGTGCCCAAAACCACCTTCTAATTTACCTATAAAATGGAACCTTGGCCTATGCATTTGAGTTTTCAGCCAAGAGGCATGGCTCTGAAATTTCGGAGTCCCAAAGGAATCATCCAACCAATATTTTATGTTCTAGAGGCTATGTGATGTTCTACCTCAACACCTTTCTCTTCCTCCCCTCTCATGGGTTTATAAACCCCTTGTGATCACCCGGGGAGGAACATGTTGTAAATCCCGAGCTTAATGTTGTAATATTTGAATTGTATTTTTAATTCAAGGTTTTTATTTTGTTTTTATTCATCACATATTTTTTACTTAATTTAGTTATGTGATGGTACATAATTCTTGACTCAAACGATCATTCTTGGGGGTACCCATTCATGTGATGTTTCACACACTATTCACCACTTCTTCTTCCCCCTTTCAATTGTAGTGTTTGTGTGGTTAATATTGTTTAATTGAATGCACATAGAAACAATCATGTACATGTATAGTAAATTCATGGTAAAAAATTGAAATAGAAAACATATCTGGACAACACATCGAGTTCTTTGTGCGTTTCCTTGGTGAGTTTCGGTTATGAAGTCAAACATAAATCACTCATTCATCGACGGTGTCCGGTGAATCATTGGGTGTTTTTGACTGAACCCTATGAGGTATCCGAGTATAAATTTTTTAAAATTCTAGTTCTAGGTTTTAAAAACCTAGGAATTAAAGATCATAACCCAGTATCCTTATGTAATGAAGGATAAGCAACATGATATTTCTCCGTGTTGATCACACATTATCAAATCTGTCAATTTCTGATTTCCTGTATTGTTTTATTTTATGTTATTTCTTCCTAAACCAAAAAAACCCCAATTTTTATAAATATAAATTCCTATTTTATTATCATAATCATAACCTTCTTTTTAAATTAATGATCTAAGGCTCCATCCATAGATGACCTAGGGTTGCTTCTATACTTCCAAAATTCTTTTTAAAAATAAACATCTAATTTGATGTGCTCGACAATGCGGTCAATGGGGTAGGGTGTTTCATAAAACAAAATATATATTTCTCCCTTATTTGACTATTTAATATATTTATATTTTCATTTTTTAAATGATTCTATGAATTTTTGTCATGAAATCCTATGGAAGGTGACCATTGTGGTCACATCTACCACATATTTCATATAAAAAATATAAACAATTATGGATAGATGTGATGAATTATTTCTCACCAAATTATTATATTTTAATTATATTTTAATATTTTAAGAATAAAGACCCATTTCATCATGAGTAATCCCATTTATAAACTTCTTATTCTAGAAAAATTATTTTTGGATCCAAAAAACTCTCAATAGATAGAAGTATCAACTGAATTTGTGTATTCCATAATAACTAAAATTATGTCATGTGTTTTTGTTGTTGTAATGACATGTTTTTATTTTTTTTTACACATAGGTATTGTGTTCATATATTAATTTTCTTCTCTAACATAGACATAGAAGAGGTATAATCATCAACATTCTTAGACTAAACACTATTATATTTATTATTTTAACCATTATTGTTAGTGTAAAAACAATTTCATTGAGTCATAATAAGTGATGATTTACCTAATATATTTTTATTAAATTATCTATTTTTTATTTCACAACAATGTAGTAGTAATCACTCATATTATTTAGTTATTATTTAGCTTCAATAAATTTATATAGAGTCCTGAAAAAATATTCTTATTTTAGGTTGAGTTTATCTTCCTGATCTTTCACCAACTTTTCATTATTAGAAGAATTAAAAACGAAATTTTTTATTAAATCAAGATAAATATATTTTTTCATGATAAAATAATCCATAGATTTAGTTTTATTTGCATCATATTATATCAATGAACTAAGTTCCTTATTAATCATTCTATTTCACACACAACATACTTAAATTTATAATTATTGTATATGTGCATCATGTGTAGTATCAATACATTATTTCTCACTTCATGATGACTATTTATGTTTTTTAACATGATCCATTGAATGTGTCACTGTATCATGAATTTCATATTCTGATTGGATTCTTGATGAAGGGTCTTATTTTTTTCTTCAATCGTTTGATTAATGACATTTATTTTTAAAAAATTCATTCTTATACTACAATATTTGTTAAAATTGTTTGATTTTTTACCTATGGACTTACTTATATATGTGTCACCTTGTTTATCAATATCATATTTACTTCCCTTTAATCACGATTAATTTTAAAAAAATGTTTCTAATTCCACCATAGTTGACACATTTATTTTTTAGTTCACCTTTTTATTTCTCATTTCATTTTTTATTACACTTGGTGATAGTAGAAATGATTCCATTATATTTTTAATTATCTTCCCCATCATTAGAATCCCTAGAATATTCAACTTATTATTATTTAACATTAAACATTTTCATGGATTGGAATGTTATATCATCTTTATCTTTATTCAGGAATGTAGATATCTTTCCCATTTCATAAAAAAATAGGATGTTATGTAATTCATCAATGTTATAGATCCAAAATATCCCCAAGAGTATACATTTTTAGGATGAAACCAAAATAGTAAATTTCTCATTTACTTCTTCATAATTTTGTAACCCTCTATTTTATCAATATATCATATGATAATCGATAAAATTTCATTCACTATTTAAAATTATTCAACAATATTTTATTCTTTTACCACTTTTATATCTCCAAACCTACTTACACAAACATGCAGTTTTCCCGCTTTAACATTGAAATTAGATTAATAGATTCATTATATGTTATTCTTGATAGGTTTTTTGGTTTTAAATCCAATCACCTTATTATAGACCCTTTCATGCAATGACACAAGTAAACAATGTATTGGTTTTCTATTATTTTCAAAATTACTCTTAATAAAAAAGGACATTTGATTATTTCCTTAAATTGGTGTAAAACCCATTATTTTTTCTATCAGCCATATTCATACTATGAGATATAATATATAAAAGAATTATATTCTCCCAACCTTGTATATTTATTCTATAAAATTAGAGGACAACCCCAATGGTCATAGAATTTACATTAAGAATTCAATGATCATACGTATCTAAAAGAGGGAACCTGAATTACATAGGAATAATTATGATGATTTGAGAATGAGAGCACCAATAAAAATATTGGTGGGTTAAATCATTGGTTTATGCGCTTAATAATTTTTTCTAATTCAAATAAACAATTATAATAATTTAGTATTCGATCAACTAAAATATTAAAACCATCATCACTCAAATCAATAGAGCCAAAATAGGAAAAACATTCACAATAATTGATATATGGTTCCATCACAGTGTAGGTAACTAATTTTTGTTGAATATAGTTATTATTTTGGTCTATAGATTTTTTAAATAACAATTTATTATCCAACATATATAGGGTAGGCTAGGTATCATCCTATGGAGACAAATTCTCCAAAATCCACAGAAAATTTAGAAAAAATACAACTATATACTATAAAAAAATCCATAATTATAAAGATCAGTAGAAAATATATGTTTCTCTATAAATTAGTGAATACTATCATCACAACTATTTAGAATATATGGGTTTGTGAATTATCACATATTAATCTCTTAAACCTCTTAAAATTGTTGATAGAATATATAAACTTGTTAGTATTTTTCATAATATACATATACATCTATTAATATACTTCTCAATCATATTATCAAACAAAAACCACTAAATTATTGGTATCCCTAATGTTTTAGGTTTTTAACTAAGATTTATCTTCATGATCAATTTTCCTATTTTTTTTTAAAATGTATAATTTACATTTTATCTTCTCTCACTCTTAAAAGATCATTATTTTATGAAAAATATCAAAATTATTGATATAAAATAAATATACAAAAATAATATCCAACTTGTATTATATATAAATCATATAATATATTTGTAAAAAATATATCCTTAGTGTGTACACGCCCACAATCTTGACTACTATCTTACAAATTTTGGTATTGTCTCTAGTTAATTTAAATTAATACACTTATTATATTTTAGATACTAAATAATTAAACTAAAAACAAATAATTAATAAAAAAATAAATAAAACAAAATTAGTTTTTGGATACCCAAAATAAGAAACATTGATATCTTATTTACCTTGTACTAGATTAGATTTAATCCAACTCATCTAGAATCATTATAAGGGTTGATAAATTTCATTTTTGTAAAAAAACATATAATAAAACCAATACAATATAAATAAACCTCTTAAAACGCTATAATTAATTACATTATTATTTTAATGTCATTAATTATTTTGAAAATAACACATAATTTTCAGGCTTTAATTCTAGAATTATCTATTTAAATTTCTTCAATAACAGAGTCGACTTCATGTGAATAAATAATCACTCATTTATTCCCATTGTGAAAAATGATTTCACATGAGGTTTAGATAATATAATATTATAATATATTTAAATAAAATTAAACTATAATGTTTTAGTCACTTAATTCCATCTAGTGAATCTTATTTTTTGTTATTTAATAGATTAATTTATTATGGTATTCATCATAATTTACTTCAATAGTATTATGAAAAATTAAATTATTTTTTGACTCATAAAAATTCATACAACATCCAAAATAAGTCATCATGATTCACACTAAAATAATTTTACCACTTAAGGTTTCATGTTATCCTTATTAATTATTAAATGATCCTTAAAATTTCAAAGATCAACATTATGTTATTCAAGATTCCTTCACCTGTTATTAACACATGCATAAAAAGAAAGAACATATTCTTATGTTTATAAATTGTCCCTATGAAGAATCCCAAAATCATTACATATAGGTTTTCATCATTAAATATTTTACATTAATCATTATGGAACATATAAAATAATAATTATTTCTATTAGATTATTCATATGAAGTAATGGACCTCCAGTAACCTATCTTGTTCTTCTATCTCAATAAAGGAATTTTATATTTCATGGTATAATAAATAAATCTCTTGAAATCTAATCAATTTGTTTCAAATCATATAAAAACATTCATAATTTCCTCAAAAACATCTTGAATCCCTCTGTTGATTCTCAAGAATAGTTGAGAATAAATAAAAAATTATTTAATTTGAAGTGGAATTTTAAATTTAATTAAGGCTTTGAGTTTTTGTGGTTTGTAGATTCATTTATAGTGAAACCACACTCTATCACTATTGATTTTATTTTTTCCTCACTACTTGGTATGTATCATCTTTCTTGGGGATCAAGAAATGCAATTTTTCTGAACAAAGTATTCTATCTGTGTTATATGGCTAAATAACTATTGATGAATAATTATATTCTATTGAATTTTAATTATTTTCTTTAGTGAAATAGAGTAAAAAGGTTTTGAGTTTTTATGATCTACAATAAATAGATAAATCATTAGATCGTTCATGTTTGAAATAATAATTTTTCTATCAAATAATTTATATGTGGTATATCTGAGAGTTTTTTAATAGATATTTTATTTTTTTATTTATTATAAATCATTCCATAGTAATGGATTTTTTGAATTCATA
The DNA here is from genome assembly GCA_963277665.1 of Viscum album. NCBI lineage: Eukaryota > Viridiplantae > Streptophyta > Magnoliopsida > Santalales > Viscaceae > Viscum > Viscum album. The sequence continues at coordinate 613,727,659 of OY728166.1, forward strand.
TTCAATTTTTTATATAATAGATTAACACTAAATATTTATAAATATTATAACATGTATTTTATTAAAGATAAACAAATCTTGTAATGATGTGTTATATTTTATAAAAAAGATTGATTGTCTTTATTAAAAATAATCATTATTAATGTTGTGTTTGGTTTACATCATGTGATATTCTTTTCCACCTCTTGAACAAAGATAACCATTTTTTATTATTAAATTCAAACATATCATTTTATATGTTAATTTCTAGGGAATATTGGTAAGGTTTTGTTTTATGTTTCTCTTTGGATGGATTAATCCTTATTGACTTTGGTCAAACATTAAGGGAAAATCTTGGGTAATAGGACATTACATTGGAAAACTAATAATCCTTATAATGAGAAAACACTCCCAATATTGTGCCTTCATTATCACGATGAGACTCTAACTAGAGTGGATAATAATCCTGAAACTCTTAGTAATCCATCTTGGTCTTAGAACAACATTTACTTTACACTCTAGCTAGTGGGAAATGAATAGTTAGATATTGATATGGATATTGCTATGATTGTGTATAAAAATTTGGATTATGGATAAGGATATTATGTATCCTTTAATTAATCCAATAAAAATATTCCTATGATGATTTGATTTAGTTTTATGGTTCTTCATTTAGTTATACTATTATGACCTATTTTTGAGCCAATGTAAAATTTCAAGGGAATTTGGATTTTGGCGTTTAATGGAAAGGTAGTTCTTTAAACCGAGAGTTGGAACATAATTATGATATTTGGAACACGAAATTTTTTTTACACCTGGTTAAGTACCTTAGATGTTCCTTGTTTCTTTCCTTGAGTTTTGGGGGTGATAGAACCTGTAAATCACATGTTTCGTTTATCTAAATTGGGCACACTATTTGACTAAATCCATGCAGCCCCTAGTAGAAACCTGTGTAACTTCTAGGGTGAGAAAATGTGATGTGCATGGGATGCACACAGTTTAACAAAACCATTCACCTCTCTTGTTTGATTAATTACACTTATATAGTACATAAACACTATTCATCAAATGGTTGGTGCATGGTTAGGGTGATAGTGTGGGGAAAATTGTGTGAGGTGGTTTTCTTAGGAAGAGGGGGTCCCGCTATTGGCACACGATTCAGCCAAACGGTGAATCCAAACTATGAACCTAGTGTTGAGGGTAAATTTACCATTATTCCTTTAAGAAGGTTAAAATATTATTTCCTCATGTTTTCTCCTCATTGAAGCCATGTGATCCTCCTCTCCTTCATGGTTATCTTCTCATCATGGTTATTATAGGCTTGGTGATAACTCATTGGTTTGAATTTTGAATAAAAAATCATCAGTCTCTATGGATCTGCATTGGTAAGCTCTCAATTCATTTTTAATATTTCATAATTTAATTTTCTCTTGATTAAGTTATCAATTTGGAAGCTCATTTTCCTGATTTTCGGTAGGAATGTTTGTTTCATAGATTTATTACAAACTAAACTGAATCAGAACTTTATATTAGATGAGTGAAGTATTCTTAACATAACTTATGTGTTCTATGGATTTTTAGTTAAATTTCTATTTATTTATGAATATTTTTATTATTATACACACTTTCCATTTCCATGTGTTACCCTATAACTGATTACTATAGTATTTATTATTATATAAATCTTTTTATGTACCCTATGATCATTATTATGAAAATAAAATTTTTCAACCTCAATCACAGACACACCATTGATGTTCCATATAAATTTTAACATTATTAACTAAATTAAAAATATCATGGAATTAATTTTAAGTATTTGGATTGGAATTTAAATGGGGTTTCCCCTTATAGAAAATTACCCAATTAATCAAATAACCTTCAAAGTGTCATGTTGATCTTGACTAATGATTTGACGGGTATAATTGACTTCTAAAATTATTTTCTTTGATAAATTGAATTTTTATTATTGTATTAAATTCATAATTAGGTTAAATTAATTTTTTATGAACAATTTTGTGTTTTTTATAATAAAACCCATCAGATGAGGTTCACTATCTTCAAAATTACAAAGTGGTGACCAATTATTTAAAACATGCATGGAATAATGAACTGATATTCCACCATTATTTGATGTCATTTCTTTATATAAGGAATACATAGTACATAGACTTGTTTATATTCTTAATTGGGATAACCAACCATTTTTATCAAATATTAAAAAAAAATATCCTCCTAAGGGATTGGTTTATTTTCTTAAATGTCATTTCCAATGTAAGAAAATGCTTATATGTTAAAGGAACATTCAAAGTGTCTCTATTAACCTTGGAAAAATGACTTTCCTTACATGAGTATATTAAATGGAATACCTTATGGCTTTCCATATATGAATGAAGTAAACAGTTAAATTGAAATGGAATTGACTTTGCTGGTACGACCACTCCTATTGTTATATTTATATAAGCCCAACATATATGAATTGTTATAATTGTGTTAACATGATTATAACTACATTTTTGTTATTAATTTCATGCTTATTGGTGGTTTTTATGGCTTAAATGAAATAAATCATTCAATGTAAATAAATTTTAATGGTTGAAAAGTCTATTTCATTCAATAAATGATTATTACATGCTATAATTGAAGCGTTATGCATTAATATTTGGGCTTAATAAATGTATATAAAGAGAGGTATTGACTCATGGATCCAAATAATATTATTTTTAAATAAATATGAATTGATATAGGCTATGGATTGATAGTAAGGGCTCTGTTGATCATGGTATAAAATCACTCCACCTTACATCGGGTGTTCAGTCATGACATCTCGCACCATTAATACTATGTAGAATGTTGGAAGAAGGCCCTACACTTCCTATTTATGGTGTTGAAATGATGTCTCACACACCATAACAAGTGTCATGCATGATGTCTCACACTCTACTGGGATGTAGGGCATGTAAAATTTATATTGAGCTTATAAGATCATTTATATTGGTTATTGATTATTTAGTTATGCCATTTTCCAGCCAACAACTAGTATTCCATGTATATGTACACTTACATCTGCACGTACATGGTTCATATTGGTTGATGAAATATATAATAAGCTATATATATAATTATTAATATATATATATATATATATATTATTACTGGTCATACATCGTTTCCAGACATGAGCTGAAGCATGTAGGGCCACCAGGTATCCTTTAGGAACCTGAGTGGGCTGTTTATTTATTTAGTTTGTTTACATATTATATTACCTTCACACTACTCTAATTTTTATTCAAAAATTGTACTACGTCATATACACCATGGGTTGTATCATACTAGGATTTATATCTTATAAACTACTCAAGATGCCATCACATAGGGGTACCCAAATAGACTTTATATTTTTAGGATGATGGGTTTTTCTTGTACATGGGAGTTAAGAGCACTAGAACAAGTTGGAACTTGGGATGCCTCTTGAGATATTCCTTAGGGTTATTATTTCTTTTCCTTATTTGTGTACTGTACGAAATCACTTCATACTATATGTATTCTCATTTAAATTTTGTATCATCATCAGGAAATTCATGCATCTATTGTATATTGAAATATATTATATTTTTAATTTAGTACATATTATTCTTCCACTTATTTGACTTTCATTTATTACTTCTTCCACTTATATATATTGATTTTAATTTTTTATGTTGCTTTGATACTCTGATATGATGGTATATTCTCCCCAATATCTCCTCTTGTGACCCTCAATATTACTCAGCAACCTCTACTATATGGTGAGGTGTGCCTGTGGCCAACTAACCCACCAGTCCACCAACCATATTAGTGTTCCGTCAGGTCAGGATGCTACCAAGTTGTATCAGAGCCATTATTTTTCTTTGGCCCTACTATTTTGGGATGTTAGATAAGATAGTATTAATATTCCATCCTTTAGTAAATATATTTCCCTGGGAGTTGTCAAATCCTGTATGGGGAAATGTACATGTTTCCAAGGTTTGGATTAATTATTTATAATGTTTGATGTTATAGTAGATTATGATTTCAATTCATGTGACTTGTGCAAAATTATTTTTTTAGTGATTTATATAATTTATGGTATTATTCTGTATCCTTTTATGATATGGATTAATCATTAAATTCATCATAATAGGCACATAAGAATTCACATGTCATTCATATTCTATTCCATGTTGTTTTATTTTTAGATTACATGCTAATTTGATTTTGTGCCTTGAGTGTAATGTCATGATTTTTTTTTAATTTTCCATTTATAATTGGATAACATGATTAGGTGATTATATTCCATGCTACTATCCTATCTAGAATTATTATAAATATTACTAATTTTGATAGAATTCTACCTTTTTTAGATATATATATATAATTGATTTCATGGGATGAATTTATTTGTTGAGATTAAAAAAGATCCAGTTTTTGATTTCATGGGGTATGGGTGCCTTATAATTAGTAAATTGTAACTTTTATACTCAAATCATATTATAATGTCTTTTTTATATATCAAGAGACCATTGTTAAAATTTAATGGATTCTAATGTTAATTTTAAAGTTAATTCTTTCTGGTTAAATGGGAACTAATCCATGGTCTATAATGTGTGTGGGGGATTAATATGTTGGTAAAATGGAAACCCATGTAATTAGACAATATTATATGTCCTTAATATAATTTTAAATGGTTATAAATGTAACATTTCTTTAGTTTTCATAAAAAAATTGTTTGATTAACTACCTAAATGCACAAATGGGCCCATGTAGTTGGTTAGGGAATGTTCGTTATGATATGGCCCATAATGAGTGTTTTGAGACTTTAATAATTAAGAAACTATTATTGGGTTACATTTTTCATAAAACCATGTTGGGTAAAAGGGACACTAATATTCCGACTTATATATTATTACATGTTATACATAAAACGGAATTTAAATAATAAACATCCAAATTTATGATGACATGTCAAGAATTTTTTAATATTTAAATAATTATGTTGATCTAACTTGACTATTTTTTATTGAGGCATTAATCAAATATGGTCCCAAGTTATTTTTTATTATAATTTGTAATTGATTATAATTTTTAAACCATGTCAATGTTTCAATATTTAATGTGAAATAATGTAATCACATAAAATGGAACCTCAAGTGGTGTCCTTCCTTTAACGTCTTATGTAATGGTAGATTAATGTTTCTTTTTAATTCCCTTGGAAAATAAACATAAGTTTTTCCATAGTCATTCCTATTATTATAAATAGATTAACTAATAGGATCTTGAGTCCAATATCTTTATAGCATGTATGAAGTCAATAGGGTCGGTGCTTATTCTTTTGTGAGGAGATATCATGAGGTAGGTATCAACCATAAAACGTAAATTCCATTCTAAATACTATGATATTTCTATCGCATTGTGGGATTAAAGTTTCATTGTTCTAAATAGGACTCTTTGTTTCTAAATTACACCCTATTTTTAATGGGTGGTATTGTTTTTCCATGACATTTTTAACAGCGCGAGTATCAACTAAATCTCTTTTTCAATATGTTAAACATGCATATGGAATGTTCGACCATTTTTAGGTCATATAACCCTCTCTCATTCCTTAGAACGAGATGTATTATTTTTTCATCCTTCGGGTTAATGATCATATGAGGCAATACAACTCAATATTAAATCTCTTGTATAGGGATCATGATACTCAAATTCACATAAAAGACAACCTATGGAGAGTATCAAGGGTTTTCCTTTCTGCTTTTGATATATTAGGGTGGTATGAGTTGATATACATGGTACCTACCGAGTTTATAATTGATATAAATAACTAGTTGAGTTTGGTGAAATAATTGAGATTTTTCCTCTTGAATACGTTCTCAATTTGTCTCCATAGTATAGTGACCTATGGGTTCAAAGTAAAAAAATGCATCCCAATGCTCAGGATGAATTTCCAAAAGGATCGGGTGTTATGACACCCCAATTAGGTTTGTTTTGGATTTCATTCCTAATGTTATAACGTATGTTAGCATGGCTTATAAGAGTATTATGTGTATATCTAAGGTATGTTTAATCTAGTATTTTTATGAGTTTCTGATCATTCTATCCTCTTAGGCAACTAGGACACTCCTATGGTGGTGAGCATCATGGGAGTTCTCATGAATAATTCTCCTTTCTTGTAGAATGAACAAACCCAAGGATGGTCATTTGATAATGGATAGTCTTACTTGAAATCTTGTGAGACTTGCATGTTTTTGAATCATGTAGGTGCATTCTTGGAAGCATGACATTGAATTTTTTGTCTATGTATGAAACCTTTTCAAACATCGTTGGTATTGAATGGACTTTGACAGTTAATCTTGAACAATCACAAAATTCCTTCACTGGTAAATTCTTGATGAACTATTATTGACAATTCATTAAAAATTTATGAATTTATTATTTCAATAGGTTGACCAGTAGTGGTTGGACTGTTCTTCTTTTGGTGTTCTTGGACGGAAAGAAACTGTCTAAATTCTCTTAGTGCACTCCGGCTTAGTGACGAGCATGTCCCCTATCTTGAGTCCATCCATGATGCACTATGAAAGCATCAGTATTACAACATGATAATGTCTTAAAAGTTGTTGGGATTGATATGTAACCTCTATCAGAGTCACATTATTGAAAATTGGTTTTCTTCAAGGCAATGTCAGTAATGAGTGATACTTGGGATCTTGTGTTGGAACACATTTTATGGACTCATGGACCCCAGCCATATTCCTTTAACTTGGCTGGCATGTGGATTCCTCTTTGGGATCAGTCAATGATCAGATTGGTAAATTATGGAATTGTACCAATGTCTAACTTGTAAACATATATTTTAAACTAACATGGGATTTTTCCTTGGACTCCTTTTTAATGAATAAGAGTTTACCCAAAACTTTTTGTCATGATCGGAGGTTATTTTTAAAGGGTAATGATTCCAGTGGGGTGGATATGGGTTACACCCTTATTCATGATAAAGAACACTAGATTATATGTTCAGGTGATGGACTAAATTATGTTACTTTTTTCTATTAATATTATTATTTAAATTCCATTCTAAATCACATCGTTGGTTTACGGTGGGTGTGGAGTAAAGGTCGAATGTCTCTTCTAGAAAATAATGCTTGACCAATTTCACTTTGAGTAACTAGGATTTAACCATTTCTTTATAGTGAAGCATTTAATATGAACTCAGATGCAATAGGGTTATCCCAATTAAATAAATCACACATACATCATTGTTAGAACTCTTATGGAGTGATTTGATTGAAATTCCAATACTGGAGGTGTAATGGCTCGAAATTAGCCACATTGGATGTTAAAGAATAATGTGGGGATAACCTTTGTACAGATGTTAAACAAGATGAAGATGTGATCATATCTCTATCGGAGAAGGATCAGGTATGCACTATTTTAATGTTTCATCTGGGAAATGAGCATTGGTTCGATTTTCATTGCTTAAGTGTCGTGTGCTTAATTGAGTTCTTGAAGGTGTGTTGGGAGTTTAGAAATGTAGTGTGACCATTTTAATGGGACTTCATTACCCTTTTGGTCTAGGTGATGTTTTATTTGGTCCCAAATTTTTCTTGAGGATGAGATGTTCTATAGTAGAGAGGTTGTAATTACCTGTGTTTTGAGACGAGGTAAAACTTTCGGGGAATTTTCATTTTGGCATGTAGTGGTAGGTCTATTATCTAAACTAATCATCAGAACGTAATTCTAAGAGTTGGAAGACATAAAGTTGTCATTTTTAGACTTGGTTAAAGGATTGAGATCTTCCTTGGGTTATTTTTCAAGTTTCAGGAGCACCAAACCTCGAAAACAAAAGGTTTGGGTCCTCTAAATAGGGTTCATGGTTTGTCTGAAACCTTATAGGGCCCATCAGCAAAACATAAGGCTCATGGAGGTGAATTTTTTTGAAGAGCATGGGTTTCAAATTCATATCCCAAATTGTTCTCCTAATCTGCACTATTAGTTCTACTGATATAGTGCCTACACACTTTGAATTGCACGGTTGGTGAATGGTTTGGGTAACTTTGTGGGAGAAACCATGTGAGGTGGGTTTCTTCAGAAAATGGTTTCACATTGTTGGAACATGGTTTGGAAAAACTATGCAGGGAAACCCTGTGGGCCAGTTAAGAGGGTAAAATTACCATTCTTCCAGTAATGAAGTTAAAATATTATTTCTTTCTTTATTATCCTCTTAGAGGGCATGTGAGCCTCTTATCCTTCATGGGATTCTCCACATAAGCCTATTATAGGCATGATTATAACTCCACTGTCTGAAGTCCAAATGGAACGCTATCAGCCTCTATGGATCTGTATCAACAATCTATCAATTCCTTTTGAGTCATTCTTTGTTTAATCTTCTCTCATAAAAGTGATCATGTTAAAATCCCATTTTCCCTATTCTTTTGGTAGATACATGTTTATTAGATTTATTTCAAACCAGACTAAATTAGACATAGATATTTTATGAGTGAAGAATCATAAACATAAGGTATATTGTCTATAGATTTTCCCCTAAATTTTCATTGAATTATGAATTGCTTCTTTGGGTTGTTCACCAACCTTTTCTCTGCATCTACCTAAAATTGAGTTCTACCTTTTTAGTTGTTATATACACCTTGAAATGTATCATTTGATCACTGTTATGAAAATAGAGGACGCAAAAATATATCATGGACTCCCCTTTGGTGTTATAGATTAATTTTACCATTATTCATTAAATGAATAATTTCTCATAATTCCGTTTAAGAATTTTTCGTGAAATATAAATGGAGTTTCCTCTTATACGCAATTACCCAATTAATCAAAAAACCTCCTAAGTGGCGTGTTGAACCATATTAATGATTTGATAGGTATGGTAGAATTCTTAAATGATTTTAATTGATAAATTGAATTTTTTTCGTGAATGATATCCAATATTATGATATATTATTTTTTTATGATCAATATCATGTTTTAAATAAAACCGCTCAGATGAGGTGCATTGTCTTTGAAATTAAAATGAGGCGACTAGTTATTTAAAACATGAATGGATTAATTATTTAGTATTACATTATTATTTTATGTCATTGATATATATAAGGAATGTTTATAATATGAATTTCAAGACATAATTAAATGGGTTAGCCTACCATTTTATCAATTCTTAACAAACCAATATCATTCTAAGGGCTTCCATTTTTTCTTAAATGAAATTTCCCATGTATGAAAATGATAAAATTCTAAAGGAAACTTCAATGAATCTCCATTAACCTTAGAGAAATTAATTTTCTTGCTTGAGTAGATTAAATGGTTTGTATTAAATGGATTGGAATGTTCATTATGGATTCTCTTCTTTTAGTTAATTAAATTTTTTAATTGAAATGGAAATGATTTGGGTAGTATGAAAACGACTCTTGTTATAAGTAGATAAGAATGAATTATATGAACTGTTATAAATTTGTTACCTTGATGATAATGATTTTTTAGTGAACATAATGCTTCATAGTGGATTGTTTTCCATGAAGGAATTAAAACATTCAATTGAAGTAAATTTTAAAGGGTACCAATGTCACGCCATTCAATGCATGAATAGTACAAGAAATAACTGAAGTGTGAAGTGCCCAGATCAGTGTGAATTACTGAGAGGGGGAGGGGGTGAATCAGTGATCCCTTAAAAACTTTTTACTAATTGATTCTTATCAATTAAACCTCTATGACTGGTTAAAGCCTCAATCCACTCTTCTTTTATCTCTCACCTTTCCTCGAATGATGCAGTAAATGTAAAGGAACTGGACACAAGGATTTACTTGGTTCGGCACAAAGGCCTACGTCCTTGCCATGTTGGTTATACACCCCAACATGGTTTCTCCATTATATCCTGTTAAAATTACAATGGTCGATACAGAGTCCCACTGTATCTCTCCTGAGTCCCACATGAGGGTCTTTATACTGCGTCCCACAGTGTTACCAGAGTCCCACTGGCCTGCTTCAGAATCCCACTGAAGACTTCTTCCACACTGAGTCTCACATGGGGCTTCTCCTGGCTCCTTGAGTCATACGAGTAGATCTTCTTCACTTTAAGCTTCTTCAAGTATCTTCAACAGCCTGGGATAAAGGCTGCTGGCCTTGCTCTTTTCTTCTGCTCACTTGTGATGAACATGGATTCTCTTCTTGCTCAGGCTTTATCACCTTCTTATAAGGATGACTTGGCCTCTCTCTTCAAGAATCCCCAACTGCCTCTGATAAGGTCCTTTGGTCTTGCTCTTCACTTATGATCACTTCAGTTGATCATGATCTTCTCAATCTACTGAAAACACAGACAAATGATTTTTTTATCTTCAGTCTGGCTTCAGTCTGACTTCAACACAACTTCATGCACCAAGTGCATGGCATCTCTTCATCCTCATGCACTGACAGCATGGCTTCTCAATAATCTTCAAGAACTTCCGGTCTTGGTCAACTTAGATGCACACAACCAGATTTGAGCTTGTTCACGTGTGCACGTGTATGCATGCAAGCATGAACTCCCCTTCTTCTTGTCTTGGTGAAATAAACCCACAAAAGGTGTATTTCATTTTAGCACACACCTTCTTCTTGAACTTCACACACTTTGTTCAATTTTTTTACACACTTAAAAGTGTGTTATACTTTAGTGTGAGATTCTACTCCTATTCTTCTAAATGTGTATATGCTTCTTAATGCACACACATAAGATTCGGCCTTGTTCCGCTTCATTACACACACAAGGTGTGATCTTCCTCTTCACTTGGCACACAAAACATGGTGTAGTTATCAGCCTCTCCTTCTTTCACACACTCCACTTATTTGTTTAATCTTCAAATGTGCACCCACAAGGCTCGGCCTTCTCCTTCACTATAGCACACACACAAAGGTGTGGTAAACTGCCTCACCCAAACTCCCTGCCAAATGAAGGCGCGCAAGGGGTGCGGCCAACCTCTTCTCCACTGCCGTGAATGGTCACAAGGTGCAAGGGCCGCACAAGGGTCGTGAAAGTGCCACTGCCGCGGTGTGCGCAAGTGCAACACCCGCGTGTAATTCCTCCTGCCGCACAAGTACGCAGGTAGTGAGGGTGCCAACCTTGAGCGCGCAAAAAGATGCGGCTCGGGTTCTTCCTGTCACGCAAGGGAGGCGTGCATGGGACTCCTTCGGGACCTCGGGTGGCCCCGAGAACTTCATCCGCACAAGTGGGTTGCGTGGGGCTTCTTCTTCGGGAGGCACAAGGGTGCTCTCACGGGACTCTCGTTTCTCAACAAAAGATCAGCAAGCATCCTCGAGGGCTCGGCCTCTCTTTATATAGGCAGAGGAATGACTTTGATCATCCGCATGATACTTTTTTGATCTCCCAAAGATTTCGGATCTTCAAGATTTTTCAAATCTTGATTTTTCTCTCCTATTTCACCGCGGGTTCAATTCCTTTATTTTTCCTCTACGTGCATGTGCATGGAACCGTATGCAACTCTCTGTTTAGCCTGATTCATGCAAAGCATAACCTCCATGTGGCCTCATCATTTTCTTTTGCCTCGGCCGAACTCCAAATTCTCCATTCAACGTGTGCATGCCTTTTTTATTGCATGTAAATGTTCCTTAGGGTGAGACGAGCACAATGGCGCCTTCGGCTTCGAGAAAGACAGCCGATGTAGCACGACCTTAGCAACTCCGTTTGCCTCGGCCTCGGCCGAATTCTTCACTACGTTACATGCATGGTCATTTTTATGCATGGTCATGTTCAGTGTGGCCAAACGAACAGGATAAAGCCTTTACTTTGATCGTAGGTGGCCGGAGGCTCTAATTCAGTGCACGGGAGGCACTTGTACACAGAAAGGATGCGGGAGAAGACACGGCGTGTCTCAGCCTGCTGGAGGTATATGATGAAGCCTCGACCGTAGGATCCAACATTTAAATGATCAGCAACGGCTGTAATTAGATCGAGCCACGCGGGATGCATCGTGCAGTCGAGATCTGGCGTGTGATCGATCGAGCGGCCAAAATTCACTCCGCGGCAAAATCCTGTGTCCCACATCGAAACGAACCATGGATTTTCCGTGGTTTATTAAACTCGGGCTGCCGACATCCCTTCAATTGTATCTTCTCCCCTCACGGTGCCGCCCCACACCGTGTTCTCTGCGGGCGCGCTCTTGTGCCCACCCCTTCCACTCGGGCGCGCCACTGGCGCCCACCATGCTTCCTCACGGGTGCTCTCTGCACCCAGGCTGCACGGGCTTCATCACCCTGTGGCCCAGGGGCTTATACACGGCCCCCGACCTCTTGGGCTGGCCCCATGGGATCCCCGTGGGCGTGGTGACCTTGAGTCCCACAAGAGCCTTGGGCTGGCCCCATGGGATCCCCGTGGGCGTGGTGACCTTGAGTCCCACAAGAGCCTTGGGTTGAACCCTTAAGGCTGGCCCTTGAGGTTGGCATATTTTTTGCTTAAGTAATAGTTAGGACTTTGTGTAAAAACAATGTTAACCAAATGTAATATTCCAAGCCACAAATCTTCTTCTTCTCATCTCCATTCTTCTTCTTCTTAAGAATTCCTCCATTATTCTTCACCATAATTCATCAAAATTCTTCAATGATCCATTCAGAGATCAAATTGAAACATCTTCAAATTCACATCCACTAAGTAATAGTGCATGGAATTCATTAACACCACTTCATCCACTCAGTGATTGTGGATGGATCATTTACCACTCCTCATGCATTTTCAATACAATGGATGGTCTTTAAACAATGTTGTTACATTGTATCCAGTTGATACAAGTTCTTAGAACTTAAAGAACAGCTCATCAATCGTCAGATGTAATGATGATCCATCATCATTAATTCTTCAAGTGTTGTCACTTAGAATCACCTTGATACAAGTATTGAAACATTAAGATCAATTCTACAATCGTCTGATACAACTAGAGAATGTTTCAACCATCATCTCCTATGTCACTTAGTGAATCTCCTAAGTGACATTCCTCTATATTCCATGGACATTCTCCATTCATCACTATCACCATCACATCCTTTGACATTCACATCTTGATGCTCCTTGACATCCATCCATTCCATGTCACCTTTTGAAAACAACATACATAATTGACAACAAATGCAACACAGTGCACTTCAAAGTGTTATTCCACGATATTTGGGATTAATTAATTTAGAGCATGAAAATAAATTAATCTTGGAACTAGTTTTTATTATTATTATATGATTAAAACTTGATATAACATGTGAAACAATTTTAAGGGATCTATTGAGAATTGTGCAAAATCACGCACTCTTACATCATGTGTTAAGTCATGGAATCTACAACCATTGATACTATGTAGGTTGTTGGGTTATGGAACCATGCTCCCTATTTACTGTGTTGGTATGATGGAACAATCACCATCATGAGTTTCATGCATAACGCCTCACACTGTATTGGGATATCGAGAACAAACTCTTTGGCTAGAGCTTATATGCTTTTTTTAGACTGGTTATAGATGAATGATTTAAGCCCTTATCCCGCCAGTGATTATTATTCCCAGAATATGGCCACTTACGTTTACAGAAACATGGTTCATATAGGTGGATGAAATATATAACTAAATAGTATCTATAATTATTAATATATATATATAGTTACTGGACATATGTCTCTTTTTTTTCATGATACGAAATAGGTAGAGCATCCATGTGTCCATTAGAAACCTCATCGGGTTGTTTTTTATTTAATCAATTTGTATTCTTTTAATATAAAATGAAAAATGGTTTATGTTATATTGACAAAGTAGATTCATTCATAGACACAGTGGGTGGTAATATACTGGGATTTATATCTGACACCCTACTCGGGCCACCATTTCACTAAGGTACCCGAGTAGACCTTATCTTCATAAGACTGTGGATTTTTCTTGTACCTAGGAGTTATGAGCACAAGACCGAGATGGAGATGGGGATGATCATAGAGATAACCCTTGGGTAAATCTATTTATTTTCCTATTATAGTTTCATACTTCATCACTACCCACTGAATGTATTTTTTTAGACTATACATCATAATCAGGAAAAGTATTCATCTATCGTATATTGGCATTGACCTTTATTTATATTTAGTTTAAATTATTATGCTTATGTTTTGTCTTTCATTTATTATTGCTTCTACTCCTATCATTTCATTTTCATTTTTTTAAAAAACATTCTAATCTGATATGAGTGTAAATTCTCCCCACTATGAGCTCCTGAGACAATTGTTTCTAGTGGACAACATCTAGCATACGAGGAGGCGCGCTTATAGAAATGTGACTAATTGGTCCGACAACAGTCTTAGTAGTCTTCCGGGTCGAGATTTTACATGTATGCTTTTATATTTGTGATTAACATATATATTTAATATTTACATTTTTATTTTATTATTTTTTACAGAATGATTTCCAATTCCTTTTACCATGTTATATTTTTAATAAAAGATTACACTCAGCATTTTTTTGATGAATTCTCAACTAGAATATTATATTTATCTTTATATTTAATTTTTATAGAACCCATCAATGGAAATTTTTACTAGGTATGTCTATAGTCACCCCTACATATGAGTTCTTGTTTATATATAGTTATGTGTTTTTTTAAATAAATTTATAGTGTTATTATTCATATTTTATCTTGGTGTGAGTGTATACCATCATAGAACCTAGAGATATATTGATGTTTATTAGATGGGGATGTCTTCTATTTTAGACATTGGTTTGGTTTTTTTCATTATTGTATTAAAATGGATTATATTAAATGTATGTAATTATTTTATTTGAAATTTTACTATATGATGAACATATATTTTTTCAATTATTAATTTTAAATTTTATTATAAATCGAACATATATGATAGTTATTTTAGTGGGAATCCACACCCCAATGGTGTACATTCATCATTTATTACTTGTTAATATCCTATCTTGATCAGCAAGATGTGTATGTGGTCCTTGAAATATTGGAAGATGTACAATGTAAATTGGGGATGGTTCATTATAAATGGTATAATATAGGTTTTACATAATTTACTCCTTAGAAATAATTATGACAAGATAATTGAGACTCAAGATGTGTATTAATAAACACTTGTTTCTAAAATGTTTAGTAATGAACCATAAATTACTAGGGGATTTCTAAGTGAGAGTGTTTTCCAGAAAAACATAAAGGATTACTCAGTTATTTTGTTTTCTCCCATGGTGAGTTTCCTTGACCCATGATTGGTGAATGATTACTATCAATTGTCGCATGAAACAGGTATTAATGTGTGAATCCTTTCAAATGTGTGTATATTCTTAGGAATTTCTGTTTTTATGATATGTGTCTGTTTCATAATGCCTTTTGTTTTTTCACAATAATGTGATCGATATTATTAATATGTTTTTTATTATTATTTAATAAATATAGATGATTCTACAGAAAATTTAATATTAATTAAATTAACACATATATTTGGATAAAAAAATATCTTAAAATAAAAATAATTTACTTGGTAGTTCTAGCCCACTTTATAATTTCTGTGATTTTTTGTAATCTTTATCTCATATAATGTCTTTGTTGGTTAAGTTGTTAAATGGGTTTTCTTAATAATATATGAACTTTTTTTTCTTTTATGAGGATATATTAACTTATCATAAGTAAAAAATGGTTTTTTAATTATATTTTTATAGGAATGTTTTATTTTATGCGAAAAAAACATCCCATTTAATTTTTTTCTTTAAATATCTTAAAAATTAATTAGTGTGTAAAACTTATTTTCAAAATAAATTCTAATTTTAAATACATAATTGTATACATTTATTGTCTCATGTAAAAATAAATTTATGAGTTATTTTATGGGTATTCATGATATTGAAAATATTATAATCTTATTATGAAATTATCACACTTTGGAAATGGTTTTCATCATATCAATGTATGTAGATTGACAATTTTAGATTTTTATGGAAAAGAAAATGTATTTTTCTTAATGATAATGGTTTATAAATATTGTAGTTTGTGGTATTTTGTTACGGTTTTAATTGTTCTAAACATTGTGATGGTTTTGATTTCAACAAAAATGTTTTTTTCTATTTCAAGCATTTAGCCAGAGTCCCTTGTTATTCATGTTTAAAATTTTTCTTATATGGTTATTTTTTATGGATATAATTTTTCTTATATGTATATTTTTTATGTGTAAATGATGATAAAATTTCTTCTACAAATTGTTTTATTATAAATCCACATTATTAACTAATTATTCTATCATTGTATGATGAAAAATATATATTCTAGGGTGAGGAATAGTTTATTATTTTCCTATTTCCTAATCCTAGAGGGTTATAGTGTATAAGGATTATGAGTTTTCAAAATAAATTTTATGGTTTTGGAAATAACTTATATAATTTCTAGTGGAAATGATCAAGGGACGGTAAAATTTTTATTTAATAAATTTATTGAGCTTAAATGGTAATTTTTATTTTTTGTTAAAATGTTAATACCCAAATAGTTATTTATTTTGGGTGATGGAGTTTGAAATTTCTTTTGGATTTTTTAATTTCACTAACCTAGATTTTGTTCTTAAGTACACATCTGACCAATTAGGTTCATTGAGAGGGGGTGAGTAAATGTTCCCCAATTGTACAAGTTTTAATTTATGTTTTAATTATCCCCTCTTAATACATGAACATTTATCATATTTAATATTTCTTCATTTGGTAATGAGATCTTGATCCATACAAAAACATGAATTTTTGGAAATAAAAATGTATGAAAACACACTTTGTTTTTATAGTATTTGAATATAATGTGGAAACATACTCATTACTGTGCTAAAAATTCATCGAGACACATATTATCACTATTTATATTTTGGTTATTAAATATTCCTTAAAATTTTATAGATACATTTAGATGGAATCATCTACTTCCCTAGGTATGATATCATCTACTTACCTTAGGCACTCTCTTAAAATATTCTTTAGAATTCCAACAAGTGTAATGTTCTATTTTATATTAGATCCCCAATTATTTAATGTTTCATCTAAAATAAATCTTGAAAAATATAATATGTAATATCTACGATGACCCTATATCAAATTTAAGATCATGTTTATTAAAATAATTTCTTCAAGTTCAATAAAAACAAATAATTTAAACTTCTTCTAATTCTTCTATGTACAAATCATTAATCAAAATGATCATCCCAAAATTCTGAATGTCTTTTCAAGTTCTGTCCATGAATAGTTTTCCAAAAAAAATATATTTAAATTATTATCCAACTAAATCTATAATAAAAAATAATACTTTTTATTCATCACATTTTAAGAAAACTGACTTCCATACTCTATAATGAATTTGAATATATTGACTTCTTTTGTAATTTATATATCATTGTCATAAGAAATTATAGAATTAATTAAATAATTCAATGTATTTAATGGAACCAAACTAACATTCTATGTTGGTCATTTTTATTTAATAATTCAAAATTCATTCTCATTCAGAGTCTCCAGTATACATTGTGAGACACTTTTCATAGATAAATATCTTCATGAGAATGTAACGTAATTAATTGAAATCACCAAATGCTAACATATAGTATTAATCATCAACAAAATGTAATAATTTTAAGGGTTATTCACAAAACTCAAATGTCATAGCTACTAACCATAAAATAAGCATACTATATATTTTCTCAAAAGATTAGAAATACAGCATATGTATTCTATTCTCAACATCAATAATTTTCCCCATGATAACCTAAATTACATAAAAGGAATTGTCACATCATACAGTAAGAAAAACTACCTAAAAGAACTAATATATATTTTTCAAGAAACACTCATTTGGTGATATTATACATATATAGGTATAACACTCAACATTAATTTCACAGTTTATATTTTCGCATATAATACTCTACCAAATATAATCATAAAATCATCATCATGTAAGGAATCTTATCAAATAATCCATATATGAATATAAAGAACACACTCTTTAATTATTTTATACTAATAATCTTGATATAATATAGTTCGTTTTTCTTAAATTGAATAACTAAATGGTGTGAACAACTTATTACATACAGAAATTATAGATGACTATTCAGTTAACCATTTAATGGAATCATTATAACATAAATATAATTACAATCACCTTTCTTCAATGTTCTTAATACTCTATCTTTACCAAGATCAAACTAATAAAACATTCTACTTCTGATGGTCTTTATACTAGATCATCTCAATCATTCGAACACTAAATAGTAAATCATTACATAACATGTGGTGTAGTGTGAACCCTTTACATGAAAAAATAATATTTAGCTAGAAGATGATATTAACAACATCGTATCGTCTAACCCATCTTCACTATAGAAAAATAGAAAAGTGACCTATAAAGAGTGAGTCCCATATCAATCATTATTTTGGGTAGTATCTGTATTATTACCATACATACTCTATAAGAATGTGTTGAAATTTTATAGTGATTCCCTACACCACATCAATTGATCCTATAATAATTTCCAACCCCTTATGCTACTCCATTACACATATAGTCCATAGGATGGCTGATTATGGAACTATAATCCTATATTACTAATCTCTTAATGATTTTTTTCATATTAATTTACATCTCTCTAAGGAATTTCGATTTGGGTGCGTCTACCATTAGGGGAAATATATTTTTTAACATTTGTAAAATATATTTCTCTCATGTTGTTTCATTTTACAAAATAATTAAATTTATATATTTTCATCATGTTTTGAATTTTTAGTAATTAGTTCTTCGTGGATTTATTTTCTTTATATTTTACAAATTATATTCTTTATAATTAATATCATCTCAATAATTATCCAATGTTTATTCTCAATTCTAAAAATATATATCTCATCAATTCTATAATGATTTGAAAACATATGTTTGACTCTCCATATGATTATAATTTCTAGAATTCTATAATTAAATCACTCCATTCCATGATACTCATCACCAACAATAGTTAACTTCAATATTTTTATATATATGGATCATTCAGATTTAATAAATTATGAAAAAATTTACTTTTATTCACAAAACATACTTACATGGTATATTATTTCTATTTAAAACATTCATCTAGGTTCATCAATCTCCCCCTTCAGATTTATTTTAAAATCCAATCCAATAATAAATTCAATATAATTATTCTCCCCAATATTGATAATAAATTAAATGGTCTAATGATATGGTATGGTTATACTAATATCCTCCTCCATGATGGAAACATTCATATTCTTAACATTATATTCTCATATTTGTGAGAGAAAAAACAATAGAGATGTAAAAAAATGATCATCATAATAGAAGGATAGAATTATACCATACATATAAAGTAGTCAAAAATTAACCCACTATGTATTTATGTGAGCTATGTTTAGTCTATAAAACATGAAAAATTAATAAAAACATTCCCATGGACCATAAATAATGATTATTAATTTATAAAAATTTAAAAATCTTTTTTTATTGATTTTTAAACTAATTAATTGGTTTTTTATCATGCACTCATCTTCAAAAAATAAATAAAAATATTCAAAAGAAATAGTTATTAATAACCTAAAAAGAAGAATTTATATAATAAAATTAGGTTTAGAAAATTGGTTGACATATCTTAAATATATAATTTTATAAGATTACTATATTTTAAAATTAACATGTAATAATACTTCTCTGGTAGCTTATTATTGTTTTCTCCTCCTCAACAGTGGAAAATTTTCATATTAATCATGATTTTTCTTCCCAAAAATTTGTTTGATACCTATTGAAAAGTGTTAAGGATATATCAATATCATAATTATGGATTAAATATTCATTTCTATATAGATTAAAAGAATTATAAAATTTAATTTTGTTCAGATATCATATTTAATTGTCGATGTGAAAAAACATAAAATAAATATAATGGAATGTGGTGATTTTTTTTCTCTATAATAAGAGAAGAATAAAAATATCTCATCCTAAAAAATATTTCATAATATCTCTAAATTTAATGTACCTCTTCATTCAGAATCCATTTTTTTTAATTTCTAACATCCTTGGAAAATATATATTATTTACTTCCTTTGATAAACACCATGTGTGTAGTTTCTTCATCACATAATCCAATAATGAAAAACCATTTCTCTATGATTCATTTATAATTTTAAATAAGTCTTATTTATATGGTTTTATAGTTATAAAATGAAATGAAACATATCTATACTACTAACACCTTCCTCACAGGTCCTCAATATTTCTTTGGTTATTCTTTTGAGACAACATCTCATGATATTTAGGTTCTTTCTATGATGAATTATAGTTTCCCTTTAGAATTGAATCATAATTAATTTTTTTTCAATATATATCCATTTATAACTAAGGCTTAGTAATAGTCATACATTCTTTCTTAACATACACAACATTGTTTAATTTTCCAAATAGATTTTATAAACCTTTTATGTTACCCATTTTAGAAAACTTCTTCATCTCTTTTATTGGGATGCCAACCGCGAAATCAATTTCTCATCATACATCTAGATTGATTACCATATTTAATTTGTCTTCCATATTTTAATTATAATTTACAAGTATTTTTTTAAAATGGAATGTGGAGTTTAATTTTATCCTATAGTAGTGGAATCACTACTTTGGTTAAAACTAATCATAGTTTTGTACATGGGTTTGTCATTATCATCACTCCCCTTTTATATAATTCTTCTCCTTACATGATAAATTACCATGGAAAATTTATCATTTTTTCACAAAACCTAAAAATTTATTTACTCCAATTCTTATCAGTGCATGAATTGTTCTTGGTTGTTCTATACCATAAATATTATTACATATGGAAACATTTATTATAGTACATATAAATGTTCTCCATGTATCGATTATTTTTCTTAGTGAATATATATTAAATTTTCAATGAAATATTATTCAATTAAAATTGTCTTATTTTTATTTAATTTCTAACCCCCTTAATATATCATGTTTATATACTATGTTAGTTTACATGTTATTATAATAATAATTCTTAAATATTCACAAATCACAAGAAGTGCCAACAATGGACAATAAATCCTTTTTTAATTATTATAGATAGAAAATTTCAATGAATTTAAATTTATGAACCATACGGTTTTGATATTGGAATGAAATTATTTTCATCTATTTTTATAGTGAAACACTTTTTAGTTTTTTTAAAATCAATATTTTATGATTTTCTGGGATTTTTCTCATATTTATCCACCTAGATTTGTGTAGATTTTTAGTTGATGCTTGTACTATAATATAATCTATTTATAGAAAATACATAAATTACTAAATCATGGGTTACCTTTAAGAAATATAAGATTATAAATTTATTAAGAGGTTATTTTAATATCATTATTAAATTAATATGTGTCTTTTTAGGTAAAATTATCATATAAGTATTCTTCATATAATCATGCTTTCATTTATCTTTTTGTGAAGAACCTACAAGGGTGGTTATTTGATTTCTAAGATTTACCAACAACTAAAAATATCTTAAATTCAATGATTTATTCAAATATTCTAGTGATTTCCACCTATTATCATACTCACATTTCAACATTCCATTTCTTCACTTATCCACTTATCTATCCTATTATTGAAAATTTTCAAACACTTTTATTCCATTTTCATTAATTTTCAATTACACATTTTTAAAATAATTGAGTTCTTCAATAGTTTTTAAAATTCATGGATCACTTTTAAAAATTAATCATCTATAAATCTCTCATAAAAACTTATTCTAAACTCACCTTCACTATGGGGAAATTTTTTATCGAAATATAATATAGATTATTCTTTTTTATAAATAGGTTTTCCAAGAGTATCATATTTAGAAATTCTTGACCAAGGATTCTTCGTATCTTTATCATATAATTGTAGCTATGTTATTTCCTTATAATATCCATCATTAAATACAAAAATATAGGTTAAAATTTCAATAGACTCATTCTTCATGTAATATTTGATTTCATAGTACATGTGTATTACTTTTTTAAAGGACTCATACTCCTCATACTCTCCAAAACTAAATCTTACTTATTCAAAAGAATAATACTCCATAGATTTATTATATGAAAAAATAAAACTATTTTCAAGATCACATAAGGGTGGATCCATATTTTTTATGAGATATTTCTCTATTTTTTTATGAAAAATTAACACTATGTTCAACATCACATAATGGTAGATCCATATATTTTTTGATATATTTCTATATTTCTTTGTATCCATTTCTATCCTATTATATCAGGGTTTCTCTACGACCTCTATTTTAAATTTAATTTCAATTGAGAATGAATTATCCATTTTAGGATATTCAAGGATTTCATTAAATATAAACATTATTTGTGTTTGATAAACAAAAATATGTATGTAAATAATATTTGATCAGAGGAGACTAAGTTATCATGAATATATATTGATGTTACCAAATTATCAATCTTGGTAGGCTATGTTCAGCTATAGGGCTCGTTCAAATCTAGTGATGAGGGATTGATATTTATCCTCATTATTTGTGTATCCATCAGATAGTGATAAAGAGTAGGGAAAATTACTTTTTCTGGTGATTTAAATAAAATCCCTAGACCAACCAAATTGAGCTTTGGTTTTTCCATCCTTATATCGATAGGGTTCTAGGAGGCACCATCAAAGTACATCTCCAATTTCTGGAGGGTTTCATGGGTATATAAGTCTTATTCCTGAGGGATATTAGTGTCTTCATGTGTATTATCTAGGTTATGATGTTCTGTGAGGAAATCATCATAGGATTCTATTTTCACAAACTTTTTTGATACGAACTGAGTATCATATTATTACAAAATGACCACCCATCGAGCCTAGCACCCATTCAGCTTAGGGGGAAAGTTTGTACTTGAATGGATTTATAATAGATACCATGTGGACTTCATGGTTTTACAAGTAATACCTTGTATTTTTCACCACAAATATGAGTGCAAGGAAGTTATTCTTAATAATATAATATATAGTCTCAAAACTTAATATCATCTGGATGAGGTCGTATAAACTATTCTCAATTCCCATATCATTTTTCTATGAAAGTAGGGAACCCAGTGAGCCTTCAACAGTGGCCACAAAGATGATGAGTGGCCTCTTTTCCACATGATTCATCAGAACTAGTGGGTGTATTAGGAAGATATTGATACTTTAAATGCACTTTGGAAGTCATCGTCTCATTGATATGAGATCAATTTCTATAGTAGACTCTTATAGGGAGAGTTTTGGTGGCCAGGTAGGCTATAAAACTCAAAATATATGTGAGGTTCCCATGGAGTCCCCTTAGTTATTTTTGATTTCTTGGGAAAAAAATTAATAAAATAGAAAAAGTCATCTATGAATCATCCTCAATTTTGTGGTGGCATAACATAAATAAGAGAAATTTTATTGATGTTACCTCAAAATAAAATTTCAACGAATTTTCCATTAGACTGTGTTATTGTATATTTTCAAAGATTTTCTAGAGATTTGTGAAGTGATCACATCGTTTTTAGGATTAAACAAAAAGTTCATCGAAATAACACTTATATTTACTTCCATGGAATGGATTAAATATGTGATGTTTGGAATTATGATATGCGGACCTAATAGAATAATATCCCCTATGGTTCTTTAAAGGTAGTGGATTCTTTATCTTTAGTGACCATATTTACCTGATTGTACCCCGAGTACAGTTCTAGGAAAGAAAGGGCTTGTAAACTATAAGTTGCATTTATCAAGAGTTCTACAATTGGAAATGGGAAGTCTTATTTTAGGAAATTATGATTAGGAAATCTGAATTCATTGTAGACTGTAATTTTCCCATTCATTTTTCTTAACGATGAAGATGTTGGAAATCCATCTTGGGTATTTAAATTCTCTTAATATTTGTAATTGATCAACTTGTCAATTTCCACCTATACATTAGTGGTATGACATGGGTGCATCCTCTTGTATGCCTTATTAATGTCTCAATGATCATCAGGTAGTCTGAGACGGTGCATAACCACATTTGGATTTAGTCCATAAATTTCTGTATAGTTCCAAGAAAACACAAATCAGTTCTTCTTTAGAAATGAAGTATACATATCTTGATCATTGAGGGGAATCGAGATACTAATTATACTAGGCCATGATTCTTATTCCATTACTATATTTCTCTGTCTGAAGTCATCTATGGTGGTGAAGACAACTTCCTCTAAATCTAAAGAGTAATTCCTGAGATTATCCTCATCTTCCTCCAATTCTAATTCTATGGAGGCATTTTTAGATGAAGCAATAAATATGGGGTCTTTTATATCACTATCATGGTGAGGGAGGAAATTATAAGATACATTATCATCCCCTTGTATCTGTGTTTTCATATAGAGATACAGAAGTTGGTTACATTTTACATTGTCATTATGGACAAAAAGATCTTGGACCTATGGGATTAGATCTTCTACATCGACCATATTTATGGGGATCACATAGTCACTATCGAGCATACCCTGTTGATTCACAATGGTGGTCCCCAATCTATCATGATTTTCAACCTATACATCACTATCCTCCATTGGTTTATTTTCTTCCTTCTTGTTAAAATATGATTCAACATATGAGGCTTCACAATTCTTGAAGTGGGCATTGTCTCCCAGTAGTATGATGAATTTTCCATTGATGGGATACATCAAACATTGATGGAATTTTGAATGTACCAAAAAGTGGATATGGAGCCAAGGCCTCCAAAGCAGGAAATTATATATGGTTTCAGCTCCCCAAACTGAGCTTTGGGTTTCATCTTCTTAAGGGGATTTTCTCAAGCTTATCATACCCATGAATGGTCATCTTTGTAGGAGATAGGTCCCCTTCACTATATCCCAAATGTTAGATGGTTTGAACTAGGCTGAGATTGATCCTAGAACCATTATCAATCATAAATATTTAGAAATTGAAATTATTGAGTCTCATAGAAACATATATGGGTCTGATATCTCCTTGAATGACATCATCACAATCATCACAATCATGTTCATGAATGAGATAATGAAATGGAATTATGATGACATGGTCACCACTCAATATACCTCCTCTGTAGTGACTTCTATCTCAAACTCCAGTAGGCTCTAGAGGGATTCAACAATTTTCACCATGATTTCTTTTGAATGACGAAGCACATCAGTGATTGAGATCTTGGTTGGGACAACAATCAACTATTTCAGAACATCACACTTTTGTGCCAAATGTTAGAGCTTCCTGATATTGTGATGCTCTTGGGAAGGTAGTTACGGAGTTGAGGAATTTTACATGGATAGGACTAGGTCTTGGGCATATGTTGAGAGAATATAGGATACCAAAAGTGGAGGTTGAACTAACCTTCACCATTTCTTGGGTTGATAGTATTGAACCCCCTATAAAAGTTCATGAACCATAATGGGATGAGGTCACTACTATAGAGATCTAGGGAACCTACTTAACACTATTGGGAAACTAGGAGTTCTTTCTTATGTGCTTCTGCTACATATATTCCTTCTATAGGGATATGATTGGAATATTGGGTCTTACAATATCGGTTTTTCCCCTATATCCTAGTGTTTGGTTCATGTAGCCTCTTGTTCTATGTTAATGTGTAGGAACATCGTATTTTGAGGGCATAGTCATCAATGGAGAAGGGGTATTCTAAGTGTATCACATTGATTGAACCCGATATGAGCTCTTCATCTGATGAAGATTCTGTTTGTTGGGGAGGATCCCATGTTGATGATGTTGCAAGGAATAAATACGAAAGGGTTAGAGATTATATTATGTCAGAATATGATTCTTCTTACTTTTCTCATCCTTCTTATAGTTATCATTAATTCCATTGGGAGGAACATTTTAGGTAACCTATTTAGGTGTTGGAGCAATTGTGGTATGCATAGCTGTTCTCTTAGGGTGGAATGATCTTGATCAACTATTTATCGAGTCATCCAGTTGTTAAATTTTTTCACATGCCTAGCAAGAACATTATATCAACCATCCTCTTTTTCTATCCATACAATGGTTATGCACACCACTTTCTCTAGATATTGGTGCAACACCACCTATCCAGAATCAACCATACATTGAAGGGAATATTTAATGACAAAGTAGTCTGGGATATTATGACCCAACCTTATATAGTAATGGAAGTAGTCGGGATGGTTTGTGAGGTAATCCTCATCAGGATTCCTTACATGTGAAATATTTAGAAGGTTATTATCCCTATAATCTAATAAATAACCAAGGACTTATTCAATCTGTAATGAGGATACTTTTTACATCTGTTCCTCAAATCCCGGGTGACCATGATTTCATTGTGCTTTTGGATGAGGGAGATTATGTGGTTTTCACCACATGATAAGAGGTTCTTCATAGTTTGGAGAATACCTAGGTTCTTAGATTGTAATTTCTACTATCTTGAGATTAAAAACTTAATATTTATAATTTCCTGGTCATTTACCCTATGTTATGGTCAGTATTCAATGTTCAGATTAGGTTCATAGAATAGCCTCTTCAAGATGTTGTTCCATTTCAATAAACTCCCATAACCCACTCAGATACATAATGGGGATTAGAGGTGTCTACAAATAATCCCTGATATTTTCATCATAGAGTTCTAGTATTTTTTTCTAAGGGAGAGGGATGTCGATCTAATAGGGTAAACTATTCTACCTTACTATAAATTCGTACATCCTCTTGTTATCGTGTTACTTAAAGTTCATCAGGTTGATGATAACTGTTTCATCCATTATAGAGATGAAATAACAACGAAACTAATGATGAAGTTCTTCCTTTCCTTTAATGAATCACACTGGTAAGATTTTATACAAAACAAAAATAATCACTGTCATAGTCTGTATAAAAAATCTCATCTTTGTTGCATCTCATTGATCTTGAGGTCCCATCTTTGGCCCAAATTAGGACAAAACATGTTTAAGATGTTTTTTTGGGTCACCTATATCATCAAAGGTAGATAAGGTATCATTTTCAAAGTTGTTTTGATGTGGAATATCATCCACCCATTGAGGATATGGATTCCTCTAAGTCTACACAGGTGGTAGTCACCCTTCCATGGAATATTTTCGAGTAGAAAAAGACTCTATGGTGTTAATTAATTTAGGGGGAACTACTATCTAAGATATCTCTTGTCAATAGGGAGTGGGTGGGGTTGATGAGGTAGCCCTGAATTCATCTTCATCTGATTTTTGATTCATCCTAGAACTGAATGATTACCCTGTTGAGGGAGAGGCTATCACTACAATAGAGTGAATTCATTATAATTTTCTAATTAATCATTTATGTATACTGGATGCTTATATATAAGTCCAATATTATGCACATATACCACTCTTTTCATATGATCATCTATAAGAGTAAGAATAATCATCTATTCTTGATGATGATACCAAATGTGAATATTTCCCCAGAGTAACTCCTGGTTGAGTTTCCAAAGATTTTGTATTTCACTCTCATATTGTAAAAAATGTTCCTCTAAGGAAGGAAAAAAAATTATTCTAGGTGGTGATCGGGATGTATCCATACCATTCCTGTTATCAATGATCCGTCGTGGGGGAGGAAACTCGATATACGAAGGTTCTATATTTTGGGGACCTCTTTAATTTTGTGTATGTGCAGCCTCATTTACTGCATCAAAATCAACCTGCTCTAAGGATATATTCTCCATGTTTGGACCATTTTCATTTGTATCTTGATCAATTTCTACCATGTTGATAGTGATGAAATTCATAGTCAAATCGATTAATGGTGGTTCTTCCATTATGTTCAATGCAATAGGATGATTCTGCATTATGATCATAAGAATAATTTTTTAAACCATTTTCCATATTAGTCTATTTTGACTTGGGACCCTAGTAGTGTCTAATCACTTTTATTATACACTCCTCCTCTATCAACCTATGAACATTGAATTTGAGGGTGTTTCAGGTTCTGATTGTCGTGCAGGCTCTCACTTGTAGAGTTTTGTCTCATGGTGGGAGTGATTGGTGGTAACCGATAGTTTTCCTCCCAACCTACTAAAGAATTATTCTTTATGTGGTGATGATGATGAAAAAATTGCCCCAACACTATGCTGTGGTGATCATTTGGGTTCGTAATTAGAATTAATTGGTCTATTTGTGGAAGATCCAATGAATTCTGTTGGGGAATTGATGATTACTGAGATGGACATAAAGATATAAATTCCCCCAATCCAGTTGGATGAGGATGATCTTGAATAACCATTAATTATTCTAGGACCCTCTCAGTTGATGATGAACCTATAGATAGTGATTGAGATATAAATTACCCCAGTCTAATGGGATGGGGTCTTCATAGAAAAGTTAATGATGTGTCTTAAATCCACTCAGTATTTGATGATCTGAGGTGTAGAGGCAGTGGTAGATATTCTCCAAGCCTCGATGGCTATGTCCTCTCTTGGAAAATTTATATGGAAGATATTACTGTGGACCTTTTTATGTAGCTCATCTATGATCACATGTGAGATGGGTGTGATGGTGGCCCATGATGAGAATCATTTTTCATGGCGAGTTAACCGGGTGATCATAACTTCGATATCCAGGTCTAAAATGCATTCAAATTTCCTTGAGGGGCCTAGTTTGATGTCATGTTGGATATTCTATCTCTCTCTCCATTAATGGAGTATGGGTATCATTGAAGTGGGGGAATTTCATTTTAGTGACCAACTAGTACAA
The DNA here is from genome assembly GCA_963277665.1 of Viscum album. Taxonomy (NCBI): domain Eukaryota; kingdom Viridiplantae; phylum Streptophyta; class Magnoliopsida; order Santalales; family Viscaceae; genus Viscum; species Viscum album. The sequence goes on from OY728166.1 coordinate 613,756,425, forward strand.
GCATTTCCAAATCCCCTAATTTTTCATGAGGCTATAACAATACAGGATGCGGAATTTGAGGGGTTCTCTTGTTACAGGGCTGTGGAAAAGTGTAACACTCCATAATATCCCTATTCTCGGATACGAATACATTATGTGGATTCAAATATCATCTCTAGGAGTGTCACGATGCATTTGTGTCAAGGATGTTGTAGATTTGTGTAGTTTTTTATGGTTTTTGATCTTGATCTCTAGAGATAGAGGTTAGGTCTAGATGAAAACATAGTATATTGGTTGTCAGAAGGTGATATTTGTATCTATGATAAGGGATATGTCAAACCTTCAGTTTCTAATGAGTATCCCACATATTTTTTCATATACAAGGCATGAAATTCTTCTGTAGTTCATCTTAGATCTCATAGTCGGAATTAGTAAGGGGCCATAACAGGATGGGTAGGATGTTTCTTACTAACTCTCTCCATATATCAATGTCAGCCTCCTCCTCATCTGACTTACACACCTACATCTAGTCAGACCATAGAAAATGGATCTGATGGTCACGTGCTAACAAGAGTGGAGTGTTTCTAGAAGTTGTTGGGGAACCATAATCAGTTGACCCTAGTTCTTCAAGAACCTATCTATATGAAGGTGTCATAGTTTTTAACACCTCTTTATATTGATTTTTCTTGTAATGGAGAGGATTTCCTCATCCATTGAAGATATCAGCATGGGGAGGTTGACCATAGTGGATGATAGGAGTAGAGTCTCCATGATCTATCTCCAGACTACAATGAGGAGAAATTTCATGATAATGAGCATATTCTTCTTTCTCTTAAATATAAGAGTAGATAGACCCTCATAATGTTGATAATGTGTATCAAATTACCTCAATGACACTGGAATTGAGAAGATTAGGAATATGGTCCTTGTTCTATGTCATGGTCAATATATGTTGACCTGCCTTTTGGAATTATGTAGGGTTATGAGCCAACATTGAGACTCCTATCAGAACATGCATATAACCATCTGATGCTGATGAAATATGCTCCAACTACTGAGAATCTGTTGGAATATTCCAATAATATATCACATTATTAATAGGAATATGAGTCTATCCTAAGTCATTTTCCATCACCAATTGGTGATCTAGAATCAAGATAGGAGTACGAGCCCAATCCTAGTCCTATGAGATATGCCATTTGTCTTTATTGGAAGGTGTATGAGCCTACCCAGAGGCATATTCCACTCTCACTTGGTGATACCCTTTTGGAATAGATATATGATCCTAGTATGTATATTCATGCCACACTAGAATATTCTAATAGACATCCAAATTAGGATAAGGGATATGAGCCTCCACATTTATATCTTTAGAACTATTCTGGTGAAGTCATTCATTAGTGGAAGTAGTAATATTCCCATTTCTTCTGTGATCTACTAGAATTTGCCAGGAAGATTCACTAATAGAAATATGAATCAGTCCTGAGGTTGGGGCCATTCTCACTTGATCATACCTAGCTAGAATAAGGATATATTCCCAATCCTAGTCTTTCTTTATTATTCCTATAGACTTATTTGATGGGAATATGAACATGTATTTAGGTTTGTTCCCCTATCACATGGTGAGCCCAAGCAAGAACATGTATATGATCCTCATCATGGGCCTTTGGAATATTCCTTTGGGTATTTTTTACATTATTTTACCTCTTCCATGATCTTGTTCCACTCTCACATGGTGAGTCTTGGTTGGAATGGGAGTATGATCCCAGTCTGATTCCTCTTCCTTTATCATAATATGTCAATAATCCACTTGGATGGGTGAAAGAATGTGTGATTTGTCTAGTACAAGCATTTTCTAGCAATGATCAGAGTGTTGAGTTTCACTGGTTGTAAGGAGAGTATATTTCTCTTTTACATTTATCTACAACAGCTTTAGAATATTCTACCAGAGTTCTTTAGATGTTAATAATATATATTATAATTTTAGGAAAGTGTGTTCAAGGATATAAGCCTTCAAATTTTCATTATCCATTATACATTGGAACATGACATTGATTCAAGTGGGGATGTTTTCCCAATTTCTTCCTCTTTGTTCCACAATAAAATGTTTATTGACTTTATGCATGGTGTAGGAATATAGTCCCCCATGTATTGTGTGGGAATATGCCCATAGACTTGTTCCGAGTCAGTAGGAATATGAGTGTTCTTGCATTTCCCTGTTGGAATATGTCCATAGGAATCATCAGTAGGTGTGGGGATATAAACCCTATATCGGATATCAAATGAATTCCTCCTCTAATGACCCTTACTTGTTTCTTGTGAATGGGTATTAGAGGGAATAGTGTGTCAGATGGTACCCCCAGAAAGAAATTGTTGGATATCGGTGGGATAGTGTTGGTGATGATGGTTGATAGATTCCCACCTTGGCAGTACTTGAACTGAAAGGGAACCATATTTGGAATCCAAATAATCCTTTATAAAATAATTAAGATTTTAGTTTTTATGCTCCATACATGAGCCTCAAAAGCGGTTGGTTTTAGAGATAAGGGATATGTGTTTAGTAGTAGTCATTATTGGACGATGCAGACTCACCGGTTGTCATGCCTGGAGAACTTCATGGACAACTTTTGTGGTTAGGATCATAAAACATCGGTGGAACTACCATACCATCATATTTTCCAACTAACATTAGAGTTTCCAATTAGATTATATCAATTTATGAAAAGTGGGGGTTTTCGCCGCAACTAATTTACTGAAGTCAATGTTTCATGATGAAGTCATTGTATCGAATCAGAATGTTGAGAGAAGTATCTATAGTGGTAAATATGAAAAAGAACACGGTTACCAATTAATGAAATATGGTAGGTATAATCTTCTCAGGAAGATATTAATGGTTAAAAGAATTGTAATTTTATCCCCTACATGACCATTCTACTTTCTTGGACTTATCAAAGTGGGGATGGGCTTATTTCATGAGAACCCTTAGTTACCGAGGATAATTTTTAGGATCATTTCTGTCATTATGATTTGTTTTTAGAGGGTATATAAAACAAATTGTCCTAAAACATGATCATTTTTTCATTACAACATCTGAGAGATTCATGTTAGGATTTTTAGTTTTGTTTATGAGTGGGTGAAGAAAATGGTTTGATGTATTATAACCAATGATTTTCTATTAGAAATATTCATGTCGGTTTCACCATTTTATTCCTATAGTGGAAAAACAAAATGGTCCAAAAGATTATAACCCAATCATTCAGTTATCATATATATTCACATCAGGTTCACCATTTTTTGTTTTGTCACGATTTCAAAGAGTGGATGGGATCCATCGGAAGATTTGATTAAACGAGATTTGTGTACTGAACAATCATGATCATCGGGTTACCATTTTTGATCTTACCAAAAATTTCCAATGGTTCCATTAACTGCAAATAGGTATAGACAATCTTTCCAAAGGTAGCTGATCACCTAGGTTTTCAAGCCCAATTAATCATTGGGACTCGCATTGGTTGAGAAGATAGGAGGTCAGGCTCATCACACCCATTTGGGGGGAATTATTTCCTAATGATACGAGTTTGATTACCCTTAATAATTTATCATCTATTAATTATATTTTAATTTAATAAGACTAGGGATCTTTAGTTAATTTAACTGAATGTATATGATGTTCTTTATTGTTTTCCAGTAGTGGGTGGTATCTTATGTGATGAATCAATAAAACCAACTACTTCAGAATGTGTTTCAATTTAGGAGGTGGTTAATATTCCAAAGAGGGGTTTGATCCATTTTGAGGCATCCTAAAAATCCAGTTTATTATAGGAATCATATCCCATTTAGTTTGTTGGATCCGTGCAGTTTAACATCATGCATAGAGGACTTAAACAGGTTCTCTGGGACACCTGGTGTTCAATATCGATTCCTAGAGGGCCATTCTATGTATAACAATGATTGAAATAATTAGATTTTTTATAGTTCATTTGTTTAGGGATTATACAATGAGGATTCCATTGTCATTGTAGAGACTTATTATGAATATGAAAAGATTATTGTAATTTCCTATGCCCACGTGAGCTATGCTCGATGTGAGAAATAAGGGATTAAAAATGATAATTTTTTCATTGCCCATGGTTTGGGGATTATGTGTTGGTGCCAACCTATGAATACATATTAATGATATCAAACCTTATATAGATGTCATATGTATCCATGTTATGGTAGGAATCAGAGTCTTCATAGTTAAATCACTTACTTGGGGTTTTCCATAATGTAGATGACTTTGTGTTGAGGCTAAAGTGTCATGCCATTCATTTTTGATTTACATACATATATTTCCCTGACTGGTAGATACTTGTTATGATAATGGTATTATTAATGTGACTCCCTTAGATCACATGATCTCTTCTATGTGTGAGAAACAAGGGATGGAAATTATCAATATCATTTCTTAGAAAATGAGGGGATTATGTATTGGGACATCCCTATGGATCTTGAACCGTGAATAGGTGGCCGATGTATCCTAAATATGTCAGAAATCATAATTTATGATTTTCCTTTGAATGGGGCTTACACTCTGAGGTTTCCCTAGCTATTGGGATATATTATGTTGCATCGTCGGTCAGGGCTTAAAGTGTATGTTTTCCCTTGTGTCATACTTTCCTGCTTGACATGAACTAATTTTCCACTTGTCTTGATTTGTAAGAGTGTATATCCTTGTAATATATGAAGACAAATAAATGATCCAGTTGGTCTTTATAAAGGACTTTGTGTAGCTTGGTTTGAAAATCTAATGGTTATCACGTGATCACAACTGACTTGTCCATTGGACATCGCAAAATCCAAGTGGTCTATCCTGGAAGCCATCACATGTTCGAGATAGCTTGACTAGAGGACTTCATATGATCCTACTAACTTTACATGGATTCATTTTCAAGATTTTGATTGAAACATATGGAGGGTGTTGTGAAATTCAATATGACATGTCTCAGAGGGTGTCAAATGTCTTGGATAACATCCCTGAAGGTCATCATGATTTATAGAAAACATGACTATAGGGAATCGCGTGTCTTGGTTGACTTTTGAAAAGGGTATCCTGAGATATTTAGTTAACATACCCAGATGCAGTTGCAAGACTTGGTTGAGATGATATGGCACCATTATATGAGTCAAGTGATATATCTGAAGGACATCCAATGATCCGGGCGATGGACGCATGGGGGTTTCTCAAGCCTATGGTGGTATATCCTAGGGGAAAGTTATGTGACATACTCTATTATGTCCATTGTACTTTGTGTGACCCAAATAGAAATCTATAAGAACTTCACGAGATCATGAAGACATGTCCAGGTGTTTTCATGTGTCTTGGATGACACAAACGAAGAAAATTAGCATCATAAAACCATTTTTTCTCTTAATTATTCCACCTTTAATAGTTTTTTATCCCCCATCTTACAAATTACATATATTTATTCTGTTATGGTTTATTTTGAGTCTATAATGATCTGGAATATATCAGGTTTCTTTTTCTCACCTCATTACAGATGTCATTATCATTATCAATGAATGATCACGTGATGTTATTTATGCATGGATAATGATTTCTCCAGTTATTCTCTGACATATTACCTATCAAAAGACTTTTCAATCATGAGATCAACCAATCCGATTAATCTTCTCCAGTTTTGGCTATGTTGATGAGCCTTGATGTAAAAAATACAACCTTCGTCTAAAACGTCATGGTCGTATGGTTTCGGTGAATTTTTCGTGATGGGTTGGGGAATTTATAGGACATATCCCACCCCCCGATTGATTTTTGGTTCTTGTGGATTATCTATTATAGATCTAGGATGGTGTTGGTGAAGTGACCTGATTCCACGCGTCTTCATGAGATTTTTTGGTGGACCTCTTTAAGGGTGTCGCCTGATTTTCTGAAATTGTGAGTCCCTCTCATCAGTACCTCCATTATTTGATTGTTTCTAATTAATTTGTACTTTTTAACTCATGTGGATATGTTGATGTACTTTAATATTATAATTTTTACGTGTCTGAGGGAATACATGAGATCAATGTTCCAATTAAAAGGCCTTCTTGAGATTCTCGATGAATTTTCTGGGAAACATCACGATGAAGGGGTGATTTGTCATCGGGTCCCCAAAAAATCAGGGTGGCTTTCCTAGGTGTCTCATAAGATTGAATTGGTGGCTTCCTTAGCACGTCGCAATCATTTTATGATTGTGAGAGGCTTTCGCCTCCTCTCCCTTTTATTTCATTATTTTATATTACAAAGGTTGAGGGTTATGAAACATTGCATGAGTAATGTCATATATAATTTCTCTACATCTTTATGATTCCCCACATGACCAATATGGGTCATATGAGGTTGAGTGAGAATTTTGTGGACAAATCAATCCATTTTTCCTAAGGAAGCCAAAGGGGAAGTTCATATTTGTCTATAAATAACCAAGTCTCTTCAATTTAAGAGGGAGATACACTAATGAGCATCTATAAGATGTTTCAATTATGTCCCCAGAGTCTCACAGTGTCTTGCAGGCCTCCAGGAGCATGTCTCATGTCTTTTTCGACTACAAGAGGCTTCTGAATCCACCCCTTTGATTTCCTTTCTTCTATTTTACAATGGATCGATGTTCTTACGACTTTGTTTGGATGTTATCATGGAAAATTCCCCTTACCATTGGTGATGTGTCACATTATATTTAATATCATGAAATGACTATAGATTTTGGAAATTTCCCTCCTATTTTTAAGTATTTTTCAGATGGTTTTGTTAGGCATTCTCTGATGACAAACCACGTGGACAGAGAGAGATTATCTAGCTGTTTCTACGCAACCACTAGTTATCTAGAGCACCTTAGCATAAGAAGTAGAAATTATTGAAAGGGGTTCTATGGGATTCACTACTAGTTATTTTCTATGTGTGGAGTCATTATGTGACATTATAATTGTTACACAATCATGAGTCCTTCGACAGTTAATGTGATATGCAGGTCTCGTCCACCTTCTTCTGTCTTTTCCAATGTGGGGACAATAATACCCATATGCATGTATTTTATCCTTTGTTAATATTGTTGATTCTTATTAAAAAGGTGCCAACAATGACCAAATATATTATTAACCCACCAATTTTTGACATACATAGGGAAACTCAGGGTTATCCATGCATCATTCCTCAAGAATCACATTCCCATGATGAACCCATTAGTGTTTCATCACTATGGTATGTAATTCATAAACCAACCCACCAAGGTCTAATATTAATCTAATGATGAAGAAACTAAATTTAAACCATAGAATAACATCTTATATAAAGATCAATAGGACCTACCAACAAAATAAACCATCTTTGGTTTAGTTGGGTAGAACAACACTAAGATGCTACATGGAAAAATTATATAAATTGTTGATTACACTTCAAAAAATAAAATCCTTTCATTAAGAAATATAAAAAACTAAAAATTTAGTAAATTTTATGTGATTACTATAACCTAATTTGGATTCATGTCCATATTACTCTTACCAAAGGTCCATGATCTAAGATCCCAAAATCAAATCTCTAGTTATCAAATTATATTCAATAAACACTTATTCCAAAATAATACTAAGAATGATAAAAAATTCATACCATTAGAAACAAGAACTTCCCACTTGAATTTTTATCATGTCTCGATATTGTGTTGTCCACCATTTATCTAACACATTAAAAACCCACAAATATACCATCTAATCAAGTAATAAAAAACCAAATATCTAATACCACTTTGTATCACCCCACCCCATGGATTCTCTTCAGGGCATGGACCAATGGAACACATGGCCACATAAAAAACTTGTCCTTCTCTAGAGGCTACCAACTAGTTATCAGGGCTTAATATAAACAATGGTAATAAAATTAACTTGAATCAAAGACATATAGTAGTGGAAAATAACATAAAAATACTTCTCTTAGTCAAAGTGTGAATCTATGAATAAACAGACAATAATAAAAATACCTCATGTGGATGTCATATAGTCATATATACACTTATTTCCCACTGGTACCATCTCAAATAAAAAAATAAAAAACAACAGAACATGTACACTATAACTACTACCATCCCTAGGCCATTTACACCCTATCTCGAAATACCATGAAGTGATTCTAGACAGACCCACAACACATCCTCTTATGAACATGAAAGAAGACATAAGGTATCCATCCACACAATGGTTCTCAGGTAGGGTGGGATAAATACATCCAAGTATGGCCTTAGTCTCTTCCCCTAGTATATGTAATTATATACATATATGTTCAAGGAATTAAAAAAATGTATCACAATATCCTTGTATGTTTTATGTTAACTATGACACCCCCAACTCCCTGTACATCAACTCTACATGTGCTAGGTTGGCCACTACCACACCTGATCGTATATTTTTCAGCTAGATGTCAAAATCATCCTTGTCACTTCGTGATCTATAGAATCAAACTAATTATCAGTATTTACCTGATGTATCAATTTTAAACAAAATCCAATACCTGGACCCACTATACGCATACATCGAGTATGATCATACATCTATATTTTGCCATACTACCTACTCAAACTAAGAAGGGTTAATCCATATCATCAAACTATTCCCTATACTATCTCTTAGATAAGTCATATACCATGACAAAATAAACTCATAGAAATTTCTCATTAATCCACAACTAAACATGATATTAAACGAAAGGTCCTTTCCTGACACCCAATGAAATAGGGAATACACATTCCATTGATCAAATCCATGTTTGGAAAGTTCATGGACCAAATACCATGGTCAAGGCATAGTCATCGTACTAAAACATCTTTGTAGATTATACAGAGGTAAAAATAATAATGAATTATCCCATGAGTATATATAGAGGCAAAAATACACATTAAACTAATCATATAGACACTAGGGTGTTAATAAAGTATAACATATAACCCATCAAGACTCTAGGGAGGCAATTTAATACATGAGTTCAATGAGGGTCACATCCCATCACATGGATCAATGATTCATCCCATGGAACTATTTATATGAGAAATATCCACTCATCATAGTATGAAAAACTTATACCATTAGAGTTCCCACTATGTCCTTTGGACACATCACAATCTCTAATAATCTATACAAGTTCCCACTTATCCCCCAATGATGACCTCATTTCTAGAATGCTCCACTACCCCATACCCAATGATATGGTCCAACCTCATTAAGATATCCTAAAAACCACAGATCGTCCTACCATGGACCTTCTTAGGACAAAATGATTCAAAACCCTTAGAATCTCCATACAACATCTTGAACCACTTTCACAATTGATGCATGTGTCTCATCACATGTATCATCAAGGATACTTCTTATCCTTATTGAATACAAAACCCCGATTTGATTCCTTATCTATTCTTGAATGACTCATTAAACTCTTAATGATTATCATGATAATACACTGACATCAACGGTGTGTTTTTGTCACCTGTGATACACTCATCGGTCTTTTTAATCAGCTTAAGGACCAAGAACTAATCTCATATACTCAATTTACCAAGGAGAATCAATCTTGGAAATCGACATATAAAATTTAAACCTGAAACAATAAAAGGAATAAAATCATCTCAATAATTTCCCTCTAACACTTGAGTATATAGTTATTAGGAGATTGCAACACCATTTCTATTAATGAGAACTTATCCAGAGTATTGGTAGTTGAAACCCCCTTATTTCTTCTTCCCCAAGCATCCTAGGAAACCATACAACTAGTATGTCCCATGAACCTGCATGAATAAAATCACTGATGAATTTAAACACATATATACTTATATTAAAGAGATGAAAAAACTCCACATTTTAGTTACCATCCATTCTAAGATCCACAATACTTCATTTATGACCGTTCATGCCCCATCCAAGCTTGTAGCAACTCATAATCTACTTCCTCATGTCACATAATACAATTTATTAATTTAAAAAATTATAATGAATTGATTAATTTAAAAGAATGTGTAATAGTATCTAAACCACTTCCTAAACATATATGAGTTTTGAAATCCTCAATCAACCTTATATAAAGCTTCCACAGCACACCACTGGTACCAACCTCAGAAAAATCCCTAACGACCAATCTCCTAGTAATTAGAAAAATTAATTTAAATTTGATTAAAAATACTAAAAAATACACCTTTATGACATAAATACTTTAAATGGAATGTTTATTTTTTAGGAAGAAATATTCTGACATTGTAAAACCACTTGAGTTTTGAATTTGTTTTTTTTTAATTCAATATTTTTGATATTTTTCATTTCACACAATACTGAATATAGCATTTTCTATATGAAAAACATTATGCCTGGATTGCATTATACATAACACCATGTTGATGTTTTTCTACAAGGAACACTTGTATTATCTTTTGGTACATGTTACAGTATGTTTTTCATGTGTAACATATAATGTTGACCTCTTTTGATAGCTTTCATTACATTCAATAATAAGTTTTACACAATAATAATATATTATAAAAATATTACTATTTAAATTAATATGATTTAACATAGATATTAAATAAGAAGTTTTTAATAGTATGAACTAACATATGAAAATAAATGGTTTATAATATGATTTCATTGGTTACCAATTAATAAAAAATGAAAATATATACCAATTAATTATAGAGGAAATAATATTACTTTCTTCCACCCAAAGTATTTTTGACAAAATAAATTTAATTAATTAAAAATAATGAATGATAATAATGAAATATATATGTTATATATTCAATAAAATGTTTTTCATATTCTTCTAGTAGAATTTATAGGCATAAAATAATAAAAAACACAATTTTAGGCATAAAAACCTAAATTTTTCAAAATAGAAATTTCACCCCTTTTAATGGTGAGCCCATTTTAAATTCAATTTTGAAAATTTTATATATTAAATTTGATAAAATAAATTTTTTATATTAAATATGAATATAAAAAATTACTTTGGTTTAATTTTTTGTATTGTTCAGATAAGTTTCATGTTTTGATGAATAGTAAAAAATACTAAATTTTAATTGAAAACAACTTTTTTCATCAAAATATTTTATATTGTTAAATAGTATTTTTGATTGGATATAAAGTAAAATTAGATAAATATTTTATCATTTAATATAATATATTTCATTATAATTAATTTTACATTGAATTTTTATATAAAAATGTTTCAATATCTTCCATGTTTTACCTTTAATAACCTGTTTTCTTGCCCTGTTATCGGGATTAATTTTAAATTAATTTCTACCAATTATGTGATTTGAATAAGGAATATTTTATTAAATATTTAAAATCATAATATTTATTTATTTAAATTATACCATTTTTTTATTAAAATTATGAACAGTGACTTTATTAATATTTTTTATTGACACGATTATGAGTAAATCATGTAATTAAAGGTAAAAATAATTTTATAACTAATATAAAATTACACTAACAACTGTAATAATTTTATTATATGAGTTTGTTTCAACTAAAATCTTCCTTGGTAAGATTTTATTTCCACTTGAGCCACATGGAGGATTTTAACAATTTTATAGTATTATATTAATAGGAATGACAATTTGGTCACACATTTTTTTTAATAAGAGAAATATTTTTTAATGGGTTATATAAGGGATATGTTTGTATATAAATACTCCATTTAAAGATAAAAAGTTTTTATACATCATGGTAATTTATTAATAATTTTTATCAAAGAAATAATTAAATTATATGGTGATATAATTATTATAGTGGAATTATTTAATTAATGAAAGAACTAAATAAATGATAATGATAAAATTAAAATAAATAAAATTATCTACAATTAATTCCACAAACTAATTTCATGTTTTACATTGACAAGTTATGGATAATTTAAATTATTTGGTTCTATGATATCATGTTTTTATGATATTTTTAAAAAGTCAAGTAATGAATAGTGTAAAAAACGACATTATTGATATTTTAAAATAAATAATATTTTATTAAATGATATAAAATTTATAAAAATATAATATCCATAAAAATAATTTTATTACATTCTAAAATTTCATAATTGACTCATTTAGTGTTAATTTTTCATTTTATGGAATCTATATTAACACATAAGTAGTAAAAACACATGTTGTCACCATAAAAGATAAAAGGATAAATTAAGGGTTAATGCCAAATGATAAGGGTAAAAATATGACCTAAAATGTCTAAAAATTATTGTTTTATAGTAATTCAATCTATACTCCTATTATCTTTAACATTAATGACATAAGATCTATTTGAAATTAAAAATATATTTATATTAATATAATATTTTAGGAGATTGCAAGTGTGCCCATCCCCTCTCTTATAAAAGGGCACCTCTCCTATTTTATTCAAATCTCTAAATATCCTGTCTCATAAAAAATATACCCAATTATCCTTATAAATTTCATATATTAATACTATAATCCATACATTTATCATAAATCCAACCAAAGGAGTCATTTTGTGAAAATCAAATGGAGATATCCAAAGAAGAGGTAACGTTCATCAATAAACATTTTTATTTTATTTATTCATTTAAATAATTATATCAATTTTTATTTAATGTTAATATAATAACCTAATTATACTAAATATAATATGATTTTTTATACTACAGTTTTTACCTACACACATAGAAACTTACATCTAATGGGTAACGAAAATATCATTATTGTGTACGGAAAAATACAGCCCCATGGAACGATGTTGTTTTTTTCCATTACCACCTATTATGGTTGTGAGTTATTATGCACATTATTTATGATATAATTATTATCAGGTATGTTTGTAAAGACCCAAATTTTCTCATGTAATTTTTTTTATTATATGTAATTAATTCAAGTTCGCGAAAATTGACGGCGCTTGATTCTTGAGACCCGGTGTGCCTAGAATTAATTTCTGAACTTTTTCTCACGTACATTCAATAAATGCTTGAGCGGTGGTTTTTAACATTTGAACCGGTGCTCATAATTGAAATTTGAGGACACCGTTGAAGTTGCAGCACCAATATTCTCTTATGGAGACCTTCACCTAAACCGCAGAAGGTCGAAGGCAGAAATTAGTTTTTGGACTTTTCGTGGGAGAAAAGAAAATAAACATTCTTTATTTTATTTTTCAAATTCAAACCTCCCATTTTGAATTTAGTGGTGGAGACCACCCGAGCATGAAGCCTCCCATTTGAATTTAGTGGTGCAGACCACCCGACCCTTGAACTTCTTCTTAAATGTGAGTTAACCCTTAGAATTCCCCCAATTGAATGCGCCAACATTAATTGGTTTAAATAACATAACTTTGTAATTTGGCACCTCACCTCTCGTAGGGAAAAAGGATTGTAAAATAAGGAGATCCTTAGAGAGTGATTTTTGAGGATCATCTTCTAATGAAGAATGTCCCCGGATCAAGAACGAGGACGATGTGCGAGCTCAGATCGAGAGCATGGTGTGGGAGCAATGAACACTGAGGCCACCAACATCATTTTCATAATTGCGACATCTTCTACGAACGTCAAGGTAGGGGTTTTAATTTGAAGTATGATTAAATTTATTGGTTTATTTTTCATACTCTTGATTCACAATGATGATGGAAAAACAAACATGGACATCATTCTACACTTATAACATGACCCTTTTATTTCATCCTTCGTGCCTTCTTCATGTGTTCTTTAACACCAAATAATTAATGATTCTAGAAACAAAAATTTTTCTTGAGCGCAACGTATGGACGCGGAGCCCTATACCTATTGATCGAGAAAATGAGGTCGTCATATTTTTTGAAATTAGAACAAATTTGCAGTGAATTGCAGAAGAGATGGGCGGCCGGCACACCAGCCGGCCGTGTGGTGGAGCGGCGGTGCGTTTCGGCGCCGCCGGTGGAGTAAAGGGGCCACGACCACTTGGCCGTGGGGGAGGATGAAGGTTGGCTGGCACCCTGCCTTCCGCGGAGGATAGTAGTTCCATCACGCTGATGGGAGGAGGAGGATCGGCCAGGGAACTTTCCAGTCATGGCACACAGAGTAGGACCCAATCCGATGGGTCCCACTTCCAAAAATTGAATGGCCCTTTGGCCGTTTGGGTGACCTGGGAGGCGCTTCCCACTCAGGTATCAGCTAGGGTGGACCCCGCCATGGCGATCCACCTGACCGCGGGCCGCACCCTATATGTCAAGCTTAGTGCGGGTCGGGCTGCAATAGAGGGCAGAGCCAGGCCATGCCCAGCAGGCCGAGCCATGCCACCTCCTTTGCAGGCCGGGTCGGTCCACCCCTTAGCAGGCCGGGCCGGGTCGGTTCGGAAGGCCCCCTTCATGGGTCGAGTCGGGCGGCCCCCTTCGAGGTTCGGGTCGGGTCGTCCCCTTCGTGGGCTAGGCTGGACCCGCAATGGCCCGAGAAACTGGGTTGGACCCGAATCGGGTCGGGTTGCCCCGAATCAAATCGGGTCGGTCTGATCGAGTCGGACCCGACCCTGGCCCATCTGGACCCAATTTCACCTTTTTTTTCTTTAACATAAGAACCGAGCGTCTATTTGACGAACCGTTTACGACACTAGAATCCTGTGATCTAGATGTTATTTTTGGTATACTCCACTTGAGTTTTGTATAAGGTTGGGGTATGATCGGGTTGGACTGAACCTGAATCCAACCATGCCCTTCAAGCAGAAATACTAATAAATAATTGACCAAGCATCCATTTGACGCACCATCTGTTATGTTTGGTCCCTTATGACATGTATGACCTTTGGGATACTCCTTTTTGGAGCTTAGTGGAGGTTGAGGTATGACCAATAACTCGAGGGATATATTCTACGGAACTAGATTGCACCGGGTTTGAGGAATCCAATGGCTGGCAGTGAGGTGGAGGTTGGAGATAGTTTATATGGATTTTAGTTAACAATCTACTCTGGGCGGGTCAGATCCTCTGTGGTTCATTGCGTGGAATAGTACCTATCGATCCTATGTGGGTCAGTGTTCAGTGATCTTATGTGTGTTAGTACATACCGTCCTGTGTGGGTCAGATCCTGTGTGGGTTGGCGCTCAGTGATCCCATGAGGGTCAGCGCATGCCGATCTTGTGTGGGTAGAATCTTATGTGGGTCAGCACTCAGCAATCCTCTGTGGGTCAGCGTATACCAATCCTATGTGGGTCAGATCCTATGTGGGTCATTGCAGGGGTTAGTACCTATTGATCATGTGTGGGCTAGACTCTGTATAATCATAATTAGTGCCTCTTGATAAAATAATATCATCCAGCTTCGCGACTAATAATCTGTACTTATATACATCACTTAAACATGTCTGAGCTGAGTCTTTAACCTTGTGGTGTAACTGTGTGGCACTTATATCTTCATGATGTTACCTGTGTTGTACTTATTCCTTTTTTTTAATCTTTCCTCATGTGTGAGGTGTGTTTTTATTGGTATCTTCGGTATGTGTATGGGCATATACCTAAGTAGTGTGATGACTGTTGATGTGTGCTTTGATATTGAGGTATTTATTTGTGGTTTATCCTTTGTAGATTCTGAGAGACCTTCAGGGGTCTCAGGGTCCCTTCAATTTATTATTATACTCACCTCGAATTGGGCTTCGCCCACACCGTACTGTGTCATATGCAGACGATGGACAACACTGAACAAGGACGAGGGTACCAAGGCTGGAGGTTGCTCTGTGGTTGACCTGAGACAAGACGATCCATGGAGACGATCGTTCGTGAGGTGTACCTACCCTTCATGTAGAATTTTGGTGGGGTTTCAAAGTTGTTTTTTCCAATTTTACTTGTACTTCCCAATTTTACTTATACATTCTATTTGGGATTGTATTCTATCCCCCTTTAATTAATATACACACCATGTTTACTATATTGTTTACCTTGTTCTGGTATTTTTCTATGAGCATGGTTTGTGTGAGTTTACAGGATTTGCAGAAATGACTTCCCGTTTTAGGGAATATGCCTTTTGGTGCTTGTTGCCAGCCCCTGGCCTATGGAAGGCGAGCTTGGGGTAGTCACGGCCCGGGCCCTAGGGGACGGGTCATGAAAAATTGACATTAGAGGAGTTTGGTTCTATCGAAGAACTAGGAATCTGATCTTTTCTGTGTGGAGTAATAGTGTTAATTGTTTTGAGTGTGGTTTTAGTACGAGGAGTCCAGTGTTGGTGCGACGAATAATGTATCAATACACCAGGACCCTAACTTCCAATTTCTAACTCAGTGCACAAAAACACAGATTGCGTGTTTATTTTTGAAAAGTTTTTTTATGATCTCTTTAATTCAGCTGGCTAGGTATAAACTTAATGGCCGTGGAACACCTGTTTCTTTTCATAATTCCTTCATGCAGATAGCCAGCCATGGTTCCAGTTAGAGTACGTGATGACGACCCCTTACAGCACCTGTTCCCTCAGGTGGTGTACTAGAAGCATCACTACCCATTGGGTAGCTGATACCACCAACCGTAGAATAAGAGGGTGCACACCGATTGAGCGCATTGTATGAGTTCCAGAGCCAATGGACATCAAGGTTCCGGGGTGAGATGGATCCATAGGAGGGTGGGGACAGGCTGAAGGTCATGGTTAGAGTATTTTGAATGGTAGGGACACCAGGTGATCTCATGGTTATCCTTGCTGTCAGTCCTCTATAGGCAGTAGTGGGCAGGTGGTGGAGCTTGATGCTCTAGATTCACAGCGAGGTTACTCTCATCTGGGAAGACATCGAGAGCCTTTTTAGGGAAGAGTTTGTCTCAGTGACCTTATGCTCAGTGTTCATACAATAGCATCTCCACTTGCAGTAGGATAGCATGACTATGGCTTAGTATTCAGTGAGGTTCTCTGACCTCTCATGCTACTCCACTAACATGGTACGCGACCCTTTATTCATGGATCAAACCTTTGATTCGGGGCTCTAACAATAGATTAGAGCATTGATGGTTTCTCTCAGCATCCCAACGCAGGTAGGAGTGTTATAGTGAGCACTCTTATTGGAGATATTCCATGCTGAGTAGTCACCAGTAGCGATACCCACCACCGAATGACTCATAGAAAAGTCAATAATAGGTGGTAGCAGACAGATGACATAGAGGTCTAAGAGGAACATACCTATAGGTAGAGGATCGAATTATACAAGGATGGTGGTGCAGGGCTCTCGGGGTAGAGCATGACCGGGGAGGAACAAGTAGTGTTATTCGTGCGGCGGGTAGGGTCACATGGTTCATGACAACCCGACCCGCCGTACAGACAACCTGAAGACGGTCTAAGGACCTTCTAGGAAGAGGAGAAGATTTGATCGAGGAGGTCCAAAGGCAGAAGGCAGACATGGTAGAGTAGAAGTCCATACATAAGGAGGTGGGTGACAATTCGAGGTTCTACTGCCACCACCTCCAGGTGGTCCACCCAGACCACATGGAAAAGGTAGAAAGGGACGAGGTCAGCTCTAGGAGGCTGAGGCCTACGACAATGGCGCTCCAGAGATGGTATGAGGTATGATCTGGGTCTACTCTACCTTAGTTTTGGTATTTATAGACACAAGTTCAAGTCATTATTTTATTTCCACAGCCCACATTCAGAGCTTTGAGATTTTGGTGGAGTAGTTTACTTGATCCTTATGGCTAGAGACTCCAAAAAGAGCAGATTTGACGATTACGCACTCATGCCGACAGTGTGAGATTACTCTATGAGGCGAGAGCTTCCACTGTGATCTTCTAGGAGTGGTGTCGAGGACTTACAACGTCATCTTGGCTATGGACTAGTTATCCACAATTCATGCTCAGATTGACTATATTAGGTGAAATGTGTGGTGTGTCTGCACGAACTGGACCAGGTTTTCCTTTACCGGTGAGAAAAGATCCATTACACCGCCTGATGGACTTACCCAGAGGAGGGTGTAGCTGATCACATATCAGTTGGCTAGCCATACCCTCAGAGAGGATGATATTGAGAGTCTAAGCTATCCTATAGTGGAGGACCAGTACATAGATGTTTTCCCTGATGATGTTTCGGGTCTAACTCCTCGCAGAGAGGTGGAATTTTATATTGCTTTTTATCCCAGTAAAACACTAATATCTACAACAACATATAGGATGGATACCATGGAGATTCAAGAGATTCAAGTACATATGGAGGACTTTTAGAGAAATGGATTCATTAGGCCCAATGTTTCTCCTTGGGTAGCCCCGATTTTGTTTTCCAAGAAGGCGGATGGGAGTTTGAGACTCTGTGTGGACTATCGGTGCCTGAACGAAGTGACCATGATAAACATGTACCCACTCTTGAGGATTGATGATTTATTTTATCAGATAAATGGAGAACATTGGTTTTCAAAGATAGACCTCATATTAGACTATCACAAGCTTAGAGTACGAGATGAGGATGTGCAGAAGACAACCTTCAGATGTCAGTATGGCGATTATGAGTTGTTGGTTATACCTTTCGGTGTGACTGATGCCCCATCAGTGTTCATGGGACTCATGAACATGATCTTCCAGCCATACCTTGATCGCTTTGTGGTATGATTCATCAATAACATCCTGATATGCTCAGCGATAGAGGAGGAGCATGCCAATCATCTGCAGATAGTTCTAGACACACTCCGAGAGAACCATCTTTATGGTAAGCTCTATAAGTGCTAGTTCTAGATCCAAGAGGATTACTTCTTAGGACACGTCATCTCAGAGGATGTATTTTTGGTGGATCAAGAGAATATTTTGGTTTCACTTGCTTGGGAGCAACCCAATATTGCGACAGAGGTGCGGAGTTTCCTGGGTTTGTCTGGTTACTACAGGAGGATTGTTCTGGACTTTTCTGGAGTTGCAGCACCTTTATCAGCATTGATGAAGAAGGGGCAACCATTTGTGTAGTCAATGAGATACCAGTGTAGTTTTAGGGAGCTGAGACAGAGACTGACGGGTTCCCCCATCTTTAGGCCACTAAAGGAAGGTGTTGGGTACGTAGTCTACTACGACGCATTAGGGACCGGGCATTGATGTCTCTTGATGCAGGAGAGAATAGTGATCGTGTATGGTTGTCGACATCTGAGATAACATGAGTAGAACTACACGAACCATGAATTGGAGATAGTAGAAGTGGTATTATACTTGAATATGTGGTGAAATTACATTATGGGTGAACTTTTTACAGTCTACTCTGATCACAAGATTCTCATGTATATCTTCTCTCAGAAGGACCCGAACCTGAGACAACAAAGTTGTGTTGAGTTCCTCCAGGACTATGAATTTGAGATAGTCTATGATCCTGGGAAGGGGAACATAGAATTAGATGTTATTATTAATAGATCTCGTATATAATTTCTAAGTGAGGATATGGAGCAGCTGGCCACATTGCAGATATCCTATCTGGATCGATAAGGAACAACTTATCTTCAATCTCTGATAGTCACTCCCCCACTCCTTCAGCGAGTCATGGAGGTGCATCTTGGGGACTCTAACTGCGAGGATCAACATGCGCATATATCCATATGACAGGCACCTGATGAATTTTTGGAAGGTGGGGAGCATGTCAAAATCTTCAAAGGGCAAACTATGGTAGTGGTGGTGCTTAGGGATGATGTGTTGTGGGATTTCCTATCATCCCTTCTAGCGGTACATCCAGGAGTAGCGAAGATGTACCAGGACCTCCGGCGTTAGCACTGGTGGTCGGGAATGCAGAAATTCATGGCGGAGTTTGTCTCTCAGTGCCTCAATTGTCAATAAGTGAAGGTAGAGCATCAGGTTCTAGTAGGCTTAGTTTAGCCACTAGAGGTGCCAGAGTGGATGTGGGATGGAATTTACATGTGCTTCGTGACAGTACTTCCACACAAGTCCAGCGGTCATGATTCTATATGGGTGATCATTGTCCAAATCAGCAAGTCATCCCACTTCCTACCAATCAAAGATAAGGTATAAGTAAAGAACATGAGATGACTCTACAAGCAGGAGATCATACGACTTCATGGAGTGCCATCTACGATTGTCTCCAATCAGGATGCACATTCTACTTACCAACTATGGAAGAGGATATAGGAGGTGTTTTGGACATAGCTTCAGTTGAGCACCGCCTTCCATCCTTAGATGGATGGTTAGATAGAGCAGACCATTCAGACCCTCGAAAACATGCTACGTGCTTGCATCCTTGATTTCGTCCACAGTTGGGAGGATCCGTTACCCTTGTTGGACTTCATGTACAACAAGGGATACCCCTCCACCATTGTTATGGATCCATTCTAGGCATTGTACCGGCAACCTTGCATATCAACACTATGCTGGACTAGCCCAGGGGAGTCAGCACTCATGGGACCAAAGATGGTATGGGCTACCACAGAGAAGGTGCATATCATCCAGGAGCGGATGAAGACTACACAGAGCAGGCATAAGTCCTATGCTGATAGGAGATGGAGACCTCTTGAGTTTGAAGATAGTGTCCATGTATTTCTATGGGTATCACCTCGATGTTGTTTTCAGAGATTTAGATGGGGCAGCAAGTTATCTTTGTGGTTCATCGGACCCTTTCTGGTCCTCAGTAGAGTTAGTGAGGTGGATTACCGCTTAGCTCTTCCACCACAATCGCACCAGGTGCACGACGTTTTCCACGTACCCCAGCTGAGGAGATACGTACATGATCCCTCACACATAATTTACTGGGGTGATCTAGACATCAAAAATGGGGGATCTTTTCAGAGGTTCTAGTGGAGATTGAGGATCAACAGGAGTAGGTCCTTCGTGGGCAGTCGATATCTCTGGTTTGCATATGATGGAAGCATGAGAACCTTCAGGAGAGAACATTGAAGTGGGAGGCTCAGATTCATGCTCAGTACCCCCACATGTTTCCCGAGTTTGTGTTGTGGCTTTCAGGGATGCAAATCCCAGATGTGGGGAGAATGTAATGACCTGTACTTTTCATGATAATTTTTTTAATTATATGGAATTATTACTAGTCCGCAAAAATTGACGGCGTGTGATTATGAGGCCCAGTGTGTCCGGAATGAATTTTTGAACATTTGTTCAGGTACATTCATTAAATGCATGAGAGTCATTTTGTAACTTTTGAACCGGTGCTTGGAATTGAAATCCGAGGACACCGTTGAACTCACAACGCCGATATTATCTTAAGGAGACCTTAACCACAACCAAAATATATCAAGGGTGGAAATTAGTTTTCGGAAATTTCGTGGGAGAAAATAAAAATAAAAATATTTATTTTATTTTTAAAATTGAAACCTCCCATTTTGAATTTAGTGGGGGGCCCACTTGAGCGTGAAACATCCCATTGGAATTTAGTGGTGAAGACCACCCCACCCTTGAACTCCCTATTAAATGTGAGTTAACCCTTGTAATTCCCCCAATTAAATGTGCCAACCTTAATTGGATTAATTAACTTAACTTATTAATTTGGGACCCCACCTCTTGTGGGGAAAAAGGATTGGAAAAATGGGAGATCCATGGAGAGTAATTTTGCTGGATCGTATTCAAATAAAGAACGTCCCCAGATCATGAACAAGGATGACACATAAGCTCAGTTCGGGAGCATGGTGCGGGAGCAACGAACACCGATGTCACCAACATAATCTCATTCCTCCCGACATCTTCAATGAACGTCAAGGTAGGGGTTTTAATATGATGAATGATTAAGTATATTTTTTTATTCTTCATACTATTTATTCACAACGATGATGGAAAAAAACATTTCCATCATTACTCACTTATACCTTGACCATTTTATTTAATTCTTCATTCATTTTTTCTGTGTTCTTCAACACCGAATAATTAATGCCTCTGGAAACACAACGTTCTGTTGAGCGTGACATATGGATGCAGAACCCTCAACCCAAGGATCAGGAATATGCAGTCATTATATTTTTTGGGATTATAATGAAGTTGTGATGAACCAAAGAAGAGGAGGGTGGTCGACACACCCGCCTGTCACGTGGCAGAGCGATGGTGTGCGTCCGCACTGCCGGTGGAGTAAGAGGCCGCAACCTCTATAATTATGAGGATTCCAAAGTGCAGTCGGAACTTGGCCGGGCGTGGAGGATAGTGGTGATGCCGTGCTTCTGGTAGAAAAAGGACCGACCAGTCATGGATCACCGAGAAGGACCTACATCAGCGGGTCCCTCTTCCAAAAACCGAACAACCCTTTGGCTATTCGGGTGACCTGGGAGGCGCCTCCCTCCCAGGAGTCAGCTCGGGTGGACCCCGGCATGACGGTCCACTCGACCACGAGATGCCCCCTTCACAGGCTGGGTTGGACCATGGCCCAGCGAGCCGGACCCTCCGTGGCCCATGCCAACCGGGACGAACCCAAATCGGGTTAGTTCAACCCAAACCTGGTCAGGTCAACCCAGGACGGGTTGGGTCGGCTCAGTCCTATCAGGTTGGACCGGACCCTGGCCTCTCTGGACCCAGTTTCACCTTTTTGGCTGTAACCTGAGAATCAAGCGTCTGTTTGATGAATAGTCTGTGGAACCAGAATCCAGGGATCGATATGGTCTTTTTGGTATAATCTAATTGAGTTTTGGATAATGTTGGATTATGGATATGTTGGATCGAACCAGAATCAAATAGGTCCCTTGGAGCAGAAACGCTAAAAACTTACAGACCGAGTGTATGTTTGACACGCTGTCTATTGCATTAGGTCACATATGACACCACTGACCTTTGGGTTACTCATTTGTAGATATTAGTGGAGATCGAGGTACGACCAATATCGCAAGGGATAAATTATATGGAACTCAAACACATCTAGTGAGAGAAATCCAGTGGCTTACAATGTGGCAGAGGTTGGAGACGGATAATACGGAAGTTAGTTACCTATCGACTCTGGCAGGTCGGATCATGTGTGTGTCATTGTGGGGGTTAGTACCTATTGATCCTGTGTGGGTCAGCGCTCAGCGATTCTATGTGGGTCAGTGCATACTGATCCTGTGTGTGTCAGATCCAATGTGGGTCAATGCTCCGCGATCCTGTGTGGGTCAGTGCATACTGATCCTGTGTGGGTCAGATAGTATGTGGGTCATTGTGGGGGGTAAGTACCTATCGATCTTATGTGGTTCAGACTCCATATAATCAGCTGCAGTGCCTCTTAACAGAATAATATTATCTAGATTCATGGATAATCATATGTACTTCTATACTTCACTTATACATGTGTGAGCGAAGTCTTTACCATTGTGGTGTACCTATGCGGTACTTATATCTTTGTGGTGTTACCTGTGTAGTACTTATAACATTGTGGTATTCTTTCCTCATGTGTGAGGTGTGTTTTTATTGATAACTTAGTTGTATGTATGGGCATATAACTAAGTAGTGTGATGACTATTTCATTGTGCTTTGGCATTGAGGTCTTGCTTTGTGGCTTATCCTTTGTGGATTCTGAGAGACCTTCGGGGGTCTCGAGGTCCCTACTGAGTATCATTATACACACCCCTGCATGGGATTCGCTCGCACCTTACTATGTCATGTACAAATGACAGACAACGCTGACCGAGGATGAGGGTACAAGGGCTGGTGGTTGCTCAGGGGTGGACCTTACACGAGACGATCCGTGGAGACAACCGTTTATGAGCTGTACCTACGCTTCAGGTAGGATCCATGGTGGTTGTTCAGAGGAGCTGTTTCTAGTTTTACTTGTACATCCCAGTTTTACTAGTACTTTCCAGTTGGTCTTGTATTCTGGACCCCTTTACTTACTTTATACATCATGTTTATAGTATAGTTTACCTTGTGATTGTATCTTGTTGTGTTCTTGGTTTGCGTGAGTCTACAGGTTTAGAGGCAATGGATTCCCTTTTTAGAGAATACGCCTTTCGGTGCATTTTGCCTGCCCCTGGCCTACAGAATAAAATGGTGGGGTAGTCATGGCACCAGACCCAGGTGACGAGTCATAACAATGATAATATCATTTCTACATTTTTACTATCTAAACTTTTGTGAATATTATGGTGTCACTCGTGCGTATGCATGGCTTACCATAGCCACAACTGGATGTGATTCATTATTCAGCTACATTTCAATGATGCTAATAAAGATGATTTTTTATGAAAGATATATGTTTTATATGATATAAAATGGAATTTTTAATTATAATATATCATATAATTTCATTTATTTTATCCTGACAAGAAAATGGAAACAACTTTCATGCATAGGTACATTCAACTGTCTCCATGAACGATGGATTTCATTTCATATATATATCTTTTATAGATTATTATAAATTTTTATATATGTAATATATATTATATATAAGTAATTTCTTACATTTATAAAATAATAAAATAATTATTTATTTAAGAATATCAAGATTGACAAGTCCAAACACGTATGTTCATCAAAGAAATTATTACAGGAAACGTTACTTTAACATGGAATTGTTAATAAGAGAGTAATATAAATTCATAAGTAAATAATATATAGTATTACATTTATGAATATTATTTTATGATATTTTTAGAATAAAAATATTATACATGAGGTTTTAACATGTATAAAGGAAGAAGGTACTTAAGGTAAGGGAATTTCATCTTAGTTTTTAATTTTGTGAGATACAAGATATATTCCCTACTCGCTTCTTTTGTGTGGTGTATATAAAGACCTATGAAATTATATATCATTAATTTTCCTTATTTAATGATATTAAATTATTTAATTTATGTTATTATTTTACGGGGTTCATGATTTTAATGTTACTCATGTAGTAGCGGATTTATGTCTCTCATTTATTTCAGCGATACACATGTCTTATACAATAATTGATTTTTACAGATGGTGTATATACAGATTGTGAATATATTTTATTTGTATAATCCTGAATATTATGGGTATTTAAATATCCATTTTATGATGTATATTTCATAATGTTTACAAATCAAAAGTTACCAATTTAGTAATGTAATTTTTTCTCAATTTTCTATATTTGAGACACAGGTTCTATTATGAACATATATTATTTAAAGAGTTATATATAATTACCTTTGAGTTTTTTTGTCATTAATCTATTTATTTTGATTATATTTTAATCTTTAAGTAATTTTGTTATCACTTTGGTAAAAAATATATGTTTTATCGAAACAATGTTTTCTAAAAGTCATTTAAATATGTTTTAAATGATCTTTTATACATTTTTAGAAAAATAATTTCAAGGATGTTTAAAATGGATTCAAATAATCCGTTATATGTTTTCAAGGTTTGATAAATGTTTTTTGATTGTAAAATCATTTTTCAAAGAGGAAAGGATACATTTATTAAGAAATATTTTAAAAGGATCTTTCAAAACTATTTTCCATCTATGATGAAATAATTTGTCATATTTTATGATTTATTGAGGATGTGATCCAATAATACAATTCATATTATTTATTTAATGGTTTTTAATTATGATGTAATTATATTTATGAAACATGTTTCTTTTCCTTGAGTTATTTTATTATTGAATGATGTTTATGAAACCCATTTCATTTTATGGGTTCTAGTATGATGAATGATTTATGTTCTTGTGGTAAACATATGTGTGGTTTTCATTATGTGATGGGTGGGACCTAAATATCACTCCAATTAATTAGGTTAATATTTATGTACAATGAGAAAATGATGGGAATCAAGTCGACAGGCTTGATCCAATATGGAAAGATGGGTAAACCTGATCCACTATGGTAATATACAGAAACATGATACAATATGAGAAGATGGGGAAACCTGATCCACTATGGAAACATGGGAATCTATATTCCTTATAAGGATTTTAATGTGACTGGTGATGGTGGTGTTTCTAGCCTAATAGGTGTAGTCCCCATTAAGTGCTTGGATAATTTCTGGCAATGCGTCTTAACTTATAGGGAATAATATTACATGTTTATTTGTATTACACAATACCATATCTTACTCATATGTTATCATTTCAAAGATTATATTATTAATTTTATTTTGATGCATGTCATATTAGTTATCTATATTTACGCAATGATTCATGATTATGATCTTCGATACATAGGGAATGATATTCTATTTTCATTATCATGTTCTCATACACTTATACTCATGATTATGTTTACAAGTACCCCTTTTTTACAATTACTAAGCATATAAGATCACTATTTCTTATGTTTTTTTTCAATTTATAAATAAAGGTTTTAGATTGCGGTACTAAAGGGGAAGATCTTTTGGGAAAATATGGATGATCATTCAACAGAATATATGTTTGTGTTCTATGTTACCAAGGGAACTACACTAATATGGTATTTGGGTGTCTATTTATTTAATGTTTTAATTATTCCAAAAAAGTGATATATTTTTAATTAATATTAACATTTGGTTTTCATATACACACTAGATCTATGCTACCCAAAATAACCCCTCTTGATTAGTAGAATACACAATGCTTTAGTGGAATCAGAACGAATACCCAAAAAATGACCCAATCATTGTGAAACCAAAAATAAGGGATAAGGAAGAGATATATGGAATTAATTGGGTTATTTTTAAATATATGGTTTTATAATGTCAACGAACACATCAATTTGGAAATAAATGAGTTTAGAGGAGATCCTACATCCTGAAAGTCATAAAAATATCTAGAGGAAGGTGGAGTAGATGAAACCATAGGTATCCCAAGAGAGATAACTGCTTCAAAACACCTGAAACTCTATCTTGGGGTTATTAAATATGTTAAATTATATTATACAGAATAAATATTTGATATAGGACCTTATAAGCACCATGCAATAATACTTTATGGAGCGATATGGTTTTTCACACTTTAAATAAATCCTTACAGCTCCCGAGAGCTATAGGTCCCACCAATCCACCTAAAAATTCTCTTGAATCCTCCTCACAACTCTAATGAATAAAAAAATTCATAAAAACATTATTTATAGTCATTAAAATTAACACATTATAATTCTATGTTCATTTTAACAAAATGAACTATTACATAAATGGATAATTCATACTTCCTCTAAATTTTATAACCTATAACAAAGTCGGTTCGTATAACACTAGTTCAAAAACAATATTGAAAAAAATGGAAATATAATCAATTAATTTAGGTTTCTTATTCTCCCCATTTATATATTTTATACCATCCTAGTTCTAATAACAATATGATTCTTTTTCCCTCATTAACAATAAATAGAAAGGTATAAAGAAAATTTATGGTTCTTCTCATATCTTTTATCTACCAAAAAATATTTAACATTTTCCCCCTTATTTTCCAATTCCAAGGGAGACATCACTTGAGAGATATTGAAATAGATATTCATGAGATAAGGTTCACATAACATCTTATATAGAAATTACAAAAAAAATTACCAACTCTATGCCATCATTGGATATGCTAAAATATAAATCAAGAGTGATTAATTATGACATGACCTATTTCTATTAAATTTCTAGAAAGTGATTAACATTATAAAATTAATTTTCATAGGATATTTAAACAAGTTAATCAAGATATTATTACCCTACAATCATCTTCAACAAACACATTAGAAATATTTATGTGTAATTTAGATAAACCCCCATGAATATGACTTCACATTATCAACCATCACTCCCCTTTAAAATATATGATTTATATAATTAAATATAACTTAAGAACATTATATTCATACCTCAAATTTTTAATATTTAATTATTTCACAAATTTTATATTTACATTAAATAATACATCTATAGTAGTTTTACCTTATTTTCTAAATCTCATGGAAGGAGCCCTATCATCAACATCAAGTATGTTCATACATCAATGAATTATTTTATACCTCTAATAATCATTGAAAACATCTTGAAATTATAAAATGGATTATTAAGAAATAAATGAGGAATGTAATCTTCAAACTATATAGACATGAAATGAAGGGTTTGATTTAGTCACATTTTTAGGTTCTATAAGATTGCTAATTTATAACTTGTTATCTAGTAGTTGGATGTTACCTTATAGTTTGTTTATTTTTTGATATATTAAATTCACATGGTTATCTTCTTTGTTGATTTGACTGCTTCTATAATCTCATTTTTTTTATCAATGGTGATTTTTTTCAAATATTTCTTTATATGATACCCAAGTTCTTGTTTCCATCCTATAGCGATTGTGACCACACTTCAATCCACATAGAAGACCAATTTGGGTGACATTATGGGTTGACACATGTTTATCTATAAAAAATAGTTATAAATGAATCATATAATTATAAATGTATATATAGATTCTTCTATAACACTCTCTTATGTATATGAGTTTTTTGATAGATTTGAGGAATGATAGTTGCGACTCAAGAGGTAGTGTTGGAGTGTTTATGGGTAGCTCAATTTCATTAAAATCATTGATTTATTATGGGATATTTAGGGTTTACTAGAACCCCTGTTTGTGTTTTTATCCTCTATGGATTCAATTATCTAAATATCAATAATTAATGATGGAGTCAAATATATTTCTTTATAATATTGATCCATGTCATAGTGGTCGTATTTCTATGGTGGTGAGTGAGTATCATGACACTATATGAGATGACTTCTTGGGGTTTTCACCATTTTAAAAAGTTTGGATTTCAATATTTTTTCATCTAGGAATGAGAAGTATTTATTATATTTATACAATAAATAACCTATATATTTTAAGGAATTAAATTTCCACCTTGACTATATTTATGATAAGTGATTTATTCATCCTATAATTTTACATTGCGAATCCCCAATACTCTTTTCATAGAATTTGCATGGGATTCTATGAAATGTTTTTATTATTAGAAACATAAAATGAAAAACATCAATAAAAAATGCCCAATTATAGGGATTGATGAAAATTTTACCATTTCATGTGGGCCCTATGGTTTTCAATGATCAATTTGAGATTACAGTATCATTAGATAAGGGACCAAGAGGAATATATTCATAAGATATTGATGAAGAGTGGGGTTGGGAATTATTAATTCCATGCCATTCTATTTTTCCTCAGTAATTATCTTAATGTGTTTATCGATTTTATGAGCTGAATAATCCATTATTTTGGGTTATTTTGTGTTTTTATTGGTGGAAGATATACATGTATACATCATATCTGACCATGATCATTATGATCATTTGAATATTCTCATTGGGATATTAAAATAGTATCATATGTATGGAAATATATCTAAATATATCTTCTATATTAAATAAGAATGTAACATCCCAACCCAAGGTCTACGCACCAGTGCCCGGATCTGGTTCTCCACATGACCTTAGTCACACCTCCCTAAACACTAGAGGCTACTGTCTATCATCGAGGGTCTATTATAGATCATGGGGAGATTATACCCACTTTTTCATAGCAAAACACTGTTTTAAAATAAATAAATAAAATGTAGAATCATATATAATAATTAAAAATTCCAATGTTACAAGATAAACGGAAAAAAATATAATATTTAATAGAGAGGGAAAACATGTTATGCCAATATAGGTGTTGAAGTATCAAAAAAACAATTGAATGTAAATACACAAATGGATCCCATGTGGGTGTCAGACCATATATTGTTACCTTATCCAAGATCCTTCCCCAACTCATACATTTAACATGGGTCCTTTTCCATTAACCTTTCTTGAGAACACAAATTCGATTTGGGTACAAATTAGGAATCCCGATTAGGGTGTGATTATAACTCAGTAGGACACCACCAAAAGAATCTAAAACAAATCTAGTCAGACAATTTATGAAATTTTATAAATAACTATGTTCAATATATAAATAAATATTTATCACATTACCATTTATTCATTATTTAACAACATTAACTACAAGGTTCGAGAGGATACTCGTACCTCAATACTAGTTTTGGCATATGTTAGAGCCTGAAGTGTTCGTAGGGTAATATCATATCTTAATAACTTATTTGAATCATGCTGGATCACAAAGTATTTGATTGGTATATGATATCTCACATGTCGGAGTTCTAATTATTCTCATGTGAGTCCATATCATGGATTACCATTATTACCATTCTTATTTCACAATGAATAACTATGTTACAATTCATTAAATCATGTGATTTTTAAGACAATGTTACCATCAATGTTTCATAATAAATAACCATGTTACCATTAATTATATTATAAAATTTGTATGACCATCATACCATCATTATTTGAAAAATGAATGATCATTTTACCATTCATTTAATTACATAATTTGGATGATCATGTTACCGTTCTTATTTCACCAATGAAGGACCATGTTACCATTCATTTGATCCCAAAACTTGGATAACCATTTTACAATCCTTATTTCACAAATGATTTCCCATGTTACCGTTCATTTAATCACACAATTTGGATGACCATGTTATCTTCCTTATTTCACAAATTAATGACCTTGTAACAGTTCATTCAGTCACCCAATTTGGATGACCATGTTACCATCCTTTAATTCATATTGAATAACCGTATTACCATTCGCCATTTAATAATACATAATTAAATGAGCATGTTTCCATTCAAAGTAGTTGGTTGAATGAGCATGTTACCATTCACCATTTCATACATATCACATGTATCTCATTTATCAAGGTCAATTAGCATTAACTACATTATCAATTATAGCACATCATCACATCAAGCAAGATTAATAAACATTAAACCTAATACCACAATATCACATTAATTAATCTATCAATTAATTCAATAGCTCATCCTCATTTCTAATTCAACAATTAGCCTTTACATGAAACTTCTTAATTAATTAACCATTTAATTAAAGACATCAATCTCTTTAAGTAACCCAACTACTAATTAATCACTTAAATTATTTATTAAATATATCAATTAACTAATCACATTAATTAATATAGTTATTTCAATAATTAACTAATCACATATACTCCTCTAGTTAATTCAAAAATTAATTAATCACATCAATAATATTAATTAATTATATAATTAATTAATCACATCAAATACATTAATTAATTAAATAATTACTTTAATTCTATTAGTCAATTAAAAAATTAACTAAACACATCAATTAATTTATCACATAAATCGATTTAAATAATTTCCCCAATTAATTAATAATATAAATATCATTAATTAATCAATCAATTAATTAACCACCATCCACAAACTCGAAATCCCATAATTAATCCCACAATTAATTATCTCACTCACAATATCAACAACTCTTAATTAATTATAAAATTAATTATATAGAATCATCAATCTCAATATCACATAATTAATTCTACAATTAATTATCTCAAATTAATAATTCAATACCACATAATTAATTCTACAATTAATTATCCTAAATTTACAACTCAATGTCATATAATTAATTCTATAATTAATCAACTCAAATAAAGAACTCAAAATCAAATCATTAATTCTACAATTAATCATATCAAATGAACAACTAATTATGTCAATGATCCATATTAATTAATTCACCAATTAATTAATCCAATTCACTCAATTGTTATATCATAATAATCAGCATTAATTATTTCTCCAATTATATAATCTATCTCATTAAATTTTATTAACACAACAACCCCCATTAATTAATTCACTAATTGTTAATCTAAAATATTTTTAATTAATTAATTCTACAATTAATTAACACATACAAACACTTCAATTAATTCTCCTATTAATTGTCCAAATCAATCCTAATAATTAATTATATCAATTAATTAATCTAACTCTATCCCGTTATTTAATTCAATAGTTCAATAACCACAACACTCTCATTAATTAATTTAAAAATTAATTATTCCTATCTTAAACAATTCAATAACCCTAGTTAATTCATCAATTAATTGTACCATGTCAATTAATTCAATAACCACAATTAATTCATCAATTAATTGTTCTATATAGAATAAATAAATCACCCTAATTAATTCATTAATTAATTGTTCCATATCAATCAATTTTATAATTATCACAACTATAGTAATTAATTATACAATTTATTATCCACGTTCAATAACGTTAATAGAATAAGAATTAATTCATCAGTTAATTATTCAACCTAAATAATCTCTATCCTGGTATAATTAATTATGAAATTATTTAACCAAAATCACAATTTCATGATCCCAAACATACTATTAATTAATCATTCAATTAATTAGCCATGTTCAACTATCTGAATAATTTCATAATAAATTATCAAATTCACAATTCCCAAATCTCATAATTAATCCTCCAATTAATTATCTGGTTCAATGATCCCTAAATCACATAATTTCACAATTTCCTAATTAATTAATTCACCAAATTAATAATTCTATTTTGAAATCCAATTGCTAAAAAGATATTGTGGTTCTATAACATTCATATTAGTATTTAAAAATCACAACTATCGGATTTTGAATTTTATACCACCTACCACAAGAACGGCGGTGAAGGATTTCAAACAGATATCCCCTAATTGATAATAATCAATCATGAATATGTTTATGGATAAAATTTTGATCTGAATCCTCAAATATGGATAAGGTTGTGAAAAAATCCAAATTAATGTCCTATAAATCTTCAATTAGATTTTACTAAAAAAGAACTAGATTATGCAATAGAAGTGGATCTAAAACAAGATTAATAACTAGATGGTATACCGTAAAAATATAGGTCTAGATATATAATATTAGATGTGAGATCACTTTGGAATATAAGAATAATCATATATATTAATGGTAGAAGACTCCGAATAAGGTGTGCAGTTTGTAGAGGGTCTTCAGTCGAAGATTACAATGCGTGGAGGTGTTTTGGTCCAAGGAATGGGTATGTGGGACAACTTCGGTCGAATATGGTGGTGTGAAGAGCATCTAAGGTAATAAAATATATGTGTGGAGGGTTATGTAGAGATATTAATATATTTCTCATTTTTTGCAAATTAAAATTATATAACGTTAATTCCCATTAAATTTCGTGTAACATTCATTACATTTTTTCATTCAAATCCTATAAAACCCTTTAAAAACAGTAATTATAAGTTACATGTGATGAAATCCAACTACACATGGTGAAATAATAAATTTTGTGAAATCAAATTTCATGTGGTGAAATATAATTTCATGTGGTAAACTCCTACACGTGGTGAAATCCAATTTCATGTAGTGAAATCTTATGCATGGTGAAATCTAATTACATGTGTCAAAATCTTATTTCTTGCCATGTCAACATTTGGTGAAATAAAGTAATAGGGGTGTAAATTTTCATGTTTTTGAATTAATTTAACCCATGAAATAAATTAAAAAATACCCATTTGAACAAAAAATTGAAAATATCAAACCTAGAAAAATATAGGATCTTACAATATCCCTAGCTTATAACAACTCATCCATGACATGTACTGCCAAGTATCTCTAAAAAAGTCAGGTTCTTACAATATCCTAACCTTATAATAGCTAATCCTTGAGTGGTAATCCCATGAACCTTTAAAATTCATAGATAAAGAAATTTCGGGCCTTATTCCCTCTTATCTGATTCTCTTTTCCATGTTTCCTCTTGTACATTTCTAAGATTCCACAACATACAAACTATAGGAATAATGTTTTCCTAAAATAAATCCTCGCAAAAACCACACACATTTGTTGGATGCCCCTAAAAAGATGCATTAATCTCAAGATGAACTTTCATAATATACTTGTTGTGTTGTCCAACTCATTGTTCCAAGGAACCACAAAACCATCCAACATTGGCCCTTAGCATTGCCCTAAAAACTGCCTAAAAAGGATGTACATTCACTTCCTCCAAGGCTCACTCAGACATTCCCTAAGGATTTTAAACATGAACCTTATATGTTCCTCATTGTAATTCTGATGCCACCACTTAAAACTAATGGTCTTAATCCATGCTCCATGTACTGACACATTTCCCCCCACCTTAGGATCATTGGTAACATAGCTTGTTAGGTAACTCAACCACCATGACCCACAGTATTTATCAACCATCGGTCCCTCCAGAGAACTTTATACATAAAACTTTGATGGGATACCTTCCACCATCTATCTCTACATATATATGGATTCATAATAAAAAAATTCAAGGGGACTTTTATCTAACCAAATCATATTTTGGCAGCTTTTTGTAAAGACATAGCTTTCTCATTGTACCTCTTTTGATGTCAAGGTAGTGGACATGATCATCAATAATTAAAGTACACTAATAATTAATCGAACAATACCACCATTAATCCTTTATTACTGATGTTTTCTCCCACTATGAAAACACCCTATCCTGTCAAAATCTTGGGCTTCCAAGATAACAAACATCTTTCTACACTGATCCGAAACCAAATTGTCTCTCACAAAACCCACAACCGAGTTCTCAAACATGGGAATATTCACTACCCAAACTACCCACATCAAGGGCTAATTAAACAAAAAAGGTATTCTTATTTCACAATTTTAACTCAATTATCAAGATGGATTTACATAAAACAATATCAATTATTTACCCTTTCTACCACCACATAGTCAAAAATGAGGTAATATCACTACCCTAAACCATCTTACACCATGTTCCTAGTTAAAAAGGGTAAATAAATTCTCATAATTCAAATTTTTTTAGATATACACCCTTTTACTCTCATATTTCACCATTTTACAATATTTTTCAATTTTGTTTTTGCCACCATTTTTAGTTCAAATTCAAAAGAAAGGAAAAACCCTTTATGTTAAAGAACATACCCAAAACCCATTTTCCTGTGTGTACCTACAATGATACATGTCACAAAATAATCTTTAGTGCCTAGAATGATGCATGCAGACTCAACTATCATGTTATTCAGGGCCATGAGTCACTCTCAAAAAATCTAAAAATAATAATCACATCACCCAACAATTGTGTCACCCAAGGTGAAATAACATTAATCTATAACAGCGAACAATAAAAACACCAATCCCACCCAGGTTACATGGGTTCTCCCCCATACATATTGTAGAGAATCCCATGAACAAGCTCATAACCAATCCCTATTGCTTACAAGTCTCATGTCTACCTTTCCCAAACAGTAATAAAAAATAATAATAATAGAAAATTTGACCTATCTTACCACTTTGTAACGTACCAAATCAGGTTCTATGCATTGGTGCCCTGATCTAGTTAACCATATAACCCCAGGCATGCCTCCCCATAGACCAGAGGCTGTAAACTAGAAGTGAGGGTCTATTATCAATCATGGAGAGACTATACCCTATTTTATTAGAATAAAAAACCAATGGAAAATAAATAAACAAATTAATAAGAATATATAATAATAAAAAATATAAATTCTACAAGGCAACAAAAACAAAAAATACAATATTTAACTGAAAGGGAAAACATGTTATGCTTATGTAAGTGCCAAAGTGTCTAAAAAATCAACATAAATTAATGACATTAAAGAATCCTAAGTAGGTCCCAAAACACATTTGGTTCCCTCATCCAAGCTTTATCCCCTACTCTGCCATCTAACATGGCACATTTTCCATTAACCCATCCAGAAAATAGAAAGTCTATTCAGGTACCGATTAGATAGTCCGAGTAGGGTCTGAGTACACCTGAATAGGCCAACACCAATGGTGTCTAAAAAAAATCTAGACAAATAGTGTATGCATTTGTATAATGAAATATGTACAATGAATAAAAAAATAGTTATAACATTATCATTTATTCTTTATTTAATAACATTAACTCTATGTTTCCTAGGGATACCCATACCTAAATAATAGATTTGGCTCATTGCGAAGCCTGATGTGTTCCCTAGATAATATCATATCTTAATATCTACTTCCACTTGTGCTAGAGCTTGAAGTATTCAATGGTGATATGATATCTCAAAACATTATTCGACTCATGCCAATGTTTTAATTATTCTCATGTGAAGTCATATATCAGAGTACAATTATTATCATTCTTATTTCAAAATGAATTACCATGTTACCATTCATTAGATCATATAATATGGATGAAAATGTTAGCAACCCTGTTTCAAAATGAATGTTTATGTCACGATTAATTAAATAATACAATTTGGATGACCATTTCAACATCCTTATTTCACAAATGAATGCCCATGTTACCTTTCATTGAATCACACAATTTGGATAACCATGTTACCATCCTTATTTTAAAAATAAATGGTCTTGTTACCATTCATTTAATCACAAAATTTGTATGACAATGTTATCATCCTTATTTCACAAATGAATAAACATGTTATCGTTCATTTAATCATGCAATTTGGATGACCATATTGCCATCCTTATTTCATAAATTATTTAACATGTTACCATTAATTTAATCACAAAATTTGGATGTCCTTGTTACCGTCCACTAATTCAGGTTGAATGACCATGTTACCTTTCATCATTTAATAATACATAATTTAATGAGCATGTTACCATTCATAATAGTAGATCAAATGAGCATATTATCATTCACAATTTCACAGAAATCACATGTATCTCATTTGTCATGGTTAATCAACATTAACCACATTATCACATATACCACAT
This sequence comes from Viscum album, assembly GCA_963277665.1. Taxonomy (NCBI): domain Eukaryota; kingdom Viridiplantae; phylum Streptophyta; class Magnoliopsida; order Santalales; family Viscaceae; genus Viscum; species Viscum album. Next base: position 613,792,910 of record OY728166.1, read on the forward strand.
CATTACATCAAGAAAGATAAATCAATGTTAAACCTCTTACCCCAATATCACATTAATTAATCTATCAATCAATTCATCAGCTCATCCTCATTACTAATTCAATAATTATTCTTCACATGAAACCCCTTAAATAATTCCCTAATTAATTAATCACATAAATCACTTTAATTAACCTATACATTAATTAATCACTTAATTTATTTAGTGAATTCATCAATTTACAAATCACATTAATTAATATAGTTTATTCAACAATTAACTAATCACATAGAGTCATATATTTAATTCAAAAAGTATCTAATCACATCCATAATATAAATTATTTAGATAATTAATTAATCACATCAATTACATTAATTAATTCAACAATTAATTAATTACTTCAATTATATTATTCAATTCAACAATTAACTATACACATTAATTACATCAATTTTTCTATAATTATTTTATCACATAAATCCCATTAATTAATTTCCCCAATTAATTAAGCTTGTCAATCCCATTAATTAATTGATCAATTAATTAATCAATTTCCACACACTCAAAATCTCATAATTAATACCACAATAAATTATCTCACTCATGATTTCAATAACTCATAATTAATTTGAAAACTAATTATCTCGAATCATCAATCTCAATATCACATAATTAATTCAATAATTAATTATCTCAAATGAATAATTCAATATCACAGAATTAATTTTCATATTAATTATCTTAAATTTAAAACTATATATTACATGATTAATTCTACAATTAATCATCCCTAATCAACAACAAAATATAATATGATTAATTCTATAATTAATCTTCTCAAATCAATAACTAATTAAACCAATAATCCATATTAATTAATTCACCAATTAATAAATACAATTCACTCAATTGTTTCTTCAAAAAATACTCATTAATTAATTAACCAATTAATTAATCTAACTCATTAAATTTTATTAACACAAAAACTCTCATTAATTAAGTCCCCAATTATTAATTTAACACATTTTCCTTTAATTAATTTTATAATTAATTAACACATAAAACCCCTTCAATTAATTAGCCAATTAATATTCCGCATTAATCCTATTAATTAATTTACCCAGTTAATTAATCAAACTCAATAATGTAATTTAATTAAACAATAAAATAACAAAACTCATTCCATTAATTAATTTAAAAATTAATTATTAACAACTTAAATAATTTAATAACTCCAATTAATTCATCAATAAATTGTTCCATGTCAATTAATTTAATATCCCTAATTAATTAATCTATTAATTGTTATATCTTTATTAAATAAATCACCCCAATTAATTACTCAATTAATTTTTCCATTTCAATCAATTTAATAATCATAAAAACTCTATTAATTAATTATCCACATTCGATAACTTAAATACAACAATAATTAGTTCATCAAATAATTATTCATTCAAAATAATCTCTATCCTGGTATCATTGATTCAACAATTATTTATCTGAAATAAAAATTTCATAATCGTAACCATTCCCATTAATTAATTATACAGTTAATTATTTAGGATTAAAGATCTCAAAAATTCCATTATTAATTCCCATAATTAATTATTAAATTAATAATCCCAAAATCTCTTCATTAATACTCTAATTAATTATCTGTTTCAAAAATACCAAAATATAACAATTTCATAATTCCTTAATTAATTAATTCAAAAAATTAATTAATATTATTTTTAAATTCAATTGATAAACATATCTATAAAATATATAAATTTCATATATATAAATAAAAATCATGACTATGGGATTTGAATTTTAGACCACCTAACTTAAGAAAAGTGATGAATTCATGCCAACAGATATCCCCAGATTGAGCATATTAAATCAAGAATGTGTTAATTAATATGATTTAGATCCGACTCCTCAAAATCAGAGGATGAAATTAAAAAATCCCTATGTATGTGATAATAATTGGCCACGAGATTTCTCTCAAATAGAACCAAATAATTTATTAGTAATGGATATAGAAGTAAATTAATAAACCTAAGGAATACCTTAAAAATATAAGTCCATATATCCATGATCCAATGATATATCATATTCATATGGAGGAAGACTCCCAAAAATTAATGGAAGAAGACCAACAATAATGAGGGAGGTGAACAGAGGGTATTTGGTTGAATATTTCAATGTGCGGAAGTTTTTCGGTCCAAGGAAGGGGTGTGTGGACATCTTTGGTCGAAGATGGGGGATGTGGGGAGTGTCTTTTGAATTGAAAAATATGTCAAAAGGGTTATACAGAGCTGAAGATTCATTTTTGATTTCATTTATGTCATAATTACATGATGTGAATTCCCATTTCACATCATGTAACAGTAGTTGTGTTTTTTCATTGAAATCCTATCAACCCCTTTAGAAAACATTAATTGAAAACTAAATATGGTGAAATCCAATTACATGTGGTTAAATCAAACATGTGGTGAAATCTAATTTCACATGGTGTAATCTTACATGCTGTGAAATATAATTACATGTGGTGAAATCTTATTTTGTGACATGTTTTCATATTGTGAAATATGGTTATAGGGGGTCTAAATTTTTAGTGTTATCAATTAAATTAAGTCATGAATTAATTTCAAAATAACCCATCTTGACCAAAAATTTTATAAATATTCCTACATGAAAAAACACGGGATCTTACAATATCCTCACCTTACAACATCTCTTCCTTGAGCTATACTCCCAAGAATCTCTTTCAAAATTCAGGTTCTTACAAGCAGAAAATTTTGGTCCATTCGAATTTTATAAATGGTGTCTCAGTGGATCTACAGAAGAGTGTGGTAGTGATGTATTAATAGAAGTACCAAAACGTGCTAGAGATTCACAGATTTTTGGGATTAGTTGGTTATTACAAGAACATTGTTAAAGACTTATTAAGGCTCACATCTCATATAATCATGTTGATTGGTAATGGTGTGATATTTTTTGTTGTGATCAGTATCATAGATATTTCGAGGAGTTAAAAGAAATATTGACTTCATCCACATCCCTTATTTTAAAAATGATATCTTTGGGATATATGGTTTACATTTATTCCTTGTGTATGGGATTGAGATTATGTTATGACATATGAAATATTGTTTATAGCTTATATCCTTTATCAGTTAAACCCTGGTAAGAAGAACTACCTCACTCATGATACTGAGTTAGAGGAAGTGATGAATGATCTTAAGACATGGAACTAATACTTATTCAGGGAGAATTTGATAGTGTATTTAAACCATAAAATTAAGATATATATCTTCACATAGACTGATATGAACTTTAGACAAAGGTTCTAGGGTGTAGTACCTTCATTCGATTGATTTTGATATTTCATACACACTAAAGAATGGAAATCTGGTCATGTATTATTTATGAATAAATATTCTAACATTGGTAGTGAAGGAGTCTGTAAAATATTTATTCTTTAATGGACTTTTATAGTGACCCATTCTTAACATACATCGATATTAAATCATTTTATATGAAAATTCATCAAAATAAGAAAAAATATTCCCATGGACCGTAATACTTTAGTGTATTTGGAAACATGGAACACATTATTCTAATTTGGTGAAAGATATTCAACATATCAATAAATATGTAACCCTTTATTACTCCTACTTAAAATACATTATTCATAACCTGTGTGTAACGCCCCAACCCCAGTTACCTAGAGTCGGTGCATTATTATATAACATTGGCATGATCACAAGAAAGATCAAATCTCGAAAGACCGATTAGTTTAGTAAGCTTGGAAACACTAGATATATTCATAATGTTTTACATTACATCATAAAGTGAAAAACTACTACAACAACATATTGTCTCTATAGTCCACACTATTATCCCCTCATAATATCCCTATAGGTCATTCATAATTTACTTCTTCACATCCTGGGAAAAATAAAACATAGAAAAGGGGTGATCTCAAATGCCCAATAAGGATAACAATATAGCAGAAACTTTCATAAATAAGAATAAAAATTTAAGGCAGTGTATAACTAAAAAAAATCTTTTTAAACTTGAACATAAACATATTATGGAAAAATAAAATGAAATAATTCAATTTACATATTCACATGGATAATCTACTAATCGAATAATCACATGCAATATCAATAACCGCTTTCATAATGATGGAATGCATAATGCCAGACTATCATAACCACATAGCCAAGGCCTCGTGCCAATACTACAAATAATATTTTGTCAAGGCCTTGTTCCAAGACACTAGTTTGTCTCATGAGACCTACCAATGCATTGAGGAGCTATAACGGGCTCCACCCGTCACATATTAAGTCCAATGCATTCCCATATGAAAAGGTTTAAACATAACATAATCATTCATATTAAAACTAGCATATTAAATGTACATACTTCATCCATAAACCATGAATGGTATAAAAATAACACATCCATAGTCAAACATATCACAAAACCTTCAATACAATATAGAAGTTTTGTTTCATAATAAATCAACATCAAATAAGCGTAAAATCAATCAAAGGATGTTGACTTAGATGAAATCAAAACTCTTTTTAGAGAAGTATCTCTTTTATTTTGAAATCATTTAAGAGTAATATATTTCATAAATAAAAAATTTTCTTTTAAAATATTCTTATAATATTGTAAGGGATGCTTTGAAGATTTTATAATGGCGGAAAATAGCCACACCCGCCTTATAAGTTAAAAAACATTATTACCATAATTCTGTCGAAAAGGTTAAAAAAAGCACCTTGTTTGGAAAATGACGGAAAGATTCCTTTATAAACCACTTATAAAAAGTCAAAAAAGGGTATAAATGACTTTAACCCATATTCTTGTAAATATTAAAAATGTTTTGAAATACATTTTTAAGAAACGTGGATGTGGATGATAAAGAGATTACAGTAGATTATTACGTATAAACAACCTCTGATAATGAAGAGATTGCGAGATAAACCCTTAACTTGTAAGTTTTCTTGGTTGGGGGTTGGTTAAACTCCTTTATAATGGTGAAATAATTGTTATTAAATTTTACAAGAATCATATATATTAATATGATATCATATATGATCTTTGAACATTGATTTGTTAATAATATCTTAGTATTATCGTTGTTTCGGGTGTTAACTTACTCGTTTTATTTTATATGTTTTGTTACGTAAGTCGTGTTTGTCATGGATAGGTTGTATCTTAATCATATCCAGAATGATATCATGTCATTATATACTATTATTAATCATCAAATTAGAATTATACTTGAATGGATATGATGGAGAATGAATCTTATCACGTTCGTGGAAACGGTAGTCCGTACGTACGCACGAGCGACAATATCATTATTTTGATATTAAAATAATATATAATTGGATTGTATATCATATATACAGAATCATTATCAAGTTATATTTATTATTTACATGAATTAGACATCATTATTATACCCATCCAAATAATAATTCATTGAATAACAATTACACCACGACGTGGAGACGGTAAGCCGTACGTACGCACGTATGGAGACATGTCCTTAAAAGGATGGATATAATACTGAATATGGTTGTACCATATTTATAATAATATTAATGTTTATAGGAGATACTGGAATAATTATTTTATAATGGTAATAACAAATAAGGAAGAAGTGGAAGAAGAAATGAATTTGAAAAAGGGTGGTGAAAACATTACCTCTTCTTCGGGTTCTTCCTTTTGATTTGATAAAAAGGGCACTTAGGTTAGCTTTCTGACTAAAGGAAGGCCTCTAGGATGAATTGAGGGATGTTGAGAGAGTATTTTGTCGGTGTTTGGCCGAGATAAAAGGCTTTTAAGGTGTAATTTAATGAGAAGGGAGAGTTCCATTTTATAAGAGGGGTGAGGGGCACCTTTGGAAAAGCTAGAAATATTATTTTATAATAAATTCATATTCGGTTTCTAATCGCTAAAAAGTATATTATTTAAAGTTTATGGTGGGTATGGGTCGCAAACCACTCAACCAATAGGATTTATACAATTTTGGGTCATTATATTAACCTTATCTTTTATTTTTAACTCTTAGTTAATTAGTTTGACACTTACCATGTCACTTCTTAATTTTATATTATATAGTTAATAAACTTACTTTATACCTCCAAGAGACCCCCAAGTGGTCCATTAATGATACCCCTATAATTATATAAGCCTCTTGGAAGAACCTCAAATTTTTAGGAATTTAATATCAATTAATATTATAATATTTGTTTTAATAACTCTTTTATGTCAATTTTGACACTATTTGGAAAATTGATTTTTGTGAAAATCATAACAGAATACTTAGTTCTAAAAAGTAACTTAAATAAATCTTAATATGGCATATTATCCTAAAAAATTAGTTTAATTCATTAAAAGTCTAAAATTATATTTATTTGGGTATTTATAATATCAATTATTTTAATTTTTCACAATTATGGTAATTAATACATAATCATTGTGTCATAAATAAATTAAATTATTTAATATCTAAAAATTATAAATAAAATCTCATTATGTAGGAAATTTTCTTATCTTTATAATGAATATTTAAAATCGAATTTATTTTATGTATAAACCTATATTAAAAATGTTTTAGTAAATAAACTCTGATTTTAACTCTTTTAACTCTTCTTTGAATTAAATAATAATAAATGTCCTAATCTAATCCAAGTGGACCTAAATGATTATATTTTATTCTTACGGTTTTTTTGTTCAATATAAACTTGTACAATAGAATTTGGACATGTTTTAGGTTAATATTAATATCATTTTTACCCTTAATTACCCTATTTACTTTTAACAGTGGTAAATAATGGTAAATAGGTACTATTCACCAAAAATTATTTTCATCTCATTGAACCACATTTTACTACTTGATATTAACCGTGTCTCTCTGATTTTAGAAATTCCAATCACAGAAGCTGTAAAATTATGTTTTTTGAAAAATTCAATTTTTTAACTACCACTTAGTAGTTTCACTATTCATCAAAAATTGAAGTTTTTCAGAACAATGCCAAAATTTCACCCTAAGCTATAATTGATATTCCAAATTCAAAAATGATGTCTATTTTTAAAAATTCAAAAAATAAAAGTTTAATTAATTAATTTTATAATTAATTCCCGTTTTCACAACAAATAGCGTGTTTTCAAGAAACAATATATATCAAAAGATTGACAATTGTTTATGTCCAATTTTAAGGTGAAAATAATTATAATGAACACTATTGGATAAAATGTTAAAAATATATTATAATTATACTTTAAAACCACTAAAAAATATAATTTATCACTATAAATTATTTTGATTAAAAAAGTTGTTTTTAAGTATTTTTCACTATTCATAAAAAGTGGAAGTTCTGAGAAAAATATCAAAAATTAAACTTAGGATGATTTCGATATTATGAATCCAAAAAATGAAGTCCATTTTGAAATATTAAATATATATAATTTCTAAAATTAGGTATTACTATTCATAACGGCTAGATTGATTGGTTGTGGTGTGTGTTAGAACTCGATGTTGCGTACAACACACGCTATTACATTATTCAAAGGGAAACGTACCGTAGAAGCTTAGGGTGTTACACTGTGGAAAGGAATCATAAGAAAAGGCTGACATTAGATGATATATAAGGGTAAACAAGGAACATATGTAAGATTAACCTGAATATAAGCAAATGAGAACATTATCATACAATTAGAATATCATAACATGCATATCAAATATCCTAATCAAGATTCATGGAATAAAGATATGGTAGTTCATAATACAAGATTCATAATGGTGATAAATCATCATAAATCAATAATGATCCATAATATCACGTTATATAAGTGTGGAACCATTATAGCTATAGAAAACAATTTTATTTTTCAAGGATAACTACTAATGCAAACGAAATAGTGGATCATGACACAAATGTTTACCATTTTTTGATGAGGACACACCTATTTACCATAGTGGATAAGGACACACATGTTTTCTATAATTTATTAGGAAACACCTATTTACATTTTTGGATTATGATACACATGGTTCCCATTTTTTGATCAGGACACACCTATTTCCCATAGTGGATCAGGACACACATTTTTTCAATTTTGGATTAGGACACACCACTTTCCCACTATGGATCAATCCTATTGACCTTATTCACATCATTATATCATTAGATATAAATATATACCCATTTTATTGGATGGAGATATAGGTCCCACCCATCACACAATAAAATCATTCATACATATGCCATAAGATAATAAAACATTCATCATATCATGAGAGATAAAAAGAGAATGGTTTCATAAAAATTATATCGTATCCCATGAAATTAAATGGGTATCAAAAAAATTTCATCATTTCATTTCGTATGGAAAATATATAGGTTCTATAATCTATTCATCCAAGAGTAATATGTGAAAATAAATGGGTTTCAAAGTTATACAACTTTTGGAAGAGAAACTCGTGTCATAAATATCATGCCATCCAAACATAAACTACTCAAGAAATAATATGAATGGTATAATTGGATAATGTTCTCTAAAAATAATAAAATATATTAAATTATTACATATAATATTTTAATGTATTTTTAATGATCACTTAGATAATTTCTTAATGAAATCATCCATTATTTGAAATTCACTTTTAAAAACACTAAAATTATTCTAAATAATTTTCCTTAAAAAATACATTAAAATAAATAAAGTTTGATTTAAAATCATTTATAGAATCTTTGGAAGAAAATATCCTTTATTATTCGAAAAAAATACTTTTTGAAACATTAAACATTATAAAAAACCATATTCCTCGAAAATAACCTTGAAGTCATTTTGAAAACATTTTCCCTTGAAAACTTATAAAGTTTGATATTTTTTTTAAAAAACCTTTTGAATTTACATTAAAAACTTATAAAGAAGGCATGAAAAAATATTTTAATAAAATATAACCATTTTGAAAACCTTTTGCACTGACAACATGGTTTTTGAAATGAACAAATTTATGACTGAAGAGGGAAATAATGTCTGATTTTCTTGAAAACACTTTTGTAATGATTTTTAGTATTAAATAGTTTAAAAATGGTACCAATAAATGGTGACAAAATGGATAACCATAGGAGAGGAAAATTTTATGTTATTTATTAATAGATGTATTATAATATTACATCAATGGTACCATATTCATAATCAATCTCGATAACTGAAGAGATTATAGAAATAATCTATTACAACATTCTAACATTATATAATTACTCCTATAAGGGAAGAAAATTAAATAAATCATATAATATTAGGAAAATAAGAAAATTCCTGATATAACATGTCAAAGTTAGTATATACACCACCTAGAAAATTATAGGTTCATAACTTGTCATGTATCTCAAAGAAGTAAAATTGAGACAAAGTTACTTTACCAATTTGGTAACTTTTAAACCATAAACCCCATAAAAGAGCGATAATCAAATGGATGTTAAAATAAACATAAATTTAAGATTATTAATAATATAATAAATTCATGGGAACTATATACGTCACAAAAAATAAATGAGTGGTTGACATGGTATGTATCTCACAGATATAAAAAGTTAGATGAGAGAACCCTTACCATAAGTCTTGACTTTCTTTATACATGTTGAAAAATTTTATATAATAAAAATAAGTTTATATTAAATCTACCAAAAAATAATATTACTATATAAAATTATTTATATTATACACTTATGATTTTATATTACATTTTTATTAACAATTCCATGTTAATGTAATGTTTTGGGTAATAATCACTTCGTTTATTGTGTGTTTTTTGAATTTTTATTCTTGATCCTATTACTTAGATCATGATTTAAATTTTTATAGAATGTGAAACAAGATATTAATGTCATATATATTCACTATATATGTATTTATAATAATATTTAATGTATATAAACGTGAAATGGAATACACCTTTCATTGAGATGGTAGGTCGTATGTACTCATGAATGTTGTTTCTATTTTATTATCATATTTAAATAACGAATGTAAATGAAATATATGTATATATATAATCTCATTAAATTTGAATTATTTTCCCTATATATCATATAATTTTACTAAACCAATCCATAATACATTCTATGTAATGTATGAATGAATCATATCACTTTGAGTAGGTGGTAGTCCACAAGTCCACAAATGAAGTTATCATATTCAAAAAAAATTGAAAAGAATTAAGTAATTTGTTATATAAAAATTAAAAAATAATATATATCATATATAAATATATTTTTCATCACAATGTTTAACTATTAGAGGTGGTAAATAAAAAATGAACAGTATCATTACTTGAGGCAATAAATCGTCGTACAGAGGAACATTAACTTCATTACACATTTCATGGAAGTGTGTGTGAGTGTACGTAAAACCACTAGAATAAAAACCTATCATTATATTGAAAATACTAAGGTTATTATATAATCATGTAATAATAATATATGAGGATTTTTATAATTAAAATAATATAATGGAGCTTGAGTACGGATGTTAGCTGTTCATTTGGTAATTCATTTTGATTTTCCCCAAATGGATTACATAGATGGATTTCATCCCAAAGGGAGAATTGTAAGTCAAGGTGAGGGATGTTGGGATGATATTTGGGTAAGTTGTTTCATATAAAATGTTTCCTAATAGTTTTATTTAATGGGAGTATTGAATTTATTTTTATAGGGGAGGATATGTGGGATTCTCGTAAATACTAAATGGTATAAACTATTGGGATGTATCCCTAAGGTAATTTACATAAAATATTGACAAATAATTTAGTAATGGGGATGTATGGTCGATCCAAACCACCAACACAAAAAAAATAAGTTTATTTTTTATAATTTTATTACATAAATTCTATGTTTCCTGACTTTTATCATTCTGGGGTTTTATTAAAGAAAATAGTTTACTAAGAGTAAAAGATATGTATTATTTTTCAAGAAAGGATGGATCAATCAATTGACTAATAGTGAAATACTACCTATATGGGATGAGGGAATTAGGTAAAATGGTGACCAATTTAAACATTATATATATTTAATATTAATTACTTTTTCACTAATTCTATTATTTATGGTGGGGGTCTCTTTCTTAATCAAATCATAGAGATTATCCTCACCTGTAGAGCCTACAATGGTGAAGGGGTATCTTATTAATAATACGTATGAGATTAACTATTCAGATCAACTGTCTAAAAATTATAAGGTATACCTTTGGTTTTGATTTAATTATATTCTTATCTAATGACCAAGAAAATTCATGGGATCTCTCTAACTAATTTATCAGCAATTTATTTGTTTTTTAATGACTATATATGATATAAAATTATACTAGGATTAATAATTCACAGATAGCGGGGAATAGAGATGTATAACATTATCTTCTAAAAGTGAATTTTATCATCTATGTAAATTTAATTTTTTTGTTTTCTTCCTCATAAAAGTAAATTTATTATACATGTTGATTCCCTTGTGTACTACTATTTTATGAATCATTAATATATTTTTAAACAGTCTGTCTTCCTCTTTATAAACATTTATGTTTCATTTGGTCTTGTGTATATCTTATGAATAAAATTTTGTACCATATTTCACACTTGTGAATACCTTATCCATTATTTTCTCTTATTGGTGGTTATTATTTTACATGGAAATTCAAATCATTAACATATGTGAAACAATTTATTTGACTATAAATACATTTATTATATATATGAATCCATAAATTCCAACCATCTATTTCACAATCATTCATTCATATATTTTTTAAATCAATAACATTATCTCTCTGTTTAATTTGTATACCTCGTTAATATTTTATATAAATTATTTTTCCCATCGGTTAATCAAAATATTATTTTATATTGGTTATAATTTTTTTAGGTGTCATACATATGTCTGAGTATATCATTATATAATTTGTGGGATAAGTATTATATTCCCATTCCATTAATTAGGTTAATATTTATAAATCATGGGATATTTATGTATGGAGATCATGTTCTTTTATTTTTATACATTATTGTCAATGAAAATATTCCATAACCTTTTTTTGTTATGTAATGTAAGGATATAATGTTATTCTAATCTTTGTAATAAAATTTTTAAGGAAATTATTCTAGTATATTTTTCTAATTTGTCGTGTAAGGATGTAATGTTTTTAGCTTTATCCACATTTATAATTACATGATAAGATAAATATTATACACAATGTTTTTGTAAATACATGATGTGGTAAGATTTTACCACTATTTCTTATGTAGACTTAATAGCGATTATCTTTCATGGAAATTTTTTATAGGTATATTACATGGTTACCATTATCCACTTTGATATTAAAGGATGTGATGTAACTACCTTTATTAAATATTGTATTATAGTATTATTAGTTATCCTTGACTTATGATATTGATAACTATAATTTATGAATTTTTTTATCATGTTTTTCATAATTTTTTTGATCTAACACAACCAAGTTCCTATTAAAAAATAATGATCAATGGAATTATATAGATTAATATTAAAATTAAATTATTTTTATTATATTTTATGAAATGTATAATAAATCATTAAATAATCACCAAAATTATTGTTTGATTATTATGAGATGATTTATAGAAGTTGAATACCCTAAAGGAAAACAATGAAACAAAAAACCTTGTTACATAAAGGACATATATATGAATTAATATAAATAGACTAGAATAAGTCATAAAATATTTTATATTCTCCATCAATAATTCCTTTTTTATAATATTCTAAGGAATAAATAAATGGTAGTATACTAGATAAAACAATGTTAAGATTATTTAAGGAAAGAATATGTTGTCCTGTGATGAAGGATATTTATTCTTAATTTCATTGTGCATTATTATCAAGAATTGGATATGTTGATTTTATTTTAGGAAGGCTAGGGATGATTAAAACATTTTAGCAACATTGTTCTAATTTATAGAGTTTAGGATATGGGTTGTGTCAATAAAAATGGTATTCCCCCAAAATGAAGCTATATAAGAGTAATATGGTTTATTTGAGAGGATATATCATTATATCATGCCACCATTATCTAGACAATACTAAAATATAAGAAGATGGATATTGTTTTGAAAGAAGTTAACACCACAACACTTAGGCTATTCTGAAACCAAGTTCCTTGAAAATATAGGTTAGTAAAACTAAGTCCAAAAATATTGGAGGATGCACTATTATCTTTCAGATAATATGATATTTTTTGGGAGAACATATATTATTATGATATAATAATCATCATCTTTTCATTGTATATATTATATTTACAAAAAAATTGATAATCACCCCCATAATATTCAAGGGATTCAAATTGATATGTTTACACAATCTTTATTTCTATTTGACTTGGATATCACACTATAATAAAATCTAAAATGCAAAAATAAATGATGTTCATTCCAAATTAAGAGTTAATGGGATTTTATTTCATTCATTTCGATGATTTTTTCGATTTAGTTTACATTGAAATTTGAAACATTCTAAAATACTATTGTGCAATTTAACACAAAATTTTTAGGCCGTCATTCAAGAATAATTGTTTTTAAACATAATGGTTTTTAGAAGTTTAGAGAATCAAGGTTCTATAGTAGATAAAATTATGTATTGAATAATAATTAAGGAAAATTGTGAAATTTTTGCAAAAATGTTATATTAATAATTGGTAATTCTTCCTAGAATTTAACTTTAGTGGATCCATAATTTTAATGGATCCTTGAATTTATTGAAAGGGAGTGAAAAAGTATTAATAAATATTTTTTAATCAATATTTGAACAAGATTAAAATATTTAAATGTAAATAGATTAATTCAACTGAATATTTTTTAAGATCTAGTTTAACTGGTGATTTTAATGAGATATTTTTGAGTTACCTGACATTTCATGTAAGATGATATGGATTTTTTTTAAATGCATGAGTCCATATCTAAAGTAACCTATGAGTAGGGAATCTAGGTAAAACATTGAATATAGGAATCAACCACTATGATATTTATATATTTTAGTCTTTTTATCATTATCTTTGTCATTATATAATCATTATATTCATACATCGGATGTATTTAAATAATTCAAGTAAATGTTCCATTACTTATATGTACCTTTTTTTTAAAATTTATATCTCAACTCCATCTCGTATGACTTATAGTTCATTTTTCGTCAATTACCACTCACCCATGAAATGATTAAATCAATAAATATAGTGGGATTTATGGTAAATTATGTATGTAAAATTATTGACATTATTTTTTCTCATGACATATTATTTTATATTAGTATCAAATTTCACACAAATCCATTCCTCGTTCCTTTTTTCTAATAAAAGGTGAAGAATTGCAAGTTATGAACACTAATTTCATAATGAAATATGGGATCTTGAGGGCCCACCATATTTCGCCATTTTTGTTTTAGATAATTTATAGTGATTCTCAATATTATTATATTTCCTTGATTATGAGAGTTGAACATGCATAAGATGAAATAATTGTTACTATTCATGTGGGATTAATTATTTAAATAAATCTCAATGCTATTATTTTTATTTGTTTCATGAGAGGGTTTGATTTGATTACAATTAATGAAAACCATCCTTGGAATTCGACCCCCTTATGGACATTCTATCCGTTAATTTATGTCTCATTAACTCACCAATCTATTATAATTTATTTTAGTTTATATATAAATATTGCAATACAAATAGAATTATAAATAATTAACAATTATTTTATAGAAAATAATCGGTAATCCTTATTCTCCTTGGTATTTAAATCACACATAAAAAATAATAATCCTTTATGGTTAGTGTTCATTTGAGAAATATAAATTATAAAAAATGATAGATGTGTGGAATTAATGATGACATATAGCTAGTCCAATATCCTATTATTATATATATTATATATTTCTCATTTATGTCAACATGATCCATGATTATTTTATTTATGATTTCATAAATTTATGTCATTCTATATGCCATACTTTTTGTATGATTGTCTTATTAATTCTATGCAATTATTATAATTATACAATCACATCTCTTAGTTACTTATTTTTTTCCATGATCTTATTCCATTAATCATACAATTAATCTAATGTTCACATTCCTCAATTTTTTTTTATAAAATGATAAATTATTTATAACACATTGATAATATCTTCCCACATACCGAGTCATTGATTTCACTACTATATTATGTTTCCCTCATTGACATTGAATTTCCCATGTAGTAAGATATCTAAAAGGTACAATTGAGAAATTTATTTTAAGGATGAAATTATTTAATATATTAGAGGAATATGTAAGTAATATCCAAATAAATTAATCCTTTGGTTCTTGGGAGATTTTTTAATTACATACTGTATTTAATAATCATATAAAATAATATACAATCCTCATATATTATCATTACATCACATTAGTAAATCCTAGGACCCATAGTAAATAATATCATGAGATTTAAATCATTACCTAATGCTTTGGGGGGATATATATTCATTTTCCCACATATCATGGGAATATTAATCCTTAACTATATATATATATATAATAAAAATGGATTCTATCATACATACATTGCAATTTATGGATTAATTAACCTATAATAATATAAGAAGTTGCAAAAAAAGTTCCATGAGTTATAAAATCATCCAAAGAGATAAATTAGACTATTCCATGAATGTAAATCCCAAAATAAAAAATTAAAAAATAATTATAAAGTTATTTAAAAATATAAACATAAAATACAATTAATATAAACGATAGATCCTTTAATAGAAGAGATAAGTTATATAAATAAAAAGAATAAACATATTTTTCATTTTTATATTTTTCGGAATATGGGAAGTATAAAAAAAGTTTGTTCAATGATAAAGTGTAAAAATATTATTTATAAATATTTTATAAAAAATATAAAGATGATTCATACAATAAAAAAGAATAATGTTGTGAGGGAGTAAAACAAATTGAAAAAAATAAAATATATTTATGAGAATAATTCTAATTACAATTTTATAAAACATCATAATAAATGGAATCAGGCCTAAAATATTTATTGAAACAATTTTAATCATATTATATATATGTGAATTAAATAAAAAATATAAAAAATAAGGATATGAATATAGAGATCTAATTTAAGATTAGGGTAATTAAATTTTTCTTAAAACAATAAAAATGAATAATATATAAATATAATGATTCATAAAAGTAAAAAAATAAATTAAAATCTAAAAAAATTCGAGAAGAAGATGAACATTAGGATTAAAATTAAAAATCTTTCAATTTAAACAAATTAATACTTGAAATAAAACATAAATATGAATATATATTGGGAAATAATACCTTGTAATGTTCTTTATTTTTATGACATGAATTTATAAAAATCAAAGAGATGACATGAGGGAGAATTTCTAATAATTCAATTTTAGAGAAAAATAGAAATATATAAATCTATATGATACTATATACCATTATTACTACTTGGATAATTGATGAGTTGGAGAGATAATAGGTGCTTCCTTCTAGGGGGGCACGATCTGTTGTGTCATAGGATTAGAAATATATTTTTTATTTAACATTCTATAATGATTCTATTAATTTTATATGTAAGAAATTGAAGATCTAATTTGTGATGGGTGATTTTGGGTACCTTATTAGTTTACTTTATGAATAGGGATATGATAAAACCATAATTGAGACTTGGTATATATAGTACTAATTTTTACTCCAAGGGTGTGTAGAAAAATTAAAATATATTTCTTTATAATGGTGTGGTGTTAAGATATCCATGTTAGTTAGATCAATATTGAACCATGTTATTTATTTGATTCCATCAAAATCATAGATAAATTTTTATTATAGTATTTACAATGAACATGTATGTAGTTGAGTTGTAGGTAAATTAGAGATGGGTAAGAGGTAATTGAATAAATATTAATTAAGGAATAGGGAATCATGACATACTGAACAAAAGATATACCATGATTAATTCCAACTATAATTTCATTTAGTCATATGTAGGTATCATTCCAAAACATTAGATTATTTTTTTTTCAGGATAATGGATCTAAATAAATGTATAGAGGTATAAAATATAGGCAATTTTAAATGGTATAATATGTAGGGATATAGTAAAAAAACATATTTTGAATTATAATATATTAATATAAGTAAATATTTTCACCATTAGAATTATAGGTTGATTATTTTCAATATAAGACAAAGGGTTACTCCATAATGGTTTTGTAAAATATTTCAAGATGAATTCTAATAAGTAAAAAATGTTTTCTGATGATTTCAATCACAATTTAATGAATTTAAAGTGTGTTTCGATTTTATAGAACTCATTCAATACATGAGGGGGTTATGAAAGTTAATTGATACATAATTTTTAGATATGATGTTTGCTAATTGATTATGAGATATTTC
This sequence comes from Viscum album, assembly GCA_963277665.1. Taxonomy (NCBI): domain Eukaryota; kingdom Viridiplantae; phylum Streptophyta; class Magnoliopsida; order Santalales; family Viscaceae; genus Viscum; species Viscum album. The sequence goes on from OY728166.1 coordinate 613,810,400, forward strand.
ATTAGGAGCCACTATGAATTTTTATGCGTCTTTAAAAATTGAATATTTTTATAGAAATTTGGGATAAAATAATATGATAGATAACCATATATTTTAGATAGAATTATATATATGATTTATCAATTTTTCATAACATGAGTGAAGGTACACACTACATTAAAACTTATAATAGCTATATAATTACTATAAAATATTGATCCCAATGATGACTCTTGTTTTTATATTTCATGTATCTCATGTCCAAGACCCTCATCTTTCTCTTTTACTGTAATAAAAATTTTTAATAACAGAAGGATGTTGGTATCTTGATTTGAAATGCGGAATACTATGAATTATCTTGTCTAAATAATATTCATTGAAACTTATAAAAATGTGTATTATTTTGTGAATTATTTCTCAAATTCCATCACAATTCATTATTACAAGATTATAATGACACATTCTGGCCCTAAAAAACTCAAAAATAATTATTTTTAAAAGAAGACTAATTTTTAGTGAACATGTATTCTCCCTCACTCTCATTGATCATTAATATTTAACATGATATAATATTTATAAAAATGTATATGGATACATACATACATATATATATATATTGTTTAGAGAACATAACCCAATGAAGTGAGCTTCATAAATGAATCCCCTTCCTAAATTATTGACTTTATCAAAAACATTATCACTCCCCAAATGCCCAATATATTTTATTAGATAACAGATTGAAAGTTTTTTGTATATTTATTTATAATAATTATAATCACATATTCAATTAGTACTTATTTAATATTTATTCATCATCAACATCAATCATCAGATATTAGTAATTCCCATCATTAAAAATTTATTCTAGTATAAAAAAAATTCATTTTTATCATTCATGAAATTATCATCAATAGAATATCATAGGTACAGTATGAAAAATATCATAATTATTTATAAATTCTCATGTTCATTATATGTAACTTGTGGTAATGATTATAAAATAATTAAAACATAACTCTCTCATTTCCTAAAATGTTATCAAACATAAATAATTACATATTTGGGAATATTTATTTTTGTATTTCCACTAAAACCATTCAAAAAACATTAATTAGTAATAAATACCATAATATCTATTACTTATTTATTTGACACTCTATGATTATAATAAGGAAATTATAGTTACATCATTTTGATATTTTATTAAACCCATAAAATCATGAATATATTATAAATTAAAATTGATTATAAAATCAAAAATATTTAATTATTATTCCACTATTTATAACAAATAATATCATTATTCATGTATTGGTAATATTAATAATTTTTTTATATAGTTTTTCAATGATAGGATATTAGAAAAAATATTAGAAGAATATGATACTAACATTAAAGAATCTTATATTTTCATAAATACTCTAATAACATAAATTATTATAAATAATATTCCATTTTTGGTTTAATTAAATGTCATATTATGTATTATGGTTATAGAAAATTCATTTAACTTTTTTGTTTTATTATATCATATTGGATTGAAAAGACTATTATGAATCATAACCATTTATAATATACCTATTGAAGAGTGATCACATGATTAGTATAAATATGGGGTTTGGATAAATCTGTTTGACATAGACACAGAATGTGATGGCCTGAACCAGTAGGGTCATACCCAATGAATCCCATTTGATAAAGAATAAAAGGGATATAACATCGTTGGGTTTTTATAGTGATTGAGACCAAGCTGATATCCAACAACTAAAACATGGGGGAAACTTTTTATAAGATAATTTCAAGCTCATCGAGATGATGTCCCAAACCATGTATATTGAAACACCTCATGAAAATCTCACCATCATGCACCTTACCCTTAGAGAGTTTTCTGTTGTAATAGAGGACTATGAATGAAGACCATAATAATATGAATATTTATATTTTATATAATAAATAATACAATTTCTTCTTTTATTTACTTTAAAAATGATTTTTATTTAGAAATGATAAAACAAAAATATTATTTTTGGGTCATATGAAATTAAAATTAATATATTTATTTTTATGAATTAATTTATTTTTTAAATAAAGAATATTTTAATATTTTATTTTATTAAATTATGATTATTAAATTAAAATGATAATATATTTTTTATGTTGTCAAATGTAATTTCTATAATGGTTCAAAAACTGTTAATTTCAAAATAACCATCATTTCATAATAAATGTTGATTCTATATTAAATGTTTAAATTAATATATTTAAAAAATTATTTAGATAAAATAAATATTATTTTTAGAATCATCATGTCAAAATTATACAATGTTGAATTTTTCTTAATTCCTTAAGTCAGTAGAGTCCTCAAGAAAAAATTAAATACGATATAAATATAATGTGTGTATTATGGCATCATGATAAACAAAAAGTGATTTAATAAATGATAAAAAAATTATAAATGAAAAAATATATGTTTAGAATTTAATGTAATTTTTTAGATTTATCATATTAATTTTATAAAGCCTTTATTAATAGACCAAAACCTATATTATATTTTAATGTTTCAAAATCATTTTATTATGATAATGTATCATTTCCACATCATCATGAGTAATTTTCTAATACAATCATCTCATGTACTTATAAAATAATTTATGACTCTACATTATTGTATAAACCACAGTAAAAACCCATGGGATGTTTTTTGGTTATCATTACTTTATTATATATTTTTTGTAACCTATGATTGAGAAATAATAAATAACACCCTCTCTTTTTCTATCTAAACCCACCAAATATGTCATTCATATTCAATAAAAAACCTTTGAGAACATAATTAATCATTTTTACCTTATTTTGAATCATCACATGGTGACATCGAGAAATAAAGAGACTCCTCCAATGCTTTTAGAATCACCCTCTAAAGGTAAATGATCATTTTCCTACCCTATTTATTAAATAATATTCTTCATTTTATGCATTTTATTTCCAAATAATATTTTAGTGATTTGTTTTTACACATCACCAATACTTTCCATTTGATGTAAAAATGATTATATACTCATTTTTATCTCAATATACCATTTTATGAATCTTATGTACTATCGTTATGCTATAGAAATTTCACAGTGAAATTTTCATGCTGATCCTTTCATGTTGTGAATATCATTGCTATTTCCACATAAGGGTATAAACCTATTCATACATTTTATTCATTTATTTGGAACATCAATGTTTTTATTCCACATTTGATGATCATGGAATTAAATGTGATTAAATATGATCTTGTGTTTAAGTATACCTTTGGAATACTAATGCATGTACATGATATGAAAGTTAGAGGTACACACAAAATTATATAGCGCTTCAATGCATTGGGTAATGTTTTAGTATAATGAGTCATCATAAAAGGAATTAGGGAGTGAACCTAATCCATCATGAGGATTTTTCACCATTTTATGATGTCTTGGAAGTTTTCCTTGACCTATATTTCTGATGTAATTCCTGAAATTGTTTCCACATTTCTCATGATTGCTTATTGTTATCATGTTATATCATTCATCTTTGTTCATGTTTATGATTCTCACCCCCTTTTTGTACCATTAAAATTATTGTTGTCTAATATATAATACACTCATCAAGTTATTTCATTTTTATTCCCTTATTGAGATTCCTCGTAACCCCCTAAAATGATAATGGACAAATGAATAAATGATATGACACACGTCAACAAGGTGGAACTATATTTTCAGGAGCCTACATGATTAGAAATCCATAGTTAAGCATGCTTGGTCTGGAGTAGTTATGGGGATGGGTGACCTTTTGGGATGTTTTCAAAGGTGTGTGTAATTGAAGAAAAAGCACACTAGAAAGGACATGTGTTGGCCAAAGAGGATGGTCACTAGTTAGATGACTCGTTTGGACATGTGGGTGGGCTCTAGGGTGGGGACCACATGTCAGCAGGGCAACTAGCGGTACCTGGCTGGCTAGAAATCGACGACTATGTTAAGGTGGGGAGTATGCGATATTATTTGGGCTCAGATGTCACATTTGGTATCAGATGACTCGTTATGTCACGTGGGTGGGCCCTAGGGTGGGGAACACATGTCAGCGGGGCAACTGGAGGTACCTGGCAGGCCAGGAATCGACGACCATGTTAAGGTGGGGTGTCTGTGATATCAATAGGGCTCAGTTATCACATTTGGTATCAGAGGAGAAACCTAACCTTAAGTGTGGTGCCCTATCTAGGATGAGATGTAGGGACCACAACGAGGATGTTGTGCTCTAAAGAGGTGTGACTGTGACACCCATGAATGGTAAAGGGTTAAAGGATAAATGATATGAATCATTTCAACAAGGTGCACCTTCCTTTTAGGGAGCCTACCTGATTAGAACTCCGCAATTAAGCATTCTTGGCCTAGTGTAGTGATTATGATGGGTGGCCTTATAGGATGTTTCCCACAGTGTGTGTGAGTGAGGACAAGGCATACTAGAAACTACATGTGCTGGCATGTGGGGACAGTTATTAGTCAGATGACCTGTTCGCACATGTGGGTGGGCCCCAGGGTGGGGACCCTGTGTATGCGGTGAAACTGGTTGTACTTAGTGGGTCAAGACCCAAGTACCATGTTAATGCGGGGTGTCTATGCTATTAGTGGGGAATATTTATCACATTTATAGCTCAATGTTTATCATTTTGGCGGGCTAAGACCCAACGGCCAGTTTGTGCTATCATTGGAGGTACCTGGTGGGCCTGGAATCGACGACCATGTTAATTTGTGGTGTATGTGATATCAGCAAGGCTCAATTGTCACATTTGGAATCAGAGGAGGAACCCAGCATTAAGTGTGTTGCACTGCCTAGGTTGAGAAGTGGGGACCACATGTCAGTGGGAAAACTAGAGGTACCTGGGGAGCCAGGAATCGACAACCATGTTAAGGTGCGGTGTTTGTGATATCAGCAGGGCTCAATTGTCAAATTTGGTATCAGAGGAGGAACCCAAACTTAAGTGTGGTGCACTACCTATGTTGAGATGTAGGAACCACAACGAGGACGTTGTGCTCTAAAAACTGGTAAATGTAACACCTAATCATACTAAAAATGGAATATGTTGGCATGTGGGGACAATCATTAGTCAGATAACCCGTTCGCACACATGGGTGGGCCCCAGGGTGGGGACCATGTGTCTGTGGGGAAACTGGTTGTACATGACGAGCCAGAACCCAACGACTATGTTAATGCGGGGTGTATGTGCTATTAGAGGGGCCTAGTTATCACATTTATAGCTCAACTTTTATCATTTTGACGGGCCAAGACCCAACGACCAGTTTGATCTATCAGTGGAGGTACCTGGTGGGACAAGAATCGAAGACCATGTTAAGGTGAGGTGTCTGTGATATTAGCAGGGCATAATTGTCACATTTAGAATTAGAGGAACCCAGCCTTAATTGTGTTGCACTTCCTAGGTTGAGATGTAGGGCCCACAACGATCACGTTGTGCTCTAAATAGGGGTGAATATAACACCCAATAATGGTAAGGGGTTAAAGGATAAATTATATGACTCATTTCAAAGAGGTGCACCTTCTTTTTTGGGAGCCTACATGATTAGAACTCCGCATTTAAGAATGATTGGCCAAGAGTAGTGATTAGGATGGGTGATGTTCTGGGAAGTTTCCCACATTGCATTTGAGTGAGGACAAAGCATACTACAAATGACATGTGTTGGTATGTGGGGACGGTCATTACTCATATGACCCGTTTGCACACGTGGGTGGGCCCCAGGGTGGGGACCATGTGTCTGCAGGGAAACTGGTTGTACTTGGCGGGCCAGGACCCAACGACCATGTTAATGTGTGGTGTTCGTGCTATCAGTGGGGCCGAGTTATTACATTTACAGTTCAAAATTTATTTTTTTGGTGGTCCAGGGCCCAACATCTAGTTTTTTCTATCAGTGGGGTCCATTTGTCAACTGGGCCTAGTTATCACATTTACAGCTCACCCTTTATCATTTTGGCAGGCCATGACCTGACAACCATGTTAATGCAGGGTATTTGTGCTTTCAGCAGGGCCTGGTTTTCATATTTGGTATCATAGGGGGAACCCGGCCTTATGTGTGGTGCACAAAATTGTTTGAGATGTAGGGGCCACAACGAGCAGGGGACAATTTTCACATTTGGTGTCAGAGGAACCAAGCCTTAAGTGTGGTGCACTGTCTGGGTTGAGATGTAAGGCCCACAATTAGGATATTGTGCTCTAAATGTGGGTGAATATAACACCTCCTAATGATAATGTGTTGAATGATAAATTATATGAATCATGTCAAAAAGGTGCACCTACCTTTTCAAGAGCCTACCTCATTAGAACTCTGTAATTAACCATGCATGGCCTGCAGTAGTAATCAAGATGGGTGACCACTAAGATGATTCTCAGTGTGTGTTTGAGTGAGGAAAAATCACACTGATAAGGATATGTGTTGGTTGTAGGTACACTCATTAGTCATATGACACATTCAAGAACATGGGTGGGCCCCAGGGTGGGGACCACATGTCTACGGGAAAACTGGTGGTACGTAGCGGGCCAGGACCCAATGGTCATGTTAATGTGGGGGTGTTTGTGCGATTAGTGGGGCATATTTGTCACATTTATAGCTCAACCTTTATCCTTATGGTGGGCCAAGACCCTATGAGCATTTAATGGCGGGGGTGTATATTCTATCAGTAGGGCCCTGTTGTCACATTTAGTATCATAGGAAGAACCCAGCCTTAAGTATGGTGCACTGCCTAGGTTGAGATTTATGGCCCACAACTAGGATGTTGTGATCTAAAGGGGGGTTAATGTAACAACCTGGAATGATAAAGGGATAAATGATAAAAGATATTACTCATATTAAAAAGGTACACAATCCTTTTTGAGAGCCTACCAGATCAGAACTCATCAATTAAGTGTGCTTGGCCTAGAGTAGTGATCAGAATGGGTGACCTTCTGGGAAGCTTCCCAAGGTGTGTGTGTGTGAGGATAAAACAGACAAGAAATGACATAGGCTGTCATGTGGGGACAATCATTAGTAATATGACTCATTCAGGCACGTGGGTGGGCCCCAGGTTAGACTACGTTTTTCCGGGGAAACTGGTAGTACCTGGATGTTCAGGACCCGATGGCCATGTTAATGTGGGGTGTTTCTGTTATCAGCAGTGCGCAGTTGTTAAAGGGTCCATATTATCACATTTATAGCTCACCCTTTATCATTTTGGAGGGCCAGGACCTGACGACCATGTTAAAGTGAGGTGTCTTTGCTATCACATTTGTAGCCCACCCTTTATCATTCTGGCGGGCCAAGACTAGATGTCAATGTTACGGAAGGGTGTTTATGCTATCAACAAGGCCCAGTTGTCACATTTGGTATCTGAGGAGAAACATAGCCTTATATGTAGTGCACATCCTAGGTTGAGATGTAGGGCCCACAATGAGGATGTTGTGCTCTAGGGGGGGTGAATGAAACACCCCATAATGATAAAGGTTTAAATGATAAATGATATGACATATGCCAACAAGGTGAAAATTCCATTTTTTATCCTACCTTATTAGAACACTAAAATTATGTGTACTTGGCTCGGAGTAGTGATCATGATGGGTGACCATCTGGGCAGTTTCCCAGGTTGTGTGTGAATGAGGAAAAAGCACCCTATAAAGGACATGTGTTGACATGTGGGGACAATCATTAGTCAGATGACCCGTTTGTGCATGTGGGTAGGCCATAGGTTAGACCACATGTTTGTGGGGAAACATGAGGTACGTGGTGGGACAGAACCCGACGACCATGTTAATGCAAGGTGTTTGTGTTTTCAGTGGGGCCCAGTTGTCAGAGGGGTCAGATATCACATTTATAGCTCACCCTTAATCATTTTGGCGGGCCAGGACCCGACAACCATGTTAAGGTTGGGTGTCTATGCTATCAGTAGGGCCCAGTTTTTACATTGGTATTAAAGGGGGATCCCAGCCTTATGTGTGGTACACTTCCTTGGTTTGAGATGTAGGGCCCAAAATAGGTAGGGCCCAGTTTTCGCATTTGGTATTAATTGATGAACCCATCCTTAAGTACGGTGCACATCCTGGGTTGAAATGTTGGGCCCACAACTATAACATTATGCTCTAAAGTGGGTGAATGTAACAACTCAGAATAAAAAAGGGTTAAATGAAAAATGATATGATTGATGTCATCAACATGAACCTTCCTTTTCAGCAGCCTACTTGATTAGAACTCTGTAATTAAGCACACATAGCATGGAGTAGTTATCAGGATGGGTGATTATATGGGATGTTTCCCAGGGTGTGTGTGAGTGAGGAAAAATAACACCTGAAAGGACATGTGTTGGTATGTGGGGAAATTCATTAGTCATCTAACTCATTAAAGAATGTGGTTCTATCCAAGGGTGGGGACTATGTGTCTTCAGGGAAACTGGTGGTACCTGGAAGGCTTGGACCCGACTGCCATGTTAATGTGGATTCTCTGCGCTATCAGTGGCCACCAGTAGTAACATTTATATCTCAACCTTTATCATTCAAGCAGGTCCGGACCTGATGACCATTTAATGGAGGGGTTTATGTGATATCAGTAGGGCCCAGTTGTCACATTTGGTATTAGAGGAGGAACTCAACCATTATTGCGGTGCACTGCCTAGGTTGAGATGTAGGGCCCACAATGAGGACATTGTGCTCTAAAGGGGGGTGAAGGTACCACCCTACAATGGTAATGGGATAAATGATAAATGATATTACTTATATTAAAAATGTCACATTCCTTTTCAAGAGCCAACCCGATTAAAACTCCGCAATTTAGTGTGCTTGTCCTGGAGTAGTGATCACGATGGATGACCTTCTAGAAGTTTCTCTGGGTGTGTGTATGGAAAAAGAATACTAAAATGAACATGTGTTGGTTTGTTGGGATAGTCATAAGACAGATAACCCATTCGGTCATGTGGGAGGATCCCAAGGTGGGGACCACATGTCTTCGGGAAAACTGGTGGTACCTTGAAATCCAGAACATGATGGTCATGTTAATGAGGGGTGTCAATCCTATCAGCAGGGACCGATTGTCACATTTATAGCTCACCCCTTTCTTATATTTTCCCCTAAGTTATCCCATGTAGTTTTAAGTACAATGTAATATTATTATCCAATTATGGATGTTTTCAATAATAGCGATATACCCCTTGTCACATTTATAGCTCGCCCTTTTTCATTCTAGTGAGAGAGGACCCAAAGGAAATATTAAAGAAGGGTGTATGTGCTATCATTTGGGCCCAGATACCATATTTTGTATCAGAGGAGGACCCACAATGAGGACATTGTGATATAAAGGGGATGAATGTAACACCCCGGAATGATAAAGGGTTAAATGATTAATGATATGAATCATATCAAAATGGTGCACATTCCATTTCAAGAGCTGACCTGATTAGAACCCTGTAATTAAGCATGCATGGCCTGTAGTAGTAGTCAAGTTGGGTGACCCTCTAGGATGTTTTTCATGGTGTGTGTGAGTGAGGAAAAAGCACACAAGAAAGGACGTGTCTTGGCCTGTGGGGAGAGTCAATAGTTAGATAACCTGTTTGGACACATGTGTGGAAACCTGAGTGGGGACCACATGTCCTCGTTGAAACTGGTGGTATTTGGTGAGCCCGAACCCGAAGACCATGTTAATATGGGGTGTCTATTCAATAAGCAGGTCCTAGTTGTCACATTTATAGAACACCACTTTTTTATATTTGTCCTTAATTTATCCCATATAGTTTTAAGTATAATGTAATATTATGATAATGGTAAGGATGTTTTCAATAATAGTGATATGCCCCTTGTATTATGATTTTATTCATTATACCAAATTTCCTAGTTATAGTAGAATTTTCTATCTTTTGGGTTTTATTACATATACCTTAATGTAAAAAAATCACGAATTAAAGTCTTATAAAGACAAGGATTTTCATAAATACCTTAATGTTAATTAATTCATTGTGAATCCTTTTCAAAATTGTTTCTAATGTTTATTTAGGATTGTGGATATATTATTATAGTAGATCATGATGATAATACAAAACATGTGGTATATTTTCTATATAGTGGAGGTGGGGTCCTTTTATAGATAATAAATAGTGACATATTGAAAATACTCATTCCTAAATTGTTACCAAATATTATTATGACTGGTATTTTATGCATAAGTGGATAAAATTATACATAGCACTAAATTTCTCAATTAAAAAAGATAATGATAATTATATATGGGATGTTAATAATTATCAGCACATATAGTAATTAGCATGCATTATATTTATTAATACATTTCATTTTTCTCCCTGATAAATTAATTTTCTCACAAAAAATATTATTATCTTACTACGTAATTTGGGTGTCCTTATTAAAATGTAAAATATATCTTATAAAAATGAATATTCAAATATGAGAATTTATTATTAAAAAACATAATAAATATTAAATTAATAATTTTTTTGTCTAATGGATGATAACATTTTTTATTATGATTCTGTACTTAATTCTTAGATGGTAATATTTATTAATTAATATCACATATATATCATTTATATTTTTTTTTCACTTATATATAAGTGTTACACAACCTTTATAACAACATTAATATACTCAAAAATTATATTAATTTTTAATGGTTTATATAATAAATTCTTATATAGTGGAGACTTTACAACATTAAATTAATATAAATTGTATTATATAAATTTACAAAAATAATTATCATATTCCATTCTTAGAAATTTATTCCATATTTCTTTATTCATTATTCCTTCCATATTGTTTATCATTTAATATATATAAATTTTCCCTTACAAAGAAATAATATATATATATATACATATATATGATTAGCATCTAATTTAAGAGAAAATATATACTAAAACATAGGATAAGAAACCATTATATTCATATAAAACTTTTTTTTTAAATTAACATTTTGTTCATTTTTAATTGGAGTCATATGTGAATGGAAATTGATAAAGGCATTTTTAGGTACATATTTAGGAGAGAAACCTATTTTTTTCTTCTAAATGAAAGAACATTATATCTAATTCATATGGATGGACAATCGTATTTATAATAAACTAGGTTATGTAGTTGTCTTCATTTTACTTTTTCCAAACAATAGAAGACACATGTGATTTTTTTGGAATAAAATCAATATTAATTTAAAAATTAATAAATTTGGTTTAAAGAACACGGTTCATGATTGATCATATAATATAATATAAACTAAAAAATATTCCAATTTTATGAATATTAAAAAAAACATCAAACCATATTATAAGAATAATTTATCTAACTATTTTTTGAAAGATGAAAATATTTCTAATTTAGTCAAATAATTGTATAGTTATAACTATATAAAATAATTTCACAATATATGGTACTTGGTTTATATGTTACGAATATTAAAGTAAATAATTATATTATAACCAATGGTTTTATGGTTGTATAATTTTCTAATTTGAGTTTTTATATGAATTGTGGAGAAATTGTAGGTTTAATGAATATTGAATGGTTTAAAAATGATTAAATACATTTCCATGATGAAACCATTATGGAAATGTTTTAAATAGTGTCCAATAGATTTATTTTGAAAAATTTAATGTATATTCAATGAAATAATATTTAGTGTCATGTCACAATGTTTTTGATCACATCATAGTTACTACCCCTTTGAAAATTTCAAGTTTGAATATTTTTACTTGAAATAAATTGACACCATGATTGGTCTTTTCGGGATATGATAAATCAAATTTTATAATAAATGATGAATTATGGGATAATTTTGTAATCCAATTCCTAATTTATGAAAATTTGGATTATTTCTCATTGGTTATAAAAAATAATTTTTTTATATAATGTGTTATCATGTCACAAGATGACTTGTAGTTAAATAAAACTAACAGTAGAACAAACATTTCACACTATAATATTTAATTTCAATTGTGAGTCATTAATTATATAGATTTTCATGTTGACATATTAACATGGATTATGGATGTTCAATAGTGTTTTTAATTGAATTTCAATAGCAAAAATGGAATACAAAGGTGATGGAATATTATATATCATGCCTTCTTGAACTATTACATTAAATGTTTTTAGGTTTTGGAGGTGTTGAGAAAATTTAGGAAGTACAAAGATAGATTATGAGATAAATTTTTAGCTAGGAGGAGGGGTTGCAGTGTGACCTGATAAACTACCCTATGATGGGATGGATGCTCGAAATTGGTTTTAAAAAAACAAATCTTAATATTACTTATTGAATTGAATGATGCATGATGATTAATGTTATGACCTAATGTGTGATATTAAGGTTTTTCAGGATTCGGCGTCCTGATGATGGTGGATGTTTGTGGAATGATGTATGGAATTAATGTTTTAGGGGTCACAATGAATTCTTGAAGTAATATTTTATAGTAATGGATATTTTTTGAAATTATTTGACTATGAAATGTTGTTCATTGTGTTATCTATTCATATAAATAATCCCTATATTAACCCATAAATCACCAATGAGTTTATCATGTGGGGGGATAATTACAACATAAATATTCAAATTGTGGTGAATAGTCCTATATGGTAAGTTATCTTATGTTATCTTATGGTGCGCTGGTATAATAGTGACATTCATCACATGGATCTCTTGTTTATTATGTTCATGTTTTGACTAGATACTGTCAATGATTTCGCCTTGATCCTTAGATGAAAAGAATCCATGATATTATAAATTTTCTCATACTATGGTATTCAACAAATATCATATTTTTTAGGGAGTTTTACATTATTATTTTGGGAGATATAATTTAGTTAATATTGTTTGGGGGAATTTTGATATAAGTAACCAAATAATGTCATGATTTATAATTTTTTAGGATTTATTGTAAATTTGGGCTTTTCCACAATTATATATTGTTACTTTGAATTTCCCTAAACACTATGAAAATAGAGTTGTGACTTTGTAGATATTTTATAATCATTTAATTGGTTTTATCCATTGAATGCATGTGGTAATCCTCTTTTTTTTATTTGCTTAATTTTTTAATTTTTCTCCATTATTTTAATATTCCTTTTTTTCCTAATCTAGGTGAATCTATATTAGTGGTGTAGAATAAAATGTATTAGAATTTCTTTATTAATTTAATTTATATTAGTTTGTTATAGGTTTTTGGTGATATTATATGGGTTTTATTAGTGATATAATCACCTTATTCTTCTAGATATTTCAAATTAATCAATGAAGCATCTGTTTCAGTTTGGGATTCAAGATCTATTTTGCTTGTTATTTTGATATTATTTTATTATCATGACAATTCAATCTTTTTGTATATGTAATAAATTAACCTAATAATTATAAGTAACTCAATTAATAAATATAAGGTTTGAATTCATGATTCTAATATTATTTATAAAATTACATGCAGTATATATATACATATATTGACACCTCTGAGTTTTTTTTCCGCAATCGATTTTTGTTATCTACTATTAACAATTTTGTTTTCATAATCAATATTTTTCAACAACCATTAATAATGGGTAAGGCAATAAAATTTAATAATGAATAGTTTGTTTATAGAAATGGAATTAAGGTATTGATGTAATAATGTGATAGTCTGATTTTATATAAATTAATGATTAAATATAAGTCATTAAACAAATATTTACATTTTCATTTCCAATCATTTCTACTTCATATTGGGTGTTTCCAAACAGTGGGTATAGTGGAAAAATTTGGTTAATGTGTTTGGATACTATGATGTGGTTCTAATATTTTATGGTAATAGATAATGGTATTTTACATGTATATTATAATTTTGGTATGGTTAATAATTTATGAATTATGTTTTTTATGGCTATTGTGGTGCCATTTGGTATGGCTTTTGTGTCAATTAATGTGGTGGTGGGTGTGGTGGTGACATGATGTGTTATAGTTTATTAGTGAAAGGGAGTGTGGTTATAATATATTATATTAGTCTTGTATATTGGGAAATGATTGATAAATAATTATATTATTGAATGATTTATGAATGTTTCTAGAATAATTGTGAATAATAAATGGATAAGGATGTAAATAAATGAATAATGAAATGTAATTATATTAATAAAGAAACAGGATTAATTAATTGTAACACCATGAGTTTTTAAAAGAATAAAAATATATTCGATAGAATACTGGTTATGAAACAATAATTTCATCTTCTGTAACATGAAATAACCAGTTATATCTGGTGTTATAGGAAACCCCATGATTTTTATGTTCGATAGCTTATTCAACATGCAACACCGATCATAAACATCCCATGATATATATTTCTATTATAACCTATAAATGCTAATAAAGAGTATGACCATGATTAAATTAATTATGAAAATATGTTTTAAAATTTTTTATATAATTAATTATTTGAGGACTAATTAATTATAAATCAATATGAAAATCAATTTTAGATAAAGATAATGTTTTTACAAAAACATTTTAATGCACCAAATGAATTTTTTCCTAATAAATTAAAATTATTACTATCTGTGAATTATATTAATAAGTTTTATATAATATATATTCAATCGAATTTTTTAACTTTAATCCAAAAGATTTTGCAGTCATAAGTTAATAATAAATCAATTTTTTTTGCATAAAAGGCTATATTTTTTAAAGGCATTTCCACCTTTTAATAGAGAACATCTATTAAATAAATATTTTTAATGATTTAGAAATTCTATATAGCACAATCATCATAATTTTTAATGTATTCATTTCAAATTTATCTAAAGGTGAATTTATGGTATTTTTCTTATAAATTTAATTTTTTTATGTTTAGTGAAAACTACTGCATTTAAATTAAAAACTATGTTTTTAAATAAATAATTATTAATGTTTATTTATTTTTAAAATTGTTTTTAAAGTAAAAATATATCAATTATACATCTATTAATATATTTTTTGTCATTTTAATCATTTTAATATTAAATTTGGATTCAAAAGAAATCCAATCTTTTGAATACTTTCACATTAAAAACCAGTTTTCTCGTCACGTCTATGAGGCTGATTTTAAATTAAATTCTTCCAATTCTATGAGATTAATTTAAAAAAAATGATTAAATATTTTTAATAATAACAATGCATATTTTTTAATTAGCCCAAATTATTTTTTTACAATACTTATTAGTGAAAATAGTTAAATTTATTTAAAACCTTTAATGTAAAAACAAGTTTACTAGGTGATTAAACAATAAACATAAAGGGAATGATGACCAAGACACTTGTCAAGCACCGATTTTATAGAATTATTTATACCCTTAAGACATTATTATTTAAATTTATGAGTTTTTGGGGAATTTTTCTACTAGGTATACCCATATTATTTTTTATGTAATGAAAAAGACAAAAATGAACCCCTTATCCTTTTAATTTCTATAATTCATTGGAGTGAGATAAAAGACAACATATGTTTCGTTATAAATTTTTTATTTAATATAAATATATGTAGTTTATCATAATAATTTATATTTTATTTGTTGAGATTAATTATTTTACTAAAATTCTTATGAAATTCCAACTTAGTAATTTTTTATTTAATAGTTAAATAAATTAAATGATAATAAAAATATTAAATGTAATGTAAATAGAATTAATTATTGTGTTACATTATTCTTTTGTGTTAATATATCATGAATAACATGTTTATAAATAATATATTAAAATTCTATCTTTGAATTGATATTTTAAAATTCAAATTAAATAAATAATATTAAAATTGACATTAATGTTATGTTATAATAAATGATATTTTAGCATATAATTTAAAATTAATAAACAACCTATATATATACAAATTATATTTAAATTTTAATGAATATGAAAATGGCCCACTAATTAACCATTATATCTTTTATAATGATTATTTTGACCTTTAAATAGTCGAAATAGTTGTTAGTATGGTTAAGGTTGAAGTAGTGTTTTTTGGCATTAGATGCACTACTATTAAAATTAATTTCAAAGAGACTTGTAATTTTAATTTAATAATTTGTATTTAATACATTTAATAAGTGTGTATAAATTATATTATAATTTTCAGTTTAATTATATCTTAATATATATTATATAGGTTAGAAAAGTAGTTACCTTATCAAAAAATTAAAATTAAAAAAGTAAAGAAACATAGGATTTAAGGAAAAAAATGTATAAAAATTTTGTTTCATTTTTTGGTAGAAGTATTTATAAAACATTTAATACCTACAAATATTTAATTATAAAATATTAATCCACTTTATGTAATTATTACATCCCAATGGTTATCACTTTTTATTATTTATGAGAACTCCATTCCTTCTCTACTATAAAAAATTACTCACTCTCCCCACTTATTCACAACTATGAATCCATTTTTATCAACCAAACCCATCCTAAATCAATTCCAATATTCCCTAATATCATCATATAATCCATATTTTGGTAATAAATCAAACCATTGAATATTTTAGTGATAACCTAAGGAGGATACCTGAAGAAGAAGTAATGTTCTTCAAAAGTTGTTTTTATTTTATTCCATTATCCTCATCAATCAATTATTCTTATACCACTATTAGATAATAAAAATACTATACTAAGTACACATAAATTTTTCCATATTAATTTTATGTCCTACACCCACACACACATCCATAAAATAGGTTACGAATTCACTGTTCATGTGTAATATAGACTACTACCACGTGAAATGATGAGGTTCATTTTTCCATTACCAACACTCATGAATGGGTATAATGATGTAAATAATATATAAATATAAATATATATTATTTATTATATTTATAACATAATAATACAATTATATAAAATATATCATATACACCCTTTTTATATTCCAACCCATAAGAGATATGATAATATCGCTCAGGTGTATGGTAGGCTACCACCTCATGAGGAGATGTGAATAATTTTCCACTAATTAAATTTCTAGATATATATAATATATAATTATGATATTCTTGAAATATGTATATTTATGTGTATATAATATGTAATTTTCTTATTTCCATTTCAGACACTGAAAAAGTGACAACATCGTTTACAGACATATGGACTACCTCCGCCTCAAAGCGGTGTGATTTTTATTTTTTCAACACTACATGAAAAAAGTATTTATATATAATTAAATAATACTATATTTATGATATAATTATAATTATTTAAATTTAAATTTAAATTTATTTCTTTTTAAAATTATCATTGAAAAATTAGAATGTTACTCATGTTTACGTACGACCTACAATCTTTATGATCAAAACATTGATTCATTTTTCATAACCATAGTAAATTACTTAATTTATGAGTGTAATGTTTTTATAAATATGACAATTATTTCATTAATATTATTTTGTTGGTGTTTAAGTAATGATTTTATTTCCCTTATCAACCTATTAATGTCAGTTTTGATACATAAGACGAATATGGTCAAAACAGCTAACATAAAATAAATTGATTAACTAATCATATAAAACATGTTAATAAGTGAAATAAATTTAACAATAAACAAGGTAATATTTATAAATGTAACACCCCGACCCTAGTTTCTCAGAGTCGGTGCATTATTATATAACATTGGCATGATCACAAGAAAAATCAAATCTCGAAATACCGATTAGTTTAGTTTCCTTGGAAACACTGGATATATTCATATGTATTACCTTACATCATTAAAATGAAAACTAGAACAAGATAGTCTCCATAGTCCACACTCATATCCCCTCATATTATCCCTGCAGGTCATTCATAAATTAATTCTTCACATCCTGGAAAAAATAAAACATTGAAAGGGGTGAGCTCTGATGCTTAGTAAGGATAACAATATAGTGGAAACATTCATAAATAAACATGAACATTTAAGTCATCGTATAGATAAAATAACTTTTAAACATGAACTTCAGCATAATATGGCAAGGATAAAATGAAATAATGCCATTTACATATTCACATAGATATTCTACTAGTCAAATAATCAAATGAAAATCTCAATAACCACTTTCATAATGACAGAATGCATAATGCCAGACTATCATAACCACGTAGCCAAGGCCTCGTGCCAAGACTAAAAATAAGAATTTGTCAAGGCCACATGATAAGACACTAGTTTGTCTCATGAGACCTACCGATACATCGAGGAGCTATAGTGGTCTCCACCCGTCACATACTATGTCCAATGCATAACTCATATGAAAAGTTTGAAACATAACATAAACATTCATATTGAAACTAGCATACGAAATGTCAATAATTTATCCACAAACCATGAATGATATAAAAATAGCACATCAATAGTCAAACATAATTCATTTTATACAGTATGGATTATTGTATTGTATCATATTAACCTCAATCGAGAATAATTAAGGATATTAACATAGATGAAAATAATCATCTAAACAATTTGAGAGAAATATCACACTTTTTCTTGAAAATAATTAAAAGTATCACTATTTATCTGGAAGCCATTATAAATAGATTTTTGAATCAAAGTGTCCCATACCACTTTGAATCATTTAAAATGAATTTTGATTTTAAAATATTAATTTCCATATAAATAAATCCTTAAAAACATTTTTAAAACATGGAAATTAATGAGAATGAGTTAGAATAATAAATCTTTAAAACATTTTAAAATGATATTTTAGTTAGAGTTACTAAAAAAAGAGATACACATGAATAAAAATAATTGAGGTAATAAAAAACATTATAATATCATGATAATAAAGGGATTCATGATATTCTATGTCAATGTACATTATATAAACCATATAAAAGTGATTTGGTGTAAAACAATAAAAGATTATCAATGTAATGTAATTTGAGATGAAACTTCTTATAAAGATCATATACTTAGGTTAAGGATAATTCAACGACATAATTTTGTGTGAAAAATATAAATACACTCAATATTATTGGATATTTAGTGTAAATAAATCAGATGACATTCACACATATTTTTGTAAAAACAACACCAATGAATTGGATATTTAACTCAACAAATGGAGATTGTGTTAAAATTACTCTTATCAAGCTCAAATCGATGACTTGAGAATTTATCAATGGAGTGATTATGTGTATCAAAAGTATATCTATATAATTGGGGGTGGAAATTATGACATAATCAAATGAATAGTGATTCCACACATAATATGGGAGTAAAATAATCAATGAAGTATGCCTAAAGCCGAATGAGTGGAAATTGAAATTTCAAATTCTCTTATCGATTAGGTAACATACGAAACATACACCCATTAAATAAGGATCACAAAATGATGATTTAAATATCCATAAATTAAAGTATATTAAACAATGAATAAAATCATGGATAGTACACACAGCACTTGCAATAAATAAGTGTTGAACAATGGAAATCTCACGGAATTAAAAGTGAGAGAAGAAACCCCTTACTTTGTACTTTTTCCTTGGTTGATGGTAGGTTAAACTCTTATATAATGGTGAAATAATTGTTATTTAATTACAAAAGAATCATTTACAATAATATGTTACCATATATGATCTTCTAACATTGATTGTTTAATAATATCATAGTATTATCGTCGTTTCGGGTGTTAACGGATTCACTTTCCTTTGTATTATTTTTAATGCGAGCCATATTTGTTATGGATGGGATGTATCTTATTAATATACAGAATGATATCATGACTCTAAAACTTATTTTTATTCATCAAATTACATTTAGTGTTGAATTGATATGATGGGGAATGAACCTAATCGCGTTCCTGGAGGCGGTAGTCCATACGTATGCGCGATCGACAATATCATTCTTTTGATATTTAAATAATATATAATTGGATGGTATATCATATATATAGAGTCATTATCATGTTATATTTATTAGTTACATGAATTATACATTATTATTATACCCATCCAAATAATAATATATTGAATAAAAATTAAACCACGACGTGTAGACGGTAAGCCATACGTACACACGTATAGTGACATGTCATTCAAAGGATGGATATAATACTGAATATGGTTGTACCATATTTATAATAATATCATAGTATATAGGAGATACTGGATTTATTATTTTAGAATGTGAATAACAATGAAATAAGAAGTTGAAGAAGAAATGAACTTGAAAAAGGGTGGTGAAAACATTACCTCTTCTTCAGGGTCTTCCTTATGATTTGTTCAAAAGGGAACTTTAGGATGGATTTTCGATCAAACTAAGGCCTCTAGGTTGAATTTATGGAAGTTGAGAGATTATTTTGGCGGGGTTTGGCCGATCCAAAAGGCTGTGAATGTGTGGATTAGTGAGAAGGGGGAGTGCCCTTTTATAAGAGGGGTAAAGGGCACCTTTGGAAAAGCTAGAAATATTATTTTATAATAAATTCATATTCAGTTTCTAATGGCTACTAAGTGGATTATTTAAAATTTAAGGTGGGGATGGGTCTAAAACCACTCACCCAATATAATTTAGACAGGTTTCGGTCATTATATTAACCTTATGTTTTAGTTTTAACTCTTAGTAAATTAGTTTGACACTTACCAGGTCACTTTGTATTTTTATATTATATAGTTAATAAACATAATATATACCTCCAAGAGACCCCAAAGTGGTCCATTAATGATAAAACTATCATGATATAAGTCTCTTGGGCGATACATATATTTTTAGGAATTTAATATCAATTAATAATATAATATTTTGTTTAAAAACTCTTTTATGTGAATTTTGACACTATTCAATAATTGATTTTAGTTAAAGTTTTAACAACTTTATTAATTAGAAAAAAATTCATTTAATCAATCCTATAATGTCATATTAAGAAATAAAATTCAAGTATGTCATCCAAACTTTCAAATTATATTAATTTTAAAAATAATAATACCAATTATTTGTTTCTTTCATTAATAAGGAAAATAATGCATCATTATTGTGTCATAAATAATATTAATTATTAAATGTATAAAAATTATAAATAAAAAACCATTATGTAGAAAATAGTTTTATATTTCTAATGAATATTTGTAGTTGAAAATCCAACATATATAACCCTATGTAAAAATTGTTTTTCTAAAAGATATATGCTTATGTCATTTTTGTATTTATTTTAACTTAATCAATATAAAGTGTCATTATCACTTACAAGTGGCTCCATGAGGTCCCAAAATCGACACAATGATACCCAAGGTCGTACATGTATTAACCAATAAGTTTAGGACATGTTTTAGAGTAATTTATTATTATTATAATATTATTTTTTACCCTTATTTACCATATTACCCTTTAACCATAGTAAATAAAATATATACCGAAGTAATTATTCAAAATATATAAAAATTAAAATTTCCTATTTACACAATTTGGACATCCAGATTCCAAAAATGGAATCCATTTTTCCAAATTCAAAACAAATAAATGGCATAAAATAATTTAAAATTAATTCCCGTTGTGAAAACAAAAAAGCGTGTTTTTACGAGATAATAACTATCAAAAGATTGACACTTGTTCATGTCTGGTTTAATTTGTGAAATTATGTAAAATGACCAAAATTGTATTAAATGGTAAAAATATATTCTAAATATACTTTAAAACCACTAAAAATCATAATTTATCACTATATATTATTTCTATTAAAAAAGATGTTTTTAATTACAATCCAGTAATTTTCACTATTCATCAAAATATGAAAGTTATCCGAAATGTACCAAAATTTTACCCTAGGATAATTTAGATATTACGAATCCAAAAATGAATTCCATGTTGAAATAAAAAGTGTATAAAATTTAAAAAAGTAGGTATTACTATTCATAACAGCTAGTTTGATTGGTTGTGGTGTGTTATAATCTCGAAGTTGCGTACAATGCAAGCCATTTCATTATTCAAAGGGAAAAGTTATGTGAAAGCTTGGGGTGTTACATTATCCCCTCCTTCATTAAATTGAGTCCTTGCAGTTTTTAAAAATGGGATTGATAATATAATGGAAAATCCCACCTCCAAAAAAGAGTCAATAAAACTATCACTTTAAAATAAAGAAGGAGAAGTATAAAGGTCTCCCAAAATAACCCATACTACGATTCCATGTAGGAAAACAGGGATATGGACGATAAACTAAGTGTCATTTTCTGATGGGGAGGGATAGAAAATATGATCAGGAGAAATTTAACAATAAGAAAACCCCAATCTTGTGTTGGGACAAACGGTCATTAGTCTCTCGTTTGGAAAAGTAAACAAACAACATTTTTTGTTTTATGTTACATTACATAATGATGAGGAATTCATTTATGATATTGAATATGAACATAAAGATATATACTTAATTTTTAATTAGAGTTTCATTCTTTAATAAATTTCTACCACTAAATCATTTTTTTGAACAATGAGTAATAAAGAAGACTTGGACACACTGGAAGAGGTTCTATAGAATTACATGATCCACATATGATAAACAATATATTTACCTTGTCTTTAGAGATTAATCAAAACCAAAAAGGTTATTATAAGATCTGATGATCCCCCAAAATGATATTCCATTAGAGAAAAAACACTAATCTTAATTTCTAAAATTAATCCAACAATACCCATTAGTTAAATAAATAACATTATATAATCAATTGTCCTTAAAATACTTCAATATAATTCAAAATAATGCTGAAACCCAAAACTTAGAAGAATTTGGTTATGTAGTCTTCCACGTTAAATTGTATCTCCAAATGACATCATCTACTCTTAAAGTCACATACTTAAAAGTGATTAACCTAATCACATATTTTTATTATAGGTTGATCATTTCCATAAATAACCCAAATTACTATAAATCCACAATAAAAACATAGATAAAAATCAACCATTACTCCTCAAATGAAATCCCATAGAATTCTATTTTCCTGGGGCATATAGTATTCCCAATAATGCGAACATCTACCAAAATAACATTCATCACTTAATCACCAAATCAATTTCTTATACCAAGGGTATTCATTTGATAAGACATAAGATCCCAAATAAACTTATTATTGATCTATAAAATCATTAATCTAAAAATAATAGTCACACTAACCCAGAACATCAGGTAGTCTAGTGGTAAGAGATAAACCCCAATCTCACTTTGTTTGTGGGTTTGATTCCCATAGCTTTTTATAACATGACGGGTTGTCACATGGTCTGCGTGTTGTCCATTTTCAAAAACTATATTTTATAACATTACCAAAATGAGATAAATTCCTCAAAATAACCATAATATAATTTTACCACAAATGTTATCTCATACCTCGCATTTTCATCCCAACTTATAATAACTTGTAATTGCCTCAAACCCAATGATCATATAAAACCAAATGGTTATTTATAACTATATCCACAAGAGAAAAATATAATTCTTCCTCAAATATCATTCTCACTTGGAAAGCTGTAGGGTTACAAATACAAGGGAAAATTATTCTAAATTAATCCCATCAACAGGGAGCATTAATACTTTTTAAACATTTCTCCAACCATTACTTTCCACATAGCCTCTTCTTTGACCAAGAAAATATCCTATAGAATAGGGCATTCACTGGGGTAATGGCCGGGTCCCCTACATTTACAAAAAATGACTGTAAACGGATTCTTGGGACCATTTTTATCTTCTCCCATAATACTCTTCTTTTTTTCTTCGGCAATTCTTCACCTTATGTCGTTCCTTCCCGCACGTAAAGCATTTCTTTGTCCCATTGATACACTTTCTCGGGTGTCTTCTTCCAAATTTCATTCATGATCGAAATTGAGGATTCTTTTCTCCGTGGTCTCCATTGCTGGAGCTCTTATCATTCATCACCTTTCTCTTCCTTGTTGAGTCCTGGAGTTGGTTAATATATATGTTGTTGATCATATTTTCGGAAAACAGATTTGGAATGAAGACGATATCATTAACACCTATCAACACTCCATTTTGTTGCGCATTTCCACCATAATTCTCACCTTTTACATCATTCTCAATGTTACTAGGACTTCCTTAGAATCCATCAATAGACTCAAATAATAAAGCATTGTGTGAGTAACTGTAGTCATAAAATCTTTTAAATAATATCATGTCACCATATCCTCAATTTGAAACTCATTAGGATTAACCAAGGTCAATTACTCTCATCTTATATATAATATTTCAAATCAGTTTTTAAAAAAAATATTAATTATCCTAAGAATATCCCCCGGGATTGTCATAACCAAAAGTGCAGCAAAGCCCATTATCGTGCTACAGTTCCTGTTCAAGTCTATCTCAAAGCTTTGTCTTCGGGTTTTACCCCTATGTACATTTGTTCCAGATCCGCCTCTACCTGCTCGTATCCAGATAGGGATGTATTGCTCAGAAAACTCACAAAATCTATAAAATACCAAAATTCTAGGAAGTTCGTCTATACTAATCATCAAATTTCATCTCAGGTCAATGTGCTCTAATTGGAGTTAATTTAAATCTGGCTTCCAAGGTTTGTACTAAAATTTCTCTCATACCAACTGTAACACCCCGACCCCAGTTACCCAAAGTTGGTGCATTATTACATAACATTGGCAAGATCACAAGAAAGATCAAATCTCGAAAGAATGATTAGTTTAGTAGCCTTGGAAATAATAGATATATTCATAAGTATTACATTACATCATAAAAATGAAAACTACAACAAGATAGTCTCCATAGTCCACACTCATATCCCCTCATATTATCCCTACAGGTCATTCATAAATTACTTCTTCACATCCTGCGAAAAATTAATCATTGAATTGGGTGAGCTCGGATGCTCAGTAAGGATAACAGTATAGCGCAACATTCGTAAATAAACGTAAACAATTAAGGTAATGTATAGCTAAAACAAAAGTCTTTTAAACATGAACTTCAGCATAATATGGCAAGGATAAAATGAAATAATTTCATTTACATATTCACATGGATATTCTACTAGTCTAATAATCACCTGAAAATATCAATAACCACTTTCATAATGATAGAATGCATAATTCCAGACTATAATAACCACGTATCCAAGGCCTTGTGCCAACACTACAAATAATATTTTGTGAAGGGCTTGTGTCAAGATACTAGTTTGTATCATGGGACCTACCGATGCATCAAGGAGCTATAGCAGGCTCCAACAATCACTTACTAAGTCCAATGAATTCCTCATATGAAAAGTTTGAAACATAACATAAACATTCATATTAAAACTAGGATATGAAATGTCAATAATTTATCCACAAACCATGATTGGTATAAAAATAGCACACCCACAGTCAAAAATAATTCATTCGATACAATATGGAAGATTGTATTGTATCATATTAACCTCAATCGAGAATAATGAAGGATATTGACATAGATGACAATAATCATCAAAATTATTTGAGATAAATATCAGCATTTTTCTTGAAAACAATTAAAAGCATCACTATTTATCAAGAAGGCATTTTAAATAGATTTTTCAATCAAAGTGTCCCATTCCACTTTGAAACATTGAAAATGAATTTTAATTTTAAAGCATTAATTTCCATATAAATAAATCCATAAAACCAATTTGAAAACATGCACATTAATGGGAATGATTTAGAATAATAAATATTTAAAACATTTTAAAATGATATTTTAGTTAGAGTTACTAACCAAAAGAGAGACACTGGAATAAAAATAACTGAGGTAGTAAAAAACCTTTTAACATCATGATAATAAAGGGATTCATGATATACTATGTCAAAGTACATTATATACACCATATAAAAGTGATTTGGTGTATAACAATAAAGGAGTATCAATGGAATGTAATTTGATATGAACCTTCTTATAAAGATAATATCCTTAGGTTAAGGATAAATTAATTACATAATTATGTGTGAAAATATAAATACACTCAATATTATTGGATATTTAGTGTAAATCAATCAGATGACATTCACACATATTCTTGTAAAAACAACACCAATGAATTGGATATTTAACTAAACAAATGGAGATTGAGTTAAAATTACTCTTATCAAGTTCAAATTGATGAATTGAGAATTTATCAATGGAGTGATTATGTGTGTCAGAAGTATATCCAAATAAAGGGTAGTGCAAATTATGACATAATCAAAAGAATAGTGATTCCACACATAATCTTGGAGTAAAATAATCAATGAAGTATGCCTAAAGCCGAATGAGTGGAAATTGAAATTTCAAATTCCCTTATAGATTAGGTAACTTATGAAACATACACCCATGAAAGAAGGATCACACAATGATGATTTAAATATACATAAATTATAGTATATTAAAAAATGAATACAATCATGGGCAGTACGCACACCACATGCAATAAATAAGTTGTGAACAATGGAAATCTCATGGAATAAAAAGTGAGACAAGAAACCCCTTACTATGTACTTTTTCCTTGGTCGATGGTAGGTTAACCTCCTGTATAATGGTGAAATAATTGTTATTGAATTACACAAGAATCTTTTACATTAATATTATATCATTTATGATCTTTTAACATTGATTTGTTAAAAATATCTTAGTATTATCATCATTTCAGGTGTTAAAGGATTCATTTTCCTTTATATTATTTGTTATGCGATCCATATTTGTTATAAATGGAATTTATATTATTCATATCCAGAATGATATCATGTCTCTAAAAATTATTTTTATTCATCAAATGAAATTTATTCTTGAATGTATACGATGGGGAATGAACCTCATCGCATTCATGGAGATGAGCGACAATACCGTTCTTTTGATACTAAAATAATATATAATTGGAAGGTATATCATATATACAGAATCATTATGATTTTATATTTATTATTTAAATTAATTACACATCATTATTATACCCATCAAAATAATAATACATTGAATAACAATTACACCATGACGTGGAGACGGTAAGCCGTAGGTACGCACATATGGTGACATGTCATTCAAAGGATGGATAGATTACTGAATATGGTTGTACCATATTTATAATAATTTCAAAGTATATAGGAGAGACTGGATTTATTATTTTAGAATGGTAATAACAAAGAAAGAAGAAGTTGAAGAAGAAATGAACTTGAAAAAGGGTGGTGAAAACATTACCTCTTCTTGGAGATCTTTCTTTTGATTTGATCAAAAGGGATCTTTAGGTTGGCTTTCAGATCAAACTAAGGCCTCTAGGTTGATCTTATAGAAGTTTAGAGAGTATTTAGGAAGGGTTTGGACGATCCAAAAGGATTTTAATGAGTGAAGTAGTGAGAAGGGGGAGTTCCCTTTTATAAGAGGGGTAATGGGATCCTTTTGAAAAGCTAGAAATATTATTTTATAATAAATTTATATTCAATTTCTAATGGCTTCGAAGTGTATTATTTAAAGGTTAATGTGGAGAGGGGTCGAACACCACTCAACAGATAGAATTTAGACAAGTTTGGGTCATTATATTAACCTTATGTTTTAGTTTTAACACTTAGTTAAATAGTTTGACACTTACCATGTCACTTTGTATTTTTATATTATATAGTTACTAAACATACTCTATACCTCCAAGAGACCCCCCAAGTGGTCCATTAATGATAAAAATATCATTATATAAGTCTCTTTGCATAACCTTATATTTTTAGGAATTTAATATAAATTAATAATATAATATTTGTTTTAAAAACTCTTTTATGTGAATTTTGACACTATTCAATAATTGATTTTTGTTAAAGTCATAACAACTTTATAAATTCGAAACTAATTAATTTAAGCAATCCTATAATGGAATCATAAGAAATAAAATTCATGGATGTCATAAAAACTTTCAAATTATATTAATTTTAACATTTATAATACCAATTATTTGATTCCTTCATTAATAAGAAAAATACTGCATCATTATTGTGTCATAAACAATATTAAATATTAAATGTCTACAAATTATAAATAAAATACCATTATGTATAAAATCTTTTTATATTTCTAATTAATATTTATGGTTGAAAATACAACATATATAACCATATGTAAATTTTTTTTTTCTAAAAGATATATGCTTATGTCATTTTGGGTTTATTTTAACTTAATTAATATAAAGTGTCATTATCACTTACAAGTGGCTCCATGGGGTCCCAAAATAGACCCAAAAATACCAATGGTCAGAAATGTTTCAACCAATAAGGTTATCACACTATTTTGGGTAATTTAGTATTATTATAATATTATTTTTACCCTTATTTACCGGATTTACCCTTTAACCATGGTAAATAAAATATTTATCGAAGTAATTATTCAAAATGTATAAAAATTAAAGTTACCTATTTACACAACTTTTACATCCTGATTCTAAATATGGAATTCATTTTTCCAATTTCAAAAATAGAAGTAGCATAAATTAATTTAAAATTATTTCCCGTTGTTAAAACAAAAATTGTGTTTTTAAGAGATAATAACTATCAAATGATTGACATTTGTTCATGTCTGGTTTAATTGTGAAATTATTTCAAATGACACAAATTGTATTAAATGGAAAAAATATATTCTAAATATACTTTAAAACCACTCAAAATCATAATTTATCACTATTGATTATTTCGATTAAAAAAGTTGTTTTTAATTAAAATTTAGTAATTTTCATTATTCATCAAAATATGAAAGTTATCCGAAAAGTACCAAAATTTCACCCTAGGATAATTTCGATATTACGAATCCAAAAATGAAGTCCATTTTGAATGATAAAATGCATAAAAGTTAAAAATGTAGGTATTACTATTCATAACGGCTAGTTTGATTGGTTGTGGTGTGTAAGAATCTCGAAGCTGCGTACAATGCAAGACTTTACATTATTCAAAGGGAAACATTATGTAGATTCTTGGGGTTTTAAAATAATTATAATAAATAATTATAATATTTTTATCATTCATGAAGATAAATAATAAGTGTGATGAATCAGACTCATGGTAAGGGTTTTTCTCATCCCACTTTTGATTCTATGTGACAAATGCCATATTCCCAAATTATTTTTGTTGTAAGGTGTATATAATACCCATTAATTAATTATTTTAGTATTATCCATGAATTTATATATTTTTTAATCTCTATTTTCTAATATATCTTCATGGGTTTTATGGGTTTACAGTTACTAAATTGTTAATTAGTTTTTGTCTAAATTTTCCTTCTTTGATACTTAGGTTTTGTTATAAACCTATATTCTTTTTTAGGTGTATAATCTTCCAATATGATATGTTATATCACCAATATAAATATTTTAATGATACCCAATGTTTAATTCATTTATATTATTTATGGGGATTTTTATTTAATGTTACTAATGTGTTAAGAGTCTTATTTTACAATCTATTTATTTATCGAGACAATTAATTATTGTGACTGTGATAATAAATTATTATCATAAATATCTCAATAAAATCATGAATTTTAGTATCCTTTGGTTATTCATGATCTTTTTAAATTAAATCGCATTTTCCCACAAATTTTTACAAAAATATTATTTATCAAATTCATTTATTAAAATCGAACTTCATTTTTCTCTTTGGTCGAAAATTTGTTTTTTTAACCCATGGTTTATAAAAATGCTTTCAAAAATATTTTTAACCCCATAAAATATATTTATTGTAATAATTTTTGTAAATTATTTTCAAGTGAGTATTTATGACATTTTCAAATCAATTCATTTTTCTCATTTTACAAAAAAATATGAAAGGCCCCTTCTTGTAATCTTACAAAAAAGGTACATTATATAATTTTTATTGTTCAAAAAGAATTTTATTATTAACTTTTAAGACATGAATAGATTTACCATCATTATTTATTTGAAATTTTCATTTCATGTTTAAAATTTTGTTTCTGATGATTTTTTAAATGGTTTTCAATGAAAAGGATATTCAAAAAATTTTATTTCTTAAAATGACTTTTTTCAAAAAGAAATTGATATTTTCCTCAAGATTTTTATTAAATATATTTTTATGGGTTTTATATTCATAAATGAAAATAATAATTTATTCATATTTCTATGGGTATATGTTGTATTGATTTCATCTTAATTCTTTCATTGGATATATTAAGGTTGTTTCAAATAGATTGTTATTGATTTGATTTCTTTTCCATGAATTTAACATGTTATCAAAGAATAATTATTTTTTCTATTAGTTTTATGATGATGTGAAATCAATATGTATTTTATTCCTGATATGGTATTTGATTATTAAATAATGGGGTATCCCAGATAGTATTGGGTGACCCCATTCAACTAATATAATGGGGTAGCATAAATAGTGTCAGGTCATCCAATTGTAGCTCTAAAATACATTAGGTAATGATTATATTGTAAGTTATCCATGTGGTTATTTTATTTAAAAGGGATTTGGAATGTTTCCATGAAAATGATGCTCCATGTTACCAAGTAGTGTTTTAATTTCTTATTATAGATTTATAATGTTCCCATGAAAGATGTTGATATCAAATGGCCTGTGGTTATTGATTTTGATAAATTTTGACTTTTCCATGTTTTCATATCTGATGATCCTAATATTGATGGCTATGAGTTTTTTCGTGATTTCCTCACACACTCTAATTTTATTGTCACAACCTTATGAAATTTTTCTGATCATTGGTCATATCATATAACTAATAATTATGTTTAATATTACTAATTATTTTTTCTCACACTTATTATGTTTTATTTTAATAAGTTTATATATAATGATGTTTAAAAAGTTATTCCTAGAAATTATTTCAAATGGATGATGATGATGAAATAATTTGAAATAAGAAGAGTTGGTTTAAGTGGGATGAATTCTCATTTAATGAAATGGGTATTATTTATGTAGGAGATATTTTTAATTCTAGAACACAATAAACCTAAAAAATCCCCATGAATGTAATTGATCCAGTATTTCCTTTTGATGATATATGGTTTGAATGTAAATATGGTCATAATTATCATCATAAAACCATAAAATGTAACATTAATAATTTATACATAGGATTAGAAAGTGTTTTTCTCGGATATTATAGATGGTATCAATGGTAGGATTATGTAATGACTTTTCTTTTACTGATTTAATCTTTAGAAATTATTTTGGAAGATTACAAGACCATGTGTTGAGGCATATTGTGATTCTGAGGCCCTGTGTTCCTGAAAAAATTTGTTGAAAAATGTTATGTTTTTAATAGAAATCTTGCACAACAGATCCTAAAAAAGTTTAATATCATTTAAATGGCTACCTAGATCAGAAATCTGAGGGAACCATTGATCATATAATTGTGTTTTTACCCTAGGTGTGACATAAATTTATTCGGTGTAGGTCATCTCAAAGAAAAAGTCACAATGGACGTAACAGTAAATAAAATAACTAAATAACATTATTTTATTTTAAAATCCAAATAACTCACTAATGATGACTCATATTCGAAGTATAATACCATAGTTGAGTTCATTATGTGGTTTTTTTCTAGGTGAGGCCTAACATCAGCCGGTTTGTGTCGTCTTTGGAAAATAGTTTTTTGGATGTTTTAATGGATAAAATGAGCTATGTTTTTATTTTATTTTAATGTAAAGTTGATGTAGCGATGATGTTTATTTTAAACGAAGATCTAAGAAGGTACCCAGTTTTAGTCTCATAACCCTAGAAATTATTTTGAGGATCTAGAGAGAATCCTTATAGAATTATCTCAGTAGTGACAACAAACATTGGGATTAGTGATCGTTCTTGACGAATCAGCAATGGCATTCAGTCCTCAATAGAAAATGATCCATATCCTAGGTAGGGAGTTTTTGCAATTATTTCTTTTCAATCTTATTAATTTCTGTGATGAACATGGGTAAATCCAAAAACAAATTGATCCAAATTTCAGTCATTATTGAAGTATGGGTTATTGATACAGGTTTATTAGAAGACTAGTTTATGCTATTTGATTATCCTTCTAATGAGAATGAATTGAGGCCGACAATAACAAAGGTCAATGTTAATTCTTCAAGCATTCTTGTTTATTTTCTCCCCCTATTCTTGGAATTCTTCTCCATTGGATTGTCATGACTATGGATCGAATTTATTGGAGGCTCTGAATGTGATCAGACACCTTGATTAGTGGAAAGACCAAACAGATGTTGAATCAGTGTCACTCGTTACTTGGGTATTACAGAGGTGTTTTCTTTTCAGATATTGGAGAATTGTAGGATAAACAGAGGATCGTGGAAGGAAGTGTGTTGGTGGCCAGTGCAGGCATCAGTGCGTAGTGGCACGTCAATTCAGGTGACGCGTGGAACAATAATGGTCGCCATGGGGGGCCTCTTGAGTGGACCAACCCAACAACATGATGGGTCAGGTGAGTGAATCAGTCCGGGATGGCGGGCCATGCCAACGAGGTGGGTCTGCCCTAGCTCAAGCTGGTTGGGTCAACCTCATAGGTTCGGGTTGGGCTCAGGTAAAACCCGGGTGCCTATACTGGGCCACAGTTGACCACCACAGTCTGTGGACCAACTGCATGGTCTATCCATGACCCAGTGAACCACCTTATATAATTTTCAAATATCCATAACATTCAATCTGGGCATCTGTTTGACAATCCATCTGTGGCATTGGGACCCAGACAATGAGATAGTCATTTGGAGGTAACCTAAGTGCGTTTTTGTTGGATTGAGCATATGACCTAATATCTTGAGAAGCGAGTTCTCCATGAACGAGCGCACTTTGTGAAAAAATTATTGTGGTAGTCTATGACCTAGAGATTGTGATTCTTATAGAGACACGGTGTCTTATAGAGATTGTGTGTATTATGGAGAATATGTGTCTTATGGGGAATATGTTTCTTATGGAGACTATATATCTTATTAATACTGTGTTTTTTATTGAATTGAATATATCTAAATGTTCATGATATATTTGTTGTAGAAATATATCTTTGTGGAGATGAATATGAATTACTTTATAGTATTCCATTGTGGTATTCTTTGGTGGAATTCAAATATGGTATTTCCTTTGTGGTATTCCTTCTTGGAATTTCCATTTTGGTATTCCTTTTTAGTATTCCTTCGTGGTATTTCATTTGTGTTATTTACATTGTGGTATACCTTTATTGTTGCAGGGTTTCCTACAGAGAATTGTTTTACTCACCCCTAAAATGGATTTTCCCACATGTTTCATGTCTTGTGTAGATGATTAGAAATTTTATGGAGTTCTAGGAAGACCAAGACTAGGCAGTACCCTGTGTGACTGGACAGTGAGAGCTTTTTTTCGGTAGGTTTTTTGATGATAGTCCCAGTACCTATTCATTTATAGGATGGACTTGTGGTTGTAGAATCTTTTCTTTTGGTGGAATTATTTTTTCCCTATTTAATTTCTAGTACAGTTATTATTGTACTCTAGTTATGGGATATAGTGGTTTTCATGCATTATTTACTTTGTGATATTACATTTCAACAATTGTGGCTTGGATACGTGTTCATGAATATAGTTACATCAGAAAAGGCCTCCAATTTGTTGGATATGCCTACTGTGTGCTAGTCACCAGCCCCTGGGATATTGGAGGTATACATGGGGTAGTCATGGCATGGGCCCCTCTGAGATGGATCATGATAGAGTGGTATCAGAGTAGGTCAATTATACTTTAGGACTGGGAGTCTGTAAGGTTGGTTTGGGGAAAAAGTTTTATGATTTTCGAGTTCGTCTTTCAGACTAGGGAATTCTGTTTTTGTGTTGTTGCTAATTTATACATACACCTTACTATAGGCACATAAATTTCTACTCAATACATTAAAGCACTAGTTTCATGGAAAATAATGGTAAAAGCATCTTATAGGAATGGGTTGTGTCTTCTATGTCCTTCTTGACTCATCTTTCCATATATACTCTATTTACTATGGTATATCATTTTTTATTACATGATGCCTCTATGTAGATAGTTAGCCATGGTTATATTATATGATCATGAGGATGACATTCCATGCAATGAGGAATTAGTATAGGGTCTTATAATAGATATATCCC
Organism: Viscum album; assembly: GCA_963277665.1. NCBI lineage: Eukaryota > Viridiplantae > Streptophyta > Magnoliopsida > Santalales > Viscaceae > Viscum > Viscum album. The sequence continues at coordinate 613,844,402 of OY728166.1, forward strand.
CTCTTTGTGGTTTACCAGTTATACCACCACCCATCGAGAAACAACAACAACCAGTACTACTAACTGAGGATACATGCAGACTGAGTGTGTTGTATGAGTTTTAGAGGTAGTGAACTCTTAGGTTATGGGGTGATCCAGACCCCCCAAGCATATGAGGATTGGCTAAAGGTAGAATATCCTATCTTCCTCCTTTTGAGGAATCCTTCCGACCAGAAGGCAGCCCATTCCTTGTGTCTTTTTTTGGGCTCTACGGGGTGATGTTGGAGTATAGTAAAATAGAAACATGATGAGATAACTCTCTCTTGGGCATACATAAATTTTCTACTAATAGAGGATTTAGTTTTAGACATGTTGCGGTTCATGTGCATATAGGAGCTTCTACATCTATATCATGGTAGTCAGACTGTGGTGAAGTATTCGGTGATATTTATCGATCTTTCACACTACTCCATGGATATAGTATGATACATGTTCTTTAGGGGTCAGACCATCAAGCAGGTCTTATGATGGGAGATCATGGAATCTAGGATATCCCTTAGTATTCCTACTTAATTAGGGTTACTTGAGTGATCCCTGCTAGAGAAGAGGTTTCTAGTGGAGCAGGAACCAACAGTGGGAGCTACCAGTAGGCACTAGGTAGCTGATACCTCATCAGAAGGTAGTCAACAATAGTCGTGGTGACCTAATCAGTTCAGGAACAATGGGAGATGATCCAAGGACCTAGGATTAGTAGAGTGTAGCTCCCAAGGTATCTTGAGCTAGTTATAGGATATGTTTTGTTACATGTTAGGTTGTTAGGGATATCTGGCATGAGAATTCCAGAGCCGTCGTAAGTTCATACATGTGATGGTCGAGGAGACATTGAGTAATAGTGTGGTGTGTATGATATGATTGGATTTGGATTTACATTATTTCTTAAGAGTAACTGTATTCATCATAATATGGACTCACACATAATAGGTTGCATCCGATCACTCATCAGTTGGCTAGCCTGAGCATCAGTGCAGGGGATGAATTGAGCCCACATTTTCTTGTAGCAGTGGCAGAGTATGAGGAAATATTTCCTAATGATTTTATAGGATTAACTCCCCATAAGGAGGTAGACATATGAATTTATCTATACCCAGGTATGGTGAATATATATACACCTTCATATCATATGGATCCTGTAGAGATTCATGTGTTGAGGGTGTAATTGGAGGACTTATAGAGGAAGGGCTTCGTGAGACCCAATGATTCACCCTAGGTAGCCCTAGTTTTGTTATCCAAGAATTCATATGGGAGCTTGAGGTTATTTTTGACTTCCGATTCCTCAAACGGGAATTGGTGAAGAAAATGTATCCACCTCCGATTATAGATGACCTCATCAATCTATTGAAAGGGACATGATATTTCTCAAATATTGACATCAGATCTGGATACCACCATCTATGAGAATGGATTGAGGATATACCTAAGATGACCTTCATTTGTTGTTATTTCCACTATAATTACTTGGTGATGTCATTTGGTGTGATTAATTCCCAAACACTGTTCATGGGACTCATGAACTATTTCTTTCAGCCTTACATAGACTGGTTCGTGGTGGTCTTCATTGATGACATCCTAGTGTACTAGAAATTCAAAGAGGAGCACACGAGACACTTAGGATGGTCTTGGACACACTATGGGAGCATAAAATTTATGGGAAGCTCTAGAAGTGTCAGTTCTGAATTCTAAAGAAAATGTTTCTAAAACACATCATTTTAGAGGCTGTATTTGTCATGGATCTAGTGAAGATTGAGGAAATTCTTACTTGGGAGACACCGAAGAGTGTTACCAAGGATCAGATTTTCCTTGGTTTGGATAGGTACTATCATAGTTTTGTGCCTAAAATCTACAATGTGGAATATTTCTTGACTTATTTAACAATAAAGGAATATCCTTTCATGTAGAAAGATAATTTCCATGAGAGTTTTTAACCATTTAAATAGATACTGATGAGCACTATCATCTTGAGAATTTAAGAGGAGGGTACAGAGTATGTAGTGTTCTATGATGCATCAGGAACTAGGCTTGGTTGTGTCTTGATGAATGGGAAAGTGGAGATTTCCTATGGTTTATTCCAGTTGAGAACACATGAGAAGAAAAACACAACTCATGATCTTAATTTTGCAGTGTTAGTATACAATTTGATGATGTGGAAACACTACTTGATGGGAGAGAAATTTATCATCTACTCTGACCATAATATTCTCAAGTATATCTTCTCTCAGAAGGATGTGAACTTGAGATATAGGTTATTGATATAGTTCCTATAGGAATATGACTTTGAGATTGTCTTTACTTCTGAGAAGGGGAACTTGGTGGAAAATTCTATCAACAGGAGATCCAGTTCCCAATTGTTGAATGAGGCATTAGGGAAGTTGGCCTCATTGCAGATATCCATTGTGGATGGTGATGGAGCATCTTACCTCAAAACAATTGTTGTTACACCTTCACTCATATTGTGAGTCAATGAGGAACATCTTAGGGAGACCTACTATATGAATTAATGTGCTCAAATGTCCATAGGGAATGAACCTGATAGAAATTCGAAAGGTGGGGAGGATATCATTGTTTTCAAAGGGTTCATAGTAGTACCAATGGCATTACATGATGAGGTTTTGAGTGAGTTATGGACAACCCAATTGGTGGTGTATATAGGTGTGGCGACGATGTACCAGGACCTCCGATGTTAGTTTTGGTGGCCAAGAATGAAGAAGGGAGTTTTAGAGTTTGTTTCCCGATGCCTCACTTTTTAGTAGGACCGAGTTCCATCGAGTTTGACTCAACCCCTTGAGGTTCCATAATGGAAGTGGGATGGGATACCGATGGATTTCATGATAGGTTTACCATGTACATCTAGGGGACATGATACAATCTGGGTGATCTTTGACTGACTCACCAAGTCAGACAACTTTCTAGCTATTTTGGAGTAGAGTTTAGTAGGGAGTTTTGGATTCCTCGACGTTCAGGAGATAGATTGAATCCTTGGAGTTACATCGGTGATAGTCTCAGATCGTGATTCTCTCTTTCCATATTTTCTATGAAAGGTATTGCATGAGGTGTTTTGGAATCTTTTAAACTTGAGAACATCATTTCACCCACAAACAGACATCTTGATAGAGTGAACCATACAGGTTCTGGAGGACATGTTATGGGACAACATGTTAGATTTTTGTAGTATTTGTTAGGATCACCTACCCCTAGTGGAGTTCTCAAACAACAACAACTACCATTCCACCATTAGTATGGAACCATTCTAATACTTTTATGGGAGACCATAAAGGTCACAAATTTTCTAGAAGGACCTATGAGAGTTAGCAATCATTGTCATGAAGTTGGTGAAAATGAATAAAAATAAGGTGAAGAACATCTAGGAGTAGATGAATATTACACAGAACTAACATAAGTCCTATAATGATAGGCAGTAGAGGCCTTTGGAGTATGAGGAAGGAGAACCCATGTTCCTTTGGGTCTTACCTCAAGGTGGATTACAGATATTTGGATGAGGTGTAAAGCTATCTCCAAGGTACATTAGATCTTTTCTGATACTATGTAAAGTTGACAAGGTGGATTACCACTTGGATCTACCACCACAACTAGATTTGGTACACTAATTCATCCACGTGTCGTACCTGAGGAGGTATGTGCATGACCCATCACACATCATTGATAGGGTCGAGCTGGACATCTATGATTTGGTAGATTTTTTTGAGTACCCAATGGAGAGCGATGATTGACAGGAGATGATTCTTCGTGGAAGGTTGATTCCTCGGGTGCACATATGTTGGCAGAACGAGAATCTCCAAGAGAGTATATGGGAGGAGGAGGCTCATATTCATGCTCAGTACCCTCATTGTTTTGATTATCCTTTTTTTGGATTTTTGAGGATGTAAATCCCTAAGGTGGGGATAATTCAATGGCTCAAATATTCCCAATTTTATTTTTATAAATTATTTAGAAAAATTCAAAGCCTAGAAGTTGAGACAGAGTACAATTCTGAGTCCCGGTGTTCCGGGAAATATTCATTGAAAAATTTTATATTTTTAATATCACATGCATGAGGAAACTCTATAAAAATGTATAATATCTATTAAATAGGTGCCCATATCAGAAATATGAGGGATCCATTGAAATAAAAATGGTGTATTTTCCCTAAGAGTAACCTAACTTGGGTCGACACAGGTAATATGAAAAAAAAGTCACCAAGGACGTAACCATAAATAAAATTATATTATTTTAAAATCCAAATAACTCATGTACAATGACTTGGATTGGAAATATGAGACCACCATTGTGTTCGTAATGTGGTATTTTTCCTATGAAATTCCTAACATCAGTCAGTGGGAGTTGTCTATGAATAATATTTTTTTTGGATGTTTTAATTAATAAAATAAAGTATTGGTTTATTTTATTTAAACATTACATCGATGTAGAGACACTGATTATTTTAAATGAATATCTAGGTATGGACCCAAGGTTAGGATTATAACCCTTGAAATTAACTAGATGCTCTAGAGAGAATCATTAGAGAATTATCTCAGTAGTGACAACAAACACCAGGATCAAAGATCGTTCTCTATTGATTGGAAACCACAATCAATCCTTGATAGTGAATGATCCATATCCCAAGAAGGGTTGTTTTTTCATTGTTTCTTTTACCAATTTGTGTTTTTCAAGATTAATTTGAGTCAATCCACAAACATATTGATACATGGTTCATAATTTTTTTGTGGGATGGGTTATTGATGTGGGTTTATTGGGAGATTAGTTTATCCTCTTCGTTTATCCTTCTAACAAGAATGAATCGAGGTTGATGCAAAAAAAGACCAAGGTTACTTATTTGAAATTTCATAACAATTTGATACTAATGTCCTCAGACTGACTTATTGGAGGCTCTAAACATGATCCGACTCCCATATTGGAAGCAAGGAGAAATAGAGGTAGGATTAGTATAGCTCGGGACTTGAGGATCATATAGGTGTTTATGTTTCAGAGACTGCAGTATAGGGGGAAGAAAGGCAGACCAAAAAATTAAGGGATCCGGAGGCCATGTGATGTAGTGGGGTGGATTCATGGACTTGCAGTTGTTTTCATGGGTGGCCACATTAGTGGATCGACCTAGTAACAGGTCGGGTCAGGTGATATATTCGGCCCGACATAGCGGGTCGGGCCGATGAGGTCGGTCAGGTTGGGTCAACCTGATCGACCAGGTCCAACCCCTTCGGTAGGGGTAGACCCGGATCGGACCCAGGTGGTCGGACCAGGCCACAGTCGATCATGGCAGTCGACCTTGATCAATGGTCAACCAAGCATACATGGGACGATCGACTTCCATAGTCGGTCCACAGCCTTGCAAATCCACATCTAAAATTTTCAAACAAATGTAACATTCAAATAGAACATCTCTTTGACAATCTATCTATGACTTCGGGACCCTTAATACAATGTAGACATTTCAAGGTATCCTAAGTGGGGTTTTTTGGAGTTTTTATACAACCTTATGTATTGAGGAGTGATTTCTCCTAGAACGAGTGTGCTTTGAGAAACTATTTATGTGGCTAGCTGTTACCTATAGAATGTGTGTCTTATAGAGACTATGTGTCTTGTGAGGAATATGTATCTTATTGGATTTAATATATCTGGATGTTCATGATATATTATTTATAGACATATATCTATTTGGAGCTTATGATGCATTTATTTTTGGTATTTCTTTGTGGTATTCCTTGGTGGTATTCCTTAGTGGTATTCCTTAGGGGTATTTCTTTTATGGTATTCCTTCGGGGTATTTCTTTTATGGTTTTCCTTCATGGTATTTTATTTGTTTTATTCTTTCAGGGTTTTTCCTTTGTGTTATTTCCATTTTCGTATTACTTTGTGGTTTCGGAGTGTCCTACTGAGTATTATTTTACTCACCACTGCACAGGCTTTGCCCTCACATGTTGTGTCTTGTGCAGATGATTGACTCTTCAACAGAGTTACAAGAAAACCAGGACCAAGGAGTGCCTTATGAGACCATATAGGCTGAGGTATGTTCTGATAGCTTTTCAGAAGATATTCCCAGTACGTATTACTTTACTAGTTGGACTTGGTCACACAAACTCTATTCTTTTGGGGGGATTGTTTTGGCCCCATTTACTTATCAATAGTTTCTCTTTTGTACTCCGGTTGTGGGATAGAGTGGTTTTCATGCATTTTTTACTTAGTGATTTTACATTTCAGAATTTGTGGCTTGGAGATACGTGTGTGTGTGTGTGTGTGTGCGTTCTTAGGAAAATGTCTCCCATTTGTGAGATATTCCTACTCAGTGTTAATCACCTCCCCCTGGCCTATTGGAGGTGGGATTAGGGTAGTTATGGCACGGACCTCTCTCGGAAGGGTCATGAAAGTTTAGATAACATTTGAGATTTTGAGTTTTTTGTGTGATGTAATCTTAAGACTTGTGGATACCATCATAGGTATATAATATTAAGGATGATCATAATTTCAATGTATTATACACCCCCTTGAGGTTTTATGTGATGAGAAAATAAAGTGATTACTGACATTTTTTGGGTTTTTATTATTAGGTTGTGTATTTTTTAACTCTAGGATCAACATGAAGTCATGTTTATAAAGGAATTGTTTTTTCTTGATTAAAAGAAAAAATGGAAAAATCGAAGCATTGGTGAAAACATGTAATAAATAGTAAGGCCACGAGGCCTAAACCCATAACCAAAGGGAAAAAGGCTGTAGTAAATACCACTTACCTACATGTTTTTTGATTAGTATGACTTATTTTAAGGCAAGTATTACATTATTTTAGAATCATATGGAATTTTATTTGAGGAATAGTGGTTGATTTATCTTGGAATAATATATGGTCAAATCCATCAATTCCTTGGGTTTGAAACATAGTTAGGAAGTTTTTGAATAATTTTATGTATAGATAATTATATAATATTTTAGTTTTAACATTGGGTGTTACATTTGAATTTTTTAAGGCTATAGTTTCATATAATGGATAAATCGTTTTGGGAATTATTCTACAGTGTGCTAACCATTTTGGTTTTTTATAATGATTAATGAATGGAGGAATGTTTTCTATTATGGTTATGAAGTCATTAAAAATTTATTGTAATGCTTCATGACTGAAAACAAACATCTTGAATAGACATCATTTGGATAAGAGTATGATATTATAGTGGAAATTGGTTAATGGAAGAAATTCTACTCATGAAGTATGTATATTTCCATTTTCTCTTTCTCTAGATGGTAAGAGAAATACTTAACTCTATGAAGTTATTTTGAAATAAAAATATCTTATTACCTTCATTTGGTATGACTTTTCAATCATCATAGATATCTTTTTTGTGGCCATTAACTTTAAATAAATAACACAATTGTCTATGATTAATGAACCCAATCACTCTATATGATTATTTATTTTTTCCACCAATCACACGTGTGTTATCCTATTTAGAAACATACTTATGTGTTCTTCCATATGAGAATTTTACTTACCTTTATCTATTATTATGTGAATATTTTTTTAACCCTTTTTCCAATGTTGGTTAACAATAAATGTATTTTTTATTTCCGACCATTGATTACTAAGATAAAGATCAAATTGTGGGGATGTAATTAATTAATGCGGGGGAGTATTTGACAACACAAGTTTAAAAAGATCGAAATTATATTTGATATCATAATGGATATGAAACAATGTTTTTATCATAAATTTAATTCAAAACTTTTTTTGTCCTATGTTACATGCAACCTCGATATTTTTTTGATAGTGCATTTAACTTACAATATCAACCATAAACGGCCAATGATATATATTACCATAATAACCATTCATTTTAAATGGGGGTTATGAACATGATTAATTTTTTTTTAAAATATATTTTAAAATTTTTATATAATTAATTTATTTATGGCCAATTAATTAGTAATTAATATGAAAACCAATTGAATATAAAGAATATGTTTTTAAAAGAACCATTTTTATACGTCGATCGCATTTTATCCAAATGAATAAAAATAAATAATATTATTTAATTCTATTAATTGAGTTTATATATAATTTATTAAATTAATTTTTTTGAAGTTTATACAATATATTTTATAAGAATAAGATAATAACGAATCATATTTTACACATAAAAAGATGTATTTTTCTAAAGGTGTTTTTACTTCCTTAAAATAAAAAACATGTGTTAAAAATAATTTTTTCACTTTTAAAATTTTATTTGAAAATATAAAAATCATTTTTAAATTTAAAATTTAAAATTTATCTTATGGTGAATTTTTTTTCTGAGAAGTTTTATTTTTTTATTAATAGTGAAAAATGTTTCATTTTCATTGAAAACTAATTTTTTTATAAATAATTTTTTATTTTAAAATATATTTTAAATTATATTCAATGTAATATTAGATAAATTATAAATCTATTAGTATATTTAATTTATTTGGATTCATTTTAATATTGAATTTGGATTCAAAAATAGTTCCATCTTTTGAACATTTTCAATTTAAAAACTCACTTTCTCATCACGCTTATAGGGGTAATATCAAATTAACTCCTACCATTTATTTAAATCAATTTATAAAAATTAATTACATATTTTCAATTAGAATAATCAATAACATCTAATTACAAATGAATAATTTTTTATAGATAATATTAGTGAAGGAAATTAAATTTAATTATAATGATTAATGTAAAAATGATTTTACTGAGGGTTTAATCCTTAATCATAAAGGAACAAATGACCAAGAACCATGTACAAGACCCATAATTTGGAAAACATTCAACCCTTATTAAATTATTATAAGAATGCATGATATTTTATGAAACTTTTCTATGAAAGTTACCCATATAATACATTAAGTAAAGAAAAAGATAGAAACAAACCCTTTTAAATTTTAATATAGATAAGGCTTTTGATTGGGATAAAAGAAAACATATCATTGGTTGTAAAAATAATTTTTAAATATAAATAACTTTTTATCATAATAATTTGTCTATAACAATAATATCTGAATTATTTTTTTAAAATTCATAATAAATTACAGCTCATTAATTTTTTAGTTACAAATAAAAAAAATTAAATGATACTGATAATTTTAAAAGTAAAATAGATTGAATTAATAATTGTGTTAAAATTTTGTGTGTGTGAATATATCGTGATACATTTTTTTTAACATTGTATATTTAAATTACATCATTTTCAGGAAATTTTAATATCAAAATTAAATGAATAATTTCTAATTTTTCATTTATACTATTTTATAAAAATTTATACTTCATTAAATGATTTGAATTTACAAAAAATACCATATTCTGAAATTTATTTTTAATTTCTAATTAATGTAAAATATTTTATGTTCATGGAAAAAATAATCTTTTATAATGAATATATTTTCCCTTAAATAGTAAAAACATTTTCTGCACAGTTAGGGTTAAGGTAGTGTTTTTGCGCATTACAAGAACTTCTGTTAAAATTAATTTCTAATTCACAATGGTTTTTTATTTTATAATTTATATTTACAAAATATAATAATTGAGTATATATTATCTAATAAGTATTAATTTAATTTAGTTTTAACTGATATATTAATTTGGATAGAAAACTAGTTACCTTAATGATAAACCACAATGAAAAAAATAATTAAATAAAGGTGTTAAGGAAAATAATATTTAAAAATTATGTTTCCTTCTATGGTTGTGGTTTTTATAAAATATTTAACCCAAAACCACCTTTAATTATCATACTAGGATTAACATTAGGTTATTTGTTCCTCCCAAATGTGAATACTTTTGAGTATTTACCAAGAAATACATTCCTCCTGAAATATGAAAACACACTCAATCCCCCCATTGACTTCTTCACAACTCTATGTCCATTTATATCACATGTACCCTACCAAAATCACTCCCCTAACCAAATAATAGAAGATCTATTTTGGGAAAAAATCAATCCTTGTTGGGTTTAGTAAAAACTTAAGGAGGATACTTGAAGAAGAAGTGATGTTATTCTAAATGTGTTTTTATTTTGTTTCCTTCTTCACCTCCTTGGATTTTATTTATAAAATGATTATATAATAACCTTAGTATACTAAAAATAATCTCATATTATATGTTAAAGTTATAAACTACAACCACATAAGCATCCATAAAATGTTTTATGAAATCATCATTCGTGTGCTTGGTGGACTACACCCTCATGAAATGCTGACCTTCTTTTTTCCATTACCACCATTCCTGAATGAGAATTATGATGTACATAATATTTATATATATATTATATTTTTGATATTTTTTAGATAATAATACCTCTTTATTAATTATATCACTTAAAAACTTTTTATATATTATATTCTATAAGGGATATTAAAACATCACCCGTGTGTACGGTGGACTACCGTCTCACCAAGCGATGTGAAGTGTTTTCCACTAATGTGTTACATGGAAGGTAATAAGGGTAACTATAATGAATATATATGATATAAATTACCTAATTATGATATTTATTATATAATTATATTTCTGGATATATAGTATATCATTATATTATTTCAATTTCACACATTAAAAAAGTTATAACGTCGTTCATGGTCCTGTGGACTACCGTCTCCTTGAAGTGATGTGATTGTTATTTTTTCAGAAACAAATCAGAATAATGATATATATATATATATATAATATTTTATTTATTATATATTTATCATTCTACAAAAATAAATTTAAATTTCATTCTTTCCATAATGATCATTGAAAACTGGAACCTTACTCATGCATATGTACTGCCTACCATCTCCAAGACTGTAATGTTGATTAATTTTTCATAACCACCATTCATGGTTGATTTTAATAGTGTAATTTATATATAAATATTATAATTATTTCATTATTATTATTCTAGATATTTTTAGATAATGAGTTCATTGACCTTAGTCGAGCTAACAATGTCAATTTTGACACATAAGTCGAATATGGTCAAAACATCCAAATTATAATTAACTGATTAAGTAATTATATAAAAAATATTTATAAGTAATATAAAATTAATAATAAAATTTGAAAATTTTCTAAATAAAATAAATAATTAACTTATTTTTATAATTTTGGACGATAAATAATAAGCGTGATGAATCAAACTCAAGGTAATGGTTTTTCTCATTTCACTTTTATTTCTATTAGACAAATTACATATTAACCACATTTTGTGGTTTATATACTGTCCATGAATGATTATTTTCATTGTTATAATTAAATTTATTTTGATTTACATATCCATTTGGGTACCTCTCTTTGATGGGATTTACAATTTCAAAGATACAAAATCTTAAAGGGATTTTCGCCCCTATTTCCCTTCCTTGGGACGTAAGTTAAGTTATACACCTATTATATTATACGAGGTGTATAGTATTACCATTTGAAATATTTTATTATAAATATTCTTATTTAAATGATAATCTATATTTCATTTAATTATATTCTTTATTTGGATTTATATTCAATGTTTCCATAGTGGAACAAGTCTTATGTTACAATACCTTTATTTATCAAGATTGTGTATGATTATGTATATGATGATAATGTCTTGAGATCCACCTCTAGAGAAACTCATTAATTGTATTCTCCATGGTTTATTCCTGATATTTTTCACGTAAACTAAATTTTTTCCACTCTTTGGTACACAATTTTTTATTAAAATACAACTCTATTTCTCTGTTCGGTCTTTATTCTATTTTCTTCCAAAACCATATTTTCTATTTTTTTAATTTTTTTATTAAATTCTTCAAAATTATTTTTTAAAATAATTTTAAGAATAAAAAAATCAAATGAATATTTATTTCATCTTCAAAAAATTTCAATTAGTCTTTTTCTAATAATATGAATAGAATATTCTTGTCGTCTTCAAAACAAGGTACATTTTAACCTTTTATAGTAAAAATTGAATGTTATTTTTATATTTTACATAATATACATATTTACCAATTTAGTTTCTTTGAATCTTAATTTTCTTGTTTTTGAGTTTCTTTTTGATGAAAATGTTTTTTTTAAAATATTTTCATAGAAAATGATTTTCAAAATGTTTTTTGTATTAATAAGTGTTTTAAAAATTAAATTGATATTTTTATCAAGAGTGTTTATTTATATATATTTATTCTATTTATATTCATCAATGTTAAAACCCTTTATTCTTACTCTGATAGGAATATTTTTTATTGGTATCATTCTTATTATTTCTCAAGATGGATTAAAATTGTTTTAAGGAAATTTTTATGGAACCTATTTATTTTCCATGTGGTAATCATGTTATGAAAGAATAATGATTGTATCTATGAGTTTTATAATGAAGTGAAATATTTATGTGTTTTATTCATGATACATTACTTGATAATTATATGTTTGGTGGCCCATATAGTGCTGAGTGAGCCCATTACATCTTATACGATAGGGCATCCCTAATAGCATTAAGTGATCCAATTATAGAACTCCAATGCATTCGGTAATGATTTTATTGGAAGTCATACATATTGTTAATCCAATTAAAAGTGTCATGGAAGGGTTGTATAAAAATTATTTTCCATGTTACCAAAAATAATAATTTCTTTTGGTGTTTTTATAATGTTCTCGTGATCGAGATTGTTTTCACATGGATTATGATTATTGATTCGAATGTGATCTTATGTTACAAGGAATTAGTTTAGTAAAAATAGTTTGTAATGGTTTATAGTTATAATATATATATATATATATAAGATGAAATAGATTGTGGTTGTGATGTTGATACATGGAGGGGGCATGCATGATAGGAGGTGTTAAAGAGGTTTATGTCATTAATAATCATGAAATTATATTATATTGTGGATTTGATGTGTGGTTGTGACATGGTGATGTCATTTATAGTTTTGGGAATGATGTTTTGGTTGTGATATGATATGTCATATTTATTTGTGTAAACAGAAGTGACAGGAGAACAAATATTACAAAATTGGGGCACTTGAGAGACCATATCAGTAGGTATATTGATGTTTTTTGCCTTCAGAACACATATTAGTTTTATATTTTGATGAAATAATTAGATATGGAATATGTTGAGGGATCATTGGTGTGGTTGGGTGTTAGTAAAATAATATAAGGTGCTAGTTGGATTTTTATTTTAATTAACTAAGGAATTATCATTATTCTTTAATACTTATATGAGAGGTTTTGAAGGGGATACATGTGAATATACTGGTATAGTAATTAATATATATAATTATACTCTAATGGTTTATAGGAGAGTTTTATACTATAATGGACATTACTTACTTGAGGATTATATTTTTTTCAATTTTTTTCATGGGAGTTTTATTTTGGTAGTTTATTTTAGGGACCATGATCATATATAAAATAAATATTCAATATAAATTATGGTTTATATTAGATTATTCGGGATCAATTATTGGTTTATATTATTTTATAATGATTATCTGGTTAATTTCATCCATTTGTTCTTAATAATTGACTTTGTGATAGTTTCCAAACTATGTCATAATACATGGAAGCGTCACAGGACTTCTAAATCATAATTATAGAACCATGAGGGTTTCTCAATAGGATTAGGTTTTGAATATGTCATATCAGAGATATGTATAAGGGACACTAATGTTAGAATGGTGTTTTGAAAAGAGGGTTTGGTAAGGAAATAGTGTTATTTGAAGATAACATGTGACATAATAATTGAGATCAACTATTACAAAGATATTTAGGATCCCCTATTATCTGTTTTAAGGAACATATGATTAATAAACATTAAACCTATTTAAATAATTATTATTAGGTATATAACTAAGAGAGGTGCATATATCATGATATTAATTCCCTTGATTTAATTGGTGTAATTCATGGGAAGTTAAAATTAGTCTAATTATATGATATTAAATTAATTATTTATTCTAGGCTTCATATTTTGTATCATACACATAGAGATGGAGGTTTTTCATCATCTTTTTTAGCCAATATTGGATAGGTGTCGTAGGGTGATTTGATTAACCATATTAATGCTTACTAAGATTAAACTATTAGTCTTTAAGGAAGTATATATATGTGTTTTAACATTAATGTTTACAAAATTATGACTTGAGTGTCTCTATTTAAGATATACATCACTAGATAGAGGAGATGAATGTAGCATAAGATGTGGCCCATTCTAGTTAGAATAATTAGATCCCATATTTGTATGCCAATTTGGAGTAGTTTCATACCAATAGTTGTTTTGGATGCATATATAGTGTAAGGAATCATCAATTTGTAGGATTAATACTATATATAGTTGTATGCAGTGTTTCATTCATTGATGATAGTGTTAGAGAAGTAGGATTTATTTTATTATCAATATATTCAGATTTTTAGTGGTTGTTATCTTTGGATTCAATTCACATACTTTCTTTATCCCCATGATTTTTTCCGAGATGAAGACGCCTAATGGTAGTTTTTTTTTCAGAAAAATCATATCCTTTTAGTCGACATCAAGTTACAACATTTTCAATGATTTAATATCTAGAGGATCTCTATAAAGTAAATTTGATGTATAGGATTCATGTATGGTAAGTATTTTGTTGTGTGGGTAGTAAATAATTCATTATGAGGATCATAAATTCATATGGGGTATCATAGATATTGTGTAAGTCAAGGTTTTAAATGACATTGATTTATTCTCAATATTCACTATCAAACTTCACTGAAGATATTATATATTATGCATGTACTGAGAGATACATTCAACTATGATTTTTTTAGGTTATGAAATATATCATCCCAAATTATTTATTATTCTCTATGGAAAGTGCATCCTATAAAACTAGCTTACTGTCCACCATCAGAATTATTTTCCACTCAGGACATATTAGTAATAGGGTCGTTAGTATTTTAGTTAGTATAGGGATTATACAAAAACTAAGGAATAACCCTTTGATGCACCTCTTCCCCAATGACATAGGGCTAAGACATATAATAGAGTAAGTCATCAATTTAACTTGCAAGGCATATTATAAATACATGGTTAATTTGATTCAATAGATTATCCATTTATATGTAAGCTAGATGGCATCCAATTTACCATGTCTTTATATTCAACCATATCATTCCATATGTTTGATTCTAGATAGTTGGATCTTCTTATTTTTCCTTCTAGGGTCCATACCTTATGAATAAAGATAGATGGATGTCTATTTACTATAGTGAAGACTATTCCTATTGGAGGATAGTATAGTTTAGTTGATGTGTGATTTTTTATGAGTTGGTAATGTGGAAGAATAAATAATTGATTGAGTTTTTTTTCCAATATATACAACCATAAAATTTCATTCATGGCCTTGAATTATTATACCATTTGTATGTGGTCATCCTTTTTTTGAAAGGAGGATTCAACTCTTCAACTTAAAAGGTAGCATACAGTGTTCATTGGTAGGGTTGACCATCATATGTGTTATAGGAACTTGGAAACTATATCTTTTTAGATATAATTGATGTAATTCTTCTTATTATAGGTTTATGTTGTGGTTATCCAATGAGTTATAGAGGAGGTTTAAGATTTTTTTAATGATGTTTTAAAACACCCCCTATAAGGAATATTGAATTCCATATTGTGTTATATTAGGGTGTCTCTCTAATATTTATGACACTTTATCATATATAAACTTATGTGTTGTGGGAGCTGAGGAGTCATATTGAAAATTTAATTAAGATGGATATCCGTTAACGTAGTGTGTCACTTTGGGGTTATCTGATGCTCTTCAATAATGAGGTGAATCATATATCATGGTTTTGAAATGACTATTAGTTGTTAAACCAGATTATGATAAAGAACTATTATTCCTATATGAGGAGGGATGATTCATTGGACCAGTTTAAGGATGCTAGATGTTTTTTTAAGATTAATATGTGGTCTTGATATTAACATATATTAATGAATGATAAGGGTATCATTATGAATTCATTCGCATGCCATCATATGAACATTGAGTTAATATATATTAATTCAGTTTCATGAACACCCTATATATTTTCATGATATTAAAGAACACTATGTTCAATGAGATCCTCAATAATTTTTAGTTCATTTTAATTAATAAATTCTCATGTACTTAAATATGGATGAGGAACTTATTGATTAGTTAAATATTTTTCTTCTGATACTTTAACACTATTTGGAGTCTCTAAAGGGAGTGGTGATCAATCCCTCAATGATCGATGTGGTTTTTTCCAAGGAAAAACATAAAAATTTTATAGTGGTTTTCTATTTCGTTTTTTTCTTAGGTAATTATATAAATTTAATTTCATATTTATCTTGAATAGACTCCCATATGATATCTTCAGTATATAAGCACCACACCCTTATGTATAATGATGAGTGTTTGATAGTTTTCAACTTCCCAAATTTAAATTATACTATATCATTATTTTTTTATTATGAACTATTAGTTTTGTAAAGAATATTATTTAATATTAATGTGGTGTTGTGTAGAGTTTCTAGAAGTCTTACTAAACCAATGTTGAAATGCTTAAAATACTAAATATATTAAGTCACACACATAAAATGTTTTAGATGTAATGAATTTAAACTCAAATAGAGTCTCATATAGATAAATTGAGACCACTATTTAATATAAAACAAGGGATATATCGTATGTTCAATATAAGTATTTTTCATCAGAACTCCAATCAATCATCAGTTGTGGGAATATGTCTGAGGAACAAAATTAAATAATCAATCTAATTTTATAATTAGAAATATAACATATCAAATCAGTATATAATCCCCATTAGAACCACTCTATATGATTATATTCATAACCCTACGATTTTGAGAGTGAGTTAGTTCTTCAATAATAAGAAACATCGATAAAAAGGGATTAAGGTTTGAATATTAGTGATCAAAATCAATGAAACTCATCAAAACCATCAATGGTGATCAATTTTTAAACATTTATTGATTCAATTTAATATTAGGGATTTGATTATTATCATATTTAACTTCTTTATTATGTTTATATTGAGCATGGATCAATTCAAACTTATTTTAATCCATGTTCTTAAATTTCTTGGCCCCCATCAATTTACTCATTTCTTAGAATTTGGAGTTTGTAATTTATCCTTCTTTGGATTTGGTATTAATTCATTTATTCTTTTATTTATCATTATAAATGATGGACTATTCACATTTTTCTACCCATTACTACTATTTTTGTTTCTTATTTAGATTCTACCAAACATTTATCATGCATTCATTATCAATATTTTATTTGGATAGATATTCAACTATTTTTTATAAATCAAATAAACATGTGATTCACAATTTTATGGGAGTAAAATTATTGAATAATGGTGGTTGGTTTCTTGGATTGTTGTTATGGATTATTCAACAAGTATTAAGAGATATTTTATTATTTATAACTTTAGAGAAATATGAAGGGAATAAAGATGATAGATATTTCACATAACGATAAAAAATGAGATAGTAAAATTTAAATTTATCCAGGGATAGATAGCCATAAATATATTTCCAATTATAGATCATGTAAGTGCCAAATATAAATAAAATAAATGGGAAATAAATCTAGATTTTGTTTTAAAATGGAAGGTCTTCTAGAGAAAACAAGAACACATAGCAGGTAGATAAAGAGAATGTACATCACGTTTCATGGGTTTTTTAGTACTAGAGCTTCAAAATTAGAAAAATATCATGTAGTTGTGTGGATAAGATCACATGAAATATTTTCATAAAATAATGAATCTATCTGTAATGTGTGTAAATGTGTAGGAACCCATGTGGTCTCATATAATATGTGGAGGGTTCATGTAATGAAATAACCTGGGAAACCCTCAAAAAATGGATCCAAAACCAATCTATCTCATACTCGAAGGGACATTCCTACCCCATGGGATGGAAACAAGCACCTAGACATCAATAAAAACCAGGGGGACGATTTTTCTCAAACCAAAAGAAAACATCATTTCATATATATAAATATTAGAAAGAAAAAAAAGGAAGAAAAAAACAAAATAAATATATACCATAATTGAAAGATCATAGAAGAAGTGATACAACTCAATGAAGTCATAAATAACCCAATGTACAAGAATAATATAAAAGGAAAAATAAAACAAAGTAAACTACTCTATGTGATAATGTGGGAAACATCCTAAAATAATAGAACTAGAAAACATACCCAGTTATCAGAAACATCACCACCTCAATATGGAATCATTTTTTTCGACCAAGAATGACATAACTAGGCCTAGGCATTGCTAAAGGGTTATTCAATGTGTGGGAAAAAAATTCATAGAAGTATCCCTATTTTTTTTTAAAGTCATGTATCTACAAAATAAATCCAAATATTCTCATTTTAAGGAAACCATTTCACGAGAAATGATAATTTAGGTGATATGAAAATCATGGTATATAATTCAATTTTTCTACATTTCCATCAAACCATGAAAAAATAGTTTAAATAATAAATTACAGAAACATTTTTCATTGTAAAATAAGGTATAACAAAATGCAGAACAATACAAATCTATGTCATAAGTAAGTTACACAAAGGATACCAATAGGTGAGGCATGTAGACTAATAATACCACATTAAATGACTATTATGAACTAAATCCCCTATAATAACATGACTAGGGAGCACAAGAACACCCTAGGAGTGACCCCCCATGATGTTAATATAAATTACCTAGAACCACATACTTCGGGAGTAGAGATAAACCCCATGACTGAACCACCCAATAGTAAAATAGATGATGGTCCTAAGCTACACCTTCTACTAAATTACCCAAGGTTTATCTTCTATATCATTTTACAAGTCATTTCCAACATTCTATTAACTTTAAATTTCAAAAACCCATTTATTTTATCTAGCCTACATTGAAGACCAATTTCAAAATTATTTTAATACAACAATTATTATTTACCAAAACTGTGAAAAAGGTTCATTATATTTAAAATATATTTAAGCATAACAAAAACCATTCTAATTGATTAATAAATTAATTTATATAATATAATCAATAATGGTTCATTCATCATAGGCTATAGATGAAACTACCTATCTCAAACTTGGGTCTCATAGGTCCATAGATGGATATACCAAAAATATAATCAAAATAATTAAATCAAGGACGGCCCAAAAATGAGTCTTGAATCATATAATCACACTCATAAAACAAAAAAAAATGGTAGAGATGATATAACATAATATACCCAAAAGAAAATGTAACATTAACATCACCACCAATAATGAAACTGACCATGGGATAAAATTGGACAACCATTCTAGAATGAACAAGAAATAACTTTTAATATGTGATTAACACCACAAGATTTTATATCCTCAACCATATCCAAATCGTATTCTATGAAAAATGTTAATGAAGAAGTGGAAAGGACACTCTTTGGGGGGAAGTGAAAAACCTTCCAAGGATATCAAACATAATACAGAGTTATTTTATAGGAGAGAAGATCACAAAAATCACCTAGGAGAGCTTAGGGTTCATAGTTGGGAAGATTAAGGGGAAATGAATTAGGATTAAAGCATCAAAAATGATTAAAACATATAGGTATCGAATGATTCATGTGAACTTATTTAATGGATTTAACCATTTTAATTATTTGAATGGAATTTTAGGAATCATCCTAGTGATATATTCATGTTATCAATTTCATTCAAGGAATGAATGTTCCTTACATGAAATGTTTTTCCTATGACCTGGAAGAACCTCCCAAACCAACTCCAACGACATATAAACCAGAAAAAACACTCTTAATAAAGAAAAATATTGTGCCTTAAACCAAAATTTTACAATCTATCCACCACCATTGGTTATTCAATCCCCTGGAATCATTTTGTAAAATGATTTCTCCGGAAATAGGTGCGGCTACTACTCCCTCACAGAAAAAACATGCTATAATTTCTCATGGTAAACTAATCTATGAAACCATAATAATATGACCAATATGATAGATATTACATGAAATACATTCACCTAAGAAGAAATGATCTTCAGATACTTATCTACAACTATAATTTATGTCTCTAAATCTATATCATCCAAACTCAGAACGCGAAAGGGATTTAGATGGTATTTATAGGGCTTATGCATATACAAAAAATAATGAATACCCATCAACTGAGCTTGAAGTTCCTACCATATGAAACCTTCTCATGATTCTCAGTAACCTCAAATAGTCCAACATATATCAGATTCATCATTCCTTATTTTTGAAGATGATGGTACCCCAATTGAAGAGATTCTTTAATTAATAGTCGGTTATCTATCGAAAAAATAATGGAGATGAAAATTTGAATATGTTTTTTACTGACTCTTCAATATAACTATTTTATTTTTTATATCATGAATAATCATTGATTCCTCCTTAATATGACTCGGTCCCACAACTAAATAATCACAACCTCTTCCCAAAAAAGGGGTGACCATCATCAGTGACCATAGAAATCCTCAATGTGATCCATTTTGATCGATGACTAAAATATGTTATTAAAATAAAACTCATCCATTCCAAGATGGATATCACATGATATAAGGAAATCCATATTTAATGCAGGAAACATCTCATTCAAGATATTAACAATATGGTCCCTTTGACCATCCTTCTATGGATGTTAATTTGTACCTAATCAAACATGAGTCCACAATTCCTCTTGGAGACTCCAACAGAACCTAAAAGTAAACCATGTATCCTTATCCAAGATAATGGAAAAGGGAACCCCATGTAACATAATTATCTCTTTAATTAAAATCTTATCTATATATTAAACTATAGTGGCATCCTTGATCAGAATAAAATATGATGATTTTTTCATCCAAACAACCACAAACTAGAAATAATTCTCCCCTTGGAGAGTCTATGGTAACCAAACAAAAAAGGCCATGGAATCCTCATCCAATTCCAAGTCCATCACTAGAAGAGTCAGGATAAAACCAACTATTTTCAAATATCATACTTTATGTATTTTATGGTGTAAGAGTGAGACTCATAATCTAAAATATTTTGATTCGTACCTGACCACCACAAATAAAACATCATGTCATAATACATCCTTGTAAAACATGGATGAACAAACCATAAATAATGATGATAGTTAATAAAAAATAAACATCTCATAGATGTTGGGATGGAAAACTGACCCCCAATGTGTAGAATATAATGATATTGGAGAGACTACCCATAATTGGACTCCCAACTAGAATATATATCTTATATTACCCTAAATTATTAATACTACATATTACCCTACATAATAGACTCAAATAGAGTTGTTGATAACTAAAAACTAGTAAGAACTGCACTGGGAACCTCTTAATGAACATCCAGATAAAACTGGGTGAAGATTCCTACCTTCTTTCACACTTATATTGATTATATGATTTATGGTAAATTACTACTGAGATTGTCTATAAGAACACTCCCCTTCAAAGGGGTGTAGGAGATTTCAAAATCATATGTATTATGTTAATCCACCGACCATCTCTATTTGAGATTAAATTTCTTCTGATAAAAGATATAAATCAAACACTTATAGTAAAAGAATACTATGAATATCTCCAAAATAATCTACCAATAGTTAAGGACATGTATAATTTAGGTAAGCTCTAAATCATTATTAGGGTAATTCATCTCATGAGGGAAAATCTGATGAGAACCATAAGCCCTAAAATAATCATTATACATAAGTATAAAACCCATAGTAACACTAAATGAATTATAATATACCATGTACCCATTATCAGCATCATGTAAGATCAATTTATGAGTCGATGTTATAAGTCATTTCATCTCATCAAAAGAAGTGCAACACTTTGAATCTATTATTAATTTCAAAAATTTACTAGTAAGAGAAGTCAATGATGCTTCCAACCTCAATAAATCATTGATGAATTGCTAATATTATCCAATAATACCATGGATGTGTTATATATAAAATAGGTTTTGTGGAACCTCCCAATATTAGATAGACTTTATCATCTTAGGATCGACTAATAAGACATTTTTATAAATTACATTCCGTAATAGCTTCTATTCATTAATCATGAAATTTAATTTCAAGAGATTTCAATAAATATGGAGATTAGTCAAGAATTCTAAATCCAATGTTAGATGGTGATTTTTCTCATGACGGGTCATTGAATAAACTAGAATATCATATTTTAAATATATAAAAAATTTGTCATGATACTAATTGGATATAATATTCATTATAGCCATAAAATATCAAGGATCATTATTCTTTCCATAAGGAATCATAAGATATTTTATTAATAATAACTTATTTTCAAATCCATATTCTATATATCACCCTCGCAAACCCTTTATTGATGAAAATCCAACCAAAATTTGATCGTTGAAAAAAAACATTCCCCAATTAATTGGTCAATCAAATCATCTATGTGGAGAAAATGATACTTATTATTAATTGTGAATTGATTAAATTTGTAATATTAAATGAAAATTTTAAGTGAACAATTAGCCATTATGACGTAGATTAGTTGGTTTTACCGTGGTGAAACACCATGTTGAACAAAGAAATTCTATTTTATATCATCTAGCTAAAACATTAGAACATTAAACATTATTGGGGAAATTTGATACGATAGTATCAAGATGATTTTTGTACCCAGAACTAGATTAATAGTAATCTCGAAATCCCTATCTAGATGAAGACTTTATATGTTATCTAGGAGAAAATTTGGGATTTACTTTGGAACTAAGGGATGATAAGAAAAAAAATGACATTGGTCTTACCTCTAATTATTGCAAACAATCTCCAAATCTCTAGGTAAAAACATCATGCATGGCCAGGCCTCATATTTTAATCCAAAAAAACTCCTCAGATATCTCATCAATGAAATGTAATGATACATTATAGTGATAACAATGAACATCCACTTGATGAAAAATAATCTTATCCCTAATTAATATGATGTAAAATAGATCCATATCGAGAACAATGAAATAGAAAACTATCTCTATATCAACTATTGAAGGAGAAACACATGGACATTGAAACCCCTTCCCTATTCTCTTCCCAAGAGGTGTCTATAAACCAATTAAAAAGGAAATTAGATCCATTGTATGTTTTATAAAATCAAAAAAATTGTCATATTTAACTGTGTCGGAAGCACCTAAATCAAATAAAGCATTCGTGACATATGATGAAACAATGATAGTAATTCTCATTATCACTAGACCAGCATCATCCACCTCCAAAAGCTCATCCACTACATGAAGGTTATTCACTCCTAAGGATCATAGATGGACCTTATGTACATCAAAACTTTTTACTATATCACAAGGGGATTTGTAGATGATGATCCCTAAAAATAATGATGTATAAACATAGATAAAAAGAATCACTATAAATGATCATAGATTCTAAAAGGATTTCATATCATCACAGACATAGAATATGATTTCCAGATGTAACATTCAATTCCACACTAATAGAAAGTTAGGGGAATATTATGGGTTGTAAAATATGGTGTATAGGTATCCCTCTACAGAAAACCACCACAACCACTCCTAAGACAATCATGACACTTATTATTCTTTCTATATGCATATTTAAGGATACTACTAGGTATATGATTAGGGGAAAAATAACAAATCATTATTTTATTTTTCAACACTTCCATAAAATCACTCTCTACTACCTCATCATATTTACAATGATTCAATAAAAAATATGTGATATTATATCAAGTCTCAAACTCAACAGGTACTTTTGAGCCCTCTAATTATAAATATCTTCCATATATGAATAAAATTAATCTAGATCCAAAAACTAATTACTGTACTTCGACACAACATTCTCTCTCTAATATATAGATTAGAACTCCAGACACTTTTCCATCATCATGGACTCTGATAAGAACTATTGAAATATGGGAGTCATGAAACATTTCATGTCTAAACCTAAATACTTGTCTTATTATACCATAAAATCATACCACTACATATTGGAACCTTAAATTATGAACTTCGTATACTTTAAATTAATGTTCAATAATTTATCCAAGAATTCAATGACCATATCGATATTTTCCATGAAGTGCGCCACTTCTCAAGGATAATTTTTAACCATAAAGGAGGGTGGATTCTCATAGGACTCCTAAAATTGATCATTATCTCCTCTAGAACACAATTGTACCTCAAAAATCGGGTTATGGGATTCATGTAAATTTTGGTCCATGAAACAAACTACTCACAAAATATCTTATAATGTATTCCAATACAAAGGATGATTTCTTTGAAGATAATCTACAACACCCTAATGTGGAACCTATAGAAGACATATCAAAATTATATCACTACCCTCTAAAAATAGAAAAATCAATTATAAAGAAGTTTAATATTAGTTTAAAGATAAAACCATAAGAAAAACTTATATTAGTATCTAGAACTCAATATAGGAGGCGCACTTCTAAACATCCCATAATAACATGAGCCTCATCATAGAAAGATATGGATAAAAACTCACAAAAACATAAATATCATGTCTCGGAAATCCTATCTCTTATCTACCAATATCCAAAAATTGAGCATAATAATTATTTCATACCAAATTATTACAAAATGACATGGGATAGCCTAAAAAACTAGCACCAGAACGGATTTTTCACCTTCCAAAAGGAATTTCATGATCCCCACAGGAAGGAGACTAGCACCCAAGAATCAAAAACAACCATAGGAAAAGACTATTCGGATCGTAAATAAATTAACAGGCATATACATATGTATTAGAATGAAATAGTGGAATAAAACCTAGAAGAAGTATATTACAAATTTTAAAGAAGTATGAAAAATCCATACAATTCAAAATAGTAACAACAAACTAAAAGAAAATGTATGATAGTGAAGGAAAATTAAAACAAAGAAAACTAAACTATGTTATAATTTGGGAAATATCACACCATCTCACCACCAGAAATAATAACAAGTTGAAAAAAATATATCCACGCCTTTGTTTCACCTTTATTATTCCTACATCCAATGTCATAAGCAAGTCAAAAAACCATTTTAGGGGTGTAAAAGGTGTCAACTAAATTGGATATGTATGATCCCACATAGGTGTTCCATGTAATGTCTATACACATACAATCATAATGTTCTCATTTTAAGGAAAACAAGACATGATCATTGATAAAGTGGTTTATATCAATTACTGGTAAATATTTCCATTTTCCATCAGTTCCAAAAATAACCAACTAATATAGTATCAGAGAATAAATCCTCTATGAATTTACAAATTCAAAATTAGGTATATCAAAATCCCTAAAAATAAAATTACAAATGATAGGTAAATATCACCAAGGATCACAGTAGGTTAGGTTAATTAAATACCCACACCATAATCAACAACTGGTGCACACTGAAGCCCCTAGAACAGCAGAACTAGGATATAGAGGAACACACAATTAGTGAAACCACCAAAAATGTCACATCACATATCTAGAACAACAGGACTAGGTAATATAGGAAAACCACATGTTAAAACACCCTGGGGTGAAATCGATGACATACCTAAGATACACCTTCCATCTAAGTAACTAAGGCTTACTTTATCATGTAAATCCAATATCATTTTAATATTTATTTTCAAAATTAATTTCAATATTATATTTTTTTATCAGAACATCCTCTAAACCCTAATTCACAATGATTTCCAAACACCCATTTCCCATTACAGAACCAAACATAAAACCCATCATTTATTGAAAATCCAATTAGGTATGTAAATCAATCATCTTGATTCAATTTTATTCTTTTATTAAACATGATAATCATACATCATTCAAAAATATGATATAGATGGAACCACCTATCACAAACTCCATCCACAAATGCCCATAATGAAATCCAATTACTTTGAAAGGAGTTAAAATACAACAATATGGGGATTATAATTGATTAAATATTCATTGAATGATGCTCCCAAAAATAACAGATGTTGTAGAGGATATATCACAACATACATGAAATAACACACTCCAACCACACCAAAACCAATAAAAGAGCCTCCATAAAACCATTTCACAATGGTTTTATTAGGAATAATAAATCATCTACAACAAATTATCAAACCTACATGATTTCACATTTGATGTCATAGCCAACATATATTTCATGGCCAATGTAAATGAAGAAGAGGAAAGGTTTCCTAATAGAGATAAGTGATGCAATCACTATAGAGAGATAATAGTGAATAGAATTATCTAGGAGGAGCATAGACTGTTAAAATCAACTACAATATCCTATTATTTTGGTAAGGATGATCAAGTAAAAAATATTTAGGATTTTGGATATCAATATGATAAAAATATACATATTTTTAATGATTCACATCATGAATCAAAGACTAACTGCATAAATCATTCGAATTGTATATACACTGAATAGGGTTTCACCTATGGTTAAAAACTTACGATCTAATTCTTAAATACATGAAGACGTTTCACGTACTAAACCATTTTTATTCATTGAACAAAAATCAAAACACCACCCTATAAATATATTTATTTGTGAATTTAATTAATAATTTGAATGTTTCTTATAGGTAGAATCCTTCCAAGATCTTGTAGAAAATAGCCAAACCAAATATAATACCATATAAACTCAAAAATATACTATTAAATAGAAAACTTAGTGTACCTTAAACCTATATGATACATTACACATGTCATGTGACCTTTTTGGATCCTAACATAGGCAGTGAGTCACATGGAGGTTACCAAACCCAAAACCACAAACTCTGTGACTAGTCTCACACACCTTATCGGTAGTCTTCATCACTTCATGTGGATTATAATCACATTGATAGGATTTAATATTGGGATGAATCCCATGTACCACCTTTCACATTTTGTTTACTTTTCATTTTCAAAAATTAGGATCATCATGTTATACTTTTTTGAAAGGTTTTAATATAAAATGTGGTGGCAGAGTCTCTCATACACTTAGATAAGGTTAGGTATCCTACATTAATAAATTGTTTTCATGATCTCATGTTAATTCATCGATCACAAAAAGAGTTAGGGTTCACCCAATGAGGGAATGTGGTTTTGATCCAGTATTACTTTTTCTATATATATTTTCGAGTATCAAATTACATCTAATCAAGATTTGTGATACCCTCATATGATACAATAAAAATAGATTAAAGTATCTCCCCATGTATTATGGTGTGATACTCTATCATTGATTTGAATTCCCATATTTAAGGTTTCTTCTATGGTGGTGTGTTTTTTCATTTGGTATTTCTTATGAGGTATCATGTATCCATTTTTATTATTAGGAAATCATAAAGAAAATTGACGAATTTTGATCATTTAAATAGTTGTGAGGACTGGTAATTGAATGGATTTACTTGTTTGCCTATATAAAATTTTATATTCTCTCCATTATACACCCCCATTTTGTAGTTTATAGCTAAATCTCATTTGATGCTTTACATATTAAAGATTTTGGGTACCCTATGTAGTATGTATATACTCACCCCAGCATTGGCTCTTTTAGTAATTCTTATGTATTATGTAGATGATCAGATATTTTAAAATATCTTGGGTGACCTGGTGGAGGGGGCTTTTGGTGTTATTTTGTGGATATGGTATTAGGATAGTATAAGGATATGAGGTTGTATTACATGATAGTTCTCTCGCAATTTGTTAGGTTGGATGCACTTTTTGGTTGTTGGACCTCCACATTTACCCTTCTACGTTGCTTATACATTGTCTTTATCTATTGTGTGATATTATAGTTTGTGAATAAATTTATTAGTAAAAAATTCTATTAATCTATATTAATCTATAATGTATGGGATACATGTTCATATGTAAATATACAATAGTATATGAACTCCCATCTGTGTGATATTAATACTCAATACGAGTTACTTGCCCCTAGGCTTTCTAGGAGGGTTTGAGGTGGCACACTCTTCCTACTGCCAATAAAATAGGCCCATCTAGGTTAAGTAATTTAATATTGGTTTCAAATCATGTGTTTTCCCAAAATATAATTTGTAGATATTATAGTTTTGATAGTTGGTTTTGGATATATAGAAACTATATTGATGTGTCTTAAGTTAATATCTCAGTCCAGGGACCCTTATAATGGTATTTTTTCCAAGGTATCCACTAACCAGGATTTGAATAACCCACTTTTAGACTCAATAAACTAAAATAACATATAAAATGAAAACAATGGTAAATTCATTATATTATAATATTTTATGGGTCAGATCCCTTGATATTCACTTATAACCATGGTACTTCTTAACCAGAGAAAGATTCCACAATATAAGTAGCCAGTATAGATTTTTATATAGGTTTGTCATGGATATTAGGTTAGTGATGATGTATATGTTTTGGATAGTGTGTAGGAGCTATCTCTATGGGGAGGATAGAGAATAATACATCCACTGGTTGATTAGTGAGAATAAATTCCCTTGTAAATGTAGACCAATGATTTTCTTTGTTTGTTAGACTTGTGTATCCTGATCCTTTGGATAAAGAATTTCCTATTTTTATAAACCTATATTGCACACCAGACCTCAACTCCCACACAATGATAATGAACTATAAAATTATAGAATATCTGTTGAAAATGTGATAGGTTATTATAGACACTTGTACATTTCATTAGCACTTTTTAGGGTTGACTATTGAAACTGATAGAAAAACATAGCTCATCAATTTTTTGTTCCACCACTACTATAGAATAGCATAAATAACATATGTGGGTACTATTTTAATTTGGGATACTATTCATCATGTTTCATTACGATGTAATTCATGGTCAGTTTCCATGAATTATAAAATGGTTCATTGTAATTATGATTCTGAGTCATTGTAAAACTTTTTCTTCTCTGTGAACATATGGATTATTCATAAACAATGTAAATATATTTTTTCTTTATCTTATTCATATTTTTTTTCCTTTTACTCACATTTCAATAATAATTTATCATTTTTACACCCGATGTTTCTAAAAAAATGGTATCATATGTGCAGTTTTGAAGATTAGGGAAATATTTCATGATTGGTGTGATTGATATAGAAAATGTAATGTGGAATATCTATCATTTGGATATAAAGGAGTTAATTTTCATGAGGATTTATATTAAATACTTTAATTATTAAGAAATTTTTCACTTGATTATTCTTGGTGAAATAGAACTGAGATGGAAAATTAATAGTGGGATTTATGTGATCGATATTTTGTGGGGGGTGTGCACCTTATATTGACATATAATGAAGTTTTTAACATTATAAATTAGAATATGGTTACTGGGTTGATAAAATCTCTCAATAATATATATGAGGGGCCTTCTCTTTCAAACAATGTGCACATGAGGATACAATTATTAAATATAAAAATGATTTAAGGGATAATTAAAGTTGTTCATGTAAATGGATTAAACAACATCATAATTCATTTGTCATTGGTGGGAATTAGGATAGAAGACGATGCATGTGCTCCAGTTTTACATTATACATAACCTAACAATTTATAAGACACTACAATAATTATGAGTAGTTAATAGAGAAATAAAAGTTTGGTTGTCGGAGATGGGTAAGACATAATACTTGGTGAGGATATTCAAAGAAGATAATTTTTTAGGTTTTAAGTTCTTCTCTGAATGTGTAAGGAAGAAGCAGATATTTATAATGAGATAATGACATAGAGTGATACAATTCTAGGTGAAATATATGAAAATGTTCTTGACCCTACTTGCTGAGTTTATAGTGAAAAAGGAAACATCAAGTAGGTGTGTAGAGAAAAATTGAAGGCACATAAAATTAAAATAGGGAACATGGGGGATTAAGAAATTGTTTATATGATTCTTAAGATAATGTATATACCTACACAGTGTTTGATTTTAGAGTTAGGGGAATCTTTCTTTCCAATTTTGAAATGGGTTCCAAGAAAATTTGTGGTTCTGGACGTTTTTGAAGGGTAAATCACACTGATGATGATTCCTTGCTGAATATTCATAATTTAAAACAAGTAGTTTGAGTTTTCTATTTATTAGATTTCTTTTAATATATTTATACTAAGAATAAATATATTTTTTATCAGGATTCTTGATGGTGCTCGTTTTAGCACCACATTTACTAGTAGTACGTGGAAAATTGAAAAGTGTGTTATATTCATTTATCATGGATTATTTAATGGAACCCTATACAATATGATACATAAGTGAATATACATGCATGAAAAAATGGGGATTAAAAAATATGGAACTTCATGATAGTCTACATGTGTTAGAATGAGATGATGTTTCTAGTAACAAAAGTAAATCTACCAGACCTAATGTCTTCAGAAGATACATTGTGTGAGGATTATATATTTGGAATACAGAATAAGGTAACTTTAATAAACGGTAGTAGAGTACATTTGTCCAAGAATCTAGATCTATTGAACAATGATTTATAAGGGCATGTGCTTGTAAATTCCCATAGAGGGTGAAAATATTAAGTTAAATTTATCAGTGACTCGATAAATATGGTATGAGTTTACATTAAGAATATAAAATATGAAGTATTTTACATGTTTCAGAAGTATAAATCCATTTTTGAATATGTGTTAGGATCAATGATAAAATTATAGAAATCTGAAAATGTTAGAGTGTTTGGTAGTAATGTGTTCAATAAATAATATGAAAAAATATAATTCAATGAGATTTGTCTCTTTGAGGTGCACTGAAAAATAATATAGGATTTGAATGGATCAAAAGGACACTAAATGAACACTCTAAAAATATTATGGTTCCCTTGGTGTTACATAAGAGTTTTTGGGCTGAGGGATAGAACATGGAAGACTATATCATTAATAGATGTACATATATAGAAATGGTGGGATTTCTAGCCTAGGGGATCTATTTATGAATGGAGGTAATAATATCTCATTTATAAGCCTTTGTTTATTTTAGTATGTACATATAGATGTTTATGAAAGGTATAATCTTGATAAAAATATGAATACTATTTATTTATTGGTCATAGTGATGAAGAGTTTGGTTATATCTTTTTAGATGATAAGAATAGTATGATTACAAGAAGTCATAATATTATATTTAATGAGTGTTTCATGTATTGGTACTAAAATGAATCTAAAGATTATCATGGGAATAATGAAATATAGTGTCAAGATAATTTTTATATTAAAGGTGTACCTGATAAATTGACAACAAAAATAGTAGATCATACTCCTTATGTTGAGTTAAGGAAATAAACATGAATCAGTGCACCTATATATATATTAATTTATCATACATACATTATCTATTATTGACTGATAGTAGAGGACCCAAATATTTTTAAGATTCAATGTCAATGAAGTAATCAAAAAAGTGGGAACTGAATATGAAGGATTATATTTCATCATTTTATAAAAATAATAATTAGGATAAGACACCATTTCCCCATTGAAATAATAAATTTATAAAAAATTGTTATATTGAGTCAATTAAGAATATGATGTTAATAAGAGTTAAAATGGAAGACTATTGATGAATTTTTTTAATAGAAGGATGGTTTTAACATTAAATATATTATATCACCTATAGTGAAGATTATTGTTTTATATATATTTCCCAATATTATTACATAAATGTATTTACATATTGAAAAACAAGATGTAATGATTGATTTCATGCATAGTGATCAAGATTTTGATATTTGTATACAACATCTTGAGGGGCTTTAAAATTCAAGAAAGGAATACATGGTGTAAAAAATATATACGAAATTATATAGGTTCAATAAGGAACCCAAGTGGTGGAATAAAATGTTTTATTCATTAATTAGAATTAATAAATTAAAATCTAGTGGCATGGATCAATTATAATATTTCATGTCTTTTGGCAGTGGATAAATTATAATACTTATTTATGTGGTTGACTTATTCATTATAGGGTCATGTATGTTTATGATTGATGAGCTGAAAGAGGAGTTTCTTAAGATGTTTGAGAAGAATTAACATGGAGTCTTTGGAATGATTTTGAGGATGAAGATTAGTAGAGATTTCACAATAAGAACACTGTATTTATCATAGTTTGACTATATTATAATGGTTTTTAGTAGATTATTATATTAATAAAAAAATTATTGTTTTTATTCCCCTAAAAAGACATTCAAAATAAAAAGAATATAAATAAACAAATACAGTAAAACATATATTGAGTATATAGAAAAGGTTTCATATGGACCATCTTTTTAAAGCATAGTGTATTCTATATTTTTTTGTTGAATAGCTAATTTTTATGCAGTTATAGATTTGATGAAATGTATGGATAATCCAAGAAATAAATATTATGAATCCATGAATTAGATATTGATTAATTTGATGGTATTTAGAGAAGTATATTTGTTCTTTGGTAAAGGACGTTCATTTAAAGCTTATTTGAATGATAAAATTAGAGGTGATTGGGATGTTCAGGCATTTTTTGTGCCTATCATAGACTACACTAATGAATAGTGGTCAAAATAGAATATGGGAGAACATTATTGGAGAATATAAGGGAAAACATATGGTATTTCATGTATCACGATCATGAAATTGAGTCTTCAATGGGATGAGACCATTGGGATTTCAGAAAATGAGGATCATAGATTAGGTAGGTTATCTATGTTAGAAGCATCTGTGTTGGTCAAAATGATGGATCATGATCCTATTGAGAGATTATTGGATTGTTATAGCCAAATTATTGGATATATTGGGGCCAGTTTAAGGTATCACATACAATACAAAAGGTCATAACTCCCATGATTTGACCTCTTTTTGGAGATCATTGGGGGTTTCATGGTGTATTGAGCTGCTGTTTAATGGTAAGGGGTCTGAATGACCCTCCACCAAATGATTGGGGAACTATAGTAACATTGGATAGTATTTAGTATAGCTAAAGGGCAATAAAGAAATAATACTTTAATAAGTGAATACATTCAGTAGTCATGTATGATAAAGGAATTTAGTATCTCATACTTTTCATAG
This sequence comes from Viscum album, assembly GCA_963277665.1. Classification (NCBI taxonomy): domain Eukaryota; kingdom Viridiplantae; phylum Streptophyta; class Magnoliopsida; order Santalales; family Viscaceae; genus Viscum; species Viscum album. The sequence continues at coordinate 613,877,482 of OY728166.1, forward strand.
TCATTGTATTAGAGTTTAATTCCACCACATATAGAGAATTCTAGCTCATATGTATTTTCTACCCCCATAACTACATATAAATGGGAATAATTAGAAGGAACTATTGAAACATGGGGTGTTATTAATCATGTTTCATTATGATCTATTCATATCCAGGTCATCTTGAATTTTTAGATATCACATTTTAATTTTCTCACAAAACATAATTAAATTTCATCCACTTTATAGACATATGGATTATTCCTAAACCACAAAAATATTTATTTTCATCATCTTATTATTATTATTTTATTTTTTAACATTGATTCAAATTTATATAATCATTCATTATCATTTTTTATTTCATTTATATATCATTTTACTAAAATTTATAACATTAAAGTACTATATCATGATGAGGTTCATAGGTTGAGTGCACCTCATGAGTTCTTGAGGTATATTATGACCGATTTTGAAGTGATCCAAACCCATAGACTCTAAAAGACTAAATAGAGTCAACAGTATATGTATTCCATCTTGTTTATACCCATTATAACCACATTTTAGGGCTTGCATCTAGCCTTATCCTAATCATGGTAGGACTATGGTAATGATTTTTGAATCAGATGTGTGAAGATACATTACTTCCTTAGAACAAGTTTGAGATCCTCTACTAGGAGGTGTATTTTGTTGAGACTCAATTTTTTATGTACACATAGCAGAAATTTATGTTTCTATAGGGAACCATGTCCATGATTGATAATTTTTTAACATTAACCATCCTCACGATATGCTAACAAGACATGGTTCATTATGGGTAACTTTGAGAATCGATATTTGGGAGTTGTCTTTATGGAGATCTTTGAGCTAGAGTGGTGACTATATATTTGAACTACTATTATGGGGTGTTAGATAATTAACTAATGGTATAGATGATTTTAACAGAGAAAAAAATAATCATCGAGTATTTCTAGTGGCCATCGAGTAGTATATACCTCAGAATCCAACCTCTAGCAGTGGAATTCAGAACATATATTCTATATATGCTATCAATTTTAGTCACAAATCATATGATTAATTTAATAGTTATTTTAGATAAGATATTTAATATCATGTTTATGGTGTATCATTTCTTATAGAGTTCATGATCATATTGATTGAGACTACCTAACCTGTCATTTGGTAGTGGGAGAGAAAATTGTGGTTGAACCACTATCTTAGATGTAGTGAGTTGGATAGGGACCTCCTAAGAACAGTCAAAAAGATCCATAATGATATGATCATGGTAGAGAATCTGTATGAGTTGGCCTATGTTTCAATATGATACTACAACCACCTACTCCAGGTTATCCTCTCCAATAAAAAATAATTATAATCAATATTCATTGGAATTTGTTAAAAATATACTTATCACCTATAGGTGTCTAGCATCATAGGAGTAATGATCTATTTATTATTTTCCCAAGAACCGGTTTTAGTATACATGAGATTAATCTATTCCACACTAGCCTTATCCCTTTTCTGAGAATTTGATATTCCAGTGGAGCCTCTAGAATAAACTATGAAACTATAGACTCCAAGTAGAGTTAATTATGTTATTATTCCCCTATGTTATAAAAGATACTTTTATATTTTAGGGTGATATTCTTAGGGTATATCTCTATCCATGTGATGACATTTTATAATTTCATACCTGGTATATACTTTCTATCTATAATCAATACCTTGATTGATTATTTTTGGTTCAGGATGTAGTGTACTCGAATTAACGGGTTTAGATGATACTTTACATGAGAGAAGGAATTCTTCTGAGAGTAATATGGTCTCATTTGTAGGATATTATAGATGATTTCAAGTCAATAAGCATGACTTAATCCATGGGGATAAGAATTAGTGGATATTTGGTTCCCTGTAGTGGTAGATAATTAACATGATGAATTCCCTATAGATGTACCTAGATTACCTATTTTTTTAGAGGAAAACATATTCATTTAATGAAATCCTACAACAACTTGGAAATCATTAGTAGAATACTATATAACCCTAATAGAGCTTCGATAGTTGATTGTAAAGTTGGAAGACCTTAAAAGAAAAATCCTTATCAGGCCCAATGTGTTCATTTGGGAAGCTATGATTTTATTCACTAAGATGGTGGATGTGACCCCATGTATTTATGTAGATTATCATTTCATGTCCAGGTAAACATCATGAATAATTATCCAATGTCATTAATTGTTCTTCTCTTCTAAGAAATTAAATGGGATATCTATTTGATGAAGATACCTATCAGGATATCTAATCACTAACTATATTTTCATGAGGAAGATATAATGAATACAATATTTTGATATCATTGTTGTCATTCAATGTACGTTTTTATTACCTTCACATTAGATACCACCATTGTTGTTAATGTGACTCATCAACTACATCATTCAACCCATCCTAGATTATTTTTGTTGGTATTCATAGAATACATTCTCAATTACTCAGCATCGAAGGTTGAGCATGTAATGTATTTCAGGATGGAATTATATATCCATTGAAAGTATCAACTACTTGTTAAATAGTCAATTTTTATTTCAAGATTATATTTTTCCACTTTCTGGGACATGTCATCTTAATGGAGGGAGTAGTTTTGGAACCTATGAAAATCGATGTATTGTTTTCTTGGCATCCACCCATGATATTGATGTTTTCCTAGAGATTACATTTAATTTGTGGTTATTACTAGAGATTAATTCTAGATTTATCTATTATTTTTCTCCCATGGATACCTTTAATTGAATTTGGAATACTTTTCTCTAGTATAAAATATGTTAAAAGGCCTTTTAAGAGTTTCAATAAACATTAAAGAGCACTCATGTCCTGAGGTTCCTAGATGACAGGGTTTAGTATAAAGTATTTTATGATATAACTAGATCCAAAGTTTTATTAACATTGATATAGTGGCGGGTATTGATTTCTTATGGGAATAGGTAGTTAATACTTCATGATTAGAACATCATAACCCATGATTTTATATCATACCAAATGGTGATATTCCTAAAGAAATCGAGATACTATCATCCTAGTGAGTGGGTTATTATTTATTATTACAAATAGAGTCACATGTTAATTATCACATTGAATAATATCAACCTGATATAGATTTGAACACAAGATTTACTTCTGGAATATAACTTTTGGATTTTTTATTATTCAAGGAAAGAGAAAGGGGTTCCAAATTATCTTTATAAAAAAACTCATTTCTAGTTGCTAGATAAGGCATATGAAAAATTGGTCTCTTTTTAGTTATCCTTTCTAGATGAGGGATTATTAGAATAACTCTAATATATGGTTGTTTAACATCTATTTATATCATTTTAAGAGAATTATAGATGATATATATTTATTGTTAGGATTGGAATGATAAAATATGCTCAGGATATTATCATTTTGGGTTCTCTAATAGTGTGGAGTACTAAATTCTCTTCCAAGGATGGACATTGGTGTTAGTTGTTCTACTAGAAGATGTATTGAGAGAGTTCCATACATCTCTCATTGTGGTACCTTATTTAGTCTCATTGATGTATTAAGACTATCAGTGGAAGTTGGGGTGGCTAGGAATGAAAAATATTTCAACAAATTTCATCTCTCGATGGCTCACCAATATGTTGGTTAGGACTGGGTATTAGGTTCTCTAGGGTATGGACCAACCCCTTATGGTACAATAAAGTATGTGGGATATTATATCCATGGATTGAGTGATGTGACATTAATGGACAGAAAGGGTACACTATACAATAGAGGTGACCATATATTGGCTATATAAGTTAGCTCACTTAATCACTATCACAAAGTAGAGTTTAGTTGAAAGCATGAGTTGTAAGTATATGTAGAAGATCATTCAACTTAATTTTTTTCCATAAATGATTGTCTAAGACTGTTATTCACATTTCATAGCTTGATTATGGAGATTTTTATAGGAGTGTTTTTGTTTCAAAATGTGTATGATCATGTTTATCTACCCCCAAGAAAATTTTTGACATATAAAATGATTTAGAACCTTGTAGATATATTATGGACAAACATGTTATAATTATGATGAATATGGGAGGACCACCAACCCTTAAAGAATGTTCCATAAAATAATATTTATCACTCTATTATTGGTATTGAAAGTTTAAATTCCTTTCATAGATACCTTATAGGTGAGAACAATGATAGTTAGAGATGGGGAAATTAAAACATGAGGGGATATAGTTTTTGTGAGTGTCAATTAAGAATTATTAGATCATCTATTAGTGAATCAGGATATCATTGGGATATCATAATTACTATGATGATTGAAAACATGTGAAATTATAATTTATCTAGGGAGGCCATGTGTTCTTAAAGGTCTCACATTAGAATTGTTTTTATAGATTTGGTTGGTGTAGAAATATATCTTCATGGTTCATTGGTAAATTTCATACAATATAAAATATTCAAAAGGTTTCATAATATCTAGGTATAAATATAAAGTTGGATAGAGTAAATAATGTCTCAAATGTTTTATAGTAGAAGAAATATATGTTAACATGTCATGTGTTATTTACAGAGGAGACATCAACCTTAAATATGGATCCATCCTTTTTGAGTACTTAATACAGATTGAGGTTCAGTAGGAGAATATAATTCATGTGAATATCATTCCCCTCATGAATTTTTTTCGAAATAAGGAAAATATGTGTGGGAGGGCACATTAAAGTAAGGTTGGGTCACAAGGAAGTCCATATGACCAACGAAGAAGATGTTGTAGCGGTTAGATGTCTTGATTCGATTGATATTAACACACCGATTACAAGGAGGGAGAATGCTTCGAGTTGTAAGGATAATTCAATGAAAAACAAAAGGAAAAAATTCTTATAGGGAAAATAAGGAAAATATGAGTAGTCCAGCATAACTTTCATACAGTGACATTTTTCAGAATCTGACTGGTATGATGACTTAATGTGCAGAAACTATATCTGTTACACTAAGAAGATGAAAAAAGAAATACTACTCTTACCATCCATGACCTATGTGTACCATATCATCCCTTAAAAAAGACAAAGGGGTGATTATTTCCTTAAAAAAAGACATCTTTATCAAAAAACCTTTCCCAGTGTATCCATTACAGGACCATACAGGGAAATTTGAGCAAAGTAATTACTTCTTGAGGCTGTATAAATCGGCCTCTGAGTGGGAATCGGCTTTGGAAGAGAGGGATTCTTGTGTGGGATGCGGAGATGTTTATGGGTATTATGATATGTAGACTCGTGGTGAGCTGGTTGGATTGTGGTTGTCGTGCATATTTATTTTTATGAATGTTTCATGTCGTGATCTGGTTTTTGTTAAGGGATGTGCAATTTCTCACTTGCATTAAAAGTATTTGGAAATAACAAATTTAATTTTTATTCATGCATTTCTTTGGAAAACATAGGAATCTCCATGATATCCTGTAGCAATGGAATGACCAGATGCGATCTTAGTACCCTCACTTGTTTGAGTAAGTCCTACTTTTTTAGATGAAATTCCATGAATGTAGAGAGAATATAATGTATCTATATCTTATTAGACCCTTTCAATATTTTTAAATATTACATATATTATATAGAAGGTGTGAATAATTTCATAAATGTTTTTTTATTTAATAGAGTATTTCATGTGAAAAGTAAGGATATCATTAATTCTAGGTTATGTGATTTACCCTATGTGGATCATATGTTCTATTTTCATTTGAGAATTGGTCAATAAAATATTGTGAGTAGGTATTAGAGGAATTAAATTAATTAAATGAAATTATTAATTTAATTATATAATTAGATGTATATCTTAGAAAATCTTTGTATAAGCCCCATTATATACATTCACCAAGTATAACCCAAAAACCATTAAATATTTAGGGTTAGGGATAGCCTTTGTGTGAAGAGATGTTGATGAAAAATGATAATGATCTAGGAATTACTAATCATAATCAATTGAGCTTATCACTAACATTGATAGATAATTTTTATTCATCTATGATCAATATAATATTTATTTAAGGCATTATATTATAGGATTTACCCCATTTATTGTGATTTTGGATCAATGGTAAATTCATCCAAAATTGAATCTATTATTGGATCATAAATCCCTATATTAATTTACTCATATATTGAATTATGAATTCGGAATTTATTTCACTGTATAATTGTATTACTTCTTGGATTCTTAAAGTAATCTTCATAAATGATGGCTACAATATTTTTGGAAATGGTTGAATATTAACATTTTATGTTATACAAATTTACCCCACTATTATTGAATCATTCCTCACCAATATTTGAATTGGATAGGGATTCAACGGTTGTTTTTGATTAAATCGATGATCCACTCACAATCAGTTCAATGAAATATTGTTTCATGATAATTTTTCTATTTGTGGATTATCATTGAAAATTTTAAATCATGGTTTAGGAAATTATGAATGACAATTAATTTTGTAAAAATATGATGGGAAGGAATATAATGGATAGTTTATTCCATAAACACATATAGAGATGATGAGAATTTTATTTTTCAAGTGATCAGTGGTTAGAAATCGCTTCATAATAAGGATAGATCGATGGATGATTTCACTAATGGAGGTTTATATGATATTTTGGGAAGAATCATAGGAATAGGTCAGATTTCTGGAGAATCACTAAAATGGATGTGATTTTTGAAAATAACTAATAACATGGAACGTAATACTAGAGAACACATATTATTTTTTCAAGGTGATGCATTTCTATGGATTCTAAATGGGAAAATTTTCAAATGGTTAAATATATAGGTCCTCACACCATGTGACCGTATATGTCTAGATTGATGTGTATAGAGTGTAAAATCCTAGGAAAAAAACCGGTCTTACACACTTTGTGGAGGGGCCAAAAGACATGTGACCATGGTGGAAAAAGAATTGGGTATTTAGGAACTTCCTATGTACCAAACCAATATTGATATAGTCTCTCACTGAACACATGAGCTATATAGTTAGTTTTGTGCACACCATGTTGACTAAAATCACATGTCTCAATTGTCATCATGGAGTTACACTCATTATACCACCTTGGATTTGTTGTATACCATCCATTCACCAAGATTAGGAATCTCCTATGATCCTTTATGAGTACGGTTCCATGTGAGATATAGAAAAAGTATATATGATCCAATAAGATATGTTATGGAATGCCAAAATATTACCAAGGCTATATGATATCGTTTCTATCAGTTGGTCATAGATTAATTTATCTAACCCCTTATATGGGACAACGGATTGGATCCTATATTCTATTCTCTATATTTAGGTTTATGTATCCTATTAATAAAATAAAATTTATGTAATCCAATCCTATAATTCAACACCAATGGATTTAGTTTTAACTTTATGGGCTACGGTGGAATACACTGTTTATGGGTAGAATTCCATTATCTTAGGTGGCATTCAATGAGGTTTTTCTTTCCATCAGGTGTTTTCTAAAATATTTCAATGATCACTTTTAAAAAATCTAGATTCATGAATCCTCTTGAATAATGTTGGTTATTTAAATGGATGTGAGATCACGGACCTTATATAATTGACTTTACCCTTCTATAAATAAATCAGGACTATCCAATACTTAACCAATATTTTGTAGTTTGGAGTTGACTAACTTTTGATGATTACCTTCTTGGTTATTTTGGGCTGTCCAAATAGGTATTTATATTTTAATCACTTTATGGTGTCTATTGAAACATGTTATATCATAGCAAGATAATATGTTTTATTATGGAGATCTAGGTGGACCTAGTATGGGTGGAAAATGATTGGGCTTGTTGTCTATATTAGTAGAACTATAGTGGGATTGGAGGATACATCTTGAGAAAATACTATCACAAGTTATATCATTAAACCATTTTTCAAATTTACAATTCATTTATTGTTCAATTTCATATTATTATAATATCATCATACTCATCTGTGGGATGCATGATATTTTGTATAAATTTATTATTCAAATAGTTTAATATTTTTCATTACATGGATGATTATGGGGTACATATTTCCATGCACATTTATATCAGGATAAGGCCTCTCAACTATGTGACATCACAACTTACTTTTAAACACCATACCATATCCAATTAGATTCTATCTTGGGATTTCTTATTCTTCGAACCCACATTCCCAATAATGTTTCTATAAACACGTTATTTTTCTAATATATTTGATAAAACAGGTATATTTCCATACATAATTATCCATATTTTAATTACATAATAGTAAACTTTATAATAATCATCTTTATTATAATAAGAACATACAACATTCCAATAATTTTACCCATGTTTATAGAATATCATTCTTCCTAGGGAAACATCTTTCAATCTATATTATTTAAAATGGAATGGTCATACAATATGGGTAAAGGTGTATTTGATTGAGTTAATATTAGAGTAACATGATCAAAAGAAATTATGATATTCAATGGGATGATTTCAAATTAATATACCACCAGTGAAAAATGATAAACATAGAAGGATTATATACATGGAAGAAGAAATTTTTTGGAAAGAATTCTTGAACAATAAAAAACATCAAGGGAAAATAATCTAGATTATTTGGCACAATGATTTCATTTCCCCAAAAGATAAATATCTATTAGTGCATAATTATTGAATCATAAACCTTGGTATGGAAAATCCAATTAAAATTGAAATGACAAAGGAATGCTAAATCTTAAAATTTCTTTTATAAAACATGTCTTTAAATTGATATTAAATATGTTGTAATGGGTCCAATAAAAATAATTTTTCAAAAGTTGATGTGAAAATACAATTTAAGATAATAATTTTAAAATTAATATTTGATTATGGATCATTAAATATTAAATAAGATCCGGTAGTTTAAAAAGATGAGTATAAAAGGGGAATTTATAATATATGAAATTATGTTTTCTGCAAACCCAACATTGTATAAAACTAATGATACCTTATTTTTATTAAAAATTAATTTTCAATAATGTGATAATAAAATAATATAATATTATTGTTTGGTAGAAAAAAATTATGGTATGATAATGTCAAAGATAACACTTTGTAATTCAAATAATTATATTTGATTTACCAATATCCTGTATTGGAAACAAATCCCAAGAAGAGAGAAATATTTTTCAAAGATTTTATATGATATGAATATATTTAAATAAAAAATATTTAGATAATACCAAATAATATAGTGAAATGTAAATTTTTTTCCCGCTTATATAAATCTAGTTAATTTTAATGATCACAACTCAATGAACACAGTTTGAGTTACCAAAAATAATTACCAATGGGGAAACAACTGAATCAATTAGAAAATTAATAAGGGGAAAATCTTTCGATAATAAATCCCTTTAAATATAGTGATTATGAAAAAATACTTCAATTTTATATAAATACATAATATATGGAATACATGGTTAAAAAATTAATTATCCTTCAATGAGTCAGAATTGAGTCCAAGAAAACACATTCAATATAGATACCCCGATTTTTCCTTGTAAGACATTGAAATATTTCTATATATATATATATATATGTTCAAATATCTAAGCATTGAGAATACATGTGATTCTGAGTCCCAGTGTCTCTGTAATTTACTTAAAAACAAAATAAATAATGTTTATATTTTGTGAGTGAAGTTTCATAAAGAATATAGTGAAACTCTTAAATAGAATCATGGATAAAAAATATAAGATAACTTTTGAGTTTGGAACACATTTTTACACTATACGCGACCTAAAATAGGTCGACATGGGGTATTCAGACTTATCTTATATTTGTGGTATGTTTAGTAGATTAATTAATTTATTAAATTAATTAATTATTTCATTTGACCTGAAAAACATCCTACAAATTCATCATCATGGAGAATTTATTAGGGTTAGACTCATAATCCATGTGTCAAAAATTATGTTATTCCCCTCCTTCTATTGGTGGATCGGATCAAATTATGATGAGATTATGGATTGGATAATATTGGGATACAGCGATCAAAACGACTTCTTTCGATCATTGGTGACCATGTTCTTCAACAATGAACGATCCAATATCTAGGTTAGACTAATAAATTTTTGGTTTATTCCCCTTTTGATTAAATTGATTAATAAGACCAATAAATTCTATTGATCTGCACCAATTTAAGCCATAGAATACTTCTATGTACCAGAATAATTTTATTATTTCATATTTTTCTAACCCCAGATTCCTCCTCTTGATTGTTGGACATGAATGATTAGAAAGGATTATTTAGGAATCTTTTCAGGTTATTTTCTCCCTCATTTTCTTCATTCTCATCCCTGGTTTGACCCAGTGGTCTCGGATCGATATTTACAGGAGGTATCGAGCCCGATTAGACCCCAAAAATCACAATGGTTTCATGAAAGAGGGATGTATCAACAAATAAAATATTGAACTTGGATTATTGAAGGTCATGTATATTCATTTCAATGATTGGGTAACAAATAATTTTCACCCAAAGTGAATGAGGCCTACAAAGAATGAGATGAAAACCCTGACAATCAACGGAATATGATTTCCAACAAAAGATGGCCAAAAATAATGAGCATTTGCTAGATTCGATGATTTCAGGTGGAAACAAGGTGGTATCTTTGAAAAAATGTCTTTTATTTATGTTTGGGAAGAATATTTGAGAATCAATTACGAATTAACTACATGTCATGTACTGTGATGAACACATGGCATGTAGCCCATAGTTGCATCAGATAGAGTTTTAGAAATCTCTACATATGGAGTGGCATGTATCCCTCCTACACACTATTTATCCCATCCTTGGATAGATGAGTTTTGTGGAAGAACAAACGAGTCGAACTCTATTTGTAAGTATACATCCATGCACATGGTCATGTACCGAATTACATGGATGTGTCTAGAAGGAAACATCCCAGTCCTAGATAGTTAGTAAAATCAATATAGTCTACCTACATAGAGTGTATTCCTACATGGATTGGGAGCCATGTGATGTCCATGGGAATAGCCGGTCAGTGGAGTGAGACCACTCTCCATATGGGGACCCTCTCCGGATATGTAATACATGTTCCATTATTAGGAAACTTCAAGGTTATGTATATCCCTTATTTGAACTCATATTTTGGCCTTTGATTAGCCTATCCTAAGTGAATTTCTAAATAGAATGTGATGGTTCCCTTTGTTGTGGCTTTTAGATATGACGTAAAATGTATTGAGCATGGTGCTTATTTGAGGTGATGATTGATGATGGTAGAAAGAAAGAACAGGATCATCGGGGATATTAGAGTCAAACCCCCCCATTATCATGGGCATGGACCCACTAAAACTATGTACTGAGTGGAACCCCCTATCGAATCTGGAGTTGGTCCTTGATGACTATAGTGGAACCCCACTAACACACCAGGGCATGGGACCTTGACCACAAGAGTGGAACCCCCCATCAGCATGGGAGTGGGTCCTCTATATCATTGTACCAATTAGAACATAAAACTATATAGGGAGTGGGTAATCGATGAATAGACTGGAACCCCCTGTCACACTAGGGTTTGATTCTATAACCTGAAGAGTAGAACCCGTCATCATCTTCGGAACAGGTCCTCAACCAACAGAGTGGAACACCTTATCAGATAGGGAGTAGGTCCTCATGGAACTAGATTGGAACCCCCCTAACACACTATGTCATCCATCTTATATGTATATTAACATAGTTGAACCCCCTTATGCACTGGGGAGTGTGTCCTATAGATGGATATTGTTCCCCCTCGGTTGTGAGGTATAGTGATGTGGTGTGGTTTTAATTTCACAATTTCTTATATGCTAATGTCTGACATGTTTGAAATCATTAATGGACTGTTGGAACTATTGGAAACTCTTCTTCATAGTTTGATCTCTGAGATGGAGATCCCCTTTATCTCTCATTGGGGATTCATTTTATAGCGCATGTGTATATATTTGTGTCTATACACATGGACTTGGTTACAATTATTCCATGGGTTGTGAAAATGTGTAAGGTATGCCACATGCTTTCCATGTTTTTATTCTTGTGTTCAAATGACTCTGATCTCAAGATATATGTATAAAATACTTGAAATATAGTTCAACTACACACTATTTTGATCCCCATGTGTTTGGATGTGTTTACATTCTCTTAGGTTGGGTTAAACTGTTATCTTCCACTGTGTCTTGCGTCTTTTGTACTATATACTATATTTTTTACTTTTTTATCTCTTACTAATCCCCCTTCTCCTTTTGGGTCTTAATAATGGGTATGTATATACTCACCAATTCATGGTATTTTATTGCATGTGCCCTGACATGTGAAGATAATGGATAGGTCGACAGTGACTTTAGAGGATCTTAGGGATACTGGGTGTTGTGGACAGTGTATGATGGTCAAAGATTAGAGATCAATATATGGGATATGTAAGTGGATTAATTTTCCAATTTTTTCAGGATGGGACATATTTTTTGTTGGGTGTGTATTTTTTCCCATTTTCTTTTATGTTTTCACTTTCTTACTCTTACACACCCTAGAGGTTTTTCATGTTTTGTTTACTTTCTAGCTACTACATTTTATTATTATTATTACTCTACACTTTTTCATTGATATGTTTGAGAGTGTGTGTATAGGTGCTTAGGAAAATGATTCCCATTTAGGATATTATTATTGGTGCTTGTCTCCACCCCATGGCCTAGGGAGGCAGGCTTGGGGTAATAGAAGCTCCAACCCTGTCATAGGTTGGGTTGTGATATTCAATATTTGAAATAATAGAGTAAATACTCCTTGAATTACATGGATTGAAATGTAAAAGGAAATATCATGAATAACATCTAATTACTTATATTATATCCCTAATAGGATTTATATAAACCAAATAAATTAATTTAGGTGTAAAATATCAAACATGTCTCAAAGAAAGTGATTCGGGACCAAAACTTATTACCTCATTCATAATATGTTTCACAATTTCATAGAATTACCAGAATTATTAAATTTAGTTCATAAAATACATACATTAGAATCTTATTCTTTAATATATTCATTAATAATCCTAATTTATAATATATATATATATATATATTAAGTAGTATTTACATATTGTGAAAATTGGGTGGAAGAAATCATTAACAAATTGAATTGGTTTCATAATTGCCACATTTGTATCTGTTGTTATTTTAAATTAGATATAAATTAGATACTAAAATTTACTATAATATATTTTACACAATATTTTATAAAGATATAATTTTATTCCGGGTACTTTTTTATTTTGACCCATGAATATGAAATTAATGATGATCATGTTTTGATGATTCATAAGGAATTGAAGGTTCATTCTTAATTATTGAGTTAAATGTTGATATATACATTCCAAAAATAAAAAATAATTACTTAATTATATAAATATATATATCAAATTATAAGACTAAATATGTTTTCATAGTCATCCATGACATAAATGTACAATATTGTTCATAGAGGTTATTAAAGTGACCCAAACATGAACCTTCCATGATTAATGGGTGATTATGGTATGACATATATATAATATCATTATTAAACAAATATTGATCATATTTATTGTTTATTAATGTGGTATATAATAATTATAAATAATTAATAATATAAAATAATGCATATAACATAATTTATTTAAATAAGTTATCATTTTCTATTTAGTTCTTTCATTTCAAATGATTGAATTAACAATAATTGTTTATTGATCATATAATTATTAGGTTATCCAATTTTTATTACCATAATTTTAATGATCTCATAAAAACAAATTTACACATTACCCCATTCTATTAACCATCAATTATGGGTGGTGATGAAAAACTGACATTGTTGCTCATTTGTGGCAGCAGTCTGCATGTATACAAGAATGAAACACTCATTTATCATCTTGAATGTTATAAATTAATAGAAAATGATAATAATCATAATATAGTAAATTTATATTATATATATTATTCTAATATTATTTTATAAGTATTTATATAAAAGATTTTAAATGTGATAAATATTAATAAAATAAAAAAGGATGATAAGTCTCACAAGTGACACCTAAATTTTCCATGGAATTATCCTTGTAAATGAAGGTCTTATACATATTAATAGACAAAAATATATTTTTAACTTTGGATATGGTTAACAAAGGATATCTTTTTTAGATTTTCATTGATATATTCAAATATTAGTTGAGTCTTCATGTGGAGGGGGTGTTAGTTTTCTATATGTGGGTGGAATGGCACTCGTGGAAGCACCATTAAATTTATCAATAATGTGATGTTATTATTAAAAACTTAAATGACTATAAAATGGATAAATGTGGAATTAAAAGCCACATGGGTATAAAATCACCTAACTAACTCTTTTTAGACACATTTGAGTGTCATAGGGTTTTTAGTTTTACATTCAACATTTTTTCCAAATTTAATTTTACTATGGTAATTAATTTTTACCATATAAATAATTTTTAATGAAAAAAATTTATATTTTTAATTTTACCTAAATTTATCAATATAATATAATTCATATAAATCACTCTATCAAATAGAATTTATACAGTTTTGAAATGTTAATTATATGATTAGCACACATAATACTTAAAAATAGTTTATGAGAATAATTGTGTTTTAAATATCATAGTTTATATGTACATGATATTTATTAAAATTATAAATTCTCGTGAAAAAAATATTTATAAAAAAAATTTATGAGGTATTCATGGAAAGATAAAACCGAACCTCACCATGAAAATACTTGATTCAGAAAATTACAGAAAATAATTTTTATTATAGTAATATTTTTATTTGGTAATAAAATGTTTGACATAGGTTTTATTGTTTTAAATAAAATTTAAAAATGTGTAGTGTTGTTTCATATATTCATATTTTACTAACAAAAAGGTTTTTTATTCTTATTTATCCTTTTCATATATTTATTAAGTACTAAATTTTACAAGTTACAACAAAATAATACTCTTCAACTAAATATCAAAATTCTCAAAAAAAGAAAAAAAAATCATACCATGACAATTTTGAGATTATAATTAAAAAATAATTTAATATTATTAATTTATAACTCCAAAATTTATAAATTAAAGTTTTTAATATAATCATAACATATATTGATAAAAAATGTATTATAAAAAACATTTTCAAATATTAACTATTATTATTGTCATTTCATATCATTTATTAACTAATTTTTGTTAAAAATATATTATTATTAAAAAAATTACCATCATTAATCATAAGTTTCTTAAAATAGAACTTCATCTCCCATAAAAGAGGAATATTATATATAAATATTTTTTGAAGAAATAACTATTCTTATTAATTATTTTAGGTAAAATAATTGACTTTGATTTATACTAAAAGTATAATTGATTTTAATTATTTATATTTCTTATAAATCAGTTACTCATATTCATTTATACTAATCCAAAGGCTATGTTTTTATAGGCATGCATAAATATCATTATTTAATATAAATATATTTTGATTTCAATTATGTTAGTTGTTTCATGTAGATAATGTTTTCAAACACATTGACATAATTAAAACTAATAATATATTAAAATATTAGGGTGTTATTGGATGGTACACTAATCATACCACCAGTAAGAGGAGCTTTGTTGGGTCGTGTAGTTTCAGTGAGGATTATTTCTCTTTTCCTTTAGTTTCTAGTTTATGTAATAATGTTCAATGTTCTTAATTATTCTTTTTAACATGTGTTGATGATTTTTAAAAAAAAAATGTTTTTTGATATTATATGAGTCTAGACACTCCAATGTATTGTTATATATTGATCATGTTATATATATAGATTCTTTCGAGGGATAATCGAAGGAATATCTCTATTGGGTTTTATTTCAATGTATTTTTATCATATCATTGGTGATGTTGAAGTTAGTTTTTTATGAGTTATATAGCTCACCCAAAAACTAATTATATCTAGGGTATATCGTTCTTTTATGTATTAGATTTGGTTTCTATAGATGAAGGTATCGATGATGAATTTCATGTTCTGCGTGATCATGGATCGCTTGATAAAGGTAATTCATTACATAGTGATCATGGTGTTATGTGTTGTAGATGATTTGGTGGGCGGGGGAATGTAGTTGATATAATGGAGATTAGTGGAGTTTTATGTACCATCATCTTTAATCAATATCATCATTTCCTTCCTGAGTTCATTGAGGATTTTTGGGTGCTTTTGGCTCCCTACTATACCATATCACTACTTCAGATTCCTCGAAGGATGATCATATAGGTATGATGACTCATATACTAGAGAAAAAGAAGAAGGTCATATTTTGGATTGTAGAATCTTGTGGGTGAAACACCTGCCATTTTGAGTTACCTATAATTATTTTTATCATCATTCCATTTTAAAGGATTAGTTCATGTTGTTATAAGTTAATGTTCATAGATTCTTATTATGTTGCATTAGGGTACGGGAATTGGTGTTCTAGGGATGATTTTTCAGGATGTATATGACTAATAATTTATTGATGATTTAGGATTAAATTAATGAAACCCAATACATAAATATATCAAATGGTTATACATGGAACAAACAATTATAATTCGATGTTGGACATCATATTTTCTTAAGGATTTAAATTTATTGTGCATTGTGGAAGTGTAAATTAAGAGGAAGGTTTTCTACATTGTTTATTAAGAATTTTTAGTTTTTAGAGTGTGTTGTAGAGGTGTCATATCAAGTATTCCTTCTGATATAGATGAACCACATCCATTATAGCTTCCATTTTACACACATTCATTAATATCTTCATTATGACTCTTATTTCATTTGTTCGTGATATTTTTATTTAAATGATTATGTGAATTTTTTTGAGTGGATAATTTCGATATATGATAATTAAGGGAAGTTTTGGAATGGGAACAACATTAACTTTATTTGTTTCTTATTGAAGATTTATTTTATAGAGGTGTATATATGAAAATTTGAATTAATGATACATGATAAGAATCTTGATATGTTTTCAACCTAGTTTAACCTTGATGCTGAGATGGTTGATTTTAATCCAGTTTTTTTCAAAAAAAATTATCTCTCTATTTCATTTTGATTTAATAATGATGTAATTAATGTTTGACAGGAATCAACATGGTATGTATTTCGTCTTTTTTGATGGGTTTGGTTTCATTTTCTATTGGTTGTTCACTGCGGGTCTGGGTTGACGGCATGAAGGTTTCTGTGTGTGTTTCTCAGGAGGATAATTGGTTCTGTATTTTTTTGTAGTGGGGTGGGTTCCAGTGGTGTCTCATATTGCACCTGTGTTATGTGGATTGGGATGATTTGAATGGTGAATCAGGGGGTGTATCTCATGTGGCTCTTGATCGAAGTCTGGCGGTCATAGATAATGGTGGAAAGATGTCTCCTTCAACACAATTGTTGTTTCGTGGTCGACTATGATGGTGTCAATAGTGTTGGATTTATTCTATAACAATGTTTCCATGTTTTCGTTCTATTGTTTTGGCCTAAAATCACTCGTTTCATTCTCTACTCTAGATCCAAAATTTCCCTCATCTCTTTATGGTGGAACTGCACATATGAGTTTAAGGCTCTTTGGGATGTGAGTTTGAGCGGGCGACTTTGGGACGAAGGTAGGGATGACAACTTGTTTCTAGATGGTGTGGATATGTTCAGCTCTATCATTCATGATGGAGGTGGATGGTAGTGTGTGACTAATGTGGAAATTGGGACTTTGTTTGGATCATGGATCGAGTATGGTGGCATTTGTTCTGTTTTTATTTTGAGTTTTGGAAATTTTCTCACAGTCCTTTAAAATATGAAATTGTAGTGGGTGGGTCATGTAGTGGATGAATTTATATCGATTGGGGTTGTTTTGATTAACAGTTACCCTCTTAATGTTTCATTTAAACATAAAATTATGTATTGTGGCTAGAATAGAATAACTTGAGAGCCATCTAATGTAATTTTTTCAACATGCATAAACAACTACATTTCACGTTTCCATTGTAGTAATTTTTAGGTGAATGTTAAATGAATATAATGGTGTTAGATATGAAATTTTGTCTCATAAGATTCATTTCTATATGGATTGATAACCATAGTCATGAGTTGTTTGAATAAGAAAGCAGTTTTTTCTATAGTTCAGTGTAATATTGAGTGATGGTTTGATTTCAATTCTATGATTAATTTTTTGATGATTTGTGTCAACTATGAAGTTTTAGTGCTTCACTACCATAGATGGGAATATCATTATGGAATAGTGTATAGTCATCCATCATGTTGCATATAGATGATTTCATGGTTAAATATTATGTATTCCAGGTCAATATATTATGGGTTTCAAATATTTTATAGGGGATTAGTTTATTAATGATATTTTATATGAGTCTCTGAATAACTTTTAGGTTAATAATTCCTTAAATATGACATTAGGGAGTGTTTTATCAATAATAGTCTCATTATGACACGTTATATGACCAAAATATACATTTTGGAAAGTGTTCAACCCATGAAAGGAAATTATACTGAGTGATTGGGTGAATTTTTATATGTGTTATCATTTTCATAAATAAAAAAAATTCTTCAAACTCAAGTGTATTATAATGATCCATTTGAGGTGATTTTTGATCCATGGTTTTTTAATTATTATAATAAAATTAAAAGGGTTTTTATATTAATGTTTTTTATTTAACAATTTCTGATGTGGGGGTGAATCAACATGGTGTGGACATTCACTAAATGGGCATAGAGATGGTCTGTGATGATAAAAATAAATTTTCCTCTCAAGAAATTTGTATATTGAAAATCCATATTATAATAATTTAGGTCTCACTATATCATGGTTCAATGAAAATCATGACATGGAAATGAAATAATATTATGATTTTTAAAGTGAACATGTCATCGGTATTTTGAGATGAGAATATTCACTATGTAAAATGAAGTGCTTAGGATATTCTTTGGAGGAAATAAATAATGGTTTTTATATAAGATGATAATTTTATAAAAGTTTATTAATAAGGTTAGGTTTATATAATTATTTTTATAATATATAATTTGTTTAATTTTTTAAAATGTTGAGTGATTTTCTAGGAATAAAATTGGTGAACATCACATTACTGTTAATTGTGTTTAATCTTTTTTGATAAACTGCAGAATCATTAAGGATACAAATCCCAGATATGTAAAATAGCTTGTTATTTGTTTGATTTTTAGAATGGGGATATCTCTTTCCTAGAAAAGGCCATTTTTTGAGACAGATATTCCTGTCTGAAATTGAAAGGGGGGAACAAGTTGTGGGACAAGGTTCTTTATAATAGAATCTAGAGTTGTTTTCAGTGGTTTGACGAAAATAAAATCTGACACAACATGATTAAGGTTGTGGTAATTGATAAATTCCTGAAACAGTGTAAAACTATATATGTTGAATGATGGGGTCACTTAAATGGGAAAAATTTTATGGTTAAGAATGTAATAGATTTGTGTATTGTTGTGTTCTATATTTTTTGTGGATCCAATAATGTGGATATATTGATGACTAAATTGATATTCTTATAAAATATATGAAGAATAAAAATCACATAAATGTTGAATACGATTTTATTAAGAATCAAAAGGTTTAAATTTAAGTTTCACAAGTATTATAGTATTTTAATAAAGTTATTTTATTGAATTTGATTTTGAAATTAATATTTTAATTTAAAAATGTGTTTATTCTACGATTAAAATAAGATAAATAAAATATTTTATGAAATACACTAGAGATTTGTGGGAATAATCAAGATGATTATTCAATAGATGGTAAGCGTGTACCTATTTATTTGGGAATAGAAAAAGATAGGAAGTGTATATATTATTTTGATCATAGGAAGAATACCTACAATAATAAAATTATAATTATAAGTGAAAGAAGACGAAATAGTACACACTAGTTTTTTAATCATCATATCAATATTTCTTAGGTAATAAGAATGAATACAAACTTATTGTATATATAAAAAATATGACATAACACTATAATTATTTTGAGATACAATTATCAGTGCATGATGGATAATCCATGAATCATCCAAGTGAAAGATCATAGTGATCCCATTAGGAAGTCTTATTGGGAGAAAATATGGTTAATTATATTTTCACAAAGGTTAACGGATATTACTTCCAAGTATTAATCTTCAATAGTGAATCTAGTGGATCATATAGTTATAGATAATTCTAAATAATTTAATTGATTTAATACTCATTTATATATAATACCTCATAGATCCATTGTCATTTTTTTATTCCTAGGTGTGTGTGAATTCGCCAGTGGGATTTATCACCCATATAGGTGATGGTAGTTTATTTTATATGATATAATAAAAGGAATATATAAACTCATTTTTCACTAATTAAACCCCTATTCATGATCCTCATCAATCATG
This sequence comes from Viscum album, assembly GCA_963277665.1. NCBI lineage: Eukaryota > Viridiplantae > Streptophyta > Magnoliopsida > Santalales > Viscaceae > Viscum > Viscum album. Next base: position 613,897,936 of record OY728166.1, read on the forward strand.
GGCCCAAAAAACATTTTTATTAGTCAAATACAGGTTTTCAATAAAACATATTGTCTTTTTAAATTGTATTTCTTGGGAGTGTGACTCACCCCCACATCAGCAACCCCATTATTTTAATAATTTCAGACTTTTTTCATATAAAATATTGTTTTCCACTCCACTTTGTAAAAAAACATTTTCAAAAACCATCAGCTGATTTGTGGTTTGAATTAATTTAATGTGAGGTGTCCCAACCCTAAATAATACAGAATTCCCTAACCTTTTCTATATAAACCCAACCAAGATCCCAATTTATCCTCAGTAAAAGACATTTTAGTTCATACAAACTCTTACCTAGTCTCCCTAGAATCCTCCCAATGTGCCCCAATATCCCATGAATCCTCTCTCAAGCCTCTCTCAATCCTTTGGAATCACACTTCCAAGTAATGGTTTTTCTTTCTTTCTCACTTTAGTCCAATATTCTTTAAATTGTTATTACCTTTAAATTTCAATTATAAAATCTGGGGTATGGTTTTTCACCTCCCCAATACATCCCTCTTAATATTTGAATGATGTTAGACCCCTTTATCTTTCATTAAATACCTCCCATGTACACCCATTACTATGCTGAAATTCCGAAAGGAATTTCCCTCTCCAAATTTATATTCAAGAAATTATTTTGTATAATGAATCTAAATTCCATTAAAAAATTTGGGAAATTTATTTTTATGACCCCCTTACTGTCAATTTCATGTAAATATGATGATACACCCCTCTCTTTCTCATCAAACATTTTTATGAATTCTTACGTCATGTTGTTACACTGACGAAATTGCACTGATTTTCCAAGCCAATTTCATTGTGTAGTGAATACCATGCCCATTTTTCTATCAAGGGTATTCACCTTTATTCACATTTACTTATTTATTATAATGTTCCATGTATTAATTCCACATTCCTTTATCATGAAATAAATTATTTTGTTTTATGAATCCATGTTTTATGATCCATGTGGCACAGTTATGCATGAAATGAAATGTTTAAGAAGGGTGTGCCCTTATAGTTCTCCAATGCATTGGGTAAAGTATATTATCATGATAATTCATGTACAATGGGTGTTGACTCAGGATAATTCAGGTGCAATGAGGTTTTAATCATGCCTCATGTGCAATGAGGATTTACTCATGCTCCATGTGAAATGATCCTTGGCTCATGCTAATTCCATGATAAGTGTTGTTGCTACATTTCCATGTTATGATTATCATGCTATATAATTAATTTATATTTATGATTCTATTTTACTCTATTGATATTCATATTATCTAACATGTATTGTATTCCTCATGTTATTCTAGGATTATTACCTTACTATGGTTTATAGCTCACCCTTTTCTTAAGCATGTCCTCAGGTTATCCCATACAATGTGTTGGGAAAAAATCCCTCAAGGTATCATTGAAGCATTTTTGAGGTGATTGTGTTTGTTGACAAAGTGGACATCTGAGTTGTGATTGTTGATAAAGCAAATCAATGACATACAAATTTGTTAACAAAGAGGATTTCATGATGGAATGTCGAGTTCAAGAGTTGAGTTTAATGATCCATGTTTGTTTCAAGAACGTCGATAAAAGGAATGGATGATCTGGAGGCGGTACAAAAGAACAGATACAAGGTGGCGCCGTTTTCCAGTGTTTGCCAAATTTTTGGGCCTGAAAATCGGCAAATGAAGAAAAGTGTTTTTGGCAATGGGACTTGCGCACCGTGGACTTGGAGTATAGGAAACTTGCGCGCCATATGTTTTTCAAGATCAGAAGATCAGAATATGGAAAAGGAAGTAGGTTCGCGCATGTTTGGGAGTTGGTCACGCAAGTGTCTAAAAGGAGACAAGACTTGCGCGCTGAGACTGGGTCGCGCAGGTGACATGCGCGCCGTCGCGCAGTGTGGTCAATTTGCCTATAAATACTGGACCACCCCTCTTCATTATTCACCGGAGTTCAAACGAGAGCTCCCGTCGCGCAGGTGTGGTGGTCGCGCAAGTGGTGTCTGTGGTCGCGCAGGTGGGACTTGAGCGCCAGTTGTTGAAGTTGTGCGCCGGTGTTAGAAGTTGTGTGCCAGTTTGCAGTTGCGCGCCAATGGTGGTTTGGGCGTAAAGGGAAGAGAGTCGCGCAAGTTTGGAGTTGAGGAAGCTTGAGTCGCGCAAGTGTCTGAGGAGGACTTGCACGCCCGTTGTGACTTGCGCTCTGATACGTGCGCGCCGAGTTTGACTTGCACGCCAAGTAAGGTTTTGTTTCTGCAGTGTTTTTCAGGCTGCGTGGAAGCTGGAAGTTTGCCCGATACATTCGGTGCAAAGAGAGATTCATCTTCGGGTGAAAGTTGTACTTCAACAGAGCATATACACACAGAGAAAGATGCATTCATTCATGCAAATGAAGAGACCTATAGGTCTATAAACTGTGAGTGGATACCCTTCTGGAGGAGTGAGCTTAGGAAGAGGAAGAAGGTGATCCTCTCCACCGGCAGTGAGCCAGAGAGAGAGAAACAGGGAGTGACCCTTGGGAAAGCAGTGAGCTGACCCTAAACATTGTAAAGGCAGTGAGCCTGGGCATAGAAGTGATCGAGCCTGAACCATGTAATCCACAGCTAGGAAAGATTAGTGGAATTTGGTACGACCGGCAACCTGTCGGCGTATGCTCCTTGGACGTAGCCCTTAGCGGTGAACAAAGTAGAATTGTTGTGTCCTGCGCTTGCTTTACTTTCTGTTTATATTGTGTAGCAAGAAAGAGAGAGAAGAGTGTTTTGCTTAACAGCGAAACAAGATCAGAACGGGCATTAATTTTTAATTAGTCATACCCTGATTCACCCCCCCTCTCAGGGTATTCAGCCTAGTGGACCTAACACAATGCTATGTTCGAGGGAATGTAGTGGTCATGTAATAGATGTTTTCAATAAAGATGCTGTATTTCATGTTTTAAGTTGTTATGTAATGTTCTAATCCCCAAATATACTAGACCTCTCGATATTAAACGTTGTATGAATTGAAGGTTTTATGTAATAAATCAGGTTTATGTTTGTAATAAAAGTTGGGTTGTCATAAGACTCTTCTTTCATCGTAGTCCTGAGTTGATGCACTTGAAATAATTATTCACTAAAATAATATGTTCAACCCAACTATTTTTAAATCTCTTATCCTTTGTGTAAACCTCTTTATGTTTGAAATTAATACCTTCCTTTTAGAACCCATAAATTTTTTGGAATCCCTCAACCTTCACGAAGCTCACATCCTTCACAAATAAAACATCCCTTGTGAATCTCACAGACTTCGTGGAACTCAAAATCTTTAGAAGAATCCATTATTAATGAAACTTCCTTTTTTAATATTCCTTACCATATATTATTTTGTATCCATTCACTTAAAAAAATACTATTATCATGAAGGATTCTATATTCTTATTGATTTCTTGATTAGATAGACCTTCATGAAATATAAGTTATTCAATGCATTATCCAATTCTTGTAGTGTCAAATGAAGAGTGTGTGGCATCTTATTTATAGGAACAACCCTTCACAAAGATACCATGCTCATAGAGGCCTTTCCATGAACTTCCAAAAACAGTCTCAATTTTTTCCTTCATCCGTGAAGCACCAATTAGATTTAACCCCTTCATAATTCTTATCATAGTCTTCATGATTCATCGACTTTCCATCACGCATTTGTGAATCTTGTTTGTGATGATTGTATAAGACACTATGAATCTACAAAAATATAAAAATTTGTTAAAATTATTCTTCACTAAACTCATTTATTTACAATAATTTAGATGAATCAATCCTAAAAAACCACTATTCATGAATCTTTCTCCTTTTTTTGAATTCTCGGCTCAAAATTTGGTTAAGCACTAGGAAATGACTCCACCATCAAAACTTAATCCTGCTACACCATAAGATATCTTATCCAGAAAACTTCATAATTGACCCTCATGTGGATCGGAAATAAACAAAAAATATACTCCATTTATAATAATTAATGTCATTTTCCGAATAATACTTCCATCAAATGGGACACAAAATCATTAATTTTTTATACGACAGAGTACAACCTAGTGAAATGGTTTCATTTATTTTTCCATTACAACCACTAATGTTTGGGTAACATGATGGATATAAATTTTATAAATTCTATTTATAATATAATTATACCTATTTAGTAATTATATTATATATTCCGTTTTACATTATATTATATATAGAATATGATAATGTCACTCTGTGTATTGCAGACTACTTCCCCACGAAGCAATTTGATTCAATTTTCACTAACCGGTTATGTAGAATATAATAGCGGTAAATATACTAAATATATGTGATATTAATGATATTTTTTTGATATTCATGAAAATTTTATCATTATATAAATATAATAGGTCATTTAACTTTTACAAAATAACTCACTGGAAAAATTATAAAGTTGTTTTTGGGTATATGGACTACCACCTCCTTGAAGCGATGTGATTACATTTATAACCACCACATAAAAATAGTGATATATATAAGTATATATAATTAACTAATTTGGTATTTTTTATATAATGGTTATTTTGTAAAGATAAAATTTAACTTACCTTTTTAATATAATGACCATTGGAAAAATGAAATGTTACCCATGCGTACGTACGCCCTACCATCTCATTGATCGTGACGTTACATCATTTTTTATAAATATATTTCATGAATGGTTTTAAAAGTATAATTGATTTATAAATATTGTAATTATTTTATTATATATATATATATTTAAATAAGTACCTCTTTGACCATAGTCAACCTACCAATGACATTTTTGACACATAAGATGAATATAGTCAAAACATATGACATAAACTTAATTGATTTAGGAATTATATAAAACATGAAAATAAGTCAAATGAAATTAATATAAATTTAAAAATATTCTCCGTAATTTAAATAATTAATATATTTATTTATTCGTGATGATAAATACGCACGTGAAAATCTAGAATCAATATAGGGGAATTCGTCTGAATTTCTTATCACTAAAGAATTTTTGGATGTTATACACTTGTATTATTTTATAAGGTGTATATAAATCATATTTGACATGATATATCATAAATTTATCCATTATAATTATATTTAACGTTTTTTAATGATATTATTTAATGGTTTTTATGATTCAAGTGTTCCCTATGTGGTAAGGGACATTTCATTGAAAAAAAATTATATTTTGATGTTTTTCCTCTAACACTTCCTTTTCCATGTCCATGTCTTTAAAATGATATTATGAATTTTTTTATATATTTAGAAAATATTAATAAATTTAATTTCAGGTCTATTTCATTTTAATTTCATTGGATTTCAAAAGATATTTTTTTTTCATGTTTTATATGAATCATTTTTACAAATAATAAATGGAATGTATTATTCTTAACCAAAATGGAAATAATAAATTTTATGTCTCCATGATAATTTTTTTAGCTTCTTTTGAAATATTTTATTTTTTTGGAAACAAACAAAATTCCCATTTTTTGGTTAATTTGGCATTGAAAATGGGGCTTCAAAATAAATGGGGTTTTGGTAGTGAATATGGGTGTTTAAAACAGTGTATTTTGATGTCCAAAAATGATTTTTTATAGATATAAAAGAGTTTATCCATAAATAAATCACAAAACTATTATTCATATTATGGTACTTGACCATTATACATGAGAATTGTATGTTCTTTGATATCATCAAATGATCCCATTACATATTATACAATGGGGTAGTCAATATAGCACTGAGTATACCTATTATATCTATTATGATGTGGTGGTCCAAATAGCATTGGGTGAACCCATTATATACTATACAATGGGAGACCTAAATAACACTATGTGATCCTACTATAGCTTAAAAATGGATGTTACCATTAAGAGATCCAATTAATTGGGAAAACTTCTTTGTAAGGACCTGACCCCGATTGCCCAGAGTCAGTGCCTTATTAGATTACATTGTCATGATTATAAGAAATTCGCATCCCGAAGGAATGAATAGTTCAGTATTTTTGGAAAACAAGATACGTACATAAGTTCAACATTACAACTTGAAAGGAAAAACAACAAATAAGTTTAATTGGGAACATCCACAACTATACGTTTATCCCTACATGTCACTCAAAATAAACTCCTTCATGTCCTGAGAAAATGAAACATAAGAAAGGGGTGAGGTCAAATGCTCATTAAGGGTAATAAATACAGTGGAAGATATCATAAACATAAACATTAGGAATGGTGAATAATTAAAAACATGTGCCTTAAAAAATAAACTATTACACATTATAGAAGGAATAAGAGCTGAATAAATAATCCCGTAATAAAACATGATCATGGGTATTCTAATAGTCTAATAACCACATTAACTATCTATAATAATTTCATAATGATGGAATTCATAATTAGGGACATCAAAATCATACCGTTAAGGCCTTGTGCCAAGACCATAAAAATCCATTTCGTCAAGGCCTCATGCGAAGACCATAGTCTGTTTCATGAGACCTACCGATGCATTGAAGGGATATAGTAGGACCCACATAGAAATTACTATGTAAAATTAATTTGTAATATTAATACGTATGACAAAAAACAACATATAAATTCAAATTGAAAATAATATATAAAATGTAAATAACTTTTCCCGAGTATTAAGCATAGACACTAACCATTCTATGTAAATTGGTGAATGGTTTTAAGATAGCACATACACATTCAAAATAGTCATAAAACATTGCATTAAATATGGTATATAATATCATAAAATATTTATCCCAATAATACATAATAATCAACAAGATTGTAGAAATAGATGAAGATACTCTTATAATATCATCGAGTAATGTTTGGGACACATACTCTTTTACTTTAAGAAGAAGCTTTATTTAGGAAAAAATCGTTTTATAAAACCAAAAGATAATTAAGATAGTTTTATAATAATAAAATGAGTTATTTTATTAAGATAATGGTTTCAAAAACATATTATATAGTACACTTGAAAATATGTAAGAATTTGACAAATTCCCTTAAATCGTGCTTGTATTTCGGGAAGAATTTTTGAAAGATCCTTTTGAAAAATATTACTCTCCATAAATGAAAGTAGGATTCTGGTAGGTACATATATATAAAAAATTAATATATAATTTTTTAATAGTAAATATTAATTAATAATAATTCAATTGATGTATGTATATAATAAAAGTAACTCGAATGAAAATAGAGTTTTAGGTGGAAAATCCTTACCTAAAGTTTCAATGTGTTCCTCAATTGATCTTAATGAACTGAATAATAAAATTTAAGATCATAAATTAATGATTCCATAACATCTTATACATGTAATTTATTTATAATAACCTTATTAGGTTAATTTATGGCATTTTGATGGGTTAAGAGATCCAATTTCATTGTTTGGGAGTGTTTTCTTCCTTGGTTTTCATGATCAATTTACCTGTATTCATGTACGAATAAACAAGTAGAATGAGAATGGTTTTCCAGAATAAAATTTGTATATTATTATTGAGAAACCAGAAGATTACTTGTTCATAAAATTCAATTGGTTATTGGGAGTGAAGATGAATCATTTTATATGACTTTGAAGACAATTGTTTGGGTTAATTGGCGGTTATTAATCACCAAAAAATCATTTTGCATTATAAATTAATATCATGTGTAAAAAAATATTACAGAATATTAAATAAGTTATAATACATAAATATAGTCTATTTCAATGATCACAATGGTTTCCTGACCATAATTGAAGACCGTAATAGAAATTGAAAACCCATCGTCCTTAAATGTGATAAATTAATGCATCTTGAATGGTGTTTTCATTCCTAGTATAAAAGAAGGGGAAAGAAGGGATAATGAAGAATTATTACATTATTATAATAAAATTAAATTAAATTTATGGTACATTAGTCATCACAACATGTGGATTAATGTATGTGATGAAAGAAAAAGAAAATAAAGTAACTTAAAAAAATTAAATTAAAAGAGGAATTTACATCTTGAAGTAATCTTCCTTGAGAGCCTCTTTAGGGGAACGATTTTGGTCATTTTATGATACCAAGTGACTATTGATGCAGGGGAAGATCTTGGGAGTATATTTGGGTATAATTTAGATATGATTCAATGCATTATAGGAGTAAAGAGAATAGGGAGTGAGGGGGTTATAGTGGAGGAGAGGAGGGTCTTCCCATTATTTTAATCATTATTTTATTATGTTGTCAATGGCAACCAATAGTGATGATTCTTGTGAGAAAAAATAGTAATAAGGTCATTTTAGATCTATAGAATGGCCATTTACATCATGTATGACTCAATCATGATGCATAAATTCACTTATTTATCATATTTTGTAAATTATTGAATTTCACTATTCACCAAAAATTCAAGTATTTCAGAAAAATCCCAAAAGTTCTCCCTAACAATTTTTTAATGTGTAGAATTTAAATATAAAATAAATTTTTTAAAAATAATTATCTAAATGATTTTAATTTAATTTTTAAATTAAATAATAATTTATTCTGAAAAAAACATCATTAAAACTATAACTCATTTTGTAACACCTTAAAAAATTAATCAATGTCCCATAAAAATATCTTATAACCATAAGTTAATAAAATAAAAATTTATGATTACATTTTACGAAAATGAATTTCTATTTTAAATTATTAAATTGATCATAAAATTTTAATTAAAATATTTATGACATACAAACATACCAATACTTATACAATGTTCAATTTTTTCACTTCTAAGATGTCTAAATTGTATATAGACATTCATGGTTGAATAATCTATTTTTTTGTCTGATTTATTATTAATTACGATTCATAAGGGTATATTACTATTTATAAGGATATGTTACTATTCATCATAAACTATGTTGATTCTATTAGACTATAAATATCATACTGAACACAACCATGTGTATCAGTTTTTTAAAATTCAAATCATAGAGGAGGTAAAACTATGTTTCCTGGCGAGGTTATAACAATGCCATTTTTTGTAGTGACATAGTGATTCATGCATTTAATATTAAAATTATTTTCAAATACTTGGAGTGTTACATTATATCATCACAAAACCATCATCCTCAAAACTACTAGAATGTTACCTCACAAAAAGATTTGGGTAGTTCTTTATAATAAGCTCCTCAAGATCCCATGTTACCTCTTTAATATTATGATTTTTTTAAGTATCTTTACCAGTAGAGTCATAGGATTCCTCAACACTTGTTTATTACTGTCTAGAATCTAGATAGGATCTTCATAGTATTATAAGATAGTTTCCAATTCTATACCTTCAAAAGGGAGGACATGTTTTGGGTCTGGAATGTAATTTCTCAACAATGAGACACGAAACACATTGTGTACTTTTGATAGCCAAGGTGGAATATCCAAACGATATAAAATAGATCCAATTATCATTAGAATTTCATAAGGGCATGTGTACCTGGGGCTCAGTTTCACTTACTTCCCAAATATTATAACACCCTTCCATAGATATGCTTTTAAGAAAACATGATTTCCCACATTTAATTCCAAATCCTTCCATCAATTATCAACATACCTTTTTTTCTACTTTGAGCTCCTTTGATATGGCCTTGAATCATATTTACATTAAGTGTTGTTTCCTCCACAATCTCTGGGCCCACATGCTTCCTTTCTCCAATGACATCCCAACAAGTTGATGTATGACATCTCTTTCCATACAATGCTTCATATGGTGCAATTTGAATAATTTAATGGAAACTATTATTATAGGAAAACACCACTAAAAGAAAATATTGACCCCTTATACCGTGAAAGTCATGTGAACATGATCTCAACCTATCCACTAAGGTTTGGATCGTCCTTTCTAATTTCCCATCAGTTTTAGGATAATAAGAAGTACTCAGATGAAGCTCAGTATCCAGAGCATTCTAAATACTTTTCCAAAATTTCTATTTAAATCGAGGATTGTGATCAAACACTATTTAAATTGGTTATCCATTAAGTCTTAAAATTTCATTTATATAGAGTCATACAATCCCCTCTAGTGTAAAATACTTCCTTATAGCAAGGAAATGTGCATATTTTTTATGTTGATCAACAATTACACATATTGTATCATCAATTAATGTAGTTTTGGGTAATCCATTGACAAAATACATGGTGATGTCACCAAATTTCCATGTAGGAATAGTTAAAGGTTTCCTGAATCCTCTAGGATGTTGTTTTCGGCCTTTACTTATTGATATACTAATCTTTATGATACATAATCAGATATTTCCCTCATCATTTTGTCCCACCAGAAATGTTCCTTAAAAAATATATATATTTTAGTGATACCAGGATGCATAGAGAAATTTGAGCTATGAGCATAATCCCATAACTCCCTTTTCATCTTAGATATAGAGGTAACACATAACCTCTTCCCAAATTTCAGAATTCCACCTTCCCATACAATGTCAGCCAACTTCCCATAATTCATATCTTTAATTTTCTTTTGAATGTTATCATCATTATTATGAGAGATTTTAATCATTTATAATAATGATGGTTATTCAACCAATTGAAAAATTAATGATGTTTCACCTAATTCCCAGGTTCATTTTTATTAGATCCATGAACACATGGTCTCTTTCAATCTTATTTTTTTAAAACTCTATGATCCTTCCTAATTAATGCATCATCTACCATATTTTTCTTTCCTTGGGGGTAGTGTATGGAACAATCACAATCCTTAAGTAGTTCGATCCATCATCGTTTCCTCATGTTGAGTTCTTTCTATGATAATATATACTTCATACTCTTGTGATCTGTATATATCTCAAATATTTCACCTTAAAGAAAGTGTCTTCATATCTTCAGAGAAAATATTGTAGTTGCAAACTCAATATCATTATTATAGTAGTTTTGTTCATGAATTTTTAGTTTCCTTGATGAATCTGCACTATCTCTATCATTCTACATAAGGATACAACCAAGTACTTTCTGTGATTCCCCACTATACATCACAAACCCATTATTCCCCAATGGTAGAGTCGGGATCAGAGCATTCACTAATGACCTCTTCAATTTATCAAAACATTCCTCACATTCAATTTTTCTTACAAACTTAACCCCTTTACATTTAATCTTTTTTATTGGGTTGGATAAACGTGCAATGTTCTGAACGAAATGCTGACAATAACCCGCTAAACCAATAAAAGTATGTACCTAAGAAATGTGCCTTAGAGAGAGCCATTATTGCACAACCTTTTTCTTCAAAGGATCAAAAATTATTTCATCCTTATAGATAATGTGTCAAAGAAAGGAAACTTATTGAATCCAAATTTTATACTTGTTAAACTTCCCATACAATTCATTTCTTCTAAGTGTCATTAGAATAGTGTGCAATTTATTTTCATGATCTTCATAGAATTTGGATTATACAATGATATCATTAATAAATACCACCATAATTTCAACAAGATATTTCTTGAAAACTCTATTAATTAGATCCATGAAAATTGAGGGTGAATTAGGTATCAAATGGCATTTCTGTAAACTTGCAATGCAAATACCTGGTTCAAAACAATGTCTTTTGAATGTCTTCCTTCCTTAATAGAAACTGATGATATCCATATATAAAGTAAATCATTAAAAAATATTGGGATCTATGAAGTTGATCAAATAAATCATTAATGTGAGGTACGAGATACATTTTTTTTTATTTTTATAGCAGTGATCTCCCTCTATTAAATGCAAGACCTCATAGATCCATATTTCTTCTTGATGAAAAGAATAGGGGCTCCCCATAGGGAAACACAAGGTGGATAAATCATTTATCGCTCAATTTATATAGTTGTTTCTTCAGTTATACTAATTCCACAATGGCTATTATATAAGGATTATTTGATATAGATCTTGAACCATGAATTAAATCAATAGAGAACTCAACTTCTCGTTATGGGGGATGTGCAGGTAAATCCTCTGGAAAGACATAAACATATTCATGAAAAATAGGTACATCCTCTATTTGAACATTCCTTTAGTCACCCATATATATTTTTTTCCCTTCCACCTTAATAATTTAATACAGTATAGTTATTAGGGGTGGATCTAGATGAGATTGAGATGGTGAATTTTCTTTTCTAAAGATAAGGGATTCCAAATCATCCTAAAAAATTCTAACCTCGTTCTTCTTCCAATAAATTTTCACATCATGGTTCAAACTCCAATACATACTATGGATTACATGAATGTTAATCATTGGTATGATAATAAAATCAGTAGTTAATGGACAATTATATGCCATAATGGGGACTTCCTAACAAAAAATTGTTGTAATGATACTTCCCTTTGGATTTTTGGTTAAAAATTCTATTATTAAATAAAATTAAAAATATCTAATTTTCTAGGAAAATTGGGATGATATGAAAGGATGCGATGATACAAAATCAAATAATGAATTGGATAAGTTTGAGGAAATGATTAAAGTACCTTCCACCACATCATTAGAAACTTTAACATCCATAGTTGTGACCAAATAAGCTTGTCCTTGCTCCATTGGCCTTCATTGGGGAACGTTTCCTTGGAGATTAAGACATTCATGTGCATAATGTCCCATCTCACTATAATTGTAGCATTGAACATTGTTAGCTTATTTCCTCTCTTTATTATCTCGAGATAGGTTTCATTTTCCTCTATACTTGTAATAGACTCCAATTCCGTTCAGGAATGTGCTAGGGTTTTTCTTCCCACAATTATTACATGACGGAAGGTCAACTCTTCCCTACTTCTCCATTTCCTTATTTACTTTTCCATAGTTTTTGTCAGCCCTCTTATTATATTGTTTTACATTAAATTCATAAGACATAGAAAATTCCATTTCCATCTTGATAGCACATCATACTATATCATCATATGATGAGAATCTTTTGGAGACTAGATCCCTTTGGAGGAATGGTTTTAAACCATAAAATAATCAATAAATCTTGCTCATTGGATTACATATGCATTCCTCAACATGTCTTTCTAGCCTTGTAAAGTTGGATTCATACATGGAAACATTTTCATCCTCTTTATACCTCAGATTCAATAATTTCCTTTCCATATCTTCTTGTTGTTCATGGGGGAAATATTTTTCTAAGAATATTTCCTTAAAGTCCCTCCATTCCATCTCTTCAATTTCTTCCTCCTTATTTGTGTTTTGTATTAATGACCACCACTAATCTGCATCTCATGATAGTTGATAAACTGCCATGACAAACTTCTCTCTTTCATTACATCATAATGTGAGAAATATCTTCTCTAGGAATGTTATCCACTACTAAGCTACAAATGGGTTTATAGTCCCATTTAATGATGGAGGTTGTTGTTGCATAAAGAAATCCAACATAGATTCTCCACATTGTGGATTAGGATGCTTCATATGAGTATGGTTATTGTTTATAACCTGAGTCAGTTGTCCTAGTATAGTTATAAGTTTCTCATTACCAATCATAGCCCCAGATCCGACATCATTATATTGCATCGGAGGGAAATCCTTACATGAGATATGTGGTTTCATGAAGTTTCCATTTATTCCACTAGGAACCATTTCTATATAATGGAATACACTAGATTTGGTTATGAATAATAATGTATAATCTCAACTTAGTAAAATACTTAAATAAATTAAATCTTATGTATGAATAATCTTATTTTTACAAATATGGTTTCATTGAGGAAAAATTTTCATTTAAATACATTATAATGCATTGTAAATAATATTTGAATTATCATAATAATGTCCCTCAGGATTGTCAAAATATGTGCACAATAAGCCTCATTTTCTTGTAATAGGATACCCCGGGTCAAGCTCGAAACTCCTTGTCAGAGTTTTCACTCCTAGGTACATATATTCCCGAACCACATCCAATTGTAGTATCAAGAGATAGATGTATTTTATTGAAGGATCCACATAATATTTTTCTTACAAATATTCCATGATTATCTTTTATGTTTATCCTCAAATACTATCTTTGTATTTTTTTTCCCTAATCTATGTTTTCTAAATCTAGTTTCGATGTTTTCTACAAAACATCCTTTCATACCAATTATAAGGGCCCAACCTCAGTTTCTTTGAGTCATTACATTATTTGAATACATTTAAATGATTATAAGAAAGTCTCATCCTGAAGGAATTAATAGTTTATTAGTTTTTGAAAACCAGATATGTACATAATTTTATCATTACAACATGAAAAGAAAAAAAACATATATGTTTTATTGGGAACATCCACAACTATAAGTTTATCCCTACATGTCACTCATAATAAACTCATTCATGTCCTGATAAAATGAAACATAAGAAAGTGGTAAGATAAAATTCTTAGTAATGGTAGGAAATAAAACATAATATATCATAAACATAAACATTAGGCATGATGAATAACTTAAAACACATGCCTTCAAAAATAAACTTTAACACATTATGGCAAGAATAATAGATGAATAAATAATTTCACAATAAAACATAATGATGGGTATTCTACTAGTTTAATAACCACATGAACTATAAATACTATTTTCATAATGTGGGACATCAAAAACATACCATCAAGGCCTTGTGCCAACACCATAAATATCCATTTTGTCAGGCCCTCATGATAAGACCATAGTTTGTCTCATGAGACCGACTGATGATCCAAAGGGCTATAGAGGGCCCCAACCAATGTCCAATGCATTCCTCATATGAATTTTGATAAACATAAACAACATATACATTCATATCGAAACTAATATATGAAATGTAAATAAATTTCCTCGAGTATTATGCATTAACTCTAACCATTCGGAGTAAATTAGTGAATGGATTTAAGATAGCACATCCTTGGTCAAACTAATAATAAAACATTAATTTAAAAATGGTAGAAGATAACATAAAATTTTAATCACAATAATACATACTAATCATCATTATTGTTTAAATAGATGAAGACACACTTATAAAATCATCGAGTAATTATTGAGATAAATACTCTTTTACTTAGAAAAGAAGAGTTATTTTGGAAAAATATTTTTTAAAACCATAAGTGAAGTAATATAGTATTATCACAATAAAATGGTTTCAAAAAAATATTTTATATTTCCTTTTAAAAGTGGTAATAATTTAAAATTTTTCTATGAATTAGGCTTGTATTTCGGGAAGAATTTTTAAAAAATCGTTTAAAAAAATATAAATCCCCCTAAATGAAAGTAAGATTCTGGTTGGTAGATATATATAGAAAATTAAAACATAATTTATGATAATTAAATATTAATGAATAATAATTTAATTGAGTTAAGTAGATAATGAATGTCAACAGAATGAAAATCGAGGTTTGGGTGGAAAATAATTTCCTTAAGACCAAAGGTATTCCTCACATGATATTAATGACATGAATAATAAAATTTAGATTGATAAATTAAAGATATAAAAACATCATATACATTTAATTTATTTAGTATAACATTATTTGGTTCATTTATGTCATTTGATGGGTAAAGAGATCCGATTTCATTGTTTGGGTGTGTTTTCTTCCTTAGTTTTCATGATCGGTTTACATATATTCATGTACGGATAAACTTGTAGAAAGAGAATGGCTGTCTAGAATAGAATTTTTTTGTCACTAGTAAACAAGAATAAGATTACATGGTCATAAAATTAATTTGGCTATTGGGAGTGAAGATGAATGATTATATAAAACTTTGAAGACAATTATTTGGGTTAATTGGCGGTTCTTGATCATAACGAAATCATTTTGCTTTATAAATTAATTTATTGAATAAATAAATATTAATAACCCTTAAATAAGTTATAATAAATATATTATATTCTATTTCAACCACCAAAATTTTTCCACGACAATATTTAAAAACTGTAATAGAAATTGAAAACCTGTCATCCTTGAATGTGATAAATTAACACATCTCGGATGATATTTTCATTTCTAGTATAAAAGAAGGAGAAATGGGAGATGATGAAAAATTATTAATTTATAATAATCAAATTATAGTAAATGTACAGTACTGGAGTCATAAAAACATTTGTATTAAAGGAGGTGATGAAAGAAAAATAAAAGAAAGGAACTTAAAATAAATGAAATGAAAAGAGGGATTTACCTCTTAATGTAATCTTCCTTGAGAGCCTCTTTAGGGGAGAGATTTTGGTTTTTTTATGAGACCAAGGGCTCTTGGATGTGAGGGAGGATATTAAGAGTAGATTTTCGAAGAAGTTATAAAAGTAAAAAGAATTTATAGGAGTGAAGAGAAGCGGGAGTAAGGGGGGTTATTGAGGAGGAGAGGAGGGTTTTCCCATTATTTTAATCGTTATTTTATTATTTTGCGAAAGACAACCAATAATGATGATCATTGTGACCAAAAATAGTAATAAGATCATGTTAGTTCAATAAAATGGTCATTAAAATCATTCATGACTCATGCATGATGCAAACATTTACTTATGTAGCATATTTTGTAAATTATCGAATTTCACTATTCACCAAAAATTTAAGAATTTCATAAAAATACAAAAAATTCATACTAAACATTTTTTTATTTTTACAATTCAAAAATTAACTATATATTTTGAAAATAATTTACTAAATATTTTTAATTTCTTTTTTAAATAAAATAATAATTTATTCAGAAAAAACAACATTAAAACATTAACTCATTTTATAACACCTTGAAAAATTCAACAATGTCCCATAAAAATATCTTATAACCATAAGAAAATAAAATATCAATTTATGATTACATTTTATGAAAATAAATTTATATTTTAAATTATTAAATTAATCATAAAATTTTACTTAAAATATTTATGACATACAAAAATATCAATACTTATACTATGATCATTTTTTCCCATTTAATATTTCTAAATTGTATTTATACATTTATGGGTGATGTTTCTATTTTTTTCTGATTTACTATTCTTTATTATTCATAAGGGTAAGTAACTATTTATAAGGGTATGTTACTATTAATCAAAAACTATGTTGATTCTATCAGACTCTAAATAGAGTACTGAACACAACCGTATATGTCATATTTTTAACGTTCTAGTCATAGAGGTTGTAAAACAATGTTTACTAGATAGGTTATAACTAAGTGGTTATTTTAAATGACTCAGTGTTTCATTCATTAAATATTACATTTATTTTCAAATACTTTGGGTGTTACATTCCTTGTTTTATCAAACTTGAAATAGTGAGTTACTAAAGGGTTTCTCCTATGGATTCAATTGGGCACTAGTTACATCTGGCGAGGGTTTAAACTAGTTAAGAATGTGATTCCCATAATTATCGAAAATGGTTTTTAACATCATTATATGTTTTTTAATGATATTATTTGAAACAAGGTGTGTGTGTTTTTCATTTTAAAATGTTTTATTTCATTTGTTCAAATAAATTTGAAGATAAAATTAAATTTTATTTGAGTTATGTTGTTCTCATAAGAATAAAATATTTCGTTATTTTTTATCCCTCACTGAGCTTCATGTGGGCATACCATATCTTCAATTGTTTTTTCACAAGCTGTAAGGATGGGTAGGGTAAAGGAAGAAATTAGGTTGAAATTCATAAAGATGTTCAAAGAAAAGAAATGATACATTATTTTTAAAATATATATATTATGGAAAAAATGGATACTAATCAGAAGTTTTCACATTATATATATGGTTTAGAAATGTAATAGAAATGATTTATTTCTTTAAAACTCTATAATTGAAGAGATCCTAAAAAGTAAGAGAATGAATTCATGAATTAAAACTCAAGATGATGTAATGTTTATGGTTGGGTCCTTATTGTATGTATAATTGGAATATAATATATATCTTTATAGGATATGGTAATGTTAATACTATTACCTTGATAGATTTTAAATTATGTTTATGTTAAAATGATATTGAATTTTAATATTACAATATTTATTCTCCTAAGCTACTTGTGTTATGAATGGTTTTCCATAGAGGAATCATGGAATATATAATGGGAAAAAACTGAGAGGACAATATTCTTACAAATCAGCATCATGATTTGGTTGGAATTGGAACCAAATTACTGGTTTCAGCGATGTATCCACTGACACGAGCTATAAATGGTTGTGTTATCCATACCAAATAGGAACTCGATCTACCACAAAGAAACAGTTAAATTGTGGAGAATTTCAAGAGGAAACATCAATCACATTTCATTGGATAATCTAACCCCATGATAGTCAAATGATGGATTAATGCTTTGAAGAAGATATTTTATGTCATGGTATGTTCGGAATTCTGAAATGTAACTCCATCTATTTAACATTTTGAAAATGAAGTTGATCAACAGAGGTCTTTAGTTAAGAAAACAAGAGAGAAATATGATATTGATTCCATTATATTAAAAATATATACTAATGGGTTTTTAACTGTGGATGGAAAACTAATTCTTAGAACTAATGAAAAAGGATGAATATTTTTTAGCTTCATATGAAGAAAACATCATGTGATTATCCAATGATGTGTTGGGTTTTATTTAAGACACTAATATTAGAATTATTATATTTTAATCGAGATTGAAAAAAATTTAAGAATATAATTGTACGTGTGAGAATTTAAATATTTTGATAAAATTGTTTATTGTACTGATAAAGTCTAGATAAAGTTTTCTTTAATGTTTTTTTGTTGATAAGAAAACATTAAAAAATTGTCAAGGTGTTTGGAAATGGGTAAAATAACTAATAATTCAAGATTTCATCCCTCAAAATGTTCTATTATTGGAAAATGAAATTTAAAGTAATGATTGATAGGATCTAGGAAGTGTTTCAGGTTTGGTCAGCTTTGTCATGGGGATATTGACTATAAATAAGTGTCATCAAAAACTAAAACATGAGGTAATCAATAACTATCCAATAGAGACATGGTTTGTAACAACCCAAAATTTTATTAATGAAAATTCTTCTTGATCTAACTAAATGTCTTATTATGTAAAATAGTTATATTAATCATATTCCCTTCTTTGGTTATATGTTTTTGGATTTTAAAATACCTTTATTAATTGTGACGGTTTCTAATATAGTAGTTGAATAGTGATCACTTGATTAGTATAAATATAGGGCTTTAACAAATCCAATTTACCCAGACAAAGGAAGTGATGACCACATCAAGTAGAATTTCTCCATACGAAGCCCATTTATCGGAGATCAGAAAGGAGATAACATCACTGGTCTTTTCTCTTGACCATGTCCAAGCCGATCTTCGACATGTTAAGCTTGAACGGAACCACCTACGAGAGAAGTCGAATTTAATAGACATTACCACGTGAGCGATGTTATCTGAGCCGTCCCAAGAGTCTGTCACCATCACAAACCTTACCCTACGGTCTTATTCAGGTGTTATAATGGGTTATGTAACAAGACCCTAGCACTATTTTTATGTGTATAATTTTTTATATAAAGGATATACATTCATTTTAATATTGTTACTTTGTAAATAGTTTTTAAAGCACAAATGGTATTTTTATTTAATATTTAAATTCAATTACAAAATCTATTTTGTTGAATTAATGGATTTTTGAATTAAATAATATTTTAATAAAATATTTTTTCTAAATTAATTTTTACTAAATATAAATGATTGTATAATTTTTGGGAATACAATTATAATTTTTATTAAGGTTTGAAAGCTGTTTGTGTCAATACCTATAAGTTTTGATAAATGTTAATTTTTATTTTAAATTTAAAATTCACATATTTAAAAACTTATTTATATAAAATTAATATTATTTTTGGATTCAGGACGTCAAAATTAACTAACAGTGAATTTTTCATAATTTTCTGAGGTAGTTGATTTTTTGGGTAAAAATTAAATATTGTTTAAATATATGATGTGTTTTATGATATCATAATGACCCATTATTGATGTAATAAAATAATATTAAAAGTTATATTCTGAAAGTATATTTTTTACCTTTAAAATAATGTGATTATATATATATATATATTTTGATTAATTGCATGGTGCCTTAGTGGACCCTCCAAGACTTATAAAATATTTTAACTTTTTAAAATGATTTCCATGAGAGTGTAACTCACCTACACATAAGAAAGGCTAATATTTTTATAATTTCGTCCATGGGCCTTATAAAATAATTTTTACCACTCCCCTTTTGAAAAAAAAATATGGGAAAAAATATGGGTTCGATTGTGGTTTTGAATAATAATTATATAGATTTCAAAACCTAAGTTTGTGAAATATTAAATAATTCTCCAATATTTTCCTATATAATCTCACCCAAGATCCCACTTCCCTTCACTAAAACCCCTTATAGAACTTCCGTACTCTTCCTTCCACTATCTATGATCCTCCCAAGGCATCCCAAGCTCACAATAAGCCACTCCTCAAGCTCTTGAAGCCACACACTCAAGTAAAGGATCTTCATTTTCCTTCCTTCCTTATTTATGTCCAAGTTTCCTTATATTGTTATTCCCTTTTATATTCAATTAAAAATTTTGTGGTATGATTTATCACCATCCCCATATTTTAATCCGTATTTTTGAATGATTATATACCCCTTTATCTCTAATTAATTCCTCCCATGTATACCCGTTACCATGCTGATTTTCCGTAAGGGATTTGTCACTTTCTCATTTTGTCCAAGTTTCTTTAGATTGATATAGTCTTTTATTTTCAATTAAAAAGTTAGGGTATGATTTATCACCTCCCACATACATACCTTATTTTGTTTTAATTATGAGATACCTCTTTTTCTCTCATTAATCCCTCCCATGAATACCCATTACCATGTCGAAATTCCGTAAGGGATTTCTCACATTCTCATTTTTTCGAAGTTTTTTATGTTGATATAACCTTTTATTTTCAATTAAAAATGTTGGGGAATGATTTATCACCTCTCCCATAATTACCTTATTATATTTTAATGATGATAGTCCTCTTTATCTATCATTAATCTCTCTCATGTACACATGTTACCATGCCGAAAAATTTTAAGAGTTATTCCATTTCTCCTATTTCTTCAAGTTTCTTTATTATGTTACGCCTTCTATTTTCAAAATACATGTTTTGGTAAATGTATCTATATTCCCTCTTAAATTTTAATTTCATTCAAATATTATTAGATACACTTTTCCCTCTCATAAATAATTTTTATGAAATTTTATGTCACACTGTTATGCTGCTGAAATTGAACCGTGATTTTCTAAACCAAAATAATTTTATAGTGAATACCGTAACCATTTATCTATCAAGTTTATTCAACATCATGAACATATACATAGTTAATGGTACTTACATGTATTTATTAAAAATTCCTTAATCAATTAATAACTTTTTATACTGAATGATTCCATGTTATTTTATCCATGTGACACACTAATGCATGAAATTAACTGTTTATAAAGGGTGTGCCCTGATAGCACTCCAATGCATTGGGAAAAAATAGTATCATGATAAACCATATGAAATGGGTGTTTAATCATTCTAATTAATGTTAAATGAGGTTTTACTTATGTCAATTAAAGTTCAATGAGGGTTTACTCATGCTCCATGTTCAATGATCCTTAGCATAGGCTAATATCCTTTTAAATGTTGTGGCCACATCTCCATGTTATGGTAATCATGCTATATCAGGATTTTATGTTCATGTTTCTCTTATGATCCATTGATATTCTTATTTCCTAACATGTACTATATTATACATTTTATGCCTTGTTTACTCCCTTACTGGGCTTTATATCTCACCATTTTCCTATATATGTCTGCAGGTTATCCCAAGCAATGCTAAGTGTGAAAAAAATTTGTGGTCATGTAACAGATGTTTTCAATAAATATGATGTATTTTATGGTTTATTTTGTTATGTAATGCACCTAATTTCCCAAAAACACTAGACCTATCAATCCTCCTAGTTTTCTTAAGTGAAATTTTATGTAATAAATTATGTTTAAGTGTGTAATAAATAACAGTGTTCTTATATGGTTTAGTTGCAATGAATTTGGTCATTATGATAATTCCTATCAAAATTTAGTTATATATGATAGAAATCATCATGATCGGAAATCGATAGGTGAAGCGAAGTCATTTCTACTACTACAATTTATTTTTGGCAGTCATATGAAGTGGTGATAGGTATTTTAATTATGTATTTGAAATATTATAATTCCTTATTTGAATCGGGATCTCAAGATTCTTCATTTCAAATAAATTTCCATGTATGTTGGGGATAACACCTCATGAAATTAAGATAGATCATTTGGTGAAAACTCTTACTAGAAGTATTAAAGAGACTATGAATTAGAACAATGTTACTATTTTTACCACTAGGATGGTCATTCCAAAAAATATGGCTGAAATATATATTTTATAGTTTGATATTATTCTTATTACGAATTGGATTTTAGTTTATCATGCTATGTTATATAGAAATTATATGACAGTTTTATTCAATGATTTCATGCCTTTAATAACTTTCCATGAAGTTGATAAATTGATTAGAGAAGTTAGTGAGATTTACCAAGCTCATATTTTTTAAAATGATGAAACTATTTAGTTTAGTGATGTTCAAGATGTAAATGAATACAATGATGTATTTTTTTTATTATTTTCCGAGTGTAATTAATAATTAGATGTTGAGTTTACTATTGACGTAGTACATAATGCTACACCTATTAATATACCCCCTTATCAAATAACTGAAGTGTAAATTTTATAATTGAAAAATAAATTATAGTTTTTATTATAAAAAGGTTTCATCCAACTTAGAAAATCACCATTGGGGTTCTCCAATTTTTTTGTTGAATTGAAAATGGTGAAATGTAATTTTTAATTTATTAAAGAGAATTGAATAACATCACTATTAAGAAAATATATTCTTTTCCGCATATTAATAATTTTTCTGATCATCTCTTGGGAGCTCAATATATTTTAATGGTTAAACTAGTTTTGTGGTACCTTTTTTTGAATGTGAATGAATATTACATTTCAGAAACTAGTTTTTGGAATATATATGGGCACTATGAGTTTGTAGTTATGTCATTTTTTTATTTAATGCACCTTCTATATTTTTGTACCTTATTAATAGAACTTATCAGGAGTTCATGGAAAAAAATTATTATGTTAAGTGATTAAATTTTGGGATATTATAAAAGTCAAGAGAAATTTTAAATAAAACTAAATGTTATTTTGAAAACCATAAATGAAATGAAACTATAGGGTAAATTTTTAAATTGTGAATTTTGGTTGAAAACTATTTTTTCATTGGTTATATTGTTTCTAAAGTAGTAAAAATTCTTGACCATCCTAAAAAATATAAATAATTCCCGTGACTCAAAAATCTCATTGAGATTGATAGTTTTTTATGGATTATAGGGTTACTACAATGGGTTTTTTGAAAATGTTGCTCATTTTTTTATCCCCCTAAGTAAGATAACTCGAAATGGAGTTAAATTCATAGTGAAAAAATAATTTAATGATTGTATTCAAGAACATAAATTATGAGTAGTGAATGATACATTTTTTCCTTTCCATTAAAAATGTTGAATTATATATATATATTGAGTATTCAATGAATGAATTTGGTTGTGTCCAACTGTATAACAATTATGTAATTTCTTATTTGTTACATCAATTGAAACCTCATGATTTAGGTTACTATACATATGATTTATAATTATCTGATGTGGTTTTCTATTTAAAAATTTATAGGAATCATTTATATAGGGTAACGTGTGAAATATATACTAATCACAGAATTTTGATATATATATATTAACTAAAAAATAATTAATCATGATAGTGATAAGATATCTAGAACTAATCAAGGATTATAATATCTCAATTCATTACCATCATAGAAAAGGAAACAAATTGGCTGATTATTTTAATCAAAAAACTAAATCAAAATTAACTATTTTAAATTTATACCATGAAACTTTGGTAAATGATTTGTTAATTTTAGGCCTTGAATATGTGGAATTATGAACATCCTATATTGTTTGAGGTTTTAGTGAATTTAAATTTAGCAGATAGAATTATACAAGCCCATAATAAGGATCAATATTTGCATGAAAATGAAACATTTGATAGTAATAGTAAGTTTCTTAATTTTATTATTGTTTAATAAGGTATTTTATGTTTTGGAAAATGATTATGTGTTCCTTATAAATCCATGTTGAATATATATTTATTATTTTAATCTCATAAATCTTTTTTTTCCATTCATCTTGGTAGCACTAAGATGTAGAGAGACCATCGACATTATTACTGCTAGGATAGAATGAAAAAGATAAATTGATGAATTCATGATGATGTGTTTGACTTTTTAGGAAGTTAAAGAGAGTGTTAGTTATAAAGGGGGATGCTTTAAAGTTTTCTAGTGCCCGAGTAAAAATTATGAAATAGATCCATGGATTTCATGCTGGGATTTCCAAATACTTCTCAATGTAGTAATTTGATTTGGGTTATTATTGATCCATTAACTAAATATATACATTTACTTCACAATAGATATATAATTCCTTTAGATCAATTTTATATAATGTATCTAAATGATATATATAGTTTACATAGATTTCCCCTCTACATTGTACCAGACCATGATAACAATTTTAGATCTAATTTTTTTGAAATGACTTCAGAAGTCATTTGGGACTTATATAAATTTTATTATAGATTTATTCTTAAATCTAATGGATAGTATATGTGAAGAATTTATACCTTGGAATATATTATTCATTCATTCTAAATTTATTTCTATGAATGCTAGGATCAACATATTTTAGTGGTTGTGTTTTCTAATAATAACAGTATTCATTCTAGTATACAGATGTCATCATTTGAGGCATTGTATGGAAAGATTTGTTGGACACCAAATTTTGCGATGATGTAGAAGAAAGTAAGTTTATGGGACCATAGTTATAAGTGTAAATGGATGAGAATGTGAAATATATTTAATAACAGATGAGGATAGATCATAGTATGAAAAAAATTATGTTGATAACTAAAAGAAATATTATTCATTAGAGGGAGGTGATAATGTCGTTCACAAATTTTCTCTATGGAAAAGTGTTCTATAAATTGTTAAAAATGTAAATATTAGACTATAATTAATTAGATGATAAGAAATCATGGAGAATATTGGATCAGTTTTCAAATAATTTTCATTGCCTCTGAGTTTATCTCAGCTAAACAATGTATTTCATATTTCAATATTAAAAAAATTATACCTAATTCAACTCATTTTTATATTCTAGAAGTAGTTTAATTGGATGAGAACCTATCTTATTAGGAACTAACTTTTCATATTATTGAACATATTGAGAAAGAATTTCGAAATAAATTAATCCCTCAGGTTAATTTTTAGTGGAAAACTATATGGTTGAAGTGGCAACATTGGAATCTAAAACTGTTCTGAGGTAAAGATATCACCACTAGTTTAATGATTCAGTAAAATTACACAGTTGAAATTTCTATAGGGGCGAGGATGTAACAACCCATGAAATGATAATTTAAATAATTTTCATATCTACTAATAAGAACTATATATTTATATTAGTTATAAAAATATTGAGTAATTTTCAATCAGAAAGGGAATTGTTTTAATTAATCACTTTTATTAGAAGGATTTATTTA
This sequence comes from Viscum album, assembly GCA_963277665.1. Classification (NCBI taxonomy): domain Eukaryota; kingdom Viridiplantae; phylum Streptophyta; class Magnoliopsida; order Santalales; family Viscaceae; genus Viscum; species Viscum album. Next base: position 613,923,581 of record OY728166.1, read on the forward strand.
AAAGATATATTTATAAATTTTAGAATTTTAATTTGATAATATAAATATAATTTTTTAATTAATCATATGAAAATTTACTTTGGCTGATGTTTTTGGAATTTTTAAAAAATATGAATTTTATTAAACAGTGAAAAATAACCATTTTTTCGTAAAATCCTTTATTTTGGAAAACATAAGTAATTTAAAAGTCCCAATATGTTTTGAAAATGTTACCAAGTAACTAATTTATTATTTATTTATATTTAATGAAATTAATTACTTTTAAATCCACTTAATAATGGATTTACTATGTGTTTAATTTTGGGTTTACAAATGGGTATTTCTAGAAACTGATTTAAAATGCTTAATGTCTCTCTATTTGAGTTAATTAAGATATTCTAGAATTATAAAATTTTGAAATTATATGTATATATTATATTTCATATAATATTAATTTATTTTAATGAAATAATTAATATTTGTCATGGAGTTAATATATAGTCATCTTTTTTCCCAAAAAATACTCTTCTTAAAAACATGCTTTCTCACCGTGTCTTTGGGGTTAATATTAAATAAAAAAATTCACTTTTGTGAATAGAATTTTTCAAAACAGATTCCATAATTTCAATCATAATAATTTTTAATATCTAATAATTTAAACATAATTTTTTTCCAAATTTTTTTATTCGAAATCTGTATAATTAATTACAGTAATTAAGGTAAAAATAAGTTTACTTGGTTGTTAAATTTAAAAGGTAATGTCTAATAATGACCCAAAACCTATCCCACAACCATTTTATTGAAATATATTTTCATTATCCATTTTAGTATCATTAATATAAAAATTATTGGGTCCCGGTGACATGAATAAAATGTGGGTGTAATTGATTATTTTAAAAAACATTATATGTGTATTACTCACCTCAATTATAAATGACCAATACCTCTCATCATATATTTATATATTAAAAAAAATTAGCCAATCCTTTCCCAAAAAAATTATTATCTTCCTTTATCTCATCGAATAATACTTAATTTTTTAATATATCTAACCAAGTATGGACTTTGGTGAAACCAAAAGTAGATACCTTAAAAAAAGGTAACATTCATCAATGAGTGTTTTTAAATTTCACCCTCCACCCCATTAAATTATTATTATTCCTTGATAATGTAATAAACATAGTATCTTCCATATAATTAAATGTTTTTAATTTAATTTTAATACCTATAATTAATCACACTTTGTAAAATGGGTTACGAAATCATCATTTGTGTGTATGGCGGACTACCGCCTCACAAAATTATTTCTTTCCTTTTTCCATTAATACCTATCATGAATGGGTATTATGATGAATATAATGTTTATATAGATATTTATAACATAATTATAGCTCTGGAATAATTATATCATATACACCCTTTTACGTTCCATTCCATATGGGATATGATAATGTCAATCATGCGTATGGTGGACTACCGCGTCACAAACCGATGTGATTTGTTTCCCACTGAAGTTTTATGTAGAAGATAATTAGGGAAAATATAATTATTATATTTTAAATAACTAAAAGATTACCTATAATAATAAAGTATTTATAATTATGAAAATATAAAATAACATTTTCTTTTAAATATTTCACTCACTGAAAAAAATATAACATCATCAAGGACGTTTGAACTACTGCCTCCTTGAAGAGATATGATTCCTTTTTTCACCACCACATAACAAGAATGATATATATATATATATAAGTATACATAAGTTATTAAAATGTTATTTATTATATAATGATAACTATATAAATATAAAATATTACATACTTTCATTACATAATGATCATTGAAAAATGGAAATATTACTCATGCGTACACATGACCTATCATCTCCATGATTGTAACATTAGTTTATTTTTCTTAACCATAATCCTTGATGTGTTTTAAAAGTATAATTGATTTATAAATATGATAATTATTTCATTATTATTATTAATTAGATGTTTAAATAAATACCTATTAGATCATATTCGACCTAGAAAATCCATTTTCCACATATATTACAAATATGGTCAAATCATTATACTTAAACATAATTATTTATGTAATTATATATAATTTTTTAATATGTTAATAAAATTTAATAATAATATTTAAATGTTTTCTCAAGAACATATATATATAACATATGTTTATTATTCATCATGATAATGACACATGTGACAAGCCGAACTGAATGTAAGGGACTTTGCCTCAATTTTATATCACTTAGGAATTTTTTAATGTTATGCACCAATATTGTTTTATTATGTTTATAAAAAACTGCTTGAAATGTTCTATAATTAAATTCTCTATTCTAATGATATTTAATGTTTTCTTTAATGTTTATATTTATTGTGGTACATGATTTAAGTTTTTCCCAAGTGATAGGGACTTTTCTTTTAAAAAAATTCTCTATTGGTATTTTCATTCCATCTCTTCTTTTTCAACATACATGTATCTAAAATTATTTTATGATTGTTTTCTTATATGGATGAAAAATTATTATAATGTATATTTTATGTATCTTTTACATTATTTTAATGGTATTCTAAAAAGAATCTTTTTTGGTGTTTTTTATGGAACGTTTTTACTGATGACAAAAGGAATGTTCTTTTCTAAATGTACATAACAATAAGGAATATTCTTCTAATGTGATGATTATTTGACTTCTCATTTCCTTTTAAATATTTATTGTTTTATTCATTGAAAACCCTTTATTAATTTTTTGCGTATTTTGGTATTGAAAATGGTTTTTCAAATTAAAAGCTTATTTTGGTGTTGATAAAGAGTTTTAAAAATAAAATGATTTAATAATATCTAAAAGTGATTTAGTTCTGAGTTTAAAAGAGTTTTTAAAAATTGAAATCTCAAAAATATTTTATTCAAGCTTTTTACTAGATAATTATACATTATAAATCAGCATACCCAGATAGCATCGGTTTATCCCATTATAGCTTATACAATGGGGAAACCTAGATAGCACTAGGTGAGCACATTACAACTTATATGATGTTGTGGCCTAGATAGAGTAATGTATGCTTGTTGAAAAATATTCGATAGCGAATCATATATATATATATTGGTTATCCCATTATATCTTCAATAATGGGTGCACCCATATAGGATTCCTATTCATTGGGAAACATTAATTGTATTAACAACCAAGAAAGATGGAGTTTCTAAAGGTTTTCTCCTATGGATTTAACTGGTATCTAGGTAATTCTAACATGGGATTAAAATTAGATATGAATTTGATTTTATAAGTTATGTATACGATTTTTTAATATCATTCTATGAGATATAATGATTTTTAGAAATATATGTGTGTGTGTTTTTCATATGAAGTTGTTTTATTTCATATTCTCAAAGAACATTGATAATAAAGGTAAATGTTATATGAGTTTTTAGGTTTTTACATGACAGACATTAGTCTTTTTTTATCCCTTACTGATAATTTTGTGCTCAACCCATTTTTTAAATTTTTTTAAAGGATTTTATGAGGGTTAAAGGAAATGAAGAAGTCATGTTTAATGTCATGAATATTTTCAGGAAAAGACATAATGTTTTATATTAAATAATTCATATTATGGGAAAGGAAGATACTAATAAAAAGTGTTCACATTGTATTATTGGATTTTTTTAATTTATGAGTAATAACATAATTCCTTAATACTCTAAACATGAAAAGATCCTAAAATGTAATAGAATTAATTCATTACATAAAACTCAATATTATGTAATGTTTATGGAAGGGTCCTTATATGTAGAATTGATTTTAATGTTTTGGTTTTAGAATATAAAACCCCTACCACAATTTATAATTTTATGATGAAAATTTTAATTATTTTAATATCATTGATCAATATTTTTATTGTATGTTTTTTCAATAAGGAATAAGTTAAGTATTCTACTTCTGTTTAAAACATTTTATGTACATAAATTATTTCATTCCAAGAAGCTTTCCTTTTCATAATCTAAATATATATTCCAATTTCCTATAAATTTAACAAAATATACAAATGTATGTATATATATATATATATATTTGTGTGTGAATAATTTTTTATAATCAAATATACCACTAGTAAATGTTTTAAAAATAATTTTTTGATGGAAAAAACCATGTAAAAAAGTAAGAAATCTATAAAAAGTTTTATTAAATCGTAATTTTTATGTTTTTAAATATGAGGATGTTTAATGTCCCAGAAATTACACATAATTTCTTTTTTAAAATTATATGGAATTATTTCAAGACCGCGAAATCTTACGACACGTGATTCTGAGGCCCGGAGTGCCCAGAATGATCCATCAAAGTTTGGCTGAGTATTAATAGCGTACTTAAATGGTTTTCCCAAAAAAGTGGAATAACTCTTAAATAGTAACTCAGATCAGAAATATGAGGTCTCCATTGTGTTCAGGATGGCGGGTTTACCCTAGGATCAATGTAAGTTTAGTCGGTGCGGGCCTCCTGTGAGAAAACACAAAAATGGCATAACCATAAATAAAATAATTAAATAAATTATTTTATTTTTCAAATGCGTATAACTCTTAAATGGTATCTTGGATTGAAAATTATAGGCCACTGATATACTCGTGAGGGCATTCTTTATTTAAGCAGATACTATCTTTGGCCGGTGTGGGCCACCAGTGAAGGATAGTTTTTGGTCGTATATTAAATAATTAAGTGAAAATTATTTTATTGTAAAATATATATATTTTAAATAGTAACTAGGATTTAAAATTTGAGTGTAGTATTGGGTTTATTAGGGCGTGTTTCACTTATGAAGATCCTAACCTCAATCGGCGTTGGTCAAGGGTGATTGTTATAAATTTTCTGAAATTTTTTTTAGGTACGTTCAGTAAACTCGCATGCGGCGTTATATAACTTTTCAACCAGTGCTCAGAATTGAAATATGAGGACACAGATGAACTCGCAGTGCCGATTTTCATTTAAGGAGACCTTCTCCTTGACCCCAGTATGTCGAGGCTAAAAGTTGGTTTTCATGAATTTCGTAGGAGGGTTAAAAGAATAAAAATAAAATAAATAACTACTTTTATTTTATTTTTAAAACATCCCATGTGAAGTTTAGTAGTGGGGAACACCTAAACAAAAAACACCAAATTTAAATTCAAATGTGGGAACAACTTGACCCTTGAAGTATCCCTTTTATGGGAGATAACTCTTGGTTTTCTTCCCATTGATGTGACAACTTAATTATTTTATTTAATAAACTTATTTGGATCTTCACCATTTGGTTGAAGGATTGTTGGAAAGATGGAGACCTCAGGTGATCATGGAAAGAGATTATTAAATGAAGAACATCCAATACAATGAAGAGCATCCTCAGGAATCATAGAATGAGGACGAAACATGAGGCCAGATCAGAATGGACATCATCCCACACATAAACCATGCTCCTCTTTCTTTTATTTATTCACGCGTTCTTCATGTGTTCTTCAAGACATAATATTTATTGGCACTGGAAACATGAAGTTTTACTGAGAATGATATATGGACACAAAGCCCTTTATTCATGAATTGCAAATATGCGATCATTTAATTTTTCAGGCTTGGAACGTAGCCTCAATGTCTCACAAAAGGAGGCGGCCAATTATTTATTGGTGCTAGAAACACAATATTATGTTGATCGGGACATATGTACATTGATCCATTGACCCAAGGATCTTGAATATGAAATCATTATATTTTTCTGGTTTAGAATAAAGATATAGCAGCCCCCAGAAGGTGTGATGTGGAAGTATGATTTTAGTGAGTGTTCATGGCGCAGATCTGGGTGAGGTAGACGGTGTGATGTGCGGCGGCGAAGGACAGCCGAGAGGCAGCATCCAGGCAGTGCGGTAGTCCGGAGGTGTCATGGATCGGGTAGCCGGAGGTGGTTGCGGCGGTCTGGCCATGCGGAAGAATGAAAAATCAGGAATGAAAATGGAATTATATTAGAGTGAGAAACATAAATATTTTGATAGATGTATTAAAAAGCAACATAAGGTTCCAATTAAGAGGGATGAACGATCAACTTGAAAAAAGGGAGAAGCAACGTAATACATGTACGGTTTAAAACAAAATATTATTCATAATATTAAAATGTTATTATTTCAATTTTTGTTGGGAAAACCATGTTTTGACTCTATCTTCTTCGCGCGACCTCGGTTTCATGAGCTATCAGCAGAAGTATGACCCTGACTTCAAGACATAAATTATGAGTCCAATATTGGATGTCTTTTTCGGGTTTTTAAATTGGGTACCCAAAACGCTCAAATAATAATAATATATTATTATTAATAAATCTTCAAACATCCATAACTCCTGTGTAAGACGTCTGAATGACTTACCATAAGTGGTGATGTGATCCGAACATTAAGACGGCCGATTTAAGTCTAATGCTAAATATTAAATTCTGGTTCATGGCTTGGGTCAACGAAACACCCAATAATGTTATTATTATAATTATTGGGAGATCATGTATTTTCCAAATCTCCCTTATATGATGTCGAAATGACGAACTGTCTGTGGCACCGAAACCATGTATGGAGATGGTCCTTTTGGTATACCCCATTGGAGTTTTGGTAAGGATGGTGTATGGTCGGGTTGGATCGAGCAGGAATCCAATCGGGCCCTCGGGACTAACAGGCTAATACCTCATAGAACGGGTGTCCGATTGATGCCTCATATGTTGCGTTGAGACCCCTATGATGTGCCGGTCCATTGAGATACTTATTATTGGGACATCATGGTAGTTGGAGATTCGACTACTGGATTTGGGAGCGTACTCTACTGGAGATGAGAAAGCCTAGTCAGGGAACCCAGTAGCTAGCTGTGATGAGAAGACTTACTAGCGATCATGTGTGGGTGAGCTCCTGGAGATCCTGTGTGGGTCAGCTCCTAGCGATCCGATGTGGGTCAGCTCATAGTGATCCAGTGTGGGTCAGCTCCTAGTGATCCTGTGTCTGTCATCTCCAAGCTATCCTGGGTGGGTCAGCTCCTCGTGATCATGTTTGGGTCAACTCCTAGCGATCTTGTGTGGGTTAGCTCATAGCGATCCTGTGTGGGTCAGCTCATAGAGATCTTGTGTGCGTCATCTCCTAGAGATCCAGTGTGGGTAATCCTCTAGAGATCCTGTGTGGGTCAGCTCTTAGAAATCCTGTGTGTGTCAGCTTCTAGTGATCCTGTGTCGGTCACCTCCTAGTGATCCTGTGTGGGTCATCTCCTAGCGATCTAGTGTGGGTCAGCTCCTAGAGATCCAGGGTGGGTTAACTCTTAGAGATTCTGTGTAGGTCAGCAGTAGAGCCTCTTAACAGAGTAAGATGATTTAGTAGTTACAATTAATCATCTCTACTACCATACCTATGTTATACTTGGTGTGAGTTAAGTTTGTACTTGTGTGGTACTTTCCTTCTTGGTAATACCTGGGTTGTATTCTTCTATGTTGTGTACCTATGTGGTACTTTCCTTTGTTTTTTTCCTTCCTTTCTAAAACAGTTTAGCTTTGGGCTTTTGGGTTGGACCTTGTGTTTCCTCATGATTGGGATGGGTATACATGATAACTTAGGTATATGTATGTTAATATACCTAAGTAGGTTTTACAGATGACTTAATGCTTTGAGGTTTATCCTTTGTGGAATTTCTGAGACCTTGAGGGTCTCAGGGTCCCTAATGAGTATCTTTATACTCATCCATGCACGATCTATACCCACACCTTGTTGTGTTTGGTGTAGACGATGGAAATCATTGATTGAGACCGAGGGTACCAGTACTAGATGATGCCCGAAGGTGGACCATACGACAAGTCGTTACATAGAAAAACCAAAAAGACATGGAGTGATGTGGAGGAAATCTGTACCTACCCTTTAGGTAGAAACCTCAGTGGATGACCCGCTAGTTTTCTTCCTTTTTCTCTATGTTTACTTATATTTTAGTTTCTTATACTTTTCAGTTGGGATTCTATTCCTACCCCTTTTTCTTACTGTAATTACACTATTTACTATATAGTTTTCTTGAGTTTGTATATGTTTGTGTGATTGGTTGCGTGTGTTTACAGGTTATAAAGGCAATACCTTCCCATTTTTAGGGAATACTCCTTCGGTGCTAGTCTCCAGCCCCTAGCCAATGGAAGGAGGGCTTGGGGTAGTCATGGAATGGGCCCAGAGGGACATGTCGTGACAAATTATCATTAGAGGAGTCAGTTCTACTATAGAACATAGGAGTCTGATCTTTATAACAACAGTACTAGTAATTGTATTGAGTGTGGTTATCTGTTTAGGGAATCCAGTGTTGGTGTGGCGGCCGGCGTATCCATACACCAGGACCCTGACTTCTGATTTCTGACTAAGTGCATGAAAACACGGATTGTATGTGTGTTTCAAAATGTTGTCTTGTGTATTCTTTGAGTCAGCTCAGCAGGTATAAATTAATGACCATGGCACACCTATTCCTTATGAGGATGGCACTGCGTAGACTTCTAGGTAAGATTCCTGAGAGAGTACACGATGACGGTCCACCGAGTGACGAGGCTCTAGTGTAGGGACCTCTTACTATGTAGGCACCTTCGGGTTGTTTACCAGCAGCACCACCACCCGTTGGGTAGCATCTACCACCAGATGCATTGGTGGATGGTGTATGCCGACTGAGCGTGTTTCATGAGTTCCAACAGCAGCGGCCTCCAAGGTTTTGAGGTGAGACATATTCCCACATTACAGAGGGTTGGCTAGAGGCGATTGCTAGAGTTTTTCGACTAGTTGAGACACCAGTAGAGCAGATGGTGATCTTAGCTACTAGTATTTTCTAGTTTGTGAGCATGATGGTGGTTCTCATATTTATGAGGCTTCGGTATGTGGACTATTGCTCGAGATTGTACCTTCAGGTAGTGTTTCAGAGATATCACTTCCCATTGGTCAGTAGTTACAACTGGCAGTACCTGTAGAGGAAACATTTAGGCATAGTTCCTTACACGAGTTTCAGCATCATATACCCCTTAGGTTCTGAGGCGAATCTGACTCACAAGCAGCTAAGGACTGGCTTCAGGAGTTGGCTGAGAGTTCTCTAGAGCCTATATAGCTTCAGTAGGAAGATATGTCGGTAGCTCGGTATTCATTGAGGCATACCAACCATTCCTATTACTCGATGAATACGATACGATTAGTGTTTCAGGGCTCGGACTTCCAAGCGAGGTGTGACTAAGACATCCGAGCAATCACTATTCCTCTATGAATTTCTACTTATGTTAGGGTGCTATAGAGAACCTTTTTGGTTGAATGTTTTTTGGCTGAGCAGATACAACCAGTGAATGTTAGCATTGGGAAGGCAGCAAACTGGCGCCAGTCTTAGAGACATGGGCATGTAAAATGATTCTGGAAAAAGAAATGATAGGGACAGATGAATCAATAAGGCATCAGACGAAGAAGAAGATCTTGGAGAGTATCATGTGGTGGTGTAAATTTGGACATGTTACAACCACCCACTTTTTGGACCCCACCATGCTCAGGGAGTTGGAGGACAGGGGAAGGGAGTAGCTGTATGCGGTCAAGGAGTGCGACCCAAGGGCTCTAGGGATGATTTTAGGTACGGTATGTGTCTACTACTAGCTGACGTATAAATAAACATAGGAACCAATCATTCCTTATTTCCAAGAATCCTTTCCCTGACCTAGAGTTTTCGGTTTAACCATTTACTTGACCCTCAAGTCTGGATATACCATTGGGAGGAGACTCGATAATCACAAAAACATAAATAATGTGATCTAACCCTTGAGGTGGGAGTTTTGGTTGGAACCTCTTGGTGACAGTGTAGAGGACTTACGACGTTAGTTTGGATATAGACTGGACATCCGCAGTTCATTCTCAGTTTTACTGCATTAGGCAAAAATGTTGTGGTTTATCTCTAATGTTGTAATGGGGGTTTCCTTGATCAGCGAAAAAAGGAAACCCAGGCAGCACATGATAAACTCTTGCATTGGAGGGTGCGGGTGATCACTCGTGATTTGGCCAACCTTACCCCCTGTGGGAGCAGAAGTTTTGTGTTTTCAGTTCCCATCAGGAGTGGATAGAGTTCCTTGAGGACTATGACTTTTATATAGTTTATACTACCATGAAGCAGAACATTGTAGCAGGCGCACTCATGTAGTTGCTGAGTGAGGCGATATAGCAGTTAGTTACTTTACAGATACCCTTTGTGTATCGAGATGGAATAGCTTTTCTTCAGTCTCTTATAGTCACCCCCCTAACTTCTTCAGTGAGTCAGGGAGGCGCAACATGGGGATGCTGACTGTGAGGCTCGACGTGCTCAGATATCCTCAGGGAAGGCACCTTCTGGTTTTTCGAAAGGTGGGGAGCACGTCATCCTCTTCAGAGGATATACCATAGTACTGGTGGCACTTCAGAAGGAGGTGTTGAGGGAGTTCTATACGTCCCCTCTGGCGGTACATCCTGGTGTGCTGAAGATGATCCAGGACCTTCAACATCAGTACTGGTGGCCAGGGATGAAGAAATAGTGGCAGATTTTGAATCATGATGCCTCACTTGTTAGAAAGTAAAGACTACACAGAGTTGGTAGAAGTCTTATTCTGACAAGATACAGAAACCCTTGGAGTTCCATGAGGGTAACTGTATATTCATGCGAGTCTCTCCTCGATAGGGACTACGAAGATTTGGCTGAGACAATAAGTTATCACAAAGGATTATCAGTATTTTTCGAATACTTTGGAGGATAGGTGATATAGCATACTGCTTGGCTCTTCCACCGTATTTGTAGAGGGTGCATGATGACCTCCACATATCCCAGTTGAGGAGATACATGCATGACCCATCTCACATCATCGACCACGTCGAGCTTGACTACGATGATGGGGCAACGTTTACAGCAGTTCAAGTGGAGATTGATGATTGATAGCATTAGGTCCTTTGTTGTCAGTTTATACCTATGGTAGGCTTCTGTTGGCTGTATGAGAACCTTCAGGAAAGAACATGGGAGCGGGAGGCTCAGATTCGCGCTCAGTATCCTATTTTGGTTATTTTTTCATTCTTTTGGCTTTCGAGGACGTAAATCCGTAAGGTGGGGTGAATTTAATGTCCCTTAAATTCCATATAATTTCTTTTATAAAATTATATCTAATTATTTCGAAACCGCAAAACCTAACGATGTGTAATTCTGAGGCCCCGAGCACCAAGAATGATCCGTCGAAGATTTGTTGAGTTTTAATTAACTCACATAAGCAGTTTTCTTGAAAATGTAGAATAAATCATAGACGGTAACATGGATCAGAAATTTGAGGGCACCATTGCATTCAGGATGGCGGGTTTACTCTTGGTGCGACATAAGTTTAGTCGGCCCGAGCATTCTATGAGAAAACCCAAAAATGGCATAACCATAAATAAAATAATTGAATAAATTATTTTATTTTGCAAATGCTAATAACTCACAAATGGTAGCTCAAATTGAAAATCTGAGACAACATCTGTACTTTTGAGGGAATTCTTTATTTAAAAAGTTACTAACTTGGGCCGGCACGACCACCCATGAAAATTATTTTTTGGCCGTAAATAATAAAATTATGTGATAATTATTTTATTGTAAAATCCATAACTTTTAAATTGTAATTATGATTTAAAATATGAAAGTACCATTGGGTTCGTTGGGGCGTGTTTCACTTAGGAAGAGCCTAACCTTGACCAGCACAGGTCAAGGGTGATTGTTATAATTTTTCCAAACTTTATTTAGGCACGTTCAGTAAACGTACGAGCATCGTTATATAACTTTTGAACCATTTCCTAGGATTGAAATCCGAGGGAATCGTTGAACTCATAGTGTTGATATTCTTTTAAGGAGACCTTCACCTTGACCGCAGTAGGTCGAGGGTGAAAGTTGGTTTTCGTGAATTTCATGGGTGGGTTAAAAGAATAAAAATAAAATAAATAACAACTTTTATTTTATTTTTAAAACCACCCATTTGATGTTTAGTGGTGGGGACCACCTGAACTAATGAAAACCCCAATTAAAATTCAATGGTGGGGACCACCCAACCCATGAACTCCACATTTAATGGGAGATAACCCTTGGTTTTCCTCCCATTGATGTTCCAACTCAATTAGTTTATTTAATAATCTTATTTGGCACTTCACCATTTGGTTGGAGGATTGTTGACAAAAGGGAGAGCTCTAGATATCATGGTAGGATATTTTTCAACAAAGAAAATCCACTATAATAATGTTCATTATTTGGAATTGGAGAATGAGGATGACGCTTGAGCATGGATGGGAATCATCTTTCAGGTGAAATGAATGATGATGTCACCATCTCATCGACTTCTTCTTCTACCTCGCAACACCTTCAACAGACAATCTATGTATGAGTTTTTATATATGATTGAATTTTTTTATTGATTCTTTTTATCATAAATTTTTAATGATGATGGCCAAACGAACATGGCCATCGTCCCGCACATAAACCATTTTCCTCTTTATTTTATTTCTTCGCGTGTTATTCATGCGTTTTCAACGCCTGATATTTATTGGCACTGGAAACATAGAGTTTTTCTGAGCAAAATATATGGACGAGAATCCCTCGACCCAAGGATCACAAATATGGGATGGTTTAATTTTTCGGGGTTGGAACAAAGCCACAATGGCTCGCAAAATGAGGCGACCAAATATTTATTGGCACTAGAAAAAAAATATTCTATTGAGCGAGACATATGGACATGGATCCCTCGACCTGAGGATCGAAAAAATGTGATCATTATATTTTTCAGGTTCAGAATGATGATGTGGTGTCCCACTGAAGGTGTGACGTGGTGGAGTAATTTCTAGTGTGTGTTCAGGGCACGGCTTCGGGCGAGTTAGGCAGTGCTACGTGCAGCGGTGGAGGACAGCTAGGAGGCAGTGTCCATGCGGTGCGGTAGTTTGGAGGCACCATTGATGGTGTAGCCGGAGGTGGTGGTGGCAATATGGTCGTGAAGAAGAAGTAAAAATCTTAAATGAAGATTGATTTAGATTGGAGAGAGAAACTTAAATATTTTGATCGATATTTTAAAAATGAATACAAGGAGCCAATTAAGAGGGATGTGCGCTCAACTTGAAGAAAATGTGATATGCAACTTACTACATGGAAGGTTTAAAAAAATATATTAATAAAAATATTAAAATATTATTATTTTAATTTTTGATGGGAAAATAGTGTTTTGACCGTAACTTCTTCATGCGTCCTCGGTATCATGATCCATCAGCATTAGTACGACCTTGACTTCGAGACATAAATTATGAGTCCAATAATATATGTCTTTCTCTAGTTATTGGATTGGGTACCCAAAACGCACAAATAATAATAATTTATTATTATTATTAAATTTTCAACCATCCATAACTCCTGCGTGCGATGTCGGAATGACTTATCATAAGTGGCGATGTGATACTGACATTTAGGTGGTCGATTTAAGTCTATTGTTGAATATTAAATTGTAGTTCGTGTCTCAGGTCCACAAAACACCCAATATTATTATTATTATTGCGAGATCTTTTGTTCGACATATCTCTATCATACAGTGTCTAAATAACCAACCGTCTGTGGAACCATAAACCTTGGATCGAGACGGTCATTTTTGTATACCCCATGGGAGTTTTGGATAAGGATGGTGTATGGTCAGGTTAGATCGAGCACGAATCCAACCGAGCCCTCAGAACTAAAAGGATAATAACTCATAGACCTGACGTCCGATTGACACACTAACTATTGTGTTGCGACCCCTATGACATGGAGGTCCTTTGAGATACTTCTTCGTGAGACTTCATGGAATTTGGTGTATCGACCAATTTCTTGGGGAGCGGACTCTCACGGAGATGAGAAAACCTAGTATGGGAACCTAGTAGATGGCTGTGACGAGAAGATTGACTAGTGATTCTGTGTGGGTCAGCTTCTAGAAATCCTATGTGGGTCAGCTCCTAGCGATCCTGTGTGGGTCAGCTCCTAGCGGTCCTGCGTGGGTCACCTCCTAGACATTCTGTGTGGGTCTGCTCCTAGCCATCTTGCGTGGGTCCAATCCTAGAAATCCGGTGTGTTTCAGCTCCCACCAATCCTATGAGGGTAAGCTCCGAGCGATCCTATGTGGGTCAGCTTGCAGATATCCTGTGTGGGTCAGCTCCTAGCGATCCTGTGTGAGTCAGCTCCTTGTGATACTGTGTGGGTCAGCTCCTAGCGATCCTGTGTGAGTCAGCTCCTAGCGATCCTGTGTGGGTCAGCTCCTAGCGATCCTGTGTGGGTCAGCACCTAGCGATCCTTTGTGGGATAGCTCCTAACGAATATGTGTAGGTCAGTAGTAGAGCCTCTTAACGGAGTAAGATGATCTAGTAGCTATAACTAATCATCTCTACTACCGTACCTACGTTAAACCAGGTGTGAGCTATGTTCGTAATTTTGTGGAACTTTCCATCATGGTAATACCTTGGTGGTTTTATTCTATGTGGAGTACTTGTGTGGTATTTGCCTTTGTGGTTTTCCTTCCTCTATGGAACAGTTGAGCTTCGGGATTTTGGGTTGGGCCCTGTGTTTCCTCACGATTGAGATAAGTATACATGATATCTTAGGTATATGTATGGGAATATACCTAAGTAGGTTTGACAGTTGATTTCATGCTTTGAGGTTTATCATTTGTTGATTTTGTGAGACCTTAAGGGTATCAGGGTCCCTAGTGAGTATCGTTGTACTCACACCTGCACGTGCTATGCGTGCATATTGTTTTGTTTGGTATAGATGAAAAAAAGCATTGATCGAGACCCAGGGTACCAGTATTGGACGGTTCCCAAAGGTGGACCATACGACGAGTCGGTACATGGAGGAAGCAGATGAATGTGGAGTGAAAAGGAGGCGATTTCTACATAGCCTTCGGGTACGAACCTCATTGGACAACCCATAAGTTGTCTTCCTTTTTTCTCCAGTTTACTTATACGTTTATTTTATTTTACATTTCAGTGGGGCTTGTATTCTGTCCCCTTTTTCTTACTGTACTTTCACTATTTACTATACAGTTTGCTTGAGTTTGTATCTTGTTGTGTAATTGGTTGTGTGTGTTTACAGGATATGAAGGCAATTCATTCCCAGTTTTGGGGAATACGCCTTCGGTCCTAGTCACCAACACCTAGCCTATAGAAGGCGGGCTTGGGATAGTCACGGCACGGGCCCCAGGGGATGAGTCGTGATATGATGGATTGAAAGGGAACACTAAAATCAACGGAATATGTCCAACAATTAATTGGTAAGCCTTACACAACCTTTAATTTTTTTTCAATTCGACATGATTTTATTTTCTATGATAGTGATGTTTTTTAGAAAATAATTAGATTTGTTTTCATAGAATTATCTTTAATGAATTTCAAATGTGGGAAAATTATATTTTAAAATTAAATAAATTTTAATATCATGGTTTGGTTTTAAAGAAAGTGTGTTCATTTTTGGGAAATATTTTTAAAAAATGTTCTTGAAATTTATTTTATGAAACCCGATTTTTTTATTTAAAGAAGAAATGTGAAGATATTAATTTATAAAATGTTTCATTGAAATTATATCATTTTTAATTGAGGAGATATTTATCAAATTTACTTCCCTGTAAACATTTTAAAAATTGAATATATGATTTCAAAACCCTCTACTAACCATATTTCACCCCCTTTGTTTTTGAATATCTTTCACAGAGATTTTTAATGAGTAAGAGTTATTCTAGAGACAACTATCAAATAAGCTAGTCTTATTAGAGCATATTGGGATTATAAATAAAATCATTTTGATTTAAAAATAATTTTATATTTTAATATGATAGTATTCATTTTAATTTTTGTAATATTAAAAAAATCTAAACAAAAAATATACCTGGGAATGTTAAATTGTATAAACATTTTCAGAGAAAATAAATGTTTTTTTAAGAAATACAATTATGTTTTTCTTAGAACTATATCTTGGAGTATGTGTTAGGGGAACAAAAATGGTTATCAGATAAAATTATTAAACAAAATTGGATATTAGTATATTGAGGATGATTTAATAGGTAGATAGATTCTATTGTGATTTTAGCTGATTATATTTTAGGTGACTCTAAAGATTGGATACCTTGAGATATCATGGAAAATCCTAAAGAAATTCATGGGATTTTGTGTTTTGGATCTAGAATTATATTGATTGATATTTAGATGGAAATTTTTTCATGGATTTATATCTTATAATATTTTATGAAATTATCTTTAACAAACCATATAGTCACAACTACAAAAAAATTGTATACATCTTTTCTCCACCTAAATAGAATGTAATTTTTATACTAGATAATTATAATTGCAAGCATGCTTTTTTATTAAGATGATGATTTTGGGGTCCTGGGTTTTTAACATTTATTAAAATATATATATTTTTAATTTTTTTTAAAAAAATAATATAAATATTCTACATCAAACTTTAATTTTTTATTATAAGTTTATATTTTATAAATATTGGAATTTATTTTATGATATTATATGAAATAAATAATAGAACATTTATATTCAAATATTAAACTACATAAATATATATCATCTTCAAGATAATTAAATTATACTAGAAATATTTTAAATATATATATATATATATATATAATTATATTTAATATGATCATATTTCAAAATTATAAGATTTAATGTAATTTATAATATATATTAATTTTATTTTTATTGGTAAAAAAGTAACTACATAACATATACTGACGAATAATATTGAATATATTTCATTATGTTATATAAAATAATTTATTAAATAATTATATAAATACAAATAGTAATATAACATAAATGCATTAGTAAATATATATAGGGGAATGATTATAGTACAAAAATATATAGTTAATAATATTTATAGAATATAAAAATAAAACATTATTTATAGTGGGGAATAAATGTAATAGTATATGTTTTGGAAATAATTTTATTACACAAATTATTAGATAATTTAATTAAATTATAATGAAAATGATTCAAAGTGTAATGATAAAATTTATTATTTAAGTGATTTAAAAAATAATTAGTAATAATATTATCATTATAAATCTAATATATGTATATATATACATGTATACATATATTTGTCTGTGTGTGTGATATAGAGATTATTTATAAATCTATGAATGTTAATAAAATTGAATGATGATATAAAAATTGTTACGAGTACGAGGATAATTATAATTAAGAAAAATGATTATGATATATAAACGAAATGGAGTGCATTGTTTTTAAAAATATGTAAATATATATCTATATAATGTAGAAAAATGTCAATATAAAAATATATATATTTCAATGATTAATTATTAATGATTTTTTTAATAAAAAAGGTATTTATATAATTTAATTAATGATTTGTGTATATATGTACATATTTAAATTAGCTAAAATAATATATATATATATATATATATTACATAAAAAATTACCAAAAAACAACTAAAATAAAAAAGGGGGTCGTCACCTTTTTTGTTTTCCTAACATCTATATAACCACTGTAGTTTTCATCCTAGTACCCATAGAGAGCTCAGAAGTAGAGTAAATCATTAATACCACTCCTCATTATCAATGACCATGCTAAGCTAAAGTTGTAGCATAGATAACCCGATGAACAGATATACACCCTCTCAATCATGTCGTTGACATCCCTTTCCCATAATTAGGGTTCCTAGAGATCAAGGTGTTAGTGGATGGATGGTCTGTTTTATATATTCATTAGACTACGGTAGAGTCACAAACAGGTCATTAGCTTGCAGAATGTGTAACCAGTTCAATAAGCTCATATAGCACCATCATCTCCTCCTCTTTTGATCAGTAACTATTATTTATGGGATATATATATATATTTCTATCTATCTGTTTTTGTGTGTGTTTAAATAAAAAATATATATATTATTGGTTTCCAATGAATGTTGAAGTAACCTCCATTGATTGTTGAGATTATAAGATATGTATATATTTATGGGAATCATAAAATAGAGTTAGGAAAAATCATTATAGGATATGTTTCATTAGATGTAAAAACTAACAATGTTTTAGAAACTCCTCATATAGTTGGATATATATATATATATATTAATTTAGTGATATAAAATATATGCATTTCACAGGGAGTTTGGATATAAATAAACTCCCAATTTAAAAAAAAATCACCCAACAAAGGCTTGTTAATAATTACCAAATTTTTATTTCTTTAATTCTCAGCAGATAGAGAAATATAGAGATATATAGAGGCATCGTTAATGGAGATCATGTTTCTATTTAGGAAAAAAAATATAAGATTTCTCTATTTCGAGCAAGGGAAAATTTATTTCAAAATATATATGTCATAAAATTTTCCCACCACTAATGATTTAAAATATCTTACATTGATGTTATTTTTAAAAAATTAAAAAAATTTGAGAATTTTAATTTTATACATCAATGTTTGAAAAAAAATAACGGATGAAAATATATTTATTAGTATTTTTATGTTTTGCGAACTATTATTTTAAAAATTATAATTTTATAAAAATTCAAACCTAAATTTCAAATTTTCATTTTATGTAATGGGACTACATTTTAAAAACTATTTTATATTAAATATTTTTTTAAGGGTATTAAAAAAATTCTTTTAGGTGAAATCATTTATTGAAAATTTATTTTTCAATTTTCCCCAAAACCCTCTTTGAAATAGAAATTCTTTTAGAAATTTACATTTATATATTTTCAAAGTATTTCCTCTAATTAAGTTATGATAAAAAATTGTAATACTTTTTTTAAAGAAAAAATAACCCCTAATTAAATAAATTAAATATCTTGGTTAAAGAATATTAAACTCTTAGAGATATTCATCATTATATAATGAAAATTTTTAATTTCATAATATTTCATCCTCATTTATTTTGATGAATTTTTTCTTATGTAATTTAATTTATGGAAGTCTCACCTATTTAAAGCCTTGTACGTCTATTCATTATTTTATTCTGATTTGAATTAAATTTATTTCTATAATACACATTCTATTTTTTTATAATTCTTTGAAAAATATGCATATGAATATATATATATGTGTGTGTGTATATATATATAAGTATATATATGTTTTTATATTAAAATTTTAAAATGGATAATGTTTTCAAAAACAAATAGATGAAAAAATAAGGTTATAAAATATATGTATGATATAAAATGGTTTCTGAATTTTTCCATTAATATTTATAAACATGAGGAAGGATTTAGAGTGAACCTAAACCACAGGGTACCATTTCCACCAAGTGATAGGTAAGCCCTATATAGCCTTCACAGTTCTAGGTTTCCTTATGTTTTTTATCATTCCAAGAGTTTTCAAAAAAGTAGTTGATTTATTTTTTATGAAATTGTTTTTAAAGTATATAAATATTCAATCAATTATATCTTCACAATAATATAATTATTTTATAATGTTTTTTTAAAAAAATAATTGTAAATATTTTAAAATTTTTCAAAAAAAATTTCTTGAAATTAAATTTTTTGAAACCACTTTATGGGATATAATGAGAAATTTATATTTATTTCTTTAAAAATTTATTAGTATTAAATGATTTTGTTAATATAAAATTTTATTCCCAATTATTTCAATGTATTTTTTTAAAAGGGATTACATTATTTTAAAAAAACAATTACCATGCCTTTTACTCACCAATTTTTTTTGAAATGTTTTCTATAGGGGATTTAGATGCGTGGGAGCTTGTCTAGAGATAAATATCAAATATGTAGATCCTTTCATAGTATAGTTGGAGTAGGAATCATAATTTTTGTATTAAAAATTATATTTGAGCGAATACTGTGTTTTTTAAATTTTGCAACCATCAATGATCAAGACTGAAAATATCCTCAAGATTTTAAAACTATATATTATTTTTAATTATTTAAACTATTTTGTTTTTAGGAACAAAATATAAAATATTTTTAGCCCTTGAACCCAGAGTTTACATCTTGGGAGATATAAACCATATATACAAAATGTACAGTTTCTGAAATAGGATAGTGTTGAAAAGTTCTAATATCCTATAACCATATAACCCATTCATAGTGCATAAGAGGTGACATATAATCCATTATAAATATACCAAAAATTAATGAATGATGATGTTACTCGTATATGACAATGTATGAAATTATTTCCTTCTTGTTTCTCAAAAATCTTGAAGAATATGGTTACATTAGTGATCAAATCATATAGAAAATTGATAAACATGGAAACCATTGAACATAGTGCTTCATGGAATAGTTCTTAGAAAACCTAAAATAAATCACATGGTTCCAAGAAATTAATTTAACACACATCTCCAAGGATATAACTTCCAACTCCCTACTTTTAATCCATATTTTAAGATCTTATTATTTAAATTGAAGCACCTTAATCCCACACTAAAATATATGATTTTAAAAAAACTATATTATTTTTTGGATTTGATAGTAAGTGATATGTCTCAATCCAAACATAAAAATATTTCTATAATATCTCGTCAATTATTTAATAAAAAACCATAATGTTTAGTGACATTAGAAATTAGTTACATAAAGACATTATTTCACATAATTTCGTCCGCATCTCTCACAAAATTTCTTTGTAATACTTCCTTATGTATGTAATATTATATATATATATATATATCAATATATTCCTCAAGAAATAGAAACATTAGATGGTTTGAGCTCAAATTCATATTATGATATACTTTTCATTGATCCATAAAAGTTTTGTATTAAAATCATATGATAAAACATAAACAAGGGGGAAATATAAAAAAAAGAATCATATAGGAATAATAGTTTTTCAGATGTTAAGATATAGGACATGTGACCCCATGTGATTAAACATAAACCATGGAAAAAGATTATGAAAACATTACATAATTTATATGATCGATATAGCATAACATAAGAATATTACATATAAATTTGGAAAATAAATATCATAACTTTGTGAACATACTTATACGTAATCATTTCCGTGAAAAACATCATCATATCATGTGTTATGAAATATTAACAATTCATTAAAGGACCTTAATGGAACCAACCCATATTACGGATATAATAAATCCTACCAATATTTTGGATTTATACAATCCAAACCATCAGAGAGAATTAATGAAATCATCCGATCATTGGGATTTAATGGTCCCAATCCATATTAGTGTTTTAAAGGACACAGTCCATCTAAGGGTATTAATGGACCCAACCCATCTAAAGGCATTAATGGACTCAACCAATATCAGCTATTAATTATACTAACCCCATTGAACAGATTTAATGTACCCTTCTCATATCATAATGATAATTCATACAAGAGTATTCCACAAAAAAATGAATCCAATATCATATCATTATGAATCCATATAGGGAATTTGTTTTTTATAATATTTCCAAATAGAATCACAAAAAACGTATTCAAAATTGAGTTTGGTTTATACATAGAACTCAATATCCAAAAGTAATTACTTCATGAAGGATCATAGAAGTTTGTAAATAAAATACATCATTATATAAAATATAGCTTTTGGATATAAGTATGGAAATAAAATCAAATTCAATAAAATATATTTCATATAACATTTTCAATATTATTGAAAAAATATGAGGTTATGAGACACTTTAAGAAATAACATTTTTTTGAAAGTGATATTAAGTTCTTTTCAAACATTATTTATATCCAAATATTAATAATTTATTCAATAAAAACACATATAGTTTATACAAATGAGGTGTGGAGTGGGTGATAAAATGTACTATTGTAAAAGGAGAACCGATTTTCATATTTTACAATTGAATTTATTCCATCCCACATCATAAAATGGAAAAAATCATATATTTCAAAATTGGTAGATAAAAATAATAGTTTCACATGAGATACGATAGCTTTGGATTTCAAATTAATAAGTAAAATAAATTGTATAAATAATGAATATTTACATGTAAGAAAAAAATATAATTAAAGAATATGGGAATCATTCATAACAATGTTATACTTTGATGAAAAATAAATTCATTAAGGAAGAAGATCTGAATTGAAATGTTCATTTTATATATAGATAAAAATAATGTTCCAAATTATAATTTCTTAGAGTTGATGAAACCAATCATATTAGAAATAAGTTCTAAATGAAACAATATAGCTCAATGAAATGAGATTTGAGTTAACCAAATATCAAACAACTTAATTAAACCACAAATTGAGAAACCCATGAAAAATAGAACATGTGATTTATTTTTAAATAACATTAATTTCATGATAAATTTCATCCATAATGTGGTATGTACACTTAAAAATAAAACAAGCATTGAATGTGGCGTATTTATTAAGGAGAGAAAATTGGGATAGGAAACCCTGTATGAATTTGGTAACAATTGAATAAAAACTATGAAGGATGGGTTCAGGAATATCCATTTAAATATTATGAAATAAAAATTAATAATATGAATATAGAAAAAATATAATGTATTTACCACATAAAAATTAATAATAGGTATATAATATAAAAACAAACTACAATGAATTAAAATTAAGATGAATACCCATAACCTAGATTCCCGCATGCCCATCCTCTATAAAATTTTTCATAGCAAAAAAATATTAATAAATTATTTTAGAAACATTTCATATCTTTTATCTTTTCTTATTTTTAATTATAACCATCCATTATAAATTTTTTAGTTGCTTGTTGTTTATTTTTATCCCGGAATATTAGTAATTTCCCTTGATCCACACATGCATATTAATTTCAATGTCAATTCATATGTTTTGGTAAAACATGAATAATCAATAAATTATAAAATTTATTTGGAATTTATATTCCAAAATTATTTATTCCATAAAAATTTCATTTTTTGAGAGTATTAGTTATTATTATTGAGGATAAAACTAGTGATGATCTTATTTTGATTATTTGTTATGGATAAAAGGTGGTATTTTTATAATTATTTTAAAATTAATATTACCATTATAGGTCCAAAAATATTACTTTAAATGTTATTACATTATTGCGTGGTTAATTATTTTTTATAACAATCTATGATTAAATATTATTTCATCATTCATATTGGTGGTCAAACCAACACAAAAAAATAAGATACTATAACTATTGGGTAAGTACTAATGTTATTTTTCTATAATATAGTTTTTTCTGAGTATAATTAATTTATTTCGATTTTATTAATGTGATATATAATAATTTATAATTTATGGATGAATAAGGTAATATAAGAGGAAATTAGTAAAAAGGGATAAATTAATAAATGAGGCTTCGACCACATCCTTAAAAAAATTAAAAAAGGATAAATTATTTTTTCTCCTTATATGATCGTTTATGGTAGTTAAATTTAAAAATTTTACATATTATAAATATTATAAATATAATTTCTAATTTATCATTATATAATATTAACAAATTCATAAATGTCATATTTATCCCACAATTATATTTTTGTAACCATTCAAGAATAGATATGATGAAAAACATTATATATTGTTAATGGAGGCGGTAATTTGCACGCAACCTGAGAGACATTTTAGTTTTTTCTATAAATGGGAGAAATGAAGAAAATGATTATCCAATAAATATCAGTGAATTTATGTATACCAACTATAAAAATGAGAATAGATTTTTTATAATAGGTTTTTAGAATGTTTGAAAAGAAATATAAAAAATGAAATGTTTTATAGTTTAAAATACTCACGTTGGGAGTTTGAAACTTATCTTGAATGATCCATTGAAAATAGAGGACTCGGGACAATATCTTCTAATTATAGTCTAAAAAATGTTTAAGTGGCTTCTAGTACATGTAGAAATTTTGGGGGTAGTTATTATTTCAAAAGTAAAATTTTTCAAGATGTTAGTGGAAGTGAGATCATTTAATAGGTGAAAAGAACATTCTTTTACATAGAATTAAAACTTACATGAATAGTAAAGATTCAATCACATTAGAGTTAAGTTATTTAAGATGGGAAGGGATGTTGATATATCTGGTTATGAATTAAAAACCTACACTATTTCATCTAGTTGGTTTTTTTGTTATGAACCATCCTAGGTACCCTAATAACTTGATAACAAAGCTGGTCCAAACATGGCCCAAACTGTGTTCATGATCCCCATGGGTTTGGACAACCAACTGGGAATGAGTTCACCTAATTTAACCTAACTGTCCCATTTTGGACATCTCTTTTAGTGAGGCCACTTATAATTACAATCACAATCAATAAGTTCTCTCTCCTGATCAGATGTAGGTTATTCAAAGTATTTTCATGACCATGGAACCAGAAAGATGTTGTTTTATCAGCTCTAGCATGGGAAATATTACATAACGGGCCTATAAAGACTTGATCTGTGATGAGGGTAATTTGGCTGGTTGGTCTCCACAGGATTGATGCAATGATTTTCCTATTAAAATGTGCTTCCTAGTTTGGTGCATCTTGAATAAATCATTTTCTACTGATGAAAACATTCAAAGGAAGGGAATTTCATTGGCCTCTTATTGCCACTGTTGTGTGGAACCTAAATTGGAGTCTTCTCTTCACATGTTTTTTTAGAAAAATTGGGTGATTTATGGTCTTTATTTATGCCTCATCCATGTATAGACTCTAGATATTTCTCTCTGCATGGATTCCTCTCCTCATAGCTCGGTGTCTTGGAGTCCCGGGGCTATCGAGTGGAAGGTGTAGATGGTCATTCTTATTTACATCAATTAGACCATCTAAGAGTCTTGCAACCATTTCCAGCTTGGATCTAGCGGATATCTCCTCTTACTCCAAAAGAGAATTCATTCACTTGTTTTTTATCTGGCCTCATTTTGGAAATGAGGGTAGCAATCAGTCACAGTTTTCAATTTTCTTGGCAATCCATGCATGTCGACTAGAGTGAGGGGTTGTTGGATTCGATGGGAATATCCTCTCAGTGGTATAAGATGAATATGGATGGATCCTACATGAATGGGGTGCTGAGGGGTGGCAGGGTTCTCCATAATTTTTAGGGTTCGGTGCTGATGGGATTCAGTGCCTACTACGTTCTAGGAAGCTCCTTGGGTGCAGAGGCACATGCTCATTTGACCGAGATTATTCTTTGTAGGGGACGTGGGTTTCTGGTGGCCAAATTTGAGTCAGATTTGAAAATTCTGGTTAAAGCAATCCAGGGATGTCATGTGGTTCCTTGGGAGATGGTCTACACGATACGAAAATGTTCTTTGGAGACCACGAAAGGGAATATTCATCATCATAGTTTGAAGGAGTCGAACTTTTCAGCGGACTCACTTTCTCGTAGGGGACGTATGGAGTATATATTGATTTTCAGTGACAATATGGGTTCTTTAATGGATTATTGTATGGATATCATTCAAAGAGACTCCCTAGGTCTCCATCACTTCTTCCCCCCTTGAGGGGTGCGTCAGTTGGTCACTCTATTTCATTATTATCTAAATAAAAAATAATGTTTAGTAAATATAATCAAGTCAATATGCATAAAAGGAAAACAACATATGGAGAACTGTGCCAGAAGTCCAACAGGCATAAACTACCCCATGTGAAACCACAATGAACCATAAAATAGGGAAACCACCCGTGTATCAATGGGTGAAACTCTCTAAGCCCATGGATCAACAACTAAAACCACCTAACAGTGGTACATTGCCCTTTCTCAAACATAGAATATGATAATCTACAAACACCCAATGTTATGGGTAGGTTGTGATCTAAAACCCCAGTAGGGTATCATAATGGACTCCATAATAAGATTTCCACATTTAATTAGCCAAATAAATATTTTTATTTTAAATAATTAAGCATGGAAGTTCAGATCATAATTAAAAAATTAGCTATTTAAACCAAAAATGATGGAAATATGTTATGAAAATTTCTTAACATTCATTTTATATAAAACATTTTATATAAATTCATAAGGCATGGTAATCAATTTACAAAAAATATAATATATATTTGAAATATAAAAAAGATAAAACATGGTTATCTATCAAAAGATATGATATTTCTAGGATATGGGACTCCCTCACACTCAAATATTTTCCATGTAAATATGTGTGCACACATCCCTTTGGAACTAGTCAAAGAGGAATCATCACCATCCCATCGAGGATGTGACCTACTACATATGTATTGTTATTGAGGAACATAATTGAGTGATTTCCCAAATAACTGTCTAACTACCTAAGATTTCATGTGCTCAAATGACATTCAATGTTGAGAAAATTAATTTAAAACTATTTAAAATACATTTTATCCCATTATCCCATTTCAAATATTCCAATTTTCAATTCAAAAACGAAAATGCATTTTTAATCAAATCATACCTTTTCTGAGATAAAACCAATGGGTTTCTATCAAATTCTATTCAATGCATTTTTCTCAAATACCAATTAGAAATTAAATTCATCAAATCAATTTAAAATTTTAAATTAAAAAAATTTAAATTTCACATTTTTCATCAATTTCACAAATACAACCCAATTAGATAGAATTGGGGGGGTTTTCAAAATTTCATGCCAAATGAAATTCAAATCCTTAATTCACCAGAGTTGGTTTTTTTCACAAATATATAGAAATAAATTTAATTTAAATCATGAAAATGAATTTAAATAAAATAATTGAATTTAAATATAGAAATTTATGGGGAATTAAATTCATCCATCATAATAGAACCACTTACCTCTGGATCACTAGATATCAAAACACGAATCCCCAATCTGGAAACTCCTATAAAGAACGTCGTCAACGAGGATATGAGAATCATCCCTAGAATCAAGATTTAAAATAGTAGAGATCAGATCCTCTAATAACATAGAGATCTACAAACCCCTAGGAAGAAAATATGAGAGAATGGGAGAATGAAAAAGGGAAGAGGAAACCAATCGCGAAGAGATCGAACATCGTTCTCCAAGATTTAATCTTCTTATTGAAGGGTGTAGGGAGGAAGATAACATGTTATGATATTCCAAGGAAGAAGAAACTATATAGGAGTCATTCTGGTCTGTCAAGAATCTAAAAATGGGATTTTAGGATTTTAGAACTAATTCAAATTAAATATTTCCCATACACATGGTTATCATGGAAGGCTGCATGGTTAGACAAACTATGAACCCTAACTGTGCGCCCCATTCTAAATGGGTTCATGGTTTCACTTTGATGGGTGTAATTTCTTCCAAACCATGAGCCAGTTGTGAAGACCCTCACTATCGAGTTTTTCATTGTATTTCCTGAGAGGGTGCACAATTTGGGAAAACCATGCGCTAACCGTGCATAGAATATAAACATTCAAAATTTTCGAAATATTCACCCAAAGCATTCCCAAATGAAACCAAACTATGACATTGCTATAAATGGGTTTAAGTATACCTGAAAATAGTAATGGGTTGTTATAACATCCCCTCTATAAAAACATTTTATCCTCAGAAAACCTACAAAGAATCCCCCATTTTAAAAATATGAGGCCACTTCTCACTCACTAGTGCCTCAATCCCCCAAGTCTCATGAGAATCAAAATTGTACTCCCATTGCACTCAACCCAAAGATATCATCCTCCCATTATATAATTTGGTTTCATAATCAACTATCCTAAATGAACATTCAGTCACAGATAAATTAGGTTTAACCCCAAGATCACTCCAACATAGAACAAGATATGGATCATAAAGATACCTTCATAGCTAAGATACATTGAAGACATTATGTATCGACTTGAATTGTGTTTGAAGTGATAGATTGTAATTAACATTCTGTACCTTCTCAATAACCTAAAAAGGTCCCACAAAATGATGAGAAAACTTCACTTTCCTCCCAAACCATCAATTAGCCAAATCGGGTGAAACATTCAAGAACACCTAGTCACTAACTGAAAATTCCAAAGGTCTACGATGATGATCATATTAATATTTATATCAACTCTATTTCATCAACATTTTCTAAAGAATGAACAGAATATTTTTCATCATCTCTTGAACCAAACTTTGTTCAAACTAGGAAATTTCTCCCATATCATACCATCACAACATAGATTTAAAATACCAGATATATATAAGGCATCAAAATTATCCATTCTGATCATAGATAGGTAACTATTATTATAAGAAAACTCAACCATCCCCAAATGATCATCCCACACCCTATAAATGTAATGGAAATAGGTGTGAATTGAATACTAATGAATATATATATCTCTTTTGGTCTCGTCATCCTACTTCGAATGGTATGTCGTACTCAAATAGACTTGAGATCATCGTGCCTCTTGAAGGCCTTTCCAAAATGAGAAGTAACCCAAGGATCCCTATTAGATATTGTAGTATATGGAACATCATGAAAACTAAAAATCTCTTTTACATAGATATTTATCAACTAATAAACTTAGGTTATATCATTAATGGTTATAAATATAGAAGATTTATCCAAATTATCAATCAATACACATATCATGTTCTTATTTATATGGTTTTGTCGCAACTTAACCAAAAATTCCATAGAGATATCACCCAACTTCCATGTAGGAACTGAATGATTCTTAATAAAACATGTAGGTTTCTGGTGCTCAGCCTTGATATATTGGCATGTATTATAAGGAGAGATTAATTCAATAATTCCATGTATCATACATAGACACCATAATCTACAACGCAAGTCATAGAACATTTTTGTGGTTCCTGGGTGCACTATGAACTAAGAATTATTGAAATCCCCAATCACATTTTTACTTACCAGTTACGGTACAACAAAGTTATTTTGATAATATATAATGCTCTTTATGCATAACTACCAATAATCAATGGTCACAACACTATAATGAGAGTATCTAATGATATAGACTCATCATCAATCTATTTTTCTTGAAGAATCATCCTGAGAAGAGTGGATGTTAATTGAACACAGGACAAGACAACCTCAACTCTTGATTCATAGACTCCAATTTTTAATTGTACAAAGATTTCCATCTAGTCCAACTTTTATAATGATTATTTCATGTCATGGCTATAATTATTCATACATAAAAAATTTGTGATTATAATCAATTTCCTTGGGGTATAGTTGATGTAGAAATCAATAGATTGTAATTATTCCACCCAGTTCCTCTAAAGAAGATTCATTTTTTTGGAGAATATATAACACAAGATATTATGGTCTAAAAACATTGAAAATTTTATTTTAAAACATAATGCCACCAAATATTTAGTGAGTGAATCAAAACTATGATTTAAAGGTCATGGATCAGATAATTCATCCCATCTGGCCTATGATGATGAGAGCTATAAGAAATGATGAGATCACCTTGCATAAGAATACAAACCAAACATGATCGTGATGCATCATAGAAGACCACATAGCCCTACCAACCTTCTAGGAGAGTCAACAACAACAAAATATTCAAAATGTTCTTCATATCAATAAAATAATTCTTGATATTTTCAATCCCATTAAAAAAATATCCCTTCTGAGTTAGAAGTGTAATAAGAGAATAAATATTTGAGAATTCCTTAACAAAATGGTGATAGAACACAACTAAACCCATGATGAATTGAATGGTAGCTTTTTTAATGTCAGATAATTTTATCCTCAAATGATGGTAATGAGAACAATAATCAATCATCAAGAACTGATTTTCCCCTTTCAAAAGATCAAACAATTCTTCAATTCATGGAAAGGTGTATTTTTTCTCTACCATAACATGACAGAGTTTTTGGTAGTCAACATAAAGGTAATGTTACCTAATTGCATTATAATTAAAGAGAATCAGATCCACCCAAGGCGACACACATAGGCACCTAAATCCATTATCTATAAGATCATCTAACTGAGTATTCAACTCTTTCATTTCAGCTGGTTCTATGCTATATGAAGGAATATAACGTAGTTGAGTACCATGTACTAAATCAATAAAAAAATCTACCTCCCTTACTAGTATCATCCTAGAGAAGTTAGAAGGGAAAACTTCAGTAAACTCGTTGACAAATAATTGGTGATCACCGCTCAAGGATTCTCCCTCTAGATAAAAAAACACTAATGTTACTTTACCCATCGATGGATAAGAAGGTCCATCTCTACTCAACCTCAGGTCACATTATCCAAGAATGATATGATATACACCATCAGGTGTATTAAATAAGAACCATAAAATATAACCATAAATATGAGATTTATCAGCAATGAGCCAATCCATACAGAATATGACATCAAGCAGTTCCATGTCAAAAACTAGAAAAATCCAAGCAATTTGAACCTTTGATGAAGAGAAAGAACAAGTTGGGCTATGAAGAGCATGTTCTCTCTTCATTCAAAGGGGTGTAGTAATATCCATCTTATAAGATAAAAGATCCATATTATGATTTAACATATTAACCATACAGGTTGAAATAAATGAATGAGATTCACCAGTATCAAAAATAATAGTCACTAATGATGAGACTGTAATGATGGTACCTCTCACAATCTCTATAACTGTATCTGATTCATATGGAGACTCTTCCACTATGTTAGAAGCTTCGTTCAAGATACCTAATACTAGAACCCCTTCATTCTTGAAGTATCTGATTGCTTCATAGTTTTAACAATCACTGTTGATCACATAATGCTACGAAGAGTGTAAAATACATGAAAAACCTTTGCAAGTAACCTGAGTGTCTATAGGAGCCACATATCTTGGCTACTTTAGTGCAATCCTGCATTGAGTTACATATCATTCCACCCTGGTATAAAATCAAAGGACCTCTTCCACTCACTTCAGGAGGTATAAAAATCATTATTGTTGAGTGATACCACTAGAATCATCATACATCCTCTTACTTTTAAATGGATTAGAAACTACCACATGCTTAAAAAATCATGTCAACCCATA
Source organism: Viscum album (assembly GCA_963277665.1). NCBI lineage: Eukaryota > Viridiplantae > Streptophyta > Magnoliopsida > Santalales > Viscaceae > Viscum > Viscum album. Next base: position 613,954,468 of record OY728166.1, read on the forward strand.
CATGACAGTCAGGTCCATTTGGACCATCAACACTCTATCCAACACATCAATATAAGAAGGAATCATCAGAATGTAAACTTGAGAATGAATATACTGCTGAAGTCCCAACTCAAACTATCAAGTCTTCATCTTCTCATTTAATAGAGTCTTAGGTAAAATCTTCACAATCTTAGAAAAACGGTTTGAATATTCATTCATGGTGTTATTAAACCTACTAGAGTTTGGAATACTCAATATTCTGGGCTAGACACTAGATAGAACCTACCTATAAAAATATCATTCATGTCTTTAAAATATAATAATTCGTGATTTCCCCCATCATAATTATGTCCCATCAACTCCTACTCAGTCCCTCCAACATGGAGGTGGAACACATTACCTTGATTTCATCTGGTTTCTCCATGAACTCAAACAAAATATTAATCCTACTCAACCATTTCTAATTGCCTTTAGGTTCATTTGAGCCTTTGAACACTAGAGTATAATTTTTATGGAACTCTTAATGGGGATTCTAGAAAACACCCCTCTTAGGTTCCATATCTGGATCCTGAATAGGAACTAGTGGTGGTGTATGTACCAGATCCTTCACAATATGCATGATAACCTCAACCAGACATAGGACCAATGAGAGGATTATCTCACTAAGGTTCATCAGCAGCATTCTCTAGGATCTAATTCATACTTCTTCTTAAAGGCGTGTTGAAACAAAACATTAGCATAAAATGTAGAAGACCTCATATTAACACTCAAACAGAGCAATAATGGGAAATTAATCCCTACAGATAAACAAATAAGATTTACAATTTAATATATCAAAATAAAAAGTAGTGAAAAGAATATAAAAATCTATGGATTTCATTCCCAAACCCCCATTAGTGACATAAGGTGAATTGCAGTGAGAGATGGTCAAGAACTCAATCAAAACACCCTCATAAGCCCTGACAAGATTACACAACTTCATACTGACATCAAAGAAAGAATATCATCCTAGAGCATTGATAACACTTTTTCCTGAACTGGACCAAGTACCCTGGTAACCCGATAACTGATCCAATCATCACATGGCCTGAAGGGTGTTCGTGAATATCAGTGGTTGGCGACTATCACCTAACATCATACAAAATGAATGTCATTACAAATTTTCCAAAAACGTCATGGAAGAAACATAAATTAATCAATATGCATACAAGGAAAACTCTATATGGAGAATAATACAAGAATTCCAATAGTAATGTACAACCCAATGTGAAACCACAAATCACCATAAAATAGTAAAACCACCTATTTCACATCATATGAAACTCTACAAGCCCAAAGACCAACAACCAGAACCACCTCCATGTGGGGCTTAACCCATTCTCAAATAGGGGAGAATATAATCTACAAACACTCAAATTCATAGGTAGGTTGTGAGCTGAAATTCAAGTAGGGTCTCACTATGGATTCCATAATAAGATACAAATTTATAATTAACCAAATAAAGATTTCAGTTTTAAATAAAAAATCATGGAAGTTCAAAGAATAATCAAAACAATTCATGATTTATATTTCATATAATAGAAACACATTAAAAAAATTTATTAACATACATTTTAGTAAAAATGTTTATATAAATTCAAAAGGAATAGTAAATTGTATACAAACATTGGAATATATATTTCAAATACAAAAAAGTGATCTACATGGTCATCTTCCAAAACATATGATAGTTCCAGGCTACGGGGCTCCCTCGCACTCAAATAGTTTTCATGAAAATATTTGTACACACATCCCTTTAGCACATATCAAAGAGGACTCATTACAATCCCATCAGGGATGTGACCTTCTATATATGTATAGTCAATGTTTTAAATCGTAGAGTGATGTAACGAATAACTCACATACTACATATGTTTGCATGTTCTCTAATACATTCAATGATTGGAAACTTATTTTAATACTATTTAAAATACAATTCATCCAATTATACCAATTGAAATATTACAATTATTCATTTAAAACCCAAATGGGTTTTTAATCAACCCTTGTCTTTTTGAAGATAAAACCAATGGGTTTCTATCAAAATTTATAACAGTCAAATTACATTATTATATATAACATAATATCTTTAAAAAATTCCATATCTTTTAACATGTCTACTATATTTATAATTCAACACTTTACATCCAAAAATGCTTTTGAGGTCATGATATTTCTTGAAAAGAATAAGGAAAATATATCAGTTTTCTGGTATTTTATTTATTTATTCCTCTTGTAGTTTTCTTTATAATGTTTCATATCATATTCAAATAATTTATTAAAAATTATCATTAATTATAATAGTTTATATGAATAAAATATTCTAAATTTCATTTTAGTTTGATGAAGTATGTGTAAAAAGTTATTCAGTAGAGTCTTTATTTTATGTTAAATTCACATAAAAATACCAGGGTGTTACATCTATCAATTCTTCTACTTCTATGAATGGTAGATGTAAGATAGTGCATACATAGACCATGTTTGTTCCTCCATGAATGCAACAATAATAGGGAATTCTTTGGAATCTCTTCAGAATAATATCATGAGAGTAAAAATAGACCTTCTCGAGTGGTAGAATAGTTGGTCGACCAATCGTAACATTTTTGATGTGCTACTCTTGATAATCAATCATCCGGACTCTAGTTTATAGTAATAATTTGATGATGAAATATTTATTATACTTCAAATAAACAAATGCACCAAGAGGATAATCCTATAGCCAAACAGTCATGCGAAGGTGGAGATCTGATTTCACGATGAAGATGCTAGGGAGGAGGAGTTCCAAGTAGTTAGTCTGGGTTCTATGTAATGTTTGAAGCCTACGGGCAATGAATTCCTCTATGATCTATGGACCATGTAATACATAATCCTACGGGCCTTATAAGGGTTCCACCTCACCCCTTGAATGGTGGATTATCAAAATCAATAAAAATGAAATTCCTTCGGGCCATTGGATGGAGAGAGGTAACCAAAGGCATAGTTATAAGGAAATATACTTAAAAGTCATGAGAAAAAATCAAAAACAAGTTATTTATTTTTTAAAATCAATCCTAGTGGAATATAAGATTATGGATTCCATTATTTGTCTCATCCTAGACAATGACCTATGACCAGATTCATTTCTCTGTTCATTCAATTATTTTTTCATGTGACTATATCTACATGTAGGTAATAAAATCAGTACATTATTATTTAAATGGGGCACGCTCCCAAGAGTTACATGTGTCATAATTCATGTCCTTATTCAAAAGTTGGATCAAAATATTAGGTTCTATTATTTTCAACTTATATGAATGTGAAACTTCTCATATAATGTTTTCTCCATTATCTTCAAAAAAAAATATAGTTCCTCATCCTCTCTAACAATGTATCATAAGAACGAAATCATTTTCTCAAAGGATTGTGTATAAAGGGAGATATCATTCGAGCGTAAGAAATGACACCATTTCTCCATAGAAATGTGTTCTGGCCTAACATAATAGTTAATGGTGATATAAGAATGAAATATGATTTAATGGAACATACAATTATTAGAGATTTATGAGGGGGGATCTGGGGAAGTTTAGCAATACCATTTGTCTTAATGAAGAACGTGCCTCACGCGCCCGCTGGTTTTTCAAAATATCCTATTGTTACATCCTCGACGCCTCGTTATCCTCCAGCGTCCACAGCTCAAGATTCGTTTGTCCAGGGACCGAGCCCCTGGTGTCAGCTATCTTCCCCCCTGGGGGTCTTCGGTCATTTCTCCTGGGCGGGATTACGTGGCACAGTCTTTCAAGGACGCTATGTGCGGCCCGTTTCCTGGAGCATCGTGTCCTGGATTCCCGGAGATTATTTCGTTCTCCAACTCGGTCGTGAGGGATGGATTGAGTTTGTCGCTGGTGGCGCCAGTGCTGGATTTCAATAAGTTCTTTGCGGGATTAAAATGGACTCCTGGGGGAAATTTGGTTCTGAGAAACATTCTCTTCCCATTTTTAAACGATTTGTGATTTCATGGGGTTTGAAGGAGGGTCCTCGCATCTCGGTGATACACAGAAGCAAGTTTTGTTTGATGCTTGCGTCGGAGGCGGATTTTATCCATGGTTGGTGTAATTCCCACATGGCTTTGGGACGCTGGCATTTTAACCTATCCCACTGGTCGATGGAGGCTCACAGAGGGAAAGAGAGTGCATGTGTGGTGGTTTGGGATAGTCTTCCAGGACTCCCTCTCCCCTTTCAGAAAGGGGCTTTCCTCAAGGCCATCGGCGACACTATGGGAGGGTTTCTTTGCACGGCGGATCATACCTGTTGGGGGGAGGAGAACATGTGGGCCATGATCTGTGTCGATCTGGACCTTTCTATGCCAATTTTGGAGATGATTTCACTGAAATTACCAGACTCCGTTGAGTGGTCTCAAGATATCGTTTTTCCAGTTTTTCTGAGTTTTTTGTCATCTTGTATGCTACAGAGGAACTCTTTGCAGGTCTTCCGGAAGCATTTTAAAGGGGGTCTTCCCTATGGCCCTAGGAATCCTGTCGTCACTTCTTCCGCCCGGACATGGCTGGCTTCACCTTCGAGTCAGCCTGAGGTGTCTGGGCCCTTTGCATGCTCTCAAGATCTCTCAGCATGATAAATTCCAGCTCATCCACTCAGGAGTGCAGTCGTCCCTCACAACATGTCATTGGTTCCCTATAATCTGCTAACCCCTCAGCGGGTAACCGCGATGTTTGTAGATTGTCTGGGTTTACCTGGCCAATTTTTGTCGAAAGGGGCGTTGCTTGATTTCATTATGAGGGGGTCCAGGGTCACTTCAGTCCCCTTTTCCTTCTGCTCCATTTGTGTTTCTATGGTCTCTCGTTTATGCGAAGTGGATTAGCACATGGTAGGTGATGATCATGCGACCCATTTTGCGGTCGGGCTTCCGGAAGGTTCCACATCTCTGGTATGCAGTGTTCCACTAGCTGGGGTGGGTTTTCCCGGAGAGAAGCCCCGTGTGCAGACCATCTGTATAGGGAGAGGTGGTTTTTCTGGCACTTCTAGCCCTTGCAAGGATTGGGGTTCCGAGCATGTTGTGGTATTGTTTGGACTGGCTAGCAAGGAGGATGTCGGGGTTCCACAGTCCCCCTCTGGGACTCTTTATCCTTTCTTAGGCGCACCTATCTTGAGTCTAGGAGTGTGTACAAGACAAATGAAGAGGAGACTGTAGGACATGATGCGGTCCCAATCCCCTATGAAGATGACCATGGTGCATGGGGCCAAAGCCAGGTCCCCTTTGTTTTAATGTTTCCCATCTTGATATGGAATGACCGAGGGATCGTGGCGAGGGTGAAAACAGATTTCATTTCATCAGACTCTAATAAACACAAAGTCAATTTGGCTATGATTATGGAGCATTATCAGAACCCTACTACGATTCAGGAGTTTACTCGGAAGATAAATCTTAATGTCTCCATGCATGTGGCTCCAGCCAATAACTACATTTGTTTATTATCGAAGAGGGATTTTTTGGTGGATGTGATCTAGTAGGGGGACCAGCATATCATGATGAAGGTGACATGTTAAGGTGACAATTTGTTCATGTCCATCATTTACGGTAGCTGTGATGCTCAGAGAAGGGAGGTGTTGTGGTCGGAGCTGAATGTGTTCGACCCAGGTGACCTACCCTTGCTGGTTGGAAGGTATTTTTGTATCTTGACGTAGCATGATGAGAGGAAGGGGTGATGTGATTTTCTGAGGAGGGATAGCTTGTATTTTGTGTATTTTATGGTGGGTAAGGGTCTGATGGACTTGGGGTACTCCGACGACCCTTTCACCTGGTGCAACAATCGTTGGAGGGAGAGCCGATGCTGGAGCAGACTCAACCGATGCATTGCCAATGTTCACTCCATCGATAGGTTTCAAGAGGCGACAATTACCCACTTAAACCAAAGTATTTCTGACCAATCTTCACCCTTGTTATCTCTCCACAAGTCGGAGGTTTCCTGGGCGCATTTCATGTTCTCCAACCAGTGGGTGTGAAACACGGACTACCATCGTGTGGTGTCGGAGGCATGGAGTGAACCATCACGGGGACACTCTTGGGTGGCCTTTTACATCAAGCTGAGGGGGATGAAGCATGACCAATTGCCATGGGCTACATCTTTGTCCCCCAATGACTGGGATATTTCTAGGCTCAAATAGAATATCGAGAGGCTGGAGGCCAGTCTCGAGGAGAGTCCGGATGATGGGTTGTTTTAGGAACTCTCAGAGATTAAGGAGATTCTATCAGTGTTGATTCTTTCTCAAGAATGAAGGTCGAGAGAGTGTTCCAAGAAAAAGTGGCTCAGGGAAGGAGACAAGAACACCACATATTTTAATTCTTGAATTAGGGAGAGGAGGCAGGTTGCGAACCCAACCTGGCTATGGAGGATGGCACATTATCTATGGATAGAGAGGTGGCCGAGGGAAAGGCCTTAGCATTTTTTAAGGTCCTCCAAACAGGAATGAATTAGAATATGTCTTGAGGATACCCTTCGGGGGAGGCACAACTCTGGGAGGAAAGATAATGATCTGCTTGATGGTATTCCAGAGGAAGAGGAAGTGCATGCAGACATGTGGAACCTGAACCCATAAAGCGCGGTGGGTCCAGATGGGTTCACGGGTTCTACTTACAGTGGCTCCTGGGATTTTGATAAATGCATGCTTACTCTGGCTATCCAAGATTTCTTTCATGGGGGCATCCTTCCTAGGACCGCATCTGCAACGACTCTGGTTCTTTTGCCAAAGATCAAAGATCTATCTTCCCTCAGCCACTACTGGCCTGTTAGTATGTGTAATTTCCCCTATCATTTCTTGGATAGAATTATCAATTGGAGGTTGTACTGCATGATCCCTCGATGGGTTTCCATGGAGCAATATGGCATTGTCCACGACCGTTAGATTCAGGGAGCCATGTCGATGGCATAGGAGATGATGAGGGATTTGAATATGAAATCTCCTGGCTCAAATATGGCAGTCAAGCTTAACATGAGCATGGAATATGATAGGATAGAGTGAGGCTTAATGAACAATGTTCTCACCAATATGGGTTTTTCCAGTTGGGATTATGATATAATTTTTAGGTTCATTTGTTCGTCGGGGATGGTGGTGTCTTTTATGGGAAGATCGTATGTTTTTTTCAAGTCTGTACGTGGCCTTATGTAAGGATATCCTTTATCACCGATAATTTTTATTCGAATGCAAGACACAATTAGTATACTGATCAATAAAGGGGTTGCTTGTGGAGAGATTCATCCATTCCGTAGAAATCATGGCCTTCCTCCAACATCCCATTTTATGTATGCTGATGAGATGATCGTATTTATAAATGTTGGGATGAGGTATATCAGCGCACTAAACAAGATCCTGGTAGAGTACAACTACTGGAGTGGGAAGCTTATTAACAGGGAGAAGATTAGTTTCTCTATAGCTAACTCATGCTCTTCAAATAGGGCCGATAGGTTGAGTGGCGAGCTAGGCATGGGGTGAGGGTCTCTCCAAATGGAGTATCTCAATAATCCAATATCCTAATGATGTTTGTGTACTTGGGACTTTGAAAAAATGGTGAAAAGGGTGATGGACTGAATTCTAAACTAGAAAAATCAATTTTTATCTTTTGGATGGAGGATCATATTGGTGAATAGTGTTCTCTCAGCCATCCCAGTGCATGTTATGGCCTCTACAAGTGTCCCGAAGGGGGTCATTAGGCTCTTAGACAGAATCCTCACTCGGTTTATCTGGGATGGCTTTTCAGAAGGGAAGTGGCAGTGGATGTCATGGAGAAGGATGGCTCGGCCTATCATTGAAGGATATTTCAATGTATGGAGTTTGGAAGACACAATTCTTGCCTTTTGTGAGAATCATGCATGGGAGATTATTGAGGAACACACCATATGGAGGAGGACCATGTCTCAGAGGTTCAAGGTTGGTGTTACAGTTCCATCGCCCAGGGGTTCGTCCTTGTGGTCCTTGGTGTGCAGTATTATCCCGACTATCCTTCCGCATTCGTGATGGATTATCAGGGAGGGGAATATTCTCTTTTGGAATAAAAAATATTCGGGTAGTACGCTGGGGAACTCAGGATTCCCAGCTCTGTTGATATACTTCAAGGAGGCAATCATGCACCCTCTGTTTTTCAGGTTGGTTCAGGACGAACAAAAAGAGGAAATGTTCGACTGAGTTCTTATGAATTCCAAACAAGACAAGTGTGTTTATACTCCCTCCACATAAGGTAAGTTCAACTCCAAGGATTTCTATAGTAGTACCATAGCTCAGGGGCAACATGGGAGCTGAAAGAGAGTGGCGTGGGGCATTAAAATTACTACTAAACTCAACTTCCTCACATGGCAGATCCGGTATAATGATATATTATCTGATGTCAATAATAAATCCTTAGGCATAAGAACGGTTTCCTCCTGTCACTATTGTGTGAACAAGAAGAAGGAGATTACTAACCATATCTTCTTCGAGGGTGATTGGGCCCGTCAGGTGTGGAGTTTTTTTGGGTATGTGCATTGGATACTCGGTGTAGTTTGGCTACTATGAGATGTTCATGGAGATTTAGTTCGAAAGGACCAATGGTAATACGAAGGAGGCCGAGGTGTGCGCTATCATCTATAATGCAGGATGATGGGTGTTATAGAAATCATGGAACAAAGTTTGGTTTGAGAGAGTCTCATCATAATGCAGAGTGGTGGTGGCGAGAACTAGATGTTTTCTGATTGACCATTTCAGAATCGCTGGTATCGGGAAGGAGGTTCCTTATTTTCATGCGTTGCAGGTCCTGTAGCCTGTGGTTAAATAGTGCGGTCCCGTGGTGAAGGGGAGATGGATCCACATGTCTCCTCCAAAGGCTGGTCGGAAGTTGAACACTGATGGATCTTGTGTTATGGGCGTTATGCGTGGAGGAGGGGTTCTTCAGGATTGCAGAGGGATTGCGGTGCCGACTTTCATTTCCCACTATGGTTATGGAAATTCTGTTCGAGCGGAGGCTCTTGCGGTTCTCACAGGTCCACGAGCAAGCAGAGGGACCATAGCATTGCGCAACTGGAAATAGACTCTATGTATGTCCATGATGCTTTTCATGGGAGCTTCACTACCCCATTGTCCATAATTTATACTATTAGACAATGCAAATTCCTCCTTGTCAATAATTTCAGAGTCCTCCACACAGGGCATGAGGGGAATAATGTGGCGAATTAGCTGGCCTCTATTGCGGTTCCCGAGAATCATGTTTTTTGTTTTTCTACTATCTCTCACCTAAAACTGGAGGGGGTAAACTTGATTACTGGTGATGCCCTTGTCCTCCATTATTTCTGCCCGTCATAGGTACATGTGTCTTTTTACCTTGTATGGTCACCTTTTTCTTTTGTAATAAAAATTGTAATGTTGGATGAGGTGGTTTGGATTCTTGGATTGGGCATGTGATCATTTCCTCCACATCTTCCCCTCACAAATGGGTTCATGTGCCTATAAAGTGTCTCTCATGGATCTAATAAAATCTCATTTACATTTTACATAGATGATATACACTTTCTCATAATTTTATGATGTAACATTATTCATGGGATGAAGGTTATTTTTAATACATATATGTTTACATGTTTCCAAAAAAATGAGCTTCGCCTAGGGTAGTATTTTCATCTCTAATAAATGTACTATAATGATTTCCATACTCGTTGAATATTGGATACAAATCCATTGAAGTAATTTTCCCATGGAATATATGGGTTATATATTATCTAATAAATAGGTTGGTATTCATAACATTGATGGACTAGTTAGTAAAATTATGGGACATCTCACTAACTTGATTAGTTGTTACTATCCTTTATTGTTAGGCTCAAAATCATCAATAGTGTACATTAATCCATGATAATAAATAAAATATCTATCCTCATGATCCCTAATAAAATTATCAAAAATATTGATAACATCCATAACATATTTCTTTGGGGATAACATCTGGTAGAAATATTTCACTAATTCAGATAGGCTTAGATGTTGAACCCAATCGATATATGATGTATTAGACTCATATGGATGGAATAAAAAATAATATTAATATAAGAAAATATAGTATTTAATGTGATTTTTTGAAATACATTTGGTTAAGAAACATCAATATAAAATAAAAGAAACATAAATTTAGATTACTTGATGATGAATCTCATCCAACTAATTTTTATAGTATACTTATTTGTTTCATTTGAATTATATATGACCATTCGGGGTGGATAATAAAAGGAGGGGGAATATCATTCCAGATGGATAAATATTCAAGGCACATTCTTTTCTTCCAAAGATGTCTTAAACTATACCTATGTTTTAGGCTAGCATGATAGAATAAAAGATTCATTGATGTAGTCATTGATGATGATAAAACAAATTTATACAATATTTTACTAGTGTATGGACCGAATCATTTCACAACTACTACTGTAGATGTTGGGAAAATTTAGAATTGTTGGGTTTCATATACTTTTCCATGTGAAATAACACACTTCTCCCAATGCCAGAGTCCACTGAATAAAATGTATATTATCCATGTTTAAATTTATTGGGAGGTGTATGTAAAAACTAAAATATACCTAGGAAAATTGATATGTGACATAATAGAATTTATCTTTCCGTGAAATTCCAATGATGTGATAATGATAATGAATAGATAGTGTCACATGTATTTATTAAATAATAGTGGGAATACATAATTTGGTATGTCATCATTAGGATGAATTAGAGTTGAATTAAATCATAAATCCCTTGAAATTTTCATTTCTATGTGATTATAATATGAAGAAGGATCATTTTTAAATTCTTATACTTGAAGTACCATGTTCTTGACTGGTTTCATAGTCATTTTTTGTCTCATAATAAATATCATAATCATTGATTTTTTCTTACCACTAATTATATCAAATTTAATTTTACATCTGTGATTTCATGTTTTATATAACTAATAAAAGGTACATTTCTCATTCAAACAATAAATTACATGATTTTATTCCACTATATGACACAAGTGATGTTGAAATAAACGTTAAAGGAACTATGTGTGTTAGAATTTTCCTTATAGTGGTTTGGAGCTTAATTTGGAATGTAAATGCGATTAAAGAATTATGCATGAAGGAAGTATCATTCATGATAATTAAGATTCTATAGTGATGAAATATAATTCTTTTTTTGGGAAAGTCCCTCAATTATAGAAGAATATTGATTTATACTTATTTGTTCTGTTATGTAACATAAAAACCATCTTTTTCATATGATTGGGCCATATTTTTATTTTTTTGGTTATGTTTTAATTATGAAACTCCCTCGTTCACTGGTATATGTCCAAAAACATTATATCATATAGAATATATTCAAACAAATAATTTAAGATACTACATATCTGGTATTAGAGGAATATGGTGGCTAATCTAATTTTCTCTAAATGTGGTCAAGATGATATTGTCAATACATATTCTAGCATTGGATCTCTTTTATTAAATTTTAATACATTCTATGTGTGGATTACCTTATGATTCATCACATATGACCCCATTGATTTATTTATCTAGTGATTCTATATATAACAACAATTTATAATTACCAATCAGATGGGACACATGTAAGGGGAGACAAGCCTCACAGACAAATAAATTCAAACAAGATGAAATTCAAACAAAGTGGAATATATGATAATTTCATTGATAGATATAATGAATTATATTTTATATTTGATAAAAACAGATAATTTTGTTGAACCATGTCTCAGAGTCCTATTATTTTAATTGTTTCAAATATGATACCCTAAATTATTTTGGGTTATATATGAGTGAAATAAATAAATTAAAAAAAATATGAATTGAAATATTAAAAAAATCTATTTAGATTCATTTAGACATTATTGACCCCCAAAATGGTGGAAATATTTTTCACTTAATTAGAATGTTAAAATAGTGATATAAGGTATAATATATCATAGAATGGGGGATGGAAAAAGTGTTTCTTTTTTAAAAAAATGGTAATTTTTCTGAATATGTGGTTGATGTAATCAACACCTATAAGAAATAATCACTGGCTTGTAATTTTTCAAATGTTACGAAGATAGTGATTTCTTCCTATCTAAAATGGGTGTTATTGAAAAAAATGGTTGATAAATGTTAATTTAAATAAAATTGTGAGATAAATTCCAAAAAATGGAGGTTGAAGAAGAATTTGTGTCCTTCATTTATCAAATGATAATGTTTGAGGAATTTTTCCACAGTCTCACTTGTCAATTGGAATATTTTATTGATGTTGGGGAAGAAAACATACACCTACTTATGTTTAATCCATTAATGTATTTACAAAGAGGCTGAAAACAATATAGATGTAGAATTCAAATATATATATTATTTATAGTGATCATGTATTTTTTTAGAAATTTTTTAAAAGGGGTATGCAATAGAGTCAGAAAGTGAACATTTATATTATAGCTAGTGATAATTTATGAAAATAAATGTTGTATACAGGTTTAAGGGGAATCTTTAATAAATGAAACTTATTTATTCACAATTGGTTTAAAAAGGTAATATGAGATATGAAGATAAGTGAATGTAAACCACTTTAATGGAAAGTATGATTTTATTGTTGTAATGACATGATACTTAACTATAAATTATTATTAATGATGTATAATTTTAATAATGTGATTCCAATTGAAAAAATAAAAATAAAAAAACCTTAATATTTTTTGAATATTAAATATAACTGTTAAAACATATTGGTTAAATTATTTGATATATATTGAAGTTGTTTTTTCTCAAAACAAATAATTAAAATTATAAAAAATGGAATCCAAATGTGAAATTCTTCCCTATGAAGCCCATATATATGAACATGGAAGGGGAATAGCTTTTTTAGTGTATTCCATTTAATAAAACAAATATATCCTAGATCAATTATAGTTTGAGAAAACCTATATATGGGAGAGGTTTAAGATCACCGTGATTTCCACAAGATACATTCTATATAAACCACCTTCTGAAATAAAAACTAGATATTATATAAGGCTTAGGTATTATAAAGATAACATAATGGGTTATATAAGTATAAATTATGATTATATCGAAATGTAATAAAATAATCATATATATAGATGTATCCTAAAATTTTATACTTTTCAAAATATATTATTTCTAAATTATCTATACAAATAAAAAATATCTTTTTATGAAATTATTATTTTATTTTAACGAACTATGTATACATTTATTTAATAATAACAATACATATTACCACTATATTATTCAATAAAATTATAAAATTTTAATATCAATATACCAATAGTTATTTTTCAATAAAAGTAGTTTTTTCTAATTTTTATGTTTTTAATTAAATATAGAATTTATAAAATTTAAGATTTTATATTTTAAAAATTAACATAAATATATGATTAATTATTTAAATATGAATTAAATATTATTTTTTGATCATTTTATAAAAGGCTATTTTTTATTCAAAAATTGTGGGATTTATGAAAATTAAAATTTCCATGATTTTATCGCTATGTATCCTTAACATAGATGACATAAAAACTACTAAATAAATAAATTATTAAATTAATTAATAATAATTTATATTATTAAATATTTATTTTAAAAATAAATACTATGTGGATTTTTTTAAGAACTATATTTAAATGTTTCTTTAATATAAAGAAAAAAATATTTATCGTCTTCTCTTTAATTCTATAATTGTCAATGTGAGTATCAGTATTGGTTTACCTTAAAAGCATCATATATTTTAATAAATTTAAATAATTCAATTTATATGTCTAAAATAAATTTTCATGATTACTTTTTCATATATAGATTTAAAATGTTAATATTATTACATTAAAAAATTGATTTTACACGTTTGAGTGATTTTATTTTGAAATTAACGTATCATAATTTAGAAATATTATTTTTTAAAATGGATTAAAATTATAAATTAAATGGTACAATTTAGGTAATCTAATCAATTTTAGTTTTGGTCAATAAAATTAATTTCTATGGTAAAAAATTAGTTATCTTAGTAAAAAGTAAAAATAATAAAAATATATTTACAAAGGGGGAAAGGCCAAAAAATGAATAACAAATTTTTTTCAAATTTATTAATGAGTTGTTTCTTAAAAAAACATCAACTAATTTACTCATTCATTGCATTGGGAATTCCATGATCCTATTTTGTGAAATTAAATTATTGAAATTTATTTGGCATTTCCATAACTACACAAATTTTCACTTATAATAATGTAACACTTTATCAACTTAATGTGTCACAACTATTTGAAATTACTCATTAAAAAACAACCGTTTTACTATATATATAACCTTATCCCACTTATATAATACCATTTTAAGTCATATTTATCATAATACCATCAATTTGAAGGGGACGACCAAGAACAAATAATGTCTCCAATGTATGTTTTATTTGTTTCTTATTTTTTTCATATTAATATTACACTTCCAAATATCTTATCAATAAAATAAATAAATAAATAAATTATAATTATATTGAGTTGTTTTTATACTAATATAAAAACCCTTGGTTATTCATTTCCATCAACATAAAAAAATAAAGGAATGTAAATCATGCTTGTGGAAGAACTCCAAACTCCTCGAAGAATCACTTTCATCATTTTTCATATAGACTTTCATTCTTTATCCAAGAATCATAAAATATAGTTTATTATCATAAAAATGGCATCATAATGATTTATTTACTGTTAAATTATTTAAAATAGACACCACTATAACTATACACAACAATCGACTTAATGTGTGTCCATGTTTTGGCCGGTTTAACCACATACATGAAATATGATATAATATTTTTTTATAGATGACTAATGGAATATTAAATATAATATTATTATAATTTAATTGAAATATAATTACTTTCACATGGTTCTCTAAATATTAAATTACATATTTATGTTATTATTAATTTACCATTTTTGTTCTCTAAAATCACCAAAATAATCCAACACCGATTTCATTTTCCCACAACGTAATTGTAAGTCTTAGTAAATTGTATGAGAGACTAAAAAATAAGCATGTGTTATAAAATATATAATTTTTTCCAATATATTAAATATGAAATTGGTATAATTGAATGGGAAATGATATCAAAGTGAACAAATTGTTAAAGTTATTAACACCTAGCTGTTGAAAATGAGTTATAATCAACCGATATACCCATAGTAAATAATTATAAATGATAGATATAAAAGATAAAATATATGAATAATGTTATGAGCTAGATAATTAAGGTGTATAGGTTTTTTATATAAATTTTTATTTTCATCGTTTAATGGGAATATAATTCCCAATAAGGTATTCTAGAGTAATCCATGATTTAATTCATTGTATTTACATAACCTTATGAATTTCATGATTTCAATGAATATTGATTAAAAAAATTAAACCTTAAGGGGTTTTAGGTCTAAATTCAATTCTGCGGATAATAATCTCAATTATTTGTCTATAATCTTCCATGAATAATATATAATAACCAATGATTATTTTAGAATGTACATCCACCTTCTTTTCAAGGGAAATAAATTATTTCATCAATTTTATCTTCCATGACTATTCTAATGATTTTTCAAATTTCATTTTTGTTAAGAATCATCGAAATTTAATTTAATGGATTTTGCCTCAGTATCCATGTTTTTACATCCCACCAGTGTTATAATTATTCTCTAAGAATTTGAACTAATTTTATATGCAATGAATCTTTTTCCCTGATTAGTCATTTTGCAAAAAATATGTCATCATTCTTTTAATGATATGATATTTCAAAAAGGTTTATTCAAAATTTTCAAAAGGACATTCCATCCATTAAAAATAAAAATATTTAATCATCAACTACACATTTCATTCTGATAAATATTACATATTTTTCAAGGTTGTAAAAGGAAATAATTTTTTAAATTTTTTTTATAGTTTTCAAATTATTTTAACTTCCCTTTTTTGAAAATGTTTTGATGATTTAAAGACTCCACTATTAAATATTATTATAAAATATAACATTTTAAAATTACTTTTAACTTGTATTTTGTAATCCATTGTTTATTTTAATGTAACTTATATTCAGAAATATTTAATATATCTTTTTCAAAAATGTTATCTTATCCTCCAAAAACATTTTTGACTGTAATTTTTAATATATTTTTTAATTTTTTTGTGAAATCATTTCTATTTTTTAATATATATATCCTATAATATTTATTGTAACACCCCAACCCCAAAACCCTAGAGATGGTGCATTACTTATTACATTGGCATGAATAAATTATATGAAATCTTGAAGGAATGGTCATTTTAGTAGTCTTGAAGAAACCAGATACATACATGAAACTGGTATTAAAATGAGAAAGGTAACAAAATTCAATACATAATAAAAACTAATAAATTGCGTCCAAAATAACTCAATAAATAGTATCCTATTCATAAAATTTTGAAGGTAAAAAAATAAAATGGGTGATCTCAAATGCTTAGTAAGGGTTAAAAATAGTGGAATCATGAATCAAAAATAACTGAATCATAAAAAATTGGCATAGTCAATATGGCATGGTGAATAAATGAAAAACACACGACATTAAAAAACTGAGAATGAAGTTTCATCCATAGATTTTTTTATATTGAAAACATCATGGATAGTAATAACTGAAAATGAATAAAGATAATTGATATTAATTGGATAAGTTGTATCTGGAACATGATACCACTATACCGTCAAAACAGATTAAGTCTATGTGTAGAAACCCATAAAATTTTTGGAAACAAACATGAAGGGTTTATCCCAAACAAACTTGTCTCCTGAGACCTGTTGATGCATCATGGGGATATAGTAGGCCCCACCCACTGATAGTAGAAAAAATAATTATTTATAAAAAGATTTAATAAAAGTACAATATTTATTCTCAATATCCATAATGAGTAGAGGATAAAGATTCCTTAAAATTTCCATCGTTGAAACAACATTCCAAATAAACACTTTATGTAAAAGGGTATACAATTTAAGAAAATAATCATATATATGAAACCATAATATAGATATATAAAATATTTACATTTCATAATTAAAAATTATCTTAAAAGGGCAGTGGATACACCACATACAAAATATTTGGTTCACAATACAAAGTAACTGACAGTGAAATGAAAATTAAGTCAATGTCCCTTACCACGTTGTAATCAATCGAGTCATATAACCAAAAATTAATAACCACCAAATCAATCACAAAATAACATGAATATAAATATAATAATGATAATATATATCAAACTTTAGTACACAATACTCCACATAAAAGAAATAAGTGGCAAACAATGGAAATCTCACGTAATTAAAAGTGAGACAACCAATCCCTTACATTTTGTCCGAAAGTGTTCTTTGATTGATCATAATTACCTGAATAATAAAATTTATATTCATTAATTAATAATTACAAAACATAATAATCATTTAATTTAATAATTATAACCTTATTAGGTTCATTCATGGCCTTTTTTATGGGATTAAGAGGTTCAATTTTATTGTTTGGTAAGTATTTTCTTCATTGGTTTTCATGATCGGTTTACTTGTATTCATGAATGAAAGTTCATTTGATATTTGTTAAAACATCCAAAATTGTTAATATATATTATTAGTTAAATTAATGAGATATAAATGATTTTATAATTATTTTTTTATACCACGAGTATGTCCCATTAGATAAAAGTTAATGATAAATGCTTGAATTTGACTTGGCAATTTTGTGCACAATGAACTTGTTTTGTATTATAATTTTATATTATGAGTGTTTAAGGATTACATAAAATTAAATAAAATAACATAAATATATTATGATCTTTTCCTACCATAATAATGGTTTCATGACCATTATTTAAGATTGAAATAAAAATTGAGAACTTGTCGTCCATAAATATTATAAATTAACACCTCTCGGATGGTGTTTACATTTTTAGAATAAGAGGAGGGGTTAAAAGAGATATGATGATGAAATATTCCGTTATAATAATAAAATTATAGTTAATGTATGGTAATATGATTATCATAGAATTAGGATGATGGGAGATGAGGAATTAAAATGGAAAATAAAGGACTCAAAATAAAAAAAGTTGAGAAATCTCTCACAAAAAATCAGCAGCCTAACAACGTCACATAAAAATTCATAAAATATTTTGATGAGAGAAAATGGGTCTCTATTACTTATTACATAATATGGACCAAAATGGAGATATGTAATGACATATCCCAACATAATCCAATTTAAAATAAAAGAGAATAACATAAAATGAAATCTCTAAAAAGAGAAGGGTGGTAGATTCCCATACCTTGTAGAGTAACTCCTAAAACATGAAGGATGGGGCCTCGAGGGCTTGAGAACCCCTTGGGAGGACTTATAGGTAGGAACAACTACCAGATCATTGAGGATAATGAGTTTTTAATGCAATAAAATGAATTAATGAGTGGGTATTTATAGTAAATGAGAGGGAGTTATTTATAAATTTCAAAGGACACCTCATTAGTTGTTTTTGCAAAACCATGGGCTTTCCCATGGTATTGGACACTTGGGACACCTCATGTAATATTTTACTAAAAAAAATTTGACCATCATTTTATATTAATTATTACATCATTATGATGTCATTAAATATACTGAAAATCAAAACTGTATTTTTACTATTCATAAAAAAATCTAGTATTTTTGAAAAATCCCAAAAATTCACCCAAACCAATTTTTGAAATTTAGAATTCAAAAATGAAATCCATTTTGTTGAAGCTAATTTACTAAATATTTTAAATTTAATTATTAAATAAAATCATAATTTATTCAAAAATAACATTTTTCAATCTATAACTCATTTTTTAACAACCGAAAAAATTAATCAACATATCATTACCTTATAACCTTATGAGAGTAAAATAATAATATTGTTATTATACATAAGGTTAATATTACTATTCATAAGGTTATGTTACTATTAATCAAAAAAACTATTAGGTTCTATCAAAATACAAATAACTTACTGATCACAATCGTAGATGAATGGTTTTTGAAATTCAAAAAACAGAAGTGGACAACGAGCCCATACCCGAGTGGTAAGGGTTACTGCTTAGCATCCAAGAGACCCAGATTCAAAACTGGGGGAGGCGAATTTCTAGGGGTGCTGTAGTCATCACTGTAGTAGTACTGTACTAGTTACTATTTCATACTGTAGCAGCCGAAACTATTCACCCAATTTGGGCCTTTGGGCCACCGATTTGTGCCTATGGGTCTCAACAGCCTTCGGGTCATCAAAGGCCTTCTGGCCATAGGGACTTCAAGCCACATAGACCATAGAGTAGCCTAGTTCACATATAATAGGGCTCAGAAGAGGATTAAAGAAACATGAGTAGTAGCCACCAGAAGCAGAGCTAACCGTACCAGATGAATGAGATGGTATGGTAGCCGCCATTGGGACTAGGCACAATGTAGCTTTGTATGGGGAAATGATAGCTGATCAGAAATTCAAGGTGGGGAGCTAGGTGATCAATGATGTACAATCTGGGGAGGGATAGTTCTAGTGGGTTGGGACTACGGGTCATGAAATGGGCATGGTATGCCTCTGGGCCTTCGGGTCATATATTTCAGGTTAGTCGTGCCCTGTACCTTGGGGCTACGAGTCATGTACGGGTTCCCCTTAAACCCTTAAAAGGAGGATTATCCATAATAAAATAAAAATACGGACTTCGGGCAATTCCAGAAAAACTCATAAGTGGAAAATGGCTAGCTTATGACTTCAATATATAAATAACCAAGTGTTGTTTCATAGAGACTTGGTGCTTCATGAAATATACGTTATCTAATGAATTGAAAGTATTTAAGAGAAAAATACCATAACATGTTTGGGGTGTTATATTATTCCCACCATCAAAAATTTCACACTTGAAAGTTTTCATGTATAAATCCTTTCAGAAAGATGTGGGTGGTTATTCTTCATAACATCTTGAGGTTCTCATGTTGCTTTCTATATTTTATGGTTTCTCTAAAGAACCTTTACTAGATGAGTTGTCTAATTTCTCAATACCTACTCCCTTGTGTCAAGAATCACAATAGGCTCTTCATAGTATAGAAAATTAGTTTCCATCTCTATTTTTTCAAAGGTCAGTACATGCATTAGGTCTGGTATATATTTCTTTAACAATGATATATGGAACACATTATGAACTTTGGAGAAACTGGAGGCATTTCTAAACAGTAAGATAGAGCTCCGATTCATTCTAGAATTTTGAATGGTACTATGTCCTTGGGTCTTAGTTTGCCTTTCTTACCAAACCTTATGATACCCTTCCACAGAGATACTTTTAGAAAAAAATGATATCCTTCTTGAAATTCTAAATCCTTTCTCCAGTTATCAGTATTACTCTTTTTAGTACTTTGGGTTTCCTTAATATAGGACTGAGTTTTCATTACATTTATAGTTGTCTATTCAATAAGTTCTTGGACTATTAGTTTCCTCTATCCAACTTCATCCCAAAAGTTGGATTTTGACAACTCTTACCATATAATGCTGCATATGACACCATTATAAGGTTACAATAGAAACTATTATTGTAGGAAAATTCCCCCAAATGCAAGTATTGATCCCAAGTATCGTGAAATTCAAGATAGAATGATATCAACATGTCTTCTATTGATTGAATAATCTTTTCAGACTGTCTGTCAGTTTAGGGGTGATAATCAGTACTCTTATGAATCTTATTATCCAAAGACTTCAAGAGAGTATTCTAGAATATTGATGTAAACTGAGGATCTCAATCAGACACAATCAATAGAGTTTCACCATGATGTCTTACAACTTCATTAATATAAAGTCTTTACAGGCGCTCAAGTCGTAAATCCTATCTTATAGAAATGAGATGTGCTGATTTTGTGAGATGATAAAAAATTACCCATATTTCATTATTCCTTCAAGGTGTCATCAGTATTCCTATGAAAAAATTCCATCGCAATGTCATCCCACATTCATATTAGAATAGGTAGTGGTTTTATGACCCCTCTAGGATATTCTCTCTGAACCATCACTTATTGAAAAACTAGACACCTTGACACATAGTCAACAATTTATCTCTTCATGTTTTCCCACCAAAAATGTTTCTTCATATCATTATACATCTCAGTTCTACCTGGATGCATAGAGAAATATGAGCTATGAACATCATTTAGTATTTCCCTTTTTATCTCATGTACTAATGGAACACGTATCCTCTTCCCAAATTTCATAACATCATCCACATACCCAAAGTATACAAATCTTCCATCTTTAACAGTTTTAATTTTATTTTTTAGATTCTCATCATCAGAATGAGATATTTTATCCTCTCTAGTAAAGATGTTTTAGTAATCATTTAAAAGAGGAATGATGTTTCCCCTTACATAACAATTCCCATATCCTTTTTTTTTAGATCCATGAATACAAGATCTCTATCAATACTTATTTGGATCAGAAGTCCATGATATTTTCTACTTAATGCATCTGCCAAATTATTTTCCTTGCCTAGATGGAAGTGTATTGAACAATCATAGTTTTTAAGTTACTCGAGCTATCTACTATTCCTAATGATGAGTTATTTCTATGTAAAAATTTATTTCAAACTCTTGTGATATATATATCTCACATATTATAGTGTAGAGATAATGTCTCCATATTTTTAGATCAAATATTAGAACTTTTAAGTCAACATCATGAGTAGGATAATTGTTTTCCTTAGTCTTCAACTACTTTGATTCATAATAAATAACTTAATCATTTTTTATAAGGATGCAAACTAGTCCATTCATTGATGCATCATTGTATATCACAAATCCATCATTTCACGATGGAAGAGTCAAAATTGAAGCATTGACCAATATTATTTTCAATTATTCAAAGAATTATATATACTATTTAGTCCATACAAACTTAACCCTTTTACGTGTGAGCATAGTTATCATATTAGCCAGTCGAGAGAAATTCTAAACGAAATGCCGATAGTGACCTAATAAGCCAATAAAACTATGTACCTCGGTTATGTTTGTGGGCATGGTCTATTCTTGTATTAAATTTATCATCAAAATATCAACTAAGATTCCATCCTTAGAGACAATACGACCAATAAAAGAAACTGTTTGAAGTCATAATTCACACTTTCTAAAATTCCCATATATTTCATTTCTTCTATGAGTTTTCAAAATAATATGCAAGTGATTCTCATGGTATTCATAGATTTTATAGTATATCATTATTTCATCGATACATACCAAAAAAATGTCATCAGGATAATCCTTGAAAACTCTATTCATTAGATATATGAAAACAGTGGGTGCATTATTCAGTTCAAAAGGCATTACTGTAAACTCACAATTCCCAGACCTGGTTTGAAATGATGGATTGGGAATACCTTCATTCGTCACACATATCTGATGATATCTAGATCGACGTTCAATCTTATAAAAATATTGGGCTCCATGAATTTGATCAAATAAATCATTAATTTCGGGAAGAGGATACTTGTTCTTTATTTTAATAGCATTGATTTCCCTGTAATCAATGCATAGCCCCATGGATCCACATTTTTCTTAACAAAGAGGACAAGGGCTCCCCATAGAGAAACACTAGTTTGAATAAATCCTTTTTCACTAAATTCCTCAAGTTGTTTATTTATATCGACTAATTCTATAGTGGTCATTATATAGGGAGTCTTTGATATAGATCTTGAACCAGAAATTAAATCAATATAGAACTCAACTTCCTGCTCTGGAGGATGTCCAAGTAAATCCTCTAGAAATATTAGTGTATTATTGCACAATAGGTATGTCTTGAATTTGATTATTTCTTTCCTCACCCATAGATATTTTTTTCTCTTCCTCTCTATGAATTCCATTCAGTATATCTACTTGGGTGGATCTAGATAAGAATTGTACGGTAAGGTTTCTGCTCTAAATATAAAGGATTCTACACCATTCACAAAAAAGGTATCTTCCATCTTCTTGCGATCGATCTTCGCATCGTAATTTGATATCCAATTCATAAAAATAATTATATCAAATTCAATCACTTGTATGATGCTAAGGTTATCAACTAAAGCACGTTAATGTGTCATGATGGGGAATGATCAACACAACTTTGTTGCAATGATACATCCCCTATGATTTTTGACTAACAACACCATTATTAAATCAAATGGGACATGTATAATTTTCATGGGTGAAAGGGAAGATATAAATGAATGTGATGATACAGAATCAAATAAATCATTGGATAAGATTGAGGAAACAATTAAAGTAGCTGCCACCACATCATTAAGAACTTCAACATATACATTTATAATGAAATATGCTTTCCCTTTCTATCAGGACATTTTTTGTGGAAAGTTCCTTTGAAATATGTCACTCATTTTCATAGTGACTCATCTCTCTTCAATTGTATCATAGAACATCATTAACTTGTATCTTGAATTTACATTCACTAGATTGTTAACCATTTTCTCCACACTTATAGCAAACCTAAAAGCCTTTCATGAATTTCCCATGATGATTCTTTCTGCAGTTATCACATAATTGAAATTGCTTCATTACCTTCTTCTTCAGTGGTACATCATCTTTTCCAGGGTTATTATAATGCCTCTTCTTATCTGGATTTCCCTTGAAAAACTTTTTTTGAGAAAATTCTTTCTCTATTTTTAAGGAACTTGATTCAATTTCATCATATGATGAAAATGTTTTTAGAAGCAAGTGACCTTAAAAGACTTGGCATAAGACCTTCAAAAAAATTATCGACCTTTTCTTCTGAATCGCGTACATAGTATATATCATACCTGGACAATCTTATAATGGTGGCCTAATACTCTACAACACACTCTTCCTCCCTTTGATTTAGGATAAAGAATTTAGTCTTCATTTTAGTTCATTGTTTACGAGGGAAATAATTTTCAAATAATATTTTCTTAAAATTTCTCCATTCTAAATCTTCTATTTCTTCTTCCTCTATGGTATTATGTATCATGGACCGCTATTGATTAGTATCACCCTTGAGGGAATATACTTCTGGAACTACCTTTTAATTTTCATTGCATCTTAATGCCAAAAATATCTTTTCAATAGACTCGATCCACTACTCAGCTACCATTGAATTAGTTGTCCCACAAAAATATACGGGCTTCTGCTGCATGAAACAATCTAGTACTAGAGTAGCATGGTTATTCGACATGGCCTGAGTAAGTTGTACCAATATGGTCATCATAGGATCTGCTCTAACATTGAATGTGTTTTCTTTCTCAATAGGTCAATCACTACATTGCCTACAATATTGATTCCACTCCTTCCATTATGTTCTATCACTAAATAATGGCCTATAATAAATTAGGTTATAATTTATAATTTCTAACTTGAAAAAACATAAGATAATCTGAAAATTTAGGCACAACTAATCTCATAATCATAAACATTATTTATATTTTCTTTTGAATCCTTCATAATGGTTTGTTTAGAAAATGTGAATTATCATAAGCATATACCCTAGGAGTGTCAAATCAGGTGTGCAGTAAGACCCATTGTCGTGTACCAGGATACCCTGGGTCAAGGCTGAAACTTCTTGTTAGTGTTTTCACTCCTTGGTACATATGTTCCAAAACCACGTTCACCTGTAGTATCCAGACAGGGATATATTTTCTAGAAATATCTATATAATCTATTTATTACCAAAATAAATGGATGTTCTAGAATTTTTATCCTCAAAGAACATCATAGGGTTTTGTTCCCTAATCTATGTTCTCTAAATCTAGTTTCCATTATTCTACTAAATTTTTTATGATACCAACTATAACACCCCAAACCCTGAAGTCAGGATCCATTGTATTACATATATCATTGGTGTGATTAAAAGTAATGAAATTATAAATAAATGATCAATTTAGTAGTCTTGAAGAAATATGATACATACATGAAACACATATTTCAATGAAAAAGGTAAAAAAATACAATACATAACAAAATCTAATAAAATGTATCCATGAGAACTCAAAAAATAATCACCTCTTCATATCCTGTGGAAGGTAAAAAAATGAAATGGGTGAGATAAAATGATTATTGATGGTTAAAAATATTATAAGAATGAATAAAAATAACTACATCATAAACAAATTGGCTTACTCAATATTGAATGGTGAATAAATAAAAAACACATGCCACTAATAAATTGAGAATGAAACTGCATCCATAGATTTTGTCATAGTGAAAACCACACGGATAAAAATAACTGAAAATGGATAAATATAATAATTTTTATTTGGAAATCATGTATCTAGAACATGATACCACTATACATTTGGAATGGTTTATGTCTATGGGTAGAATCCTGTCTGAATTTTTGGAAACAAAATTGAAGGGTTAGTCGTCAACTGATTTGTCTCATGACACATATCGATGCATCAAGGGGATATAGCAGACCCCACCCACAGTTTCAAGTCCAAATAATTATATGTAAATATATTTAATAAAATTACAATATACTTTCTCAATATATTTATAGAGTAGAGGATACAGATTCATCAATATTTCTATAGTTAAAACAACATTCCAAATAAACATTGTATGTAAAACCATATATGACATTAGAAAATAATCATATAGCTGAATCCATAATATGGATATATAATATATTTAAATTTTAAAATGAAAAATGATCTAAATTGGGAAGTGGATACACCACATAAGAAATATTAGGTGCACAATACCATGTAATTGATAATAAAATGGAAATTGATACAAAGTCACTTACCACGTTGTAATCAATCGAGTCCTATGTCAAACAATTAACAACCAAAAATTGAATAAAAAAATACAATGAATATAAATAGAATCTTTATAATATATATAAAATTTCAGTACACAATACACCACATACAATAAATAAGTGGCAAACAATGATAATCTCATAGAATTAAAAGTTAGATAATAAACCCTATACCTTATGTTTGAAAATGTTATTTGATTGATCTTAATAACTTGAATAATAAAATTTATATTAATTAATTAATAATTAAAAAACATAATATAAATTTAATTTATTTATTATAACCATATTAGGTTCATTCATGGCTTTTCTGTTGGGTTTAATAGGTTTACTTTTATTGTTTAGGAAGCGTTTTCTTCCTTGGTTTTCTTTATCAGTTTACTTGTATTCATGAATCGAAGTTCATTTGAAATGTGGATAAACATACAGAATTGTTAATATATATTATTAGTGAAATTAGAAAGATAAAAAAATATCTTATAATGGTTATTGTTATATACCAGGAGAATGACCCATTAGATAAATGTTAATGATAAATGCTTGGATTTAACATGGCAGTTTTGTGCACAATGAACTTATTTTGTATTATTATTTTATATTATGAGTGTTTAAGTATTGAAGAACATTAAATAAGATAAAATAAATATATTATTATATGGATCATCCATAAAAACAATTTCATGGCCAGATATTAATATTGTAATAAAAATTGAGAACTCGTCATCCTTGAATGTGATAATTTAACATATCTCGGACGGTGCATTCATTTGTAGTATAAGAGGAGGAGGAAAAAGAGAGATGATGATAGAATATTCCATTAGGATAATAAATTTACAGTTCATCTAAGGAACTATAATTATCATATAACTTGGATGAGGGGAGATGAATAAATAAAAAATATTAGAAAGAACTCAAAATAGAAGAAATGTTCAAAAATCCCTCATTATAATTTTGCAACCTAACGACGTCACATAAAAATTCATAAAATATTTTGGTGAGAGAAAATGGTTCTCTCATAATTATTACATAATATGGATAATAAGGGAGATATGGAATGACATATCCCAACACAATCCAACTGAAAATGAAAGAGAATAACATAAAATGAATGCTTTAAAATGAGAAGGGTGTAGGATTCTCTTACCTTGTAGAGTTACTCCCAAAACTAGATGGTTGGGACCTTGGGGGATTGATGACACCTTGTGGGGGATTTTAGGGAGGTTAAACTACTGGATCTTCTAGTATAATGAATTTTTAATGAACTAAAATGAAGGAATGAGTTGGTATTTATAGTAAATGAGAGGGAGATTTTTATTAATTTCAAAGGAAAACTCATTAGTGGGGTTTTCAAAACCATGGGTTTGCCCATGGTATTATCTACTTGGGGAAAATCTTGTCATATTTTACTATACACAAGTTGACCAAAATTTTATATTAATTATTACATCATTATGATGTTATTAAACAAACTGAAAACTCAAAACAGTAATATTAAAATTTATGAAAAATTCATGTATTTTAGAAAAATCCCATAAATTCACCCTAACAATTTTTCGACATGTAGAATTCAAAAATGAACTCAATTTTTTTAAATTTTTTTTTATGTATTGTTAATTTAATTTTTGAATAAATTTTTAATTTATTAAAAAATATCAATTTTAAATCTATAACTCATTTTTTTACACCTTGAAACATTAATCGACATCTCGTTACCTTATAACATTAAGAAAATAAAATAATAATTTTGTTTATTACTAATAATGGTTTTATTACTATTCATAAGGGTATGTTACTATTAAACAAAACAAGCCAGTTCTATCAAACTCTAAATAATTTACTGATCACAATCGTAGATGACAATTTTTTGGAAATTCAAAACACAGAAGTGGAAAATGGATAGGTTATGACTTCCTCATATAAATAACCAAATATTTTTTCACAGAGACTCAGTGCTTCATTTAATATAGGCTATCTATTGAACTGAAATTATTTAATAGAAACATATAATAAAATTTTTGAGGTGTTATATTTATCTTTCATTAAGTAATTGTTTTATCACCCTATATATATTTTTATGACATAATAACTTTTTGAAATTAATAATATCAATATCTTATGGTTTATTAAGTTTATGAAGTGTGTTGTTTTTGGAAGGTTTAAGAAACCCAATTTTTTTTCAGGGGTTATTTAAGATATAATGATGATTTATTTTATGGGGCACACAAATGTATGGATGATGATGGGTGGGGTCCAACATCACACTCAAATTAATTGGGTTATATTGATATTTCATGAGATATTCAAGCATTAACATAATAATGTTTTTCAAAAAAAACAAGGCCATGATGGATTTTCCCACATCATCAGGTGTGGACATAATGAGTTTTTTCACATAATCATGGGAATAATGATTTTTCTCACACATTTTTTCATATGACTATGGTTGAGTCAGAATTATATATTTTTAATTTATTTTATTTTTTCATGATGCATTTAATTTCAATGAAATCCCATGCTTTCATGGTTAGGCATTATTTTTGAATTATTCCACATTTTATGTCATGTTTGCAATTTATATGATTATTGATATGTTTTCTAAGCTATCTAATATATTTTATGATTCATTAATGATCCTTTTATGATCTTATGTCACTATAACAAGTTTTAGAATTATATGTTTTTGGTATTTTGATCATTTATTATGATATTAATTTCATCCTCATGTATTCGTGTCAGTTATGATATGTTTTCCATTATTGAGAATCTAACCTCACCCCATTTTTATGTTTCAAATGGCCTAGTTATGAAGATGATAATATTATGTCAGATATCTAAAAATTGGTCCATAGAATGTTGATTATAGATACATTTTCCCAAGTGTAAAAGATATCATTTTTTATATATGATCTCTAAGACTCTAATCCTTTCAATAAATGGGTTATGCAATTATTTTTTAGATGTATTATTCAAATTAGAATATTACTAAGTTATTTATAACATGTTTATCAGGGTTATTTATAGTTGGTATTAGATAAGGGTTTATTTGTTTTTGATATTTGTTTAGTTATCATTGGATATTAGTTAAGTTACCTTTGGTATTAAGGTTAGTTAAAGTTAGTAAAAACCCTCAAGTTGATTTTAATTATTGGATGATATCTTGTAATATTTGTAATCTATTTAGTAAATGTTTTTACCTTGAAATACATCCATATATATATACTTCTAGTGGATACGGGCTTTGGAACTTTTTTCCCAAGGGTCATAACTTTAAAAATATCATGTTTGTAATTCGCTACGATTTTTGAAAAATATTTCCCTTTAAATAGTTTTATTTCTTCAATATCATGAATTACATGTAAATCTAATTTTAAACAAACCATGATATACTATTAAAATATTATTATGTGATAGTTATCGCCTAGACATTGGATAACTAGGTATCAATAGTACTAACTAAATTATGAAAATATATATAGTGTAAAAAATTATAAAAAGAACTCACTGGTTATCAAATGATTATAATTGAAAATAAAAATTACTTGAAAATAAAGGGGATGTCTTTTCTGAATTTCTTTTGTATGCACTCAATGATTTTGTTTAAATAAATTAAATTTTTAAATATTATTAAATTATTTTTAAATAAATTTATATATCATATATTCTATAAAAATTTTTACAATAAATTTAATATTTTTCTATGCATGGTATAATAATAACACATTTTTTTTGATTAAAAACCACCTTTTTATAAAAAACATTTTTTATCACATTTTTCAAACTTATTTTAATTTTTTTTAGAAATATATAGCAATGGAATTTGATAAAAAATTATTCCATATTTTGAATTATGAGGATAAATATTTTTAAATAACCCCTTCTACTTTTTATCATTATGAATAGTCACTACGGTATAATTTATTACCTCAATAAAGGGTCAATTTGGTTAACAAAATTTAAATCTAATAGATTATGCTATAATTATTCATAGAAATACTAATTGGATGAAGGGAAACAGTCTATTATTACCTTCATTTCTAATTTTATTGTCTAATCAATAATTTTCCATGAAATTAACTATTATATTATTTTAATCAATTAATGTTACAAAATGTCACTCTATTGGTTTTAAATAACTATTATGCATCCATATGGGGAAAAAATTAAGTTATGAATGAATAAAAATGACTATTTTTTTCAATAATAAACTTATTTTTAATATGGTAATTTATTTATAATTGTTCGTTATTAAATAATTACCCTAAATTATTCCACAACTATGAAATTGTATTTATAGAATTAATTGTAAAATAAAACAAATGCCATTAAAAATATTAAAAGTTATATGATTTGAATAAGTTATTATGTGCCACAAGTTCTATAGATTAATACTATATAATATTATTATTTCTAAATATTAGATTATATTTAACTCCTTTCCATTATCTCTTTTAAGAAAATTTTAATGAATAGTATCAAAATTTTCAGAAAAAATATTTTACAAAAACATTATTTTATTAAAATATTAAAATATTAAAAAAACCTAAAATATGATAAGGATGATAATATAAGGTCTAAAATTTCATCCCATGGGAATTTATGATCAAATTTTAAACATATATGTAAAATTACAACACTCACAAAAAAATATTTATCTTTTTTCAATAGGGGTATATCTATTGGTAAAAGTGCATTTTCAGTTGGTAAAATGTTTTACAAAAAAATTGTCCTGTCACTAAGCTGTTGCTAAAAACACTATCACTATATGTTTTTGCAACAGATAAAATTATTCTTTTGTAATTTTAATAATACCAATAGATAATATATATGCTGGTAAAAATGCTTTACAACAAATTAATAAGACTAATATATATATTGGAAATATTATTAAAATTTATAAACAATATAAAAATTTAATATTTATTTGTAAATTATACTCTTAATATTGGTATTCCAATAATTATTGTTAATATTATGTATTATATTTATTAATATAATTATATATAATATATTATTATATTTTCTATATAATAATAACAAAATTAGCTTATATAAAACACACACAAAAATTAGACATTATTTGAAAAAACACATTCCAATATAATTTAAATATATGTTAAAACTTCATGAAAAGACACGAAGATCCATAAAACATATTCAAATATTTTTAAACATGTTCAAACACTAAGAGACTTTATATTGAACTCAATGAAACATCATCTGAAATATATTTCTCACAAACGTCCAACACCACTGCCGTGGAATCGCCAAAACATCACATGAGCTATTATCTACTATTACAGATCAAGACATGCACAACTTCACTATCATATTTTTTACTGAAATGGAACGCTATTTTTTTCATGAAGCATCACTTGTCCATGCTCCCTCCACCATAGACATGCACCTCACTACTACCTGCACTTTAGACATGTACCATCATAATCAATGTTCTGATCACACAAACAAAACAATTAGAGAATAGAATTAATTTAATTGAAAGATATAAAAGTAATAACACATGATATAAAACTATAAATGAGTGATCACAATAAGAGTTAAATCTTACCAATGGAAACAACAAGCATAAGATAATCTAACTAGATACCAAAACAGCCCTAGAATTATTCATCCAGACCACAAGAAGAATATATATCAAATACTAAAACAATTTCCATGATGCATGATATAAAAAACTAGTTAACAAAACAATAGAAAAATTTAAATAATGAGAATGCAACTTCTACGAAGATGGGTATGTCCCGCAATTCCATCCATGAGAGGCATACCACTAGAGGAATGAAAAATACTTGGAAGAAGAAGCGAATGTATGATCTTGGTAGGAAACCAGTAAAAACCAAGAAATAAAGTGACACAACTGTTAGAAGAATCAAGGTCTATGGAGTTAATGTGATGTGGAAAACACTAAGGCTGAAAGGAAATTATTCTTGCGGGAGCGAGGTTGTTACCAGAAAAACTAGAATTCTAGATGTGGTGTATAATGCATCCAAAATGAGCTAGTTAGAACTCAAACATTGGTGAAGGTCACTATAGTCCAAGTTGATGTTTCACCTTTAAAAAGTAGTATCTTTTTCACTATAGA
This sequence comes from Viscum album, assembly GCA_963277665.1. Lineage (NCBI taxonomy): Eukaryota > Viridiplantae > Streptophyta > Magnoliopsida > Santalales > Viscaceae > Viscum > Viscum album. Next base: position 613,986,424 of record OY728166.1, read on the forward strand.
GTTGACATTGGTCGAGAAAAGAAGACTGATGCTACTAATAAAATTATCCATGTCCTAAAAATATTAATAAATATTAACAAGATCAGAAGCTTGAACAACATATCAAGGACCAATTTGCAGGAGGTCGCTAGTTAGCATCCATAATCATGACCTGGTCAAGGCGTTCATGCTGATGGGTATATCCACAATGTTTGATTTCTACATAAATAGGATCCAGAGGAAGACTGGATTGGACGCTACTTAAATCTTGTTAACTATCTATTCATTTTGCAATTAGAGATGAATTCTTTAGCTTTCTAGAATTATATCAGACTTTTTTATGATATAAATTGAAAATAATGGTTCCTTGAGATATTGTGCAACCAGAATACCTATGGATTTTAGAGGTTACCATGTTTAATTTTGATTCTATATAGATGTTGAACTATTAGAACTAATGGATGCCAAAAAAATTACAACTGACAACATTTACAGATGATATCCAGTGAACAGAACAAATGAAAATAAATACGCATCCTATAAAAATAACAAGAAGATTATCTAACATGTAACCATAAAACATTTACAATAGAGGGAGATAAACAAAAAAGTAGTTGTCCAATAGGTCCAAAGAATGGGAATAATCATCATAGAAGGTCCTCGACATATTTAATAATGTAGTAAGGAATATCTAGAATTTACATTGACTAGCAGCTTGAGTACACATGGAATTAAAACATATTGACTTTTAGCTTCTACTAATGTCACATTATCTTCATCCTATGAACAAATTAACCACCTACACATGATTCCAATTAACGCCATCATCAAAACCTCCTAATCATGTTGCTTGTCCATAATTCACTTCATTCGATTTCAACTATAATATGGTTATGAGACCAAGGCCGATTCACCTCTTAAATAGTATCACAATTCAACATCATACAACTTTGGAAGTAACAATACGAGCAGCCTTGTAAAACATCATTAGATTCAAGCCTCTAGAATCAGGCTCCAGTACATCAATTTTTTTAATCAAACACCTCCATTTAATTATGTCAATGATATGGTCACAAGTGGAGTTGCAGATCTTGGAGAACCCATTAAATTGACATCTTGTACATGTTTTAAGCCATAGAAATTGTTTCCATCGCTCCAATGACACCCAGGGCATCCAAAACCCCACCCTATACCTAGTCACCCACCACCCCAACAAGGACCCTACCCCCATCTGTGGTCATTCATTGCTACAACATGGTGGCTCGCTTCCACCAAATAAACACATCTTGCCTTCAAAGCATCTATATTGAATTTATATCTTCTGTTTCTTTAACATCGTTATCCCCTTTCATACACCTTCATGGCCTCCTTTCCCAAGAGAAACACAAATCTGCCCCCTCTAGAGTTGTTCTATGATCTCCCCATCCCAATATACTAATCCAGAAGTACAGTGAAATCACTAGGAAACACATAGCCATATCAATGACATGTAATCATTCCATCCTCATCTAGACTGAATATAATCATCTTTCAAGCATACTTGTGCCCACTAATGTGTGAGAAGGCACTAATGAACACCAGATCTTTGAATACTCTAAACTCAATTTCAGTTTTGAATTTCTCAATAAGAGTTGGTCCAAAAATACCACAACGCTGACCTCGATTAACATGGGCACACAAAAACACATGTTAACTAGTCAACACTACTTGAGCTAAGGGATATTCACATGAGACTACAAAAAACTGATCTTTGAGATAAACATTTATTAATTGCATCATAAGAACATGAAATACTATCTTTGCCTTTTCTCAAATGAAATAAAAACATGACTAATACAAATTTCCAGATTACCAGACTCTAGCTCAGGATTGACCACTACTGATGGTGGTGGCATGCAATATAAAACAAGAATGTGAACCCAACTAATTCTCAATTCTCCATTCTTAGCAGTTGTATCCATTAATCCACCAAGAACTTCATAACCTGAACCGCCTTTCATGCAACCCCAAATTTCACAAATCTCATGGCCTCTTAGCTCAGCAGTAAGAGAGATCCTCAGAACCAGTTTGAACATAACTAGTTGTAGTATCTCCAAGACTGAGCCCTATTTGAACTAGATCAGCTGCTCTACTATACCTATTTTCATATTTGATAAATTAGATGTGCAACATCACCTTGCCCACTAAATATTATCCCCAAATCAATAAGAACAACCCTAAAAAACTATTACTCCAGATCATGACATGAAAATGAAATCACAATAATAATCAATGCATTTTATCCCCATCTTCGAAGTGGGGAACTAAAAATATTCAAATGAACACATCTCACCAAGCTTCTAAATCGGGTGGAACAAACAACAAATGAAATATGATGTTCTTCCAAACCGAGAAAATTCCTCTTTTGAAAGTCAATGAACAAGCTACAAAAAATCCCAAACTCATTGATGGATTCTTAGTAGAAGTGATATTAAAATCAATTACCAGGGATCTACAACCTTTAAACAGATAGAGATCACACCCCTTCGACCATGTCCTAATCATTCTTGATGATAAGGTTCTCAGAATCTCCATAGAAGCAATGATCTTCATGTCGTCACCACTGATGGAAATCATGGACATAACATTGGTCTTTTCTACTTCATATTTACCCTTCGAGGATTCCGTCATTATGTTTGGGGGACGGGAACACAACCTGGAGGTGGTGGAGAAGGCCAACACCAATAATGTTCTTCCACTGTTTGTACCCCAATCGATCATTTTTGGGTTTTAGGGGTTATCAAATTATAGAGGATTAGACGAGGCATTATATTTTTCAATAAAATTAAATTAATAAAGATAATAAATAATAACATATAATATAAAAAAAATCTATTTTTTAAAAAATATATATATAATTCATTTGCATCCATTTTTTTATTTTGAAAAATTGGAGTTGGTATTGTTTTTCAATCATCTATCGATAAATTTATATTATATTTATTTATTTCATAGTACATTATTAAATTATTAATATTATAATTTAATGTATAAACATGTGTTTTTAATCCAAAAAATGTGTGTTATTAGTATGTAAATTATAAATAAATATTAAATAAGTACTAAAGATTTATTATTAATGGATATTTTATTACAACCCTTTTTTATAATGTAAATGTTTTGTTAGTAATAATAAATCATATAAAATATTTATTTGTTGGTAATAAATTTTGGGTATTAATTTGATAAAACAACATATTTGATTGTTATTAAGAAATGTGTTTGTATTTAGTGATTAATACCAACAGATATTTTTGTTGGGAAAAAAACTGTTAGTACCTAAAATTAATACCAACAAGATTTGATATTTGTTGCAAATACTCATTTATTCTAATAGTTATGTTATATTTCATTGAATTTCTATTTTTATAAGTCAATTTTTTGTAGTGAAATTAAGAGTGAAAAATATGCTATTATAGTTAAGGTTAAAATTGGTTAACCAAAAGGTTGATAAAAAGATAAGGTTTAAAATGACACCAAAACCTATCAAAATTTTATTGAATAATGGTATTACAACCCTTTATTATGTTATATTAGAATCCATGGACATTTAAGTAATTTGGGATATATACTTACTTAATTATATTTTTATCTTTTAACAAAAAGATCTCCTCACTTCTGTTTCAAAATGGCGCCACCTCCCCCCTTATTAACCCCAATTAAGCCTTCTAGCATGTAAATCCCCTAAAATAGAAATTTAAAACTTTCATAGAATCATTCTACAGGTTCTTTTATTCTAAAAATACCTACCCTAGGATCTTTAATCTGATTTCTAAAATATTTCTTTCAAAAAAAAGTTAATATCCTTAACTAACCTCATTCTTTTAATGTCTTTATTACCTAATTTAAATCAATGATATTTATCGTAAAATAAAAACATCAGTATCCTAAATATAATGATATGTTATTATAATTTTTAATTCACCATTACCAACCTCTTTCCTTTGAAATATTAAGTGATAGTATCACTCTTGTGTACGTATGGATTACCGTCTCCATGTAGCGAGACAATTTATTTTCCATCAAAATACTTCATTTATTTACATTATGATGGGTTTAATGTCTATATATTATATTTATAAAATAATTATATTTTTTAAATCATTATATCACATCTACCTTTTTTCCTTCCATATTATTGGAAAATGATAACATCGCATGTACATACGTGTGGACTACCACATCCACGAAGCAATTTCATTTCATTTTCATTACAATTATATTTTAATGTGAATAATGAGATATTTATTAAATATATATGATATATATAATATAATAATTATCATGTAAAGGTTAATTATTATTGACTATTCTTTCATTCTATACATGGAAAAATGAAAAGGTCATTCATGCGTATATATGACCTATTATATCAATGAACGACATAGTTCATTTATTTATCTCCAATTATAATGTATTTCTATAAATATTTATATATTTAGTATATATTATGTTTATAAAATGATTAAAATGATTAAAATTATGGAACTGTAATAATTTTATAAGGACTAGGAATTCTAAACAGAAAAATGCATGTAAAATGATGCAGTAATCAACAAGAAGAGTAATTTTGATAAATACTTTCTGATAAACAGGTGATAAGATATCAGAATTAAATAATACATTATATGATTTATTTTGGTATTTTTAATTATTTAATGTATAATAAATCCATATTTATTATAGATGATTTATTAAGATGAATGTGGAAATGTGAGACATGAGGATAGTTATTTATGTTTCAATAATATTTTTATCAGGATTTTTTATGCTTGAATTCCCATTGGGAAAATTATATGATCCTTAAATAAAATTAATATTAAATTTTCTTCACCTTTGTTTAATTATTGATAATATATTTTTTCCTTTCATTTTTCTCACATTAATTATTTAAGATATAATAATAATGTTTTAAGGAAAATATAATTTATTATTATCATCAGTATAAAACCTATTTGTTTCATATATATATCTTTTTAAATTTTTTCATGAATGATTTTAAGATAATAATATGATTTTTATAGGAATTTTTACCCTTTGTTTAATTTTTATAAAACATTTTACAATTAATATTCTTATTTCTTTCCCAACAAGGTACTTTTTCAAAAAAAATATGAAAAGAATGTTTCCTTTCAAATTATATAGAGTGAATGATATTTCTTACCCTCATAAACACTCGATAATTTAATTTTCCATTTAAAAAATTGTAATAGCACTTTAAATGAAGAATTATTATATAATATTTTTATATTTATATTTTTTGAAAAATTATTTTCAAATGAAATGGTTTTTTCCTTAGGAATGTTTTTAACGATCCTGTAAGAAAATAATATTCATCAATGAGAAAAACCACTATTTCTTCATATGTTTTACTGTTGATGTGATCATATGATACAATTACTATTCTTTTTATCGATGGTATATGTTTATGATGATGATATTTTTATCAAATATATTTTTATGGTTTATGTTATGATTAGATGAAATATGGAACCAATTTTCATTTCACAAGCTTTAATATGATGTTATGATGGATGTATTATGATTCTATGGAATAAGTATATATGGGTTTCATATATGATGGGTGGTACCTATATATCCATCAAGTGCGTTGGTTAATATATTTTATCTCTTCAGATAGTTAGGAAAAATCAAGTGCTTAATATGTTATAGGAAATAAGTCTATATGATTTATCTGCTATGGTAAATAGGTTTTAATGCCAAATCTGATGGTTTTTGTAGTTAAATTTGACAAATGAAATGGTTCCTATACATATTATGGTTCCCCACACATTAATGACATGAACTTATGATTCATTATTAATTTATTATGATTAAAAAGTCTTAGGTTTTAGCTCTTTTTATATTCTAATGTTTTATGTTATAACTCCTGTTTATGGTCTTTAACAGATTGGGTATGAACCTGGTTTTTTATGTTCATTATCATGAACCCTTATTATTTTTTATTCTATCATGTGATAATTGATTTATATCTCTCATGATTACCTTTAATAATAATATTAGTTCAACCTTTCTTATGTTTACATTTCCCAAGTTATGCCAAAGGTTTTTAGTAGGGTATTCCTATCAAGAGGTCTATGTGGGAAGTTCATTATAAAATATATTGGATATCATTCATTAGATAAGAAAAATGTATATCTAGTTTCAAAATTATCTAATCCATTATGGTTCTGGAATTGATCTAAATTGAATGATTTTATTATTTACCTAAAAAGGAGTCACATTTATATATTAAAATCTTAGGATTCTATAGTTAGTATAAATGTAGGGTTTAGTAAATATATTGGAGATTAGAATAAGAAATGTTATAGGAAACCCTTCAGATATGTCTATTTATTGGATAAATCCTAAATTATTGATACAGATCATAAATGAACTATGTTAATCCTATAGTGTCATAGAAAACTATTTTATGATTTATCCAGTCTATAAATTATTTTCCTTGATTATGTGGTTTCCCAGTGTGATTATTGTTTCTCACACTAAGAATTTTGGTTTTATTCAATGGCTGAAACCTGATGGTATCTTGTTAATACTGAATGTGATGGGTAATAAAATGATTTTCCACATAATCAATAAACCTTTTATGGGTGATGAAATTTAGAATCCTACTACTATTCTCACAAAACATTCACATTATATGAATCATGATAAGTTTCCAAATGATCAAAGGAGGTAATAATGTATTATCAGATATTTAATGAGGAAAAATATACCTTCTATTAATGAATTTTCATGTCCACAAATGGCTAAGAGAATGATAGAACCATTGAGAAAATATATTTTGTTATTCAATGATTAGGACGGAAAAATGATTTCATGGTTGTTTATTATATGGAAGGAAAATAATATCAATGGTAGAATATTATTATTAATGTGAGTCAAGAGGAAGAAATTTAATCCATGGAATGGAATGATTTTAATGGGATATTATTCAACAAGTACTTTCCCCTTATTATATGTACAAATTTGGGGAATTAATTCATTAAGATAATGAAAAAAAGTAAAAAAATAAATTGTTACCTTGGTGGAAAACATTGAGAAATTTGAACGGTATGTTTATTGTTTAATTAAAAACATAAAATAAAAATTTATTGATTATTTTATTTCATAAAACCTTGTCTATTAAAAGAATTAATTACAATAAAAATTGATATATGTGAATGAATATTTTGAAGAGATGTCAAACATGAAATGGTAATTGGGGATTCCAAAAATTCCCATGAATTTTATAAGAATTTGACAATTTAGTCCAATAAAAACTTGAATAAATCACATGGGGGAATGAAAATATAACCATGAATATAGAAACAATAATAGAAGAATATAAAGATGGTTTCATGAATAAAACTAGGTAGTTATTTAAATTTTTATAGGTGGTTCATTATGTTTGTGAATAACAAAAGTGGATGAATAAGTCGGTTTGTGCAATGAAAGAAAAGAGGATGCCAACTAATTCATTGCCAATGATCCAATGTTTCAAATCTATGGAAAATGTTAATTATGAAAACTACTACATGAATCTAAAGGAATTTTTTTAATTTTCACAAACCACTAAAGTCCAATGATAAAGAGAAATCTCATGTGATTGCATCCAATGAAGTTGGTAATAATGATGATGTGGTGGATGGAACACTTATAATCCACTCTTGAATAGATAATGTCTTATTTTGTTTTGGATGTTACCACAATTTTATATCTATGAAATTTTATAATGGTGTCTCATTATCTTATAAATAATTATATGTTGATCTTACTATTAAATAAAATAATGGAACAATGGTTGCATCTCAATTAATTACTTCCTATCCGAACGAAGTTTGTGGGAGTCTTATTCGTAAAAATATTGTGATTATCCCTTTAGTATAATTTTATGTGATTATAATCATGAATTGGATTTCTTTATTTGAAGCCCATATCAATTCATTTGGATGGGGAGTAAAATTTGATAATCCAATTGAACCTGTGAATGTTTATTGAAGCTATGATAAATTTGAACATACAGTGAAGATTGTTTCCATATTTTTTTTCATACATCTCACCAATGAGTTTCATATATCTCATATGGTTAGGGAGAAACCTAGAGATATGGATACACCTATTTTATGATAATTCTGTATGTCTTTTTAGATAAATTACCAGGCCTTCCTATAAATCAAGAAGTATATTTTTCAATAGATCTCATAACATGTGATATGCCTATAACAATTAATACTAATAGAATGGAACCAATTGAGTTATAGTAAATGAAGAAGAATCTCTGGAAGAATATTTATAAGATGTCAATACACCATAAAAGGGCACCATTGGGGGTACTTATTCTATTTATTAAGAATAAATATTGGTAAATGCACCTATCCATTGGTTATCAAGAACATAATGAGATAAATATTAGGAACATGTTTCCTATCCCCCATATTGATGACTTATTTGATCAAATATATATCTCTCAATGCATTTCTAGGATTTTCCTTCATTTTGGATATCATGAATTAATATTAAAGAAATAGGATATACCCAGGATCACCTACCATACAAGGTATGGACACAATGAATTTATAGTGATTAATTTTTTTATTACTAATAATATGACTATCTTTAGTGATTAAATGAATAAATTATTTTGAGATTGCCTTGATTAGTTTAGGGTTGTCTTTTTAGATGATATTCTTGGATACTAAAATATAAATAAAGAGCATGATGTTCAAATGAGGATTGTACTAAAGACCCTAAGGAAGTATAATATTTATGATATTTTAATAATTGTGAATTTTGAATCAATAAAGTTTCATTCATAGGTAATATAATCTCATGTTAGGGTATATCAGTAGATCCTTCAAAGATAGATGTTATTCAGAACTATACTAGACACACCGAGAAAACGAAAATCCATTTTTTTCATAGATCATATGGATTTTATAAATTTTTTGTAATAATTTTCTCAAGATTATCTAATCCACTAACCAATTTTACAAGTAAATTTATTAACTTCATGAAAATAGAATAATGTGTGAAGAAATTGGATTGATATGAAATAATGGTTTGTTAGTGCACAAATGATTGCACTACCCTTTAGGGGTGAAATTTTTTTCATCTATAATAATTCTTCAAATAAGGGATTATGATGTGTTATCATGAAAAACGATATGGCCATAGCATATACATCACATAAATTTAATGATAATGAGAAAAATTACCAAACTCATGACATTAAGCTTTATATGGTACCTTTTGAATTGATGATTTGGAGGAATTTTCATTATGTAGAATAGAGAGATATATATACTGATCAAAAAATATTAAAGTACAAATTTACTAAGAAGGAGATGAGTATGCACCAAATAATATGGTTGGAGATGATTGTTGATTATAACAGCTCAATACATTACCACCCTCAGAAGGTGAAAAAGGTGGAACATGATTCGATTAGAAATAACCATGCCTTCCTATCTACGATGAAGATATGAAGAGATTCAATATTTTATGATTCAATAGGATAGAACTGGGAATAATTAAGAAAGGGGAAAAATATTATGATTCAAAAATAAATGTTCAACCATCTATCCAGGCGAGGTTATAAGAGGAACCAAAGGAAGACGTGGAGCTTCATAATAAGGTGAGAAATGTTCCTAAGTTTAAAATTTATTATGATGGAATGATATGTTTAATATAATAGTGTATGTATCACAAAAATAATTCAGTTGAAAATTGTTTTTTTGGATGAGGCTAACTGTTCATCATTCTCTAATCATCCTAAAAGTAAAATGATGTATAGATACTTAAAAGAGTATTTATGGTTGCAAAAAATATAGAGGGGGTATTACTAAATATGTATCTTTGTTCATGATATGTAAGGAATATATGTCAATGAAATAGAATTCTAAGAGGATGTTACACCAATTACCCATACCAGAATATAAATGAGAAAATATCAACACGGATTTTGTCATTGAACTGCCCAAAACATTTAGAGGTCATAATGCTATATGGGTTATAGTCAACGAAATTAATAATTATGAAAAAATAATTTCTATTAGTGAAGATAGAAATCTTGAAAATCTTTGAAGAATTTTCATTAAATAAGTTATATGATTTCATGGAGTAAGAAATTCAATCATATTTAATTAGGATTCAAGGATTACCTCAATGTTCTGGATAAGGCATCAGCAGGTTTTAGATATAGAGTTGAGTTTTACTATGATGTGTTGTCCTCAAACAAATTTTTAGTCTAAGTGAACCATTTAACCCATAATTTATATGCTGAGATATTTTTCTTTGGATTTTAAAGGTGTTTGGGATTAATATTTTACTCTAGTAGACTTTTCATAGAATATTAACTTTTAATCAAGGGTTCTGATGGCTCCTTAGGAATCCCTATATGGAAAAAATTGTAGATCTCCAATGCTCTAAGATGAAGTTAAATAATAAATCTATAATGACATTAGCTAGCTGAGGAAATAAAATAGAATATTAGAACTAATCTATAGTACATCATAGAAGCTCATAGTCGACAAAATATTTATGCCTATTATCATTGACATGATCTAGAATTTGATATTAGTGGGATGTTTTTAATATGAATTTATCCATGGAAGAAGGATATGATATTCAGGATGAATGGAAAACCGAGCCCCAAATATATTTTCCCCATATTGATTATTGATTGATTATGGTGGATAGCTTATCTCTTATCATTTTTATCGAACCTCTCCAATGATCATGATGGGTTATAATTATATCACTTGATAAAGTACATACCTGATCCTTCCATGTACAAGACTCATATGTCCTAGCATTGGAGAATGATATTTCATATGAGGAACAACTAGAATAAATCATAGATAATTGTGATTATGTTTTATGACATAAAAATACTCACATGAACTACCACAAAAACAGGTTTTCACAGTGCCACCCTTTAACAGTGCTAAATAAAGATATGATAAAGGCGCACCCTTTATCAGTGCTTTTTTATTAGCGATGATAAAGGGGGTCTTTATCAGGTATTTACTTACTAGCATTTTTAATATGTATATATTTAAAAAATTCATTAAAATTAATATATTAATATATTAATATATAAATATATTTATATTGATATAAATATAATATATATATTTGTAAATATTTTTTAGATAAGTATAAATAGACATTTACATTTAATATATAAGGCATTTAGTGAAAATGGATTTAAAATATTTTACAAAATATTATAAATTAATAATTTTATAATTATCATCAACTATTAATCATTTAATATCAATTTTAAGACATAAAAAATAAAAAAATTAATAAAAGATCTAAAATAAGTTGAAAACATAACTCAAAATTCAAACGGCCATAACTTTTGATCTCAGTGTCTGTTTGAGCACTACAACATATCAAATCGAAGCATTCGATGATATCTATGCTCTAGGGACATAAGAGAATATTTTGTTTCATTTTTTGAGGCAAAAAAGGCCTTTAAGGCCTCCAAAATTGAGTATTTAATATGGATACTAAATTTTTTTAACAGTCGATGGAATTTTAGCCTCATTTAAGGGGGTCTTTTTTCCCTTTTTCAGTGGGTAATGAATATATTTCAATGGATTATATTCATATTGATATTATGGATTTGAAATGTTATCATTTTTTACTGTGTAATGTTATTTATAATAAAATATATAACAATATATACATATTTTTTATATATTCCCACATAAATAATTAATTTTATAAATAAATAATTAAATCTATTTACATATAAAATATATTTCTAAATATATAAGGCTTATAATATCCATTGTATTTAAAATAAAAAAATATGTATATTTGTATACCTATATAATATGTGTGTGTGTGTGTGTCTGTATTAACAAACTAATATATATTATCTATATATTCTAATATATGAATATACATATGAATATTCATGTGAATATATAATATTTGTAAATATTTATAAATATATATAATTATACTTACAGATAAGCAATCACACACACACACACACATATATATAAAATATATATGTGTATGTATGTTTTGTATATGTATGTATTTATTTATTTATAAACACACACTCAAAAATATAATATATTAAGGTATTTAAAACTAATCTTATAAATATATATTAATATATGAATAAATATGTGGATAAAAAATATAACTAAATATATATTTAAATATATAAAAATATATTAATATATGAATATATATATATATATAAATATATGAATATATATATATATATATATATATTAATATGATTAAATATATATATATATATATACTAATATAAATCTATATTAATATACAAATAAATATAACAAATTATATATATGAATAAAAATATATATCATTAAATAGAGAACAAGGCAACGTGGGGGAGTGGTAAAGGTTCCAGACACGTAGAGGAGAGGTCCCGAGTGCAATTCCCATGGGAGGCAAAGGCACGTGGGTAGGTGGAGGGGGTTAGTGCGCATGAAGGTGCAGGGTTGGGGGGATAGCGCTATTAAAGAAGGGTGGAAAGGGCGTGGTGGGTGCATGTGTGGGATAGAGTTGTTAAATGGTGGGGCTAACCGCTGTTAAAAGTGGAGGCTAGGATTTCATGATTTTTTTTTAATTTTTTTGTTGTATCATCCCTTTTTTTAACGCTAATAAAAGCGATCCCCTTTATCTTTTCTAAGATTATCAATATTTTTTTAGAATTGTAGATGCATTTTTCTTGTTCTTTTAAAGGCAACATTTGCAGTAGTGATGGGTAATGTTCCCTGGTGAAACAACAAATTTGAAGAAGCTATGTGAGAACATAATGATGAAATAAAACAGAGTAATCCTTATTTTTTTATAGGGAGATGAATTTATATTGTGAAATTAATTTAATGGGGGCAGAATATGAAACCATGAGTTTTTTAAAAAGTATTTCCCTTTAAGAAATTTGATTTTCTTGATAGCTTGCACTACACGTGACCTGTAGTTTAAATGAAATACAATATACTCTTAATATATTATTATGTGAATATTATTTCATAGATGAAGGATTATAGGGTATGAATTGTACTAAATAAATTTTTAAAATTATATATTCATTAAAATTCTAAAATTAATTCATTTCTTATTAAATTATTATAATTCAAAATAATATTTTTTGAAAATAAAAGTGTTGTTTTTTCTGAAATTTTTTTAATGCGCTTAATGTATTTTTATAATAATAAATAAATTTAATCACTATTTATTAATTATATAAATTAAATTTTTATTTTATATGTTCAATAAAAATTTTTATCATATATTTATTTTTTTAGTCATGGGATAATAATAAATCCAGTTTTTGATTAAAAACTATCAATTTCTTAAACCAATTTACATCATGTTTTCTATACTTATTTTAAAATTTATTTCTACAACTTTGAGGTCTTAAATATGATAAAATGGAATATATATTTATAATCAGTGGGTTTCAAATTGGTAAATAGGACCTTTTATTCTTTCAATATGAATAGTAAATGTGGTAAAATTTATCACCTTTATAAAGGTTTATTCAAGTTAATAAAGGTTAAAACATATTGACAATTCTATATTTATTAAACCCAATTCATAATATATGGTGGAAATTTTACCCTTATAACTTTATTATCATATTGGATTTTTAATGGAAATTAGTCCATGAAAAGAAGCAATATATTATATAAATAAAAAAAGTTTAAAAAATCAATCTCTTAGTTTCAAATACATATTATTGGTCAACATTGTAAAAAAATTAACTTATGAATGAAAAAAAACCAATTTTGGGAAAAAATTATTTTCATTAAATTAATTTATTTTCAATTTTTATGTCTTAAATAATTACCTTAAATACTTACACCATAAGGAAACTATATTTATTCAATTAATATAAAAATATAATAAATGATATTAAAAATATTAAAAGTGATATAATTTTAATGATTTAATATGTTCCATGATTTTTATAGATTGATATGACATAATAGTGTTTAGATTAAGGATTATATTATAATTAAAACATTGTCTTTATGTCTTTTAGTCCAAATTTAATAAATAGTTTCAAAATGGAATTTAATAATATTTTATCAAAATAATATTTTATTAAATTATTTAATAAGCATAAAGATGTTTATAGAGTACGAGGAGGAAAATATATGTTCCAAAATTATATTAAATGTACACTTATGACACAATTGTCACCTAATATGTACAATTAGGACACATTAGTGATGAAAAAATGTTACTGCGATTAAGGTTAAAATCTGTTAACCAAGTGGTTATTCAATGTGACAATGGTTCAAATGACACAAAAACCTATCCATATTTTATTGGATGAGGTGATTACAACCCTATACTATCTTATATTATAATACCATTCTTTTTCATACATCTGGTCAACAGAATGAATTTATTCTAATATAATATTTTAAGAAATTCCAAAGATCCTTTCTCGTCAATTATAAAAGGGAACCACATCCCTCAATTGTTTACACTAATTTAATCAACATATCATGATGATATCCTACCAAAAAATAAATTATAAACATCCTTAGATACATTATAGAGATTTTTATCTTCTAAAAATATCAACCCTCGGTTCCATAAGAGGAGATATAATTGAATTATTTCAAAAATTATGTAATTTCCTTGACCAATAACTTTATTTTTACTTGTTACATACCGACATAAATGCATGGTATTTATCATAAAATAATATCTTCAATATACTAAATATAAATTAATTAAATTATAATTATTAATTCACCATTATCTACACTACTTCTTATCAAATAGGAAGTGACAGTATATATCGTGTACGCGTGTGAGTTACCCTCTCAACGTAGCGATACAATTAACATTCCATCACTATATTTCATGGATGGTTATTATATTGGGTATGCATTTTATATATGATATTAATTACTGAATTATACTTTTAGAATTATAATATAGCATCTACTTTCTTTCCTTCCAATATTATGGAAGATGATAATGTCACTCATGTATAAGTGTAGACTATAACCTCCACAAAGATGTATGATTTTTTTTATTTCCATTATAAATGGATGGAAATAAAGACTTGTTTTGTTAAATTATATGATATATAGGAAATAATAAATATACATTAAATTTTAATAATCATTTTCATTTCTTTTGTTCCATCTGTCAAAAAAAAGAAAACAACATTCAAACGTACGCACAACCTAACGTCTCTAAGAATTGTGTAATTCATTTTTCTATCTATAATTATTTTGAAGAATTATAAATAAATATATATAATAAATATATATCGTTTTTCTCACATGATTAAATTTCTAAAAACTATGTTACCAAGATCAATGAATAATGATTATGACTACCGAACTGAATCATTCTTTGAAAATGAAGTAGTTATCACCTAGAAATTTGATTTTAATAAAACATTATTAATAAAAATGATATAAGATTTCATAAAAATCATTGATCGTATAAAAATTATGAATTTTTTTATGTAATAATTTTATAAAAAATTCATATATATTATAATGTATTTTTTAATGTGAAAGAGGAAAGGTGAGGCTTTGGGTATGGAATATATGTGTCCATCCAATTTTAATTAGGATTGTTTATACTTCAATTTCTATTTAAGAAATTATATAATAAATTCATAATTAATCCCTTCCCTTTAATTATAACATATTTATTTCTTGACATTGTATTTTTTCCATTGATTTTACTTGCATTAATTATTTATCATATCAAAATAATTCTTTAAGGAAAATCTACTTTATTTCTCTCTTTTTTCTGAATTCCTTTTCCTTCCATATCAATATTTTCTAATAATGTTATAAAAAATGATTTTAATATTATCCAATTAATTTTTAACAACAATTTCAACCTTGGAATACTTTTTATATAAAATTACAAGGAATCTCTCTATCTTCTTCCGAATGAGGTACTCTTGGAAATATATATGAATGAAATGTTTTAATTTAACTTCTATTCAATGATAAGAATTTTTCAACTGTCATGTCCTCTCACTAATTTGAAGAATACATTATATGTTTCCAAGACTGTTTTCAGTGAAAATTTTTTCTATAATATTTTGGATATTTCTTAAAATTTAAAAATAAATTACAAATGAAATGGGTATATTCCTCAAGAATTTCCTTAATGTTCTTTTAATAATATTTCTATTCATCAATGAAATTAACCATTATTGTTTATTATATTTTTTGAGTGATATTATCCAATGATACCATCACTATTGTATATCTAGATGGTTTATTCTTATAATGATAAGATGTCAATGAAATCTATTTTCATCGGTTATCCAATGATTTGATGATATATGAGACATATTTATTTTCACACATTATGATATGATGATATGATGGATGTTTTATTAAATTTTGGCACACATATGTATGGTTTTAATTATGTTATAGGTGGGATCGGTATCTCCCTCCAACACATTGGGTAATACATTATATCTCATGAGATAGTTATGGGAAAAAAGTCTAAGTGTTAGAACTGTGATGTGAAACATGTTGACGTGCTTAATCCGTCATGTGAAACTAGTTGATGTGATTGATCCACTATGTAAAATATGTGTTGATTTCTAATAAAAATATCATGGTGTTAATCCTTAACATATGAAATGTTTCGTATACTTATGGTAGTTTCACACACATTTAAAAGATGAAGTTGTGGTTCGTGATCGAGTTAGGATGATTTCTCCTTCCTATGTTTCATGTACCGTGTAATTCTAGGGTTTTATTTTAAAACATATGTTTATGAATATTATCAAATTGGGTACGAACATTGTATATTATGGTCATAATATTATACCCATATGATTATCTTATTCTTGAATATGATCATAGATTGATATACCTCATGCTTAAACTTACTGAGTAACTAATTTCACCATTTCTCGTGATTCCTTTATATAGGTTATTATGAATGTTTTAAGAAGGGTGTTCCTATTAAGAGTACTATATTGGATTTTTATTGTTTTACATGTAGAATATTTTTCATGAAATAAGAATATTGTATATCTATTATCCAGAGACTAAACCTTTAAAATTCTATTGTGTATTGAAGTGTGCTGAATTTATTATTAATCTAAAAATATGTAACAACTCAATACTCACCTACTACATGATATTGAGACCTATCTGCACACATTGTTTAACAATCTCTATGAATATTATTTGGTTGATCATATTATCATTATGAACCAATAAGAATGATTGATTTCATGGTTACTTTTGGGAGTGTGATATGACCCAACATGAAGTAACATAGATCTAAACAATATTTATAATGGTTGAACTAATAAAATAATTGAATAATGTGAAAATGTCATGGATTAATACATTTAATATTGAAATGATTTTCATTATTATGATAATATAATTTTATTATAAATAATTCATCACTCATGTGAACCCATTTGGTTTTAGTAATGGATGGAACTAAAAAGAAACACGAGTGTAAGAGGCAATGTTGAGATTACCTCAATGAATAGCCCATTTGAATTAGAGCTAGAATGAGAAACCCAATAATTATACCAATGTGGTTGTCACATATTATGACTAAGAAAATATACCTATTATAAGTTCCATAAACTAAAATTAATCGAAATATAGAGTCTAATGAAAGACTAAGTGATGAAAATGGAGAAGGAAAAATTTTCAACTTCCTATATGTAAAAAATGTTTGTAAAAGTAGTAAGGGATATTCCTTAAGGGGACTCGACGATTCTTTAATGATGGAAGAGGGGGTCATGGAGCGTCAAACTGTTGTTATAAATAGTATAGTCACTATGAGAGTTGAAAACATCAATACAATGTCCCCACTAATGGTCTAATTCATTTTTTCTGGAAATATGAAACATTTCCAATGTGAATGTCATAAATCATGGTAGGATAAGAATGATTAGTGTGAATAACTACCACAACCAATGGGACATAGTGAGTATTGTTCAATGACTTCAATTGAGGTGGATTTTGGAAACTAAATCCGCTAATTTATAATTATGGATATGGGATTGTTATTCTACAAACTCTAGGCCTCCTAGACTATTTTCTATGTTTACCAAACTGATGTTTGTTATTCTAATAAAATATTAGTTTTATGATGATTGAATTTTGAAATTTATGTTTATGTGTATACAAATATTAGTATTGTATACAAAGATTGATTCGATAAAATTTATTAATTATTTCAACATATACTCTATATTCAGAAATCGTGGTTAAATTTCCCAAAACATCCACACTATTAACATTGGATGGGGTGGAAACAACAACCAATAGTAGATTACACCAACATGTCATGTTTTTCATCATCCATCAATGCACCGCTGCCATGGGATGTCCTAGAATCATTCAGACAATTTGAAAGCTCCAAGACAATTGTAGATGTAGAATACAATCCCACTCTATAACCACCAGTGAGATAGGAAAAAAAAGTTAGGAGAAAAATACATCAACCTAGTGACCTCAGTGCTTGTGTAGCTAGAGAATCATGTTTGATTCCCAATAGTATGTAGCACAAGGGCTAGTACAACAATAGGGAAAAGAGATGATTGGTTATCAGTTCAAGATGGAAATACATGCAACTGATTAAAAGAAGAGTGAGTCACTAACACACTGGAGACAACTACTCTAGATAGTTCAATGAGGTGTATGTATGTGGATCTTAATAAGCTATATAGAGTGGAGTATTATTTTTCTAAACTTTATCATTTGACCTAAACTTTAATCCTAGATCGTTATGTCTGTGAACCATGGGGGTGAGAGATACGTGTGTGTCATATACCTGTAACAAAATTATGGAATAACATTTCCTATATTTACACAATTTTTTAAATTAGTCACTATAAGTTTGAACTATGAACTTAAGGGAAAATAAAATGTTCACAAATAGAATACCACGAGAGGAATATAATTAAATTGGTAAGGATGAAACCAAATATAATGATTATTCTTTTAAAAAGTAAATTGAAGTGATTA
Source organism: Viscum album (assembly GCA_963277665.1). Lineage (NCBI taxonomy): Eukaryota > Viridiplantae > Streptophyta > Magnoliopsida > Santalales > Viscaceae > Viscum > Viscum album. The sequence goes on from OY728166.1 coordinate 614,005,452, forward strand.
ATATATCACAAAAAAATTAAATCTAATGTAATATTAAAAATACCCATATCTATCATTGTATGTTAGTAATAATTAAAATTATGAGGTTGTATTTTTGTTTTATAGAGGTAGAATGTAATGACATGGGATTAAACTATTTTTTATCCATAACAATGTTTAAATAGTGTATCAAATGGAAAACCAAAAATTAAGAGAAAAAAACATTGAAAATTTTTCAATATTCAAAATAAACATTAAAATATCATCTTAAATTAACTATTAGAAAGAGATGTATTTGTATCACAATATCATAAATAAAGTGATAAGTAATGTCATCCAGAAAAAGATGTGTTGATATTGAATCAAATTTATCTGAACTAGAAGGGAGGTAGCTTCACTAAGGTTTTCTCTTGACCAAAACCAATCCAAACTCGAGATGTTTCGAATTGATAAAAATCATATATGAGAGAACACCGTGTTTGTTGAGATTTCAACCAAATACATGCTAACTGAATCACTAGTCGAAAATGAAACCAAATCATAACAAAATCTTAAGTATTATGTAGATATCAAAAGGGGTTATGTATGTTGAAATTTGGATTATATCGAAGTGAAAAAAATATATATGAAGATATATCACAATTTTTTAGAATTTTTGAAATAATTTCTTCAATAATTCATATTATTCTTAAAAACTATATTTTTTAGAAATTGGAATCTAATTACAAGAAAATATATATTCTTTAATTGAATAATAACAGTATATAGTTACACTAATAATTATTAATTTATAACAAAATATAATTAATACAGCAAAATTTATTTTTCTATAAAACCTAGTTTTGCTACATTTTATGTTCTTAAGTAAAAACAAAATTTATAAATTAAAGTAATTGAATTTGAAAAAACAAAGATAATTTTTGGATTTATCATATTTATATTACACTATGATAAATTTGAAAAAAAACATAAAGAATGGTTTATTTTTAGTCAAAAAATGCAAGATATATGAAAATTATAATTTTCATGATTTTATCACTATTTTAGCATAAGATTACTGATTTATAAACCATTAATGAACTAAAAATAAATATAAGGAAAACATTATGATTTTATAAATATTCATTGTACTTAGAAAAACTATCCCAACCATTTTTATAACTAATAAAAAATATTACATTAATATAAAGAAAAAATCTCTTTTAGTTCTATATAAATATAGTATTTTTAATGTGAGGTTTTGATTTTTCTTTTCAAATAACTCTCATATCATTTGTTAAATTAATTATAAATCAATTTATTTATAAGAAATTAGAAACCGTGATTATTTAATCATGTATAAATTTAAAATATTGATAATGTAATTTTTTAAAAACACGATTTTATGCATTTAAGTGTTTTAGTTATAAAATGGTCCTTCTATACATTTAGAAATATCATTAGATAAATTTATTTGTAAAATATTATATAAATTTGATCAAAATAGTTAATTAGTAAATTTTTTTTCTTTCCCATTAAAATTAATTACAATGGAGAAAACTAGTTATAACAATAAAAAAGAAAATTTGTAATAAAATTAGTGAGGGTTAAAAGGCCAAAACATGTAAAAAAATATATCTAAATGTATGGTTGAGGTGTTGCTCAACCAAACCTCACTAAAATTCCTCCTTTTACCTTTTTTAAATCCCTTGACCCATCAATAGATAATTTATATTATTTAAATTCAATGAGTATTTAAAAAACTACCCTCCTCACTAATTAAAAAGTAACTCATGGAGCAAAAAATGAATAACCAATCCACCGAATTATTGCTCAAAACTCTTAAATTTTACTCTTTATATATTACACTCACATGAACATAACTCCTTGTCACTCATTTTAATCCTAATCGCTTCATCATCAAGGGTAAATATAAGGAAAAATGATGTCTCTAATAGAATTATTATATGCTTATGTTATTTTTCTTTATCATACTCATCCAAAATTTCATTTCACCATAATAATTTAAAATGTTCATTTTCATTGGTATATTTAGTTTTTTTAATTACTCATACAACCCTTAGTGATTCATTTCTATAAACATATAAAAACAATTGAACATAAATCGTGCACGTGTGCTCCATGAATAATCAATTTTCTTTCTTTTTTTTTCTATAGTTTTTAATAAACTATCCAAACATCTTTGAAACATTTGACACATAAAAATCATCAATATAATATCATTAATATTTTATTATAATGAAATTATCTACAAAATAATAGTCTATTTAAACATACTGACTAGTCGAGTTAAAATTTGTTCATGTTTGGGTCAGTTTAACTACATACATGAATGATGTTATAAAAAAATGGATGATTATTAAAAAATTAATGATGTTTTTTTATAATATAATACAAAATCACAATTTTAATATTTTTCTAGAAATATTATATTATATATTTAACATATTATTAAAGTGACATTTTCATTCAGTAAAATCACTAAAATAAGCCAACATCGATTCTATTCTCACGTAGTGCAACTACAACACTTATATAATGTCATGAGTCTAAAAAAAATAAATATAAATATAAATATATAATATTATATTTAAAGATATTTTAATTTCAAACACGATATCAAATAATTGGTAATGATATTAATGTTTGAAAATAGTTAATGTTATTAACACCTGATGGTTGAAATATATTTTAAATAAGAAATATAACCATAATTAATAATTATAAATGAGGAATATAAAAACTAACATATATAAGTTAGGAAATGAAATAGATGAATTTCTATTAATAATCACAACATATATTTTATTTTATTAATTTTAGAATAAGGGAGACAATATCGAGGGACCTCAAATGTTGAAACCCAAGAGCATCACCTAGATAATATCCAAGAATCCAATAAGGAGGGAACCCGAGCTAGAAAAAATAATCATTCCATAAGTATTAACCCTTAAAGCTATATAATCTGTCACTTGATTCTCTTCTTGTTAGGTGTGATGTAATGTAGGGTGATCATTGATAAGGTCTTTACACCTGCAAATACGGTAGAAAATAGACCAACGAACAATAATTTGATCTTTAAGCGATGGGAGAATTACCATTGATTCTGACTCAATGAATGATAGATCAATATTTCTCTCATATAAAAGTTCAATTCCATTGTAGAAAGAACTTTCCTTCACTATGAGAGAATATTCTAGTCTATATGATGCACTTATGAAAAAAACCATGGAACCACATGTGTTACGTAAAACACCACCACCCCACATAATTACAAAATTATATGATATATCATCAATGAGTTTTAATACATTCGAGGGAGAAAACCATCGGATCCATTGTCCCTGAAGAGAATCATGCTTCCTTGGTGGGGAGACTTGTGTGTCTTCAATATATACTGAAGAGATGGGGTGATCTACTGGTATTGGATGAAGGGAACCAGATTTTCCACAAGACATGTAACCTTAAGGAGTAGGAGATGATTCAAACTGCCCACGCCATCATGTGGGGCTTTGTTCCTGGCTTCTGAGATTCCCCAGCAGTCGACAACTATGAGAAGAGACATTTCTTTCCATTCATATATTATTTCCTACAGTCCAATTATACCATAAATTAAAAAACTCACCACTATTAAGGGTGTGATAGGAAATTCATATTAAAGCACCCAACACCCTCCAGATAAACGCTACCCAATCGAATTCCAAGAAGTGATGGTCGGTGGTTTCTTCTTTCTGGTTGGATTAGAATAGGCATCACGAAGTGAGATTGACACCCTTACGTTAAATTTCCTCATCAGTAGGAAGATCATATTTCCTTATCCTCCATGTGAAAATGATATATTTCAGCAGAATTTCATTGAAACAAAGTATATTTCACCATGCATCATGCACACCATTTCTATTTTGTTCTGCTGATACACCATAGTTGATAATTTAACTGACGACATGCTCGTGAATAGATATGTGTCCCGATAATTATTTATTCTTATAATCTGAAATATTTCACGCTGTTGAGGGTTGAGAACAACATTAAAGAGCACAGGGTAACTACTGGTGATCCTCAAAGAAATATTTTCTGTCAGACTCCCAGGAAACCCTAGCATAGAACAAACCCAGTTATGATTCTAGAAGCCAATATCCCAATTCTCAATTATCCAATAAGATTTGTCCAAAATAAATGAAATAAGTACTTGAATATGGCTCTAGTACAAAGACATCTTCCCCCTTAGATGTATCTGATCCTATGAATATTTTATGATATTTAGTTTACCCCACAGAGTCAGACCATCAACGACTAACCATAACAGCTTGGATTGAAACTATTCATCATCCCTGATAAAGGTCCCAGGCGCAGCATAAGCTCGTGGGTGGATGTGCCCACTTGAATTTTAGTCATTAGAAATGATCAATCCGGGGTCAATATGACGATAAAAACCAGATTCCACGGATAGAATCACAGAAATAGACAAAGAAGAAGAATAGTCCCGGAACCACAAAAGAGGATCATCTAAGGTTGATTATAATAAATTTAATTAATTGACAAGAAGTGCCTTTTATAGAGTTCTTTCTTTGTTGATATTTCTGATCACATTCCGATGTGATCCATCATGGTGTCACAGAATCCAAGTGTAGACTTCCTCTAGCGGTGATCCACACGTGCACCACATATCTCTGGACATCGCCAAAGGAATCTCTGAGTGCTAGCATGGAGAATCCTTTGCTTGCATTGCCCACCTAAGATCTCCTTGATTCGATGGAGGAGGATCTCTCTCAGTCATGAGAGCATTCTTGGAGGAAGGAGTTCTTTCGACCATGAGATAATTCTCCAAAATTGTTGTGCACAATGATTAGGGAAAAGTTTTGTGGTAGTGAGGATATTTATAATTTGGTTTAGGGTTATAGAGTTTTGCCAATAAATAAACGCGTTACATGTTTTATTTATTTCATTAACTATTATTGAAAACACCATGATGAATCATTAATGCCTTAACATGATACCACGCTGATTATAATAAATATAATTTAATAAAATGATATTATTTCATCAAAATCCTGATTGGAAAACTTCACAGCGTGTGACCATTAATACACGGAGTGTACTCATTTTTTATTTCCTTTCCAAAATGAAAACTACATGGCATGTACATGGCCATGTATATCTTGTTTTCATTTTTTTCTTCGTTCAACATTAAAACAATTTAGGCTTCCATGAATAATTATTAAACCACATTTGGGAATAATATTTATTCTATTTGAGATACTTGGATACATTTAGTGTGTGACCCTCTAGGCCTCTTTCTTGTTGGCATTAGGCGGGCTTTCCTAAAGTCCATGATTATTGTCTAGAAATGTGTCATGGAGCCCATGAGAATGAAGTTGAAGCCACATTTACATGTCACCTCATACAAATGATTACCGTGTAATTTAATCCCTTTGTCTCAATATCGAAGCATGCCGATTTCAAGGCAATTTCATAAACCTATATGCTTGATCCATCATTCTTTGACTTCCAGAAATAAAATCGTCATGACACCATGGCCATGGAATTTGGGAGACAGTTCTATTTCAATCAAAGGGCAAGAGATATATACTTCCATAAATATGTAAGGGACAAATTCTTCCTTGACATATCCATTAAAAACATGTCATTTGTGACGCACCCAACGTACCCTACATCCCGCCAACTATCTTTGTGGCAGTTTGCATCATAAAATCTATGTGAGCGAGTCATTACATGTGTTAATGGTAATATTCTAGGATAAGGACCATTACCCACCCTTGTAGATAGCAATGTCTGATGACACCAAGATATACAGAATTAATACTGGTGGGTTTGTTCTCATAATCTCTCATCTTGGAGGTTACCAAGTGTGAACTCCATGAGAGAGTCTCATCTTCTTACGAGTAGTCACACATGACATTCAATATATTATGTTTCCTATCACTGTATGCCATCTAACCATAGAACCTTATTTAAGAATATTATTATATAATTTCAAGGTTCTCATCATAGAGGGGATCTACCATGACCTTATTAATGCAAAAAATATTCCAGGACAATGTTATATTATAGTCATGCAGAACAACGAACAATATATAATAACTGTACATTCATGTAATCAATCTATAAACATTTTGTTATCAGGATACCAACTCTAACAATCTCTCACTTGGACTAGAGCCAACTGCCTACGACTTTAAGTCCTCTAGACCTCACATGATGATCATGTTTTTTCTGAGTCAAAGCATTAGTAAAGAGGTCTTCCATGTTGTCTTCTATAGAAATACTGATCACAATAACTTCACCTCTCTATGAAAAATCTCTCAAGAGATAATACTTCCGAAGTATGTTCTTTTTCCACTGATGTGACCATGGCTCTTTTGCAAGTGCCACTGGTGCAGTATTATCATAATATAGTGATAGGATCTTCAATTCCAGGTACTACATCCAACACATGGATGAAGATTCACATCCATTCTTCTTCTTTAACTTCCTCAGATGTTGCAATATACTCGGACTTTGCTGTAGAATCTGTGACCACACCTTGCATTGAGCTCTTCCAGCTCACAGTACCGCCATTAAAACTGAAGATGTATCTAGTCTATGACATCATGTCATATTGATGATTATAGAAACTAGCATCTACATGTCCTCTAAAGACTAGTTCTTCATATCCTTCATAAACCTTGTACATATCATTAGTACGCCTCAGATACTTATGGATAGTCTGGACACTCATCCGCTGACTCGTCTGCACCCATTATCTCGTGCCTGGATCCTCTCAGGCTCTTGTCCCTGCCTCCTCTCCTCCATGTATTCTCCTGGTGCATCTTATCTCGGGCTCATCCAGCTGACTTTTCTCTTGCGCTCATCTATCTGTCTTCTCCTACGGTTATCCTTCTAGAGCGACAATGTGATTTCTCCTAGTAGTGGCCTCCTCCTATCATCATCTCCACTTTTATCAACAACCTATTAATGTTTCCATTCTCCTTGTGCCTAGTGTATCTGAAACAAGATTTTCTATAAATTTTATGTTGCCTATATGTATGTTGATTTCTTTGTTAATTGATGTAAATATGAACTGAGAATGAGTTTTTGGATATTATATTCATTAATTTTGTAGTTTGATTGATACAAGATGATGTCAACTTATTTTCAAGAAGAAATGTTTTGTTATTGTAATATTATGGATCACTTGATGGTGATTCACAAGGATAAATTCATTATGAAGGTGGAAGATCGATGGGTAGAGTGATAATAGAAGGAATTTCATTTGATGAGATATCAATATTGACATAGCCGATTCTGAATTATTATATGTCATTGTTAGATTGATAATACATGTTAAATTTTGACAATTTAACTTTTTTAGACATTGTATATAATGAAGGAGTTGAGTAATTGTTCATATTCAATGACATATTTTCTTATGTCTATGTTATTTTGAGGTTGGATAAATGCTTGTAGTCGACAGTGGATGTTGTTGGACCATAGATGTTGTTGACCACTATCTCTAACTATAAAGGTTTTAATTATCACAAATCATGACATATATTAACATATATCTTATTTTATTTTAGATCCTATATTATAACCAAACATTATCTTGAATATCAGACCATTTCATTCATATAACAATTTATGTGTGGATAAGTCTAAAAAATATTTTATTTGATTATCTATGTGTAATTATGAGGAATAAAAATTTCTAACTTTCTTGAATTACCTGACAAACAAAAAATCTAAAATTGTGTATATATGAGTCACTAACATTGACAAACAGTCGACTCATCGTCAGACATATTTCTTACAGACAGAAAGATCAAACAAGCATATTTTCTAAGTATGTGAAGATGGCACCATTGGAAAATACTCACCATTAGTCATGATACTGACATACAAAAGAGTCATTGTTGCGCATTCTATCGGCATAGACGACCTACCATTGCATGATTCTACTGATGCAAGGACTCACCATCAGTTAAAATTAGTCACCATTGACTCAACTGTCTCACTGACAAAAGGAAGGACTCACTGTTGATATGAGTCACTGTTAGTTCATCTGTCTCACCGATGAAAGGAGACACTGACACCCAGAGTCCCTGATGTCGACTGACCGATGATGAAATACCAATGTCATTGAGACACCGATACTTATAACTCAATTATAGACATAAAAACAGTTTTTAATTTATTAATTCAAATTTATATCTAATGGACATATTTTGACAAATTAATGTTTCTGACATTATTTAATGTTGTCTATAGGAATTTTGTCAGACAGTACAAGGTACAATGAGACGATGCATGTGGAATGTACACGTTATCTATCTGCCTGTGAAAATAAGATAGATTTTAAAATAAAGAAGATAGATAGAACACAAAGAGTTGAGTGTGGTCATGCTTGCTTGTGAGGGAGACACACTAAAGAACATAAACTCTCAAACAACTACTGTGATCTCAATAATAGAATAACATGATGAAATCTCAATCAAAATGAACACTAAATTGAGAATTCACATCAGAATATCATGATGAAGAAGAACATACCTGCACACCCATACCCAGAGCTCAAAGCAAGACTATGATACTTTGTTTTGAAGTTGATGTTCAGAAGAGGACTCAAACATCATTTTCACTACATCAAACGAGTCCAGATATTCACTACATAACACACAGAGACTTATAAACTTTATTCTATATCTTTAGATCTGTTGTGTTCTTTTGTTTACATTTTTGAGTAGTGTGTGTATCTGTCTGTTGCAAACACATTGACTCATATGCATAACTGTAGGATAATTTATATCCTCAAAATCACTCTCTTTTTTCTAGACCAGCTATAACTCTCAAGAACCATCCTCTAGATGCTATTGTTGGAGACTTATATAAAGGAACAAAAACTAGAGATTAACATAGAAATCTAGTTGAACATCTTTCTTTCTTGTCACATCTTGAACATAAAAGCATTAATGGTGCAATTAAAGATGAATTTTGGGTGATGGATTTGGAATAAGTACTTAATCAATTTTAAGGAAATAATTTTTGGAATCATGTGGATAGAACCAAAGACACCTTGACCACAGGATCTAAGTGGGTGTTTAGAAATAAAGTTGATAAAGCTGGTAATATTGTTAGAAAGAAAACCTAGACTAGTTGCACAAGGTTATAGTCAAAAAGAAGGCATTGAATATGAAGAAACTTTTGCACCTGTTGATAGAATTGAAGTCCTCAAAATCCTACATACTTATGTGTCCCATATTAATTTCAAACTATATCAGATTGATGTTAAAAGTACATTCCTAAATGGATATATAGTTGTGTATGTTTTTGTTGAACACCCCTAGTTTACCAACCCTCATATTCAAAATCATGTTTTCAAATTGATATAAGATTTATATTGTTTAAAATAAGATCCATTATCTCGGTATGATAGATTATGTAATTTTCTTATTTTAAAAGGTTTTACAAAAGGAATTACTGATCAGAGTCTTTTTTTAATACATATTTCTAAAGATGTTTTAGTAGTCCAAATATATAATGATGATATAATATATGTATCTTCAATAAATTCTTTATGTATTAAATTTTCTAAAATGATGAAAAATGAATTTGAAATGAGTTTAATGGGTGAACTCAAATTCATTATTGGATTTCAAAAATTTCAAAATAAATAAGGTGTTACATTAAATCAAAGTATGTATACAAAAGATCTTTTAAAAATATTTTTCATTGATAGAATTAAAATTAGTGACACATTCATGAGTACTACATGTATGTTGAATCTCGATAAAGATGGTAAATATTTTGATCAAAACACTTACAAAGGAATGATTGGATGCTTGCTCTACTTGAGTGCCAGTAGGACAGATATAATTTTTAGTGTGTGTATATGTGCCCATTTTGATGCTAATCCCAAAGAATCTCACATGAATTATGTTAAAAGAATTTTCAAATACCTCAAACATACTATCAATTTAGACTTGTTTTAACTCAAAGGACAATCATTTGATATAGTGCGTTATTCAAATTCTGATTTTGGTGGATGCAAGTTAGATAAAATGATATCCTTTGGGGAAGTCCACTTTTTGGGAAAATATTTGGTTTCATGGAGTAGTGAGAAACAAATTTATTTTGCATTATCTATTGCTAAAGATGAATACGTAGCTACTGGTAGCTGTTGTGCACAAATTTTGTGGACAAATCACACTCTTTTAGACTATGGACATCAATTTAGACATGAACCTATAAAATGTTACAACAAAAGTGCTATTAACATTTTTGAGAACCAAGTGTCTCACTCTAGAACAAAACGTATTAATGTAAGACATCACTTTTTGAGAGATCACTATCAAAAGAGTGAAATTACTATATAATTTATAGGAACTAAATATCAACATGATTATATATTAACTAATCAATTGAACTATGAATGAATAAATTACATTTGACATGAGTTAGGAACGATCAACCAGTAAGACCCTATGTTTGCCTTTCCTTTAATATCTTTATTTTGAAGATGTCATGCTAACACCTCTTTCATGTCCACACCTTTACTGTTTTACAATGTTTTTTATTCCAACACTGATGACTCATCACTTTTATACGTTTCATGTTTTTATCAAAACGAGAATATTTCATTAATTCCAGTGAACCCATTTCATGATTTTCGATGGTAAAATCTTAAAATCCCGAAATAATATAAATTTTAATCGATCCACTATACTCCTTTTACTGATACTCTCTCTCTACAGCCTTTACCTTTCTTTACTCCCGAACATTCACCTTCTGACCTCTGGTCTGAACTGATTGGAATAAAACAAGTAAAGTGAGCTCTAGAAGAGGGTGATTCTTGTTAATCCAAGAAAAAAAGGGGAATGAATTAATTTATTAGGTCATGTGAATCCAAGTCTAGAAAACAATTTTGTAACTTTAGAGAAGGTTGTTTTGGTGGAATATCTCATAGAGAGAAAATATTTGTTGTTGAAAGTGATTAAATGATCAAGGATGGCTTGAATGGTTAACAAATAATGATAGAGTCTTTTATCAAAATCTAGTTTATGAGTTTTATACGAATATGGACCTTTTTCATGAATGATGTGATGTTTCATGAATTAAGTCAATTGTGAAAGGGAAGATAATGTCATTCTCTTCATGGAATTGGGATGAATGTATTAAGGTACCCAATGAAGGAAGGTTTGATTATTACCAAGGTACTTATCCTCCTGACTATGAATTATTCTGCTATGATACTGCTCTGAAAGAGATAACTGGAAATAAATAGCATAGGAGACCCATTTCCATATAATTTAATTGTGGATGCAAGATTATTTTCAAATTTATTCAGCATCAAAATTTTCACAGGAAAGGGGACTTTTCTTCTCTCAAGTATTAAGATGTATACTTGGATTATTTTCTTCAGAAATGTGTTAAATAGAATATATGTAGATATCTGATGGTGCACATCATTGTGAGGATAAAGCCTTGGTGTAAGTCAAATTATCTATTCTACTCAAGAATGGCTTTAGCTATGATAAAAGTGAAAGGTTTTGAAAATAAATCTAATGATGTGGTAGTTAGTTAATGAAGTGGAATATGATTAATCTATGGAATCTGTAAAATACTGATAAAAAATTAGAACCCATGGAGGAATGAATGGGTTGGTGATGAAGATATATTGTATGAGATGTTCAATCCCATAGACCATCTAGTTAGACCAAGGGATATAGTGGATCATGGTCTCAGTCCAGATGAACAAGTAGCCTATTCTTCAGATGAGGAAGAGGAGTCAGCTACCCCTATTAGAGACGTGGGATCACTAGTTTATGATCGTAGTGACCCAAACAACACTGAACCATAAAAATGAGTCTATATTGGACCTACAATTCCACCTATGGGATAACCCTCTCATGAACCTACTCTCAAATATTCTAGTAGTGAAGAGACCAAAGTAGAAGGTAGTGTAGAGTATGTCAGTGAATTCAATGAAGAAGGAAATGAAAAAGATAATGAAGAAGAATATGAAGTGGAAGAATTTGTTAGTGGTGAAAATGGTTTAGAATTAGGAAAGGAAGAATAATATACGCATGTCGAATATGAGTAGAATGAATGTGGTAATAATTAAGAATGCATTGAAAGTGAAAGTGACAATGACTTTGGTAACTCTGATTAAAATCAAGATGCTATGAGTAGGATGTTTCTGAAGCTAATATTGGTGTCTCTATTGTGGGTGATGTTTAAGAAGAAATATTTGTTCCATATGAACCTATTTCTCATTTTTTATACTAAGAAATGAATTCTACTTAAGGAAGAGCAACCTATCCATGAAACCTTGACTGAGGTAGAGTAATCTCCCAAAAGAGTTGATACTAAGGGGGATCCTTAAGGACATGTTTCTCAAGATGATGAAGAGAATAAAGCAAGAAGATTAAGGCTTGATACTATATCTCCTTTGGATTCTAATATTCTAGTTGAATGGATAAGGAATCCTAGTTATGTAGCCTTGGTATTGAATTATGAAGATTCTGATGATGAAACTGTTTCCCTTGCTGCAAAGGAACTAGTGAATGAGACCACTTCTATTGAATATGTCACTAAATCCAATTTTGAAGAAATCAAGTAAGATATATGTGCCTCCATTATACACTCAGTGAAATCTCAAATGAGGTATGATATTGATGATGTCGAGAGAAAGAATACTATGCTGATTGAGATTTTGAACGAAATCAGACATGTGGTTGATGGTGAAAAGGACGTTGGTGCTTCTAGTTATTCTCTTTCCTTAACTAGTCTGTCTCAAGCTGTTGATGCTTTTGTTTCAAAGAGGGTGATAAAAGAGATTCATCCAAATCTAATCAAAACTACAAATACAATTGTGACAAGAAATACCCAGCTCAGAAATGACACGATGAAGTTCACAACTGGGATCAATTCCTTGACCATAGAGTATAGTCATACAATGGAAACTATCATGAAATCTCTTGAGAGACTTTTTTTATTTTAATTCTCTCAAGTTTTCCAAGATGAAAATAATTGTTTAGGATCTCACCTCCTCTGATGTAGCTTCATGTTATACTCCACCTACTCAGTCCTCACAATCTGCAATTCTTTCTTCTGTTAATTCAGTGTTAAAATAGGAGCAACAAGTTTTTACTACATGTATATCCATAGTTGATGATACTTTAGATAAAGTGCAAGATCAGGGGAAGTATTCTTCAAGGAGTGCTTCATAGACACAAGAAGTGTTTCCCAAGAGGATTAATGAGATTTTCTCCAAACTCAAAAAATCACCAAATTAAGAGTCTGTTTAAGTATTTTCCCACAACTCTTACTCTTCCTCCGATGACAAAGAACTTTAATAATATAATTCAGAAACTCATATAATTTACTCCTTTTTTGTATAAGTTTATAGAAAAAAGGATGATTTTGAGAAATCTATGAAATATGTCGAATAGATCATTGAAGAATTCATTAAACTATTGAAACCATATCTTCATGTCCAAGGTGAAGCCGTTGTGGTACCTCCTACTACAACACTTGGCCCTGTTGGTTTTGTGCCAGCTCAACCTCAATATTTGGTTCTTTCTCAACACAGACCTACCCTTGCTACTATAATTACTAAAGGAGTGCCTCTTCCTCCTCTCCAAATCAGTTAAGACCCTCCTACTCCTCAGTCTAACCCTATTGATAAACCTTTTATTGATCCATATAACAAGGGGAAGGATCCCCTTGATCCTAAAACTTGATCTTATCCTGTAGTGTGTAATGATTTTAATTTTATAGGGATGATTCATTTTATGTCTTCATTTTTGGTGTAATTTGTTTATGAATGTTATTTCATTGTTTCTACTTTACTGTATTTTCTGTTCTTTTCTCCTATCACTCATTTCTAATCCCAAAATAGGGAGAAATTTTATTAAGCATTATTACCAGTGAACGAACATTATGAGATTCAATAATTCCATGATTTGCGATTATAAAAAATGGATATATTTTTGGCCCATAGATGCTTTTGGATACTATATCTAACTATAAAGGTTTTAGTTCTCACAAATCATGTAATATATTAAAATATATCTTATTTTATTTGAGATACAATGTTATAAAAAACATTATATTGAATAAAAAATCTTTTCACTTATATAACTATTTATGTGTTCTTAAGTCTAAACAAAATTTTAATTTATTATCTATGTGTAATTTTGAGTATTACTAGTTTATATCTTTTTTGAATGAAAAAGAAAACAAAATATCTAAAATTTTCTAATTATGATTCCCTGACACCGACATAAAGATGAATCAACATGAAACATATGTCTTATTGACAGACAGGTCAAACAAGCATATTTCCTATGTGTGTGAAGCTGACACAGATGGAAAAGACTCACTACTGTACATGACACCGACAGACAAAAGAATCACCATTGCACATGCTAACAATGCAGACAACATACTGTTTGTTCAAGTGACCTACCATTTCAGGATGCTACCAATGCAAGGACTCACCATTAGTTAAAATGAGTAACCATTGGATCAACTATCTCACCGATAGAAGGAAGGACTCATCGTGGATATGAGTCATCGTTATTTCATCTATCTCACCGATGAAATGAGACACTGACACCCAGAGTCACCAATGCATACTGAATGATGATGAAAAACTGATACCAATGAGACACTGATACTTATGAATCACCTATAGAAATAAAAATTGTTTTTAATTTATTAATTAAAATTTTTATCTAATGGTCATATTTTGACAAATTAACGTTTCTGACATTATTTATTGTTTTCTGTGGGACTTTTCGAAGACAGAACGAGGTATGATGAGCTGATGCATGTTGAATGTACATTTTATATATCCTCCCTTGAAATTAAAAAGTATTTTAAAAGAAATAATATAGATAGAACAAAGAGAACTGAGTGTGGCCGTGTATTCTTGCAAGGGAGACATACTAAAGAACAGTAACTCTCTTACAACTCTTTTGATCTCAAGAACGGAAGAACACGAGGAAATATCAATCAATATGAAGACATAATTTAAAAATCACTTCATCATCTCAAGAAGAAGAAATCCGTACCTACACATCCATACCTATAGCTTGAATCAAGACTACGATGCTCTATTTTGGAGCAGACTTTCAGAAGAGGACTCAAACATCATTTTCACTGCATCAGACAAGTCAAGATCTTCACTACATAACACATAGATACTTCTAAAATTTATTCTACATATTTAGCTCTATTTTGTTCTTTTGTTTAAATTTTTGAGAAGTTTTTGTATTATTATTTTACACACACAATGACTTCTCTGCATAACTAGAGGATACTTGATATCCTCAATCTCTCTCTCTTTTTTACTCTTTGTATCCCATGTCGAACAGTGGAAGAGGTCAAGTGTGACCTGTTTGTTGTTTTCCCCATGAATAACCATGGTAGAGGTCAAGTGTTTCTGGGATAGCCTTATGTGCTTTTGTGATCCTCGATCCAGGGTGTTAATCAAACTGTTTATTTATTTAAACTGCTTGGTGGTTGGTGATCAACAAGTGGAGAGGACTAAGTCTTAGCTTAAGACTGAACATCTTGTTTATTTCCATTGTGTTTTAATCTTAATATTTACATTGTTTAACCAAAATTTCTTAAAACTAAATTCAACTTTGATAGTTATTTTAGAAAGTGTTTATAACTATTTTCAAATGATAGATTAGTTTCAAAAGTTTTATTAATATTTATATTTTTATAGTTGATACCTAATAAATCATTTTAGAAATTAATTTAACACTCATAACTCTTATTAATTCACTACAAACTGAGTTAGAAAATATCTTTTGTTGGGTTATTTTCAAAAACCATTTTTAACAGAAATTTTTATAGATACTCAATTCACACCCCTCTTGAGCAATCAACTCTGACCAACAAATTTAAATCAAACAGTGGATGTAGATCAAAGGTAATGACATGTTAAAATTGTTTATATCAATATTTTTTCACATGTTTTGTATGAAAATTTTATATTTAATTTTTATTATTGAATTATTATGTGGTAATTTAGAACAAATTTTATAAGCTGATGTTGATTTTCAAATGAAACCTTGTGTAATTTGTATTGTTCCATGTTTAATCCTAGAGTTAAATGATTCAAAGTGTAATGAATTATTTTTTAATATTTTCCATATTTTTCCTTCAACAAAGTATTGAGGGAGATGATTTTTAAGTATAGAATTTCCCAAAGGTTTAACTATGGATTTTTTAGGAATAGCCCTCAAATCATTATTTATAAATGCAATGTGGATAGTTGCATGTAGAAGTTAATCGTAAATGTCTTGGGGAACTCGAATTCCTTTTCTTTGTGTGAAAACATTTCAAATTTCTCATATTCACTCATCCAAAGATAGACTAGCTATTAGTCACAAATCAAGGGCATCATTAGTGTCATTAGTCATTTCTCAAGAGGTGATGTCTAATGTAGAAAAATCATCCAATGAAATTAAAGACGACTTATACAGAGACTATGATATATCACTTCCATATCGTCATGCATTAAGATCCAACAAAAATGTAATTGGTGAAATATATGGGGTTCTAGAGAAGTCATATATGATAATACCTTGGATATTAGATAGAGTATTGTAAGTTGATCTAGAAACAATAGTGAAGCGGGTATCTTTAGAAAATTGAAGATTTGAAAGATTATTCATTGCATATGGGTGTTGAATAAATGGATTATTTTTAGGTGGTCAACCTATGTTGTTTATGGATGGGTGTCACCTTAGTAGTCCTTTCAAAGGTACCTTGTAGGGAACATCATCATATAATGCAGATGAAAATTCTTTTCCATTGGCATATTCAATTGTTGGGGGTGAAATATATGATGATCAGACATGGTTATTAAACAAAATAAAACAAATAATAGGTTCTAATCAACTGGTTATTGTATCTGATCTAAACAATGCAATTAAAGGTGTGGTTAGAACTGTTTTTTGGAGATAGCCATGCATACTGTTACCATCATGTGAAAGAAAACTTTTGCTTTGAAATTTCAAGATTATGTAGGGGAATGAGAAGAGGAACTAAGGAAAGGGAATTGAAATTATTGGATTCCATTGCTTATTCTTGGATGGAATGTTATTTCAATTTTGCTATAAAAAATTTGACATGATTTCATCCAGAAATGTCATGATGGGTCGAAAAGGATAGTGATGTTGAAAGGTGGGAAATGTATCAATTTCCACATCACCGATTGTATTATATTACAAAGAATTTAGAAAACTTATTAAATACCAAGATTATAAAGTATAGGAGACAAAATATTTGTGGTTTGATTAATGAACACTGTGATAAATTGAGTAATAAATTTTTTACCACCAAGGAAGACATGAAAAATTAGAGAAATGGATTTGGACACAATGTTGACGAAAAATTGATGAATAATGTGTTAAGAGCTGAAACATTGATAGTAGAGAAATATGGAAATAATGTTTTCTTAGTTCAGAACGATAGTGTTGATATCACTATACAACTAGGTAATTGAGAATGCACTTGTCAAGCATGGAAAATGAGTGGGATTTTCGTGACCAGTCCCAACAGGGCTCGAGCCGTGACGCCCCAAGCCCGCATCCAATATGCCAGGGGCTGGAGAATAGTGCCGAGGAGGCTATCACACACAAGGGAGGAATTAGACTAAGGTACCTGTACACACACACACACCCACATACACCTCTATGAAACAGTATAGAGATGTATATAAAAACTCAAAAGAAATGCATGCATACATCTAACCCACAACTAGAGTGAAATAGAAGTACCAAATGGAAAAACAGGGTCCACCAAAGGAAAACCACAAAAGCATACAACCTACTCGGAAGAAGGGGTAAACTACCAAAAGCACCACCGGAAACCTCCTCAGTACAGCTCCGGTAAGACTCCACGGTCAGTCCCGCTCACTTAGCTCCGCCTGCTCTGGGTCCTCCTGGGACACCCTCGAAAGGCATGTGGACTGCACAAGACACAAACACGAGCAGGAAAAGCCCGTGTAGGGGTGAGTATAAAAATACTAATTAGGCACCCCAAAAACCCAATACAAAAGAGAGAAACTGAAAGGCAATATTCCACTCATCCCAGTAAGAGGGAACCCAAATGAGATAGAAACTCCATCTCGTGACCATCCTCGGCTAAACACAACTAGTCAGCTCAATCTAGGTGTATGCCTTTACATAAACCATGAACATCCAGATATACTCATCTCACACACCAAGCCACATGAGGTTCCGACTTCATCAATGGAAACATTTCACAACTCGGACAACACACTCCAAGATCACTGTCATCCCAGATGACACTCATCTCAGAGATACATTCCATCGGGTCCCAGACAAAAATCTCAGATGCTCACCTGAGAGATCACGCTTCTTAGATATCGTCACTGAGAAAACCTCTTTGAAACAACATGAACACAAAAAACATCAGTTAGGGGATCGATATTAGGGTCTGCTAGGGGATACCAGAACCCACACAGGTATAAAAAGATCTAACTGATAGAGGATCACTCCTAGGGTCTGCTGAGGGATACCACCACCCAATCTGGCATTTGTAGATCTCACAGATATGGGATCACTCAAAGGATCTGTTGGTGGATACCACAACCTGATCTAGTTCTCGACAGAAACACATCACTTATATAGAGGATCATCACCCCTGTCCCAACTGTCACGATGATACCGAAACCATATCTGGTACATCTCGTGCTATAGGGGATCAAATTGACTATGCCACAACCCAACGGAATCCATGTACTGAGCAGGGGATCGTATTACCAACGATACTGCTACCCTACTATAATCCTCATACTGAGTTGGGGATCATATACCCGACGATGCCACAACCCTTCCGAGAAAATTCCACTGCGTATGGGATCATATTCCTGATGATGCCACAAAACATATGGGGTTAACCTTCTAGATAGGGGATCGCCGGTCATGGATAAGCAGTCACAGCGATACCAAGAACCTGATCTAGAGAAACGATGCTAGATGATCCCGCTTTAGGCCCACCGGAGGGATTCCACAACTCTAATAGATTAAAAATCCCATAGAGAGGATAATAAAATTATATTATGGTTGTAATGTTGCGTGAACCCTCGTAGGAATGAACCAAGGGAATACCATCAACCACTTCTGGTCCAAACATCGCTAACCCGAGAGACCTGCTACAACACAACACAATGCACCTCCAAGGCCAATACAAAGGCAACCATCATGATCCACGTAGAAAATAATACAGGATTGGCTGTTTATTCACTTGAAAAAAAAAAACAACTAGTAAAAAGGCACTATTTTCCATCAGTAGCCCGTGTGAAGCCAACACTAAAATTCTGAAACTCATCAAGCAGACCATTCAACTGGAATCCCCTCGGAGAAAGAGGCGGGATCGACTACTCGATCATCCCAAACAAACACCCACTGAAAAAGGTACTATTCACCAAATCCAACTCTGGTGGGGCCCACACCACGCTGTTGAAACATGAAAAGAGGATCAATCCATTGTGATCCCCTCGAAAAACACACTGGATCGACTATTCATTCGTCCAAAATGGACACCCAGCAGAAAAGCTTGTGTTTCTCCAAAAACGCCAAAACACGAGATTGTGGTCCCCACACTCTATTCTCGGTCAAAACTCCCAAAAAACCATCACGAAAAGTCTTCTGTACCTTCAGGGTCTCAACGCCACTGACGACATTTCAGTTAGATGCTCCGTGTAGAGGATACAACGGCCCAAAGTCAAATTATAATAAAATATTATTATTTTAAACAACATTTCAAGATCTCGGGCCACGATCCCAAAACATTGAACTCCCAAACCCACCTCAAAGGGTTCTTCTTATTGACAGGGTCATGGCACCATAGACGGAACACGATTCCGACCTCCAGGGAGAAAAATACAGGGGTTTTAAAGAACCCCCGAATGAAAACTGGCCCGGACCGGCCCGACCTGGCCGGTCCGGCCGGCCTGAACTAGCCCGCAGCGGCCCTCCGCTGCACTGTGATCTCCCCCGCAATGGGACCATGGCCCTCCACCGCACTGGGCGGGGCGCTGCCACGCTGGCCCGCCGGGGCCCGCCGCCCCTCGCTAGCACCGGCGCCGCCGAGACTTACGCGGACAGCCTGGGCCACCTTGTTGGTCCATTTTTCGATCTGGAGGTGTCTGCGTGACCCTCGGTACACCTTCTACGCTACTAAGAAATTAAAAAGAATAATAAAACATCAAAAAAGGATCATAGGTTAAAAATTAAATCACCTACCTCACAGGCGAAACGCCGAAGCTTCGGGTGCAGAACGACGCCTGCGACATGCTGGAGCTCGATCTGCAGACAATCGACGTCGAAATCGGGTGATGTCGGCTCCTTCGTGGGTCGTTCGTTAGTAGGCGAAGAGGAGGAAGGGGGGGGGGGGTGCACATACGAGGTGGGGGAGACGGGGATGGAATATTTTTATTTATTTTTTTAAATACAACCTCTTTTAACTCTGCCGACTGACTCACATTCGACCCCGCACCCCGTCGCCGACTAAAATTGTGTCACACCTATGGTAAACACGGCGTTCTGAACACAAAGATACACTTAGAATTGCGATTTGAGACTCCATTCAGGTGTTATTTGAGATGACACTCATAATGAATATTTTTAATTTATTTATGAAAACGCCCATGGTGGCTTTTCTCACAGCAGGCCCGTGCCGGCAAGGTTTACACTGCGCCTAGGTTAAATGGAACGCTCCGGACATAAATGTGCCCTAATATTCCTGTTATGAGATACCGTGTAAGAGATAACACACCCTCTCCATGTGCATAGTATAAAAATACTTAATATTTTTTTAAAATTAATTCTGGGCACACCGGGCCTCGGAATCGCACGCCGTCTCCGCACCTAGATATGGAAATATTCGTACGAATATTACAAAGTTTGACAGGGCCAAAAACCGAGTCGCTAAATCTTCACCAACTTAAGACATTCCATCCCCAAAAAGACATTTGTACAATGGAAAGAATTTTAACTCTGCACTGGAATCCCCACACCAGTGAGTCCACTAACAAACACCAATGCCCAAACACATAAGTCAGACGGACTCATCCACCACACCTCAAGACTATCCGCTTTGGGCAGCAATGAATCACCCACACGGTTTTGATCACCTCACAAAAATGAATCTTGGTGGTGGAAGGATCCCTCTTTTCTCACAAATAAAATGTACATTGAACAATGCCCACACATTGTCTTACCAATGCCCTGAACAAAACTCGAGCATGAAATAGAAAGGGAGGAGTGCATCTAAACAACATCTATAAAAACTAATGCATAATGTAGAAAAGACTCAAGGCGTACCTCTATCCATCCATGGAGCCTCTGGGTCAACAGACTCTAGGGCATGCAGTCTTCCTTGCCCTCGCCCTCCATCTCCCTGAGCTCGGCATGGACCACCTGGGGGTGGGGGTGGTGGAAACTAAAACCGCCTGCCACCTCTCGCTGGTGTACCTTCTCCATCGCCACGCCTGCCACCCGTGGACCACCAAACACGAAACGTTGTTGCTGCCAAGGTGAACTATCGACCGGATCCCCCTCATCAGCATGGCGGTTTGGAAAATATCTTGCAATATTTCTCTGACCATCAAAAGCGTAACATCGCCTCTCCTACGGCTGAACAAAACTGGCCTGAAAGCCCTATGATCCCTATGCCTCAGATCATCCATCCTGGGTTCACCTCCTGAAATGTCGGCCACATTCAGACCCTTGTGTCTGTCACCGGCTACTAGTTTCCGACATCTCATCTTCCATACACCCAACACTGACGGGCTGAATCTACTCAGTCTGAAAGATCTCCCCCAGCATAGCTCGCTCCAGCACCCCGGCATTAGTGTGCAAGCACAAGGAAACCATACCTACCCTTATGTCTATACGTAGGCCATGCTTGAAGGTTCATCCCCTAAAGAACATGTCTCTAACCATATATAGGGAGTAGCGTGATGGGTCAGTAATCCTCACTGAGTAATCTAACACAATCATGCCCTCCTGATGAAGTTGTAGAAGCTCCTGAATCCTCACTGACCTCAGCATCACCGAACATAAGTCATCCAGAAAGAGCTTCTCAATCTCCACCAATGTGAGGGTCTCCTCATCGTGGGACCGTATCCCCAAAATCCACCATCTCCTGGCCGAACCATGAATATGGATCACCGCTAGGACCACCATCAGTTCTAGGGGTGTCCTCACCAGGAGGAAAACTCAGTTGATTGTTTCGAGCCAGTCATGAACCGCCTGAGGGTCTGGATCACCCCAAAACATCAGAGGTCGCTGCCTACGGAACTCGTGCAGCACACTCAGCCAGCACGCAACCTCATCCTGCACTACCGGCACAACCATCTTCTCGAAAGATGGTGGCTCAACTAGTGGACCACCTGGAGGTCCAGCCTCAGAACCTGCACCCTGGTCCATACCCTCTACATGGGGCGGATCGCCACCACAATCCCGCTGCAGAACTCTCGCTGGATGTTTTCATGGAGGGATCCTAAATTACAATCAAGACGATCCAAGGTCAAAGTGTATATCTGGATAGAATACTCAATAAGAAAAATGGAAACCCAAAAACCAAGTACTATATAATGCATGTACCATTATGTCCTTGTGACTAGTGTCCAAATTCTTTGAGTCGAAAGGTAGGTTATTAGAGTTCTGGTGTATGGATACGTCACCTGCCACACCAACACTAGAGTCCCTGCCCTGAAATACAAACTCGAAACATCATAAAACTGCCGCTATGCAACCCAGAACAAGCTCAAAACTAGGGAAGCTTTGATTATAGATCCCAATGGTGGAACCTTCCTTGATACCACTCTATTACGACCCGACCCAACGGGGATGGAGCCGTTAATCCCCAAGCATGGCTCTTATAGGCCAGGGGCTGGCGGCCAGCGCTGATTAGGCTATCACACACATGGGAGGAATTAGCCTAAGGTACCCGTACACACACACCCACATACACCTCCATGAAATTGTGCATAGATATATATAAAAACTTAAAATAAATGCATGCATACATCTAACCCACAATCAGAGTGCAACAGAAGTACAAAAGGGATAAACATGGCCCACCAACGGAAAACCAAAAAAGGGTCCAACCTACTCGGAGGTAGGGGTACGCTTCCAAAAGCACAACCAGAAAGTTCCTCGACACATCTTCATTAAGAATCCATGGTCAATCCCACTCAATCACCTCCACCTGCTCCGGGTCCTCCTAGGACACCGTCGAAACGCCTGTGGTCTGCACAATACACAAACACGTGCGGGAAAAGCTCGTGTAGGGGTGAGTATAAGTATACTCATTAGGAAACCCAAAAATCCAAAATAAAGAGAGCTACTAAAAGGGAATAGTCCACTCTTCCTAGCCAGAGGGAAACCAGATGAGAGAGAAACTCCATCTCGTGACCATTCTCAGTTAAACACAACTAGTCAGCTCAATCCAGGTGTATTCCCATACATACATGATGAACATTCAGATATACTCAACTCATGCACCAAGCCACATGAGGTACCGAATTCATCACCAGCAATGGTTCATAACTCGGAGAGCACACTACACTATCATTTTCATCCCATATGGAACTCTTCTGAGAGGTACACTCCATCGGGTCCCACACACATATCTCAGATGCTCACCAGAGAGATCACGCTCCTCAGATATCGTAACTGAGGAAACCTCACTGAAACAACATAAACACCAAACTCCTCGGTCAGGGGATCGCTCCTAGGGTCCGCTAGGGGATACCAGAACCCACATTGGTATACGAATATCTCACATATAGGAGATAACTCCCAGGGTCCACTGGGGGATACCATAACCCGATTTGGCATTCGTAGATCTCATAGATAGGGGATCACTCCTAGGATCTGCAATGGGATACCACAACCCGATCTGGCACTCGATAGAAACACGTCACTTAGATAGAGGATTTTCACCCATGTCACGACGTTGACGACCATACTCAAACCCTATCTGGTATATCTCTCTCTATAGGGGGATCAAATTGATGATGTCGCAACCCTACAGAATCTACATGCTAAGTAGGGGATCATATAACCAACGATACCACAACCCTTATATAATTCTCATGCTGAGTAGGGGATCGTATACCCAATGATTCCACAACCCTACTGAGCATGGCCAACTGCATAGGGGGTCATATTCCCGATGATGCCAGAAACCCTCCCTGGTTACCCTACTAGATATAGGATTGCCGCCTGTGGATAAGCGGTCACAACGATACGAAGACCCCAATATTGGGAAACGATGCTAGAGGATCCTTCTATGGGCCCACATGATGGATTCCACAACTCTAACAGATTAAATATACCATTGAGAGGATCAAAAACCTATAATAAGGCTGTGATACCATGAAAACCCTCATAGGAATGAACCAAGGGAATACCCTCAACCACCGCTAGTCCAAACGTCACTAACCTGAGAGACCCACGACAACGCCACCCCATGCACTGTCAAGGCCGATAATGAGGCCACCATCACTATCTATGTGGAAAACACATAGGATAGACTATGTACTCGCCCGAAACATACAACCGGTGTAAAGGTACTATTCACTATAGCTAGCCCATGTGGGGCCCACACTACGATCCCGAAACTCATCAAGGGGATTATAACATTATGATCCCCTTGAGAAAACTCTTTGGATTGACTACTCGATCGTCCCAAACGGACACCCAGTGAAAAAGGAACTATTCACCAAAGCCACCCCGGGTGGGGTGCACACCACGCTCCCAAAACTCATCAAGCGGATCACACCATTGTGATCCCCTCTGAAAAAACGACGAGATCGACTACCATTTTTTCTGAAACGGACACCCGACAGAAAAGGTTGTGTTTCCCCAAAAACGCCAAAACCCGGCCTCGTGGGGCCCACACATTATTCTAGGTCATAACAATGGAAAACCATCAAGGAACGTTTTCTATACCATCAGGGTCTCAACGCCACTGACAACACGTCAGTCGGACGCTCCGTGTAGATGATACAACGGCCGGAAGTCGAATAATAATAAAATATTATTATTTTATTCAATGTTTCAAGATCCCAGGCCACGATCCCAAGACTTTAAACTCCAAAACCCACCTAAAATTGTTTTCCTTATCTCCAGGGTCATGTTGCCACAAATGGCCCATGATTCCAACCTCCAAGGAGAAAAATAAGGGGGTTTTAAAGAACCCCCTGAAGAAAACTGGGTTGGACCAGCCAGACCTGGCAGGTCTGGCCGGCCTAAACCGGTCCGCAGCGGCCCAAACCGGCCCTCCTAGGCCGGTATCCCTCCTTCGCACTGTGGGACGCCCCGCCGCGGGACCGCGGCCCTCCGCTGCACTGGGCAGCGCGCCGCCGCACCCGTGCCGCGCCGACGAGACTTCCTCGGACCGCCGGGACTACCCTAGTGGTCCATTTTTCGATTTGGAGGTGTCTACGCGACCCTCAGGACCCCTTCTACACTGCTATGAATTAAAAATGAAGAAAAATGAAGCATAAGTGGTATTGGAGGTTAAAACTTAAATCACCTACCTCGCGGGCCAAACGCCGAAGCTTCTGGTGCAGAACGACGCGTACAATGCGCTGGAGCTCAATCTGCCAACGATCAGCATTGGAATCGGCTGATGTCGGCTCCTTCATGGGTCGTTCATTCATCAGTGAAGTGGAGAAGGGGCGGGAGGGGGGGGGGGTATCCTGCGCGTTCAAGGTGAGGGAGTAGGTGGTGTAGGTTGTTTAGTTTTTTTAATAAATTCTCTTTTAACTACACCGACCGACATGCCTTTGACCCCGCACCAGACACCGACTAAAATTATATCACACATTGGTTAAACACGGCATTCTGAATGTAACGAAAAACGCAGAATTGTGATCTAAGACTCCATTTAGGTGTTATTTGTGCCAACGCTCATAAATACACTTTTCCATTTATTTACAAAAATTCGCCTGGTGGCTTTTCTCACAGGAGGCCCGCGCCCGCAAGGTTTACAGCCTGCCTAGGGTAAACATCATGCTCTGGACGCAACCATGCACTCAGATTCCCGTTCTGAGCTACCGTTTAGGAGATAACACACCCTCTACACGTGTATATTATAA
Source organism: Viscum album (assembly GCA_963277665.1). NCBI lineage: Eukaryota > Viridiplantae > Streptophyta > Magnoliopsida > Santalales > Viscaceae > Viscum > Viscum album. The sequence goes on from OY728166.1 coordinate 614,031,595, forward strand.
AAATAAATAATATTTTTATAAAATTAATTTCGGGCACACCGTGCCTCGGAATCGCACACTGTCTCGACGCCTAGCTCTTGAAATATTCATAGGAATATTCCAAATTCTGAGGGGGCCAAAACCAGAGTCACTACAGGGACCCCTTATACTTATAAATGTGCATCAATAAGAAAAGTAAATTTTAACTTGTTAAGATACGTAAAATATTATTATTTTCTCAACACCAAACATAAGATTTATATTGGAGTTATTTGTTCAGTTGAGACAAATGAAATGCCACATTTGAATTCATTGGCATATAATGATTATATGGATGATGTTTTTTACAAGCATCGAAAACTTCTCGCCTTCCTGGTAGACCATCTCATTATCGTATTGAGTCTAAATGTCAAAATAAGAATTTGAATAATTGTTCTCATTATAAAGAAGTTGGTCACACACGAAAAAGGTATAGAAATTCCAATCCAACTTGATGTGGAATCATTGAAAGGGTGGTGTTTTTTGTGTATGCTACCCAATATGTTTCTAAACAAGGGAATGTTAGAGCGGAGAAGGATGTAAATGTGAAAAGTAATGAAATATGTTTTTTATGGATTTTTTGTGTTTAAGTCCAATGAATTATTTTTAATTTTTGTCATTTGTATGGAATCCCGCCTTTTTATTTCACAACTTTTCATTACGTTTTATAAACAGAGGAACTTTAAAGTCTAGTGTCTTGGAAATCAGGAACAAAATACATGAAAACATGAAACATTAGTTTAAATCCCCTTGAATACCTCTTGAAAAGATCATCCTATGAACCACTACTACATCTCATAACTTGGAGACATACATCAAAGGAAAGGGTGAGCAAAAATCCCAGTAAGAAAATCAAGGGATTCAGTTTACTTGTGATGTCAATAAGAAAATGTTGAAAACCACAAGACATGAGCAACAAAAAATGGGGAATATCATAATAAAAATAACATGAATCACAAAATGAATATTTGGCTACAACATTTCATTTAGACATTCATTAACATATCACCATGGTTCATTTCGAAGGTGTCATAAAAACATTACCAACGTTATTCACCAAAATATCGTGAAACTTGTCATCTATAGAGATTAATTCTATACCCAATGCATTATAGAGCTATCAGGGATAACCCTTAATATGTATTTATTATCATGTTAGCCACATATATCATAAAAAAAATTTCTATAAATAACAAAAATAGGATCATGGAAATGGGTTTCATGTCAAAATCAGGATGTTTAAAAAGTACTTTAAAATAAGATCATTATGTCATTTATAACAAATAGAAAGTGAGTGAGGGTTATATGTATGTAAATTACAGAATAAAATATATCATATTTTTATATTTATGTATACCTATATTAACAAAATATGTCTGGGTATTCACTTAAATAAAATAAGATAATTTTTTGAGAGAAAGAGAGAGAAATTTTGAAATGAAATTTATGCAGCATAACAGCTATATAACGTGGTTTTAGAACATATTTAAAATAGAGGGGAAAAGAGTCACCCACCAATAAATAACTCATTATATATTAGGGTCAAATAATAAAAAGAAATAATATCAGTGTATGTATATTTGAAAGAAATACCAAATGAAAATGAAACTTGAAGGAGAAGAGAAGATGCAATTTCTTTTAAAAAAATTCGCCACCCTAACGACATCACATAAAAATTCATAAAAACAAATTGATGAGAGAAGAAAGGATCTCTCATTATTTTAAAATTAGATGGGATGTAATAAGAATATATAAGGACAAACACCCACATAATAAGATGGAAACTGGAAGACATAAATTAAAGGAAATCATGACTAAAATAGGAGGGTGAATGTTTCCCTAACATTGAAGAGTATCATCGAAAGCACAAAGGTTGGGACCAAAGAGGGCTTGAGGGAACCTTGGGAGGACTCCTTGGGAGGTAAAAATACCAGTGATTTGTTGAGGAGTTTTTTGGAATGAAATGAATGAGGGAATGGCTTGGTATTTATAGGAAAAGTGAGAGAATATTTAATTAATTTCCAAAGGACACCTCATCAGTGGTATTTGCAAAATCATGGGCTTTCCCAGGGTATTTGCCCATGGTATTGGCCACATGGGACACCTCATAGAAAATATTACTATTCACAGGTCGACCAGAATGATTACATCCTTATTATATCATTAATGATGTCATTAAACACCCGAAACTCAAAACTATATTTTCACTATTCATTGAAAAACCAAAAATTTTATAAAAATCCCATAAATTCACCCTGACATAATATTGATGATCAAAATTTAAAAATGAACGCCATTTTATGAAAATAATTTTATAAATATTTTTAATTTAATTTTTAAATAAAATCATTATTTCTTCAAAAAAACAACTCAAAAACTATAACATATTTTGTAACACCTCGAAAAAGTAATCAAGGTCCTATAAAATTATCATATAACCATAAAACAAGAAAGTAACAATTTTTGATTAAATTTAATGAAAATAAATTTTTATTTTAAATTATTAAATTAATTATAAAATTGTAATTAAAATACTTGTGACATACAAAAATACCAATAATTATATTATGACCAATTTTTCACTTTTAAGATGTCTAAATTATATTTATACATTCATGGGTGAAGTTTCTATTTTGTTTGAGGATTTACTATTCATTAATATTCATTACTATTAGTAAGAGTATATTACTATTCATACATTACTATTCATCAAATATTATGTTGATCTTATTAGACTCTAAATTTCTTACTGGACACAATTATTGAAGACCATTTTCTGAAATTAATTTCACATTATTAATTATTAAAATATTACATAATTATTTTAAAATTCACATTATACCAAAATTGATTAGTAATATGGAATTTCTATAATTTTATCCTATATTTATTCGGAAATTTGAAATTCAAAAATTTTACCATAATAAGAAATAAAAATTTTATTTATACCACAGGATTACAAAAAGTATATAAGGCCTCGTTACATATACCCTTATAACACCTGTATAGGACCAATGTGTAAGGTGTGCTATGGTGATAGAATCTTGTGGTAGCTTAGAAAACATTTCCCAAGTGGTGATTTCTATTAGCTTGGAATTCTCCCTTAGGTGATTCTTTTCAAGCATCACATGTTGAAGTTCAACTTAGGCATGGTCCAGAGTAAAGCTCGGAGATGCAACCACATTCCCAAGCTGTAACAGATGGGCTTCGTATTACCCGAGTCTACTGGATGAGGACATCTACTCCTCATTCATTATAATTAACCATGATCACTTGTATTTATAAACAATAATTATAACATTAAAAGTTTTATTTCCAACAGTCATATTGACCAACAATGATATAATATCTGAAACCCAACAATATCACTTCATTAATTAAAGGATATATTTTGTGGAATATAATATGAAGTAACACACAAATTTTGGAAAAAAATATTATTCAAAATTTTGTGTCGTTACATTCTTCCCCCTTAATAAATTTGGTCCTGGAAATTTTAACTCCTATGATAGGAAGCGAATGGTTGTGGGTACTTCTACCTCATAGTCTCCTTTAGTTCCCATGTGGCTTCTTCACATTTCTTGTACCTCAATAACACCTTAACAAGGGGGGTAATCTTGTTGCGTAGAACCTTGTCTCTACGATCCAAGATCTCAACCGGTTGCTCCTCCTAAGACAAGTCATGTTCTAGTTGTACCACCTCTAGATTTAGTACATGTGAAGGGTCGGGTATGTACTTCCTCTATAGGGATACATGGAAGACATCATGAACTTGTGCTAGATTTGGAGAGAGTGCAAGCTGATAGACCACTTCTCTTATGTGATCAAGGATTTCATAGGGGCTAATGTACCTAGGGCTAAGATTCCCTTTCTTCCCAAACCTCATGACTCTCTTCGAAGGTTAAATTTAAAGAAATAATTTCTCACAAACATTAAACTCCATGTCCATTTGACGGTTGTATGCATAGCTCTTTTGCCAAATCCAAGTAGCCTTAATGTGTTGCTGGATGGCGTGTACTTTTTCATTTATCTCTTGCACATGATTAGGCCCAAGAATCTTTCTCTCACTAGCTTCGTCCCAACAAGTTGGAGTTTTACATTGCTTCCCATATTGAGCTTCATAGGGTTACATTTGAATGCTCGATTGGAAGCTATTGTTGTAAGATAACTCAACTAGAGGGAGATGTCGTTCCCATCCACCCTTAAATTCCATTGATCATGTTCTCAGCATGTCCTTGAATGTTTGGATATTCCTTTTTGATTGGTCATCACTTTGGGGGTGATAGGCCGTACTGAAATTCAATTTGGTACTCAAAGCATGTTGAAGGATTTTCTAGAATTTTGATGTGAACCTTGGATCATGATCAGATACGATAGAAAGTGGAACTCCATGCCACCTTACAACTTCCTTCACGTAAATCATAGAAATTTGATAAATAGATAAATCTTCCAGAATAGAGATAAGATGGGAAATCATGGTGGGAGATTCCAAAATAACCCATATCACATTGTTTCCTTTGGAAGTTATCGAATGACCAGTGATGAAGTCCATAGTGATATTGTCCCACTTCCATGTTGGTATGGGTAGTGGTTGCAATACCCTTTTAAGAAGTTGTCACTCTTCCTTCCCTTGCTAACATATGAGGCACCATGAAGTGTAGTAAGAAATATCCCATTTCATATTATTCCACCAATAATGTCCACGATAGTCCCTATACATTTTGTGCTTCCAGAATGTATAGAGAAAGTAGTGTTATGACCATCATCCATCAACTCCTTCTTTATTTTTAGAATAGATGGAACACATAGTCTTGTACGAAATTTCAGTACACCTTCTTGATCAATATTTAACTTAGGAAACTTCTCATCCTTCATATCATCAAATTTCTTCTATAATAAAGGATATTTTTATGAGATTTCATGATCTTCTCTAGTAATGACTATTGAGAAATCCTTTGGGTTAGGGTTGATGATGTCCCTTCCATCATAATTCCAATGTCCAGCTTTACTAGGTCATTGATCAGAGGATCTCTTTGAATACTCATCATGGAAAGAATAACGAGTTCTTTATTGCTTAATGCATCCACGACTTTGTTTTCTCTTCTAGGATGATAATAAATTGAACAATCATAGTCTTTGAGAATTTCCAACCTTCTCCTCTGCCTCATGTTCAATTACTTTTGTGCGAAAATATACTTCAAACTTTGATGGTCTATGTATATATGACATTTCTCCCCATAAATATAGTTCCTCCACATCTTCAGAGAAAAAAACGATCCTATCTGGCTCCAGATCATGCATAGGATAGTTTTTCTCAATTTTCTTCATCTGTTGAGATGCATAAGCAATGCCACTGTCATTTTTCATGAAGACGCACCCAATCACTTTCAGAGATGCATCACTAAAAATAATTAATCCTTCTCCACTTGAGGGAATATTTATCATGTGTGTAGTAACAAATTTCTTCTTCAGCTCTTGGAAACATTCGTCACACACTTTTGTCCAGATGAACTTGACCTGTTTTCGAGTTAACATGGTTAATGGATTAGAAATTCATGAAAAGTTTTTCAGAAACCTCCTCTAATATCATGCTAATCCCAGGAAACTATGAATCTCTATTATCATTGTAGGCTAAAGCCACTCCTCTACAACTTTTTTCTATGTAGGGTAAAAAGTGATTCATTCATTGGTTACAATGTGCCATAAGAAAGAAACTTGTTGCAAATAGAATTCAGATTTTTTGAACATCCCAAAAATCCTCTCCTTTTGTAGAGATTTCAAAAAAACCCTTAGATTATCCTCATACTCCTAGAGAATTTTTGAATATATTAGAATATCATCAATAACAAATACCACAAAGTTGTCAAGGTAATCCTTAAAGACTCTATTTATCAAATACGTAAAAATAGTAGGTGCATTAGTTAGTCTGAAGGTCATGACAACAAACTCATAATGCTCATATCTTGACCAGAAGGCAGTTTTCGGAATATCTTCTTTCTTCAAATTGAATTGATGATAACGAGATCTAATATCAATGTTAGAGAAGAATTGAACCCCACAAAGTTTGTCAAATAAGTCATCAATTCTTGGAAAAAGATATTTGTTCTTCATTGTGATCCCATTTTGTTCTCTATAATCATTGCATAACTGCATCAATCCATCCGTCTTATTCATAAAGAGAACCGGTTCATCTCAAGGAGACACACTCGTTCAGATAAAACCCTTATCCAAAAGATAATGGAGTTGTTTTTGACATTTCCAGCTCCAAATTTTCCATCCTATTTGGGGTCATTGATATCAGATGGGATCAAGGTATGAGTTCAATGGAGAACTCTACCTCTCTTTCTGGGGGAGGTCTGTGTAACTCCTTAGGAAATACGTCAACGTATTTTTGGACTATGGGGACATTTCTTATCCTCAAACTCTCATTTCTTTCTTATTCATCACTGATAAACTCTAAAATTATGGATATAGGAGGTTCTTCTAAACAAATATCAGGTTGAGATATCTCTCCTTGGAAGATAACTATATGTTTTCCATTCAATACTACTAATATTTCCTTGCTTCTTCATTCGATCGTTGCATAATACTTTGAGAGTTAGTCCATCCCAAGTAAAATGTTGAATTCAAGCATGGGAATGACTACAAGATTTTTGATAAGATTGTGCTCGCTAATGAAAAAACTAGAATTTCTAAACACTGACGATTCTTGGATAATCCCACCAGGAGTCTTGACTAATTACTCTACTTTTATAAAATCATATGTTGATTCTAAATTCTTTACAAACGTGTAATAAATAAAGGATTGCATAGAACCAGAATCAAACAAAGTACATGCTAGCTTTGGGAGAACAAAAAAAGTACCTACCACCACATCATTTGGTGCCTCACCTTCAGATGTAATTATTTCAAATGTATGACCTTGTTCTCTTGGAAATTTCTGAGGCTGATGGTGATTCCCCTCCACTACCCTTGGATTTAGATAGTGGTTGGAAAAGTTCCCAAGTTGTCCGTACTTATAGAATTGGAAATTGGGTAGGGCCTGCACCATCATCCCTTTATCGTTAGTATTGGGAAGTTTTGGATTCACCTCACCATGACTATTCTTTGTGATATGGCCATCTCTTCCACACTTGTAGCATTTCTTATTCTCAAGCAGGAAGTTCCCCGAATTCTTCTTCCCACATTTATTATACGTGGGAGTTTTGACATTCATTACTCCTCTTCCATGATCTAAGATCATCCCTAATCTTGGCACCATCATTCTTTTCTTGTCATTGGATTTATGAGAGCATTGTGTCTCTCCAAACTCCAGTTCAAATTTCATCGCACTTCACACGATCTCCTCATAGCTATCATAATATTGGTTGGATAGATTCTTACACAGGTGAGGTCTCAATCCACCAAAGAATCTATCAACCTTATAATTTGGATCCATGAAAAAGATAGAGGTTTAACATGAAATCCTTGCGATGTTCATCTCGTAGCATCCCACAGATTCATTCTTCTTCTAATTCAGCTTGAGAAACGACTTCTGCATTCTTGTTCTCATCAATCGAGGGAAATACTTACTGAAGAAGATCCCTCTGAACTCTTCCCACTCCATAAATTCAACCTCCACTCTTGGCCTCGTGTTTCCCACCATTGACTAGGTTCTCCCTCTAAGTGATAGGCAGCCAGAGTGACCTTCTCTTTCTCTGAACAGCGGAGCACAGAAAAGATCTTCTCGATAGAGCTAATCCACTGCTCAAAAATCAATGGGTCGGTAGATAACATAAATATTGGTGGTCATTGATTCATAAATGATTCAATATAATGTTGTTACATTAGTGGTGAAATCTATCTCTCATCTTGATTCATGTTATTTCCCATAACATGAGTTAGTTGGATCATCATTCTCATGAAAGCTTCCATTCCAGATTCTATCAGAGGTTCATTAGTGTATGGTCCATTATAGTCACCATTTGCACGATTCCTCATATTTCCAGCAATTTTATAAAAAAAACCATAGTGATAATATAATTTCATTTATTAATCATTCAACTATAAAGTATTTTATGTCTTAAAACTTCATGCTTTAAACAATTACATTTCTCTATAAATCCTTCATAATGAATTACAAAAATCTTATGATTAACCAAAGATATCCCCCAGAAGTGTTGTAACTAAGAGGGGAGCAAGTCTCATTGTCATGTACTAGGATTACCCAGGTCAAGGCTAAAATTACTTGTCTGAGTTTTAACTCTTAGGTATAACTGTGCCAGAGCCATCTCTACCTGATCATATCCCGACATGTTTGTATTTTATTGATAAACCACTTACTCAATAATCAACTAAATACCAGGAAGTATTATAGTATTTAAATTTTTCTATATGGTTCTTCCTAATGTTTTCATATCCTAATTTCAAAAAATAACTAAACTATACTCTGATACAAACTATGGCATCCTGCCTTTTATTTTATAACTTTTCATTACATTTAAAAAATAGAGGACATACAAATTTCTATGTCTTGGAAATCAGGAAAAAAATACATGAAAACATAAAATGATATTTTAAATATCCTTGGAAAGTGTCTTGAAAAGTTAATCCTAGGAACAACTAATATATCTCATAACCTAGAGACATACATCAAAGGAAAGGGTGACCCGAAATCCCATTAAAGAAAGCAAGGGATTCAATTTACTTGTGATATCAATAAGAACTTGATGAAAAGCACAATACATGAGCAATGGAAGAAGATTCATATCAAAATATAAATAACATGAATCAAAACATGAATATGTGGCTATAACATTCCATTTAGACATTTATGAACATATCACCAAGGTTCGTTCCCAAGGTGTCATAAAAACATTACCAAGGTTATTCAACAAGGTATGGTGAAATTTTCCAACTCTGGAGATTAATTCGTTACCCAATGCATTGGAGAACTATCAGGGCGAACCCATAATATTTCTTTATTTTCACATGAGTCAAATATATCATAATCAAACATTTCATTAATAACCCATATAGAATCAATGAAATGTGTTTCATGTCAAAATTGTGACATTTAAAAAGTACTTAAGAAGAAGATCATTATGTCATTTATGACCCATGGAAAGGGAGTGAGGGAAATATGTATGTCAATTATATAATCAATATATATAATTGTTTTATATTTATGAATACCCATATAAACAAAAGAAGGTAATGGTATTCACATAAATAATACAAGAGAATTTCTTGAGAGAAAGAGAGAGAAATATAGAGATGAAATTTCTACAGCATAACAGTTATATAACATGGTTTTTGAAAATATTGAAAAGAGATTGGACAAGAGTCACCGACTCATAAATAAATCAGTAAAAAATAGTTGTATAGAATAAATAGAAGGAAGATAATTGAATGGATATTTTAAGGAAATACCATATGAAAATGAAACTCGAAGGAAAAGAGAAGATGAAATTGTTTTTAAGAAAATCTGTCATCCTAACACATCACATAAAAATTCAAAAAAATAAATTCATGAGTGAATAAAGGGTCTCTCATCATTTGGACATGAAATGGACAGTAATAAGAATATTTAATAATATACACCCACATAAGAATATGGAATCTAAAAGACATAACTTAAAGGAAATCATGACTAAAAGTTGAGGGTGAATGTTTCCCTTACCATGAAGAGTATATTCGAAGGATCAAAGATTGGGACCTTGGGGGGCTTGAGGGCACCTTGGGAGGACTCCATGGGAGGTAGAATGACCAAAGATTAGTTGAAGAGAATTTTGGAATGAAATTAATGATGGAATGTCTTGGTGTTTATAGGAAAAGTGATGGAATATTTAATTAATTTCCAAGGGACACTACTAGAAAAATACCCTATACCAATGGTTTGGAGAACCATGGCCAAGAAAGCCATGAGGATACGTCTATACATACAGTTTTCCCAAAACCCCTAGTATAGACCTATTCCAATGGTTTTCAAAATCATTGGTATATGTAATATGAAAAATCTATACAAACGGTTCCATAAAACAGTTGGTATATGTTTTTCAAAAAAGAAGCATTCGATGGGTTTTGATCCCAGTACCCGCAGCTTATTATTGAACGACCTAACCACTAACCTAACATGACTGTTATGAATATAATTTCGTTAATATATACATATTTATTATCATAATTATTTTAAATTTTGATTTATTTAATGTTGTCAGTATAAATATTCCATAAAAATTATATGTAACTATAACAAAAGTTCTCAAAACCGTTGGTATATGTCCATTGATTTTGGTACCTATACCAATGGTTTTGGAAGATCTGTTGGTATAGGGAGGACCTATACCAACGGTTTGGCCAAACCATTCATATAGGGTCTCTAAAATGGACCTATACAAACGGTTTTGGCCAAACCACTGGTATAGGTCCCAATTAGTGACCTAAACCAAAGGTTTTCCCAAAACTGTTGGTATAGTCCATATTTCCAGTAGTGGGACACTTCATTGGTCGTATTTGCAGAACCATAGCCTTGCCCATGGTATTTTACCTTGGTATTGGCCACTTGGGACACCTCATAACATATCTTACTATTCAAAAGTCTACCAAAATGATCACATCATTAGTACATCATTATTAAATCATTATTACATTATTATTACATCATTATAACATCATTATTAGTAAATTTTTACATCATTAATGATGTAATTAAACAGCCGAAACTCTAAAATGTTTTTTCATTATTCACCAAAAAACAAAAGATTTTATAAAAATCCCATAAATTCACATTAACCAAATATTGATGCTCTAAATTCAAAAATGAACCCCGTTTTATGAAAATATATTTTAAATATTATTAATTTAATTTTTAAATAAAATCATTATTTATTAAATAAACAACTCTAAAAATATAACTTATCATGTAACACCATGAAAAAGTAATTAAAGTCTCATAAATTTATCATATAACCATAAGACAATAAAGAATCAATTTATGATTACATTTGAGGAAAATGAATTTTTATTTTAAATTATTAAATAAATTATAAATATGTAATTAAAATATATATGATATACAAAAATACCAATACTTATATTATGACCATTTTTTTCACTTTTAAGATGTCTAAATTATAATTTTACATTCATGGATGATGTTTCTATTTTTTTTGGCCGCTTTACTATTCATTACTATTCATTACTATTAATAATGGTATATTACTATTCAGACATTACTATTCACCAAAAAATTAAGTCTCTCTTATTAGACTCTAAATATCTTACTAGTCACAGTTTTATAAGACCATTTTCTGAAAATAATTTCACATTAATAATTATTTAATGTTTACATAAATATTTTAAAATACCCTTTTTTCCAAAATTCAGTACTAATATGGAACTTCTATAAATTTATCCTACATTTATCTAAACATTTGAAATTAAATTTTTTTACCATAATAAGAAATAACAATTTTATTTATACTAAGGGATTGAAAAAATTATCTAAGGCCTCGTTACATAACCCCTTATAACACCTGCATATGACCTAAGTGTAAGGTGTGCTATGGTGATAGAATCATTGGGAAGTTTGGACAACATTGCCGGAGTAGTGATTTCTATCATCTTGAATTTCTCCCTTAGGAGATTCCGTTCAAGTTTCACATGTTGAAGTTCAGATTGGGCATGGTCCAGAGCAAAGCCCATAGGTGCTACCTCCTTCCCATGCTCTGAATGATGGGCTTTGTACGACCCAAGTCTACTTGATGAGGTCATCGACTCTTCTTTCTGTATTACTTAACCACAGTCACTTGTATTTATAAACAATAATTGCAACTTTAAGAGTTTTGTATCTAATGGTCATATTGACCAATGGTCATATAATAGTCGAAACCTAACAGTATCACATCATTAATTAAATGATATAGTTTGTCGAGTATAAAATGAAATAAAACACAAATGCAGGAAACAAATATTATTCAAAAGTTCTGGTCGTTACAATGTGTTACTTACAATGATGTTGAGGTATGAATATTCACTGATGTTTATAATGTAATTGATGAATTCTGGAATATGTATGAAATTCTATCATATAAACCAAGTCAACATGTGTAGATGCTATAAATTACATATTTTAACACAGAATTTAATGGTTTTAACATGTCGCCTCCATATTTTAACAGACTTGCTAAACGTTTTTTGATTTGGTTTTCATGAAATGTCAAATAACATTCCATAAATTTTACATAACAGATTGTTTAGATTATAACAACTATTTTACAGTTGAATGTGTTGATAGATACTAATGAAATGGATGAAACCTATTTTATACCACCGAGGAGTTGTGTTCGTTGTTGTAATGAAGTTTTCGACACATGAGAAGGTGTAAAACTCCCAATCCATGTTTTTCTATACATCCAAAGATGTTTCTAAATAAGGAAATGTTAGAGGCGAGAAGGATGTAAATGTGAAAAGGAATGAATTTGTTTTGGGTGTTTTGGTGTTTAAGTCCCATGATATTTTAATTTTTCTCACGTGGTTCATACAATGATGTTGAGGAATGAATAGTCACTAGTGTTTATAATATAATTGATTCATTTTAAAAGATGTATGAAATTATAAAATATAAACCATGTCAACATGTATAAATGGTATAAATTATATACAGATTAACACTAAATTTCTAGGTTTTAAAATGGAGCCTCCAAATTTTAACAGTCTTGCTACATGTTTATTGATTTAGTTTTCATGAAAAGTCAAATAACAGTCCATGGATTTTACATTACATACTATTTATATTTTAACACCTATTTTATTGTTGAATGTGTTGATAGATACCAATGAAATGAATGAAAACTATTTGTTACCACCGAAGAGTTGTCTTTATCATTGTAATGATGTTGGGGACACACAGGAAGGTGTACAAATCCCAATACAAGTATTTATATGCTACCAAAAATGTTTCTTAACAAGATAATGTTACATCAGAGATGAATGTAAATGTTAATAGGAATTAAATATATTTTTATGGAGTTTTGGGGTACTATTCCCATTAATTATTTTTAATTTTGGTCATGTATTACTTATAATGATGTTGAGTTATGAATTGTTGATGGAGTTTATAATGTAATTGATGCATTTTGGAGATGTATGAAATTCTAACATATAAACCATGTCAACATTTATAGATGGTATAAATTAAAATTTTTAACACTGACTTTCTTGGTTTTAACATGGAGTCTCCAGATTTTAACAGTCTTGCTACAGGTTTTTTGATTTGGTTATCATGAAAAGTCAAATAACAACCCATGAATTTTACATAACAGACATTTTAGATTGTAACACCTATCTTACAGCTGAATGTGTTGAACGATACCAATGAAATGGATGAAACCTATTTACTACAATTGAAGAGTTCTCATCATCATTTTAATGATGTTGGTGACATGCAAGAAGGATTAGAAATCCCAATCCATGTTCTTGTATGCTGCCAAATATTTTTCTAAATAACGAAATGTTAGAGCGGAGAAGAATGTAAATGTAAAAATAATGAAATATGTTTTTGTGGAGTTTTGGTGTTTTAGTCCCATGAATTATATTTAATGTTGATCATGTGTTACTTACAGTGATATTGAGATATGAATAACCTCTAGTTTTTATAATTCAATTGATGCATTCTAGAATATGTATGACATTCTAACATATAAACCATGTCAACATGTGTAAATGGTATAAATTATAGATTTTAGCACTAACTTCCAATATTTTAACATGGAGCTTCAATATTTTAACATACCTACTATAGGTTTTTTTATTTGGTTTTCATGAAAATTTAAATAACATCCCATGAATTTTACATAACATACTATTTAGACTGTAACACCTTTTTTAGAGTTGAATGTGTTGACAGGTAATAATAAAATGGATGAAACCTATATTATACCACCAAATAGTTGTCTTCATCATTTTAATGAAGTTGGAGACACACTAGAAGTTGTACAAATCCATATACATGTTTTTGTATACTGCCAAATATGTTTCTAAACATGGGCATGATAGAGTCGATAAGAATGTAAATGTCAAATGGAATAAAATATATTTTTTGTGGAGTTTTGGTGTTTATGTCCCATGAATTATTTTTAATTTTGGACATTTGTTACATACAATGATGTTGATATATGAATATTCACGGGTCTTTATAATGTAATTGATGCATTCTAGAAGATGTATGACATTATAACATATAAATGATTTCAACATGTGTAGATGGTATAAATTAAATATTTTATCTCTCACTTTTCAGGTTTTAACACGGAGCTTCAAAATTTTAACAGACTTGCTCCATGTTTTTTTTCTTTGGATTTCATAAAAATTCAAATAATTGGACATGAATTTTACATACCTATCTTTTTAGATTGTAACACCTATTTTATATTTTAATGTGTTGACAGATACATATGAAATTGATGAAAAATATTTTCTACCACCAAAGAGTTGTCTTCATCATTATAATGAAGTTGGTGACACCTGAGAAGGTGTAAAAATCCCTATCCACGTTTCTGTATAGGGCCAAATATGTTTCTAAAGAAGGGATTGTTAGACTAGGGAAGGATGTAAATCTGAAAAGGAATGAAATATTTTTTTTTGTGGTGTCTTGGTGTTTATGTTCCATGAATTCTTTTTAATATTGGTCATGTGTTACATACAATGATATTGATGAATGAATAGTCACTGGTGTTTATAATGTAATTGATGCATTCTAGAAGATGTATGACATTATAACATATAAACCATATCAACATGTGTAGATGGTATAAATTATAGATTTATCACAGACTTTATAGGTTTTAACACAGAGCTTCCAAATTTTAACAGTTCTGCTCCAGGGTTTTTGATTTGGTTTTCAAGGAAAGTCAAATAATGACCCATGAATTTTACATAACATACTATTTATATTGAAACACCTATTATACAGTTGAATGTGTTGACATATACTAATGAAATGGATGATACATATTTAATTCCACTGAAGTGTTGTCTTCATCATTGTAATGAAGTTGGTGACACACAAGAATGTGTAAAAAACCCAATCCAAGTTTCTAAATTTTGCCAAATATGTTTCTAAAAAAGGGCTTTTTAGAGAGGAGAAGGATGTAAATGTGAAAAGTATTGGAATATGTTTTTTAGAGTTTTTGTGTTTATGTCCCACGAATTATTATCAATTTTGGTCATGTGTTACTTATAATGATGTTGATGTATGAATAGTCACTGGTGTTTATAAAGTAATTAATACGTTCTAGAAGATGTTTGAAATTCTAACATATAAACCATGTCAACATGTTTAGATGGTATAAATTACATAGTTTAACACTGAATTTTGAGGCTTTAACATGGATCCTCTAGATTTTAATAGACCTGCTCTATGTTTTTTTATTTAGTTTTCATGAAAAGTCACATCATATCCCATGAATTTTGAATAACTTATTTTTTATATTGTAACTCCAATTTTACAGTTGAATGTGTTGATAGATACCAATTAAATGGATGAAACATATTTGCTGGCACTGAAGACTTGTATTCATCCTTGTAATGAAGTTGGCGGCACACGAGAAGGTGTAGAAATCCCAATAAAAGATTATATATATTTCCAAATATGTTTCTAAAAAAGGGAATTTCTAGAGAGGAGAAGTATGTAAATTTGAAAAGGAATGAAATATGTTTTTTTGGAGTTTTGGTGTTCAAGTCCCATGGATTATTTTTAATTTTGGTTATATGTTACTTAAAATGATGTTGATATATGAATAGTCACTAGTGTTTATAATGTAATTAATCAATTATGGAATATGTATGACATTATAACATATAATCCTTCTCAACATGTTTAGATGGTATAAATTAAATATTTTAACACTAATTTTTTAGGTTTTAATATAGAGCCTCTAGATTTTAACATATCTTCTCCAGGTTTTTTGTTTTGTTTTTTTGTGACAAGTCAACCAACATTCAATAAATTTTTCATAACAGACACTTCATCATTGTAAAGAAATTGATCACACTCCTCAATATTCAATATTCCATAGGTTCACTAAACAAATTAAAAGTGACAATAGGATTGATTTTATCATTGAATCAACAAATATAGTCACAATAGTACCTAACAACCACCAACTTCAACCAAACTCTTGAAACTCAGTAAAAGTGTTTTTCAACCATTTCCTCTGAAAATTATATGTTTAACTAGAAAAATCCTCCAAAAACATTTTCATCCTTGAATTGAACCCATGATTAACTATACACTATAGTAAATAAACCCCTTTCTTTTGAATTTGAATCTACAAACATATCATGCAAAACATTATATATATTAGAGACAAAAAAATATAAAGTGGTATAAATTTATCACATTAGTATAATATTTCATCTTATTTACATTGTACCATTCTTGAAGGTATCAGTTCAGGTGAATTCCACAATAATTACTAAAAAATAAACAAACCCATTAGATAAAAAAACTGGATTTGAAAAATAAAGTAGTGAGTAATTTTTTCTACCAATTAGATTGCAGCTGAACTGATTGATAAACAGATTCAAATTTAAATGAGAAAGAAAATACTCATTTTGAATGATGTTGCAACATGGTAACAATACAATAACCTTATATTAAAGTCACAACATATAATAAATTAGTACTTTCTAAATCAGAAACTATGTTTGTTAACCAAAAACCAAATGATGTCCAAGGCCAATTTATGTATCAGTAATGTAGAATGTTTTGTTGTTTTTTTATCAGTGGAAATAGTGAAGGGGGTTAAGAACATGAAATTTCATTGAAATTAAGTCCATGAAATAGAAAATCCAATGAAAATTCATTAAATTGGAGAAAAAACATGTCAGTACTCTGCTATGTTGTGTCTGACAATATTAGGCGTGACATAAATTCAAACATTAGTATCATTCCACTCATCCTAGCATGAGATAACATCATCCTACAACACTATATTATCATAATATATAAAACATAATACCAAAGTATTTTGTTTACATCAATATAATCCTAATGTCAGTACCATGAATAATGGATCAAATATATGTATAGTGATTGTTCTCAATGATTTTTGATCTTTCACAAGAGTTCTTGCAATCATGGACACAATATGTGATTCCAACATTGCCATTCATACAAAACTGATTAGTTATCATAAAATAGTTGATTATAACGAAAGGATTTACTTTCCATTTTGTTGACCCATTCCATAGGGCCCAAACAATGACACTCATGTACAATCAAATAGTAATTATGCATCTCAACAACTCTGCATTTAAATCTCAGCCCATATGTTCCTAAAATACATTTCAATAGAGTTCCATTATTCAAAACATGAATACGATTATAGCCAACCACTATTTTCTGCACTACTTCCTTCCCGATGTCCACAAGTCTTATACTATCCTTTTAAGGTTGGATCGGACTTTGATAGGTTGTTGCACATAGGGTGACCATTTTCTCAATCTTTTTTCACTGTGATCTCGTAGGAGCCATCCCAATAGATGGGTCTCCCAATGATGGTTCAAACACAACTTTATATGCTTCCTCTTCTAGTTCCTCAGCATCGTCCACTTCCCCCACCTTATTCACCTTTTTTTCATCTCCCTCTAACAATGTTTCCTCCTCTTCATCTTCCCCTACCTCCTCGGTTTCATCTATCTCCCCCACCTCCTCTTATATGTCCTCTGTAAGCTCCTCCAACTCACTAAAAACCTCTATTTATTTATTTAGGGCATTACCAAATCTATCCACTTCCAAAGTAGTGCCTTAATTTAATCTCTTTGAATAAAAATTTGCATGATGATGAAAGAGTTCATGCAGGTGCTCAATGATACCTTTCATATATCCATCATAAAAAACCTTGATATCTTATAATATATAATGGAGATAAAATTTTTAGAAATAAATATCATAAAGTAAGAATTTAAATTAATTAAAAACAATCTAACAAAAGTTAACACAAACATTCCATATTTTAACACTTAGCCTCTAGTTTTTGACGCTAACCATTTATAAATGAAAAATGACACTTTCATCTTATTGTTAGAAAACAATCTAATGAAAAAATTTATTTAAACTCACATTACCGCACTCATTAACCCTTTATGATAATAACCACTTCATGTATCCATAAACATCATTTCATAAAACCATTCAATAATAACATAAACCTTAATAAGGGGTATAACCACTAAAATACCACATTATAACACTCTAATTTCAGGTTTTTACCTCTAATATTACACATATAAACACATGGCCATTTCTAAAGTGTGTTACAAGGCATTTAACAGAATCCTATAGGAAATTAATAGTGACGTACAAAAAATTAACAATCATCATCCTGGTTTTAACATTGGGCATCCACATGTTATCTTTATTTTTGGGAGATTCAAACATAATGCCTTTAAATTTAACACACCAGATACTAACACTAAAATATAGATGTTTAACACTCCAATTCCATTTCTTAACATTGAAAAGAAACAAAATAAGAAAATATCTACATCAAAAAGGAACAATTCATATCATTTAACAACAATATAATATAAATTAATACAAAACTTCCAGATTTTAACTCCCATCCTCCAGTTTTTGACACTATCCATTTGTAAATGAAATCTAACACGTTCAATGGACCATTAAAATATTAGTACCACTAAAATTCCACAGTGTAACACTCTAATTTCATGTTTTTACTACTAATATTACACATCTTAACACATGACCGTTTATAAGGAGGATTAATAGGCTTTTAACATAATTATATTGAAATTTAATACTGAACTACCAAAAATTAACAATCATCGTCTATGTTTTAACATTGAGAATAAATATGTTATCTTTAATAGTAAAACATTCAAATAATAAGCCTTTTAATTTAACACACTAGATACAAACACTAAAATACAGCTGATTAACACTACAATTCCATTTTTATCATTTATATGAAACCAAATAAGAACATATCTCCATAAGAAAGGAACAATTCAATGAATTTAACAACAATATAATAAAAATTAACACAGAAAATCTATAATATAACAATCATCCTACAGTTTTTTACACTATATTTTTATAAATAAAAAATAACACTTTTAATAGACCATTTCAATGTAGGTACAACTAGAATCTACACATTGTAACACTCTACTTTCATGTTTTTAGTCATATAATGACACATCTAACCTCATGGCCATCTATGAAGAGGATTAAAAGTCATTTAACAAAAATCTACTATACATTAACACTGATCTACTAGAAATTAACAATCATCATTTAGATTTTAACATTCGGAATATGCATGTCGTATTTAACAGTGGGAGATTCAAACATAAATCATTTTAATATAATACACAAAATTCTAACAGTAAAATACAGTTTTTAACACTCTAATTCCATGTTTTAACATTTACATGCAACCAAATAAGATCATATCAACATAAAAAAGGAACAATTAAACACATTTAACAAAAAACTAAGAGAAATTAACATAAAACATCCATATTTTAACACTTAGCCTCCAGTTTTTGACACTATCCATTTATAAATGAAAAGTAACACCATTGATGGACCATTTCAATGATAGTACCATGAAAATCCCATATTGCAACACTCTAATATTAGGTTTTTACAACTAATATTACACATCTAAATGCATGGAAATTTCTAAAGAGGATTAGAAAGAATTTAATATAAACCAACTAGAAATTAACAGTGACCTACCAGAAATTAATAATCAGTATCCATGTTTTAACATTGGGCATGAACTTTTAATCTTTAATAGTGGGAGATTCAAACATAAAGCCTTTTAATTTAAAAAACCAGATACTACCACTAAAATATAGATGTTTAATACTATATTTCCACAATTTAACATTGAAAAACAAATAAATAAGAACATATCAGCATGAAAAAGGAATAATTCAAAGCATTTAACAACAATATAACTGAAATTAATATATAAATTCTAGATTTTAACACTCAACCTCAAGTTTCTAACACAATCCATTTATAAATGAAGACTAACACATTCAATTTACAATTTCAATGTTGGTAATACAAAAATCCCACATTGTAACACTCTAATTTCATGTTTTTACCGCTAAGAATACACATCTAAACACATGGACATTTTGAAATAGGATTAAAATGCATTTAACATAAAAAAAATAACAATTATCACTAACCTACCAGAAATTTACAATCAACATCTAAGATTTAACATTGGGCATCCACATGTTATCTTTAACAGTGGGAGATTCAAACAGGCGTTCTTTTAATTTAATACACTAGATACTAACACTAGAGTACAGATGTTTAACACTATAACTCCATGTTTTAACATTGAAAGAAAAACAAATAAGAACATATCTGTATAGAAAAGGAACAATTCAAAGATTTTGACAACAATTTAACAATAAATTAACACAGAACTTCTACATTTTAACACTCAACATCCAGTTTTTGGCAATATCAATTTATAAATGAAAACTAACACTTTAAATGGACCTTTTCAATATTGGTACCACTAAAATCCCACATTATAAGACAGTAATTTTAGGTTTTACCACTGAGATTACACATCTAAACAAATGGGCACTTCTAAAGAGGATTACAAGGAATTTAACATAAACCTACTAGAAATTAACAGTAACCTACCAGAATTAACAATCACCATCCACAATTTAACATTGGGCATCCGCATGTTATCTTTAATATTGGGAGATTCAAATAGGAAGCCTTTTAATTTAACAGACCATATACGAACACTAAAATACATATGTTTAACACTGAAATTCCATTTTTTAACATTGAAAAGAAACAAAATAAAAACATATTGGCAAAAAAAGGAATAATTAAAAGAATTTAACAAAAATATTACAATAATTAACATATACCTTCAAAATATTAACACTCAACCACCATTTTATGACACCATACATTTATTATAGAAAAATTAAATTTTAAATTGTCTATTACAATGTTGGTACCACTAAAATCCCACATTAGAAGATTATAAACTATTATGATTACACATATAAACACATGTCCATTTCTAAAGTTGATTACAATGCATTTAACAAAAACCGACTAGAAATTAACAATGACCTATTAGAAATTAACCATCAACATCGAGGTTTTATCATTGGGCATGGACAAATTATCTTTAATAATGAGTGATTCAAACAGGAAGCCTTTTAATTAAACACACCAGATAATAACATTAAAATACAGATGTTTAACACCCAAATTCCATGTTATATCATTGATAAGAAACCAAATAAAAACATTTCAGCATAAAAATGTAACAATTAAAACCATTTAACAAAAACCTAATAGAAATTAGCACATACATTCCAGATTTTAACACCAAAACTCCTATTTTTGACACTATCCATTTATAAATGAAAACTATCACTTTCAATGGACTATTTCAATGTTGTTACCACTAAAATCGCACATTGCAACACTGTAATTTCATGTTTCTACCACTAAGATCACGCATATAAACATTTTGAAACCGTGCATGAACAAGTTAACATAAAAAACCCATATTTTTACACTTCAATTTCATATTTTAACACGATAATTTTTAATGGAAGCTTTCACAAATATAAGGATAAGGTTTTTACCAGATGGGAGAACAAAGAATGATTAGGCAGCCCGCTCCTTGATGAAGTAGGAGGCACATATAAAATGACTATTTTGGTGGTTTTTTTCAATCTTAATAACCGTTTAATATTATATTCATCCCAAAATTAGAAAAAATTATCGCTACATAAATTTTGAACTTCTCCAATCAGGAATTGGATGAAGAAAAATAGCTTCAATAAAAAGTCAACATGTAAATATTAGTAAAATAAATTTACTAACTAATAAAAATAAGATCATACATTGTTAAACATTTTTAAAACATACCAATAAGATAACCATACAACCACCAACATGCTTCTTCTATTAGAATTTTTGTATCGCCTAATTGTTGATACATACCTCTCGAACAAGATCCATCAACCCAAATACGGACAAATCCCATTGTACATCATTTTGTTGAAAACCACACAACATACTGATATTTCATTCATTTATAGAATAACTAGCGATAGAATTTTATATTATTCCCAATGAAAACAATATAATGGTTGTAAAAAACTCCCTTTTCCACCACGCTATAAAATATTATCTCCTTCAATGCAGTTAACTTTTTTCCAATATAACTTCTCTTCATTTCTTTATATTCATCATTATCCCTTTTATGACAGATAGCTCATTCTCTTGAATGAATTACTAACATGTAGTTAACATTTTTTACCATAATCACCATTTCCTTTCCTCTATGTACCATGGTACATATAGGAGGATCAATGGAATCTAAAATATTCTCAAATAATTCTCTCAAAAATCATTGAAAGTTAAATTCCAACAATATACTAAATCCAAATTCTATGACCAAATGTTTTTTACTTATCATGTCTAATAATGAAATCAATAACATATTTAAATGAATTTAGAGAACATATTAATTTTAAAATAGTTTGGTTTCTAACTTTTTGACCCATTAAAGCATCATTTTCATCGTTAGCCATGACATTATACTTATTTTTTTAGAAATAGTGAATGTTTGGACCAAGCATATATTATGTCAGAATTTTCATCCCTAGAATTTTTATACACTCCATTATATTTCTTGAAAAAAAATTTCTAACACATTACAAAATGAAATAAAAGTCTATCACAATGTTAATATAACATGCTTTTCTAGAACAAATTATAGAATACCAGAAATAAAATCATGCCTAAATTTTTTCAATCCTGATGATCGATTCCTCTACATTGAAAGCCCACGAAAATTATACCAAGGAAAAAAACTATGAAAAAATTATCAAATATGTATGGAATGGGGACAATGATATTGAAGAAATAAAACACTGGGAAGACATCAATATGACACAGAAAAGTCAATAGAGTGAAGTGGTAGATACCAAGAGGAGGCGACGACCAGCTAGGGTTTTGAAAAAATCTAGGTGATGGTATGGGAGTGGAGAGTAATGGGACGATGGTGGAGGGTTATTACATAGGAGACATGATATAGTGGAAGGAAATGGCACACAGGAGTGGTGTATGATGATGTGGGAGTGTAGTGCAATAGTGAGGCGACCATGCAGGAGGAGGTGACAATGGGATATAGTTTTGGGGGAGGACGATGACACTACAGAAGAGGATGAGGACACCACAATATTGAAGGAGAGGATGGTGGCAAGGGACTGGACAAAAATGGAGAGACACATGCCAGAGGAGTAGATGTAGAACTGGGATTTTTGGGAGAAAAGAGAGATGACGACGTAGAGGGAGATAGAGAAAACCGAGAGATATGGGGAGCAATGTGAGGGTGCATCCATCGATTTTGGGAGGGGGAAATTTTTTATGTTAAAACAGTCATTTGGATACCCAGTTTAATAAATAAAGTCCCCCCTTTGGTATTATCTAAATGTTTGGCCCTTAAAAAGAATTACCACTCTATTTTGGTATGTAATTTATATTCTCCATAACCTTTACGTCTTTTTCAAGCATCCATTATTATAGACACTTTTTTAAATGTAAAAATTTTCAATGTATTTTCACATCCCTTTTTTGAAAACTATATGTTGTTTTCAAGTCTTAGCTATTAGGTATATTTTTTAAAAGTAAATTTCATTAATTGTTTTCACATCACCTTTTTAAGACCATTATTTCATTTCAAGTACTTTAATTAGGATCTATTTATAATAATTATTTCAACAGTATTTTCTTTCCCTCAACAGAATGATTTATGATAGTAATTTATACTTCAATTTTTTAAATTGGTTTTATGAAATATATTGATTTTTCATATCCTTTTACACTGAAAATAATGTATTTCATGAAGTAATTTTTTTATCACCCTATATATGATAATATGATACATTATTTAAAGAAAATAATAATTTTGATATATTATTTTATCTTAAGTTTAACATATATGATGCTTTTATAAGGTTTAAGAACCCCATTATTTTTCTATGAGATATTTAATATATGATCATGATTAATTTTATGTGGAACACATATGTATTGATGAAAACTAGTGAGGTCCTATTTCACGCTTCAATAAATTGATTTATGTTATTATCTCATGCGATAGTCAGACAGGGATATAATGAGTTTTTTTCACAAAGGCATGAGCATGCTAAGTTAACTCACATTTTTAGGCATTAACAAAATCAACTTGTTCACATATGTGTAATCATAATGAGTTTGGTCACATAGGTTTTTATATTCTTTTGGTTATGCAACATTCCTATGTTATTTATCACGATCTGATAATTTTTGAAGATGAATTTTATTTCCATGAAATTCAATGTTTTTAATATTATGAATTATTTCTAATGTATTCCACACTTTTTTTTCATGATCAAATGTTATATGACTATTGAGTGGTCTTTTGAGCCCTTCTATATCTTTAATGCTTCCTTAATGATTTTTATGATCTTAGTTTACACTAAACTAATATATTATAATCATATAACATATTTTGATCATTTATTATGATATTAATATCATTTTCATGTTTTTCCTTCATTTTATGATAAATGATTCTTTTGTTGAGCATATGAGATCCCCCATTTTTATGGTTCCAATATATGGGTTTTGAACATTATAATATCTTGTGATATATCTAAAAATGTTTTCGAGGAGATTGATTATAGAAAAATGTTCACAATTTTAATAAATAAGATAATTATGTAGATAATAAAAAAAACCCTAGACTATTTGGTATTTGGGTTATGATAATATTTTTGAAGTGAATTATTAAAATATTGATATTAGTATATTATTTATTTCATGTTAATCTTAGGTTATTATAAATGTTCACTGATTTGTTTCTGTATAGTGAGTTCACCCTTATAGGTTCACAATTATATAATAAGGTTTTATTATTATGTATAATGATTTTAAAGAGTAAATTATGTTCAGTGGTGGCTGAAAAATCCATGGAGGTAGATTATTGATTACAATATATATTTCTTGGGAGATAGTTGAGCGATTAAATGGAGAAGATTTTGAGTTTTAGAGTAGATGTGGTTATGATATGAATATTTTTCATTACATTAATAAAGTTAAGAATCTTGTTTTTCATTATGAATCATTTGAGAGGATGTTTGTTCCTTGGATAATTATATGAACATGGAATGAGTTCTCTAGTTAGTTAGTGGTGCTTAAATATGTTTCAAGTGGAAGTGAAATTTCCACACCAATAACATTCATAAAATGGTTGTGTATATTTAATAATTGGAGAAAAATTTCTTATTTTCACAGGACACTATAATTTTCATGGTTTGTGGTTTGATATTGAAAGCCTAACTACACCATGTTGAAATATAGTAAAATATATAACACTATAATAATGATATTGTTTATAAGGTGGTTATATCCTTGGGAATTTTATTTGAAATGATTCATTTTGGGAAATAATGTGTTTTATATACTCTTTTGTGTATGGTATGGTATCTTTCATGTGATTATGAACTTTTAGAAGAGTGATTACCCAAGGTTTGGTATGTAATAGTGTTATGTTTTATTTATATGGTTGTTTACTTTATTAAAAGAAAGAGTTAATTTTTGGGAATTGTAATGGTGAAGACCACATCATGGTTCACTTATTCTCTTCTAAAATTATTTTTATAAGCTTTTTTGAAGAATCATATACTAATATACCCACAAAATATTTCATTGATATATTCCTACTGCTATTTATTGACAGTTTCCTGATGTTTAAATATTATTTTTTTCCTAGTGTTATTTTTTAAACCCTCTAAATAAAGATAAGTTAATATTTAGAAATAATTATAATTAAACATATTTCTATGTGTATAAAAAATATTTTCTACCCCCATCAACCATTTTATCACCTAAATACTAACACTTACCCCCCTCACATTTCCAGTCATCTTACCCCTCACTCTTATTTCTCCTTACCCATTCACAATTCCCATTTCCAATCCCATAACAATTAATCCCATACTCATGAATCCCTTACCATCATCCTTACCTTAACCCATAATCCACTACTCACGAGTCCCACTTAAATTACCATTTTATTGTTCCCCAATCCCACACTCATGATCCAATTATCATCGACATTCACACTCCCCAAAATTCCCTCTCTTTATATCCTCTTTTTTACCCTTACCCCATCCCTTGACCCTTGACTTTTCTGGTCTCCCTACAATCATAGATACACTCACCCCCAGAATTACCACTGGTGACCCTTCTCATATCTTTAACCATCCTTCATACTATATTTTTCCAATAAAATTACAACGCATGGGAATTAGAATCACACATTTTGTATCCTTGTGAATTTTATATTATAATTATATTATTTATTTAGATAAATAACTATAATTGACCCATAAAAATATTACATTTTATTGTGGAAATTCAAATTGGTAGGTAAATAATATGTATCCACATGGTTTTGTTAAAAATTTCTTACACTTTTTTATTAGGAATTATATCATTATTTTTTGATATATTAAGTTAAGGGTGGTAAATAAATATGTATTTATAAAATTTTGATTAATTTATCTCGAGACACACCATTGTATGATAAGGGTTTGGAATAATTTTCATATAATGTAATTGAAAATAAATCATTGCAATGTATTATATAATTATATTTTCCAGATTGAAACAATCTCCTAATTGATAAATACATTGGTTTTAATGGAACGTTTAATTTTATGGAATGTGAAATATGTTACGATACATTCAATGAAATGAAAAGTGATACATCAAAGTAGAACTCAATTTGAATCATAATAAATATTTTAATTTGAATTTTAGTATACTATAACCATGATTATTAATGGTCAATAGAACATTTAGTTATTCTTATTCTGGTTAATCTTGATCAGTTATTTAGTGGTAAAAAATGATTATTATGGAATATGTTAATATATAAATCAATTATTTTATGAAGTGTGTGCCATGTATTCAGAGATATATTATCTACTAAATTTTTACAATATCAATTATTTCTATTAAGTAAAATACATAGAAAAGTTATGGGTTTGGAGTTGATTTATGATTCATTTAGTGACGTTATCATCCATATATCATTATATAAGATGAAGAAACCACAAAAAGATTTTCCATAATTAAAAAAAATTACCCTATAATTTTTAATCCTATAATTTATTGGGGCTTTGAGTATGATAATTTAGAATGAATAGGATTTAAAATAAGAACATGAGAATTAGTGAGAAGCAATGAGAGTAGAAATAAATGTTACAAAAAGATGTAGTAGAAGAAGAAAACTTATAAAATTATATTTTCATTACTTTATTCTAAAACCCTAATTGAAAATTTTATTCAAGTTATCTAAAACTTCATATGACATAATCTATCATGCTTTATAAATTATCAATGATGACATGATGAGGAATCTAAAATATTAATTATCACTAACATTTTTTGATTAAATATTTTTGTTTCTTCCTAAAATCTTATTTAGGATTTAATTATGATGGGTTTACCCATTTGGGAACATTAATTACTAATTATTAATGATAGAAAAATATTTTTAACTTATAAAACATAAGTCAACAAATGTATATGAAAACAAAATTCATTATTTTGATGATTATTCAAGGAATGAAAATTCTAGAAAATAAAATTTATATATATCATTTTCCTTTAATAAATTAATTTAGAGAATTATGTGAATGTGAAAGGGAAACATTTGATACATTAATGACAAAATGTTCTTAAATAATGATAATTTAAGTGAAATACTTTGATACTATCATAGATTGGGAAACTAATCTATTTAGGACACTCATACTGGTTTTTCATTTACAGTTTTTTTATTTTGATTTTTCACCTCAACAATTACCTCATGGAAGAAAATGTTTCTTTATATGTTGACATAGATTTCATGGCACATCAAATAAATTAACTTTTAAAATGAAATAGTTCAATTTAGATTTTGAATTGATAATGTTACCATATGTTTTATCTTGTTCAAAAATCATGAAATAATTAATTAATTTCACTATGGAATTTTGAAAATGTTATTAGTTTAATGAAGAGTGAAGGTTTACAAGGAATTATATCTGGTGTGGTTGGAAGAAAATAGTGGAAGAAAATGAGTATATTTTTCAAACATCTTAATTGGGATTATAATTTTCTTTTTCATGATCTTCAAATAATGTATATTGTGAATGAAAACTATACCAATATAATTTTTAAAATTCTTAATGAGTAGGGGAAATTAAAAGATCACCATAATTATATTACTATCATAGTACAAATTAATTTTAATCATACTTTTTCAGTATATGATAATGTGAAGTATCCTTAATTTATTATTCAAAAAAATTATCATGAAAAAAAAATTATTTTATTGAAAATTTAAAAATTGAAAATAGGTAGATAAATATTCATGTAAAATAAAAATGTTAGTTGACTTAAAATATCAAAATATAGATTGAGTGAAATTTCATGACTTATATATTCTTGTCGATTAATTGAAAGCCTCGGAATATCATAATACATAACTTAAAAATGTAACATCAATTCGAGTTTAGTTATAAACATTCATCAGATATATTTTTGAAAATATATATATTCAAATGATCTTGAAAAAAATCATCGAAGAACTGTGTTGTACTTCATAATTTTTAGATTTTATTTCCCATTCATTTTTCATATTAATAATAAATTTGACTATTCAGTCAGTTGAGGAATATAAACTTGATGGATCAGTACACTATCGATGGATATTCCCAATTTAGAGTCATATTAATTATATTTTAATTTTTATTGATTAATTTAATTTTATTAAATCATAATAAAAAATATTTAATAGTTTTTTTTAAAAAAATTCATCAAGTACTAAAGTCCTTTGATTTCATCTTTGATAAATAAATCATAACCATGTGGATATATTATTTATTGTTATATAGCCAGAAATTGTATTACAATCTATACTAGGTATTTATATTGAATTGATACTACAATAAATTATGTTGGATGTGTTAATTAAATTTCCAAATATTTTCACTCAGAAAAATAGGCATCACTATATCTAACTATAGGAAAACCAATTTGAAAGAACTCAAATTTTATATTGACCAACTTGGAGTAACTGAAATACCAATAAAATGTAATACTGAATATTATTATGATAGATCTATTTATGGAGTAATAGAAATTAAAAATAAAGAGACAACTGGGGGTTCTTTCTTGAAATGAGACACAATAATAAAAACTATTAATAAAAAAATAGATAAACTGTTCTCTAAAAATCTATGTACATACTAATATTAACATTATTTTTTTATGAGAAATTTTATTTCAATCATTTATAAATTATTAATATTTATAATCATGTTAAAATTTCAAATGATTTAAAGTTTTTTTCTTAAGGTCTTCTATATAAAGCTATTAGATTTCATGTATACAATATTAATGGGTTAATGTTTCATATAATAAATCATGAAAAATTCTTGAATTTTGAAAATAATAATGTATTTTCATATTTATAGGTGGGTTACTATTGAAACCTCAAGATATCATCAAATTGATATATCATAGTCTATTATCAGATTTATTATTCAAGTAAAATCGGTTCAACATTGATTGGGTTATAACAAAAGATTAATTACATTTTATCTATGTAAACTTCTGTCTCTAGATACATATATTTATGAATAATGAGAATGATACGTTTATCATTCCTTAATATAAGAATATTATTTATTATGTGGATGATTAATTAAATGACTTATATAGTGTTTTGTTACACTAAAAATAAATAAACTGTTGTGATATGGGTGATTAATATCAGTTGATATTTTTCAACAATGAACCTTCTCTTCTAGAAAACATTACACAAAATACTAGATAATAAAGAGAAAAAATAATATTCAAGGGATGGTTAAAATGATTATGTAATCTTCACAATAAAGGTGCATAACAAATAGCACAATTAATATTTATATAGTTGAAAAAAATTTTGTAATTTATTTACAATTTTAAATCTATAAGTATTTCGTGTATATATATATATACAATTTTTAATATTGTTTTTTTCAATGTTTATTATTCTTTTACTTCTATTATTTTGTAAATATAAGATATTCTAACCCATTTGAAATGCTATAATGAAATGAAAAAATATTGTGATTTTAATCGACCATCATCTCAATGAAAACCTATTATACCATCACCTTTAGTGTATTTGAGTGATTCCACTATACTAGATACATTTAGTGAGACACTAGATTCTTGGATGTTGTTTTATGCTAACAATTAGATGAACTTTTGTTATTGGAGTAGTTAGTTACTCCACCATCAATGTGATGGTGGTGGGTTACCATTACCGGTATATATGTCAGTGTAAAAAATAATATATTTTTATTAATAATTTAATGAATCTATATAATATATAAAAATTACAACATAAGAAATAAAAATATGATTATGTTGATTTAGTAGACTAGTAAAAAATTAAAATTATCAATCCATATGGTTATTTATTGGTTTTTACTCATGATGTTGTTAGAATATATAGAGATATTCTTAGGTAGTTTTCTTGTGAGATGGTGAGACATCCAATTAAATCTAATGATTGGAGTCACATTCTCATATATTGGGAGAATGCCATGTTTTACATCAAAAAAAGGTTAATAATAACTTAATGTTTATTAATGAAAAATTTAGCTAGCATACGTAAAATTATAAATATAATAATACAATGTTATGTTTTTTATTACAGTTTTTTCCAATTTAACATGTCTTACTCAGATTCAGCCCATGGATTTTCAAAATTTCACAAAATAAATGGAGAGACATTAATTGGATAATATTATATGATTTTAATGGAATTTATTTTGGAAATGGAAATAATAACAGAATTTATATAAAGGCATCTTACTTAAATAGCTGCTAAATTTTTTTGATATTGAATGGGATGTTCCTAATTTAGTATTTGAATATTTTACAGTAGCATAACAACATAAAACCATATAATTTTTTTAATATTACTATTTTCTTTGATTTTCCGAAAAAATACTATAAATCATGAAAATTTGTAATTCCTCATATCACTAGGTCATAGAGTTTATCCAAAAAACAATGGTTTTTATATTTTATTTATTATTAATTTTTTTTAATTTTACCTAATGGGGTTTTCAATGATGAAAAGGGTATATATATATTTATATAGGTTCATGTTATATGACACTAGGATAGGAAAATGAAGATACAAATTAATTTTAATCAAAACCCTTATTGTAGTTGCATGAATCATATTATCAGAGAAATTTCCGTAAGCACATTCCATTATAGTTTAATGTTATATCACTACTATAAACACATAAAAATGAAAAATTTATTAATTATAATATTTTATGAAGTTTGGATAATTTATAAAGCCACAATGAATATTTTTTTAAAATGTTTTAATACAAGTATCATTGGATGCAAACCATACACAATCACTATTGGGTTCCTAGAATGATGTAGTTGTAATACTTTTAAGGACAAATCATCTTAGTTGTGTTCCAGGGATGTGTTTAGGGCAAACAAAATCTAATTTAGTTGGTATGACACATTAAACCTTTACTTATACTCCATGTTGTGGGTGTTCAACTAGTTCCATTTATTGGGATGATTGAAGGTAATGTTAAAGGATGTAAGAAAATGTGAAAGAACATGACACCTACAAGAAAATATAGGATCAGTGGGGGTTAGTAATGGAAAAAGCCTTAGTTTCTATTTTCAATAGAATGATAAGCACAATCCCTAAGAAAATTACTAGTCTTATATCACATCCTATATATGTAAATTCTGTAATAATTACTGGAAAAGAATAAATGACTATTTCATTATTATTTTAATGAATTTTTTTTAGTGATGTTTCTATGATATTGATATGGGGTAATGTTAGATGATTATTTCAATTAAATTTTGTGGTTAGATATATGAAATTATAGTTTTTTTAATGTATTTTTATTTATTTTATATGAACAACAATAGAAACAATTAATGTTGAAAAAAATTAAAAACTATTTATAATAATAGTGTTTCTTATTTCCCCAAGCCTCTCCTATGATCTCCACTAAAAATATAGGGTCATATATGCTTATTGGATTTCCCTTGTCTACTAAATATGTTATTTTTAGAAAAATATGAAGGTTAATGATGTGGTTTTCTGTTAACTAGAAATTTGGTGAAGAAAACAAGATTTGTGAGACACGTCAAACCATTTTTTGTTGTGATTGGAATGACTCATTATTCATTTTATGATGATATAAATATTTTTAAGAACATGAATAATGTTGTCAAAACTAATAACAACACCTTGTATTTCCATGTAATCAAAGGAAAATGAAAATATATTTATTTTTGTAATATAGGAAATGACACCGCATCAATAAATTTATCGTTTTATTTGAGATGCCTATAAAGAATTTTTTTAATATAAAAAATATACATGTAATGATTAAAACCATCAAAAATTACATTTTATTAGAGTGAGATCATAGGAAAAATGTCAATGAATTAATATTTTATTTTTAAATGTAGATAACATGTTAATTTAATGTGTAGTGTTCTTGAAATGAATGAATAATATATTTTTAATGACATAAAAGTTTTTTAAAAAAAGTTTTAGGGGTCTAAAAACATGAAAACAAAATCATATTATTATGAATATATAATTCATATATTTTAGATTTATTTTTGAAATTTAGTAAATGAATATAAATAAATTTTAGTTTCTATTTTATCATAATGAATAAAATTGAATTTTTAGTGTCATAAAACTTCAAACCATATTTTGTTGTGATTGGAATGACTCATTATTCATTTTCTGATGATATAAATATTTTTAAAAACATGAATCAAGTTGTAAAAACTAATAACAACACCTTGTATTTCCATGAAATCAAAGGACAATGAAAATATATTTATTTTTGAAATATAAGAAATGACACAGCATCAATAAATTTTTTGTTTTTTTAGATGCATATAAATTATTTTTTTAATACACAAAACATACATGTAATGAATAAAACCATCAAAAACGACTTTGTATTTTTTGTGAGATAAAAGGAAAAATGTCAATGAATTAATATTTTATTTTTAAATTTTGATTAATTGTTAATTTAATGTTTAGTGTTCTTGAAATAAATGACTAATATAAGGTAAAGGACATAAAAGTATTTCAAAACATGTTTCAGGGGGGCCAACACTAGGAAAACAAACTCATATTATTATGAAATTATAATTCATATATTTTATATTTAATTTAACAAATTAGGAAATGAAAATAAATAAATTTCAGTTTTTGTTTTCTCATAATGACTAAAAAGTAATTTTTAGTGTTTTAAAACATCATACCATGTGCGAACATATAAAAACTATAGCCAAAAATAATCGATTGATATTAAAACATATTAAAATTAATTTTGAATAATTTTTTATATGATTAAGTATATGTTATATTAATATTATATGTGATGTTCTTGTAATGACTCAATATATTATTTTTAAATATGTTAAAGTCCTAAGAAATGAGCATTGAGACGAAATAAAAATAACAATGATCTTTTATTCAACAATATCATATAAAAAATACTAAAAATTTATTATTGAAGTGTAGTAAATGATTTTACATCAATCTGATTATATTTCTCCATAGATGATTAAAAATTAAATTTTAACAATTTAGAACACATAAAAATGCATGTAACTATTAAAATTATTTTTTTTGTACTCGATTTGACTAAAATAATGATGTTTTTAAATATATCATAGTAGAAAAAATCTGTTTTAGATGGTGACAAAAAAATAAATCCTCAGGTTATATTTAAATCATATGTAAATGATAGTAATTTGATTTTAGAAATGTAGAAACTAACTTTACATCAATTCAAGTAGATCTTTTATAGTTATAAAACTCAAAAACATATATATATTATCAAAC
Source organism: Viscum album (assembly GCA_963277665.1). Classification (NCBI taxonomy): domain Eukaryota; kingdom Viridiplantae; phylum Streptophyta; class Magnoliopsida; order Santalales; family Viscaceae; genus Viscum; species Viscum album. Next base: position 614,065,656 of record OY728166.1, read on the forward strand.
TAATGTATGGTTTTCTTAGAATGACTTAATAAGAGGTTTTAAAGATATAAATGTCCTTAAAAATATGTTTCATGGGGTTAAAATGGAGAAAAATATCTGGATTTCCCTGAAATCATAGGAAAAAATAAATAGAATGATTTATAAAAGGCAAGAGATGAAACCACATCGATTCAAATAGAACGTAGTTCGGTATGTGCATAAATTCATTTTTATGTTTTGAAAATATAAAACCTGTGTGTAATGGTCAAAACTACAGAATAAGGTCTAAAATTTGTATAAAATATTTGGAAAATTTCAATTTATTTGTGAGGTGAATGAGTATATGACATATCAATCTGATGTTTGGTGTGCATAAAAACATAGAATGGGTAGTTTCAAATAATAAAAAAGTTTATAAAAATATTCATTAGGGGGTCAGAAACAATAAAAATGACCTCATATTGTTATTAAATCATCCTATAATTGTTTTTTGTTGATATTTGAATTTTAGGATATGAAACAACATCAATCCATGTTTCTTTTTTCCCAGTTTGACCAAAATGGAATTTTTGTATTTTAACAATAAAAAAATTTGTTTACTTATTTTATAGTTTAATCTTGGTTTTTAACATTACACATAATGTTTATTGTCTGAAAAAATAAAAATATTTACAAATATCTTGATAAAATGACCAATATGATTGATTTAATGTCAGTTCTTACATTTCAAAATTCATTATATTATAACTATAAAACGATTTCATATAAATTGAAGATTATTATCTTGGGTTTGACCACCTGATTAATCTTTTCTAATAACATTTATATATTTATGAAGTGTATATTGAGTCATTTTAGTATCATCACATTTTAGATTAAATATTTCATAGATTGTGATAAACTCATCTATTTCAAGTCCCAAGAGTTGAATCACATCATAAATTGGTAATTTAATATTTTTAAAGTCTTCTGGGTTATTTTAATGGCTTAAATTCATGAATTTTTTTCTATCATAATTAGGTTCATGTTATGTGGGATGATATAACTTTTGATTTTTTATGAAATTTCATATTATTTATTAAAAAAATAAATGTTATATAAAAAATTTTAAATATATTTTTTTCTTATTCAATTTATGTTTTCCTTTTGTAAACCACATTTTTTTTTGTTGAGGGTGATTGCTCCATTCACATGTAAGAGATTTAGAATTTTGATCCCTGACTCTTATTGTGGAAATCATGATTTGTTATAGTTTTTATGATATAGTTAAGCATTAAAATTGATTCTACTTTATTTTTTTCATTTGTTCTGATTTTTATGTTATTTAATTTTCTTTTTTATATGGTAGTAATGGGTTCAGTATCATGTACAATGATACTAGAAATTGATGTTCATTTATTAATTGGGTGAGGATTGATGGAAATGATATGATGATGGGAGAAGTTAAAATTAATCTATTGGTATGATAATTCAGTTTATGGCTAATTTTTTTTACACTTTTTTATAAAAAATTTGTTTTTTATATATTAGTTATTTGTGTGTGTTATATGTATGAGTGTTCTATATTATTGATTCATTATTTTTTAATTTAATCAATATTTATTTTTATATTATGAAATATAAAATATATTTTTAAAAATATTATTATTTATTTATTCATTATTTTAAATATTTATCTATGGAATGATTATTTATTATTATTTAAAATGTTTATAAAACTATTAATGATTAGAAAAAAATATAGTAGTAGTGAGTAGAAAAATATAACCATAATTTTTTCTATTATTTAGTTTATAGTAATGGAATTGTGTCATCTTATTTGTCTCACTACTTGATTGATTCAAACATTATATAGACACTTTTTTATTTCCAAACATCATTGGCATAATCACTAGTATTATGCTTATAATGATCATCATCAACATAATGAAGTTTTTTCTTTAAATAACCCTATAACCTATAATTAATTCATTATCATAATTCAAATAAAGATATGGTATAATCACCCAAAATTTCCAAAATGTTAGTTAGATTTAACATTTTTTGACTCTGATAAATAATCTACACTTCTCCATAAATAACATCATCTACATCCTCATTAAATTCTACCATGAAAGTAAACGTTGAATACACGTTCATGATATTCCATGAAAATAGGACTCTAATAATTAATAATCCTAAAAACATATTGACACAAATTTACAATATTTTTGAAAATTATATATCAGATAGTATTATTGATAATCTATCAGAAAAAATGAAGAATAATTAAAAATATGTTTTTTATAACATGTAAAATTTTCTCCATATGTGATAATTAATACCATAGAGAAATTATTGATATGTTTGATTTCCAAAATACCACTATAACACATAAGAGTGATTCCCTTTACTAATTTCCCCACCCTACCATTTTATATCAAGGTTCCGTAAAATTAATATATTCTATGATATAATAAATAAGAGTCCTTTAATAAATAATATATATTATTTATATATAAAATCAATACATAATAATTTTATTAATATGTTCGATTCTTCTATTTTAAAACTTCCAATAAATCAGATATTTATTCACAGGTAATATATTTTCCTTTTTTGACATTCGAGTATGTATGGAATTTATTCAATGTAATTTTCTAAACATCATATATGATATTTATGGCTTAGAAAAATTTACAAACATTTTATAATTAATCATTTCTTCCAATATATATGGATTTTTTAGATAAATGCTCTATATACATGTTTTTTCTTTTCTAAATATCATAATATAAGGTTTTCAGCTGGTCATTTTAACACATAAAAAACTGTACTTAATAGAATTTCAATTACTATATAATATGAGAATCCAAAATAATAAATTTTATAATAATTAGATTGAATAATTATGATGACTAATAATAATAATGAATAATAATAAATTACAACACATTAGAAAATAAATAAACTAATATGGGAATATTTAAATTATCAAAACACAAACAAATAAATGAAAGGATAAACACAATAGGTATTTCACCCATAACTCCTTAAAATATGATACATGAGTGGTCAATATATCATCCAAATCCTAGAAATTCAGATTTCTCCAACAGTTTATCTTTGTATAAAAATCTTTATTGATGAATAATTGAGAACCAAAATCTTGTTTCATAAATTTATAAACTCGATAGGTGAAATGAGGATCATGATCAAAGATGAATTTCCTCATTATCCCATAGAAAATCAAAATATCCTCCAAATATTCACATTCAATTACATCCACCATACTCAACTTCATAAAAAAATGAAGTGGAAAAACACATCAAATAATCAATGATAACCTATATATTATCATATCCACCTTGATTTGAAGGAAAACCATTCCTGAAATCCATCAAAATATACACAAAAAATTAACAAGGAACGCATAATTGTAGAATAACCCATGAGGAACACGATGTCTCTGATTCTCCTCTCAATATACAAAAACTGGGATAGTAGATCAATGAATGTCCCCTTCATCCCGATCCACCAAAACAAACTATTCAATAACAATACATTATAGGCACACTAGGATTACCTGGAATGGGTGATCTAAAAAATCATAAAGAACCACCTCAAAAATAATCAAGGAAATTAAGACCCTGACCAAAAATAAACATGACGTGGCCCATCCTCAATCAATACATTAGATATATCCCCAAAAAAACATAATCATACCAAAATAGTATTCATTTTTAGGCGAATATAAAATAATTCTGTCATAAACCTATCATAATTCCATCCATCATCATTGTGGAAATCTCAAACCACATTAGTATGAGATATCTCTCAAATACTTAGGATCCTTGATGAAACCAAAATTCTAACTTATGATGTGGTTTTTCCAAAAAAATATTAAAGCAAACATATCATTAGTATACCTAAAATCATGGATAACAAGATTATGTTTATCTAGTTTTAATAATTTATTGATATATGAAATAAATTATTTATACAACACCAAATAAAAGATGAATCCAAGGAATGAATCATTTTAAAATTTATTAAACACAACTCTTTAATCTTGAAAACATATAATATGATCACTGAGAATATTCTTATTATGATTTTCAAAATAATATTGATAATATTATATCCACACCAAATCCTAATCAATATTAGTTAAGCCTATTACAGGAGTTAAAATAAAAAAACAATCATTGAGAGATATACTGTAATATCTTGTGAGGCCATGGTATGTTTAAAAACCAAACAAATTCTTGGGGGCTACACATGAATCAACTAACAAGATCATTAAAGTATCCACACCAACTTGACACTGACGCATGACATGCCCCCCTAAAATATTCCTCATGTTACTAGACCATAATCATAAATAGCATCCTAAATAGCTGATGGTAATGATGAACCATAAAATTGGAATTTATGATATCTACATAGTCTTCCAAAAACTTATAATACATAAGGGTTTCATCAAATAACAAAACCAAGAATTAGTCTTGTGATGCATGGAACAAAAAAATACATGTCCCAAGAATATAGCTAGCATGTTCAAGAAAATGAAGATAATTTCAACAAATTAATATTACCAAGGAATAAATTTAATCATATTCATTTTAATATCTTCATCCTCCACCCACATTTGATTATATCATAACTGAAAGTTGACCTTTCAGAACCAGCATGCTCCCTTTAATAGATAAAACACATAATTAATTCAATTAAGGCGTTTAGTCTCTTCAACATCACTAGATTCATGTGATGATTATTGATACATAATCATATCCATCTATCACCAATATTATCAAACAATATTAATGCACCCAAAGGAGACACATTGGGAATATTATCTCCCTCCATATTTCCTATATGGATAATGAACATTACCTAATGCAATGGAGTGTTATATGGTCGCACTTATCATATATGCTATATGTCACGAACCGAATCTGGTCACCGCCAAAACAGGCACCAAACCTAGCCTGTGACATGACCCGAAGGGCGATCCCTATCCCCACGGGCTGTCACAAGTTCCCGGGTATCATTAATTTAGGTTTGGGAACGATTTACCCGAGTATGAAAGCATAAAACATAAAAACAAAATCCATAATATAAATCTGAAATTTTTGAGTCAAACAAGACTTAAGTAAAAAACCAGAACTGAGTACATTGGTTTAAAGATAATAAAAGTGGTCCAAATAAAAATAATTATAGCATCAAGACAGCCCCAAGGACTCCACATGACTAGGGGTCATCGCCCCCAAGCTATCTCAACAACTCCGCACCAAGAATGGGAACTAACACCATGAACCGCCATCACCCTTAGCCTTTACTTTACCTGAATCAAACATAACCAAGTCTACTTACACCCAAGGGGTGTAAGTAAGGTGTGAGCCTAAGCCCAGTAGGATACCACCCAATTATTCCAATGAGTAAGAAATACAATGTGAAAAAGCAAGCAGTTTTAAAACGCAAGGAAAAGTAGTGTTCAAATTTCAAGAAATGAATCCTATAATTGAAAATAGTTTTCAATACAAAAATTTCAGAATATTAACACATTAAAATAGAAATGTTAGATACTGTAATTTACTTCCACACACACCCTAGGACATGGGTAGATACTACAAATCCAATGAGCAACAACATTGGGAACACCCCTAGGTACTAGGTTGTCTTGGGCCCTATGTACCTCGTACCTCGGTGTAATGTAACCATAGCAAAATCCTTTCTCGTGCACGAGCCACTAGTAGGGAACACACCCATAACCTAGTGGTCCCCAATAATCATCCACATAGTTTAGTTAGAGTTGTCGTTATCCAAATGCTAAGTGAAACAGGGACAAAACCCATCCGGTCCACTAGCCGTACTAGTACAAATCCGCCCCACCTAGGTACCCGGGCTTCCCCTTTTGTGATCAATCAATTTCAGCATGAAACATAAAAAAATTTTCATATAAAACACCATTACTGGTCAATCACAACCAATACAGTAGCTATAACATTTTATACCACTTAAAACACGCAACAAAACACTTAGATTTTTCATTAAACAATTCCTCAAAATCTCGTAGTGTTTTGGACACAAAACACCTTATAAACCTCACTTGCATACTATGTGCACATATTTAAGTTTCCAAAACATAAAGGATATCCCACTAAATTTCAGTGGAAACACAAAATCATTTTTAGGGCAACCCTATATGGTTCAAGAAACGACATCATTGCAAAGTCTCCATTTTTACACAACAAAAATCTTAGAATTTCATGTGGTTCACAAACACCATTAAAACCAGATTTTTCAGCAACAAACACAAGGGACAATCATTAAAAACAGTATTTTTATCCCTATTATACTTCAATAAAATCAACTAGTTACTTATAGGGTAGCCCCAATAAAACTAATAATACATTTCTATGAAAAACCCTCAATTTCACATGAAATTGGCCTTTAGGATTCATTTTAAATACAAACACCAATAAAACTATATTTTTCAGAAATAATAAAATTTAATAAGCATGAAAATACCATAAAAACAGTAGCCAATTCACAACGATTTCATACACAATGGAATCACCTACCAAAACCAAGAAAACCCTTGAATCTTTTGTGCGAAAACTCAAACGCACCACCGCCGCACCTCAAGGAAGGTAAACCAGACCTAAAACCAGAATTTCAGACCATGAAACACAATATAAAACCCTAAGTTTTAAACCCTACTTCCTGGACATTAGGAACCAAAATTATAATGGAAGAAACCCTAACTAAATTGGATGTAACCCTAATAAAATTGAAAGAAGAAAGGAGGAGAACAACTTACTTAAAATATCTTGTATAAATCTCCCCCCAAAATACCAGTAGCTAATTTCACAAATACTCAAACCATCAAGGTTGGTTCGAACAATAATAGGTATATCATTTAGGAATTTGAATGGGGGAAAAAGAGTAAGAATCGAATGAGTTATGAAGGAAACAAATTACCTTTATAAATCTGCACGAAATTTGAGTTCTCTAGATATTTCTACCTAAACCGAGATGCAAATGAGATGAAAAGAGGGTGGGAGGAAATGGGACGCGCGGCTGGGTTCAATGGGAGTGTTTGGGGCTTGGAATCACCGAAAAATCCTAAAAAATGAATAAGTTATTAGTAAATCAAATTTTATTTTTAAAACTGGAATTGGGCTTTCGGGTAGGCCCAATCCCTTAAATAAAAACCCATATACACCTTAGTTATGGATTTCCAAAGACTCCAAATTTTAATTGTGGTCTTAATATATCAGGGGAGTACATTTAGGAGTTGTAATGAGTGAAAAATATTAAAAAATGAATAAGTTATAAAAGAAACAAATTTTATTTTTAAATCTGGAATTGGGCTCACAGTTTGGCCCAATTAATGAAAACTCACCTATTCTCCATAAAAACTTTGGAAACCCCCCAAAACAAAGCATTAATGGAATGTAAAATAAAAATACATTTAAAATAAGCTATGTATGTGACAATTCTCCCCACCATGAAAACTTTCCGCCCCTGAAAGTCACAGTAAGGCCAAAGCAACAACCAAACTCAACTGAGAAACCAAGAGGTACTCTCTTGCCAGGTTTCTTCCCCAAAGGCCATAACACCTCCAGTGATCAATGAGGATGGAATACTCTCAAAAACATGACTTACACCACATTCCAGAAAGAATCAAGCACATTCAGGCTTTATCCCAAATGAAAACTCCTCAAACACAATCTGAACAATACTCAATCAATTTACCCAAATAAACAACAACATCGAACAAGGTTACACTTTCCCTTCTATAACTAAACCATTTGTCACTCTCCAATATCAATTTTTACCAAAGAAAGATGTAGGTAGTTAGATATCTCCAAATTATAATACCTACTTCCCATACAAAACCAAGGAAAAATATGAGTTACTTGTATGAAGAGACACAAATGGGCTCCCCACCGTAAGAGACAACTTAATTATTTTTTTTGAGACAAAATCAAGACACTAATAGGGGGAGGCCCAAACAGACTCCCTAGTACAAGGGGTATACATAAATTAGAAATTTAAAAAATAATATACATGATACCCACAGTAGGTCTTCCCACCACAAGAACCAACCATCTTAACTGGACAGCATGGGCCGACACTGAAAGACCCGTTTTTTTTACGATTTGGGAAGGGTGCAGGGTCAGTCCGCACGGTTTGGGAAACCGTGCACTAACTATGCTGATAATTCTTTCCACGTGGATTACTAGAACACTGTCACTACTAATCGTGCACAAAATGTGTGCTCAAACTTTCTAACCAAATTTCCAACCATTCTTCAATGACTCAATGGAAACCAACGTGGGAGGGAAAGACATTAGGCGATGACATGGGTACAAGGCCCTCTACCTATTTCCACCGAATGAGAACAACAGACGGAAGATGATGAAACCATAGGTTTAAACACTTTCTATCTTTCACACTGAGGATATGAAATTGTACAAGGGTTTAAACAACACTGGTGTTTCCCCTGACTACGTGCCAGCTTCTCTCCGCGACCTATGGCTGGAGCTCAAAATATTGAAGCATCTTCGGCCACGTAGTTAGGCTGTTGAAACCCCTATGTGGAACTTCTTCTTTCGGTGCCACAAACAACTACACCTCATACCCTGATGGGTTCATCAAGACATAACACACTTCATAACCCACTTTTCCCAGAAACAACCATTTCACTGAAACAACGGATCAGAAGATGCACACACATCGCACCTTGTTTCTTTGGGTGGGAAACAACAGATGGGAAAGACACATATAAACACCTTCCTCTAAGATATAGGATTTGATGTTTTTCCCAAGGAAGACATAATCCCAACAAAACATAGAACATTAAGGAATTGTGTGACCTTCACCTTTATGGTCAAAAGAGCACACAACATCACAATGCATCACCGAACATGACCCTGGTGATTGATAGAAACAATACATGGAACGAGACCATATTCAAAGTCCCTAAACAACAGATAAGTCCAGAAAGTGGACACAATATCCTATCATGACCAAAATCTCAAAATTTGTGGTTTAATAATAACTCTTTCTTCAAAGAAACTATAAAGAACCCAGAGGCCCTCTTAGACACCATCAAGACACTCATCCATACTAACAACGAAAGAACACTCCCACCTTTGATGAATCAGAAAACTTAAGAAACTAAGGTCCCTTTCAACCTTCCACAAGCACTATCCCACTACAAGAGGATCCAAAAATCAGCGAAATGAATGGGTGTAGACTCAATAAAAAAAATGTTCGATAAAATATTCTTTATATTGATCAACTGGAGGATTTTCCAATGGCGAAACAAAACGGGTTGCACTTCAGTTGTGCATTAACCCTTAATGGGGGAATACCTTATCCAATGAGAGAACCCAAGGACCCAACCAAGCTGGTCTATTGGTAAAAACATGCCACAAACCAGATCCAAACACATGAAGGGAACCACCGTAAAGGTATCCCAAAAAAATTTCAAAAGAGACCACTAACCGTCCCTGCAACACAGCTTACCGACCAAACACAAACCCAAAACACAATTCAAACAGAAGGGGTTCTTGAACTCAAAACATCCCACAACATCAACTTTTTCAAAAACCCATAATACAAACAATACCAAACTATTCATCAAGACATCATGTTTTTCTTTAAATCCAATTCTTTGAAAACAAACGGTTTAGCAGTAAGCGTATCCACCAATGGTACCCCATGGGCCTCACACATGCATGTTTTTGTGCCACACTGGGCACCCTCCTCATATCCATCCCAGCACTCATCCAGTCATTCCATCAACCATCCATCATCCCATATAACTCCATGGATGTGGTCACTCATGGAAATACCAAAGGGTAAAACAAAACATCCTTCCACTTTTCAAAAACAAAATGGTCAACCAGCCCAACCTTTTTCTCAAAACTACTAACAATGAGATCGAAATCCCAATTCACATCTTACAAAACATTTCATAAGGACACAACCATTTAGAAAAGAACTAACTTTCAAGTTATTCACGTCAATTTCGAAACATATCATCCCATTAAAACACACTCTAATTGTTTAGAAAACTCTATAGGAAATTCTTTTCTAAAACAAATTCAATATAGTTCCTGCTTTCAAAGAGGTGTAAGCGCACCATTTTACATTTCAAAACAATTCTGAAAATTCAGTTCTGCCATTTCATAAACCAAACCATTCCCTCTTTATTTGAAAATCATTTCATAAAAACATTACGCTTCTTAAAACCAAGTCACCTTAAAACCAAAGTGCTAAGATTTCAAAACTAAAGCACAAAACAATGCAAGAGGAAACTAGTTTCGGTGGGTGACTTGGACATATGGTTGGCAGCCATATTCCAATCACTTCGCCATCATATAGAGTATTCTAGGGAAATATCCATGGCTCCACATGGCTTGCCGGGCCCTGCGATCTCACTGAGATTATTCTCCCAACTCTCTTTTCATTTCCCATAGTCATCATTAAACCAAAAAAACCAAAGGACTCAGATAAATCCATACTTACCATGGTGACTTGAATCCCTTCATGAGGTGTGCTGGCCAAGCACACTACCCATGACTGAAATTTCATGTCCCAAAAATCCTATCTCCAGACTATGCTGACTCTTCCCCAAATAACATGACCCATGGAGCGAACCTGGCTCTGATACCATTTTGTCACGAACCGAATCTGGTCACCGCCAAAACCGGCACCAAACCCAGCCTGTGACATGACCCGAAGGGCGTTCCCTATCCCCACGAGCTGGCACAAGTGCCCGGGTATCATTAATTTAGGTTTGGGAACGATTTACCCGAGTATGAAAGCATAAAACATAAAAACAAAATCCATAATATAAATCTGAAATTTTTGAGTCAAACAAGACTTAAGTAAAAACCAGAACTGAGTACATTGGTTTAAAGATAATAAAAGTGGTCCAGATAAAAATAATTATAGCATCAAGACATCCCCAAGGACTCCACATGACTAGGGGTCATCGCCCCCAAGCTATCTCCACAACTCCGCACCAAGAATGGGAACTAACACCATGAACCGCCATCACCCTTATCATTTCCTTTACCTGAAACAAACATAACCAAGTCTACTTACACCCAAGGGGTGTATGTAGGGTGTGAGCCTAAGCCCAGTAGGATACCACCCAATGATTCCAAAGAGTAAGAAATACAATGTGAAAAAGCAAGCAGTTTTCAAACGCAAGGAAAAGTAGTGTTCAAATTTCAAGAAATGAAACCTCTAATTGAAAATAGTTTTCAATCCAAAATTTTCAGAATATTAACACATTAAAATATAAATGTTAGATACTGTAATTTACTTCCAAACACACCCTAAGGCATGGGTAGATTCTACAAATCCAATGAGCAACAACATTGGGAACACCCCTAGGCACTAGGTTGTCTTGGGCCCTATGTACCTCGTACCTCGGTGTAATGTAACCATAGCAAAATACATTCTCGTGCACGAGCCACTAGTAGGGAACACACCCATAACCTAGTGGTCCCCAATAATAATCCACATAGTTTAGTTAGAGTTGTCGTTATCCAAATGCTAAGTGAAACAGGGACAAAACCCATCCGGTCCACTAGCCGTACTAGTACAAATCCGCCCCACCTAGGTACCCGGGCTTCCCCTTTTGTGCTCAATCAATTTCAGCATGCAACATAAATAAATTTTCATATAAAACACCATTAATGGTCAATCACAACCAATACAGTAGCTATAACATTTTATACCACTTAAAACACGCAACAAAACACTTAGATTTTTCATTAAACAATTCCTCAAAATCTCGTAGTGTTTTGGACACAAAACACCTTATAAACCTCACTTTCATACTATGTGCACATATTTAAGTTTCCAAAACATAAAGGATATCCCACTATATTTCAGTGGAAACACAAAATCATTTTTAGGGCAACCCTATATGGTTCAAGAAACGACATCATTGCAAAGTCTCCATTTTCACACAACACAAATCTTAGAATTTCATGTGGTTCACAAACACCATTAAAACCAGATTTTTCAGCAACAAACACAAGGGACAATCATTAAAAACAGTATTTTTATCCCTATTATACTTCAATAAAATCAACTAGTTACTTATAGGGTAGCCCCAATAAAACTAATAATACATTTCTATGAAAAACCCCCAATTTCACATGAAATTGGCCTTTAGGATTCATTTTAAATACAAACACCACTAAAACTATATTTTTCAGAAATAATAAAATTTAATAAGCATGAAAATACCATAAAAATAGTAGCCAATTCACAAAGATTTCATACACAATGGAATCACCTACCAAAACCAAGAAAACCCTTGAATCTTTTGTGCGAAAACTCAAACGCACCACCGCCGCACCTCAAGGAAGGTAAACCAGACCTAAAACCAGAATTTCAGACCATGAAACACAATATAAAACCCTAATATTTAAACCCTACTTCCTGGACATTAGGAATCGCAATTATAATGGAAGAAACCCTAACTAAATTGGATGTAACCCTAAACAAATTGAAAGAAGAAAGGAGGAGAACAACTTACTTAAAATATCTTGTATAAATCGCCCCCCAAAATACCAGTATCTGATTTCACAAATACTCAAACCTTCAAGGTCGGTTCGAACAAGAATATGTAGATCATTTAGGAATTTGAATGGGGGAAAAAGAGTAAGAATCTAAGGAGTTATGAAGGAAACAAATTACCTTTATAAATCTGCCCGAAATTTGAGTTCTCTAGATATTTCGACCTAAACCGCGATGCAAATGAGATGAAAAGAGGGTGGGAGGATATGGGACGCACGGCTGGGTTCAAGGGGCGTGTTTGGGGCTTGGAATCACCGAACAAGCCTTAAAAATGAATAAGTTATTAGTAAATCAAATTTTATTTTTAAAACTGGAATTGGGCTTTCTGGCAGGCCCAATCCCTTAAATAAAAACCCTTATACACCTTAGTTATGGATTTCCAAAGACTCCAAATTTTAATTGTGGTGTTAGTATATCAGGGGAGGACATTTAGGAGTTAGAATGAGTGAAAAATATTAAAAAGTGAATAAGTTATAAAAGAAACAAATTTTATTTTTAAATCTGGAATTGGGCTCACGGTTTGGCCCAATTCATGAAAACTCACCTATTCTCCATAAAAATTTTGGAAACCCCCCAAAACAAAGCATTAATGGAATGTAACATAAAAATACATTTAAAATAAGCTATGTATGTGACACTATATCAGGATCACCCATCATATAAGTTACTTCCAAATCACCTATCATATAATATTCGTTAGGATCACACGTCATCATCTATAATTTTCATATATAATATCACGATCAAAACATTTTTATAGTTTTTTTATCATAAAACACTTGCAAAATCATTTATGCATATGTGATAAACATTTTTCAAGTAGTGAAATACCCTTTCATTTTAAAACACCATTTAAAAAACCCTCTGACAAAATGAAAAAGGTTTATTAATTGAAAAAAGTAAGATATATTTTAATGGAATAAAAACATCAAATAATGGTTTTATGGGTGGGATAAGCCATTGGCACCCTATAAATTAAATTAAAATACTCTTTTGTATTTTGTAATGATATTTGAAACTCTCTGTAAAATTATTACCTTTGAAAAAATTCACATAAAGTAAAATGTATCATAAAATTTTATTTATAAATATTTTATGTCCATATAAAAATATAAAAAGGAATTTTATAATATTTATAATGAAGTAAAATATATAGAAAATTTATCTTTGAAAAATTTAAAATGAGGTCTTAAATGGAAACTGCGCCTTTCCATGAATCTTAATTATGGTGTACATTATTTATTATACTCAATAATAAAATTATATTAATTATTTACTTTCTTAATAAACATTTTCATATTTGTTATTCCTTTTTATTTCTATGTAATTACCAATTACTTAATCAATTAACCTCATATCAGATGTTTTGGTTATATTTTCCCAATATGTCCAAACTAAAATTGATAGATTGATAATGGACAATGAGTAAATAATTCTACCATATATAGAATAATAATGATTAATTAATTATCATTTTAATAAATCAATTATATTTTGAAACAAACTATAAAAAATGGTTACGATAAATGAATAATGTTACAATCATGGAGACAGTATATCGTAATGACACATGATTAATGTTTTCATTTTTCATAAATCATTATGGAAAAAATGATGAGTATTTAATTATAATTATAGTATTATAATTATATTATAAATACCATATTGTTTATTTAATTAAAATTAAATATACCAACCACATAATTTGGTAAGGAAAAAAACCATGTCGTTTACTGAAATATATAATCCACACATACACATGAATGGCGTTATCATTTTTGCATGGATCCTCTGAATAATACTATTTTTAGGTGTGTATAAGAGAGTAGGGGTGATTCCCTTTGATAAGTGAGGTGTGGGGAACTATAAAAAATTATTATTATTTAAAATTCATATACTTCAATTTTCATGTTCAAATAACTAAAAATTGAAATAAATAAAATATAATATGATTTTGAGTCAAAATAATATCCTCTAATAATATCTGTAAATATTAAGTTATGTTTTCACCCATATATTTTTCTTTTATCAAGTGATCACCCATTATGATATTTTCCACAATGACAATGTTTTACTATTTAGTGGTATATATTTTTATGATAAATGACATATTTTACCATAAATGGAAAATGGTTGATATTTATAGATATATCCAATTGAATTCCCAAAATAAATTATTTTCTATAATTCAAAATCACCTAAAAAAATATTATTTAACAAAAAGTATCATTAATGTCATTTTTAAAATTATACATTTATTTTGAGATTGAAAAAACTATATAAAATTATGGAATTATATATAAACCTTTAACAAACCGAAGGAATGTTATAATTTTCTAAAAAATCATTTTCCACTATAAGACTCCAAAATATTTAAAAAATAATATTTAAAAAATAATTTATTTAATTTTCCTATAAATTAAATTAATACTATGTCGATAATTAATAACCATTTAAGGTAATGATTACATCCCTAAAAACATGAAATAAATTACCAAGATAAAAATATGAAATTTTTATTTGATATATCCATTTAGAAATGATCATAGCATCGGTTTATAACTATATAAAAAATATGAGGATAATAAAATGTAGAGAATGACATTTTTTGTTTTTCATTACATAATATATTATAAAGGTCAAAATCATTGTTAAATGGTAAAAAAAGTCATCTGTTAATTTTTTTAATTATTATGAATGAAATATAATCATCCAAAAAAAATTTAATTCAATTTTTAAGGCTAATATTTTTTACTAACCACATTATTTTTAGCCATAAATAATCCATCCTAAATTTACCATTATAACAAAATATAATACGTTTTCTATTAATGATGAACAAAAATAAAATTTAAATATTTATAATTTTTTTTTAAATATTGATTCCAAATATTTAATATATTTTTCAGAATTCAATTCACATAAGTTGGATAATTTTATATAAAACTAAACCCATAAATATGGATGAAGAACCATTTTTTTAAAAAAAGATTTGTATGTATAAAAATATTTTTATACAAAATTAAAGCCCAAAAATTATTTCAAAGACAATAATTATATTTTAATTATTCAAAAGGATATATTTCAATTTTATAACTAATACCATATATATTATCACATTGTACGTACCTTAATAGAAATACTGTAAAGTCCCGAATTTTGGAATTAGGTTAAAATACAATTTTTTCTCTTTTTTGTTTAATGTTCGGGTCGGTTTTAAAACAATTATTTAGGATGATGTTTCATGAGTTGGGATATTTTAAACGTGTTTATATCAAGATTGGGTACATTCTCTAGGAGTTTCATTGATGACTGGATGGGTTTCAGGAGCACTGGGACCAATAATGGACTACACATAAGCTTCACATGGTTAGTCAAACCATACAGGTTAGCGGTGCATGTTAAAAAAGGTGTCCAGTAATGGACACACAATCTGCAAATGGTCCATCAGGCGATGTGAGTCAAACCATTTGGCTTACCAATTTTTTTGGGGTTAATTTATTTAATTACCTTCAGTTGAAAGGAATTTAATTAAATGATGTGATTTGGGAGATTTAGTTAATTAAATTCAAGGTAAATTGGAATTTAATAAATTGATGGGAAACAAGGAATTTATTTAATTAAATTGAGGTCAAGAGAATTTAATTAAATTATGATGAATTGGAAAATTTATTTAATTAAATTCAGTTGAATAGAATTTAATTAAATAAAGTGAAATGGGGGTTTTATTTAATTAAATTAATGTTGAGAGAATTTAATTAAATTATGGTGAGATGGAGAATGGAGAATTAATTTAATTAAATTTTGTTGAAGATAATTTAATTAAATTACGTTGAATGGTGGAATTTATTTCATTAAACTATATTGATATAATTTAATTAAATGGAGATAAGTTGGAGAATTTATTTAATTAAATTTGGTTGAGAGGAATTTAATTAAATGACTTGTAAATGAGGAGTTGGGGGTTATCAAAGAAGGGTAATATTAAATTATAATATTAAATGTTCTGTAAATGAGGAGTTGAAGTTTCTTTTAATTAAATTCAAGGTAAAGAGGAATTTAATTAATTAATTTGAAATAAAGGTTCTATTTAATTAAATTCAAGGTTAAAAATAATTTAATTATTCGTTGATAATGTGGGTTATTATTTAATTAAAATATGGTTGAGATAATTTAATTAAATAATTTTTATGATTTGGATCTTTTAATTTAATTACATTGTATTCTTATATTTTAATTAAATAAAATGAATTGGAGAAATTATTTAATTAAATTTAGTTGAAAGGAATTTAATTAAATGATAAAAAATGAGGTGTTAGGTTTTTTAATTAAATAGTGTGAGATAATTTAATTAAATAATGATGATTTCTAGAATTTATTTAATTACATTCGGTTAAATGAAATTTAATTAACTATGGTGTAAATGAGGTGTAAATGGGGAGTTTGGTGTTTATCAAAGTGGCATTTTAATTAAATGATAATAATACTAATATGGGTGTAATTATTATTATTATAATAATTATAATAATTATTATAAGGTAAATAAAAAAGAAGAGATGCACATCCTATGTGAGGCACAACCCCTATCTCGGCTCTCTCATGGGTAGCACACCACCCATCATCCCGACTCCCTCTCCGCGCACCAGATCATGGGGGTTTCTTAATGTAAGTTGTCCCTATGGGTGAGGTGAGTCATTCTACATGATTTTTTTTTGTTTTCATTGGCTTTTTTGACTCTCCTTCGCCAACGACGCATCCATGTTGCAACACCCATGGGTGGCGCACCATCCATCCTCCTGACTCTTCGCGAGGCTATCTCCTTCTGATTCCTTCATGAATGTTGTTCATATCAGTGAGGTGTGTCCTTATCATAAATTTTGTTCATCTCATCGGCTTTATCATCTCTCCTTATCCCAGTCTCTGTTGGGCCAAAACCCAAAGGTCCAATATTGATTCAGTTTCTTCGTTTCTTCCAATTTTAGGTGATGTAGATGATGTCTCAGGACTCGTTGGTATATATTATGAAGACTGCCACCAAAAGTGAAGAGAATTGGCTTTATTGCGTTCACTGTTATCATATTTGGTTAAGGATATATACCCGATAAATGGTTTCTCACCCAATGAATTAGGTGCTTATGTTGTATTTGGGTTACAGTTGATTATTTTGGTGTGCATTGGTCCCCACTACACTAATTGTGAGTGCTGATTTTTGTTGTTAGGTGTTGAGATCAATTTTAAGTACACATGCGCATTAGTGTGGAAGTATGTATGCATGAGCGGGTCGTGGTTTGAGTTAGGATGATTTGACTCGGGAAAATTCATTGATTTAGGGTCATAAACTTTTCCAAATTAATAAAATGCAGTTTTTTTGAAATATTGATTTTGAAAATGTTGACTAAAATCTAGGATTAAATTGTTTATGGAGATGATTAATTATGAATTAATTTTATGTTTTGAGTTGTAAAATAGATAATTAATCAGGTGGTTAATAATGTGTAATTAATTTGGTTAAGTTGAGATAATTAATTATAAATTATTTATATTTGTTGAGATGATAATTAATTGAGGAATTAATTATTAGATATTAATTTGGTTAAGTTTAAATTATTAATTATAAATTAAATAGGTTCTTTGAGATGATAATTAATCGAGGAATTAGTTATTAAATATTAATTTGGTTAAGTTGAAATAATTAATTATGTGATTTGAAATGATAATTAATAAATGGATTAATTATGGGATATTAATTTGGTTAAGTTTAGATAATTAATTATGAATTAATTTTGTGCATTATGATGATAATTAATCAAGAAATTAATTTTTAGATATTAATTTGGTTATATTGAAATAATTAATTATGAATAAATTACGTTCTCTGAGATGATAATTAATTGGGGGATTACTTATGAGATATTAATTTGGTTTAGATGAGATAATTATTTATGAATGAATTATTTGCTTTGAGAAAATAATTAATCAGGGGTTAATTATGAGATATTGATTTGGGCTATGTTGAGATAATTAAAATGTAATTTAATCATGTGATTGGGAAACAGTTGATTTTGAGATAATTAATTATGAATTAATTATTTAATATGAAGATGGTGGTATGGAGATAATTAAGTTATGAATTAGTTATGTGATATTGACATTGTTTCATTGTGACTTGTTAAGTGTTGAATTTACAAGAGTAATTGTTATGATAAGTTAATTATTGAGTTAAATAAATGACGTGTTGTGTTTACTTAATTTTTGAATTAGTAATGAGATTGACGATGATAATTAGTTGATGAATTAATTATTTCATTAAGCAATGAATGATAACTTGGACATTCATTGGTCCGTGAGTATGGAATGGTAACATGGACATTCATGGGTGTGGGAGTATTGAATGGTAACATGGGAATTCATGGGTGTGTGACTATGGAATGGTAACATGTACATTCATGGGTGTGTGAGTATGGAATAGTTACATAAACATTCTTGGGTGTGTGAGTATGTAATGGTAACATTCTAGGATCAACTCGGACCATCATCCCATTCTTGTTAGTCTTTTTACAAAGATTATTAAACCCACTCTTCCTTTCAAATTTAATAATTCTTGGGCTATGGATCCTGAATGTTATAACATTATAAAAAATTATTTGGAAGGAATGCGACATCATAATGATGATTTTTTATACACCACTAAATTAAAGCATCTTAAGATGTTTGTTAAGGGTTGGTGTAATTCCAAATCTAATCAACATGACAAGGTCATTTCTTCTCTTGAGAATGACATAAATCAAATTCAAAATCCCAGTACTTTCTTTGATTTCTATTTGGATCCCCAAATATAAATAAGTACCTCATTTAAACTCAACTCTCTTCTAAAACATAATGATTACATGCGAAATCAAATCATCAAAAATAAATTGCTTTCAAATGGTGATAGGAATAACAAATTTTTTAATTATCTCCAAATAATTATAAAAGTCTAAAACCTATTACCTTTATTAGAGATGATGTAACCCTTCTTGACTACTAATACTGTTCTCTCTTATTTTCCTAATTTTTCAATGGTTCGGTTATTAGCAAAGACCTCCTACCTGATATCATTCTGAATATGGTGATTATTGAAGGCAATGACTATATTTTAAGCACCCCTCTTGATCATGAAATCAAGGACACTATTTTTATCCTTAATCCTAATTTTCCCCAGGTCATGATGGATTCAACAATGGTTTCTTCCAATTATACTGGGGGATTATTAATAGGGTTTTTTTCAACCTTGTCAATGATTTCATTTCCAATGGTGTTCTCCCACATGGACTAACTTCTATATTCCTTACTCTTATTCCTGAAGTGTACAATGCCTCTAAGATTCAACTATTCTATCTTATTGTTCTTATTAACACCATTTATAAAATTATTTCAAAACTTCTTACTAATAGACTTACTTACATTTGAAATATAATTGTTTCTTGGAATCAATTTGGATTTATCAAAGGTAGGCCTATACAATATTGCATTTGTCTTCCTTCAGAATGCACTAATATCTTAAATAAAGTAAATAGAGGAGGTAGTTTTTCCATAAAACATGACATTAGAAAGGATTTTGATACCCTGGATTGGAGATTCATTTTCAAGGATCTCAAAAAAATTCGGTTTAATGATTCTTTCACCGGTATGATAAGAACTATATTCAACTCGACATTAATTTATGTCCTTGTCAATGTTTACCGTAAGGGTTTCTTTAATTGCACCAAGGGTGTTAGGCAAGGAGGTCCGCTTTTTTCCCTTATTTTTCCATTTCTAAGGATTACTTAAGCATATTAATCACTCGCCTTGTGGATCATAACAAGATTAAACATATCCCGGATTCTAGAAACTTAAATGTTCCCACACATCTCTTATATGTTGATAACATCATTCTATTCAATCAATGTGATAAAATGAATATCCAAAATCATAAAAATGCTCTGTCTCATTATAATGAAATCTATGGTCAATCCATAAGCTGGAAAAAATCCTTTTTTTCTTTGGGAAGTTATTTTATCATAACAGGAAAGGTAATATCATCAATTATTTACTTGTCAAGGAAGGTTCCTTCCCCTTCACTTATCTTGGTGTTCCTATCTTCCAAGGAGGACCTAAATCCAGTTATTTTTACAGCATTGTTGATCAAATTACCAATCATCATTCTTCTTGGATGGTTAAATCTATTTCTATGGCTGGTATATTTTTTCTTGTAAAGTCTAAAATTGTCTCCAAAATGGTTTACTTGATGATGGTTTACAAATGGACTACTAGTGTTCTTAATAAAATTAATGTTTCCATTAAAAACATTTTTTGGACTAGAAGAACAATTGAAAGGAATCTTGTGACCATACTATGGGCCACATGTTGTAAACCATTAGATAACGGTGGGCTTGGAATAAAAAACATTATGTTCTTTAATGATGCTCTTCAAGCTAGGTTGACTTGGAGTTTTATTCACCATTCCCTTGATTCCAATTATTTTCTCATAAAATGATTTCATACTAAGAATAAAAAATGAAACTTGAGATACATAACTTCTTCCATTTGGCTGTCCATTAGGAAATGCTTTTCCAACATTATGAACAGCTCTAGATGGGTGGTTAGTTCTAATTCCTCCATGAATTTCTGCCTTGACAATTAGACTGGTGTCCCTTTAATCTTCATGCTGCCTCCCAATTCTGTTCCTAAAAATACCAATTCCACAATTAGGGATGTTTTTAACTCTCATGAAATCAACCATCCAGTTATCATCAATCATGTTATTGACAATTATCCCTTCTCTAATTCTGAGGACTTCATCATTTGGGAACCTACTTATAATGGTGTCCTTGATTCGAAATGTTTCTACAATTAAAATTTCATAAATTATGACTCTATCTTATTTTGGTTTAAATATTTTAGAAAAACTCAGATTAAGCCATCGTGGCTTATTATTATTTGGCGTATTTCTCATAATAGAGTCCCTTCTGATTTTTGTCTTCAATATTTTGGGATTCAGCTTTTTTCTAGATGTCACATGTGCAACAAATATAAAGAGGAAACTAATAATTTTTTTATCTTGTTCCACAGCTGAAACTCCTTGAAATTACTTTGTGGATATTTTTGGTTGTAGATGGATACTTCTTGATTATATCAAATCATAATTGCAGCATTATGTAGATTTTGAATCTTTTCAACAAATCAAGAACATTTTCGTGACTGCTATTGTTGAGATCCTCCATGTGATATGGTATGATAGAAATAATATTATTTATAATAATTGCTAATTTAGGCTCAAGGTATGTAGGATGGAAATTCTAAATGCTATCCAGGATGTTGCCTCGAATCAAAAAGATTATTGTGATAACACTGTTGGTGACTCTGAGATCCTTCGTCAGCTGTAAACACCATGAAATGTGTTCCATGCACTTTTCGATAGAGTATAGGTATTATTATCAACTAGACATAAAATTCCAAGTATGAGTAAAGATTTTTTCACTGTGAAGTAAGAAGGTGGAGGTTGGTTTTCAATGTTCCAAAATACTACCCCACACTGATGGATAAGTGGAATGATTTCCCCTCCAAGTGTAGGTAGTGGATTTCCAAGTTCGATGATGAAAAGGTGTCAACACATTAAATTAAATATCCAAGATTCTTCTAAGGTTAATTGGTGTATTATCCATCTCACGAAGTGTATAACTATTCGAGAGAATCTATTTCACTAGTCGCATTGTTAAACAGACTTACAGATCAATAGTTATGGCACTCAGAAGATAGACAAATTTTATATTGAAGAGCTACGCAGAAGAACTATGTGAAGGGCCTACGCAGAGGACCTACGTGGTAGTATAATTTATTCACACCTACGTGAAGGACCTATTTATAGGACCTAAGCAGGGGACATATGTTGGTAACTACTTCACCCAGGGTCCCCTTTTTGCCTATAAATAAGACCCTTGTTCTCCCCATTTCAAGGACGAAAAAAGTTAGAAGACGTACCAATGCTCCCATTGTGTAGTTCTTTCTCCATGATCCCCCAATTGTTCTTAGGTATCTATCTAAATCATGAGAAAATGGATAATTAAATGGGGAATCAATGTTTAAATTCCCATCAAGGTCTTGAACACATGGTGTAGCACAGAGCACCTGTGCGACACACCTACGTCGAGTAGCTACGCAACGTACCTTCATAGAGCACCTATGTGATGCACCTATGCGGATAACCTATGCAACACACCTCCGCGAAGAACCTCCATGACACACTAGAGCAGATCACCTGGTGACGCACCTACATGGATATCCTGCACGACCCTATTGGTCCATACAACGGGGGCTATGCCCCCGCACCCCAACTCGGCACCACTTCTGGCCAGCGGCCCCTTCGATTCCATCACTGACAAAAAAAATGGATTTTCACACCACAAACTTCTCACATCCAGGCGACAACATTTCCATTGCGCCCTTAATGCAGCCCAACATCCTACCTTGGAATACCATGGTTTGGGATAATCCTCCACACTCACTGAAGTTCCATGAGTTAACTTCCTAATCCTGGTTCCTTTCACATGTTATTAGTTTGGACTCTCCTTATGGATTCCTTGTGTACCTTTAGTTTAGACCCTTGCTACTAGTTGGAAGCCTATGGAATATGTGGAGATGCACTTGAGGTCATATAGTGTCCGGTCCTGCTATCGGTTTGAGGGAATGTCAGGTCGAGACATTACAAAGTTGTATCAAAGGTTCATGTTTTCTTTCTGTTTCTATTTTCTTTCTATTTTCGTTTGGTATAAGGGAGACTAAGACAGTTTTGGTTCTAGGTTAATAGCCATTATTGGTACTGATCATGCAATGTATGAGAAATTACCAAGTGTATAGGGATGAGAATTTATGTTTATACTGTTTCAGGTTATAGTTGATATGATTCCAACATTGATTTACTGGTGTATTTTCTGCTACTTATTGATTTTGAGAATTTTGAAAAGATTCCTTTTCCTGATATAGAATGTAAGTTGCATAAATGAATCATAATTTGCACATATAGATTCACATGCAATGCATATAACATGCCATTTAGTTGCATTAGTAGGATGCCTGCTAATTTTGATCATGTGACTTGGGTGTAATTCCATGTTTTGATCTGTTTCAGCATGCCTGCTTTTATAACATGTTTGAATGATTATATTCCATGATTTTGCGTTATAACATATTGTTGTGTTACTTCTTATGTAAAAATTATAGAGTTGTTTTGATGTCTAAATGTTAGCGTGAGTTGAAATTGATTGATTGCATTAACAAAGGGATCCAATTTCAGTTATAATGTGTATGGGTGCCTTATTAATGGGAAAAGGTTAGCCCATGTGTTGGGATAATTGAAAAATAGATTCTAAAGCTAAAAAATGTTAAATAGAAATTTAATATGATAAGTGGGAGCCAAATTCCACTGGTAAGGTGTTTGAGTGCCTTATTGATTGGTATATATACACCATTGTGATGGAGAATTGTATAATAATAATGTGTTTTAAAATGGTTATAAATGTAATACTATTGAGTTTTGCGAAGCAAACTGTTATAGGGGTGCTTTTTGATGAACTTGGATGTTTTGAATAAATGAGATCCATAGAGGTCACCTTTTGATTAAAAGGAATTTATATACTAAATTTATATTTTAAAATGAAATGATGCTAAATATTAAATTTTAAAGAGGAAGTTGATTATAGATTTACTGTTATTTCCATGGGGTGTTGTTTGAAAACCATGTTCCTTATTGTGGAATAGTATATATGGGTTTGTTAAAATTATTTAAAATGTTGAGAGGATAAAATAAATTTATCTAATGGCTAAAAAAT
Source organism: Viscum album (assembly GCA_963277665.1). Classification (NCBI taxonomy): domain Eukaryota; kingdom Viridiplantae; phylum Streptophyta; class Magnoliopsida; order Santalales; family Viscaceae; genus Viscum; species Viscum album. Next base: position 614,090,081 of record OY728166.1, read on the forward strand.
TTAAAATGGCTCTTCTGAGATGAGTGAGTTCTGGTTTGTGTTACCAAGAGAGAGGGCTAAAAAGAATGCTTTATATGGGACTAGCCCATGGTAGGTAGCACCCTTAGAGCTTGAGATTCTTTTTTAACACCATGATATTTTTGATGTTGGTATCATTAATGTTTCATTGTCCTTAGTAGGAATTTTGGGTTTAAAGTATAAAAGCCTTGTTTTGAGGGGAGGCCATTGTATCTTGACTATTGAAAAGGGAATAAGCATTGGGAAATTCTTGGATCAATAGGTTAGACATGCACGGGCAAGGGCGTCCATTAAATACATCCTTGGGTTAACTCTGAGATAGTGTGTTTTTGGGATTAGGGTATCTTTATCCCACTGCTTGAGAGTATGTTTTGGGACTCAGGTGTTTTATCACATCTATAGGATTATGTTTTTTCTTTCTTGTAAGATTTTGACTTAGTGACTGTGGTTCGTGGAATGGCCCACATGCCTTTAAAGTGTTTCTAAACCAGTGAGATGGAGAGAGAATTATCTTTTACTCGATGACATGACACTCCTATAGTGGGTAGTGTCACATCGGTATGTTTTTAGAATAGTTTTAGTGGTATGTTTTGAAGGAACAAGGATACCTTGGGTGATACATGCATTGAGGTTTGGTTCATGATGCTTCAGCAAGAAAAGCCAAGCCTTTTTGTAAATGGTTGACCAGTGCTAGTTCGATTTATCTTTTGGTGACCCGGGTTTACTCTTAGAGTGCTCTTCTTAATGAAACAAGCATTTCTTCTATCTTGAACTCATCATTGAGGCACTGGGATAACATCCGTCTTATGTCATGATAATGTTTTTTAAGGCATTGGACTTGATAAGTGGTTGTTATCTGGGATGTATGCGGGATGCGTGGTACTTTGGGTTATTATTTTATTCATGATGGGAAATGATTGTTTTAAAGTAGCCTTACAAAGGATTAACTTAGAGAGATCACCTGTTGTCGTGTAAGGACTTTGTTTTACTTACGGTTGGTGTTGAAATCATTTTAAAAGCATGTCGCCGGTTTAACGATCAGAATGAATTTCATGGTTTGACAATGTATTTCATAAAAAGAGTCATGTAATGGGGTTCTAAAATGGTTAAAGTTCTGATGGGTATTATGGAACGAAACGCGATCATTCAAATGATACTTCTTGACCTTGGTGGTTGGCCAATATTGTAGTATCTGTCAATGGATTCTTGGGGATGAGTAGTTTTTATAGTGCGTAGATTGTAAAGACATGTGTTTTTGAAGCGGGTTGAAATATAAGTTTTCAAACTTTTTCATTTAATGCTTAAGTAAATTTTAAAACCATGCTTTGGGATGAATTTTCATGAGTTGGGATATTTTAAAAATGTTTATATTGGGCTTGGGTAAATTCTGTAGGAGTTTCCTAGATGGATGAATGAGTTTTGGGAGTGACGGGCTCGACAGAGGTGTACACACAGGCTGCATATGATTAGTCACACCATGCCGGTCAGCCGTGCATGTTAAAACATTTATCTAGTAGTGGATGCATAGTCTGTGCAAGGCCTATTAGATTGTGTGAGTCAAATAGTGCAGCTTACCCAATTTTATGTTTTGGGTTTATTTATTTAGATACATTTTGTTGAAAAAAAATTAATTAAATGACGTGATTTGGGGATTTTAGTTAATTAAATTCAAGGTTAAGATGAATTTAATTAATTGATGTGAAATGATTTATTTATTTAATTAAATTGATATCAAGAGAATTTAATTAAATGATGTTGAATTTGATAATTTATATAACCAAATTCAGTTGAATAGAATTTAATTAAATAAAGTGAAATGATGATTTTATATAATTAAATTAAAGCTAATAGAATTTAATTAAATGATGAAGAGATAGAGAATGTAGAATTAATTTATATAAATTGTGTTGAAGAGAATTTAATTAAATAAAATTTAATGGCGGAATTTATTTAATTAAATTATGTTGGAGAATTTAATTAAATAATGATAAGTTGATGAATATATTTAATTAAATTCGGCTAAGAGAAATTTAATTAAATGACAATTAAATGATGAGTTGGGGGTTATAAAAGAAGGGTAACATTAAATGGTAATATTAAATGATGTATAAATGCAGAGTTGAGGTTTAATTTAATTAAATTCATGATAAAGAGGAATTTAATCAATTAATGTGAAATAGAGGGTTTATTTAATTAAATTCAAGGTTAATAAGAATTTAACTAGTCATTGAGAAATGGGGATTATTATTTAATTAAATTGAGGTTGAGAGAATTTAATTAAATATTATTTAATAGTTGGTGTTTTTAATTTAATTAAATTGTGTTTAAAGATTTTAATTAAATAACATGAATTGGAATAATTATTTAATTAAATTCAATTGGAAAAAATTTAATTAAATGATAATATAGGAGGTGTTTGTGTTTTTTTAATTAAATCATTTTAGATAATTTCACTAAATAATAATGTTTTATAGAATTTATTTAATTAAATTTGGTTGAAAGGAATTTAATTAAATGAGGTGTAAATGAGGTGTAAATGGGGAGTTTTGGGTTTATCAAAAAAGGTTTTTAATTATATGATAATACTAAAAATATGGGTGTTATTATTATTATTATCATATTAATTATTATAATTATTAGAAGGGAAATAAAGAGGGAGATGTGTACAGCCTCGGTGAGGTGCAACCCCCCACCCTCTCTACTCTCCCATGGGTGGCACACCACCTATCCTACCAGCTCCCTCTCTCTACGCCAGATCTTGATGGTCTCTTCATAGAAGTAGTCGATCTTGCAAAGGGGATTCCTTATCCATTCATTTCATTGTTTTCATCATTTGTTTCTCCTCTCTATCACCCTTGACGCACACATGGTGCAACACCCTTGGATGACATACCACCCCTCCATCCGTCTCCTCTGCGCACGACTATCTCCTTCTGATTTCTTCAAAATGTTGTTCGTCTAAATGAGTTGAGTCGTTCTCCATGAATTTCATACTTCACATCGGTCATCTCAACTATCCTTCAACCGATATCCATTAGGCCGAAACCCAATGGTCTGGGATTGATTCCATTTCATCATTTCTTCCAATTCTAGGTGGTGCAGATCATGTCTCATTACCCGTTGGTCGGTATTCGGATGACCGCCATTGAAGGCGAAGTGAATTAGTTTGATTTGGTTCACCGTCGTCATATTTTGGTAAGTCTATATACCTGATAAATAGTTTTTCACCCCTTGAATTAGGTGATTATGATGTATTTGGGTTGCGTTTGATTATTTTGGTGTGCGTTGTTCCTCACCGTACTAATTGTGAGTGCCTATTGTTGTTGTTAGGTGTTGAGATCAATTACATGTATGCACACGCATTAGTGTGAAAGTGCATATGTGTGAGTGTGTCATAGTTTGAGTTAGGAATATTTGGCTCAGAAAAATTTGTTGAGGTAGGGTCCTAAACTTTTCTTAATTAATAAAATGTTGTTTTTATTTATTTATTGCTTTTGATAAATTTAACCGAAATGTAGGATTAAAATTTTTATTTAGATGATTAATTATGAATTAATATTATGCTTTTAGGTTGTAAAATAGATAATTAATGAGATGATTAATTATGAGTAATTAATTTGGTTATGTTGAGATAATTAATTAAGAATTATTTATGTGTTTTGAGGTGATAAATAATTAATGGATTAATTAGGAGTAATTAATTTGGGTAAGTTGAGATAATTAATTATGAATTAATTACGATCTTTTAGATGATAATTAATCGAGGAAGTAATTATGAGATATTAATTTGGTTAAGTTGAAATAATTAATTATGAATTAATTATATTCATTGAGATGATAATTAATCAAGGAATTAATTATGAAATATTAATTTGGTTACGTTTAAATATTTAATTATGAATTAATCATGTTCTTTGAAATGATAATTCATTGGGTAATTAATTATGGGATATTATTTTATTTAATTTTAGATAATTAATTATGAAATAATTATGTGCTTTATGATAATAATTAATCATGGAATTAATTATGAGATATTAATTTTTTTAAGTTGAAATAATTATTTATGTTTTATTAGATGATAATTAATTGGGTGATTAATTATGAGATATTGGTTTGGTTATGTTGCTATAACTAATTATGAATTATTTATGTGCTTTGAGATGATAATTAATTGGGGTTAATTATGAGATATTGATTTTGGTGAAATTTAGTTAATTAATTTGTGAATTAATTATGTGATTTTGAAAAGTTTGATTTTGAGATAATTAATTGTGAATTAATTTCGTGATATATACATAGTTGCATAGAGATTATTAATTTATGAATTAATTTTGAGGTATTGACATGGTTTCCTTTTTACTAGTTAACTGTTGAATTAACAAGATTAATTTATGTGATAAGTTAATAGTTAATTGTTGAGTCAACTAAATGACTTGTAATGTTTAACTAATTATTTAATCAGTAATGAGATTGGTGGTGATAATTAATTGATGAATTAATTATATCATGAAGCGTTGAATAGTAACATGGACATTCATGGGTGTGTGAGTATGAAATGGTAACAAGGACATTCATGGGTGTGTGAGTATGAAATTGTAACATGGAAATTCATCGGTGTGTTAGAATGGAATGGGAACATGGATATTCATGGTGCATGAGTATGGAATGGAAACATGGACATTCATGGGTGCGTGAGTATGGAATGGTAACCTGGAGATTTGTGGGTGCGTGAGCATGGAATGATGACATGAGCTTTCATGGGTGGGTGAGTATGGAATGGTAATATGGACATTCATGGATGTGTGAGCATGGAATGATAACCTGGACATTAAATTGTGTGTAAGTTATGGAATTATAACGTCAATCAAATGGGTGAAATATAAGAATGGTAACATGATCATTATTTTGTGTGGTTAAACAAATAATAATAAATATTGTAATAAATAGTTAAATATATAATATTTATATATATTTATACTATTCAGACTCTTATTCGGGCTATGATTTGAAATAGGTATTGCCGTTAGGTGCCCCTTTGGAATCTGGATAGGTTGTTGGTTATTTATTCAATTATGTTATTTCCTTGTTATATCTGCACACCATTTGTTATGTTGCATTGTCATGATTTAGCTAGACAATTGGTTGTCCTGACCTACTAAGATGTATATCTCACACCCTATTTAGACCATTATTGAACTGGGGTACCTGAGTAGACTTCTTGTTTGCAGGACTGTAGACCATTTCTTGTGGTTGTTAGTTCTACATTGGAGTTAAGAGAAAAGGAATGAGCTGGAGCTCGAGATGTTCATGGAGATCACCCATGGGGGTTTGAGTATTTTCATTATATCTATATTGGAATGTAAAGAATACTATTTTGTTAACTTCATTTAAATATGTATCACCATGACATGAATGCATTATATAAATTGTACTTGGCAATTTTCATTATATATTTTCTTATTGTTTTATTTTTCTTCCACTATTGTCTAAGTTTATTATCAATTTCTATTGTGCACTCTAAATATAAGGGTATATCCTAGACAATGACTATCCAAATACCCTCACTGCTAGTCAAAAGCCTCTGGTGTATGGAGAGACATACTTGAGATCATGTGGTGATCGTTCCAACTAGCGATTCGAGGGTAAGTAGGGTCAGGACATTAAAAAGTGGTATCAAATGTTTAGGTTTTCTTTCTTTTTTCCATTTTCTTTATGTTTTTGGTTGGTAGACGTGATACTATGAAAGTGTCTTTGCTTATTTAATAGACGTGCTTGAGATTGATCACCCCATGCATGAGAAATGACCATGTGGCCATGGATGGAAATTGTTGTCTATACTGTTTGAGGTTATAGTTGATATGATTTCACCTTGAGTGACTGGTGTATTTTCTACTGCATATTGATTTTGAGAATTTTGAAAAATTTTCTTGTCCTCATCTGGAAAGGAATTTGAAAACATTCATATTATTTGGAACTTAGAGATTCAAATTCCTCGCATATAACATCTCATGTAGTTGCATTAGTTGGATTCCTACTAATTTTGATAGTGTGCCTCAGGTAGAATGCCATGTTTTGATCTGCTTTAGCATGCATGCTTTATAAAATGTTTAAAAGATTATATTCCATGCTTATGGTAAATGTTTTTCTGTTACTACTTACAAAAACATGCTAGATATATTTTGATGTGTAAATTGTACTATGTGTGAAAATGGACTGAGGGAATTTACAAGGGGATCCAATTTCAGTTATAAGGTGTCTGTTTGCCTTATAACTGGGAAAAGGGTAAACCATGTATTGGACTAATTGAAAAATAAAATTTAAAGTTAAAAAAAAATTAAATAGAAATTGAATATGATAAATTAGAGCCAAATTCCAGCGGTAAGGTGTATGGTTGCCTTATTGATTGGTATATGACGACCCATGTGACTGAGCCTTTTATAATCATAATGTGATTGAAAATGATTATAAATATAAAACTATTGAGTTTTGTGATATGAACTATTATAGAGTTTCTTTTTGATTAACCTATATCTTTTAAAAAAATGAGACCCTTGGAGTTTCCATTCCGATTACATGAAAATTAAATGCTAAATTTCTTATTTAAAAAGAAATTCCGCTAAATGTTAAATGTTAAATAGGATGGTTTTTATAGCTTTCTTATTTTTCACATGTACTGTTGTTTGAAAACCAATTTCCATGTAATGGAATAGTATACGTGGGATTGTTAAAATTATTTCAAATGTTGAGAGGTTTAAATAAACTAACGTAATGGATAAAAATGAAAAGTGGGCTTCTGATCCTAGTGAGTTATAGTTTTTGTGACCAAGAGATAGGGCCGACATGTATTCTTCGTAAGGGTCTAGCATGTAGTAAGTATCACCCTTATATATTGAGATTCTTTATTTTTACTATCGGCGTTTTGATGTTGGTACCGTTGAATTTCCATTTTCCATAGTAGGAATTTTGGGTTTATAAAATGACACCCTTGTTTTGAGGGGTGGTCATTATATCTTGACTATTTAAAAGGGAATAAGCATTGAGAAATTATTGCTTCAGCGGGATAGACATGCCTGAGGCATGGTCAGCTGTTAAAGACATCCTTGGGTTAACTCCATTGTAGAGTGTTTTTGGCGTTAAGGTACGTTCATCCCACTGCTTGTGAGAAATTATTGTGAATCAGGTGTTTTGACACACCAATAGGTTTAAATTTATTCTTTTCATACAAGATGTTTACATGGTGATCTTGGTTTGTGTAACATCACATGTGCATTCAAAGTGTCTCTAAACCAATGCGCTAGAGAAAGAATGATATTTTATTCAATGACATGGACACTCCTAAGGTGGGTAATGTCACTTCGGTACGTTTTTTGAAGAGTTTTAATCGTAATATTTGAAGGAACAAGGATGCCTTGGGTGATACATGCAACGAGGTTTTGTTAATTATGCGTCGACAGGAGAAGCCATGCCTTTTTGTGAATATTTTACTGATTATAGTTCGTATGATCTTTTGGTGACCTGAGATTTCTCTATGTGTGATATTATGAATTAGAAGAGCATGTCACCTATCTTGACCTCATCCTAGAGGCACTGAGAGAGCATCGTTCTTACGCCATGCTAATGCATTTTAAGTCTTCGGGCATGACAAGTGGGTGGTATCTAGGTTTTATGCAAGATGCATGATACTTTGGTTTATTCATTTATTCATGATGGGAAATGATAGTTTTAAAGTAGACTTGTGATAGATTGACCTGGAGAGGTCAACAGAAGTTGAGTAAGGACTTTGTTTTACTTGTGGTTGGTGTTGAAATCATTTTAAAGGGACGTCATTGGTTTAAAAAAGGGTATTGGTTTCATGGGTTGACAATTCATTTCATAGAAAGTGTCGTGGCATGGGATTCTAAAATGGTTAAAGGTGTGGTGGGTGATTGGGAATGCAATGTGATCATTCAAACAAGACATCATGACCTTGGAAGGTTGGCCTGTGTTATAGTAGCTTCCGATGGATTCTTGGGGAGAAAATGTTTTTGTAGTGGGTATATTGTAAAGTCCTATGTTTTGTAACCGGATGAAAATACGATTTTTTAACATTTTCATTTAATGATTAATTCATTTTTAAAACCATACTTTAGGATGAAGTTTTGCGAGTTGAGGATTGGGTAAATGCTCAAGGATTTTCCCAGATGGATGGATGAGTTTTGGGAGAATCGGGCCCGATAATGGTGTACGCACAGGCTGTGCATGATTAGTCAAACCATGTGGGTCAACCGTGCATGTTAAAATGAGTGTCATGTAGAAAAATCATGATCTGTGAATGTTCTTTCACATTGTGCGAGTCAAACCGTGTGGCATACCAAATTTAATGTTTAGGTTTAATTTATTTAATTAAATTCAGTTGAAATGAATTTAATTAAATGTTGTGATTTGAGGTTTTTAGTTAATTCAATTCAAGGTTAAGAATAATTTAATCAATTGATGTTTAAAGGTTGATTTATTTAATTAAATTGAGGTATAGAGGATTTAATTAAATGATGATGAACTGGAGAATTTATTTAATTAAATTTAGTTGAAAATAATATAATTAAATAAAGTGAAATGGGAGTTTTATTTAATTATATTAAAGCTAAGAGAATTTAATTAAATGATGGGGAGGTGGAGAATAAATAATTTATTTAACTAAATTATGTTGAAGCTAATTTAATTACATAACAATGAGTAGGGGAATTTATTAAATTAAATTACGTTGATATAGTTTAATTAAATGATGATAATTTGAAGAATTTATTTAATTAAATTCGACTGAGAGGAATTTAATTAAATGACATGTAAATGTGGAGGTGGGGGTTATCAAAGGTGGGTAATATTAAATGTTACTGTTAAATGATGTATAAATGAAGAGTTTAGGTTTCATATAATTAAATTCACATAAACGAGGAATTTAACTAGGTAATGTGAAATAGAGTTTTTATTTAATTAAATTGAAGGTTAAAAAGGATTTAACTAGTATTTGCGAAATAGGGTTTATTATTTAATTAAATTTAAGTTGAGATAATTTAATAAAATAATATTGTTGAGTTGGAGTTTTTAATTTAAATTATTTCTGTTCAGAGATTTTAATTAAATAACATGAATTGGAGAAATTATTTAATTAAATGTAGTTGGAATAAATTTAATTAATTGATGATTAATGAGGTTTGATGTTTTGTATTAAATTGTGTGAGATAATTTAATTAAATAATTATGATTTAGAGAACTTATTTAATTAAATTCGGTTGAAAGGAATTTAATCAAATGAGGTGTAAATTGGGAGTTTGTGGTTTATCAAAGAATAATTTTAATTAAATGATAATAATAATAATAATATGGGTGATATTATTATTATATTAATTATTATAATTATTAGAACAAAAATAAATAGGTTGATTCGTACAGCTTGGGTGAGGCGTAACCCCACCCCACTCTCAGCTCTCCCATGGGTAGCACACCACCCATCCTTCTGGCTTCCTCTCTGCACACTGGATCACTGTGGTCTATCATTGATGTTGTACTTCTTGGTGAGTTGAGTCCTTATCCATGATATTCATTTTTTAATCAACCGTTTCTACTCTAAGTCACCCACGACGCACTCATGGTGCAACACCCATGGGTGGCGCATGATCCCTCCTCCTAGCTCCCCTTCGCATGAATATCTCCTTCTAATTACTTTATGAAAGTTGTTCGTCTACGAAATGTGAGTCATTATCCATGCATTTCATTCTTTTTATACACCATCTCAGCTCTGCTTCACCCGATCTCTGCTAGGATGAAACCCGAGGGTCTGAGATTGATTCAGTTTATTCGTTTCTTCCAATTCTAGGTGGTGTGGATGATGTCTCGGGACCTATTGGTCTGTATTCTAATGACTGCCACCAAAGATGAAGCAACAGATCTTTATTTGTTTCAACATTTTCATATTTTCTCAAGGCTATATACCCAATAAATGGTTCAACACACCATGAATTAGGTGCTTATAATGTATTTTGCTTGCAGTTGATTAGTTTGGTCTGCGTTGGTCCCCACCACAATAATTTTGAGTTCTGGTTGTTGTTGTTAGGTGTTGGGATAAATTACAAATATGCACATTCATTAGTGTGAAAGTGCATATGCATGAGAAAGACGTGGTATGAGTTAGGAAGTTTTGGCTCAGCCAAATTACTGAGTTAGGGTCCTAAAAGTTTCCTAATTAATAAAATGCAGATTTGTTGATTTATTGATTTTGATAAAGTTGAATGAAATGTTGAATTAAATTTTTTATTGTGATAATTAATTATGAATTAATTTTATGCTTTGAGGTTTTGAAATAGATAACTAATCAAGAAATTAATTGTGAGTAATAAATTTTGTTAAGTTGAGATAATTAATTATGAATTAATTATGTTCTTTGAGAAGTTAATTAATCGAGTGATTAATTATGAGTAATAAATTTGGTTAAGTTGAGATAATTAATTATGAATTAATTATGTGTTTTGAGATGATAATTAATTGAGGAATTAATTATGAGATATTAATTTAGTTAATTTGAAACAATTAATTATTAATTAATTATGTGTTTTGATATGATAATTAATCAAGGAATTAATTATCAAATATTATTCTGGTTAAGTAGAAATAATTAATTACAAATTAATTATGTCATTTTAAATGATAAATAATAATTTGATTAATTGTGAGATATTAATTTGGTTATATTTAGATAATTAATTATAAATTAATTATGTGCTTTGAGATGATAATTAATAATGGAATTAATTATGATATATTAATTTGGTTAAGTGAAAATAATTAATTATGTGCTCTGAGATGATAATTAATCGGCCAATTGACAATGTTATATTAATTTAGTTAAGATGAGATAATTAATTATGAATTAACTATTTGATTTGAGATGACAATTAATCGGGGGTTAATTATGAGACAATGATTTGGGCTAACTTGATATAATTAATTTTTGAATTAATTATGTAATTTCAAAATGGTTTCTTTTGGGATAACTAATTGTAAATTAATTACATGATATAGAGATGGTTGTATGGAGATAATTAATTTATTAATTTATTATATGTTATTGACATGGTTTCATTGTGACTAGTCAATTGTTGAATTAACGAGAGTAATTGTTGTGATAAGCTAATTGTTATGTTAACAAAATGACTTGTTGTGTTTAAAAAATTTTGTGAATTAAAAATGATTTTGATGATGATAATTTATTGATAAATTAATTATATCATGAAGCAGTGAATGGAAACATTTACATTCATGGGTGCGTGAGTATGTAATGGTAACATGGCCATTCATAGGTGCGTGAATATGGAATGGTAACATGGATATTAATGGGCAGGTGAGTATAGAATGTTAACATGGACATTCATGGGTTTCTGAGTAATGAATAATACCATGAAAATTCATGTGTGTGAGAGTATGAATTGGTAACATGGACATTCATGTATGCGTGAGTATGGAAGGATAACATGGACATTCATGGTGCGTGAGTATGGAACGGTAACATGAACATTCCTGGGTGTGTGAGTATGAAATGGTAATGTAGAAATTCGTGGGTGCGTGAGCTTGGAATGATAATTATGACATTCAAGTGTGTGTGAGTTATGGAATGAGAACCTCAATCAAATGGGTGAAATATAAGAATGGAAACATGCTCATTATTTTGTGTGGTTAAACAAATAATATTAAATAATTTGATAAACAGTTCGTTATACATTATCTATATATATATTTTTCCTATTGAGACTATTATTCCAACTACGTGCCAGGGAATCTATTTCTATCAGGTGTCTCTTTGAAACCTGGAGGGGTTGTTGGTTATTTATTCAATTATGTTTTTTCCTTGTTATACATGCACACCATTTGTTATATTTCATTGTCTATATTGAGCTAGATAAATGGTGGTCCTGACCTTCTGAGATGTATATCTGACACCCTATTTGGGTTTCCATTTCATTGGGGTACCTGAGTAGACATCTTGTTTGCAGTATTGTGGACCTTTACATGTGGATGTTACTTTTACTTGTGAGTTACGAGAAAAGGCCTGATTAGGAGCTCATGATGCTCATGGAGATCGCCCTTGGGGCTTTTAGTATTTTCTTTATTTCAGTATTGGAATTTAAATCATGATGTTTTGTCAACTTATTTATAATATGTATCACCATAACATGCATGCATTATATAAATTGGAATTAGAAATTTTCATTATTCAGTTGATTATTGTTTAATATATGCTTCTGTTGTTATATGATTTTATTATTTATTTATGTTGTGCACTCTGAATTTGAGGGTATAATGTCACAAATGACTATCCATATACCCTCATTGCTAGTCGATAACCTCTGGAATATAGGGAGACGTTCTTGTGTTCATGTGGTGACCAGTATGGCTACCGATTCGAGGGTAATCCAGGTCAAGATGATATAAATACAGTTTGCAATATAAATCAGTATTTTCATTATTCACTGAATAATAAATATTATTAGAAAATCCTAAAATTTAAATCTAGGATAATTTTAATATTATTATTTAAAAAATTATTTCATTTTTATCAAATTCCTCATCCAACATGTCTATAAATTAATTATAATATTCACTCACAAAGACAATAAAACCCATTTTAGAAAGAAACATATTTATGAAGAAAAAAATGACATTACATAAAATTGATTTCATATTCATCAATAAATTTTTATTTATCATGAACTATATATATATCATAATTAATTTAATTCTATTCATACCATCCAATTCATTTTCAAGGTCACAATGATCACATTTATTAATATTTTATAGTTTATCACGATTCAAAAAAAGCTCGTTGTTTTGTGTTATGAATGTAATTAAGCATAATATTCTTTTAAAATTTCACGGAATAAAAATGGGGAATAAAAGAGATAATATACTCACTGATTTTTAAAACATTGAGCTTGAAATCCCAAAGATAGGGTGAATATTCAAGATTTATTATTTTAATGTTAAACCATCCATTATTGTTGGGATTAAAGAGGTAAATAAGGATGTTTTAGAGCTATAAATGTTGGGGAGAAATCTTCCAGATTTAAACCATGATTAGATGGAATGATGAGGTTCAGGAATAATGTATTTGACTAATCAATACTAGATTTAAAGATGAATCTATCTAATTAATCTCATATCACACCTTTATAAATTCATCTTAATGGAAGTATGATGTATAGATATCAAAAAGAGTAATCCTGGTGGGACAACATGAAGAGAAATATTACAATTTCAATTTTTTGGTGATTAGTATGTTTGTAGGTTTCTGTAAAATCTTCATATAAAAAGAATATGATTTTTTGAAATAGATAATGGTATAATATATACAAGAATATGATCAAACCAATGGATAAAAAATATACAATCTATGTAGGAGTACTAAGGTTTGTATACCAAACTTTTTATGTGGAGAATGACTCTGCATGATGTCATTCAACTGAAATCGTATACAAGATGATAATTTGTTTACCATCCCATGAAAATGAAAATTAGTTTGTGGGTTCAGAAAGTGTTTTCTATACCATGAAAAATATATTCCACTTGTGAACCAGAACTATTTTTTCAATCCCCTAAAAATGAAATCATTTGTGGACCTAGATGACCTTGTCGGGGTCCATCAAAAGAAGTTACCATGGTCAACCATGGATGGCCGGACATCCTAGTAGTTGGATACCTCCATTACTATATACAGACCTCAAAGGGGATATGGATATTAAATGGTTGAACAATTGGGGAATGGTGTGGGATTCATCGATTTGAAGCTGATAAATTTACAACATAACGCCATGTTAAGATAGAGTAGTCAGTTGACCATCCCTAGACCCAAAACCCTTTACCGATGCCATTATTTGAACAATTAGAGGATTTCCACTTTGTAGAAAATCACCCCACATAGAAAAATGATACTTTGAAGGATCCTTTACCTACATAGCTTGATACTACATGGGAAGAACTCATTCCTACGTTGCAAAGTGCTATGTGGAAGGCACCTGAACCAATGAAACAAAATTCTATATATAGGCATCCTCATCCCTCATACCCCAATGCTCTAAGGTATGGGGAATCATAGGGTGCTCTACTTTCCTACTATCATTACCTTCCTCCAGTTCAGTGTTCACCCCCACCATGGTCCATCCACTGATGTCCCACTCATTCAACCTCTTTTGAGAGCTATAAACTCTAAATGGGCCCCTCACAAAGTATTTGGTGAATGGCTCTCCCACATCCATCGAAAACACATCAGTGTGTACTCTTGATCATACATAACCATGGATAAATGGGTCCCATTGGTAACATACATAACAAGAGGGATCCTCATAATGATATTATGAATACATTCCCATGGTAACGTGGGTAACAATATTTGGTATTATAGTAGATGGCTCCCTGAGCCAAAGACATCTATTGTTCATTTCCCCACCTTCATCGTCTCTTCTATTGATAGAATGGGGAGTAGGGAAAAATTAGTTCTTGGGAATCCCTCCAAGAGTACCCCCCCATTCATTATTACATGAGGGTGAGGACCTCCTCTAATTTTTATTCTTGGGGTATGAAAATAAAAAAGGAGATGAGCACCTTCAAGACTTTTACATCTCCCAAAAACTCATCCAAGATAAAAAGGTGAGTTTCTTTGAATTACAATGTTCTCTCTCTCAGTATGTGTCCATGATACCAAAAAATAGAAGATACGAACAAAAAATATCTATATCTTCCTCTATACCTATGGTCCTTTTCTTCCACCACCAACAGACAAGATAGATTAATTGGTTTCTATATCTAATTATTTCTCTATTTTCTCACACTGACCATGACTCATTTGTGAATAGTGGGTTTGGGTGATCATTAAATATATAAAATCCCCATCACATTGGAATACCTCCAAATGTAAACCCCATCCAAACATCTCAATCCACATGAGTGAAGACATTCCTCATGGTTCTAGAATCATGGCCCCCAAATTTCGATATAAGTCCCACCCATGTCACCACCCTCAAAAAGAACTATTTTCTATACGAGAAAAACATTCACATGTCCATATTCCTAATGAAGTAAGAAAATTATGGCCTCATATATAACACCTTGAGAATTTGTGACTTTTTATCGAAATAATTTATCCTTTTTAATATTTTTAATTTCACACAACACTGAAGATGGTTTATTTAAAATTAGATCACTATGTTTGTCTCGCGTTATATACAACACCAATTTAATCATGCACTACACACAATATAATTTTTTTATTTATCTACATAGAACACTGATGTTCGCTTGAGTTACACACAACACTGACTTTCCTCGATGGTTTGCATAACATCCAAGAACATGTTTTATCGAATAGTAACATATCATTAAAATGTAATTCCATAATATAATAAGATATAACATAACAATTAAATTATAGGTTTTGAATATTATTAAATGATTTATGAAAATATATTTTTTAAACAAATATAATATGAATTCATAGGTCACCAATTAATTAGAAATGAATATGAAAACCGATTGAATGTAAAGTGGAAATATTATTATTTTTATAGTCATAAATCTATTTTACCCTAATAAATTAAATTAGTTATAATTAGTGAGTGATATTAATTTAAAAGATATTTTATATATTTATTCAATTAATTTTTATATTCATCCAATATATTAGATAGATTTAAGATAATAACAATCCCAATTTTATGCTTAAAACACAATATTTTTAGTAAATCATTTTTAACATCTTTTAATGGAGAACACATTTTAAATATATTTTTTGGAACTTTTATAGATCGAATAATTCAAAATAAACTTCTCCATTGGAATTTCAACATAATAATTAGGTTAGGGTAAATATTTGGTAATATTTGGTGATGTTTTTTAATGAATAGTGAAAATACAGAATTTTAGTACCAAACTATTTTTTCACCGAATTTATTTATAACATTAAATTGAATTTTAAATAGGTTACGAAGATTAATTATGTATTATTTTAATCAATTAGTAAAATTTTTGTCATTGAGATCAATTTCACTTTGAACTAGGTTATAAAAACTTATCAAACATTTGAATGTTTTTACATTGAAAACTCTCATTGTCGACCCTATTATGAGATTAATTTTAAATAAATTTCTGCCACTTATGCGTTTATAATTTTGAAAAAAGGATTACATATTTTTAATAATAATAATATATAACTTATAATATGTTCAACTTAGTTTTTGATCAAAAATATTGGTGAAAATTATTAAAATTAACTACAATGATTAAGGTTAAATTAAGCTTAATAAGTGATTAAACCATAACCATAAAGCCCAAAAAGACCTATAAAAATTTTCAAAATATATTGTATGGAAATATTTAGACCCTATACTACCTTTTATTAAATTTTTATCATTATTAGATCCACTTTTAATAAAAAAAATTTGTGGGGATTCCTTTTTCCAAAATATTACAAGAGGGCCACTCCTCCTCCATTATAAAAGGATACCAACTCTCCCTATTCATAACACCTCTAAAAACACTTAGTTTTGTCCAATATCTGCACAATAAAATTTTAGAAATCCCATCCTTATTAATTTATGTTTCCCTTTGTGTAGAATTAAAATCAAGAAATCCTTTGGGTACAAACCAAAAGGAATTACCTAATTAAGAGGTAACATCTTCTCTCAAGATCCTTTATTTTATTTTCATTGTCCAACCTCCTCACTCTCCATATTCCATGATGGTTTACAAATAATAGTATATTAAATATAATATTATTTTTTATTCTAATGGTTCTACCAACACTTACACACAATTCCATATAATGTGTAAATGAACATATTGTTCACGTGTACGGTGAACTACCGTCTCACGAAACGATGTTCATTCATTTTTCCATTACCACATCTCATGGTAGAAATTATTATGCAAGATATATTTATATATGTTATATATTATATTTATCATGTATTTAATCATATTTTCTTCTTTTACATCACATATCCTTATACTTTCCATTTGTGTTAGTATGATAATTTCATTTGAGGAAGTGTGGACTACCACCCCTCAAAGCGATGTGATTCGTTCACACACTACATGGAATTTATTAAGGATGATCTTAGTGAAATTAGATGATATTTATTATATAATAATTCAATTTTAACAAAGGTATATATAAATATATATACACATATGTCATTTACCTTCTTTCTTTCAATACGACAATAAAAAGGGAAATAATATTCTTGTATACGTACTACTTACCGTCTCCATGAATAGTGAATTCCATTTAATAAATCTATATTCTATAGATTATTATAATAAAAATATAATAAATATAACTGATATTTATATCATGGTGTAAATTCCAGAAATAATAAATTAAGTATAATGACCAAAGATATTACAAATAAAGACACATGCGAAGATCAAAAAGGATATTACCTGAAGTGAAACCTTAACATAGGATTCATAATAAGAGGGTAATATAATGTCATAACAAAACCATATATGGTGTTTTATAGTAAAATGGTTCTATAAAATATTTATAATAAATTTATATTTATTATACAGGTTTTTTGAATGAGTTCGACGAGAATGGGGACCCAAAGTAAGCATATTTCGTCTCGCATTTTATTTCTGTGAGATACATGCCATGTTCACCACACCTTACTTCAACATGGTGTATATAATGCCCATGAATTTATTATAAGATTAATATTCTAAAATTTATGGGTAATTACATATCCATTCTATTATCTTCCTTTCACATGGTTTATGTTTCAAAATTTACCAAATCGGTAAGAAAATTTTCTCTCATTTTACCTTATTTGAGACACATGACATGTTATGAATATATATTTTTATATAAGGTGTTTATAATTACGTTGGCATGTTATATCATAAATATTATTCCTTTCAGGATAATTTTTTCTTCATTTAAATTCACTTTTTTACATGGGGAGTATGATTCAAAGTTATTATGTGATTAGAGTTTATTAAAAAAATATCATCACTTTTCGATATTGTTTCTGATTATGATTATTTATTTGAAATATAATAATCAATATCTCAATAAAATTCATGACTTTTATTCTACTCTGGTTATTCATGATATAATAATTTTTTGATACGATTTTTCTACTCTTTCAGAAATAAGATAGTTAAGAAAGTGTTTTTCAAAAAGCCCAACTTTACCCTCTCTCCAGCCGAAATATGGTTTTCTAAAAAACCATGTTTTCTTAAAAAGGGTTTCCAAGAATATTTTACTATAATTATATAGTATTTGAATGAAATTTTTTTCCTTTTTTCTTTTACCATTTGTTTCAAAATAAAGATCTTATCATTTTCAAAAAAGTGATTTTTTCTAACCTTTTACCATGTGAAATGATTGTTCTTATTACCTCATACGACATGTAAGGATTTACCCACTATAATTTCTATTAATATTCCACTACATGTTTAAAATGTTATGTATTAAGTATTTTTTAAAAAAATTTATTTTCAAATAAATGGTTTTTAATTTTTTTTCAAGGTTTCATTATATGTTTTAAGAAGTAATATTCAAGGAAAGTGTTTTTTAAAATCTTTTTATTATTATTTTATAAATTTTCAAGGAAATTATTTTCAAATTTTATCAGGATTCTTTTATAAATTTTCAAGTAAAATTGTTTACAAAATGTTTTCAAAATTCATTTATATGATTTCAAGTAATTTTTTTTAATTTTTTTAAAATATTATTTTAAAAGTTTTCAAGGAAAAATTATTACATAATATTTTGAGGATTATTTTATATGTTTTCTAGGAATTTGTTTATAATTTTTTTTCAAGGATTATTGTACAGTTTTTCATTAAAAATGGTTTTCAAATCCTTTTAAAGATCTCTTTATATGATTTTATAGAATGATTTTTCCAGAATAATTTAAAAGATTTATTTATTATATTTATTTTTTATTTTCAAGGAAATGGTTTTATAAATTTTTTATGTTTTAAAGAGCATTTTTTCAAATAAGAAAGAATATTTTACTCATGAAATGTTTTCTAAATGTATTTTCAAGTTATTTTCCAACTAAGATGAAATATGTTGATTTTACTCATTACCATCTATGATATGATCCAAAGGTTCCATTCATATTCATTTTTGATTGATTTATGTTTTTTTGTAATTATTATTATGACACCCATTTCTCTTTCTTGAATTATATGCTTATAAAACTAATTTCTTTTCACAGGTTATTTTTATAATGAAATGATTATGAAACATATTTTTTACATAGGTTATGATTTTACTACATGTTTATAATACCAATTTAATTTCATGGGTTATGATATGATTAATTATGATCTTTTTCCCCTTTATGTATTATTTTATTATGAGATGGGTGGGAACTATATCTCCCTACAATGCATTGGGTAAATATTTTATCTTAGGATATAGACTAAGATAAACTTAGGAATGAACATTGACTACAAGATGGCTATGGGAGTGAACCATGACAACAAAGATGGTATGAGGAGTGAACTCATACTACTAAGATGGCCATCAGAGTGAACCCTTACTACCAAGATGGTATATAGAGAGAACTAATACTACAAATATGGTCTTGGTAGAGATTCCATGGATACTATGGAAATAAAATTATATGATTATGTTTCTTCTACAATTCCATGTCTTATTCCTATGTTTTTTTTCATGTATTATACTCAATATATCCTTATTATTAATGAATTATGAACTGTGATGCTTTATTATTTGTTTCATGTATATGTTCTTTTACATGAAGGGTAAGATATTTTATTTTTTTGATCATGTAATCACACCCTTATGCATAGAATTATGCTTACATATCTCCCTTGTTTACCCATACTGAGTATTTGAGACCACCCATTTTTATGTTTCCATACCCATGTTATGATGATATGTATTATTTTTGATGTGTCTAAGAAGGGTTCTAGTCAAGAAGAACCTAGTGGGAGAAAATGTATCTCACTTATGTTCC